>OX465171.1:23872143-25300143 GCA_949987655.1 Polymixis flavicincta | reverse complement strand
GTGGATTTAATGAATTAATTGGCAGATGAAAGTAATATTGAATCTTAACAGAAAGGAGGAAATGCAATCGAAAAAAAATATTGCAGTTTTTCATTCCAAAATGCACTTATACTGGGTGTATAAAACAACATTTGGACCTCACATGCAAAATCAGTAGTCAGCTGATCGAGTTTGCATGGAAGGTCCGATTTATTTTTTCATATTTCGGCCCATGTTCCTTGGAGAAAGTTGTTCAATTTCACGGGTACTATCACCCTGAAACATTTAAACGGTGACTAAAAAATCACTTTTTATACATATGTGTAAGGGATTTGCACTGAAACACCTTGATAAGTTAACACTTTCGTTTATTGAGCCGCGCACTATGGAATACTACTTTTTACAATCTTAGGTTTTCTAAAGTAGTTTTTTACTATGGTACAAGTAGCAGATGTTCTTATTAAAAAGTTAGGCTTCTAAACCAATCGTGATCAAGAGGGGCTGGGATTATGTAGCCAGACTGGCGCCTAATTCTCGACAAGTATGAACCTGCTCCCTGATCGGTACCTTTTCTAGTAGACAGGTTTCGACTCGTTTGTAGGCGATACCATTTTTTGCGTATGTGTGTTTAGGTGCCTGTTAGTGTTTTACCTGTGTGTTTTTGTCGAGTTAGAACCTGTATTATGGGCGATACCATTATTACCACCTATGTACCTTCTCTTTAGGATGTATGGGGGTGCTAACTACGTTTATTATTGATTGGTTTATAGCTATTTGGCTACTTTATCTATAAGTACTAATTAAACTTATTCGCTATGGGAGATCAAAACTAGCCCTATGCTAAGAAATATAACAAACAATTACCTACTTATACCTATCTATTTTAAAATGGTTTTTATTGTTTAATCGAACATTCAATTGTAAATCAAGTCTTCTTGTAGTCGCCAACAGTCTCCCCCTCAGTGCGTTGCACTTCATCTCGTTGTGGCGACGTTGCCGGCACGATCAGGACTAGGCGTGATGCTGGCCGCCGCAGGATACCCGCTGCAGTTCGCGCGTCCACAATCCTGGTTCTTCCGTCTGGTCCGGGATGAGTGGCGACTATTTCGCCGCGTGGCCACGAGTACCGTGGGAGGGTGTGGTCGACAATCAGGACTATGTCGCCCAGTGTTGGGTCCCGATAGTGGGGACCTTGGTTGTAGCGTGGCGAGAGGGTTGGGAGGTACTCTCGCAACCACCTTGACCAAAAGTGATCGGCCAGGCGTTGGGATGTCTTCCAGTTGGGAGAACCGATGAGTTCTGTATCGTCGAAAGAGCCGAAGAGGGTGGCTCCGCATGACCGCCCGATGAGGAAGTGGTTCGGGGTCAAGGCTTCTTCTTCTTCTGGATCGGTGCTGACGGAGAAGAGAGGTCTCGAGTTTATAATGTGCTCAGCCTCCAGAAGTAGTGTATGGAGAATTTCTTCTTTAGGTTGTCGCTCGTGTAGTGTTGCTGCGAGAGCGACCTTGACAGATCGCACCATTCTTTCCCAGGCTCCGCCCATGTGGGGGGCTCCAGGAGGGATGAACTTCCAAACGATGCCCATCTTGTTTACTTCTTCTCCCAGAGTCGCGACGGCTGCAGCGATTTCTCTATTGGCACCGACGAAGTTGGTTCCGTTGTCACTTAGGATGATTTTCGGCGTCCCTCTTCTGGCGATCATTCTTCGTAGCGCGAGGATCATGGAGTCGGTCGACAGGGAGTTAGCTAGTTCTAGATGAATCGCTCTTGTGGTGAGGCATGTAAATAACGCTCCCCATCGTTTCTCTGTACGTCTTCCAATGGCGACGAGCATGGGCCCGAAGTAATCTACTCCTAGGCAGGTGAAAGGAGGGCTCGTTTTCGTTAGACGTTCAAGTGGCAGGTCTCCTTGAGGCGTGATCTGTGGCGTCTTCTTCCGAATTCTACACCATCCGCAGTCTCGTGCTACTTTCTTCACCATGTTTCGAAGCGATGGTATCCAATATTTCTGCCGGATCTCGTTCATCACGGTGTTGTGGTTCCCATGGTTGAAGGCTTCGTGGAGGTATTTTACTAGCAGCTGGGTTATTCGGTGACGTTTGTCCATCAGAATTGGGTTCTTGTATGAAGCTATCAGGTACTTGGCTGCTCCGATGCGGGTGGATAACCTAATGAGCCCGTCTTCTAATTTGATCGTGAGGTTCTTCAGGTTGAATGTTGGACTGAGGTCTTCCTTCTTGCGTAGGGCAGCTAATTCGTCTGGGAAGCTATCTTCCTGCGCTCTTCTTATTAGCAGTTGTTCCGCCTTTTCCACGTAGAGTGCAGACTTTGGTAAGAAGGTCACTTCCTTCTTGCTCGGTCTCTTTTCTGATGGCTGGGCCTTTGGTTTCTGTGTTTTCTTCCAAACTGGATCTTGTGTTCTTCTGGTAATAAGTTTTGTGATGTTTACCTTTTTCTTTATTTTTCGCCTGAAAACGTCTACGGCTTGCAGGTATCTCGCTGTCGCGTGTAGTAGGCGTGTCCAGCTGGAGAATCTTTCTGGATCGGGTACGATGACAGGGGCGACTTTTCTAACGCTTAATGTGACGGCGTTAGGTTTTTCCTCGCCTGTGTCGGCGATGGAGACTTTCTTCTCTTCCGTAGGCCAATTTCTGGGGTCTTCGTGTAAGAAAGCTGGACCCTTGAACCATCGATGTGTTATGTCGAAGTTGGATGGGGTTTCTCTGGTAGCGTCGTCGGCTACGTTGTGTTTTGTTGGAACCCAGCGCCATTCTTTATGTTTCGTTAGCTCTTCTATTTCGGCGAGGCGGTGCGCGACGAAGCGCTTGAATCGCCGGGGGTCTGATTTGATCCATGTCAGTGCTGTTCTGGAGTCGGTCCAGAAGTATCTTCGGGTGGTAGTCAAGTCCATTTCTTGGCTCGCACTATTGGCTAAGCGGCTTCCCAACAGACACGCTTGTAGTTCGAGGCGAGGTATAGAAGTTGGCTTGAGAGGTGATACTCTAGCTTTTGCCGTTAGCAGCTTCACTTCCACGCGATTGTCTGGATGTTGAGAGCGCCAGTACACTGCACAAGCGTACGCCTTTTCGCTCGCATCGCAGAATGTGTGCAGCTCCCCCTCGGTCACGTCGTATGTGAGGCAGCGAGGAATTCGAAGATTTTCAAGCTTCCTTAGATCTCCAAGCCATTTTCTCCATTCTTCTTCTCTAGGCGGAGGCAATATCTCGTCCCATTCCAGGCCAGTCCTCCACAAATTCTGAAGCATTACTTTTCCCTGTATGGTTATGGGTGACGCCAGTCCTAGCGGGTCGAAGACTGACATAACTGCGCTTGTTGCTTCTCTCTTCGTCGGTGCACGTGTTCCTTCCTTGGCCTCAGTAGGAGTGTTGCGCAGGCTCAGAGTGAAATGGAGGCTATCTTCTTGGATGCTCCAGTTGAGTCCCAGGGTTTTCTCTATTTGGTCCTTGGGCTCTCCCAGCACGATAGAGTTAGCCTTGGTTTCTGCGTCGTTGAATTCTTCAACCGATGAAGGGTCGTTGCTTGCCCAGCCCCTCAAGAGAAATCCGCCTTTCTTGTGGATCTCGTTCACATCTCTTGAGACTTTGGTAGCAGTCGCTGCGTCGGGAAAACTTGCGATGTAGTCGTCCATGTAGTGATTTCGGTTTATTGCTCTGACGGCTTCTGGACAGCGACTGGCGAAGTCTTCCGCATTTTTGTT
The DNA here is from genome assembly GCA_949987655.1 of Polymixis flavicincta. Classification (NCBI taxonomy): domain Eukaryota; kingdom Metazoa; phylum Arthropoda; class Insecta; order Lepidoptera; family Noctuidae; genus Polymixis; species Polymixis flavicincta. Next base: position 25,296,446 of record OX465171.1, on the reverse strand, counting down.
CTTTACATATATAGCGGTACACGGCGAACAGGCGGCTCCGAATATCAGGGATGTCATTCTGTACTCCTTGTTCTTCCAGAGGAATCGAAGGCTGTCTCTGTCTTCTTCGTTGATTTTTATTCTCAGGAACATTTCTTTGATGTCTGCGACGACGGCAACTGCTTCCTGGCGGAACCGGAGCAAAACAACGAACAGTGATTGTAGCAAATCGGGTCCAGCCAACAACGCGTCGTTCAGCGATTTTCCATTTGATTTTGCGGCGGCGTCGAAGACCAGTCTCATCTTTTTCTTCTGGGGATGGACGACGGCGAAGTGAGGCAGGTACCACGATCTTGAGGAGGCAGGTTCATCTGTTACTTCCTCGGCGTATTCGCTGTTGATCAGGTTTTCGACTTGTTCTTCATATTTCTGCTTAAATTCTTCATTCTTCAAGAACTTCTTCTCCATTCCCCTTAGTCGTCGCACCGCAGCTGTTTTGCTTTCCGGTAGACTTTCTTCATCCGTCTTCCAGATTAGGCCTGCGCTGAATCTTCCATCCGGTAATCTCTTCGTCGTAGAATGCAGCACGTCGATAGCCCGTTGGTCTATGTCGCTGGATGGTCTTTTTGCGGCGACTCCCAGGGCCTCGATGTCGAAGTGGTCTCTGATCATCTTCTCGAGGTGATCATCTTTTCCTTTAGGCAGCGTCACTAGGTGATTCACCATTCGTATTGGAGTATTGTTTCTTGACTTGGTTCCGTGCAATACCCATCCCAGCTGAGTTCTGGAGGCTACCGGCTTGCTTCTGTCACCAACTTTCACCTCTTGGGACACGATCAGGTGCCAGTTATCTTGCCCGATGAGTACAGTTGGACGAGCGTTAGGGTACTTCAGTTGATCTGCCATCTTTTCTAGATGTTTGCAATCTTCTAGGTCCTTATCGCTGACTTCTTGGGGGGACAAGTTCAAGGCTTTAACGGTGTATCCCGACATTTTCTCCATGTTTCGCTCGAACCTTCCTCTGATCTTGATGTCGACCTTCTTTGACTTCTGGCTCATTTGATGACCTCCCACGCCCTCGATTCTTAATTCTTCTTCAGGACCTTGAGCTCCAATCATGTTCACGATGTCTTCTTCTATAAGTGTCACTGTCGATCCTTCATCCATGAGGGCGTAGACTTCGGCTTTGGCTTCTGGTCCCCATAGTTCTACTGGCACGATTTTCAGGTAGGCTCTTGAGATTGTTCGTGTTGCATTCACCGTTGATGCTACGGCTTTGGTTTCTTGCGTAGTTGGCTTCGTCCTTTCTTCAGAATGCAACATCACATGATGGCTTCTCTTGCATTTTCCGCACGGCTTTGCTTTGCAACTGAATCTTCTGTGTCGTCCCAGTAGACACTTGAAGCATATGAAGGCTCGCTTGGCTTGTTCCCATCTTTCTTCTATGGAAGCGTCGACGAACTTCTTGCATTTCAACAGTGCGTGTTCTCCATCACATTCAGGGCAGGCGATCTTCTCTGGCTTCTTCGTGTCGTCCTTGCATGAACATACTGTCGCTGTTTGCGGTTTGTCTTGTTCTTCGTCTGAATCCTCTTCGTTCGATGAGTATTCCTCTTGGTCGTTCTGTGTAACTTGGGTGGCGTTCACCCCGCGGGAACCTGCAGGTCGCATGCGGCTTCTCAATCCTTCCTTCTTCATTTTGGCCCCCATGAACTCGTGCATCTCGAATTGATCCACCATCTGGTTGAAGAAGTTCGTAAGGCCGATGAGGATCGGTTCATCATCTTTTTCTTTGGATGCTCTGTACTCATACCACCTGAATCGCACCAGAACGCACATCTTCTCGATTATACGATTCGCTATGTCGCTTGAGTGTAGATAACTTTGCTTCTTCATTTGTTTCACAACGCTGACTGTATTGGCCACGGCTCCAGCATATCTCACCAACTCTCTTGCATCTTCAGACATGGGAGGCAGCTTCTCTATGTTCTCTATCTCGCTCCTTATCAGATAAGTGGGTCTTCCGAATCGACGTTCTAATGCAGTTATTACTTCTTCTGGATCCACTTGTGTGTAGAGAAGGGACTTCACTGCTTCCTTGGCTTTTCCTTTGATTGCTCTTCTCAATCTTCCCATATTCTCGATTCCACTGAAGAGAGCCTGTGAGTCCTTGTACGTTGCTTTAAAGGCCATCCAGTCCCTCGCGTCGCCGTCGAATTGATGTAGCTCACTGACGTACTTCGGTGCTCGTTGCATAACTGCTGTTGCTTTGCTGTCTGTGGCGGACTTGACTGCTTCCATTATTGCTTCGGCCAGCTGACTAGTGGGGGTCGCTATGGATGATGTCGTTCCTGCAGCGTGCGGTGCTTCCTTTCTGTTTTCCACTTCGACGCACTCTGCTTCCTTTGATTTCGACACCCAGGCTTCAGTGGCCTTTTCAGCGGCGGCTTTGGATGCGGTGTCCTCTTCATCATCACTCAAGTCCGTATCATCTTCATTGACACGTGTTAATTCCAACTTGGTTTTCGCCAGCTTAGTTTTCATCTTAATTTCTTCCAGCTGTAATTTCTCTAATTCTAACCTGGCTTCTAGTTCTTTCTTCTTATTGCTTCCTTTATTTGAAGTAGACTTTGCCTTCTTCTTCTTCTTCTCCACCATGGTAGTATCGGTATCCTCGACCACGGTTGTATCTTCAGTAAGCGCGCTGCTCTCTGTTACCTCTTCGGAGGTGGTAGCTGACGTCTCCGTAGTCTCTTCTTCCGTGGTCGAGCGCGTGCTATCTCCTTTACGGCTTCGCGTCATCATTGTTCATTCACTTTCACAGCACTTATTGTCAATATTGTTCAATGACTTACCGGTGTTTATGTGTTATTGTCCTTTAGCAGCAGATGCGTCGGAGTGCAAGCGTGGACACCCTTCGACATTCGTGGTTTAAACTCACTAAACAATGTTCATATAACACTTTAGTCGGTTGTCCTTTATGCACTCACTAAAAATCGTTCAATGTCCTTTATATTCACTAAACACCGATTATATAACACTTATGTACTCGCTATACACGTTCCCGTAACACATAAGCACTGTGTAGTGAACACTTGTTGCAAGACACTGGCGCACACGCAGCTTCGAGTAACAGCGGGCTTCGAGAGGGCGCGGCGTGACTCGTGGTCGGCCCTCCCAGCGACGAACTTCACAGGCGCACGTAGGGCTTCGAGTGATACGGGGCTTCGAGAGGGCGGGGCGTAACTCGTAGCCGACCCTCCCAGCAATATTCTTCACTCAGCAGGTCGTGCGTCCACCAACAGGTCCTCCGTAGAGGGCCGAGCTTCGAGAATAAGCGATCTTCCTAGTCGTTTTATTCCCAGCGACGAACTTCACAGGCGCACGTAGGGCTTCGAGCGATACAGGGCTTCGAGAGGGCGCGGCGTAACTCGTAGCCGACCCTCCCAGCAATATTCTTCACTCAGCAGGTCGTGCGTTCACCAACAGGTCCTCCGTAGAGGGCCGAGCTTCGAGAATAAGCGATCTTCCTAGTCGTTTTATTCCCAGCGACGAACTTCACAGGCGCACGTAGGGCTTCGAGCGATACAGGGCTTCGAGAGGGCGCGGCGTAACTCGTAGCCGACCCTCCCAGCAATATTCTTCACTCAGCAGGTCGTGCGTTCACCAACAGGTCCTCCGTAGAGGGCCGAGCTTCGAGAATAAGCGATCTTCCTAGTCGTTTTATTCCCAGCGACGAACTTCACAGGCGCACGTAGGGCTTCGAGCGATACAGGGCTTCGAGAGGGCGCGGCGTAACTCGTAGCCGACCCTCCCAGCAATATTCTTCACTCAGCAGGTCGTGCGTTCACCAACAGGTCCTCCGTAGAGGGCCGAGCTTCGAGAATAAGCGATCTTCCTAGTCGTTTTATTCCCAGCGACGAACTTCACAGGCGCACGTAGGGCTTCGAGCGATACAGGGCTTCGAGAGGGCGCGGCGTAACTCGTAGCCGACCCTCCCAGCAATATTCTTCACTCAGCAGGTCGTGCGTTCACCAACAGGTCCTCCGTAGAGGGCCGAGCTTCGAGAATAAGCGATCTTCCTATTCGTTTATTCCCAGCTATGATCTTCAGCACACGTAGGGCTTCGATCGGTGAGTAGTTAGTGCGCGGCTCGTAAAAACTAATATTCACGTAACTTCACTAATTCAGTTTTGCTGAAATACGTAAGCTTCTCGTAGAATGCTGCTTATCCTCAAATCGCGATTTATCTTCACGTAACTTCAGACTCAGGCTTCAGTTCTTCAATCCGGCTGCAGAAGGACCAGTTCTTGTAAGGGATTTGCACTGAAACACCTTGATAAGTTAACACTTTCGTTTATTGAGCCGCGCACTATGGAATACTAATTTTTACAATCTTAGGTTTTCTAAAGTAGTTTTTTACTATGGTACAAGTAGCAGATGTTCTTATTAAAAAGTTAGGCTTCTAAACCAATCGTGATCAAGAGGGGCTGGGATTATGTAGCCAGACTGGCGCCTAATTCTCGACAAGTATGAACCTGCTCCCTGATCGGTACCTTTTCTAGTAGACAGGTTTCGACTCGTTTGTAGGCGATACCATTTTTTGCGTATGTGTGTTTAGGTGCCTGTTAGTGTTTTACCTGTGTGTTTTTGTCGAGTTAGAACCTGTATTATGGGCGATACCATTATTACCACCTATGTACCTTCTCTTTAGGATGTATGGGGGTGCTAACTACGTTTATTATTGATTGGTTTATAGCTATTTGGCTACTTTATCTATAAGTACTAATTAAACTTATTCGCTATGGGAGATCAAAACTAGCCCTATGCTAAGAAATATAACAAACAATTACCTACTTATACCTATCTATTTTAAAATGGTTTTTATTGTTTAATCGAACATTCAATTGTAAATCAAGTCTTCTTGTAGTCGCCAACAATATGTATAAGATTCGTTCCGTTTTTAAAGCTGATTATACAAGTAGGTATATACTTCATTCCCAGGTACGATACTAAAGGCTCCTGCAAACAGGCGCTTCGCGACAGCGCAACACGACTCACGTAGAACCATTTTTATGAAAACTTCATGGAAATTGTTCTATCGTTGCGCTGCCACGTTGCGACTGTTTGAAGAAGCCTTTTTAAGTTCAAAGTCTATGGCTACCTACATTAATGTTTTCTTTCTTTACGAATACCTCTCAAATGCGAGCACACATTTTATTAAATAAAATAATGACGTAATTTTTATTTGACACCTCACGACAAAAAGTAAGTATTGATGTTTATGTTTATTCGTAGGATGTGGACATAATGACGGATCGATTGTATCATGAGATGAGGCGTTATTTCTACACAACGCCAAGCAGTTACTTAGATTTGCTGAAACTGTACATGGTGTTACTAGATAAGAAGCAACAGCAAATTATCCGCGGCAGGGACAGAATATCTTGTGGATTGGAGGTAATATGGCTGCGTAAACTGATCTATGGTATGAAAACTACCAATTTTTCTTTATTAAATACAACATATTGTAAAACGAAAAAGATTACCTTATTTTATTGCTGATTGGGCATTGTCTTGACCTCGATCACCTCTGGAAAGTTATCGATGACGTATGATGGTACAAGCATGGCCAGAACATGCCTGTTCGCTCTAGCTTTGGGGCCAATGGGTTAAATGTATAAGGGAACACAGACGCTGGCAGAGAGTTCCACACTTTGGCTGTGTGCATAATAAATGTGGAGGAGAAGCAAACATCTATACTATCTAGACCATATTAATAGGTATAATCCGATTGTTGATTTGAAAGCTTCCGGTTCCATTTCGAATAAAATTAATGCCCTGATTTCTCTCATTTTTATCTAAATCACACTTGCCTACACTGCCAGCCGTTTCCCGAACATCCCGTAAAGAAAAATCATCCCACTATTGAACCAATCTATTACTCTGAGAGAATTGTACCCAATCTGCAGGCTCAGCATGTCTATCACAGACGAGCCTACAGAACCGTAGACAAGCGGACGTCGGAAGAGTAGACAAAACTGACGTTACCGTATATAGACAGTTGACAGTTTTTCACCGAGAAATGTAGACAAGCGATTTCTATTCTACAGTAGAGTAGAAATAGAAAGCGTCATGTTAAGCCTGCTGTATATCGAAATTTCGAGACGTACATTATTTTCTTTTGACCTTCTTATAATTAAACGATTTCCTTAGAGATCGAGCCAATCATCAACTAATCATAACAGTACCTAGGTACTTATTGACTTTTAATGTGGCTTACACTTACCCTGATACTTGCTCACAAATATTGGTACCGAGACATGAATTGAATAGTGAAACAAAACAGGGAGGGAAGCAGATTTCGCTTTCGGACTTCGCTTCTTTTTCTTGGAGCCCTTTTATAACATCTCTTTTTTAATTATGGAATGCAATAAATGAATACGAATATAAATATGCACTTTGGCATCCAATATCTTCGAAACCAGTACAAAAAAATATATCGTTATAAACAGGTACACGGTTTTACACCCGTTATATTTTAAGCTTTGATATGACTTTGAAAAAGTAACATGGAATTGAATTAGTGTCCTTGAACTAACTATAATAAATATTATACTACCTATACTGTATTAAATCAATTCGATGACGACTTTTAGAGAATATCCTTATCCTTCAACTTACACAGAAACTATATCAAACGTATGAAGTCGTTGGAGTGATGGAACAGCAAGTTCGTGAAATGGAGCCAATACTTGCTAAGAAAGCAGAAGAAAGCATTGCTCTGGTTGCTAGACTGAAAGTGGAACAGAAAGCCGCTGACAAAGTCAAATTCGCGGTCATGAAGGACGAGACCGCAGCCAAGGTACGTTTAATTCACCTTCGAGCTTTGTTCTACTGTACAGGACTTCCGGTAAAGAGATTAAATAAAAAACCATTATTTTCAATAGTAACTTTAATTTTGTAAGTCAGTAGCAAAAAACGTTAAATCTAAAGCTATTTGTTACATTGCCAGTGGTTTTTGTGGAACTACCAAGGTTGTTCTATGTTTTTTTTTTTCATTAAAAGTTTATATTTTATTTTTCATTTTTTTGTTGTGTACCTACCCATACCACTACATGCTACGTAAACAACAGGTCAGAAAGTTTTATTTCATCAACATACACAAAGTGGATTGAATACGTATTATTGAAGTAGGTACATGCTTAAATGAAAAGAGAATTTTCAAAGTCCACAATTCAAATTCAAATTCAAATTCAAAATTATTTATTTGTGACACATAGGTAAAATGTTGTGGTACATGATGTTATAAAATAAAAGTTGTATCACTATGCGCTGCCTTGCAAGGCGTACAAATATGGTCTACACTACACAATAGTAGTTGTACATGTAGGGAGTATAGCTTATACTATAAAATATTGCTAAGCAACCGTTTTTTTTTTTTAAGAATAACATAAAACAATATAAATGAACTTAACAATTAATAGCTAGCTAAACTTATTAACTAAAGTAACTATTTAACAAATAATAAATTTGAGCATAAGGCATCACGGTTTTTATTTTTCTTCTAAATATTCATTAATGGTGTAATATGCTTTCTGTATTAGGAACTTATGGAGTGTTTTCCTGAAAGTATTTATATCTTTTGAAGATTTTATAGGTTTTGGTAGTTTATTAAATATTTTTGGAGCCATTCCTAGGAAACTTTTTGAGAAGAGGGCTGTTTGGTGGGTTTTTGATTTAAGCGCACTTTGATGGCGTTTGGTGGAAATTGCTGAGAACATCTATAAATATAGGTACAAATAAAATATAGAATCTCTTCGTTTTCTGGAGTGGATAAAATAATAATTGATTTAGGTTTTATGCCAATAGACTCATTTATTTCTAGATAAAAGCAACTGAGGTTGGAGAAATAGCAGCCGAAGCGAAAGCAGACTTGGCACTCGCGATGCCCGCTATGGACGCCGCAGCAGCTGCTCTGAAGGCACTCAATAAAGCGGACATCAACGAGCTGAAGGCCTTTCAGAAGCCTCCGGTGCTCGTGCGATTCGTTATGGAGCCTGTCTGCATACTGCTTGGTGCAAAGTTAGTATCCAAAGAATGAATCAAGCAACAGCTTAACGAAACCTAATCCACGTCTTTCTTAATTAGTTCGGCGAATCCTCACAGACTCATGGGAATTGATGTCAGACATCAGTCTATTTAGATACATACAGGAAAAGATTTTAACCAGTGCGCAAACTGTAACCATGAATTCAGCATATCATTGTAACAGCAGTTTTTTTTTTTTTTTTGTATAACTGACGAAAACTTTCTGCGTTGGGGGGTCTAGAATGATAAGCTGGATTTCATGATTATAGTTAGCGCACTGGTTAAAAATGTATCCTGTATATTCAAAATTTCTTTCCTTTTTACCCGACTATGACGAAGCAAAAGGGAGGGTTATGATTCTAACCAGTATGTACCTATGTCTGTGGCTATGTCTGTGGCTATGTCTCATAACTTTCAAAACTACCTACTTATCATAATTTGAAATCGGGTTGGAAGAGTCTTGCTCGGACGATTAAGACGCTCACATTAAATTGAATAATGGTGCCCTCTAGTCTAGAGGACAGAGTCACATATATTTTTTAATACTTCCGTATTGGGCATAAAATGAAAGGGCTTAAGTAGCGCATTTCAAATATATATAGGTATTTTCTTAGTTAACCCTAAAATAATAAAAAAGGAAAAAGAAACGGAAACTTTATAGTCATTTCGTTGCCCGTCCTTCAGGGTGTCTGGCAAGAACCATTTTTCTAAGGAACGTGAGGAGGTATTATGTTAAAATTAATATAAGAATCGTAGATCTACGGCCCCTTAGAGCTCTAAAAGAAATCAAGCTTCTAAGTCAACACAATAAAAAGTACAGTCAAATAAGCGACATGTTTTGATAGGTACTCGCAATGAAAACAAAACCTAAAGGGTATCTACTTCCCGTAATCCTGTTGACCTAGAATCCTTCAATTTAATTCAAAGAAGCAAGGTCTCAACACAAGTACAGGAAAAAGTCCGAAAATCGTTAATTTGTAGTTTTATAAACCTGCCTGAACCAGGAACCAACCCCAATTTTGTTTTAAACATCTTCTTCTTAGTCGTAACACTCTTGTCAGAGTGGTCGTGGTTGCGTAGACGAGGTACACGGAGAGATGTTCGGTGGGTCGTTGACTTCCCCGAGGATTGCCCTTTCAGCGATGTGCTTCCATATCTGTCGGTTGGAGACGTTGCGAGTACACTGGACCATGGTAGATTCAGTTGCTTTCTTGATCAGGTCAGTCCAGCGAGTTGGTGAACGGCCGCGTGATCTCTTGCCCTCCACCCGGCCCTGAACCACCAGTCTCTCCATGGAATTTTCGCTTCTAGTGATGTGACCAAAGAACTTCAATATTCGGAGTTGTACAGTAGACGAAAGCCGGTCCTTAATATGAAGTTCCTTGAGGATGGAAACATTGGTGCGAAACGATGTCCACGAGATCTTTAGGAGGCGTCTCCAGCACCACATCTCCAAAGCGTCGACTTTACGGCGATCCTGCATTCGTAGAGACCATGTTTCGGCCCCATAAAGAAAGATCGGAAAGACAAGGCATTTCATCAATCTGACCTTCGTCTTTTTGGTAATCCTTCTGTCCCCCCAAATCCTTCCCAACCGTTCCACTGCCGACCTGGTGATGGCGCACCGTCGCTTTATCTCATCGTCGTTTTAAACATCGCCATCCCTCCATTAATTTAGCTCACGCTGGTAAGGGTCAAATGCTGAGAAAAAATAGAATGTGTCGAATTAAAGGAATCGGGTATTTTTTCAATTTGCTGTAATACGTTGTGTTACAGGCCCGACTGGGACTCAACGAAGAAACTGCTAGCAGATGTGAATTTCCTCAACAAGCTTGCAGATTATGACAAAGATCATATACCGGAGGCCATACTGAAGAAGCTGAAAGTATACCTCGTTCATAAAGACTTTAATCCAGACACTGTCGTTAAAGTTTCTAAGGTAACGACATCACGCCCGTTGTCATCGACCTAGTGAAATGAGGGTCCATGATGCCTATGCATTGACATATATTCATGATGTACATGTTATCTCTAAGGCCCTTGTAATACAACGCAAGCGTTTATTACAATAAGCGGAGCATAAATTCAGACAAAGCTTTAAAAAAACCCAATGGAATAAATTTACACTACAGTACCCGGCGATAAATATTGCACATCGACCTTTGGAAAGAGACAATCGGCTAATTTCGGTTTCGTAGAGCGTTATCTCTGTCGCACACTACCTATGTGACGTTTTGTCAGTCGTTGTTCAAGTGCGATAGAGTGCGGTCGCGTCCAGTTTCTAAATATATGTATTTAGAGTTGTTAAAACCCCCAAATTTAAATAATTTAAAGTTGTACTATGGCATCTGTTATAGTTATAGTTTATTTCTCTCATAAAGGTACATTGTAACATAAATTTATTTATACAATTTTGCCTTATTCTAGAACCTTTGTGAGAGCTGGAGTCTCAACTAGGTTCGGGACCTGTAAGACAGATCTCCAGGCTCACACCCCTTTAAACATGATCACGTTGTATGTCATTTTAATTTAGACTATAAAAAGCAAATAATTTTGAAAGAGAGGTAAGACTATCATAAAGTTATGGTTATATTATCTGTGGCATTGGTGTCTTTGACATTTTATTTTACCCCAACCTAAAGCCATCACATATAGAAAAATTGGTGTATAAAGAATAAAAATAATTATCAAAAGAAGCAAATCATAATTCTTTTAACAGCTCCTAATAGATACCGGACTGTTTGTATTTCGTGCGACAGAGATAACGCTCTAAGAAGCCGAAATTAGCCGATTGTCTCTTTCCAAAGGTCGATGTGCAACATTTATCGCCGGGTACTGTACGTCTGTCCTGGGAATCGAATCGGGTCTTTTCCCTAAGTCCGTCAACAAAGATACGGGTTCGTCCGAAATTTGTTGATTTGTCGAAGCAAGTGTCAAATTCAATTATTTCGCACGGTCAAAATCACATCAGGCGTTGGCACAACTGTCAAAACGTGTTGTCATTCGTTCTTAGTTTAGAAACCAAGCTCATCTGTTCTATGTGTATAACTTCGGCCGAACTACGGATTTCGTGCTTTAGGAGTAGACCTCCCAGAAACAGACCCGGCCGCTCAGAAAGTGAAAATACTAGAAAAATAATTGAATAACCACTAATTATATCTTCTAAACGAATCCACGAGGTTTTAGGTACAAATGGGAAAGTAATAATGTCACCTTTTCACTATATCATGCTGAAAGAAAACCTGTAAAAGATGGGCTAATTTTTTTAATGCAAACATGAAATATCGTTTTAAATAATATCTAATGAATGAGTTCCTTTTTTATTTTTGTCGAAATTTATACTAAGAGATTTAGGTTGTTTGAAATAATATTTACCTACTGTCAATTCTTTTTAAGATTTTGCAATGTTTTTTTTAATTCTACGGTTTTTTTTTTAACTAGAGCCGTCTGAGTAGCCTAAATCAAAACCAATTCATTGCCTATTTCTCTAAAATATGACTATGTTTTTATGTACTAAGCTTTTCATATGAAAGTGGTAAAAATTGATTCATACATTGTATAGATAACTTTCACAACAATACATTGTAAATTTTTCATACGATGTAGAATTTTAGACGTTAACACGATTTGTGATAATGTGTTTTTATAAACCTCTTACAGTAAAATTCTCAAATCAGTCGCCGGTAGATAAATAAAAATAAAATAATAAAAATAAAAGTAACTCATTCATTAGATCACAATTGAAATGATCTTTCATATTGTGCATTAAATAATTACAGTATTTTAACTGCATAATCGCGTCTATAAAATCACGTAAATCTGCGAAATCGGAAAAAAAATCGTATTTAGCCTCTTAATTAAGATTGGTAGGTTATTGGTTAGGATAAAAATAAGCAATTATGTATGTTATTTTTCACTACAAATACCATATTAATAGTTATAAGTCAGTAGGTTGCACTGCATTTGTATGTATAAGCGGAGTATTATATCTAATGATTAAATGAAATGAAATAATCGCAGTAAACTGCGGTTTGCTAGTAGAAAGTGCAAGTAACTTCAAACTTACTGTTGTTTTAGCTTGTAATACAGAATTTAGTCATCAAGACCCTCACTAAGCAAGAATAGTTTATTTTTGTTATCTATCCAAATGTTATAAAGCTGAAGAGTTTGTTTGTTTGTTTGTTTGCTTGAACGCGCTAATCTCAGGAACTGCTGGTCCGAATTGAAAAATTATTTCAGTGTTAGATAGCCCATTTATCGAGAACCGCTATATAACATCACGCTAGGGCCCATAGGAGCCGAGCAAAAAGAAACGTCACGAATACGAAGCACGGCCAGGCGATTTTATGCGACAGGGTGGGTCGGGGGGGCAAGAAATTTCACGCAGACGAAGTTGCGGGCAGAAGCTAGTACAATACAATAATTAATAACTAAAGTACTAACTATTTTAGATAACATATTTGCAAAACTTCAAAATGATACCGAGAAGAGAAACTAAATAAGAGTAGGTACTTATATTTTTTTTGGCGCACTTTACTTGAAACTACGAATTACCACCTTCATCATCAGCCTATAATGTTCCCACTGCTGGGACACAGGCCTCCTCTGTGTGAGAGGAGGAATGACAACCTTACTACATTTTTAATTAGTGCGGCAGCATTAGGTAAGTAGGTGTGTGATTTTTAAACTTGCAGGCTATCTTAATAACATCACAAGTATAGCCAAGCCGTTGTTTTTCTTTTAGGTTTGCCGATCCATGGTGCTGTGGGTGAAGGCCATCGATATGTATGCCAAAGTATTCAAAGAAGTGGAGCCTAAGATAATCAAGTACGTCCGTTAAGATTTCCATTTCACCCCGCAACGATTTTCTTTGGTCCATGGGAACGTAGGCGCTACTACTGCCAACTGGCAGCGAGCCCTTCCAGTTGGCAGTAGGTAGCTCCTGCGAGCTCCTACGAGCAACAGCATATCAAACAATAATATACTTAGTGTATGTGAGTTTTTTTTTAACAGGTACAGCTAGAATACATATCGTCATCAAATATTTAAGAATAATAATATAAACAAAGCCAAGAAAGCATTACGATAATTTTTATTAGTCTTAAACACTTACATCACATACATAATATAGTCAATAGTCACAAGGATCATCATCATCATTTTAGCCGAAAGACGTCCACTGCTGGACATAGGCCTCCCTCAGGCCTGGTCCACTTCAACCGTTCTTGTGCTTCCCACATCCAGCGGATTCCGGCGATTAAATTAGGTTTAATTAGGTATGAATAGCAGTTGCGTGCCAGAAGGACTCCCGCGGATAAGGATAGTCACACTTCGGTAATATGTGTCGTCACACAACACACGTAGATATTAGATAAGTTATTACAAACACAAAAATCAGAATAATATTACGTGCATAGAAGCAGTTAATAATTAACATTTATTTTAAGTTTATTTAAATACACATTATACTTATTTTACTTAGGCATGTAATGTACATACCTACTTAATCTTTTTTTTGTTGATTACGGCGGGAAGTCCTCATGGATGGCCTCCACCCTGGGGCTGAGGGCTCTGTCAGACTTTTACTGACTAAAACCACCCCAGTGTTCCGTCTCTCATTTACACCGGGGATCACGGGAACTAGTAAGACTTCTGCGATCACCGGCTAGTGCCGGCCCGCCTCTGCGGGCCACCTCGCGTTAGGGGAGGAGTGAGGTGTTAAACTCCCCTGGGAGACCTTCCAACTTTACGTTTTCCGGTACGCCGTCGCCACTCCAGAACTATTAGGCCCCATCGGCCATCTGTTCTGCGAGCAATGTGCCCTGCACACTGCCACTTAAGTTTGGCAATTCTTCGGGCTATGTCGGTTACCTTGGTGATCCTGCGGATCTCGTCATTCCTGATTCGATCACGCTGGGAAATTCTAAGCATAGCCCTCTCCATTGCCCTTTGGGTGACTTTGAGCCTTCATAAGAAGCCCATTATGAACGTCCACTTTTCTTTTGCAAATGTCATCACTGGCAACACGCACTGGTCAAGGACTTTCGTCTTGAGACACTGCGGTATGTGGGACGACAAGATATCGCGAAGCTTCCCAAAACCTGTCCAGCCGGGTCGGATTCGACGATTGACCTCTTTCTCGAAGTTGGACCTACCTAATTGACTCGTGCACAACTTCCAGTGCCGCGCCTCCGACCGTTATGAGAGAGGGTGTTACATGGACCTTTGTCTTGTCCACGTTCTTTTTAAAACCCACTCTTTCGGAAGCTCTTCTGAGGTCATCGAGCATTGTACTGAGGTCCTCCATGGTCTCAGCCATGACAACTACATCATCGGCAAACCGAAAGTGAGTGATGTACTCGCCATTAATATTGATGCCACTCCCTTTCCGATCCAGAACCTTGAAGACATCCTCCAGTGCAGCAGTGTAGAGTTTCGGAGAGATAACGTCGCCCTGTCTAAAACTTCCTGCAGAAGGATGGGCTTAGAGATCTGGTCCTGGAGCCAGACTGACATAGTGGCGTTTTTATACAGACACTTCAACACCTCGATGGTACCGATAGTCGAACTGGCACCGATGGAGGGACTGCAGTACAGCCCATGTCTCGATCGAATTGAAGGCTTTTTCGTAGTCCACAAACGCTAATCAGAGAGGCAGGTTATACTCTTCGGTCTTCTGTATAACCTGCCGCAGCGTATGTATGTGGTCTACGGTGCTAAAGCCTTTACGGAACCCGGCTGCGCACCAGACGATTCGTGATCACTCTGGAAAACAGCTTGTAGACATGGCTCAGAAGTGAGATGGGCCTATAATTCTTAAGAAGGGCATTGTCACCCTTCTTAAATAAAAATACTACCACACTTCTGTTCCATGCCTGTGGCGTTTTGCCCTTGAGTATGACGGAATCAAACCGCTTAAGAACGGGTTTCCCGCGGGCCTTTACGAGTTCGGCCGTAATTCCGTCAACACCCGACGCCTTGTTGTGTTTAAGCTACTTCAGAGCCATCCTAATCTCGTACAAGCTGACGTCAGATTCAATGTGCCTCTTACCAAAACCTGCCGCAGCGTATGTATGTGGTCTACGGTGCTAAAGCCTTTACGGAACCCGGCTGCGCACCAGACGATTCGTGATCACTCTGGAAAACAGCTTGTAGACATGGCTCAGAAGTGAGATGGGCCTATAATTCTTAAGAAGGGCATTGTCACCCTTCTTAAATAAAAATACTACCACACTTCTGTTCCATGCCTGTGGCGTTTTGCCCTTGAGTATGACGGAATCAAACCGCTTAAGAACGGGTTTCCCGCGGGCCTTTACGAGTTCGGCCGTAATTCCGTCAACACCCGACGCCTTGTTGTGTTTAAGCTACTTCAGAGCCATCCTAATCTCGTACAAGCTGACGTCAGATTCAATGTGCCTCTTACCAAACGGTGATCAATATAAGTTTTCACCGCGTTGATCACAGAGACATCATTAAATACTTGCTTCTTCGTCGACATAATAAAGTCAATCTCATTTTTGGTTGCACTATCAGGGCTCCGCCAGATCCACTTCCTGTACTCCCGTATTTTGAAGAAGGAGTTCATCATAAAGAGGCCTTCCCTCTCCATAAAACTAGCCAGTAGGTGACCAATGGTTTCTACGTCCAACTCCAAATTGCCCCTTTCAAACTCATCATCGCTTCGTTTGCCCAGTTTAGCGTTGAAATCCCCCATGACAATGGTGAATTGTGTTTTGGAACCATGCATGGCTCTGGAAATATCCTCATACATGGACTCCACCTCATCGTCAGGGTCTGACGAAGTCGGGGTGTAAACCTGTATGACCTCTAAGTACCTTGTACTTATTGACAGGCCTGCACTGTCCTCCCATACCTATTATCACTGTAATTTTAAAACAGTGTTTAAGCCAATGATTTTTAAAAGAGTAACCGTGGAGTTTCTTGCCGGCTCTTCTCCATAGGAAGCGACAGTTTGGAACCGTGCACCTAGCTTCTGACGTTTCATATGTGCCCATGCAGGTTATATGAAATAAAAATATTTTGATTTGATTTGACCTTCAGCGAATACCTTGCGGATATTCTGAGGATAAGGTCGACAAACTCTCGATCACCGTGCCGTTCTTCTATACACCGTGACATTTGTCGTCGTACAAAGGTTGTCCACTCAAAGTATCCGACATAAAATAAGCGCTATTTCTAAGCGCTAATTTTTCCAAGCCAATTAATCTAACCAATACAAATACTTGGTCCACACATTCGTAATTCTATTTGTTATGGATCAGTTTTGCAATTTAGTTCTTGAAAGTTGCACCGTGCGAGCATGTGGCAACATTATTTATTCATTTACATTTTGATGTTTCATTAAATCCAACGAGAAAACCTAGTTAGGTAACCAGGTAAGTTTATTTTAGACGCAGGCCGTTACTTAGGGGTAGTTTTTATGGAAGCATCGATTTTGTATGTACATATAGTTTTCATCATGGATAACATGTAAAATGTTTTCTTACACAGGCATAAAGAAGCAGCGGCTGTACTGAAAGAGGTAATGGCGGTGCTCAGGGCCAAACAGAAAGAGGTAGAGGCCATCGAGGCCCAGCTCGCTAAGATGTTGGATGAACTCAGAGTACGTTGCATTTAAATAATACCTACTTATATCTTATAATATGAGTTAATATAATTATTCCTAATTGCACCACAATAGGTTATTTTCCAATTTAATAAAAACTGTTTTAATTTGAATATCGGGACGATACCTTTAACAGAAAAATAAAAACAAATTTATTTATATCCATTTTCTCTGTTAAAAACGATTAAAATCGGATTAATTTTTTGTTGTTTTGAATTTACCGCCAAAACGCTTCTTACGACGACTTTTTTATCACGTGACATTGTGACGTCAGCTTTGTGTAAACGGCACCGGTACAAATACTTAGTTTGGCGCAGTTTTAGAAGTTATTGTGCACAGAGGCACCACACACCAGTAATATCACTTTCTATCCATTAAAAATCGTGTTAATTATAAACTCGACATTCACTTGTTTACTTACTAACTACTTTAGTTTACACAAAGTTGACGTCACGTGTGGTCACGTGATAGAAAGTCATCGTAGGGAGCGTTTTGGCAGTAAATTCATAACAAAGAAAAAAATTTGATTTTAATCGTTTTTAATAGAGAAAATGGATTTAAATAAATTATTTTTTTCTGTTTCATATATCGTCCCAATCTTCAAATTAAAATAGTTTTTAATAGATTGGTAAATTAGCTATCTGTATCAGGGTGGGGCTCAGAACTGCGGGGTAATTGCATAACACACTAACAGTAGCAATGGCTTTAATTATGTCAGTGCAACAACATTCACTGTGTTATTTACATTGGAGAGCAGACATTTTTTAACGAAAATCAACTGCGATTGCTGCTATCGCAAAAATATGCATTGTTTTGACCCCAAGGATGATGAAATTTTGAATTAGTGTGAGATGGGTACTATATTAAAAAGTGATAAATAAAATCTTTTTCGGAAGTCGGTGACTTTGGATATGTATTTTAATTTTTTGTCACCGCCTTCCGAAAATAAAGTTATTTTTCACTTTGTAGTGTTTTTCCGGAAGTCGGTTGTTTTCAAAATGAATCAATGTATTAGCAATGTCCTTTTAAAATGATTTAGGGTCCTGGGCAGGGCTCCTGATCAATAACACTATCTATCTTCGTCGCACAAGTTTGATTATTTATAACCCTGCGTTGTACATTAAGAGATAAATTGACGCACGACCCCTAGACAGACCCTGTTAACACAAACATTCATAGGTAACTGTATCTGTAGGTACGTAGGATTAGTTCCTGAATGTTGTGAAACTTGACTTATTTAATAAATTAGGTATTGTTAGATATACCTGCATTTGATGTAATAATAACTAGTGATCCCTTAGTGGTCCAAATTCGACCATAATGCATGTCCATGTAAACTTTAAATGTGCCAAGTATTATACTGCTACACCCGCGTAGGTAATTACAAAAACGCGGGTACAAACGGGTACTTACAAAGATTTCGCTTCACGTATTAATGTATGTACGGGTAATCTATTTAACTATACGTCTGGACGTTTCGTGGAAGCGTTCAAGAACAACTTTGCTCAGTGGTGACACGATTTTGATACATTCAAACATTCTGAAAGCCAAGCTCATGTCAAGTAGGTTATTAGATTTGCTGTCCGTATTTCGATGTCCCAAGTATAGCAGTGAGTTAACACGTGATTTCGTAGTTTGTAAATTTTTATGCTAACCAGCTTTTCACAACCCGGTACTAAAAATTTGCCTTAGCAAATGGCGTTATGTTAGCTATTTTAAAATAGGGGTCACATTTTTTAAAATCAATATTGTTGGTAGATGGATAAATATCTATAACACGCATACCTGTAGGTACCATAGAGTTATAATGGCGTATAAGATATAGTGCGTAGTACATATAGGTATATCGATGGTAGGTACACTGCAGACCTCCTAATTTCCACCGTTAATTTCTATGTAGGTATAAAATAACAAAATAACTAGCCTTTGCCTGTGGGTTCACCCGCGTGGATGTCGAAAATTATCCCACGGGTACGTATTCATCATCATCATCATCATTTCAGCCGAAAGACGTCCACTGCTAGACATAGGCCTCCCCCAAGCGTCGCCACTTCGACCCGTTCTATGCTTCCCGCATCCGGCGGACTCCTGTGGCCCTCACGAACGTATTACCAAGGATTTTTCCGATTGAGTAACGACATCCAAACATCTAAATATCCAAACATACAATTACATACTTATACAATTTATAATATATTATATACTTTGACAATTTATAATATTAAGTAGGATAGTAGGATAGGATAGTAGGATGAAGGGTAAGAAAAAGTTTATATAAGCATTTTGGGGTCATAGGCATAGCTTGTGTTTATACAAAATATATCTACGTAGACTCGATTTAGGTTATTTATCCCTTTACCCCTTTTGTGAGGAGTGTCATACTCTCTCTCTCATGATCAATACATTTGGATCTTTAAAATAAATAATACAAATATAGGTTGTTGAAGAAGAACGGAACAAGTTACAAGCTGATGTAGACTTGGCAGCGGCGCGCCTGTCCCGCGCCGGACGGCTCACGCAAGCGCTGGCAGATGAGCAGACTCGCTGGGAAGAAAGCGTCCAGGTAACCGCAAAGCTGAGCTAATTAAAATGTTACGAATAGTCGCCTTCATTTCAGCCGAAAGACGTCCACTGCTGGACATAGGCCTCCCCCAAGCTCCGCCACCTCGACCGGTTCTGTGCTTTTCGCATCCAGTGGACTCCTGCGGCCCTCATAAGGTCATCGGTCCACCTTGTCCTTCCAACTTTATGTTTTACGAATAATTGTCTACGGTTGTATAACATTTAAATATGAGAGCAAAATGTGTTAACATCATTAATTTATCTGTCGCTTGTATAAAATTTTAATACTACCTATTGTAGTTTATTTTAGTAGGTAATTTTAGTCTAGGAACATCGTTTTTACATAAAGCTATAATGACTTAGGTACCTTATCATCTGCCTAGCCCTTTCCCAACTATGTTGGGGTGAGCTTCCAGTCTAATCGGATGCAGCTGAATACCAGTATTTTAAATGGAGCGACTGCCTATCTGACCTCCACAACCCAGTTACTGGGTTATACGATACCCCTTGGTAAAACCGGTTGTCAGACTTTCGGGCTTCTGACGACCCGTAACGACTGTCAAAGATCGACAAATGACAGCTGGGACCAACAGCTTAACGTGCTTTCCGAGGCACGGAAGGGTAGGGTGGTATGTAAAGATGGTTACCCATCCACGGACCAACCGCGGCAAGCGTAGCTTAACCTGGTCGATAGACCCGTGCAGCTATTGTTATTTAGCCACAAGCCCCACGACTAGGTATAGGTACCTATATCTACATTTTTTTTTTAAGATAACAGAAAAATAAAATATCTAGATATTTTACAATAATCGACTTCAATTAAATAGAATAAGATAGGTACTAAATTAAATTTTTTTTAAATTCCTTACCAACTTTGTTCCTACCCACTTTGTAATTTTTTGCCATGAAACGCTAGAATTGTATTATTTCATAGCATTTTTGCCCGCAGCTTCACCCGCGTGGCTGTCGGAATATATCCCACGATTAATCCAGATTGTGCAACTATCTTTGTGTGAAATTTCATCCAAATCCGTGCAGCCGTTTCCCTCGCACATCCGGAACATCCCTACATACAAACAGACGAACGGACAACAATTCTAAAAACTATCGGCATCTGATTCGTACCCACACCTCGTAGCATATTACTTTTTTAACCCCCGACGCAAAAACGACGGGGTGTTATAAGTATGACGTGTCTGAGTGTGTGTGTGTGTGTGTCTGTCTGAGGCAACGTAAAG
Source organism: Polymixis flavicincta (assembly GCA_949987655.1). Classification (NCBI taxonomy): domain Eukaryota; kingdom Metazoa; phylum Arthropoda; class Insecta; order Lepidoptera; family Noctuidae; genus Polymixis; species Polymixis flavicincta. Next base: position 25,275,950 of record OX465171.1, on the reverse strand, counting down.
GTGTATTAGAGCTGAAAAAATATATATAAAGCTGAAGAGTGTTCTTAGACATGTTTCAGCAAAATCGGTTCAGCCGTTTGAAGATTAGCAGCTCTTTTCTGAGTGATGAAGGAATTTGAGCATCTTCCACGTATTTTATTATTCGTTCGTATTCTATTATTTCATTGATACGCTGCGCAGATTTAAGCAAGACATTACGTTTAAAAAGCAGGAAATAAAAGACCATTTTTTTTTACTTTTTAGTTTTGTTTGGGTCGGCTGTTTTATTTTTTTTAAATTTAACTTCTATTCAAAAATATTCAATGCACAGTTTTTACTTCGTTACTATTTTAGCATATTAATAGTTTACCTACATAAACTCACGCCGTTATTTATGAACATTGCTTATTATAATTTGACTATTGGATAAAACAATTCTTGTGAAATCTTATCAATGTGCATATCACAGGCCGCGACCGAGGCGTTGCATTGTACGACTGGGGACATCATAATAGCTTCCGGCTGCATCGCGTACTTCGGAGCCTTCCCCTCCAACTACAGGCGGACGCTGGTCCAGAAGTGGATAGAACAATGCAAGGAGCTGGAGATACCGGCTTCCACGACTTTTGAGTAAGTATGCCTTGTTCTTCCGTGTATGGTACGAGATCTTTTAATTTAATAGACCCTAAACTTGTTCACTTCTACGGTGTTATTAGTCCAGTCATTTAAGCTTAAATTAGGTAAGAATCTCGGAATTCGAGATACCCAGCTGTAAGTCTGTAAATAGGTACTTGTATATTGACACCCTAAAAGTTGTCTCAAAACCTACATATGGTAGGGTGTAAGCAACTATTAAATTTCAAGGTCAAAGGTCACAAAAATCGGTTTTTTGCGCTTTTTTTGGAAATATCTCATTTCCTATGGGTTTTTGCTATTTGCATTTATTATCAATATTGTAGAATACAAAATTCTCTACAAATTTTGTCTACATTTTTTTTATACGGTGAACCGTTTTCGAGATAGAGGGCGGAGAGCGCGCGGTCACAGCATCACTTCAGGTCAACCGGTGCCTCCGGTGGAAAACGCGCCATATATAGTTGATGAACTATCGATAAATCAATGATTATAAATATTTGTCAATTTTTACTAACTATAATATTATATTTTATCATTTTCTTCATGCACTAAATCTATATTTATTCAATAATACTGATAACCGTTTACTAAAATTAAGTGGAGATATACTCGACTAAAAGTTTTGATAATTATCCTCATTCCAAAACACATATTTTATTTCTGATTTGGACAAATTTCTGACAAATTTGGATGAACTAGCTGCAGCATTTGAGGAAGAAAATTGTTCGGCCCAGAGATTATTAGAGAGTGGAACTCAAACCTTATTGGCAGTCTATAATGCTCCGAAATCTGTGAAAAGTCTCGATCATCTTCGTTATATGCATTACGTCAAGTCTACAAAACTTAATAAACCTGTGCAGCTTTCAAATATTCCACCAACAAGTGTAGCTGCTCATCAACATTTCAACCGTGTATATTATCAAGTTCAAACTTGGTTAGGACATGATTTGGAACCCCAAGTATAGGGTTGGGCAATGCGAAACGATTTTCTGGAGCCTATCATGACAATTTTACCACCTGCTCCAGAAGATTTGCCAAATACAATTTTCTGCAACTGCAAGAGTGGTTGTGGTTCGCAATGCGGATGCAGGAAAGCGGACTTGCATTGTTCTTTAGCTTGTGGCCAATGTTATGGGCAAGCTTGTCTCAATGCTCTACCATATCTTCTTCTTCTTGGTCGCGTAGTTCATTACTGAAGGTCGTGTCCCTGAAAGGCCTTCGTGGCTTTATGTATTATGTTCTTCCACTTCGTTCGGTTTTCAGCTTCTCTCATGGCGGTCGTTACAGAGAGTCCAGTGAGGGCGGTTACTTGGTCGGACCAGCGGTTAGGTGACCGGCCGCGAGGTCTTTTCCCGTCCACCTTGCCCATCACTACCAACTTTTCAAGGTTATTTGGTTCCCTACGGGCAATGTGACCAAAGTAACCGAGAATCCTTTGGTAACAGATCGTGGGAAGTCTATCTCTTATGCGTAGTTGTTCGAGGATAGATTTGTTCGTTCTCTTCGCGGTCCACGGTATGCGGAGCATTTTCCTCCAGCACCACATCTCAAAAGCTTCTATTTTTTTCCGTTCTATAGCCCGAATCGTCCACGACTCAGAACCATAAAGGAATATCGGAAAAACCAGAGTCCGGACTAGTCTCATCTTGGTAACATTGGAGACCTTCCTGTCCTGCCAAATACGTGCCAGCTTACTCTACCATATCAGAGCGACATTAACGAAGATGGAACCTTTGACCCCGAAATCATGGAAGAACTTGAGACAAATGTCGTTGAAGACGATAATGAAGACCAGTTTGAAATTTACCAGCAGCCAGAAGACGACGATGAAGAGGAAGAAGATGATTAAAATTATAAATTGTAGTTTTTGTACCCTTTATTCCATTTTTTTACTTTCAATAAAAATAAATGTATTGAATGATATTTTTTAATAAAAAGATTAATTCATAATTTATTTGTTTTTTTTTTCATCATGTAAGAAGTTATTAATATTAATTAGGTTAAAATTCAAATATAATTCCTTTATTTTCATTAACAATTCTGCAATTACATGGGCAGGTAAGTGTTGTTAAATAAATTAATATTGAATAAAAAGTGGATAGGTTAGGAAAAAATTATAAAATATAATATAATAGTTAATAAAAATTGACAAATATTTATAATCATTGATTTATCGATAGTTCATCAACTATATATGACGCGTTTTCCACCGGAGGCACCGGTTGACCTGAAGTGATGCTGTGACCGCGCGCTCTCCGCCCTCTATCTCGAAAACGGTTCACCGTATAAAAAAAAATGTAGACAAAATTTGTAGAGAATTTTGTATTCTACAATATTGATAATAAATGCAAATAGCAAAAACCCATAGGAAATGAGATATTTCCAAAAAAAGCGCAAAAAACCGATTTTTGTGACCTTTGACCTTGAAATTTAATAGTTGCTTACACCCTACCATATGTAGGTTTTGAGACAACTTTTAGGGTGTCAATATACAAGTATTTACAGACTTACAGCTGGGTATCTCGAATTCCGAGGTGAACTTACTATAATGACTGGACTATATCGGCAGCGAAGAGGACGCTTGGCATAAAGGCAGGATAGGAGTTGAGAAACAGGAGTTTATTCATAAAAGTTTCTTAAAGTTAAGGAATGCTTAGCAACTGTTTAACCATTCATTATTGTCTTTAAAAAAAAAACGTTTATGAATAAAGGCGACGATATGATAGTTTGTGGATTACATCTACATCTACTCCCTAGTGCTGTCTGTGATTAATAAACCTAATTAATCCTCCTTTTTATTTCTAGTCAAATTGTTGAGATCACAAACCAAACAGGGAACTTAAGCAGCACCCTAATTGCGTATCTCACGATTAATCATAATTTGTTTCGTTTTGAAACAGATTGTTAAACCATTACTTCATATGTTAGAAAAATGTGTCTGCTCAACAACGTAAATAACGCAATGCATATTGTTGTACTGTCAAATTGAAACGGATTATGACTAATCGCGAGTTACGCAATTAGGGTGCAGATTGGAATTGCATCTCATTTAAGATCTAAATTGATCGAGTGACTTTCAAACAGGAATATGATCAGTGTACAGGAAAATGTTTGAAATAATAATATTAATTGGCGGGACAGACATTTATATGATATTATTAAGTATTTCAAATATTTTCCTGCATTCTCGTGTCCCTAAGTTAATATGTCGATTGCTACAAAATGTAGTTATTAGTATCCTTCAAGAAAAGAAGGAAAGAATACCGTTTATTTGGACACAGTTCGTGAAACACAAAAAACAAAAACAAATAGAAAAAAGAAGCTACAACAGTGTGTGAAAATGACATAGGCATAAGGTACCTAACCTTGGTAAAATAAGGATAACTCATTACATTTTTTGAGTACATACACATTTAGGTGATCTCTCTAGAGATATTGGTATTTACCAAAGAGTTTCGTTCGATAAATGTTCGAAAGCAGATTTACATATTAGACTTTATTTTCAAAGCTATGGTTATTTTTGGGCTACTTTAATGCTGGTCCCTATGATACAGTTAACACTAGTTTAGGGACCAGGGGATTCAAACTTGATAATTTTATGTCAATAAAAGTTTTTGTATTATGTTTCAAAGAATAAGGGTAATCCGAGCAGTTGTCTCCAAATAGTATTGTGGAGAAAAGAACTCTACTAACGTTCAATCAAGAGGTGTAAAAACTGCATTACTTTTAAAACCCGCTTTTGAACGAATCGTAACGTTAGGTTTATGGGTAGTGACGTCAAATCAGTTGCTATAAGCAGCAATCCAACCTTTGAAGAAATAGATCAAAATAATATTCAATCAGTTACCTAAGTAATTAGGTCTGGTTTACTGTGTATCCAATATACTTACGCATCGTCGATTGATTATTGATTGAACCGTTAGATATCTATAACTACGCAGGCACCTACATTGCTCAATACGCCTGCGTAGGCGGCCCCCAGCACCCTAATTGCGTAACTCACGATTAATCATAATCGGTTTCAATTTGACAGCTCAACAGAATTCATTGCGTTATTTACGTTGTTGAACAGACACATTTTTCGAACATATGAAGCAATGGTTTAACAATCTGTTTCAAAACGAAACAGATTATGATGAATCATGAGTTGCGCGATTAGGGTGCTTGTCCGTGACCAGCACCCTAATCGCGCAACTCATGATTCATCATAATCTCAGCTAATTATTACTATGCAACGCTCTCATTGTAAGCTACCTGCTGTACCTGCACCCACCTGCCACACTACTGGCCTAAATTAGGAGATACGATAATAGAAATATATCAATACCATCATCTACTATTTGGTGATGGCAAAGTTTTTAATTATGTTACCTAATATGTGCATGTTAAATTTTTAATCGCGAATTTGTTGCCTGGATAATTCCGGGGCCTTTATTATAAAATATGGATTCACGATCAGATTATTTAAAAAAAATATGAATGTTTTGTTTACTACCTGCATTCCGTTACGCGTTCCTAGTTGTTATTCCAGGTTTGAAAAACACTTCAGTTGAAATTCACTTTTTTCGACCAAAACTCAAAATTGCTGTTCAGCATAATTTTCAGTCGCGCCATAGCTCGCTAGACCGCGCGGAGACGCGTCTTTTGGCACTTCGCCCGTGCACCAGGCGGATAAAGAATTTGTAAATCACGTCAGTGCAAGTGTTACTTATCAGACGAAATCAAGGACTATTTGAAGTAACAATTAATAGTCCTTGATTAAGCAAATAATGTCCCATGAAATTCAGAGCAAACCTAATACAGTTAACCGTCTATAAATCCAAACACCGCACAGTAACTGAAGATTTCCTAATGATTTTTTGGCCACAAACCAAGTAGGTATCTCCGTACTGTAGGACCTGAAGGATCCCTAGAACCAGGTTTTAATAAACGCTTGTAAGTGTGTGAAAATATAATTTATATCGTTTATTCTACGTTTTAGATCTTTACAGCTCCGTGCCTGTAAAGGCGCGGGCTCACCGCGGCGCACGGAGAGGCTACGCACGTGTAATAAGCTTCGCTTTGTAAGAAAATGTATGTGGTTGTGTCCACTGCAACCCACGGAGAGGCTATGCATGAATTGACGTCATTGATACATACGTGGCTTACTCGAATAGGCGATTACATAGCTTAATGCTGTCAACGTTAACATGACCCACGACTATGTACAGCTCGCATAATCGCAGCGCAGTTTTGGATTGATTGGCCTGCAGTGGCACGTGTGTAGCCTCTCCGTGTGCCGTGCCACGATAAACATAGTCGTGGGTCTTCGTGTTCTCCAGTGCAAACGTAGACCCACGTTGTCAAACAATTTAATCTTCTTCTTCTTATCCGGTACGCTCTTGACAGAGCGGTCGTGATCGTTAAGTACTCGTAGGAGTATTGGAAGGAGCAGATGTGATGCACTTCACGACATTTCGCCACCGCTGCCTGTTAGAGGTCATCCTGCTGCATTTGTTAACCGAACCCCCAATAGCAGACTTGATCTGGTCAGTCCAACGTGTGGGTGACCTTCCGCGCGGTCTAGTGCCTTCTACTTTCCCTTGGACGACAAGGCGTTCTATGGACTGATTGTCACGCCGGGAAACATGTCCGAAGAATGTCAGGATGCGAGATTGTACTATCGAAAACAGACGCTGCCTGATACCGAGTTCTTGAAGTATCGAGACGTTCGTGCGAAACTCGGTCCACGAAACCCCAAGCATTCTTCTCCAGCACCACATTTCCAGAGCATCTATTTTCTGCCTTTCCACATCTCGCAAGGTCCACGTTTCAGCTGCGTAAAGAAATATGGGGAATATAAGCGTCCTCACGAGCCTGGTCTTCGTGGCTTTAGTTAAGTTTCTATTCGTCCATATTTTCCGCATCTTTTCCATCGCTGTTCTTGTGATGCCCATACGTCGTTTAATCTCATCGATGCACCCGCCATTGTTTGAAACTAGAGCCCCAAGATAGATGTAAGATTGGACCACCGTGCAATTCGCGATTTGTGTCACTTCAGGCGAGTTATTCCTGGCACGGTCAACAATCATCACCTGGGTCTTGCTGCGATTAATTTTTAGTCCAAACTCACGGCTCACTCGTTCCATCTTTGACAGTAGCTCTTCCAAGTGTTGCGAACTGGTTGCAAATAGGGTGGTGTCATCTGCGTAACGCAAGTTTGCAATCCTGTATCCACCAATTGTCACACCATCCGTCCAATCCTCCAAAGTGATACGCATTATTAGCTCTGTGTACGCATTGAATAAGAGCGGTGATATAATGCACCCCTGGCGTACTCCGGCACTAGGATGGAAGTCACTTGACAGGACATCATCTGTGCGAACTGAGGCTAGGCCCTCTTCATGTAGACGTCTCAAAAGGTGTACAAGATGTTTTGGTGTGCCCATGTCTAGCGAGGTCTTCCACAATACCGGCCATTTCACCGAGTCGAATGCTTTGGAAAAATCAACAAAACAAAGGAATACAGGCTTATTGAACTCTCTTGACTTCTCGATGATCTGGCGTACGATGAGAATTTGTTCTCGAGTGCCCTTCCCCTTTACAAAACCGGCTTGTTCCGGAGCGATCTCTTTAGACAGGTAAGTTTTCAATCGCTCGTTGAGAATATGTAACATTATTTTGCTAGCGTGTGATATTAGAGCAATGAGGCGATAGTTGTTACATTTCTTCGTCGAACCTTTCTTGTGCAGAGGTGTGAATACGGTATGTGTCCACTCCAAAGGCCAAACTCCTGTCTGCCATACCTTGTTGCAGATAAGATAAAACATTTGGTCGCCACGTTCTCCTAAGGCTTTAATTGTCTCTATAGGAATTGAATCTTTACCAGTTGCTTTTTTGCTTTTCAGGTGTTTTATGGCAGCTCTTACTTCGGACAGAAGGATGTCTGGTTCCAAATTCTCTCGTTCTGGGTCTGTACTTTCAAACTGTTGCGATTGCGGGTCCAGAAATAATGACTGACAGTAGCTCTTCCACGTTTCAGAGATTTGTTCGAGTTCTGTTACCACTTCATTTTTGTCGTTCTCAATAGTCCAGGTTCTAGCAGGTAGAGATTTAGTAATGAGACGAATTTTGTGATAAAGGTCTCTAGACTCATGCTTCATAGCGTGTTTTTCGACCTCTTCACAAATGCTACGAAGGTGGGAATTGTGGTCTCGCCTGCAACAAGCTTGGATGATAGCAGACAACTTATTCAGCTCTCTTATGTCTGTTCCCGCGGCTTTCTTATGGCGCCTCTCTTCTATTAGAGCAAGAGTACTATCTGTCATCCAATGTTGCCGTTTGCGCGTTTCTGATCTTGGATTAGACTCCACCACTGCGTTTTGGATGAGGTGTTTAGCCTTATTCCATAGCATGTCTGGTGTAGCTTCATTGTGGTTCACATCGGTCCATTCTTTCCAATTCCGCTCAATGGCTGCATTGAACTTTTCATTATCTACAACTTCAATCCGTCTTATTTTCTTGGAGGATCGGGCAGCTTTGAGTTTCAACCGCATCTTTACGATAACGAGTTCATGGTCGGAACCACAATCAGCCCCAGGAAGTGTGTGGGCATTGAGAACGGAGGTGCGCCAGCGTGATCTAATCAATATGTAGTCGATTTGTTTTTTAGTTCTGCCTCCAGGTGACGTCCAGGTGAACAGTCTACGGGGATGGTGCTGGAATAGACTGTTCGCTACCACCATGTTGTTCTCGTCTGCGAACTGCATAAATTTTTCACCTCTTTCATTTCGCACCCCAAGTCCGAAACTTCCCACACATTTGCTATACTGAGCAGCGTTTGCGCCGATTTTTGAATTAAAATCACCCATGATTATAAGTACCTCTCGGTTGGGGATTTTTTCGACTGTTGCCTGTAATTCTTTGTTGAATTTCTCCAGAACAGAGGGTAGAGCTTCACTGGTGGGGGCATATGCCTGTATTAGGTTTAGGTTTACAGGTGACGCTTTGAGTTTCATTGACATAATGCGGTCGCTAACTGCTTCATACCCTATCACACTGTTATTTTTATGCTTAGGAATAAGAATTGCTACTCCGTTTTGGCTTTTGTCATCATTGCCGGAAAAGTAGACTGCATGGGCATCGGTAAAGAAATGTCCGTTGTTTCTCCAGTGGGTTTCGGCTAGTCCACAAATGCATAAACCACATCTGGTAACCTCCTTCTCTACGATGCAAAATTTACCGGGTTTTAGCAAGCCACGAACATTCCACGTGCCTATCTTCTGGATTTCCCGCATCTTGAGGGAGTTTCCAGTAGCATTATTTCCATGCGGAGCCTGGTCTCCTACTCCATCATGGCCGGTAGTCCATTTCCCACCGCTCGCCCCGGACGCGGCGCGGCGCCGCTCGCTAGGCGGTTCGCATGGCAATCGTGATCCTTTTTTGTCTACTTTCATAACGATTTTCTCGGGAGGTTAGTGCAGTGGTTTCCCGTTGCCTTCTGCACCAGATATTTTAGGGGTTATTTATACCCCAAGGCCCCTGTAGCCTCTTCTGACCTCTGGTCAGGAATGTGGTTATACCGCCACTGCTCGGTCGCCATTGCCTCGTCTGTTATCTAGCAGGGGGACCACGGTATAGGAATACCGCCGCGGATGATTTTTTGTCCGCGCGTGCAGGTGAGGTTGACGGTTGGGGCCGGAAAGATGGTTAGTCCGTTCTCCCCCATTTCCCCCCACAACAACATTTTAATACACGCAGCGAAATTGCGCCGCGTGCCCGTGCACAGCATGCGCCGCAGTGGGCCCGCGCCTTTAAGGCCATGTTTGCCAAACTTTAAATAGTGTCGTTATGAGCGATAATAATACTTATTTCAATCCGATACGGGTTAAAATCTGTTGTAATAAATTCGAATAATAGATGAGCAAGCGTATGTCGTAAAAATGCGAATAAAATCGTACAAAATTTGATATTAACTATTTAATAATAAATAATCCAACACTAAATGCAGTTTGGCATTGGTCATTTTTTGGTATATTTTTAATTATAATTGTTATTGAAGGGATAAACTGCTTTTAAAGATAATTATAAGATTGATGACTTATTTGATGCATTAAAGTATGTTTAATTATGAGTTCCATCACTGTATGCAAAAAATACTATTCAAAATTATTTACGGTTAAAGAGATACACTTAAAAAACCAACTTTTTGACCGTGTTCAAGAAATCGTGATGATTATCTAATTTTTTCCGAAACAAAAACCAACAACCTTTACAGTAGGTACACTCAAAGATACCCCTCAAAGATATAGGTCATTTTGTTATCATCAGTTTGATCGACGTAATGGCTGACTCTTACACGGTTCGGACCTGGAATTCGCAAGGGCTGCCACGTGATTCAATATCTACGGAGAACGGCATCCTGGTGACACGGGCAGGGCGGTGGCCTCTAACTATCGACCCGCAGGAACAGGTAATACACGTATAGCTACTATATACCTCATGTAACTACAAAGGCATAGGACAGCTAATAATATGCATTTCCTGCTCTGACACACGTCTGAAGCGTAAACAAGAGAAGAGAGTGGCACGGACATTGACGCCAATTTGACGCGTATCTGATCCAAAATTTGTTTGCTCGGGAGTCTAGAACCATGCGCCGACATCATGCTATAATAGAAATGTTGATTAATATTTTTAAGTCCTAGTATTAACTCGTAGTTTTACAATCGCAGGCTAACAGATGGATACGTAACATGGAGAAAGAAAACGGTCTCATGATAACAAAACTGATCGATACAAGCTACCTGCGGATCCTTGAGAATTGCATTCGACTTGGTTGGCCAATGCTGATCGAAGACCTTGGGGAGACGCTCGAGGCCACATTAGCGCCGGTCCTTCTTAAGCAAACCTTTCTACAGGTAACTTTATCGCGAAAACTCGAAATACTAATTTGCTTATTACAGTTACAACTTCGTGCTTCTTTTAATTAAAGCGAATCATCAATGAAAATAGGTTAATAAATAATAAATCAACAGGCAGGCAGACTCCTCATCCACTTGGGGGACAGCGACATAGAGTACGACACGAACTTCCGTCTGTACCTCACCACCAAACTGGCGAACCCTCATTATCTGCCGGAAATCTGCATCCAAGTGACCCTGGTCAACTTCACCGTGACACTGTCTGGCCTTGAGGATCAGCTACTGGCGTTAGTAATTCTTTTATTTCTTAATAAGCAGAAGACTGAAGTAGATACTAAGCATTCGGTCTTTTCAGACACGTTAAACAAGCGTCTCAAAATATTATTGGCATGGCATTACTAACATACGGCAGCTAAACTAACCGTGGTAGTCGTGGGCGTAGCTAGGGATTTTGTCTAAGAGGGGTAGCCGTCCGTCCTGCTGAATTAACCAGTCATTTAATGACAGATCATAAATGACGATTAATAATAAATAATTCCAAGAAAAATATTTCATTTAAAGTAAAAGGTTGCCAAGACGTAAATAACGCTTTCACCATTAAAAACTTAGCAGATCTAATGTAGAGCCAAGTTTCACAAACCTTACATCTTGGTCAAAATGTAGGTACGGCTTGGCAACGCAAAATTCCGAAATGGTTTCGGTGAGATTTCATTATTTTTTTGTAGGGTGCTCTATATCTTTTAATTTTAGGTACCGGTGATATTGTACTGACCATGATGATGATGATGATGATGATGGGACTCCCTTTTCCGCACGTAGACTCCCATTCGGTCCGTTGTGCGTGGGGATTCTGGCTAACAGAGCCAGCCTAGCTCCGCCCAAAAGCACAGAAGCTTCCTGGGAGCTTCACAGGCTTCGCGGAGCGACCTCACTGTTCCGAGGATTTCTTCACGTTGAGAAGCCACGGCCTCGCATTCCAGGATGACGTGGGCGGCTGATTCCTCGGCGTCAAGGCAGCCCCTGCAAAGCGGGCTGTCTGTGGCGCCTATGTTAAAAAGGTGTTTGTTAAGTGTGTTATGGCCCGTAATTGTTCCAATTAATATTCTAAGGTTATTTCTACTCAGGCTGAGAAGTTTTTTAGTTAATCGCGGGTGTACAATCGGTAAAGCCAATTTTGACTGTCTACAGTCTGTTGCCCGTGACCATCTGTTGTTATGGAGTTCGGTCGACCTTTGGCGAATCCACGCACGAAATTGTGAGAAAGGCAGGGGGAGAAGTGGGTACGGGCCTAGCACTTTCATATCAGAGCCTCTCTTCGCAAGTTCGTCTGCGGCATCATTGCCTAAAGATCCACTGTGCCCTTTGATCCACTGGAGTGCAATACGATTGGACGTCGATAGGCTCTCCAGAGCTAGATGGCACTCAAAAATTAGTTTGTTGTTAGTTTGTTTGTTTTCTAAAGCTTTGAGCACAGATAGGCTGTCGGATAGGAATTTAATGCCGTAGTTCCGGATGCCTAAGCGCTTTACTGCTGTTGCGGCTAGTGTTAAGGCAACACATTCACATTGAAAGATCGAACTGTGTGTGCCTAGCGGTATGTGAAGGTTGATGTTGAGGTCAAGGGAGTGTACGCCAGCACCTGAACCGTCTTGTGTTTTTGAGCCGTCAGTGTAGATGCGCACTTCATTGGCTCCTGACTGATCCCGTTCTTCCTCTACTGTTTGTATGATATAGTTTTTGTTGAACATAGGTTGGTTTGGTGTTCTATCACACGGGGCAGCGATGAGAGGCTGGTACTCAATCGCCCGGTCCAGGATGTTAGCGTGTGGACTGGTAAGGTTCTTGCCCCATATGCCTAGATGCATTAGCCTGATGGCAGCTAGCGCCGCCTCCTGCTGTATGTACAGGTCAAGGGGAGTTAGTTGAAGGGCTATCTCCATGGCTGCTGTTGGGGTGGTTCTCAAGCAGCCAGTGGTAGCTGAACAGGCCAGTCGTTGAAATCTTTGTAGTCTGGTAATGGTGGTCGAGAGTTCAGTCCTTGTCCACCAAACCAGAGCGCCATAAGCCAACATTGGCCTGATTACCGATTTGTATAACCACAGAGTGATCTTCGGAGAAAGCCCCCATGTTTTTCCTAGCATTTTTTTACATTGGTATAGTGCAATTGTGCTTTTATTAAGTTTGTAGTCAAGATGCTTGTTCCAGAGCAGTTTGCTGTCAAGGATCACCCCCAAGTACTTGACTTCGTCTTTAAGTGTTAGTTCTGTGTTGAAAAGTTTTGGAAGCCTGTGGGGCCCAAGAGTTCTTTTGTTGGTGAACATTATTAGTTCTGTTTTCGAGGGGTTAACCGATAGGTCGTGCTTCGTGCACCAATTCTCGATTATTTTGAAGGCCCTTCTCATGAAATCGCATAAGATTCCCTCAAATTTCCCCGAAATCAGAATTGCTATATCGTCCGCGTAACCTACCGAGTAAAGACTGCTGGCGTTGAGCTCTACGATGAGCTCATTTACGACTAAATTCCACAGTAGTGGTGACAGCACCCCACCCTGTGGGCAGCCTCTGCTCACGATGCCTCGTGTGGTGGTGTTCACGGTAAACTGAATAGCACGGTATTTTAACATGTTATTAATCCATTCTATGAGCGTTCGCGCAACACCGTGCGTGGCAAGTGCCTGTTCGATGCTGGCGAAGTTAGTTTTGTCGAAAGCGCCTTCTATATCAATGAAGGCGCCTAGGGTTGGGTTTTTGGCTTTGAGAGCATTTCCTATGCGTGAAACTACGCCATGGAGTGCTGATTCAGTTGATTTGCCTGCGCAGTAGGCGTGTTGATTGGGATGTAATGGTCTTTGTACCGAAATTTGGGATCTAATCTTTCTATCCCCCAGCCTCTCCAGTGTCTTCAAGAAGAACGATGAGAGGCTTATGGGTCTAAAAGATTTGGGCTGGGTGTAGTCGCCCCTACCTGGCTTCGGTATAAAGATTATTTTGACTTCTCGCCATTTCAAGGGGATGTAGCGGTGGGCGAGGCAGGCTCGAAACACCTTGACGAGGTAATCAGCCAGTAAGTCGCGGCTCCATCTGAGCAGAGCTGGGAATATACCATCCAGTCCTGCTGCCTTGAAAGGTAAGAAGGTGTTGATTGCCCATGTTATTTTGTCTTTGTCTATTACTTCTAACGCCACTTCCCAATCTAAACTGCTCGTGCCTCTCTCCCTATGCGGTTCCCAACTTTGCTGGGTCGCAATCTGGCATCCTGGGAAGTGAGTGGTTAGGAGTAGTTCGCTTGTCTCAGCGTCGTTTGTTGTGAACGTATTATCTGGTTTTTTTCAGGCATCCTATTGAGTGGTCTGTCTCTTGAGCAAGACAGGTCTTGACCCTCATTGCCTGGTTGTTACTTTCAATGTTGGTACAGAAACGCCTCCAACTATTCTTTCCTCTGAGGCGTACCAGTTTTTTATAAATTTTCCGAGCTGTTGTATAACGGTCCCAATCTATCGGCGACCGTGTGTTCCTAGCTCTGTTGAACAGTCTTCTCAGCTTTCGTCGATGTCTTTCCAGTTCAGGACTCCACCAGGAATGGCGAGCGCCCTGCCTTGGTACCGTGAGGGGACACGACTGTTCATAGCTAGATAAGAGGATGGATGTGATGTTGTTTACATGTTCGTCTAGGTTGGTTACTGGTATTTCAGCCGGAGGGGCGGGTAATCTACATAGTTCAGACTCGACTAGTTTGACAAACTTGACTTGGTCTGTGTTGCGAGGAACCCTTCTAGGCTGTGGTTTGGTTAGGTTAAAATTAATGGTATAACGGATCCATCTGTGGTCTGAGCACGATATCTCATTGGACACATGCCAGTCCTGTATAGAGTTGGAAATACCTATGGTTGCTATTGTTAAATCAATTATTGTTTGCGATCTCGCGTTTACGAAGGTAGGTTCAGAGCCCTTGTTGAGTAAAACAAGGTTATTACTAAGAATAAAATCAAGCATTACCTCACCTCGGTTGTTGGTTTTGACATTACCCCAGAGCGTGTGATGCGCATTGGAGTCTGTCGCGATGATTAGCTCCAGTTTCTCCTTTTCACAGTACTCAACCAGTAAGGCGAGCTCTGGCAGAGGCACGTTCTCATCGCCAGGCAGGTATGCCGAGGCTAGTACGATGTCCGGGAGATCCTGTTCGGTTCTGAAAAGCCTGATTACTGTCAGGTCCCTTGAACAGAATTCGTTAATTAAAAGGTTAGGTACATGTTTTGGGACAAAAATGCAGGTGCGCGGATTACTTGCGGAGGTATCTAGTAGCAACTTACCTCCGATGTTACCAAGACCGCATATTTTGCCACCCCTGAGCCACGGCTCTTGGATGAGGGCGATGGTGTTCCCTTGTTGTTGTTTGTTCTCCAGCACTCTGCGCAAGGTGGCCGACGCAGATTGGCTGTGCTGGATGTTGGTCTGCAGGATTTTAGTCCCGCAAAGGAGAGGAGCAGAGGCTGCTGTCCTCGCCCTCACTACCCTCCCCTGACGGAAAGCAATCCTCGTCCGAAGTTTGACCGGACGAGGGTGGTTCATGCGTTGATCCCGCTGTTGAAACAACCTCCAGTGCTGCCATGGAAGTCGCCAACTCCACCGCCCCCCCAACGGTTCCCATCGCGGTAGGCGACGGGGAACGTACGGGCAGCGACGGACCCGGCCCACTCCCATGCGCACTCGAGGCTGTTGCTGCTGTCGACGCAGCGGCCGCCTCCCTGCTTCCACCCTCCTCCAGGAAGCGGATGTATATACTACCCATAAGGTAGTATACTCGCCGCTGTTGGTCCTTTATGGTTTTTACCATGGACTCCGGCACACGAAAGAAGAGACAGGTACCCGGGGGCTCCTGCCTAACCCTTTCGTGTGTCAGAGTCCAGGTATTTATTTTCAGGTTAAGGTTCTGCCTTGCCAGCATCCTGATCAGTTCCGTAGTGTCTTCGCTGGTCTCTGGGACATACAGCATACACAGGACCTTCTTGGGTATGTCTGCTTGTGGCCGAACGGTTAGCTTGGTCCCCGGTAGCGGGGACGGTATGTTTGTCACGACCCCCTTGAGCCAGGCCAGTGTGAAATGGTCCTCACACCACGTCTTGAGGACGCCTTCTGCGAAGTGGGCCCGGCCTCTAAAGTGGATCGCGGTGTTGAGGGTTGTGTCGGTTGGATCGGGAGCTGCTTTCAGCAGATCCCGGAGCTGGTTTTCGACTGTGTGTCGGATCCCTTCTGCTTGCTCCTGCGTCATGTCCAAGAAGGGCTCTGACCATAAGAAGTACCCTAGAGGCTTGATAGTTGGTGAGTGAGTCAATCAGCGACGCAATTGACGTTTTTAGGTACCTATTAATCAAATTCAAAGTATAAAACCTAGACAAATAAAATTTTGTGCCTTTTTTTTTTATCTGCTAACTACATCTGATCTTGAGAAATGTAGCTTTCTAGCACTGTCCAGGGCGAAGTTTTAAAAATACAACGCTATTTACTCGAACTCGTCGTATTATCAACAAAAACATTTTTATTTTTTACGTGTCATGGTGGGGGCACTACCGTGCCCTATTCACTCGCCTATTTCGCGTGAAAATGTATTTTTCTAGGGAGAGTAGAACATTATTTGTCCCCCCCCCCCCCGCAATCTACGCCCATGGTAGTAGGTTCCGTTTACGTTACCTTTATTTGAAGCAATACTTTTATTTGAGCTATTTCTATTTGCATTCACGAATGTAATAGCGATAGGTTTAGTTTACTCAGGACAAAATTCTTCCTACGTACAGTCGCCAGCAGGTCAAGCTATCCCAAACTGTCAAATTTTCCCAATTGAACATAAACCTTATTCCTTTGTTATAAACTTGAAAAACTACCAAAGAAAATTTGACAGATTGGGGTAGCTTGTTGTGCAGGCCTCTGTACCATCGTGGATTTTAGTAAACGTTGCCCAGCTTCAATTCTGTAGGTATCTCATACAGGATAAGTTTTTATCCAGTGCGCAAATTTCTGCGGTAGGGGGGTCTAGAATGATATGCTGAATTCATGGTTAAAATTTGCGCACTGGATAAAATTCATCTTGTATAATAAAGACAAAACAAATAAGGGAGATATTTAGGAACATCTTTATTTATTATAAAGTTTCATTTGCGCTTCCATTCGAGCATGTGGTTGTATGCCTATAAGACGGTAAGTAATTGGCTAGGTTAGGAGGTTAGGGTTCTTACGCCTATTTGGAGAGAATACGCTCGAGTTGATTGTTATCTTGATGGACGCATTCGTTTACTGTGTGCCAAGAATGTACTGCCTGTAATAATATCGGGACGAACAGACTTCAAAATTATCTAAACAGCTATGAAAATGAAAATTTAACTCAATGACACAAGGAATATTTCAGAATGAAGACAGTAAACGACAACCCTCATTCTGACAAGAACTTCATTCAATTGAGATAAAGTTTAATTTTCTTAGTTATTGAGATTATTTTGAACAGCCTGTTCGTCCCGATATTTTTGACGCTGACTGTACAGCGAGCGGCTTGGTCACGCAATGTCGCGTCGATGTGATTGAATCTTGCAATTGCAATCCTTTGACGGGAATCGTATTTCCTTTGATGCCATTTTCTAATGAAAGTAAACATTAACCTTCTTATTAATTATAAACGCTACTTCATTATGGAAATGTTTATACGTCAAAAATGTACCTATGGGTACACAAACGCTAATCATTACTTAAGTTTTAGCAACGTTTATAAATAGATTAGGGTTAAGGGTTAGGTATGTTCATATTTTCACCATTATTTTGTATTTTAACAGCTATATGAAATTTATTTTATTCGTCCACGTTAATTTCTTAGTAAATGTAAGTATCTGTTGGAAAAGTATTAGGTGCGTCATTTGACAATTGGGAACTCCCTAAACTCCGCTGACCCGATAGTCTATAATTATTGTCCTCATACTTAGCAGGATCTATTGACAGTTAAAATGAAATGGTAAGTAGGTACCTACTTACCTAATTTTTTTCCTACATCTGTAAATATTGATAGAAATAACTTCAAAAGATACCTACTTATACATAGGTAGTTACAGAGGCCAGCACATCAAACTGCTCCAATCTGTCAAATTTCTTTGATAGATTTTCAACTTTAGTTCAAAACAAATAAGGTTCATGTTCCGTTGGGAAAATTTGACAGTTTGGAGTAGCTTGATGTGCTGGCGTCTGTACGCACGGCTACACATCAAGCTATACAATTCCACTATAAGCTGATCTCGCATTGTATAGGATTTCCTTACAATGCGAGATCAGCGTAAACTGGAAATGTATAGCTTGATGTGTAGCCGTGTGTACATAAGAACGTTTCTCTGTAGAGACATAGGTTGCTGAAGCTGTTCTTTTTTCCCTTTGGGAAATTACCACCACCACCGATCCACCATTCCACGATTTCGACATTAGGGACATAATTTGCATGGAAATAAATCCTTGGAACGAATATGAAAAAATAATTTATTCGATTTAATCAAATAAAGCCAATTAACCGATTTCCTATTCCATCTAAATTGTAGTCGTAAACTCATGATGATGTTTTTTCTTTAATTTTCTGTTATTAGCGACGTGGTAAGATTGGAACGCCCAGATCTGGAGATATCACGAACTGAGCTTATAATTCGTATCAACGCCGACAAAGCAACTCTACTTGAGATTGAAGACAAAATCCTCAGATTGCTATACGCTTCGACTGGGAACATTCTGGATGACGAAGAGCTGATAGAAACGCTCAACGAGAGTAAAGTAAGGATACACACACATAGCGATGTTTTTCGTTTAGTTTAGTTTGTGGAGCAAGGAAGGAAATCTTGAGCATGATTAAAGACATTTAGGGAGCTATGTTAAGATTAGGGGAAAATCAAAGTAGAGATAAACCAAACCACTCTAAAAATTAACGCCCCTCCGCAGCATGATGCATACCTAACGTGACCATTTATTATTTGACTCAAAACGGGACATTGGTTTAGGTATTTAGGTTTAATAACAGGTAATCAATAAAAAAGAAAAACACTTTTTTAAAGTTCTGTACCTACGTTCATCTGACATCTGAGGGAGTAGGTATTTATTTGCTTGATAAACGAATATTTCGCTTGTAAATTAACATTGAACGGACACTTGTGTTTCGGCATCTTAACTTATGATTCCAAAACAAAAGAAGTTTAATTATTTAACAGGTACACGAACATCAAACAACAACAAATAAATATCGAGAAGTGGGCGAACGAAAAATCTGTCAAACAATAGGATATTTCTAATTTATTAAAAACTATTTTAACCTCTTGAAGGTTGGGACGAAATATTTAACAGAAAAATGAAAAATTAATTGATTTTTATCCATTTTTTCAATTAAAAACGATTACCTATGATAAAATTTATTTTTCGTTGTTTTGAATTTACTGCCAAAACGCTCCTTCCGATGAAATTTTTATGACGTGACCAGACGTGACGTCAGATTTCAGATTTGTGTAAACGGCACTGGTAAAAATAATTTATGTGGCGCAGTTTTAGAAGTATTTGTGCACAGAGGCACCGCACACCAGTAATACCATTTTCCATCTATTAACAAGCTTGTTAATTATAAACTCGACATTCCCTTGTTTTACAACTACTTTAGTTTACACAAAGGTGACGTCACATGTGTTTTTTTTTGGGAGGGAAATCGTCAAATAACTTTTCCCGCTCTGGGTGGAGCAAGAGGGCGTGTCAGACTTTTACTGACTAAAACCCACCCGTGTTCCCACAGTAGCCTGTGTGTCAGGGGCGGCGGTATCTCTTTGAACAACCCGCCAATTGATAAAAATGTCATATTAAGGAGCGTTTTGGCGGTAAATTCAAAACAACGAAAAATGTGTTTGATTTAAATCGTTTGTAATTGAGAAAATGGATATAATAAATCAATTTATTTTCTGTTACATATTTCGTCCCAATCTTCAAATTAAAATACTTTTTTTAAATAAATTGGATAATACCCTATTAATCAACAAAGCGCAAGCGATGACGACTTGGCCACTCTCGGCTATCGTCGTGTTGACCGACGACGCGGTCTCGCTCTTGCACACCGTTCGCGTCCGGCCGCCGCCGCCGCGCGCCGCACAGTGGGCTGAAAATCGATCTTCATAGACTTAGGGATCAATTTAGACTTTTTTAATTTTTTTCGGCAGAAATGGGTTTAAGTATCATAATAGATCTATGTAATGCTATTTCAGTTTTTCAATAAACGTTTTTCTTTACTTTGTAGCACTTGGTTGAAAAAAATGTATGGAGAAATATGTTAAAAAGGATATATTTCGACTTCGCTACAAGTGCGCCTAATTTGCTTTGGCACGATTATACCCCTTATTTGTCTGCATTTTTTGACATAGCGCACATTGCGCGCACTTGTTAGAGTTTGGGAGAAAAAAAACAAAATGTGTTTTTAAAATTCAAAAAAGGTTTTAATGTGTTTTTAATTGATATTAGGTACTAAATGATTATAAAAGGATTATAAAAAAAAAAATATGAACATAAATGGAATAGCAATCGATTCAACGTAACAACTAATAACAAGGTTCATGGTAATTATCTAATTATTTTTGTAATTTAGTGAGAGTAGTTAGATAATCTCCCTATATTAATACCCTTCCATGCATTTTTTATAAAATATGCATTACAATACAAAAAAATCTGAGTGACTGACTCATAATTAAAAAGAAACTTGAACAACTTAAAAATCTTAAATAAATGAAAAATATTGAAATAAATAAAAAAACAAAATTAAAGCTACAAGCATCCTAAACATCTATATCAAATTCATCGGACTCTGTGTCATAAATAATGTCATCTATGTCACAGAACTCAATATCATCCTGTTGCTTCGGTCGAACAATTAAAAGATCCAAAGTTTCTTGCCTTATCTTTGTTTTATGTTGAGCACGATGCATTATTGGCCGTATTGCAGAAACGTAAGGATCTGAGGTCAGAAGCATCATCTTCATTATATCCTCATTTGTGCTCGTCCTATTTATTTTACGTGAATGGTGCTCCCTGTATCTGCGAAAGTCTTGTTACGCGCCTCAGATGCTTCTTCAGAAAGATTTCCAATCGGTACAATGGAGTTTTCGATGATTTCAGCTCCGTGAATCAACAATTTATGCACTGTTGCTGACATATAGTACCAATGATAAAACTGTAGGTATCACTCTGCGGTCGTACGGGTATAAGCTCGAAATTTTTGAACATCGATTTTTTTCACCTGATGTAATTGCTTGTAAAATAACTGCGAATCTGCGCACTATTTCTTCATCCAAGCCAGTAATAGCAACCGTTTTTTCAGGAAATGCGAAGAATTTCCTTGCCGTATTTCCGTCATTTGTTGTCCCTGCTCCCTGCTTCACGATATCTATCAGAAGCCCTAACTCCTCTCGAAATCTCTTTTGTATCTGTGTCTTCCTCTGCTGCATCATGGATTTGTTGTCTTCTCCTTTGACAGACCAAGTTTTTAAGTCTTGTCTGTATGCTATGTGCAAAAGACACTCCATGCTATTATTTTGAGCATGCAAAGGTGACAAACCAAACTTGATCATATCAGATAACACTTCTCTACGCAATACTGCATCGAGATCGTTCATCTGAGATGGTTTCGCCAAACACAAGTAACACACAGCACTGGAGCGAGCTTCTGATAGATAAGTGCACACTTTTCCATCAATCATCGTCATGACGAGATTGTGTTTAACTTCAATGCCATCAACACATTTGGATGGGCTCAAAGTTTTTATCTCTGCTTGCATTTTTGTCATTTCATCTTTGACTACCAACTCACTTTCTTTGACAAATATAAATTGTACAGGTCGACAGAATAGTGTAGAGCACGGCTTAGGATTTTCCCATATAATTACTTCCTTTCCAACTGCAGCAGTCAGTTTTAGGGGAACCAAAGTAGTCATAAAAATGGCTTCATCAGTCTTTCCTTCTTCCATTTTTTGTTTATATCTACTTTGGCTTGATGACCCATCGAAACCCCATTTTGGTAGTAAATTTAAGGACTGGTGAGGCGCCTTATCTGGTAGACTTTTGAGTATACGTTGCACAGTTATGTCAAGAAGAGCTTGAAGAGATACTTTAGCCATTGTATCTGTAAAACTAACGCCTCCTTTGGGTAAAATACTAATTTAGCCTGCTGCACTTTATAATACGATGGATAAATATCAGATGCACCCTCGCGGATTGTAGATTCTCGCAATGTAATATATTGCCACTTCGACAGTTTAGGTGATAGCAGCAATCCAAGTGCTTTCTCCGGAGTAAAAGTACATTGCTTGTGCTTCTGAGTTTTAATTAGTTGCGAAAACGTTGCTACCTCTTCAGGATTTTTCATTAAATAATCAATGACTTCAGCAAAATTTTCTTTGCCATCTTTCTTTAACTTGCTTACTGTAGCGTAAGCTAGTTGGTCACTGTTTTGTTCATTCTGTTCTTCAATCCTCCGTTTTTTCTGTTTAGTACACAATTCTACAAATGGTTTACGAGGACTAAAACACTTAGTTAGTGTTCCAACAGATACAGATTGGCTGGTTGAAGGTGCTTGATACTCTGTAACGGCATCCTCTGCAGCTTGATGTGGAACAACACAAGATGGCCAATCCACTGTAAGGGCCAACCTTGCGGGCCCCATCATTTTGTGCTGACATATCTTTGAGGCGCGCGTGGAACACAACGTGCCGTTGACTTGGGCTTGGTCCTTACCGGACAGCGAGCTACCCATTACTCGCCATCCCCAAGCTCATGCATACGGTGGCCGGAAATCGGCTTGGGATTCCCGACGCCCAGGGCGTCTCCGTATCCTGCGGCGGCTAGGGTCGCGAGGGCGCATAGACTGCCTCTCCCTCACGTGTGCCGCTTCCCTCTTCGCGAGCATCACTGCTTCGCTGAAGGAGGTGACGGCTCCCCATGACCTCTCGCTCCGTACCATGGCCTGGACCAGGGCCGGACGCGAGAGAATAACCCTTAAGTACCTAATGTCAATTATAAACAGATTAAAACCTTTTTTAGATTTTAAAAACACATTTTATTTTTTTTCTCCCAAACTCTAACAAGTGCGCGCAGTGTGCGCTACATAAAAATATGCAGAAATATAAGGGGTATAATCGTGCCAAAGAAAATTAGGCGCACTTGTAGCGAAGTCGAAATATATCCTTTTTACATATTTCTCCATACATTTTATTCAACCAAGTGCTATTAAGTAGCGAAAAACGTTTATGGAAAAACTGAAATAGCGTTAAATTGATCAATATATGATAGATGAACTCATTTCCGCCGAAAAAATTTAAAAATTACTAAGTTGATCCCAAAGTCTATGAAGATCGATTTTCAGCCCACTGTGCGCCGGCCGGCTCGGCTACTCAAATTTTCGCGCGGTTTCAGAAAACGGGACATTTTTGCGTCCCAGAGTCCATTTCGGGGACACCGGGACTCTTTATTATAAAAAGGGACAGTCCCGTTCAAAACGGGACGTCTGGTCACGTTATGCATACCTACATATTTAAAATGTTTGTATATGGACGGGCGTCCATTTTTAGAGTGGTTTATCTCTAGCTATGGATGAATTTATTTTATGACATCTTTCGCATAATAAATTCATCCATAGCAAATGATGGCACGGTATATTTTTTTTCGCACAATCCCGCAGTATTCACCCCCAGCTTTTCCAGCTAGGAAATACACATGAATACTGAAATTATGACTAATAGAGATTTATGGAAGATAAAATCAGTTATTTCCGTCCCAACTAAAAATAAATAGACAAATCAGTAACGACATGAGCTTAGAACTTATAAGAAACCCAAATTCCGATGAAAAATAGACAAACGAACCCCATTGCCTATAGGAAACATCAGAAATCATAAACGCTCGTCTAGAAGAAACAGAAGCGACGGAATTGAACATATCGGCAGCTCGTGAGAAGTACCGCACGGTGGCCACCCGGGGGGCCGTCTTGTACTTCGCCGTAGCGCAACTAGCAGATATCGACCCCATGTACCAGTTCTCACTGAAGTACTTCAACCAGGTCAGTGGGCATCTTATCAATTTCTTATTATTGAAAACAATATGAAGACAATAGAGAAAAGACCGCTCAAGAAAAGAATATAATAATATGTGTTACAATTACCTACTCATTCAGTTTTGGCACTAAAAAGTCTAGAGGAAAAGCTTGTCCACTTTTATTTTACATGCGCCTTCTCCATTCACTTGTTAAATTTTCAAACAGTAAAATTAAATTTTCAATACAGAAGTCTCTGGGTTCAAGATAATTAGTTAGATAGGTAGTTCGTGTAATAATTTTAACTAAAAGGCAACAGTACCTAGGTAAGCGAGGGCTTCAAAGGCAAGATATATTTTATGTAGTACTTATACATGAACAACTCAAGATGCGTCTGTGAAGTGTTCAGTACCTTGTGTACCTACTACCTGCTTATACTGCTGCGCCGCAGCTACTGTTATAACCAGCTAATCATTGCAGGTATTTAATCAAGTCATAGAAAAGAGCGAAAAAAGTGAGGTATTGGAAATCAGGCTGGATATCCTACGTCGTGAAATCACTCTTTCTGTATACCGGAACGTGTCCAGAGGACTATTTGAACGTCACAAACTGGTTTTCAGTTTTCTTCTGAACATGGCAATTTTCTTAGATGCCGGAATAGTGGATCCAGAGCAGTGGAATTTTGTTCTACGAGGACCAGCCGGTACATCAGTGGTAAGCAAAATTTAATGTGCGATTTTTTTTCTTCGGAAAATATTGACGTTGTTAGGTAGGTACAGATGCCAGCACATCAAGCTACCGCAAACTGTCAAATTTCTTTGATAGTTTTTCAACTTTATCACAAAGGAATAAGGTTTATGTTCAATTGGGAAAATTTGACAGTTTGGGATAGCTTGACCTGCTGGCGACTATACCTATATTCTTCATACTTAGACTCTGTGCCAGTGTCAAATAATTTTACTTTTCAATCAAGTAAATGACCCGAAAACAGGCACGAAGTTACAAAAAAGTCATATTCAGTCAAGTCAAAGTTATTGTAAAGCAGTAGTAACTTTGGGCACGCCACGATTGCGGCGGTAAGTCCCCTCTTTGAGGAGTGGTTCGAGAGGCGGCATGGCGTCCTCACCTTCCGCCTGACGCAGGTCCTCACCGGACACGGTTGTTTCGGGAGGTTCCTGTTTCGGATAGGGCGGGAGGAAACGCCCGGGTGTTTCCACTGCGAAGATCGCCCTGAGGACACGGTGGAGCATACGGTGGCGGTCTGCCCTGCTTGGGCGGAGCACCGCCGTGTCCTCGTGGAGGCGATCGGTGGCGGCGATCTCTCGCGTCCGGCCCTGGTCCAGGCCATGGTACGGAGCGAGAGGGCATGGGGAGCCGTCACCTCCTTCAGCGAAGCAGTGATGCTCGCGAAGAGGGAGGCGGCGCACGTGAGGGAGAGGCAGCATATGCGCCCTCGCGACCCCAGCCGCCGCAGGATACGGAGACGCCCTGGGCGTCGGGAATCCCAGGCCGATTTCCGGCCACCGTAGGCATGGGCTTGCGGACGGCGAGTAATGGGTAGCTCGCTGTCCGGTAAGGACCAAGCCCAAGTCGACGGCGCGTTGTGTTCCACGCGCGCCTCAAAGAGATGTCAGCACAAAAAATGATGGGGCCCGCAAGGGCCGATGCCTGCCAGGGGTGCGGGTTTGTTCGAAAGAGACACCACAGCCCCTGGCTTAAGGGCTACTGAAGGAACACGGGTGGGTTTTAGTCAGTAAAAGTCTGACACGCCCTCCTGCTCCACCCAGAGCGGGAGAAGTTATTTGATGATTTCCCACCCAAAAAAAAAAAAAAAAAAAAAAAAGCAGTAGTAACTTTACAACAACCTATTAGGAGTTTTTGGGGGGAACACGAAAAGTCCACGTTAGTCACTTATTTTCACCTTCACTACACTTGTGCACTCACACGTAACTAAATTGAATAATCCAGTACCAAAATTATACAATTATTTCGCTATTTCACGAAATTTCATGTAAATGAACATTCGTGCGATATGTTCCAACGCAATCCTGCCAAAGTACTGATCGGCATCACAAAGCATAGGTAGGATTCGGAAAATTAAGACCTATAAAATAACGTTATCTGTAGACCTAAGTAACTCTTAGTAGCAGCTGCTGGCAACTTCCGTTGTATAAACAACGCTTAGAGGTGGAGTATCCCTCGATCGTTTTAAACCAAATTCTCAGAGCGACTTTGCTGGTGGATTGTTTGTTTAGTGTAGGTTATGTGTTTGTTGTTTGTCCTTCTGGCACGCAACTGCTATTCATACTTAATTAAACCTAATTGAATCGCGGGAATCTGCTGGATGTGGGAAGCACAAGACCGTTCGAAGTGGAGGAGCCTGGGGGAGGCCTATGTCCAGCAGTGGACGTCTTTCAGCTGAAATTATGATGTGGATTATGATGATGAATCGGATTAGTCATAGTGGTTCAGAGCACGAGACCACTTTATAGTTGCTTGGCGGTCCATTGCCAAATAGTATTAAAGCTACGTAGAGTCCTTTGTATTGTAGGTAAACCTACTCATATTTTTACAAATAAATTATCTTTTATCACTCTCGAGCTTGGACGACATGAAGTGTGGACTCCTATATCATGTATAATAATAATGTAAAATAATAAACATACAGGGTTGACTTTTGAGGAGGTGAGGATTGCTTCATAGCTGCAGTCAGTCTCAAAACATTCCTTCATACATCGACAACAATCCATTTAATTGTCAATAATCTTTGTTCCTTATTATTTTAAAAATATGTTGCCACAAAACCACATTGGCCACATTGGTACAGTAGATACTATGGAACACAAAATGTTTACAATCAAATGAATTCTTGATGTTATTTTTTTGAGGCTGACCTCAATCGTTACAGATACAGGAAAACGTTCTTAGGATACTGACCTTTAGTTTTCGAGTAACTATTCGGAACCTACTGCAGGCATAGGTTTGGAAAAACGGCACAGTCAGCTAGAAAAACTTTCAATTCCTACGTTTTTTCTTATCGTGCCAATCTATGCAGTTTCTTAAACTTAAAGACTAAAGACTCTTCGGAGAGCCACTAGGTTATAGTATCAAAAAGTCACAAGTCTCAAAACCTTTAAATGCCCGTATATTTCGCATGGGAACGGTGCAGTTCTGCCCGGCTTAGGCGGAGCACCGCCGTGTCCTCGTGGAGGCGATCGGCCGCGGTGATCTGCCGCCAGGGCCCGATCTAGGGGGGGGCAAGCCGGGCAAATGCCCAGAGCGGCAAAAATGAGGGGCGGCAAAATTGAGGGTTGCACGAAGTACTAAATTTTATCGGTAGGAGTGAAAAATCTTATAAAAATTACCATGCCTAGCAGCCCGACAAAATAGTATTTTTAAGGTTTTCTTAGCTATGATTTCAATAGAACATAAAGTTTGTGACGGTATAACATTTATCAGAAAATAGAGCAGAAAGTGCGAAGAAAATTATTTTAATTATTATGAGGTAGAGTATAATGTTTTATTTACCTAATTTAATTATTGACTGATTCGTTTTGTAACGAAATATAATTAGTTTCTGATAAGGTGGGAGGAAACGCCCGGGTGTTACCACTGCGTAGGAGTCTGCTGCGTGGAGGTCTGCCCTGCTTGGGCGGAGCACCGCCGTGTCCTCGTGGAGGCGATCAGCGGCGGGGATCTCTCGCGTCCGGCCCTGGTCCAGGCCATGGTACGGAGCGAGAGTGCATGGGAAGCCGTAACATCCTGCGAAGCAGTAATGTTCCCGAAGATGGAGGCGGCACATGAGGAAAAGGCAATCTATGCGCCTTCACGGCCCTAGTCGCCCTAGTCGTACCCTGGGCGTGGGGAATACCAGGCTAATTCCCGGCCACCGTAGGCGCGTGCTTGCAAACGGCGAGTAATGGGTAGCTCGCCGTCCGGCAAGGACCAATTAAGCCCGGGTCAACGGCACGTTGTGTACCACGCGCGCCTCAAAGAGATTTCAGCACCAACTGCTGGGGTCCGCTAGGGCCGATGCCTGCCTGGGGTGCAGGTTGTTCCAAAGAGATACCGTGGCCCCTGGCTCACAGGCAACTGAAGGAACACGGGTGGGTTTTAGTCAGTAAAAGTCTGACACGGAGAAGTTATTTGATGATATCACACCCTCAAAAAAAAAACGTAATATAATAATGTTTTTTTTATTGCATTAAATTTAAAAAAAAAACAAATAGTTCCTTGAATTTTTTAAACCCTAAAAAATATAATTTTAACAGTTTGGTCTTAATCTTTTTAACTACTGAAACGATTTTGATGAAAAATGTTTATTGTCTCGGTCGTAAATTAATATAGGCAAGATTAGCCCGGAACAGGGAAAATGGCAAAAGGGAAAAGAGGCCTATAACCAGCAGTGAGTGGAAACAGGTTGATGATGATGATGAAGTTGAAAGATAGATCAATAAAAAAATATTTCAATCCGTTCAGTGATTTCTGAGAAATTCTTTAACAGACAAAAATTCATGAGAGTATGTTTGTAAGTATAAATTGTATAATATTAATATACGTTAGTCTACTACGGCTTCTGAACAAGTATACAAAAAATCATTAGAGTATGTTTGTAAGTATATAGTAGTAATTAACTTACTTAGAATAATATACAATTAAAACAATATCACATAGGTACGTGGGACACTCGAAAGTTTTGTGAAAAAAAAAAAACTTTAGGTAAATATTTTTTTATTAAATATTTTCAAAGTACTCTCCACTATCATCTATACAAAGTTTCATGTGTCTGAATCAATTTTCGAAACACTTTTTCTAGTCCACCGCAGACACCTAGTTTACAGCCTGGTCGAACGCTGACAGCACATCTTCCGGCGACGACAAAAATTAAAATATAAAAAAAAACCTAGTACCGTGTGACTAGGACTCACACGGTACTAGATTTTTTTTTTTGGGTGGGAAATCATCAAATAACTTCTCCCGCTCTGGGTGGAGCAGGAGGGCGTGTCAGACTTTTACTGACTCAAAACCCACCCGTGTTCCCTCAGTAGCCCGTATGCCAGGGGCTGTGGTATCTCTTTCGAACAAACCCGCACCCCTGACAGGCATCGGCCCTTGCGGGCCCCATCATTTTTTGTGCTGACATCTCTTTGAGGCGCGCGTGGAACACAACGCGCCGTCGACTTGGGCTTGGTCCTTACCGGACAGCGAACTACCCATTTCTCGCCGTCCGCAAGCCCATGTCTACGGTGGCCGGAAATCGGCCTGGGATTCCCGACGCCCAGGGCGTCTCCGTATCCTGCGGCGGCTAGGGTCGCGAGGGCGCATATGCTGCCTCTCCCTCACGTGCGCCGCCTCCCTCTTCGCGAGCATTATTGCTTCGCTGAAGGAGGTGACGACTACCCATGCACTCTCGCTCCGTACCATGGCCTGGACCAGGGCCGGACGCGAGAGATCGCCGCCGCCGATCGCCTCCACGAGGACACGGCGGTGCTCCACCCAAGTCGGGCAGACCGCCACCGTGTGCTCCACCGTGTCCTCAGGGCGATCTTCGCAGTGGAAACACCCGTGTCAGGGCTGTAAGGTTAGTGACCCAGCTCTCAGGAAGTCCTTCGTTTTGAGCGCGGTGTGTGAAGGCGCGTTGTCGTGGTGGAGCAGTAGCCCGCGGAGCCCTTTGTTTGGTCGCTTGTTGCTCACAACAGAGAAAACTTCTCCCAAGCATTTGGTAGTATACCATTCAGCGTTGATGCTTCTTTGGTTCCGTAAAGGAATTTACACCAATTAGCCAGTCATATTGAAAAAGCTCGCGATCGAAATCTTCCCCCTGGTTCTAGATCGATGCTGCTTCTAATGATGTCGTAAACACGGCGAGACGAGCCTGTTTCAAATTTGTTAATCATATCACTGCACCACTCCGCCCGGGCCTGCTTCTGAGCATCGGTGAGGTTGTGCGGTACCCAGCGTGAAACTATCCTCCTCAAGCGAAGATGCGCGTGTAGAAAGCTTCCCGATACAACCTGCAGTGTGTGAGGCAGGTTGTAACTGCTACGTAACTCGCCTATTGTCATGGATTAAATTGTTCACTGCTAATACGTTTTCTTCCGTAACAGCCGTCAAAGGGCGACCGCTTCTTTCTTTATCCCCCAAAGTTAGTCTACCGCGCTTGAATTCGTTATACCAACGATACACGGTTGCCTTAGAAGGGCCTTCATCCATGAATGACATTTGAAGTCTATCGTATGATTCGTCCGATTTCAGGCCAAACTTGAAATCGTAAAAAATCATAGCGCGAAAATGTTCCGGCGCAGATCCATTTTTTAATGAGATACGATAATTTAAATTAGCTCGCAAACAATGTGGAGGGAAATTTTGAAATTGGAACGTACCTATTTTAACTTACAAAAAAAAACATATTTTCAAAATAGATTATGGCTAGTCTCTCATACATATATGTATGAGTGGCCTGGTATATATATCCCATCTTTGGAATAGCAAGCTCATGATTTCTATAGTGTTAGTGTAAAGGGCGGCGAATATTATTTTTGCCCGGAGCGGCTAAATAGCTAGATCGGGCCCTGTCTGCCGCGTCCGGCCCTGGTCCATGCCATGGTACGGAGCGAGAGTGCATGGGTAGCCGTCACCTCCTTCTGCGAAGCAGTTATGCTCGCGAAGAGGGAGGCGGCACACGTGAGGGAGAGGCAGTATATGCGCCCTCACTGCCTTAGTCGCCGCAGGAGACGCCCAGTGCCTCAAGTCTGCTATTACAATAGTGTTAGAATGGTCTATCTTTGATTTCATAATTGTTGTTTTTGACAAGTTTGGTAATCTAAGTACTAACATAATGGCGTCATTATTACTTTCCAGTGGTCAGACACTGACACTCCATTGAAAGAAATGGCATTTATTGGTAATTTCGTACATAATGACAAATTAATGACTGACTTAGGCTTAATATGTTAAAAAATAATACTATGTAAAAAATTTAATGTAAATGAAATCTGGCATGAATAATGTTCAAATTCAGTAGATTTTTTTCGTAAATTGTTTCTACTAACGGGTTTTAATAATAATGGCAATACGCCAATGCCAATAAAACACAATTCTATTACGAGACCACTGACCGACCAATGATCGAACATTATTAATTTAGCAGATTACGGACTTTTAGCAAAATTACAATGGGATCGTGTTTGAATGACGAATTTATAAAAATAGCAGATTTTGGCCCCTGGGCGTCGGGAATCCCAGGCTGATTCCCGGCCACCGTAGGCGCAGGCTTGCGGACGGCAAGTAATGGGTAGCTCGCTCTCCGGTAAGGACCAAGCCCGGGTCGACGGCGCGTTGTTTTCCACGCGCCAAGAGATGTCAGCACCAACTGGTGGTCGGTCCACAAGGGCCGATGCCTGCCAGGGGTGCGAATTTTTCGAAAGAGATACCGCCGCGCCTGGCACACAGGCAACTGAGGGAACACGGGTGGGTTTTAGTCAGTAAAAGTTTGACACGCCCTCTTGCTTCATCCAGAGCGTGAG
Organism: Polymixis flavicincta; assembly: GCA_949987655.1. Lineage (NCBI taxonomy): Eukaryota > Metazoa > Arthropoda > Insecta > Lepidoptera > Noctuidae > Polymixis > Polymixis flavicincta. Next base: position 25,244,841 of record OX465171.1, on the reverse strand, counting down.
AAGTTATTTGATGATTTCCCAGCCTCAAAACAAAAAACGCTTAACATGGGAAAATCCAATTCAATCCAAAACCATGAATTCACACTTTTCTTTAGGAAAAAATACGCCACGAGTACCACATAGTCGCAATCTAACAACCCTTGATGTTTCTGGAATAAAAATTCATAATTATTTCTTAATATGTTAATTATCTTTTCATATGTAGGATTATCGTGGATAAAATAAAATGACTAGCGATAAAAAAATGTCCGAAAAGGTTTTTGCAATTTGTGACTTTTCTAGTAGGTACTTAAGTAACTATATACCCACTTTATTATCAATTGTTTACAATGCAAAGACAGTCTCCTAAGAACGATGTCCTGTAAGTAGTCACAGCGGTTAAGGTCCACCCTCTATAATGATAATAATACCAGGTGCCACCTAAGAAACCTCCAGTTGAAGCGATGACTGACTTAAAGTGGCTAGCAGCTAATCACCTGAATGAAACTGATGAACATTTCTTGGGACTACCTGAAGATTGCCTAAAGAAAATTCCTATTACACTTGGAAAATACTATTTGGTAAGTGTTTTTTTTTTAAGATAGATAACCCACAACCGGCAACGAAAGTCGATTTACCTTCTGCCCGCATAGCGGCAACTGCGGAGCATGCTCGAGCAAAATCCGCCAGCGGACCCAGCGTATGCTCAAATATCCACATTCCGACTCTCACGGGTTATTGATCTGGAACTATCATGACGTATTGCATCGATATCTTATAGGTACGTGTTAAGAGCCACCAAAGCATTGCAATCCGGTCCGGCGGACCCGGAACCATTTGGCTAACAACCGGATCAGAATCCGGTAGACCCAATAAAAGTGCGACGGAGTATGTGTTTTTGGACAAGGAGTGAAGGAGAACTCATTACGCAGTTGATTGGGGGATGCACAATCAATACGATTTAGTGCCCTTTAATTGGTTCCGTGTGGCGCTGGACGTATAATAATAGCACCATCCCATTTCTTCCCGTGGGTGTCGTAGAAGGCGACTAAGGGAATTACTAGAGAATGGGCAGCAGCGTTCTCAATGCATTTGACCAACATACTGCGATCGCCAACCCGCCTGCCAAGCGTGGCGATTATGGCAAAACCCCCCTTTTGGTGGAGGCCTGTGTCCAGCAATGGACGTCTTTCGGCTGAAATGATGATGATGATGAAATTGGTTTTTAGTTTTTAGGGTTCCGTACCTCTAAAGGAAAAAACGGAACCCTTATAAGATCACTTTGTTGTCCGTCCGTCCGTCCGTCCGTCTGTCAAGACCGTTTTTCTCAGGAACGCGTGGAGGTATCAAACTGAAATTTCTATATGATACTTAGTTCTACTGTCCCTGGAAGCTGTAGAAAAATCAACCTTCTAAGTCAACGCAATCAAAAGATACAGCCATTTAGGCCGCAAAATTCCGCAAATTTTCGAAACTCGCACGGGAATCAAAACCTACAGGGTACTTCCCGTGAACTTAGAATCTTGAAATTTTGTACGAAGTCACGTCTTATAGTACAGATATAGGAAAAATTACGAAAACCGAAAATTTTTAGTTTCGTCATATAAAAAAAAATATTTTTGACAATTTTGAACTTTTACTTATATACCCACAGGTTTGTACGGAACCCTCGGTGCGCGAGTCCAACTCGCACTTGACCGGTTTTTTTGTTACACTTATTACCTATGATAATATTTTGATACCGCCTCCAGAATTGATACATATGTATAATTAGCATGCACATTTTCACAGGTTTTCATCACTTTTCGAAATATGTCAGACGACAGATTCGTCACTTCTTTAAATGTAGATATGCAAATTAGACTTGAGTCTTCGGAACCCCATAAAACTCTTTAGCAGAAAAACTGACGCCTAATCGAGAGATCTCGACTCTTAACATGTACCTATAAGATATACCTAGATGCAATACGTTTATGATAGTTACAGATCAATATTAAGGAAGTCCTGATGGAACCTCTCACCCTGTTCGTCACTAACATCTCTTAAATTTTGTGGAAAAAAATACAAGTGAGAGTGTAAGAAATTAATTTTAAACATTCTACCTTCATCCCATTTTTTGGTACTTTTCTAATACTCGTAACTCAGTAACAATACTTTCTTAATTAGATCAAGCAAAAAACATAATTAATAACAACAAACATTTAATTTCCTGTTTACCCTCAAAAACAAAATTAAATACTGCATTGTATGTAACTTGACCATAAACAGTGTATTTTTGTTTTGTTTTTTGATTTAAATTGACGTGATGGCGATATTTGATGAATAAATTTTAGTAATCAGTAATCCTTATAAATCAGAAAGTATATGCGGTTACTCCACGGAGTTAATACAAAGAGGAGCTGTTGTAATCAGATTTCCCTAAGAAACAATGCGTGACAATTTGCGGGGAGCGGGGGGGTGTTAGATCCCGCCCACTTCTTTATTCCATCTCCCGGTCAATAGCAAAACTACTCGCTCGTTCTGTTTATTTTACTTTGAAGTTACGTAACTATCTCACACTAGATGTCACTAAGTGCAGGATGCAACAGGATCGTACTCAGAATAGGGTACTAGACCCATTTTTGAAAAGTGTATTTTATCTAGATTCTAAAATGGTAATAAACCACCAAAAAAAAAAACACAACGTTTTTATTGAATCGATTAGTGCGATAAAATGCATTTTCATTTTTCGCGCGTTATTTGACGAAAACGCTGAACGCAGTGGACGCCATATTGCTCTGAGGGTATGACGTCAGCTTGCTGTGTAAACAAATGCGCTGATATTTTGTATGATAATTGTTTTTAAATTTTAAAAAATGAGTTATTATTCTACTTATCGTTGGTTTGCTGTTCCTGAATGTAAGATAATATTTCAATAAAGATTACTTTGGTTACGAAAATAGTAAAAGTACATAGTTGGTCAGTTGATTAGTTTAAACAGTGTTATTACGTAATAACACGGCGGTTACAAAATCATGGTGTTCAAAAACAGATTAAAAAACTGAAATCTTTGAACTGAAATTTATTTTGTTATTTCATGAACTAAAACGAGCATTTTCGGACTGCTTTTTGCCTAAGCTATCTAATAATATGTTTGTAGATTTTTTCTCATATAGAGTAAAATACCCTATTGTCGTACCGGGAGTACTCCGGTATTTTTACTAATTTTGCGAACTATCCATATTTGTATTGAAATAGTGATATTATTTTTTGTCATCCATTGCTGTCTTAGATCATATTCGGAAAGAAATCTGAACATACTCGTACATCATTAAAAAACTAAATAAATTAGGTAGGCTTTAAGATCTTTTGATTAAGTAAACAACAACTACCATACTTAGCTGTCTCACGGAGAGAAAGTACTTTAAATACATTTTTGTAGATAGAATATTTAATTTATAGGAGATTGTATTTTTATGAGTAATTCCATATATGAGACAGCCGCGGGAGATTTGGTACACTAATTGGATTCTAATTACGGCCCTGTCTTTTTGTGTTTCCGGTTGTCGTTCATAGTTGACGACAAAATGGCGGCCTGCTTACAAAATGGTCTATGAACTACAAAAATATAATTTTGGCAACTAAAGGATATTTAAGAATGAATGTTGAACAAATCTCAATGCATATGATTTTAAAATATGTTAACACTGAGCTCTACGTACCTAAATATTTTTATTTCCCATGACACAAAGTGTCGCCATCTAGTGTCGGGTAGAATTATATACTGAAAAGACTGACGCTTAGAGATTTTTCTAGAACTATGTTGATAAATTACGCATAAAATTACTTAGAAATGAAATGTGATGCCATCCATAGCAACAGAACGTCTATCTGAGTAGTTTTTACAAGATAAAACACAACATTTCATTCCTTTTTTTTTTCGAGCTCGATATTCTTTAGAATGGGAATGTGTACAAAGTTGTGCACAGAACTTAACAGGACGAACGCCAACAATACACTGACTAAGGCCACGCCCACGTGATGACGTCAGGACCTGGTTGAGAATCACAGTACACAGTTGCTTAGGCCGTCTCCTCTTTGTTTTAACTCCGTGGGTTACTCTGTTGCGAAATTTTGTAAACTAGTGTAATTCGGCATTATGTACCGCTTGCAGTAACTTTGCAGGTGTTAAATTTACATCTTCGTCGCTGCTGGACTCGCTCATATTTTATGATTTCTTACGATTTTAATGATGGAAAGCGAATTGAACAGAGACGAAAAATTTAAACGTTTTTTTCCATGCTAGTCGCCGCCGCGCCGCGCCGTGCTAGCCAGTGCGCTTATTCTAAATACCTATGGGGTTGGCGCACTGACATGAAATAAGTATAAAGAGCGCTTTCACAGATACGATCTAGAGGAATGTGGCCGTTTTTCTTTAGATCGAATTTTGTTGCCTCGTGTCTCAATAATTATGAAACTTTGTAAAAGGTATTAGAAAATTCTAGACACACTTACCGAGATAGCTGATTGAGCCGTTTTTCATAATTCCTTCTCAGTCACGACATATTATTTTTTAAAGGAGTGGCGCTAGCGGACCCGTGACAGCGCTCTTAATGCATTTTCAGTGGACTGGCGACATATAAATTTTTTGAGTGGAATAGGAAGGTTCGAATTGCAAAAACTTTTCCACGCTAGCGGATAAAATGCACTTATGCATGCATGTTTCGAATGACAAACAGAATCTTTCCGAGGTTGAGGGGATAAGTAGTTTTGCGGTTGCAACGAAAACATCTCATGGCGTAGGTACCTACAAACTTTTGACTTGAACAAGAACGTCGCCTATTATAGGAACATCATTATCTTTTTAATTATTGCATCCAACGATATCCCCTACAAGCTTATGTGCATTTTTTTTCCTCTCTTAGTTACATTACATGTATGCAAAGTGCCACCCCTAATTAGGTAGGTATTTCATTCCTATTTTCACAACACCTTTCTTTGCAATTTTCCTTGCTTTCCGAATTTCACTGATTAGGTGCCGATAGACTCCAGAGTAAAACGGCTGACTTTCATCAGGACGGACGGACCGACGAAGTAATAAAAGATCTGTTTTTACCATTTGGCTACGGAACCCTAAAAAGACGACAGAACATTGAAGGATAGGTACAGGTAATTAGTCTGGCAAGATGTTTAGGTACTTACCTATTCGGGCAATACTAACCACCACACACCAACGTTGCGAAGGTTTAGGGCCGAAACTGCGTTAAGCAGACGCCCGCGCGGTTTCATACAAATGTGCCCCGTCGCGGTCCCACGCGCGGGCGTCTTCGCGGGATATAGCACGTTCCCGTGGGATAATTTCCGACATCCACGCGGATCCCGCGAAACCGCGGGCAGCAGCTAGTCGTAAATAAAATGTCCCCGCGACTGGCATTATTACGATCCCACCTCGCGTGTCCACGCACATAGACCCGCGACGGTTGACCGTCGCGGGCGCCCGCATAACGCAGTTTCGGCCCTTATTATTCAAGGGGCAGTTAGTTACTTTGCGTTTGCTTTAGGTGTCTACTGGTTATGAAATGGATTATTAACAATTTGAAAACCCTCCTTGGACGATTATTTTTTTTATTTTAGGAGGGCTTTGACTGATGTACTGCGGCGGCAGCTATTCGCAAATATAGACGTGCCCACGCTCGAACAACCGCATTAGTAAGGTCCGCGTGGCTGTGAGGCACATTGGCGCGCGCATGCCGGCCGCACTTAATATCTTACTAACGAGTTTCAAGTCTAATCAAAACAAAACCACTGGAATATCTTGCTGCTCAATCTGCTCAGACCTAAGTGTTCGGGTAACTAAACCTGAAAAAACTTACAGCTGAAGCAATTCGCGTAACATAACTTTGCCGACTGAAACCAGTCTTTCGGAATGTCCGCGCAGGTACGTCATTGCGAGCGGGACGTAGGTACAGTAAGATCAAATAATAACGAACGATTTACACAGAGAAATGATGGCGTTTCACACACATACCTACGGTCTACTGTTTTGATCGTAGGTATTATCAAATTGAGTACCTACTGCGCTGCGATTCAGGCCTAGTTTCAGTGGCAGAGTTGTTATACGCGAGCTGTACCGGCAGTGAGCGGGGAAAAGGCATAGCAGGAGCTCAGCAGTGCCCTAGTGCAAGTTAAATAAAACTCACACTAGGGCATCTGGACAGTATTGGGAATTTAACTATTTGCCTAATTACCCTGTCCCAACTATTGTGCACTTTTATAATTTCTTACGTGAGTACATTATTGTGGACGTCAACAAAATGTATACGTAGGTACACATTTTATCGTTATGGTAGACATAAATTTTAAAGCGTCTTCATATATTTTACTCCATACATTATACTTCCTTTATCGTCGCAGGAGGGGTCTTGGTATGTAAAGATGGTCACCCATCCACGGACCAACCGTGGCAGGCGTAGCTTAACCTGATCGATGGACCCGTGCGGCTGTACTAGTGCTAACTAGTACAGCCGCACGGGTCCATATAATTAAAGCGTATGAGGGGCTTGTGGCTACACAAGCCCCTCATACGCTTTAATTATACCTACGTAACATTTATTAAATGCTTCCAGGAAATCCACGTCGATAAAAAAAATGTTATGCCACCGAATATAGATTGGGACAAGACGCTGACTGCATTTGAAAAATTAATGATAATAAAGTGCCTTAAAGAAGAAAAACTAGTATTTGCAATAGCGGAATATGTCTCCACCAGTCTTGGATCTGTGTTTATAGAAAGTCCCACCGTTCAACTGAACACCCTGTACGTATACTTAGCCTTTATTGGTTTTAATTCTTTACCAGCACGTATTGTAAACTGTGTATGATAAGTAGACAGAAAAAGATCTAATACATAAAACTTTATTTATTATTGAGAAAAATACATGTTTATACAGGGAGAGTACATCAATATATATTATGTATCTATCTATTACCTTTCAGAACGATAGATCAACTAAGTAAATATATTTCATTGAATATTCGATAGCACCGCTTTGTTTTGAACAAATAACGGTGTGTTTATCACAACATGTTTAACATTATAGACATTTATAAAAAATTGGACTTTTATAACAATATGTATTAGGCAAAACACCTAATTTTCCTTATAAAGATAAATTATTATAAACAGACAAAAATAGCTATTACCTAGTGTTAATTGATTGTAATATAATAATAGGCCAAGATTTTTTATTGGCCAAGAAAACATTCAGTGTGTTATACTCGTTAGCTTTTGTTCTTCGAATTACTTAAGTATTAGCAATTAGGAATATCTCCCAAACAAACTTAGCAAAATAGTTTAACACAGCACCTAGTTTTATGGACCTAGGTTTCCCAAAACCCCGGTTCATCAGTATCAAATCGCATACAACGCCAAATCAAACTAAAATTGCTAAAGTTAACAATCGCTTGCGCAAATATTTGTGACATATGGGACAAGTTATTAAATTATTTTAGGTATTTATAACAAAAACTTATATGATATAGGTAACAATAAAATGCAATATTCTAGCGCGCCCGCCTATAATTTTTAACATCATTATGATCTGAAGCTAGTCTAGTAGATTTGCGAAAACTTTAGACAATATTTTAACCTCAGTCAGTAGGTACATGGGATACGTGCACCTCCCAAATTCTCATAAGCTCATTCATTAGTGGTCCATCCATATAACATAATTATGAATATTAAGCATACATATTATAAATAGAGAGCAAAAGAAAACTGATATCGAAAACACGCGAGATCACCTTATAAATAAGACGTACCCTATGTAATGTCTAGTATACAACACAAATTAAAAACTTATATGAATCTCACCTACACTAAGTTGTCCCTACTGCACCGAGTAGGGACTTGAGTGTTAAGATGTGGTACACAAGGTAAAATACTAGTAATCGACTACTTTACTAGCACTTAAGAACTCAAAGTCGCAATCGGCATTAGATTTTTCGTTTGTTCATTCTATGGATGACCCTACTTTGTAATAGGCACTCGCATTTTATTTTAGTGCGAGTATAGCGAGGGCACGCAGGCCGCATTTAGGCCAAATCCTCGAAATTTACAACTTCAGTTGCCCAATGCAGAATTGTGAAACTAGCTGTAATATGCATCGAGATTATCTTCCTTTATACATTCTCTGGGATGATCCCCACTTTGTAATACTCGCACATTCACAGCTAAGATTGGGATCACGTACACATTTAGGGCAAATCCTCGAAATCTACTTCTTCCTTAGTCGCCCTATAGTAACAGAAACATATTTTTATGATTTTCATGTTATAGACAGACTAGCAATTCGCCCGCAACTTCCTCTCGTGCATTATGTATTTTCTCCTACAAATTCCAACACCCCTTCATCCAACCAAGATTAAGGTATTTACCCAAAATCGATGATACGATCTTAATTATTTATTCACTTATAATAGGTACCTACCTAAGTATTCGGGCCAAGTTTTTAGATCACCAGAATAAGATTTTTCATATTAAGTGTATGTGTATTGTATCCCCACGTTTTACACTAAACATTCAATCGAGTTTTTATACTGAAAAGTATAGAGATTCTTCCAAACTCAATTTCAAGGAAAATCCGTATCTAAATCAAATATTTGGGACAAATGAACGCAACATTTTTGCATTCTGTAAGATTTCAAGCATAACTTAAACTAAAGTAAAGTAAAAAAAAAATGGTTCTCATACAATTGTGTTAAATATTAGGTCTTTACCTATGAAATTGCCGTTCTGCAGTACTAGCCATTTCAAATCAAAATAATTTTTGTTTGGCTAAGAATTCTAATTTCAAATTAATTTTATTTTAAAAACATGGATTTTTTTTTTCTAAAAGTAGTCATTTCTTTATTGATTAGTGTTACATTTTCATCGCATTTCAATCTTTTTCGTCATCATGGATACGTTAAAAATTCGAGTAATTATGGAATATGAGTACCGTCGTGGCAGCAACGCGGCACAAGCGGCACGCAACATCAACGACGTTTACGGAGCTAACACTACAAACCAACGCACCACCTGTTATTGGTTTGCTCGCTTCCGTTCTGGAAATTTCGACCTGAAAAATGAACCTCGCGGTCGTCCGAAGACTTTGGTCGACAATGACGAATTAAAGGCGATTGTGGAAGCTGATGATACACAATCTACGGCTGAATTAGCAGCAGCTTTCGACGTTAGCGTCAAAACAATATTGGTCCATTTGCGTCAAATTGGCAAGGTAAAAAAACTTGACAAATGGGTGCCCCACGAACTCAATGATCGCCAGCGCGAAGTACGCGTCGAGACGTGCCTTGCACTGCTCAACAGACACACAAATGAAGGAATTTTGAACCGCATTGTTACCTGCGATGAAAAATGGATTCTGTTTGATAACCGTAAGCGCTCAGCAAGTTGGTTGGATCCTGGTTCAGCACCTAAACAATGCCCTAAACGAAAACTTACCCCTAGAAAAGTGATGGTCACTGTTTGGTGGTCTAGCGCCGGTGTGATTCATCACAGCTTCTTACCAAACGGGGTGAGCATTACTGCAGATGTGTACTGTGAAGAACTGAACACAATGATGGAGAAGCTGGCGCATCTCCAACCAGCATTGGTCAATCGCTCGTCTCCGCTGCTCCTGCACGACAACGCGCGACCTCATACTGCACAGCAGACGGTCTCCAAGTTGCAAGAACTGGGGTTGGAAGCTCTCCGTCATCCGCCCTACTCACCAGACCTTGCGCCTACAGACTACTACTTTTTCCAGAATTTGGATAACTTCTTGGCGGGAAAAAAATTTAATACCCGAGAGGCAGTACAAAATGCCTTTGAAGAATTTGTTGCCTCCCGTCCAGCTGATTTCTTTAAGAAGGGCATCAATAAACTGCCACTGCGATGGCAAAGATGCATTGATTGCATGGGTGATTACTTCGATTAATACAAATAAAAAATTCATGAAAAAAAAACGTTTAAATTTTTTCATACAAAACGGCAATTTCATAGGTAAAGACCTATTATAACTCTATTTCTATACTAAATTTAAAATAGTAGACTTCATATGTCAAATTAAATCTTTCTGATTTTCGATTTAAATCTCCCTAACTCTAATCTGCTTATAATTGCCAAATGATCCACTGTCATGTTTTTTTTTTTTTTTTTTGGTTGGGAAATCATCAAATGACTTCTCCTGCTGAGTAGAGCAGGAGTCAGACTTTTACTGACTAAAACCCACCCGTGTTCCCTCAGTAGCCCGTATGCCAGGGGCTGTGGGTATCTCTTTCGAACAAACCCGGTGGTTGCTGACATCTTTGACGGCGCGCGTGTGGAACACAACGCGCCGTCCCGTCTACCACATGTAGGATTCATAAAATTTTAATAACGTCTTTTTTACCAACTTTAGATTTAAATCCATGATGGCGACTGCGATAAAAAAAAATCAACGCGACTTGAGCGGGTGTTGTATTTTGTAAGGAAGAATATGAAATCCACTCGGACAGAGTCGCGGGCAATGTGCTAGATTATCTTATATTATCAGAATAATTACCATCCCGATGTAGGTTTCCGTTAACCCAACCCGCACCATTTTTATAATGTTACCCTTCTAATTCCAGTAGTTACAGCACACAAATCTTGTCAACATCACCGAATATAACTATGACTATCTTATAGTTAACAGTTTGTTTAATAACTCTATTTGATAAAGTCCACATTGCATTTATTTATAATGCACTGTAAAATTTAACGCAATCTCACACATGTATAATATGTAGAAACACTGCAAAACGATTCAATTTATAAGTACAGACGCCAGCAGGTCAAGCAATCCCAAACTGTCAAATTTTCCCAATTGAACATGAACCTTATTCGTTTGTGATAAAGATGAAAAACTATCAAAGAAATTTGACAGATTGAGGTAGCTTGATGTGCTGGCCTCTGTACTAATAATATAAAAAGTACAATTTGAGAGTTTGTATGTAGGATAATCTTCGAATCTAGTGATCCGACTCCGAAGATTGTAGAGTGTACTTGATTGTGCACGCTATTGTAGTGTCATAGGATATATTTTAATTTTTTAAGCAGAGATCGGATATTCGGTACATATTCACATAAAGTTAAGATATCGGCTAATATGGAATAATCTAAATTTAACGTTAAAATAATTTGTTTTTAACTAACACACACACCCACTCTTACAGACTTACTTACACACCCTACATACACATGAATTGCATCGGGGTTAATTCCAAATAAATATGCGTCTGAATGGTTATGCAATTCTAATAATTTAGAATCGCTACCACACTATACACCTGACTAGTTATGCAATCGCCGTGTTCCTGGCATCCCGGGATATTTTACAAAAAAGATTTTTTATAAAGCCGCTTCCATATTTTCGTGATTAAAAATTCACTTTAGGTAAATATGCATCCGATTATCCGATCTCTGGTTATAAGTAACAATAAATTTCCCAGTAAAATGCACAGTTCCTTCTAATAGAGTATTATCCAATTTATTAAAAACTATTTTAATTTGAAGATTGGGACGAAATATGTGACAGAAAAATAAAAATAATTTGATTAATATCCATTTTCTCAATTAAAAATGATTAAAATCAAATTGATTTTTCGTTGTTTTGAATTTACCGCCAAAACGCTCCTTACGATGACTTTTATATCACGTGCCATCCTGACGTCAGCTTTGTGTAAACGGCATCGGTACAAATACTTAGTTTAGCGCAGTTTTAGAAGTATTTGTGCACAGAGGCACTGCACATCAGTAATATCACTGTCTATCCATTAAAAATCCTGTATTTAAACTCGACATTCACCTGTTTACTTACTAACTACTTACTTTAGTTTACACTAAGTTGACGTCACGTGATAAAGTCATCGTAAGGAGCGTATTGGCGGTAAATTCAAAACAACGAGAAATAAGTTTGATTTTAATCATTTTTAATTGAGAAAATGGATATTAATCAATGTATTTTAATTTTTCTGTCACATATTTCGTCCCAATCTTCAAATTAAAATAGTTTTTTTAATAAATTGGAAAATATTCTATTGTGTAACGCACGATCAATCATAATCTGAATCTTTTGATACAAATTGCTAATCCATTGCTTCATATTTGGTCTAAATATGTGTCTGCTCAACAACCTAATTATCTCAATGAATTTTGTTGAACTGTCAAATTGAAACAGATTATGATTGATCGTGTGTTACGCAATTAGAGTGCTGAACTAGATATCCACTAAGTTTTACACGTGGCTCACATTCACTAAAACATTCACTTGTCTTCACTAAAATGTTGTTCAAGGAAAAACCAGGTGATTTAAAAAATGAGGACAATCTTTTTTTTTTGTTTCTATTAAACACTTTGATGTTCACAACGTTCCTTTGCAGTATTTTATCCTTACCAACAACAGTATTACTCGGCAAACAGTTTTTTTTTTTTTTTAAGGAATGCTTTTGATTTCTAGCTCAGAAAGGTTTAAAAAAAATCAGGTAACCCTAGCTTTGACCACTTTCCCCTACTACCATTTTGAATTTAGCCCTGATAAGCCATTGCAAGAGTAATGTTTATTTACGCGGCTGACATAATATATATATATTCCCCTCACTTCCATTGTTTTTTTCGGTTTGAGTCTGAATTAAATTTTCTCTAAGTTTTTTTCAGCAGCTAGCGCGCAGATCTCTAATGCACTAAGGTAAAACAATTATTGTTATGATTTACAGCCGGTATGAAATAAATTCTAATTAACGCCACCACCTGTACACAACCTACACCCTCACACAACCGACACTCTGACACATCCGCCACCGTGACAATTAAATTAAGGCATTTTTTTTTACAGTTGCAACTCATTTGCGGTTTTTCTTAACACGCCTTTTAGATTTGATGCGTCTAGTTAGTGTATGCTAAACCACAGTGCTAGGATCCCATGCATACTTAACTTTGTTTTCTGAAAGGTTGTTAAGTATCCTTATATCTTCAGCAGACAACTCGAAATTCAGAGAAATATTATCTTTTATATGCGAGGGGTTTGTTGACTTAGGTATGATAGCAATATCTTGTTGCAGTGCCCATCTTAACAAAACTTGAGCATTGGTTACATCAAGACTTTGGGCTATTTTTGTAACTGACGGATGCTGCAGTAACTTCTCATCGTTGATAGATTTTCCTCCAAATGAACAATATGCTTGTAGTAATATATCGTTTGCCTGACAATACTGCAGTAATTCCGTTTGAAAGTAGAAAGGGTGCCATTCCACCTTTGGAAAAAAAAATAACACATTAGTTCATGATCAAATTTGTTATGAAATTAGGTAGATATGCATATTAAATAAAGTATATCTACCTGATTTACAGCTGGAACAACACCATGATTCCTTTTCATAAGCAGCTCTAGGTGATACTTGTTGAAATTGGATACACCAATGGCATTGACAAGGCCATCTTCATATAGTTTAACCATGCTTTCCCAAGTAGCATGACGAATCTCAATATTTTTTTTATCATCATTAGCAATTTTCCGCGTCCCAGGGAAATGGATCAAGTACAAATCTGCATATTCCAAGCCCAAATTCATAATTGAATTACTGTAGGCTCGCTTGACAACATTTAGCTTCCCATGATCGGAAGGTGCTGTAATTATAAAACTATTTAAGAATGTGCAAAAATTAAGTAATTATTAAGCTTCACAGGTATTTTACAATCGTCGGTTTGAAAAGAAAGGTAAGCATAATACTAATTAAAAAAATATCAATCCATAACATATCCAAAGTATTGATATGCCACTCAGTATGTGGAATGCCTGTTGTATGCAAGTAAAATGGATATTAAAACATTGCACTTACAAAAGCACTTACAGAGTTTTGTTGTGATGAAAATATCATCACGTTCCAAATCATGTCGTGGGAGCAATATTCGGAAGGCCTCCTTCAAGTGTGTTTCATTGCGGTAGACGGCAGCAGTATCTATACAATTTTAATAAAATGTGCTAGAAATTATATTCCAAATAAGCTAAAGGTACGTACAAAATGCATCAACGTTTTCAAAAATGTTTCAAAGCAAATGTTTTCCTAAATAAAATAAAATAAATAAAAAATAAATCAAGGACACAATCAATGTTCACCCTTTGTTATCAACCCTTATTAGGCAGACCATTGATAGTGACCGAGGCTCATCCAAGAACGTGTTAGTTTGTTACTTTCTGACACCTCAACTGTTAACTGATGACATTTTTTATCACAAAGCTCAACCATAACACAGAGAAAAGAGTAAAGGATATTTTTCATAGGGGCACATGAAGTAGTTCCTATAGGATAATAATATATTAGTAGGATAACAGTGGTGCCGATTCTCTCGTCACAAAATTCTCTAAACTAGACTAAAAATCAAATTTTGAGAAACGACGATTTCCCATTCTGAAATTGACTAATGTGACACAACTTAACAATATTTTAGTTTAACAGCACTAAGATTGCACAGAGTTATTAATTTTGTGAAAATGGCAATTTTACTAATCTGTTGGTGTCAATTTTATTATTACTTATATTCAAGCTAAAATTTTGACTGTCGCGATTAAAAAGGTGTGGAATAAAATTAATTGTCAAGAACTAAAATTCACACCAACACCTCGACTTCAGGTGCAAAAAAACAGTACTGTATCTTTCTTTTCTTTTGCTTTTATCTCGAAAATGGTGTGTCCTATCGCAAAAATAAAGAACATTTTGATCCCCATTTTAAAACTCACAAACCTCAAACTCTACATGTAGGTAATAATTGTTCATATTTTCAATACAAAAAGTGAAAAATCTATATATCTATTAATATAAAAGGAGAAACTGACTGATCAATCAACGCACAGCCGAAACTACTAGGACTAGGAACGTGAAATTTTGCACACGGCTTCCTTTTATAATGTAGGGGAGCACTAAGAAGAGGTTTTTGGAAATACGACCTTTAAGGGGGGATTTTGTTTGTATTAAAAATCTTATTCCTTGAGTTTATAAACTTGAAACTTAGCACAAATACTTATCCAAGTAAATTATAAAGTTGGTTATTCATTGTTTTTCTAAACTACCCCCTAGAGGGGGATTGGGGGGTGTTAAAGTTTGTATGGAATAATTTTAACGCGCTGTCTGATTAACTCGAAACTCAGTATTTATACCTAAAATCAAAAATAAAGAACAATGCGCAAGAGTGTCTACTGCATGGCTCCGGTCATATATAATAAATTACCTAAGCAATGGAAAGAATTGACACTGTCATTGTTCAATAACAGGCTCCGAAGCTTTTTAACGCATAAAGCTTACTATAATGTCAGCGAATTCCTTACTGAGAAAGAATTTTGTATATAAGTATTGTGTAGTGTTTTTATATAAAAAAAAAAACTTGTATGGATAAATTGTGTGGCAGTGATCTATTTATGTTGTGATTTAAAACTAAAACTTCAATGTATACTATCTTGTAATTACCTTAATACTGTTTAACGTCAAACTACCTCTAACTTTTGCATGCCTATTGGTAAAATATGGCTGAACCTATCTGTTAACCTGTCTATTTATTACCATGTACGGTACCCATATTTGCAAATAAACGACTTACTTAAAAAAAGTGTATCAGGGTTTTTCGAATATCTACCCCTAAACGGGTAAAAAGGGGTAGTTATAACAAGGGATGATTTACAGCGTGTCTTGATTAACTCGAAAATTGGCATAAATAACCTGTAAGTCAAATAAACAAAAGACTAAAAAATTTAACCCGTTTGCGGGTGAAAAGGGGGATATAGTTTGTTTGAAGAGTTTTTTGTGAAGTAAATAATATACATATACCTGAGTTATACCTATATTATTATATACCTGAAACTTGCTGAGGTGGTTTTGTGTGAAGGATAGTGATCATATCACTTTATATTGTTGACGTCAGAAGAAAAATATTTATCCCACAAGGTAATGTTATAAATGTGAAAGTTTGTGAAGATGTTTGTTACACAATCATGCAAAAACGACTGAACTCATTTGGATGAAATTTGGCACACAGATAGATTATAACCTAGATTAACACATAGAATACTTTTTATTCCTGTGGTACGTTCCCGCGGGATAATTTCCGACTTCCACGCGGGCGAAGCCGCGGGCGGAAGCTAGTTCCATATAAAACACGTCGAGGCTGCCCCACCTACGCGCCTCCCTCCAGCTCTAAAAAAATTCACGGGGTGAATTTTTTTGGAGCTGAATTTTTTGAACGCACATGTCTTTTGGAGTGGTTGCCACTCCAAAAGACATGCATAAGATTGGAGGTTCAAATCCTGGGCTCGAAATGTGCTTTTTATAACGCATTTAAAAAAAAAAAAACTATTTTGTTTTAGGAATATTTAAAAATAATTTAAACACAAGAAAAATATTCATCTGAAGTGATTCTGAAAATAAAAATTTATTTAGATTGACTACTAGAAATATTTTAGATTGAGATACAAACGAACGAACTGTCACGTGATCTGTCATGTCGTCTCCGCATTCAGACGTTCTAAGTGCACTTATGCATCAAATGTTGTAGTTATAACTTGAGGGTAGGGATTAATTTTATAAATAAAAAGCAAGTATGTAAAATTAATGGATACCCTCAAATAACATAGTCTATCGATTAGACAGAGACTTAAATATAAAGTGACTAGGATGATAGTGGATAACAATTTCATCGCAACACTTAGGGGCTCGCTGGCTCCTTCCTCAAACTACCAGTATGAGTATGACGACGTTTGGTGAAGCGATCGTTAGAATCCAAGTCGAGACAATAAACTCTTTTTGAAGTATTCTTTAGATTATTCTTAACGTATTCAATTCAATGTTGTAGCACTGTAACATTTTAAAACTTGAGGGGTGGTCAGCACACACTGACACTGTGTGTACGAGTACCACATTGCGAAGCCAAAAAATACCAGGTGGAGTCACGATTGTCAAATTCGATTTTAGTTGTGTCAAAATTATTTTTAAATTTAGATATTTTTTGCAGAATAGCTTTAAGATTCTCATAGCCAAAAGTAACGAATTTTTGTGATAGTTTAGTACGGTGTACAAGAGAATCGGCACCAGTGTGCTGTTTCACTTAACTAAATGATAATCTAAGGGTAATCTACAGCATGATGCCAACAAAGCGTTGGTTTGGTATTTACAGTTTTGATGAACTCCAAAAGATGCAATGTTTCTTTAAGCTGCATATTCATGACAAACAAAGTTGAGAAAAAATTGCTCGACATACATATTCGCCCAATTGTTTGAAAATATTCCTGGAAATAATGTTGTTCCGCTTTTGTTTCGCAGTGAATACACAGCTTAAAATTTTGTAGAACTTACCAAACATACGATATCCTGCTGACAGAGCCCGGTCTACTACTTCCATAACATCGTTCGGATCATGTACACGGAAGGTTCCCACTACAAAAAAATATCTACCATTAACAATGTGTCAAATTTATGTGGGTATCTTTTTTATTGCATATTCACAAACCATTGGTAAGCAGTTAGTTAGGATATCTTGTGTTACACGCAACAGTGTCTCCAGGACGTTGAAAATGTGTATGTGTTTAAATTTAAATTCTGTCCATATTCGGAACCGTTAATATTTACAGTTCTCTAAAGAGATTTTTATCATTATATTCTAGCGCCCTTGTTAGCCCTCAGTTTTACACAATTAAATTTATTATAAATCACATTTTATCAACTTTATCCAGTTTTTTTACTAGCAAACTTAGGTTCTGGGGGTAGTTCGAAAAACATAAATACAGAATTAAGTATGTAATCCTTGGAACCTCTCGCGCTCTGATAAGGCTTGGAGGCCGCTAGGTGTAGGCTTTTAATTATATCAAACTAGAGCATAAACTTTATGATGTGGTTTTTATAAAAAGTGTAAAAATCATACTTACTACCCACAGCAGGCATCTCATTTCCATTGTTCAACTTAAATTTCACCTTAGCCGAATCAACTGCTCCAGCCATGTTTTCCACAGTCTACAGAGACTAGGCAAGTTCTAATAGATTTTAAATTGAATTCTTACAAGTTAATAATTCATTAGCTACACGCACGCGCGTCGTCTCAAGAACAAGTTCCAAGAAGTAGTAGGCAATTAACAATGACAGATGAGTGAAATTTGACCACCACACTGTCACTGTACGAGAGACAACACTCCAGCGCAGCGAGAGGAAAAACAAAGCGTGTAGCGTTCTCCGCTAAGAATAGGGTTGCCAATGCCAATTTATCGAATTCCCCAAATTCGGAAAGATAAGCTACTGATTCCCCCCACATATTCCTTCGAAATAATTTTAAGAAAAAGAACTATTTAAATATTAATTATTTTCACTTTTATATGGGAGTTTTTTCACATCTTTATTGCAAGCATTTTGCTTGATAACTTGACACTGACGTCTAGTTTTTTAATCACTTCTCTTGTTGCCAATATGATCTGCCAATTGTGGTTTTCTGTTTTGAAATTAAAGGAGGATGTGCGAAGGTAGCCCGCGTAATTCAAATAATTTTCAAATTGTCAGGTAGGAGGTCAGTGTCAGGTTTGTTAGAGAATTTATTTATTGATTAATAAGTACTGTACACCAGATAATACATAAAAAATAACACTAAAAACATACAATTTTAGGTTATGGTTCGCGACCGTAACAAACATCCGAATGCAATAAATAAACTTAGACTTAATGATTTTAATTCAGTAAATACCAGACCCGGATCTGGAGGGGGAGGGGGCAAACTGGGGCACCTGCCTGGTGCGGCAGTTTCAGGGGACCCAAAATCATAACATATGTAGTATGATTACAATTTAAAAACTTGCTCCACGAAGCGCCTAGTATAGGCCATAGCCAATTAATTAATCTCAAACGCTGGAGAGAGGGGCGCCACTACCAAGTTTCTGCCCAGCACCCTAATTGCGTAACTTACGATTAATCATTATCGGTTTCGTTTTCACAGTTCAACAATATTCATTGCGTTATTTACGTTGTTGAGCAGACACTTTTTTCGAACATATGAAGCAATGGTTTAACAATCCGTTTCAAAACGATACAGATTATGATGAATCGGGAGTTACGCAATTAGGGTGCCGGTTCGAAAAATCCTTGATCCGGAGCTGGTAAATACAAAAGTTTTAAGGTCGCGAAACATGTTTTTAACTCCCAACGTCAAAAAGTTTGACCGCTATGTGCGTCTGTCTGTGGCACCGTAGAGATAAAACGGGTGAACCATTTTGGGGGCGGTTTTTAAATTAAAAGTTGATTTGCTAGTGGTGGTTCTTAGAGATCGTTTATCAAAATTAGATAAGCTGATGAAGACGGGATTTGAGCATCTTCCACAAGTCTAAATTTGGTATTCTATTACTTCATTTATATTAGAAGAACAAAATAACCTTGAACTGATGATGCAGCATCACCTGGAATTTCCAGGAAGCCCAACTAAACACAAGTGAACGAAAAAACAGCAGAAGTATTGTTCATGGGCTCATTGAAAAGGTCTCAATGAATGGATTATAGATAAATGGTGATCATAGTCTGATGATGGAGTACTAAAGAGGAATGAGGTTAAATTAGTAACAAGCTTCACTGTGGAAAACATACGTAAAGCTGCACAGATTTAAGCGAGACATGTGTCGTGTTCACGAATACTATGAGTTTAAAAAGCAGTAAATTAAAGTAAAATTAAAAAAATACGTGTGGCACTCGGGGATTGCCACGGTAAAGCTACTGCATAGAACTTATGCAATTTTTTTTTTTTTAATTTATGCAGTGTTTTGTTTTTTGCTTTGATATTAATTTGTTATGCTACAAGAAGTGGAAATTTTGTATGATTAAGTAGTTAGTTAGTTTTAGTACAATATCGCATTGGGTCTAGCCTGTAAGGATATTTGTATGTTTGGAATGAATAAATAAATAAATAAATAAATAAAAAAATAAGTTTTTTCTTTGATATTAATTCAAGTTACACTTTTTGAGCGTGGTGACCGATAAGAAAATAAATTTTATTCAATCGTACAGTCGTACCATACACATACACGTTAAGCGATTACTCGGCCGAGCTATATGGTAGGCGGAGAGGGGGGTGTTAGGTTTTATTTTCGTTACGGAATTTCTTGATTCGGTCGCCGCGCTCAAAGCCCGCGATAAAAGCTATACAATAGCTTAAAAAATACCCCCGGCCCAAACAAGAACCTCTAGTAATAAATATTTTTTTTGGCCCTTATATCATAATAAGAAGTATTAAGTAGCTAATATTTTGATCAAACGACCGTCGTGTCGAGGGACGGTCAATGGAAACACCAAACATGCCTGGCAATAACGAATTTATGCTATTGTAGAAAGTATAACATTTTCATTAGCCGTTCCCCGATACAACGATCCTTTGATCAAAATATTATCTACAATATCTTAAAGGGCATTTTTTTTTACTTTTTAGACGTTTGTGGTTTATTCAACAACAGCAAGGAAACAGTACGGAATAGTAAGGAAATGTATATTACTCTGGCTACTCAGTCGCTTCCCCACATAGAACTTTCGCTCGACCGATGCGTTCGAAAGCCGCAGTATCAGGCAGTATCATCACATATCATCACAATTTGTATATTTGGGTTTTCATATAATTTAGCCATGAAACTACTGAAGTATGCACTATTGATATTATTTAACGGTGAGATCGCAAAATCCCCAGATAATGCCGAACTCCAATAAATCCCCAATGTTTATACTAAAGATTCCCCGCAGTTTGGGGACTTCCTCACAAATTGGCAACGCTGGCTAAGAACGAACGAAATTAGGTCGACGATACGTTTGTTATGAACGGAACAACATACACTGACAGACGACACAGGGTTGCCAACTTGGGGGTTTTTCCCCAAATTTAAGGAGAATCACGATGTCCGGGGGTTTTTAGAGGGTACATTTATTTATGGGGTTAATTAATTCCAGATATTTTTTTTTTATTTTATCTCCGAAACGACTAAACCGATTTTAAAAATTCTTTCACTGTTGGGAAGCTACACTATCCCCGGGTGACATAGGCTATGTTTTATACCCATATTCCCACGGGAACAGGAACTACGCGGGTGAAACCGCGGTGCGGTGCTAGTATTTTATATACAGGGTAAGTTTTTATCATGGTTACAATTTGCGCACTGGATAAAAACTTCCTGTATTAGAAATACATCTTCTTTCGAAGACTCTTTCATTCGCAATAACATTTCATAAAAACTGAACGTTAAATTAAAGAATCACTTTTCTTTTTGCTCAATTATAATAGGTTACCTTGAAAAATGTTTATACTAGTGCCGTACTTCGTGTCTTGTACAGACGCCAGCAGGTCAACCTACCCCAAATTGTCAAATTTTTCCAATTGAACATGAACCTTATGCGTACTGTATAAAGTTGAAAATCTATCACATAAATTTGACAGATTGGAGTAGTTTGATGTGCTGGCGTCTGTACTAAGCAACACGCAGGTGGCACTGGTGGCTGAATTTCGCACTATGACCAATAACAACTTGATAATAAAGAGAAAAAAAATACTGTCTCACCGCGCTTTTTCATACTACTTGAAAGTATTTTTAATTTATATCTGAAATTGCCTCTCAAACCGAGTGTACAGAGGCCAGCACATCAAGCTACCCCAATCTGTCAAATTTCTTTGATAGTTTTTAAACTTTATTACAAAGGAGTAAGGTTTATGTTCAATTGGGAAAATTTGACAGTTTGGGATAGCTTGACCTGCTGGCGACTGTACCTAATGGATGCAGTGAAAGATTTCATCAAGTAGGTAATTGCAGAAGCGTTATCAGGGTAGATGGGAGCCAGCCATGATGACATTGATTTGACACAGTTGAAATTTGACAACGGCTCAATTAGACAGGAAAACAAAACATAACTGTTGCTAGATTGGTACCTACATGTTCCTTGTTTACATCTTAGACAATGATACCGCCCCGCGTGTAGGCCCCGACCGTCCCTTGCTCGTTGATGCGCCAGCCCGCGCCGCAGCTGAGCCAGTAGCTTTAAATTCCCCGTCTAATAATCATGAAAATATCTTGATCCAGCCTGTCCCCACTAGTACTAGCTGCCCTCCCCCCCCCCCCCCCGCCAGCGACTCCCTGAGCCGAGGGGGTGCCCTCAGTGCGCAGTTGTTTTAGGTTTAAGTAGGTTTACGCCCTGGCTGGAGGCTTTTAGAGTCCTAAAAACCTTCACAGGAAAGTCCGGTTGAGCAGTCACGGCCTCTCAAGGTCAACTGCGAGATGCCATTCACAAAAAAAAAACCGCGTGTAGGTATCTAATAATTATAATTAATGCACACGCGTTTCATACGATATTCTTCAACACACTTGCGAAACTGACTTTTTATTTTATTGATAATTGCTCTTCTTCCCTACGCGAAGTCGACATTAACTCTATGCAACAAAGTAAACAATTTTTTTTTTCATTTGGATCACAGTATATGTATGATTCGCCACCTTAGAACTATTAAATAAAATTGTTATATCACGTCAAGTTTAGTAGTGAAACGAATATATTGTTTTTACTTAAAATTGTATGAAATGGTGACATAAATTGTTACTATTTAGAATTTAATTTATTAAACTAGGTACTCACCTACATTGTTTTTTTTTACGATTTGTGTTCCTCTCAAAGTCAGTAGGGACTAGGGAGTGGCATTACCTTTCCCTCTGGAGGCTCTAACATTAGACTGCAAGCATGGCTGGCTCCCATCTACCCTGATAACGCTTCTGCAATTACCTACTTGATGAAAACTTTCACTGCATTCATTAGGTAGGTACAGTCGCCAGCAGGTCAAGCTTTCCCAAACTGTCAAATTTTCCCAATTGAACATAAACCGTTTTCCTTTGTAATAAAGTTGAAAAACTATCAAAGAAATTTGACAGATTGGGGTAGGTTGATGTGCTGGCCTCTGTACATAGATTTAAGTTATATTTCTATGATGAGGTACCTACTTACTAAACCCACGTTATCAATAAGCAACTTTTAATGGGAGTATCAGAAATGAATTTGCAAAGACATATTGCATCACAGTTTGGGATACGCATCCAGCATCAGTTTATTTTTTCATGGATA
This sequence comes from Polymixis flavicincta, assembly GCA_949987655.1. NCBI lineage: Eukaryota > Metazoa > Arthropoda > Insecta > Lepidoptera > Noctuidae > Polymixis > Polymixis flavicincta. The sequence goes on along the minus strand of OX465171.1, from coordinate 25,221,729 downwards.
TCCGGTGATTTGTGATTTCCGTGGATTTTTGTTGTGACGTTGACACAAGTCGACCATGCATTATTTTCAATAGAACCCGAGGCTCGATAAAAAAGAGGTATTATTGAATGAAGTAGTCTAAATGTTTTGATGACTTTGCACACATGAATAATATAATTTGAAACTTACTTTTTTTACTTTCCACCACACCTGCACCCTGCACGATCAATCATAATCACAATCATTTTAAAACAGATTGCTAATCCATTGCTTTACATATTCGAAAAATGTGTCTGCTGAAAAACCTAATTAACGCAATGAATATTGTTGAACTGTCAATTTTTTATTTTTTTTTGTTGTGTTGTGTGTTACCTACGCAATTACGGTGCAGGTCGTATAGAATTGTCCAGGTGACCTGGTGATGGAGCTAGATTATGTAATTTTTAAACTTCTAGTAACTATAGCAATCGAGTTCGGGTTCATTAAAATCATCGATTCAATGTCGGTTGGTGTTTGAAATCGGTGATTCATTGCAGATAAGAGATCAGCGTATCATTATGAGGCTATTACAAATCGAAGTGCCCGGCTGAAAATTACACGGCGCGTGGTAGCCGATCGCGGGTGTGTGTCTAGTTAAGTACGCTACGCACATAGGTATGCTATCCTCTATGCGTTGGACGCCCAGGAACAAACCAGCGCGGACTAAAAGCTAAATCCCGCGTGTCCCGAGTTTTATTACTGATTCACAGCGTTGCATTCAACAACTGCTTAAACTTAATAGTTTTAGTTTTAAGTAAACAATTATTTTTTTCAAGCAAGCTGACTTAGTAACCTTAGTTATAAAATACTTTTTGTTTGAATTTCGATTAAAACATATATGCAGACAGAAAATATAATTTCAAGGTTTTATTCAATGCCAATATCTTTTAAAGATAATCATTAACATTATTCCAAAAGGAATAAGGTTTATGTTCAATTGGGAAAATTTGACAGTTTGGGATAGCTTGACCTGCTGACGACTGTACGTTCCTTTTGTGTCGGGCCTGGGTAAATTTCCTATGGGCCATGACCCTTGTTTTTTCGGTACCTATTGTGTACCAACTTTATCTTTATCTATACTAATAATAAAAACTGGAAAGATTTGATTGTTTGTTTTTTTGCATTGAATAGGCTCCGAAACGACTGACAGAATTTGAAAAATTCTTTGACTGTTGGGAAGCTACACTACCCCGGGTGACATAGGCTATATTTTATCCCTTGTATTCCCATGGGAACGGGAACTACGCGGGTGAAACCGCGGTGCGCTGCTAGTTAATAATAAAGTAGGTTTGTCAATAAAATTGAAACTAGTAGTAATTACTTATTCAATAGGAGCAAATTAATTGTACTTAATTTTATTACGACTTTAGCTTATTTTTTTCCTTGTTTTTATGTCCATTTGTTTTGTGATCGTAAAAAGGAAAAAGATGGGAAACCGAAAATGTGTAATTTTCGGCTCTGAAGCCTATCGAATAATTGTGAATATGCTGATGGCGAACCGTGATAAATACGGTGACCTGAAGCATTTCAGTAGGTACCTAAAGCATTCTAAATGAAGGATTTATATTTCTTTCTTTGTTCTAGATATGCGGATACAACGGAAACAACCCCGCTCGTCTTCGTATTAAGCACCGGTTCGGATCCTTTCGGGGCTTTCCAGAAGTTTGCTACAGATATGGGCATGCGTGAACGTGTGCATTCCATCTCGCTAGGTCAGGGACAAGGACCTGTCGCTGAGAAAATGATAAGCAACGCTAAACCCAAAGGCGATTGGATTTTCTTACAAGTATGGGGAAACGATTGCCAATTCAAAGGGAGTATTGGGTATCTAGATAATTAACAGTAGATTATTTCACTAAGGGGACAAAGCAGTGTCTGTAAGTCGCGAGCGCTATTTATCATCCTGAACGCAACGAAGAGTTCTAGGGTTTTGGTGAGTTCAGTTCGCCCAAAAGGCCAAAACGAAGACACCTATAACCAAGAGCAGAATACTCTACTTTTCGCACCTACTGCGAGGTAATAAAACCAATTCGATTTTCGAATTAGTTTGTTAACGAAACTGTAAAAACAGTACTTAACAGTAGGAAACAGTAGAGGTACCTACCCTCGAAGCATCCTAACGACCGGATGCATTTTAAAACATTTAGGTGTCTATCGTTTCGGTTGGGTCTCATGCATGTTTTGTTTGAAAAAAAAATCATAAAAGGCGACTTTTAGACGTCAATAACTCGAAGGTCACGATAAAAAAATGTACCATGACTATGTGGGCCTATCAAAATAAAGGGCTTGAGCCGCTTGAGGTGACGAGTTCAAAAATATGTAGGTACCTTCTAGGTAGGCGATATAGGTACTAAAAGGATTAAAATAAATCGAAATCAAAAAACTCGACTGCAATAAAGAATCAAAAAAGCTCAATTTTGAAACAGACTGATGCAGTTGACGACATCAAATCTTAGATACCTATAGTTACACACACGGCTACACATCAAGCTATATTTTTCCAGTTTAAGCTTATCTTGCATTGTATAGGATTTCCTTACAGTGCGAGATCAGCGTAAACTGGAAATATGTAGCTTGATGTATTATTATAGCCGTGTGTACTGCCTGTCAGGTAGGTATTTTATTTTTATTTTTTTAATATCAAAACTCATGTAATATAATCAAAAACATAATAAATAATATCGTCAATAGGGCGTTAGCCCAAATCCAAAGTTCTAACACGCGGTACGCGCCACAGCAATCGATAATTTTGTGCGTCGACGGCAATTAAAACATAGGTACAGTCGCCAGCAGGTCAATCTGTCCCAAACTGTCAAATTTTCCCAATTGAACATAAACCTTATTCCTTTGTTATAAAGTTGAAAAACTGTCAAAGAAATTTGACAGATTGGGGTAGCTTGATGTGCTGGCCTCTGTACCTATGAGAAGTGAGAACTTTTTCGTAGGTACCTATAGAATAACGTTTCATTTCTCGTACTCGGAAAGTCGTGTTTGTTTGATCCGAGTAGCGGGTGGAAGGTGCTACTTTCCTCCTTTGGGCGGGAAAGACTCTTATTAATTGCTTCCCTCTCTAGGGGGGAATACATTTAAAAAATATAACTTTTGGTTAGGCAGTCGGCGAAAAAAACTGCGTTCTTGTGAATGTATAAACAGCCAGTGCGATAAAACAAAAGTAAGCTGAAATATATACAATGAATTTCTGAAGTGGCGAGCAGATAAGAAAATAAAATCTATTTCCGAAAGTGTATTTCTTACATACTTCAATGGACTATCTGGCAAAATAAAGCCTTCTACGCTCGCGAGCAGGTATTCAATGCTCAAGAGTTAAACACAGTAAGGTAATGGAACCAGTCTTGGACAGTGCACCAATAATGGACATATTCAAACCCAGACGCTTAAAATAAGCAAACCCTAACTTCTATTTTACCATGGCAACATTTTTTATAAACTTTATGTATATCCGAACAAGATTTTTTCATTTTGACATTTGGCGGCAATTTTGTTTCGATATTATCTACGGTCATGTGAGTGCAACTGGAACCAGTTAAAAAAAATCCGTTTTTATTAGAAGAATCGTAATACAGGTGGGTTACTTATATTGAAATTTTCAAAACTTTACATTACCTATATTATGAATGTTTGTTGATTTATTTATTGATTCATCATTAATCTGAGGAGCATGTTTGCATAAAACCTCATCGTTAGTTCTCAAATAACTTTTTTTTGAAGTGTTTATGACTGGAAACTTAAATGTGTCTTTACCCAATCATGGACAGTACATACGTAGTATCTCTATGTAGTTTGTGGACAGTACTGTCCAACATTGGATTTTTGTGTTTCTGACAATTTTTAGTTTTTATCTGGTTGTGTAAAGGGAGACTAGTATTTTATCTTAATCATTTCTAATTATTACATTCATTACCAATGATGGACTACTCTGTCCAAGATTGGGTGTTCATGACTGGTGATTTATAAAGTAACTTCCACTCTTTACTGCTATTTTCTTATTTCCACAGATGGGTGATGATATGGCACCCAAACGAGATTATTCTAAAGATCAAATGACTAGAGCAATCGAAGAAGTACAAAGAGGAGAAAAGGTATCTGTAGCAGCTACCAAATATGGTGTCCCCAGAATAACTTTACGGAACAAAGTTAAGGGCATAAGCCCGCTGGACTGTAATTTAGGGCCTTCCACAGTGCTGTGCCAAGAAGAAGAAAAAGTATTGGTCAAATGGGTTTTATTCATGGCTGAAAACCATTTCCCAGTAACAAAGGACCACTTATTAGATAGTGTCCAAAAAAATATTTTGGAAAAAAAAAATGGATAACTGCCCATTCACGAATAATCGCCCAGGGAAAAAATGGTTCAGTTCGTTTTTGAACCGTCATCCAGAATTGGCGCAAAGAACGGCACAAAATTTGACAAAGGCCAGAGAAGACGTTACTGAAGAAGAGTTGAACCAATGGTTTCAAACAATAAAGACATACCTAGAAGATAAAGGCTTGTCAGATGCACTAAAAGACCCTACAAGGATATACAACACAGATGAAAGTGCTTTCTACTTGCAGCCTAAAGCAGGCAGAGTTCTAGTACGTAAAGGAGAAAAAAACGTTTATAGTTCCTCTGGCGATGAGAAAGAAAACTTAACGGTATTAATAACTGCCAATGCTGCAGGAGTTATAGCTCCGCCTATGATTGTGTATCCCTATGAGAGAATACCGACACTCATTGTCAAGAGTGTGCCTCGTGGATGGGGAATAGGGCGGTCGGAAACAGGATGGATGTGTGCAAAGACATTCTACGAATTTATCACCAATGTTTTCAACCCATGGCTTATACAAAAAGAGATACCAAAACCCGTGATTTTTTTTTTGTACGGACATAAATCCCACATGTCGTTGCACCTTGCAAACTTTTGCAGAGATAATGGCATAGAGTTAATTGCACTTTTCCCCAATTCCACTCACTTAATCCAACCGATGGACGTGGCTGTCTTTCGGCCACTCAAAATTTCCTGGAGAGCTCAGGTCATGAAATGGAAGTCTGAAAATCCAGGCGCACGTTTGAAAAAGGAAGATTTCGCGCAAAATTTGAGAGAGGCTTTAAAAAGTATTAGCCCTGAAACCATAAAAAACGGTTTTCGTAAAAGTGGCCTTTACCCATTTAGCTCGGAGTATGTGGACATGACCAAAATTGGTTCCCGCAATCGTACTATCAGATCTCAACCACTCCAGACAGAAGATACGATTAAAAAAAAACCAATTTATGCAAACTTTAGAAGCAGAGATACAGAAAGTGTTTTCATCAGAAAAAATTACTCTTTTCAACAAACTGTACTTCATGCCTAGAAGTGAAGTAGATAATCTACTGCCTAACGAAGATCAATCTCTTTATATTATATGGGCTAAAACCAAAAACATTTTGACTGGAACACTTCCAATTTCAACTGATAATGATGATATGACGTGCCAACAGTCATTCCAGACAATTGAAACGGAGTATGATAAGACAACTGCATGCGTTGCATCAAAAGATTTACCAAAAGTTATAGCAGAATATGATCTGATTACATCCGTTGTACCAAAAGATTTCCCACGAATTACAGATAATTCGAATGTGGCTACATCGATAATAACACCAGATTTATTAACACCACCGCTTAGAACTCCTCAAACCTCCAGTGTGCAGCCTACTACTGATGATTTCAACGTGCTTGCAGCCACAGCCACGTCCAGTACACCGCTTAAAACAAATCTAATTTCCAAATTATCCACATCTACAACTACGCAAATTATGATTGGTGATGTTCCGTCACCTTTTAAACGAGCCTTGTTCAGGCCCGAACCAGAGATTAAAAAACGCCGTATCAAGGAACGACTGCCGTCTGCTATCACTAGTGATCCCTACGTAGAATACGTAGAAAAAAAAGAAAATGAAAAGAAACAAAAGAAAAAAGAAAAACGTGCAAAAGAAAGAAAAGAAAAACAGTTATTACGAGAAAAACTACAACAAGAAAAGAAAATAAATAAGGAAAGTAAAAGAGGCAAAGCAAAGACCAAAACAGCAAAGTTATCAAAGAGGAAACAAATATCAAGTTCATCATCGGAGGAAAATAACACTGATGTTGAATATCAAGATAGTGAATATGATTTAGAAGAAGACCTGTCTGAATCTGGATCTGAAGAAGATAAGATATCTTTGAATACATTAGCACTATCACAGAAGAGGGAAAGGAAAAGCAAATACGTAATAATAAGGTATGAAGGAGAATACTTTCCTGGCATTATTAAGAAAGCTGAGGGTAAACAATACGAAATAGGCACAATGGTGTTATCTAAAGGTAATATTAGGTCTTTACCTATGAAATTGCCGTTCTGCAGTACTGGCCATTTCAAATCAAAATAATTTTTGTTTGGCTAAGAATTCTAATTTCAAATTAATTTTATTTTAAAAACATGGATTTTTTTTTCTAAAAGTAGTCATTTCTTTATTGATTAGTGTTACATTTTCATCGCATTTCAATCTTTTTCGTCATCATGGATACGTTAAAAATTCGAGTAATTATGGAATATGAGTACCGTCGTGGCAGCAACGCGGCACAAGCGGCACGCAACATCAACGACGTTTACGGAGCTAACACTACAAACCAACGCACCACCTGTTATTGGTTTGCTCGCTTCCGTTCTGGAAATTTCGACCTGAAAAATGAACCTCGCGGTCGTCCGAAGACTTTGGTCGACAATGACGAATTAAAGGCGATTGTGGAAGCTGATGATACACAATCTACGGCTGAATTAGCAGCAGCTTTCGACGTTAGCGTCAAAACAATATTGGTCCATTTGCGTCAAATTGGCAAGGTAAAAAAGCTTGACAAATGGGTGCCCCACGAACTCAATGATCGCCAGCGCGAAGTACGCGTCGAGACGTGCCTTGCACTGCTCAACAGACACACAAATGAAGGAATTTTGAACCGCATTGTTACCTGCGATGAAAAATGGATTCTGTTTGATAACCGTAAGCGCTCAGCAAGTTGGTTGGATCCTGGTTCAGCACCTAAACAATGCCCTAAACGAAAACTTACCCCTAGAAAAGTGATGGTCACTGTTTGGTGGTCTAGCGCCGGTGTGATTCATCACAGCTTCTTACCAAACGGGGTGAGCATTACTGCAGATGTGTACTGTGAAGAACTGAACACAATGATGGAGAAGCTGGCGCATCTCCAACCAGCATTGGTCAGTCGCTCGTCTCCGCTGCTCCTGCACGACAACGCGCGACCTCATACTGCACAGCAGACGGTCTCCAAGTTGCAAGAACTGGGGTTGGAAGCTCTCCGTCATCCGCCCTACTCACCAGACCTTGCGCCTACAGACTACTACTTTTTCCAGAATTTGGATAACTTCTTGGCGGGAAAAAAATTTAATACCCGAGAGGCAGTACAAAATGCCTTTGAAGAATTTGTTGCCTCCCGTCCAGCTGATTTCTTTAAGAAGGGCATCAATAAACTGCCACTGCGATGGCAAAGATGCATTGATTGCATGGGTGATTACTTCGATTAATACAAATAAAAAATTCATGAAAAAAATTCGTTTAAATTTTTTCATACAAAACGGCAATTTCATAGGTAAAGACCTATTACATTTCGTTGGCCAGAAACCCCAGACCAAATATGGTACGATGAGAAAGCAATAATAGAATTTATTAAAGAGCCAGTACAAATAAACAAACGTGGATTTTATAAAGTAGAAGAAATGAACAAATATTTACAATTCGTCTTATAGTTATTAATATTTTATAAGTTTGAAGAGTAATAATTTAAATAAGAATAGGTATTAATGGAAGATCTCAAAACAAATGCGATTTGTAAGACTGTAGTTTTGAATGTATTGTTGTTGTTTTTTATAGAAGTTTATATGACGCCAAAAAATTAACATGTATAAGTTTTTGATATATTGTAAGAACATATTTTTGATGTTATTTATTGAGTTTGGACGCATTAAAATAGTTATGAAAATGTTTAACACTGGGTGTCCAAGACTTGATAGTGTTCAACACTGGGTGTCCAAGACTAGATAGTGTTCAACACTAGGTGTCCAAGACTAGATACTGTTTATGAATGGGTGTCCATTATAAGAATTTGACTGTTCATAATAGGTCCTCTCAATGGGGTTTAATTTTTTTTTAATATTTCAAAAATAAATATTGTAGGAAGATACCGTGCCAAATATATCGATTATAAAGAGCATGTTTTATTTACGGATATAACCTTTGCTTCCAATACCAAAAGAATATTAGCTATAAATGCAAATTAACACCATTTTCATTCTTAAACTGTCCATGATTGGTTCCTTTACCTTAGGTACGTATCGATTTGAAAAGATTCGATATTCTAACATCGTTTCTAAAAAGACAGTATCAGGGGTTCAAGAGCAAAAAATCGAAGGTTTTCACCTCTTACGAAGTGGAAACATTTTTAAATGAAGCCCCTGACGAGATATATTTGGCAGTGAAGGTAGGTAAGATATAAACGTTTATCTAGGTAGGGAGAGGTATTTTACTCTAAACAAAAGAGTTGATCCCAACGACTTTACTCTGATATGTATTATAGATAGGTTTGCATAAAAAAAAAGCAATCATATCAATCAAACACACTGACCAGCACCCTAATTGCGTAACTCACGATTCATCATAATCTGTATCGTTTTGAAACGGATTGTTAAACCATTGCTTCATATGTTCGAAAAATGTGTCTGTTCGACAACATAAATAACGCAATGAATATTGTTTAACTGTGAAGACGAAACCAATTATGATCAATCGTGAGTTACGCAATTAGGGTGCAGTACCCTAATTGCGTAACTCACGATTAATCATAATCTGTTTCGTTTTGAAACAGATTGTTAAACCATTGCTTCATTTGTTCGAAAAATGTGTCAGCTCAACAACATAAATAACGCAATGAATATTGTTGAACTGTCAAATTGAATCGGATTATGATACGCAATTAGGGTGCAGATTGCGTAGGTAAATCGCTGAGAGTACAGACGTTGGATAGGCGTGCATTTCTGGACTAAAAGATCTCTGCTTGTTATTTTATCTACATAGGTACCTACCTAAAAGATTAATAGTAATGAAGAAATCATGTTTTTCACAGGTGGTATTGATACTCGGGTGCGGCGCCTGCAGAAGCAGTGAACTCACAAATTTAACAATTAACGACTTTGAAAATCAAGGCCAGATATTACTCGTAAAATTGACTAAAACAAAAACAAATATTGAGCGCACGTTTGTTATACGAGAAGAGAATACACAAATAGTAAAAAAAATATAAAAAAATCAGACTAATGACATAAAAACGGATCAGTTTTTTCTCAATTACCAAAAGAGATAATGCTACAAACAAGTGATCGGTAAAAATAAAATCTCAGGTATGCCGAAGCAAATAGCAACATATTTGAATTTACCAAACTGGGAACAGTATACCGGGCATTGTTATAGAAGAACGTCAGCGACACTGTTAGCCGATTCTGGGGCGAACTTTACAATGTTAAAAATACATGGAGGATGGAAATCCAGCACAGTCGCGGAAGACTACTTTGAGGATTCTGTCCAAAATAAAACTAAAATTTTAAACAAATGAACTGAGACTATAAATTTACGCCCCACTTCGCCTCAACCAACTACTTCAAGGGAGTCTGCGCCATGGATTCTACCGTCTAATCAAATACTGGAGTCTCCTACTTTTACAGAAAATCAGCACAGCCAAATTTGTCATACTCATAATATATCATCATCATCATATAATCATCGTCTGGGCATAGGTTTACATAACATATCAAATAGCGTAAAAATTCCAAACAAAATGTAACTTTAAATTTGACAAATTGTTCTAACTTCTAAATTAATTTTATATTATCAATAAATACTTTACAAAAACTACTAGGTATTTTTTACTTTCCTTATTAAATTCGAAATGGAAAATAGAGTGCTTAACACGGGTGAAAGACATCAATTCCTACTCGGATTATAGCCGCCCTCGCTGTGCTCGGGCGTCTAAATACCTCGTGTGGGAATTGATTTCTTTCGACCCTTGTATAACAATCTACTATTCTTTATTGGTAAAAGATTACTGACTTTTTTTTGTTGAAGTTCCGAATTCAAATCACCTAACCTGCACCCTAATTGCGTAACTCACGATTCATCATAATCTGTATCGTTTTGAAACGAATTGTTAAATCATTGCTTCATATGTTCGAAAAATGTGTCTGTTCGACAACATAAATAACGCAATGAATATTGTTAAACTGTGAAGACGAAACCAATTATGATCAATCGTGAGTTACGCAATTAGGGTACTGGTCATAATGAAATTCAGTAGGTAGGTACAATATTAATGCCCAGCTAGAGCCTATTTAGATTAGGTTTGCGTGATATTTAATTTGACATTAGCGTGCAGGTGGTGTGGAAACACTTTTTTTTCTTCTTGATCTCGATTAGGTACGCCCGATGGAAAGCGATTGAAGAGGTCTACATGAATTACATATAGGTACTAACTTCTTCTTGTTATTTGTTTTTTCAGAATTGCCACTTGGCTGCTTCATGGATGCTGGCTCTAGAAGTAATAGTAGCTAACTTTAATACTGAATCAGGCATGCCTCAACCGGAATTCCGCCTCTTTCTAAGCTCAATGCCCACTCCCAAATTTCCTGTATCTGTATTACAGAATTCTGTTAAAGTTACAAATGAACCGCCCAAAGGTTTAAAAGCGAATGTGAAAAGAGCTCTTTTAGAAATGGAAGAAGATTTCTTCGAGAACCATGGTGTGTAATTTAACTTAATAGTCTGCTTCTTAAGTACCTTCCTAACTATCTAACTATAACTACCCTCTAATCGCGAGCAAGAAGTCTGTTGGAAACGTTGGAAACAGCATCTACCTACCGAGCTTGACCACATAACTTGGAGACGCGTCGGCGTTTACTTGGTTAACTTTCTGTTTCAGTATTGGGTCAAGATTGGCGTACAATGTTATTCGGCATTTGTATGTTTCACGCCATAATTCAGGAGCGCAAGAAATTTGGTCCGCTAGGATGGAACATCACGTACGAGTTCAATAACAGCGATCGCGAGTGCGCCATGATGAACTTACAAATGTTTTGTGAGGATGGATACATGCCATGGGACGCTTTAGAATATATTACCAGTAAGAACTACGAACCTATTGATAAACATATTTTGCAAAGAACACTTTCTTTCTCGTATATTTTCTCTTAGGTACCTAGTTACTAGGTTTCAGTACCTAGTATAGAAATATTTCTTAAATCTATGGTACCTATACAGTATTTATGGTATGGCTACCGCCATAGGTAGGTAGATACCTACCGTACTTGGTTTGGTAGGTATGCATATAAAAATTGTAGAACTTAACCTTTAGCTTTCTCGAAAGTGGATCAAAATGTAAATTAAATTATCGTTACAGGTCTTATAACGTATGGTGGCCGGGTAACAGACATGTGGGATCAACGTTGCTTGACCACTATTTTAAAACTATTCTTTTCACCTCCAACTCTTGAGGACGGATACTTGTACTCAGAATCCGGCACGTATTATTGTCCCAGGTCAGAAAAATTGGAAGATTATCGTGAATACATAGAATCATTACCTGGTGTTGAAAACCCGGAAGTATTCGGTATGCACGAGAACGCTAATATAGCATTTGAGGTACCTACATACATTTATATTGTTACACTTATCGTAGGTACAGTAAGCTACCATTTCCTGTAAGAGCGGTGGAGCGGCCTTTACATAAAGGCCACCGCTACCAATCTAGAAACTGTAGCTAGCCTAACTACATAGGCATAGTCGACCTCGTAATTACTTTACCATGGTTTAATTATAATTTAATTTATAATAGGTAGGTAACTAATGTGATAAAACTATAGAATATAATATTTCATGACATAGTCATTCAATGCGTTATCATCATCATCAATCACTTCATCTTTGACAGTCGTTACGGATTGTCAGAAGCTCGAACGTCTAACAACAGGACAGGGGTATCGTTTTACACAGTAACTGGTTTGTGGTGGTCAGAGTGGCAATCGCTTCATGTGAAATATTGTTATGCAGCTGCATCCGGTTAGACTGGAAGCCGACCCCAAGATAGTTGGGAAAAGGCTAGGCAGATGATGAGTCATTCAATGGAATTTATGAACTTGTAGGGTTGTATTGATGATTTTTTAATTAGGTATTTAAATATAATACTTGTTACGGTCGCAAATCATCATATTTTGTTCATCATACAACCTGAGGCTGACCTGCAAATTGCACAGAACGTTAGAATATTTGAATTTCCCTGGCGCTTCAATCAATTGTTTTCAAAAGTGCTATATAGGTAGTCGATGACGAGGTCGACTACACCTTACAATAATTGATTGTGATTTCAAAATGTTGGTAAAAAACATTACCTTCCCACAGAACAAAGAAACGGTTACTTTAATTCAAACAATAGTTGACGTACAACCGCGCACCGCTGGTGGAGGAGGCGGCGACACGCCCGACCAGATCGTCTGGCGAGTCTGTGACCAGACGCGAGCCAAGATCGCAAAGGGCATCGACAAATCTCTCATCAACCCTAATCTCATGATACCTGACGATATGGGGCAGCTCCATTCACTAACCACTGTGCTGATACATGAAACTGACAGGTTCAACGTGCTGCTAACACTACTGCACTTTTCACTCAATGAGCTTCAAAAAGCAATCAAAGTAAGTTCATGTTTTATAGCAGCTATGGTGGGTTCAGTTTTAACTAAACGTTGTTCGTGCCGGGAGCCCTCCTAGAGGGCTTTCTGAAGTCACATATGGGAATGGGATGCCGGGAGCTATCGCCGAGGGCTCATTCTAAATGTAGGTACCTAGGTATGGTTTTCTAAGTGAATACAAAATAAAATAAAATAAACTGTGAAAATGAAATCAGCTTTGTTTTGACAAGATTTTTTATCATATTCGTTTGGTTTTCAGATACAAGCATTTTTATTTTAAATAAATAATGTCAGCTTGAATTTCATAGCGTGAGTTTGATGAAGATTACTCCCACGGCATCGAAAATGTTAAGGTGGTGTCGGTGGTGGTATACATTTTACGTCCCAGGCCTTAAGCTGGTGTCCGTCACGCAGAAGAGACACTATCTTGCGAGATTTTGTGACCAGCAGGCAGCGTAGCATCACTGATTACGTAGCTTGACCAATTCTATCTCTATTCTACCAAGAGTAGGTAGACAAAGTTCTTTCTATACAATTTGATATCTCTTCTGGCCAAGCACGGGGGACCCGTAGACTATGAAGACAAAGACTTAAAAGGTAGCCATGCCAGGATGAACGTTGATCTTGGCATGGCCACCAAACTTATAAATTTTCATCGGCAGACGGCACATTTCTGGTATACTTAACTAAATAGGTTTCTACCATTCTACTTGCCAATCTTCTCCAGTTGTATCTGGAGTGACCCGTTTGCTTTTGTTTTGTATGTTGTGGCAAGGACCTAGGCAGGTGGGAAAAGAAGGTGTTCAAAACATAGGCACTTTATTAGCCCTATTTATTTCCTGAGCTAAATTCTAAATGGTTGTTTATTTCAGGGTATTGTCGTGATGTCAGAAGCTTTTGAAGAAGTTTTCACAGCTTTTATAAACAACAGAGTCCCAAATATGTGGCATAAGAAAGGCTACAACTCATTGAAGTCACTTGGCAGTTGGATATTCGACCTCACTTTGAGGATTGATTTCATGGAGGTAACCATTTCAATATTCTCTTCATTCATTTCATACCCTATCTAAACGTATCGATCAAGCGGGGAGTGAGACAGGGCGACAGTATTTCAACTTTCATAGCAGTTCTGGAAGACATCAGGAAAGTTTAGATTTAGACTATTGCGGTGTACCTACCTATTATCAATGGTCCTATTTAAGGTTTGCAATGACCTTGTCGCTGTACACTTCGATGATCTTTAGAAAGCGTTTCATAATCATTACCTATACCTACGAAGATTGTGGCAAACATCTTCAGCAATTTAAATACTTTCGTTGCTGTTGGAAATGAATGTTGGAGATGGTTGACCAATAGGTATGTTTGTTTTGGCCATATTCTTTCAATTGGCAAAGAGTATCAACAAACAAATATATCGAAAAGAATACAGCTTGGGTGGGCATTTAGCAAATTGGACAATATTCTAAAAGCAGCCAATACTCCACGTCTGAAGTCTTTAACCAGTGTGTAGGTACTGCCCACCATGACGTACGGTACTGAGACGTAGATACGCACGCAGGAGGCTGTGTACAGGCTTTTAGTTGCTCCGAGAGCCATGGAGCGTTCCATAAGGCTTATTAAATAGACTGTGTTCCAAACGCCGAGATTTTCGGGTTTTCGACATCGGAAAACGAAATATGGAACACAAATGTCGTTGGACAGGACACCTGACGAGGCGAAGTGATGACAGGTGAGGAGGAGCGTAGGGACTAGCACATGAAAAGAGAGGCCTGAGCTAAGCAGTGGTACACACGGCTACACATCAAACTATACATTTCCAGTATAAGCTGATCTCGTATTGTATAGAATTTCCGTACAGTGCGAGATCAGCGTAAACTGGAAATGTATAGCTTGAAATGTAGCCGCGTGTACCGACACGACGGGTGGTGGATGACGATGAACAAGTTCATAACATACATATATTATGTAAAATATGAAATCCTGGAAAAATATAGTGGATTTACCACCTACTTACCTACCTCTTTACGATTCACAATTTTTTACCGAATAATATTAATAAACGAGTAAATCCAAGCACAAATCAGCTAGCTAATTGGGTTTGTTTTAGAAATGGTTGGTGGAAGGTCTCCAGCCGAGCAGCTGGGTGTCGGGGCTGTTCTTCCCACAAGGTCTGCTCACTGGCTCACTGCAGTCATACGCGCGCCGCTACCGCGTGCCCATCGACGCACTCATGTTTGACTTCTATCCCTTGCAAATGTTCCTGACGCAGGAAGACGTTTACAAACAAAATACTAGGAAGAAGGTCCGTGTAATTAATGGTGGTGTACCTAGTTCATCTTGATTATCTACGAACATTTATATTAAAAAACTAGCTCAGAAATTATCCCGCGGGATAATTTCCGACTTTCACGCGGAGTACGCGGTAAAACGTACTACCGGGATAAAAAGTATCCTATGTGTTAATCTAGGTTATAATCTGTCTGTGTGACAAATTTCATCCAAATCCATTCAGTAGTTTTTGCGTGAAAGAGTAACAAACATCCATACATACAAACTTTCGCGTTTATAATATTAGTAAGGATATTGCATATATAGATATTTGAATCGTGACCGCCCGTCTAAACTTCAATGTTGTTATTATTATTGATACAACATCTATCAACGTATGCATTTGTAATAATGAACAGTTGACTAACACATTTTCCTGTTGTCTTTCAGGGTGAAGAGGGGCCCAATGTTTACCATTTCTTAGAACGACCAGAAGACGGTGTTAACATTCATGGTTTATTTATTGACGCCGGTCGCTGGGACATGAGGGCAAATCTTCTCGTGGACCCCCTCCCAGGTCAGTAAGCTCTGCTGGGAGTCCCAATGCCCACATCAAATTTGGGATTAAATCCAGCAATATTGCAATAAATGTAAATCGACAGAAGCAAATGAATTTTAAACAAGAGAAAGTCTATTGCCTTAAAAATAGATCCATGGCATATAAGTAGGTATCTTTATATAATATTTTTAACCGACGAAAAACGGAGGAGGTTACTCAATTCGACGCGTATTTTTTTTTTGTATGTATGGCCACGCATAGCTTTTTCCACAGTAGTCCGATTTTGATAATTCTTTTTTTATTGGACACCCATATAAATTTATAAGAAAAATTCCAACCAAGGGTAAGAAAAAAGGGGATGACTGATTGTTTACTCACAGATTTTAATACTGAGTTGTGTATTACAAAAAGTAAACAAAAATTAAGCATGTAGTAATTAGTAGACTATAGCCACAAAAAATTATAAAATAAAAACATTTTAATAAAAAAATTAAACCGTCGAAAAACCGAAAAAAATAATAATAAACTTGCTTTGTTTAACCCCAATAACTAAGTTCGGAAGTCGGTGACTTTGGATATTTATTTAATTATATGTCACCGCCTTCCGAACTTAGTTATTGGGGTTGGACAAAGCAAGTTTAATTATTTTTTTACTTTTCGTTTTTTTTTTCCTATTTTTATCAAAATTATATGGTTTACCAGCGCTCCCAGGAAGCTTCTGTGCTTTTGGGCGGAGCTAGGCTGGCTCTGTTAGCCAGAATCCCCACGCACAGCGGACCGAATGGGAGTCTATGTGCGGAAAAGGGAGTCCCATCATCATCATGGTTTACCAGCTAAAAGGTTACATGAACATGGGAGCAAAATACAGTACGTCTGTTGGCCCGCATTTACCGTATATTAACTTAAACTTATGTGGTGTCTACTGTACCTTGTGTACCTGTACCCTAATGTCACGAATACGATACCTTATGCAAGTGTTCTGTGCGACAGGTCAGATGAATCCTCCACTGCCGGTGATATGGTTCAAGCCTGTGCAGTCACTGCCCAAGCCTGATCCTCGGTATGAAGCACCGTTATACAAGACGTCGGAGCGAGCGGGTATTTTGTCCACAACTGGACACAGCACCAACTTTGTCCTGCCCGTACTATTGTCATCGCGTCAAACACAAAGCTATTGGATTATACGGGGCACAGCACTACTCACACAGATCACTGATTGAAACCAGTTGCAGATCCGGGAGGGTCCATAGATCCGGGAGGGTCCATTTTTATTGCATGTTCATAATTAGTCATATTTTAGATGTAATCATGTTGGTTTGTATATACATTTTAATTTGTTAATTGAGGTTCAACGCGACTGAATACAAGAAGGTGGGTATTATAGTAGATAGCCGGTGTGTGTCGCGATAGTAGTTTTCACGAGTCATCGGCTATGCAGCACTAGAAGCGATCACAACAATGGCGCTACATTCAATTTTACCGAATCCGCCTTTATTAAAGAAGTCCATTAAAAACAAAGGGGAACTTCGATCTCGAAGTAGGAGATGCGGCTAATAGATGATTGTGATTTTAATAGAGTAGGTATTGTTATTGGTTTCGTCACTTATTATAATTTTACTTATACGGTTACGTTGTACGTATTTTATAGATGATTACAAACAAACTTAGTAATCTATTTTGTTTAATTACCAAAGCTCAACCGGGAAAACATTATTTCGTTATGTAAGCACGGCGAAATATTAATAATACAAAAATAACTCTACGATCACCGCTTGCTCTTGCCAAAAACAACTCGAATATAAAAACCAGTTCATTTGGTAACTTCAGCCTATTAAAAGGATTCATCTATTGGAAGAGTAGTAATTAATACACATTATAAAATTATCAGAAACTGATTTATTTATTCCGGTTCAATATAATCAATTATCATACTTAGATTGTCACAATGATCAATGAGCTTGCATAAGCTGGCGGTCAAGCCTTCCGCGTGCCGTTCCTCACATCAATACGGGTTTTTAAAGGTGCATCCGCACCGAAGTTACTATTTGTGGAGCAACGTTTACAAATGTTACTGGACAACAACTGATAACAAAAATTTCTAGTAAAAGCCGCAAAAGTTATAGAAAGTTGCAAAATGTTGCTTTACTTTTAGTTACTTCGGTGTGGATGCGCCTTAAGAAAAACGCGGGAAGATTGACTGCGTGCTGCATGCGCAAACTCTAACAGAATGTGGAAAGATTTTTTTTATTTTTTTTTATTTTTTCTAACATAAGTCCTGCGTGGAGGCGACGTTCCAAAGTCGCTTAATATTATTAACTTCAATTATTACTATCCTAAGTTTACGGCGGGCGATTTGACAGGTCCCTAGTTAACACTAAAATACAGTAAAAAGACGACGGCTGAAGTACGACGTTTCGGGTTTCTATTAGAATTTTTCAGAGACCTGATTTCAGAAGCCCTAAAAATATAAATTAAGTGATTTATAAACAGAGTGCACCTAATTACAGCTCCACACAGGCCTTTAATACATAAAAATGTCAACTTCTATTAAACGTGTGAAATAATGAATATCACAGTAGTATTTCCTTTGTATGTATGCATTGGTGTATTAATTTCAGCAGTTCAAACATAATATATTAGCCCTATAATATTAGAAAAATAAAAAGACCTAGACCGGAGTTTGTTTTTACCTAAATAATGATTCACTATGTTACTCATAGAAGTGAATAAATATTTATCCATTCACTTCACTGTGTGTTGCAGTTTCAAATACAAAGCTTGCGATGTTACTTTTTACAAAATTTAAAGTTTTAAAGTATTTCAATCAATTCAACTAACATTACGGCTTGAAAGTCAGTTTGGTAATATAACTAAAAATACTTGGTTCTATAAACGTTTGTTGATCAGAACTGCATTGCGGTGCCGTGTCTGTAGCGATTCAGACGAGGTCGCGCATGCTTCGCCAAGTGCCCACTAAACGCGACATCCTATGTCACGATGATGCGTATGAACTATTGAAATAATTCTCTACCAAATACATTATTCAATCATTTAAATTTAACAGTAAACACATTACAAAAGACTGTAGTACCCTTACATTGACAAATTAGCATTAATAGTCTAAGAATGAATCAACGAATAATATACTATTAATTATTTGTATTAAGACTTTCGTTATTGATAGAAAACTTGAGAATCAAAATTATTTTTTGAAAAATAAGTGTTGTTTGTTAAATTTATGCGAAGAAAGACATTATTATAATATGATGTCAGCTTCAGGACGCGCGCTGCGTCGTTTATCGTACCTACTTAACCTATCTACATAAACAATAGTTTCATCAAAACATACTTCATTTGTATTACATTTACATAATTATATTGATTAATCAACATCTCGATATAATAAATCAAATTAAAGCCGATTAATTTTGAACTTCGATTGAAACATCCGAATTACATGCAAATTGAAAAATCCTGCTTATAAGTTTAAACATCAAATCACACAACACAAGAGTAATCATTCGATCTAAATTACATAGAAAGTGAACGGAATGAACAATGTTTAGCATTGACATATGAAAGTTGCCCCGGGAGGGCGGGAAATGCAGCGCGCGGGCGAGGCGGCGGAGCGAGGGGCGCGGGGGGCGCGAGTGGAGCGGCGGGGCGGCGCGGCATCCCCGCCCCGTGCCCTAGTCCTCAGACATGAACGAGTTCTGCGACTTGAGCTCCTCTAGCCGTGAGATCTGCTGCCGCAGGTACATTATTCTGTGGGGCACATTACAACACTCATCAAACATCAAGTTATACTGCGCTGTAATATATTATATTGCTCAATTTAGCTAATTCGAAGACTCCCTGTGGATCATAAATGACGTGCGACCTTCATCTATCTCGCTCGCATGACAATACGTATTGACTCGGACAGCTCAAAGTTATTTCAACGTCTGTCTGAGTTCTATGAAGCACCGCGGCGCAGCGCTGTTGTCGTGCGCTGCGGTACTCATGCAAAATACAAATGGCACCGTGTGTAGACTGCGTATGGTATTAAACATAATGTTTAAATAGACAGCTGATAAGATGATGATTCAAATCGCTGGAGTCCAGTATTGATTGTTATAAATTTAATGATAGACTTTTTCGTTGACTGTACAGCAATCGCCTAAGGCCGGTTTAACACGCATTAATGCTTGCTTTACAGCTAGTATATCTGTGTGTCTCTTTCGTAGCGCTATAAAAGCTCGCCGTGTTCATTGCTGTCAATCATCAGTAAATATAATTTAAGTGTACATACTTTTGTTCCTGTAACGTTGCCCGAATTTCTGTGTGGCGTACAAGTGACCGAGAGCACTTTAGCTCAGCAGATACCCGCGTGCATTGCAGACACCCCAGCTGATAAGCTTCCTCAGTGAACTTATTTGCCTGGCACAACAGAAAGAAAGATCATCATCATCCTCTTGATCGACACAGATCTGTAGGCCTTCTCCAGTGGTCGTCGTCCCTCTCGTGGTCTGGTTCGTTTCTTATACGACATCCACATTCATATGGAACACTGTTCTTATGACATGGTACAGATAAGTCATAGGATTAAACAGCCTCGTAAGGACGTTTGTCCACCACCGCAGCCATCAGCAACGAGGATTAGTACCGAGTTCACCACGACAGCCACAACGTGACTGTGATCGTGTGTCCACCAAAAATGTCGGTTAACAAGGATCATAACAAAAAAAAAAACCAGAGCCGGCCGGCTACCCCGGAGGTATTGGACAAGTTCTGGCGAGTTTTGTCTTGCCGAACTACTCATAATCTCCAAGGTCGAAATGCGGAGGTTGGACAGCTCCGCTGCTAGCAGCCGTTAGAAAGAACACGAGCGCAGCATAGTAGTGAGTGTGGAATAGTTTCAAGTTACCTGCTTTTCTAGGATATCTGCAGGCCAGCCTGTAACGTGTGACGTCAGGTCCGAGCGCACGTAATTGACGAGCGACGGCGTCAGCATCGGAGGTGCGTGGTGGAGTGTCCCGCCCACAACTTGCGAATAACTTCCTAGGCATTCCACTGAAACGCAAACGTACCTTATTTTTATACTGTTTTCATATTTGTCATTGGAAACATTTGCTTTAAATTCGTAGTGTTTGAATCAACCAATTTTAACAATAATTTTGAGGAGATATCGTGTCAAGTAATCTAGTAATTCAAACCGCAATTTCTTCAACCAGGTTTCAGACTTGCTAAAGTAAACTTATCTTTAATTTGGTACTGTTTAAAATGTTTTAATAAAATACCTCCCCACATACTTGAACTAGATGAAACGCAATTGAAAGCTTGTATAAAACGCACACTATTCAACCAAGCATTTTATAAATTGGGAATTACATGTCAGAGAAAAATGCTTAGATCAAGGCTGATCCTGCTCCGCAAGGGTGCATGCGTTCGAAAATATTGTTGCAGCTACTGAAAATTCCAACCAAATCCAGCTAGATAAAATGCGTCCGATTCAGGAGTACCACGGGATGACGCATATTCTGAGGTAGCATTGAATCTTGTCCTAGGGTAAGGAAAGTACTGGCGCAACAGAATACACCTGGGCCTGCTACTCTCCGCAAACCCAACAACACACTCACTTCTTCGCCAGAAGAACCGAGATGAGATGCGTTATTGAAACTCACTTCCTGGATGTATCTTCGCACAGGTAATCGTCTGGAAGGAAGACATAACTCAGACAATGATTCAGTTTATGCATGCAGGGTGATCACGTTAGAGAAAGTCCAATGGGCCATCTGGAGTTTACATACCTTCAAGGGAGCTGGTCTTGGTCGAAAACCCCTGTCGCAATAAGACTAGTTGGTGCCTATAATGAGAGTGTGCCTGGCCTTTAGATACATTCCTAAAGGATGGACGGAAGTGAAAGTGATACTTATTCCTCAGCTAGATGAGGGTGACTACACAAACGCCAAATACCACCGACCAATCAGCCTGATCTCCTTTCTACTAAACTCAGGAAAGGCTATGTGATAGGGAGCTGAAGGACGGGGCTCCTAAAACCAAAACACTTCGCGGTAACCAACGTACATACAGCTCGGTTTCATAGGCGTCAAGGGAGCCTTCAAAAAGCCAAGTTCTCCAGCAGCAGCAGCTGTCCATGATAGCCAGAAGCTGCCTCCACGGATGGGAACTGTCCCGTCCCCCCCCCCCCCCCCCCCTATTCAACGCCAACTACTATCACACATTAGATTATGCAGACGATCTCGCAATCCTGGTTTCGGGTAAGGTAACGAGCAAGATCTGCAACCTCACTCAGCAAGCGCTACGTAAAGTAGAGAGATGGTTCAGGGAAATTGATTTATCATTGAACCCCACTAAAACTGAACTTGTCATGATGACGAAATCATGTACCTCGGGATCATCAACGCAGAACTCCAGTTGGCGGACGAACTCAAAAACTCGGGATCATTCAACACAGAACTCCAGTTGGCGGACGAACTCAAAAACTCGGGATCATTCAACACAGAACTCCAGCTGGCGGACGAAGTCAAAACCTCGGGATAATTCAACACAGAACTTCAGTTGGCGAACGACAAGTACCTCGGGATCATTCTAGACCGTAAGTTAAACTGGAGTAGTAATTTGTGCAACAAACTATACAGGGGCTTGCATAACATTCAGACAGAGCAGGAAAATGATAGGTAAGAAGTGGATCACCGCAGTGATCCGCCCAATGATCACGTACAGGGCCGTGGTTTAGTCGCCGCAACAACTTAGTTACAGCCTCTAACAAACAACAATGCATGTAAAGACTAGCCTGCATCGCAATTACGGGCTGCATGAGGACTATTCCGACAGCAGCGGTCGCAGCCATGCTGGGACTACCAGCGCTCCATCTGTTCATACAGCAGGATGCGCCAATACCAATACCTGCACCAATACAATGTCTCTCTTGCACCAGATGTGCAAGAGAGACACACTAAACACTGCGCCGCTTGAGTGACTCAACAAGGGAATTCTCCATTACGAAAGCCAAAAATGACCAGGTAAACAATTTTTCTCCGATAAAAATTACACGATCGAACCAACTACACGACCATCGCTAATGCGTGGTGTAGTGCCCTGCCGACTTGTGCATCTTCACGAATGGAATATTCTCGGAGGACTTCAAGTCCAGCACACCATTGTGGGTCTATAACACAGTATTATTCCAGGCCGAATGGACGGGTCTATGGTCGCTTCGGCCATTCTGGCCAGAGAAATTAAGGACCGCTCGCTCCGTATAATCTCAGACAGCATGGCTGTTCTGCAAGCGTAAATCAGTCATACATTTGATTCTGGGCTAATAAACGACATCCTCCGCCTCAATGGCATAACTTTTCAATGGATCAACGGACACAGCGGTTCGCTAGGTAACGATGCGGCTAACGAACTTGGCAGAAGGGCGTCGAGCATGGCACCAGTGGAACCAGAACACATCGCGCCACTCCCCTTCGGGTTCTTATGCACTCTGGTAACGAAACTCACCAGGGATCAACCTCACAAACTATGAGTTGATCTAGGTCAGTGCCAGGCAAGTTAAGGAAGCACTCCCTACAATCGATGGCAACCTCACGAAACAGGTTCTCCGAGTTACTAAACAACAGCTGCGTACAGTTAAAGCAGCATTAACTGGCCACGAATAATTTAATAAACACCTATTTGTAATACTATTTAGGACTTTACAGACAATCCGCTGTTCAGGGGCTACATGGAGGACGACGCGACAGCAGCTTCTTTACTGCCCAGGTGTCGCCACGTACAGAGCAAAGTACTTCGGTAATCCAGATACTCTCCGTGAGTTCCTCAGTAACAAAAAGGCGATACTGGCCTTCCTTGAAGAGCTGGTGTAGATGCATCGAATAATCGTTTTCCACCCTTTTTTTCTTAATTTATTTCTCTTTTTACAAAAACTTTGTCCCACACTAGAAATTTCTCCTATATTGTGAGTGCGTTTTACAAACAAACTCACACACAAACAGCCAGACCCGGAACAACAACTTAGAGGTCATACAAATATTTGTTCCGCGCGGGAATCGAACCCGCGACACGCAGCGCAGCAGTCAGTCGCTTAACCACTGCGCCAACCTTGCAAAATACGCGCATTGACGTGGAATTGCAGACAGCAGCCCGTATATTACCTACTGAAGATTGTAAAACTATCTTTGCACTGAATGAATTAAATCTATTGATGCGAATTCAACACAGAGATGCTAGACATGGTTTGAGGATGGAGCAGGAATGTGGTCACAGAAACGTGACCTTATAAATCGTAGACCAAATGAGTTTGGATCCGTTGGATATGTCTAGGTGAGTAGTTGATAGACAGCTGGTGATAATGATCTGATGAGACAGCAAGAAGGTGTTTAGACAGATGATGTCA
Organism: Polymixis flavicincta; assembly: GCA_949987655.1. NCBI lineage: Eukaryota > Metazoa > Arthropoda > Insecta > Lepidoptera > Noctuidae > Polymixis > Polymixis flavicincta. The sequence goes on along the minus strand of OX465171.1, from coordinate 25,197,721 downwards.
GGTTTTTGAATCTTTGACCCACACTTCAATTCGTTTAAATCAAGCCACTCATCGTTTTTAGAATAATTGTTATATTCAATAGATAAATAATAATAAGCAAAGATATGAATACTAAAATTGCTTTTTCATGGTAAAAAATTGTATGTTAATGTACAGTCACGAGCATTAATATGTCACTATGAACAGCTTGGCAATAATATCTGATTTCATGATTCATCCATAATATATGACGGGAAATAAATGCTAGAATTTGTGGAAGGCAAGCAGCAGTCACATCAAAGGCACACCAACACTATGTAACGAGCGAGACAAGCGACGCCAAAATATAAGAAGGTGCATGGGCTTGTCTTTGTAATAGGACTTTACAGATAGTCTGCTGAGCAGGACCTACATGGAGGACGACGCGACAGCAGCTTATGTGCTTCTTAACTGCCCGGGGGTCGCCACGTACAGAGCAAAGTACTTCGGTAACCCAGGTACCCTCCGTGAGATCGTCAGCAGTACGTAAGGATCGAAACAGGAAGCGATCTGTAATTTCTGCCTACGCCCATGGAAAAAAGGCGTGAGTTAAATGCCGGTTTGTTTGTTTTGCGTCATATGATAACATATATTTGCCGCCAAATATTAATGGACGAATCATGAAATCAGATATTATTGCCGAGCTGTTGAGCTGTAAATAGTAATATATTTATGCTCGTGACTATACGTGTTCAGTGACAGGAGTTTTTGAATTTTACAATTTGATGACTTGTTTTAAGATGTAAGAACATTTCGTGATACGACCTCATAATGTCACAAGAAACAATGAATCCTGTGGACTTACTTTTTCTAGGCAACGCTGTATCTAAGTGTAGTGGTGGTGCATGTGGATCTGTATTCTCAGAGTGTGTCGGCGTGGGTGGTCCGGGGTCGCGGTGCGGCGTGCCCGAGCCGCTGCGGATACCATCGCAGATGGGCGATGCCGTCGCGCCTGTATTATTGACAGGCGGTATCGTCACCGGCGGCTGAACTGCCACAATCCGCGGTAACGCCGCTGCTAGTAACGACCCACTCTGTAACATTGGTGAAATAATAATTAGTTATAAAGGACTTGATATATAAATTCAACAGTAACACTAGGTAGCAAAAATATACCGGTTGATTCGAGTTATCGAGTACAACAACAGGCGGAACTGCATTATTCTCTGCGTTATTCCGTACGGCAGCATTTGCTTCTCTTGCTCCATACGAATTCTCAGAGAGTGGCGTACTCCTATCCGGAGAGATATCCATGTCTTGTAATGACTGTCCATCTATTGAAAAAAAAAGGCAGTGTTAGCTAAAACTTTTATAAACAAAGTAGGTATGTCATAAAATTATACGAATGCTTCACCTTTCCCGTCGTGTGGAGTCGCTGAATGTTTTGGTCTAGTTCGATCATGCACTTCTTCATCTCTACTGCTATTCCAGTACCTCTCAGAGGTACTATTCGTTCTTTTACTAGATTTTTCAACTTCTCTCCTCCCCGATCTGGAACTTGATCTCTTATCCCGACCTAAACAACAAATACCAATAAGTACTTTTTTAATCCATTTATTTTAATCATGTCCATAGGACTGATTTCAACTGGTTATTTTATTGTTATTTCTCCCGCTTAGACTTAGTTGCGCGATTCAAAAGGGTGTTAGTGAAATTTCAGACAGTTGAGACAAACCCGATTTGTTCCTGTTAATTGAACATCTCTGGTTACCATAACGAATGTTTACAACAAAATGAATTTGTCCATGGTGGTTGTGCGATTAAGTTAACCTTGAATACGGAATCTGTGATGGGGTCATATATGATATGAGGGATGGTTATCATTCATCGATAATTATTTTTTATCGGCTTACTTTGGTGAGATAAATTCTGACATTGAAATAAGTTTAAAAAAAAGTGAGGAAACACAATAAAAATACCGGTCAAGTGCATATCATAAGGCGCTTTCAATTCAGACGGGTGATGCCGGTCAGCCGCCGAACCGGAGACACCTGGGTTGACATCGCCGTACTGATGCCGTCCATGCGATGTACGGGCCTCGCACTGGTCTCTCGGCGCGTCAACTGTATCAAAAAAAAAAAAAAAAACAATCACCCTGGTCAGTTCGACAACCACATTGCTCCAGCTAAGCAACAGTTCGATAGCAACAAAATATTGGCGCTTTCAACGCAAACCTCAAAAGTGCCAATTATTTTAGCTTTAGGAGTTAAAGAGTAGGTGGTTATAATCATAGATATACAGCACAATTAATGACGTTCACAGATTCGTTAATACAATTATCAAATCATTTAGTGGCACGGAATATTATGCTGCTACGATCCCTGACATTAATTCACCAGCGTTAAGAAGTCTCCTGTCTGTTAAAAAAATCAAATCTACTTTTAAATGGCTTCCACTTAAAATGGATGGTTAAATCGCACCTGATGACGAGTTGATGGTTTCCCGATATGCCCCGCATATATATGAAAACTTACGTTATTTTTTAAGGTCTTGAATCTAGGCGATCTATGGTACAACATAATAATTATGTACAATAGTAGTTGATGAAACTGTTGTATAATATATTAGTTTTAGTATTATATGCAGTTCATACACTACTTTATCTACTCTCATACATTACGATTATTTAGTAGGTTCAATACCTACTAAATAAAAGAACAAAGTTAAAAGTGAAAGAAATTGTTTTGTAATAAAAATAGCGGTTCCATTACAAAAAAATATTGATGGAAACTCCTTGGTGATATTTACTTCTTGAATTTGCCCTGTATCGTTTATTGGTAAAAAAAAATGTTTTATAACATTATTTTCAAGATGGGCCGACTATGACTTTGGCTGACTATCCGACTAGTCGGCCAAGCCGATCATTGCTTTCGGTTGAGTTCGGGTGACATCGGTAATGTTCGTAACTACGCTTCGGCTCGCAGGTGCCTCGGGTTCGCGGCGCCCGGCGACTAGGCGGAATTTTCAGGAAACGTTTTTATTTGCTTTGCGTATAAACTTCCGATCCTATTCTAGATTGCATTGAAAGTAAACTGTAAAACTGATTCTATAATAAATAATAGGTCTTTACCTATGAAATTGCCGTTTTGTATGAAAAAATTTAAACGAATTTTTTTCATGATTTTTTTATTTGTATTAATCGAAGTAATCACCCATGCAATCAATGCATCTTTGCCATCGCAGTGGCAGTTTATTGATGCCCTTCTTAAAGAAATCAGCTGGACGGGAGGCAACAAATTCTTCAAAGGCATTTTGTACTGCCTCTCGGGTATTAAATTTTTTTCCCGCCAAGAAGTTATCCAAATTCTGGAAAAAGTAGTAGTCTGTAGGCGCAAGGTCTGGTGAGTAGGGCGGATGACGGAGAGCTTCCAACCCCAGTTCTTGCAACTTGGAGACCGTCTGCTGTGCAGTATGAGGTCGCGCGTTGTCGTGCAGGAGCAGCGGAGACGAGCGATTGACCAATGCTGGTTGGAGATGCGCCAGCTTCTCCATCATTGTGTTCAGTTCTTCACAGTACACATCTGCAGTAATGCTCACCCCGTTTGGTAAGAAGCTGTGATGAATCACACCGGCGCTAGACCACCAAACAGTGACCATCACTTTTCTAGGGGTAAGTTTTCGTTTAGAGCATTGTTTAGGTGCTGAACCAGGATCCAACCAACTTGCTGAGCGCTTACGGTTATCAAACAGAATCCATTTTTCATCGCAGGTAACAATGCGGTTCAAAATTCCTTCATTTGTGTGTCTGTTGAGCAGTGCAAGGCACGTCTCGACGCGTACTTCGCGCTGGCGATCATTGAGTTCGTGGGGCACCCATTTGTCAAGCTTTTTTACCTTGCCAATTTGACGCAAATGGACCAATATTGTTTTGACGCTAACGTCGAAAGCTGCTGCTAATTCAGCCGTAGATTGTGTATCATCAGCTTCCACAATCGCGTTTAATTCGTCATTGTCGACCAAAGTCTTCGGACGACCGCGAGGTTCATTTTTCAGGTCGAAATTTCCAGAACGGAAGCGAGCAAACCAATAACAGGTGGTGCGTTGGTTTGTAGTGTTAGCTCCGTAAACGTCGTTGATGTTGCGTGCCGCTTGTGCCGCGTTGCTGCCACGACGGTACTCATATTCCATAATTACTCGAATTTTTAACGTATCCATGATGACGAAAAAGATTGAAATGCGATGAAAATGTAACACTAATCAATAAAGAAATGACTACTTTTAGAAAAAAAAATCCATGTTTTTAAAATAAAATTAATTTGAAATTAGAATTCTTAGCCAAACAAAAATTATTTTGATTTGAAATGGCCAGTACTGCAGAACGGCAATTTCATAGGTAAAGACCTAATAATATTAAGATTTCGATTTCATTTCAATCACAGTCTCTTAGATTTTTAAGCATATTAATACGAGTAAAAAATGGGCCGACTAGTCGCCGACTAAAATATGGCCGACTAGTCGGTACATCACTAAATCACTAATTATTTTGTTACAGAAAAAAGGTGTTAAGGCGCGACGCCACTCACGTAGAACAATTGCTATGAAAACATCATGAAAATTGTTCTACAAATGCTGCCATCCTTACGAAAAGTGCAATAGCTAGGTTAAACCTGATTTCGAGAGAAACGCGTGTAAAGATTTTATTTTGTTAAAGCACCGACCTAGATATTGCAGTTAGGCTTAGTATTAAAACCGGCTTCGTCATATATACGTAAAAAGTGTCTAAAAAGAATATATAGATCTCGTTCGGCAAATTCCGAATATGTATTTATCTCAATTCGGCGCAAAACTCGAGTTATTGCACTTTTCGTCGGGACGCAGTGTTGCGTCGTGCCTGTTTAAAGAAGCCTTAACGATAAAAATCCATTTTTAAATTTCGGTATAGTGTTTACTAAGTCATAAGTCATTTATTCATTTGTTCAACATTGGTAGGTACAATAATGATGAGTACTTATGACAGTACATATGACTAAGTACATATGACAGTATAAAATCGTTAAGAACTTTATAATTCTAATTTTACGATATGAGAGTACATAATACACATTTATAAAAACAAATAATTACTACGAGTTGTATAACGGATAATTACATTAGAATCTGGAAAAATAGGGTACACCAGAAGGGTAATGTTTGTATTTTTTGTTTACATAAAGTGATCTACGATAAAACGAGTAATTTGGAGTCAATTTTTATACTAAAAACAAACGGTATTCATCAAAATTCAAATCATATAAGCTACGCTATGCGTGGAAATAGTATAATTGTAACATAGATTACCCCTGAACTTACAATTCATACAACCACATCACACAACCAACTAAAAAATATTATATTCCAAGCATTTGCCATTGTTGTTTACATCTTTGACAAATTTTATCTTACCATTCTAAAGTTTAGATAAAATTCTATTATGATCATACAGTAGCCTCTACTTTGCTGCAGACCAGCTTGGACGAAATTAATGATAAATGTTAAGACAAATAGGTAAATGTTTTGAAATTTAATAAAGATTACAGGGTAGCTCAACATTTTAAAACAATTATTATTTTAAGTATGTACTGACTGGCACGCGGCTCGCCTCGCTACAAGATAAAGTTATAAAATTAAGCCTACCAGCCTAAAAATTCACTACAACTGGTTGTAAAATTATATTTCGGTAACGAGGAACGAATAGTAACTTACAACTACATTATTGTTATTTAGGTTGTAACTCATCGGACAGTCGGGTACCAGAAGCGAGCCGGTGCGCGGTGGTACCGCGTTGCGTTTATCGCCAAGTCAATTGTAAGCCATTTTGCATCTTTATTCCACATTGGGGTGCATTAAAATAGCCTGTATGAGTAGTGATACACACATCAACACATTTCATGTAGTGAAAATAAACTAGGTACTTACTTAAAAAATACATATCACATGCTTATACCAAAATGGGCAGTATTTTATACTCTAAAAGGAAATAAAATTAAATACTTACTTTAAAAAGGCTTAAGGAATTGTTTTCTTTTTTTTTAATAATAAATAACAAGAAACGTACTTCTGTTTTGGTGTTTAAATAAAAACATCACAAACACACAATCAAATGAAACATTGAATTGGTTACAATGAAAACAGCGTAGATACACTATTAACAACACGTTTTCTTCGTGAGTCTGAATGAAAACTGAACCGGGACTCATCAGAGAATAACAATCTAGCACTTGGCCATCGTTCCAAACTAAATGTTAATTTGCCCATTGTAAGTCTGCCATTGCCTGGTCATAATGCTGGATTTCGAAGTGGTCTACCAGCATGTAGTAAGACTTCGTGCAGTCTCCTCCTCAGTTCGCTCACTAGCACTTGGTGCTCCGACTGTAACTTCAAAACCAATTGCCTAGTGGTAACTCATTGGCTGCACTACAGCAACATAATGTGGTAACCCTGGAGTCGCCGGCAGAGTTCTCGGATTTTAATCCTTTTGAGCCCACATGGTATAAGCTCCGAAAAATGACTTTATATCTTTTTCCCGAAAATCAGGTGACAGACTGTGAACTTTACATGCATTTTCGTCGAACCTGGGACCTTATTCCACAAGGAGATGGCGATAGCCTCATGTTGAGTACGAATAATCGGTACAGATGATATTAACATCCGAGGTGCTTTTACAGATTATTATTGTGTAATTTGTAATCAATTTTATGTTTCATTCAATTTGATTGCTTTATTTAATCACCAAAAACAGAAATAAGTGATGAGCATTTGGCTAACTCCGAAAATCGGGTAATTCCAATAATTACAAATTTCTGGAAATCTCGGCCAAATAATAATTCGGGAAATTTTGAGTTTTTTTTTTTATATTTGTTCTAGCAACATTCACCTAGCCGCCATTTTCGTAAGCCCGGGGCTTCAGTTGGTTCAATGGGCTGTGAGCGACCGTTGGTTTGTAACGCGACATTTTTGTGAACTAGGGATATATCGCGGTTTATTAGATTTTCGGATTTACGATTTACGGAATTACGAAAATCTATAACTATGAAGTCTGGTAATTAATTTAACTGATTGGGTTTTAATTCGACGGATTTTCGATTTACTGCACTGTTCAGTAGGTTTAGGGCATCTTAGCTCAAAGTTTATCGTAATTAGTCGACTAGTGTAATTCTGAATAATGAACTATTCGGAACTGAAATGATTCCATTTACCCGCCTCATTTAGATGGAACATTAGTACATTGAATTTTTACTTTTATTTCAAACATCTTGATAACATTTACAAATGGCCTACTTACTAAAAGTTTCACAACCAAAGACAACTTGTAGGGTAATTCCGAAAATCTAATTTCATGTGATGTCAAAATCGAGAAATATTTCTTTATGAAGGTAAACCTGAACGACAAAGAAACATGTTCAAAATAAAACCTACCTTTAACTGTATTTCGGAATTACCCGAACAGCTTCGGAATTACACATTTTCAACGCAAAATTTACAAATTTTTTAAACTTGTAACCATAATAATTATGATATTTATAAACGTCTTCGTAACTGAGCTTTAGGCTGTCTATTCAATTAAATTAAGTGACCTAAATTAGTATCATTAGCTCCACTAACCCGGCGGGGTAAATGAAAAATATGAACAACCCGCCAACTCTTCCAAAATCCTTTCGCAATTAACCGAATGCACCTTACGTCGTTTTTTATACGCCAACTTTTTTATTTCTAATAAGAACGGCTTGTTTTAAGCAAGATTTTTATTAAATATCCTATTAGAGTAGAACATACTGCGCATTATGATAAAAGTGATTTTTCGATTATCTAAGTAATTTCTTTTTAATAGGTACTTACCTTACGAAAATAAACTACTTAGAACTTATTGTGTTGATGTGTGCACTTAAATGTACGTCGGCGTATCCTGTGTTGTGTGTTTTTGTAGGCCACAAACACTTTGCATACTGGCATATGTTATAAGTTATTCTTGTACGGAAAAAATTACATAAAACAATAGTGACATACTGTATACATCATTGACAATAATATCAAACATTAGTGACCAGACATAAAAAAAAAATACACCATTAGTGATTAACATTGGTGATAAAGTGCCAACAGTTATTTTTCGGGAACATGAGTGTTTGTGTTAACATGTGTTACCTTGATATTCATCAGAAATAAGTAGATGAACATAACAACTATGTGTACAATATTCTCGCGGCCTTGGACAGATTACAGACTAAATGGAAATCGGTTTACATTATCTGGACATGTGATGTAGAAGAATGAAGAACACGACATGAGGAAAGTTTTAAGTATGAAGAAGACATGCTGCACAAATTAAACTCAGTTAAGGACACGAGGTTGATGACTATGATACTGACAGTACAATCCCAGAATGTATAGCCTTGAAAACATACTCCGTCTTATTACAAAACGCGATCTTACTTTAGTTCTAGCCTAAAACTCTCAGTCAATTTTGACATTACCAACTTTTCTTCTATTTCTTCTTAATACAAAAATGACAATTTTTGTAAAAGGAGCTGTATTTCGATTTCATTTAGGTTCTTATTTCAAAACGGGCTCTATGGTTTAAACCATGCCTAAAGAATAACCTTGTTTGTAATAAGAGGGACTTTGTTTGAATTATCTACCAGTAGAGTGCATCATAATTAAACGTCCATATTACAAGGTCCAATCAATTGACATCTTGTTTCACTTTACATGACACAACAGTAAGGGTTATACCAATGAGGCTTGAAAAATAAATAAAAAACAATTAAAATATCTCCCTTAATAAAAACGAAGGTAAGAAGATTATTTTTATTTGGATACAGTAGGCACACAAGTCTTCCTTGTGCACATACACCTAGGTCTCATTCCTCCCCGACCTCAACAAGTCTGTTGAGGCCTAAATTATTTTAGCACATTACCAAATTGTTAAGAAAAATACAGAACTGTATTATTTCTCATTTAAACGACATACAAAACAAATAGCCAACAGTTATGATGATATAATAGTCATTTGCAGCTGCACATCCTTAGACAGCCTGTTTATTGGTCAAGATGAACAAGCGTCAACCTTTATTGAATAATGGTAGTGCATTCTCCTTTTCCTGTATAAGTACTCGTAGAATGAAACTACTTTTGCACTCAGTGAGTATAGCTCCAAAATATATTTTCTAAAAACAACATAGCTCTTTTTGTTTATGCCAGTTTGTAAACAATACTAAATGAGGCAGCAATATCTACACATATAGTTATATAAAAGGAGAAACTGACATATCAGTGTACAGTCACGGGCAGTTTGTATATGGTTACCAACTTTTGAAAGTGATTTTCTCATCTTTTACTGATTGTAATTTTTTATTATTATGAATATAATATTTTGGAACCCACACTATGAATATCTGGTTATCTCAAGGTTGAGAAAATCGCTTTTGAATTTGTATACATACGTATTAGTGCTCGTGACTGCACAGCCCAAACTATTAGGAACCTGAAATTTTGCACAAGGTTTTCTTTTGCAATGTAGGCAGCAAGCATTTAAAAAGAGGTTTTAAATTTGATCTTTAAGGTGGGTGAAAAGGTGGATTTTTGAATCTTATTCCATGAGTTGAAACTTAACTCATGTATACATTCCGAAATCTATTTATGAAGGGTGACAATGCCCTTCTTAAGAATTATAGGTCCATCTCACTTCTGAGCCATGTCTACAAGCTGTTTTCCAGAGTCATCACGAACCGTCTATCGCGCAGGTTTGACGACGTCCAGCCTCCCGAACAAGCCGGGTTCCGTTAAGGCTTTAGCACCGTAGATCACAATACATAATAATTATAATAAAAAGTTTATTTGGAACAACTTAAGCTTACAACAATTTACAAAGGAAAACGAAGATAGCCACAAAAGTAAAATACTGTGGCGCAGCTATCAACGTCCAATCCAAAAAAATATACACAAAGACATTGTTCCAGACAAGAAAAAAAAGAAGAAAAAATTACAAACAAAGTTAATTAATTGAGGTTTTTTTTAAGGCAATACTCTATGTGGAGGTTACTATGTGTATAAGTGAAGAGTGGAGGTGGGGCGAAGTGAATATGTGTGTGTGTATGTGTGTGTGTATGTGTGTGTGTATGTGTGTGTGTGTGTGTGCGCGTGAGTTTACCGTGTTTTTGATACCATAAGTTGCTCAGTTTCTTGGTAAGACAAAGATTTAAGCCAGTCAGTAAATTTTCTCCTTAGCAGACTTTTAGTCATAGGGTAAATATTAAATCTTGAATTTATGTAATTGTATAGTTTAGAACTGGTATGGTTGAAGTGGCGACTAACCAACGCTAGCCTGCAGAGCTCAGTCTTACAAACTCTGTCGGGACACCGCTTTTTTGTTAGGGGCTGAGGGACGTAAGGCAGAAGCAGGTGTTTCTTATATGTAGACTGCTTGTAGGACGAACAACTGTCTCACTGTGAGGACCTCACAAAGTGAGTACAGTTCAGAAGTCGGAAATCTAATAGGCTTTTTTGCCAGTACTTTTAAAACTGCTCTCTGAGCTTTCTCTAGCCGCAGCATGGTTGTCTTGTGAGTTTCCCCCATATCGCTATACAGTAACTGAGAATTGATTGAGCGAGGGCAAAGTAAACCATTTTTAGGGATTGGAAATCAGCAGCCGCTCGAAGTTTAAAAATTGTCTCCTGACTCGAACCAAAACAGAGTTAACCTGTTTTTTCCAAGTCAAGAGACTGTCCAATATAACCCCAAGGTATTTTATGCTGTCAGACTTTTCTATTTGGGCACATTTACAGGTGTTAGCCACTGAACACACATGGGCCCTGATCTTAAACGACAGTGGTGGTTGACTAGTAATACTCCGAGTTAAAGAGATGAACTTGGTCTTAGAAACATTGAGCGTGAGCAGATTCGAGGCTAACCACTTCATAACCATTCCAAGAGCCAGTTCTGTCCTCTCACGAGTCTCAGACCAGTCTTTGCCATGGGTTATTAGAGCTGTGTCATCCGCATATGTAATAATTTTTGTGTTTGGGATAGATAACCGACACAGCTCATTGACATATATGAGGAAGAGGGTTGGTCCTAGGACACTGCCCTGGGGTACCCCAAAAGTTAAATTTTCCTCATTACTGATGAATGACCCAACCTTTACTATCTGTTTTCGCCCGGAGGTGTAGCTACGAAAAATATCGAGGGCAATGCCACGAATGCCAATTTGTTCTATCTTGTCAATTAATTTAGGGATAGAAACGGTGTCGAAGGCTTTCGAAAGATCCAGGAACACTCCAAGAGGCTTCTGCTTATTATTGAGGTGTTCGACTACTGTATTTGTGAGATCTAGAGTAGCACCTTCTGTTGATTTTCCCCCTCTAAAACCGTATTGATTTCCGGAGGAATTTCACAAGCCTCGCGTTAATAACTTTCTCGAAGATTTTCGAGATGGTTGTAAGGACAGCTATAGGCCTGTAATTCGAAACAAGATTCTTGTCTCCTCCCTTGTGAAAAGGGTGGACTATAGCAGTTTTGAAAACGTCAGGAAAAATACCAGAAGATAGGGAGAGATTAAAAATGTGGACAAGGAGAGGGATAATTGTATCTTTTGTGGCCTTGATAATTGTGGAAGGGATTCCGTCACAACCGACAGCACATACGCAGCGGCAGGTTATACAGAAGACCGAAGAGTATAATCTGCCTCTCTGTTTAGCGTTTGTGGACTACGAAAAAGCCTTTGATTCGATCGAGACATGGACTGTACTGCAGTCCCTCCAACGGTGCCAGATCGACTATCGGTACATCGAGGTGTTGAAGTGTTTGTACAAAAACGCCACTATGTCAGTCCGACTCCAGGACCAGACCTCGAAACCTATCCTTCTGCAGCGAGGTGTCACACAGGGAGACGTTATCTCTCCGAAACTCCTCACCGCTGCACTGGAGGATGTCTTCAAGGTTCTGGACTGGAAAGGGGCTGGCATCAACATCAATGGCGAGTACCTACATCACTCACCTTCGGTTTGCCGATGATATAGTTATCATGGCTAAGACCATGGAGGACCTCAGTACAAAGCTCGATAACCTCAGCAGAGCTTCCGAAAGAGTGGGTCTTAAAATGAACATGGATAAGACAAATGTCGTGTCCAATGCCCATGTAACACCCACTCTCGTAACAGTCGGAGGCGCTGCACTCGAAGTTGTGGACGAGTACGTTTACCTAGGACAAACTGTCCAGTTAGGTAGGTCCAACTTCGAGAAAGAGGTCAATCGTAGAATCCGACTCAGCTGGGCAGCGTTCGGGAAGCTTCGCAATATCTTCTCGTTCCACATCCCGCAGTGTCTAAAGACGAAAGTCTTTGACCAGTGCGTGTTGCCAGTGTTGACATATGGAACCGAAACGTGATCGCTCACAATGGGCCTCATAAAAAGGCTTAAACTCACCCAAAGGGCGATGGAGAGGGCTATGCTTGGAGTTTCCCTGCGTGATCGAATCAGGAATGAAGAAATCCGCAGGAGAACCAAGGTAACCGTCATAGCCCGAAGAATTGCCAAACTTAAGTGGCAGTGGGCAGGGCATATTGCTCGCAGAACAGATGGCCGATGGGGCCGAAACGTTCTGGAGTGGCGACCGCGTACTGGAAGACGTAAAGTTGGAAGGCGTCCCACAAGGTGTACCGATGACCTTGTGAGGGCCGCAGGAGTCCGCTGGATGCGGGAAGCACAGAACCGGTCGAAGTGGCGGAGCTTGGGGGAGGCCTATGTCAAACAATGGACGTCTTTCGGCTGAAATGATTATGATGATGACCCCTCAAAGGGGAATGTCTGGGGGGATTTGGGGGAAAGTTTGTTTGAAGAATCTTATAGTTCGGCCGATTAACTCGAAACTCGGTACAGTCTTCGGATTTTTGTATATCAGTGGATCATAAATTAATTAATTTAATTACATGGTCAGAAATTTTCTAGAACTACCTTTTAATGGGGGTGAAGGTGGTGTTGATTTTATAGGGGTAAATACGGATTTGACGCAGACGATGTCGCCGGCTAAGTTCAAGTACATAATCCGTGGTATTTTAACCGTCTTACAACGGCAGCCCACTTCATGTTTCCAATGACTACAATAGGTTTTTTTTTTTACATTTGATTATAAAAAAATAATAATTATGTCATTCAGTAAGACGCATGACATCGCCCTGATATGGAGATGGAATGAATGATGGAATGTAATAGTATAGGCACAGAATAACCGTATAGGTATCTTCTACCCTCTGATACGTAAACATTATTAACAGGACGTTTCATAATTCTAAAGCATTATTTATTATTCTTTGTACCTTTTTGTTAATTAATGGTAACAATTTTTTAATCGCGCCTCGAGGTATTTTATGTCGGATACATTAAGTGAACCACTTTTGTAAGACGACTAAAATGACATGGTGTCATCAATTATTTACGAACTAGCTTTTACAGGGGCTTCGCCCGCGTGGAGGACTGAAATTATCCCACGGGAAAGTACTACCGAGATAAAAAAGTACCCAATGTGTTAATATATATAATAGGTCTTTACCTATGAAATTGCCGTTTTGTATGAAAAAATTTAAACGAATTTTTTTCATGATTTTTTTATTTGTATTAATCGAAGTAATCACCCATGCAATCAATGCATCTTTGCCATCGCAGTGGCAGTTTATTGATGCCCTTCTTAAAGAAATCAGCTGGACGGGAGGCAACAAATTCTTCAAAGGCATTTTGTACTGCCTCTCGGGTATTAAATTTTTTTCCCGCCAAGAAGTTATCCAAATTCTGGAAAAAGTAGTAGTCTGTAGGCGCAAGGTCTGGTGAGTAGGGCGGATGACGGAGAGCTTCCAACCCCAGTTCTTGCAACTTGGAGACCGTCTGCTGTGCAGTATGAGGTCGCGCGTTGTCGTGCAGGAGCAGCGGAGACGAGCGATTGACCAATGCTGGTTGGAGATGCGCCAGCTTCTCCATCATTGTGTTCAGTTCTTCACAGTACACATCTGCAGTAATGCTCACCCCGTTTGGTAAGAAGCTGTGATGAATCACACCGGCGCTAGACCACCAAACAGTGACCATCACTTTTCTAGGGGTAAGCTTTCGTTTAGGGCATTGTTTAGGTGCTGAATCAGGATCCAACCAACTTGCTGAGCGCTTACGGTTATCAAACAGAATCCATTTTTCATCGCAGGTAACAATGCGGTTCAAAATTCCTTCATTTGTGTGTCTGTTGAGCAGTGCAAGGCACGTCTCGACGCGTACTTCGCGCTGGCGATCATTGAGTTCGTGGGGCACCCATTTGTCAAGCTTTTTTACCTTGCCAATTTGACGCAAATGGACCAATATTGTTTTGACGCTAACGTCGAAAGCTGCTGCTAATTCAGCCGTAGATTGTGTATCATCAGCTTCCACAATCGCCTTTAATTCGTCATTGTCGACCAAAGTCTTCGGACGACCGCGAGGTTCATTTTTCAGGTCGAAATTTCCAGAACGGAAGCGAGCAAACCAATAACAGGTGGTGCGTTGGTTTGTAGTGTTAGCTCCGTAAACGTCGTTGATGTTGCGTGCCGCTTGTGCCGCGTTGCTGCCACGACGGTACTCATATTCCATAATTACTCGAATTTTTAACGTATCCATGATGACGAAAAAGATTGAAATGCGATGAAAATGTAACACTAATCAATAAAGAAATGACTACTTTTAGAAAAAAAAATCCATGTTTTTAAAATAAAATTAATTTGAAATTAGAATTCTTAGCCAAACAAAAATTATTTTGATTTGAAATGGCCAGTACTGCAGAACGGCAATTTCATAGGTAAAGACCTAATATATTAATATTTATTTTTATTTCGGAAAAGAAATCCATAGAGTGTTAGTAACATATTATGAAAACAACTTATTATCTAGTGTTAGTACCAATCACCCTCTGTACAAACTGCTTTACAATTGGAGAACCGAAACTCTTCGCTACAGTTCTCAGGATGAGGTTGCGACTACCTCTCACTCGACTTAGTAGCGAAGCGGTTTTTTTCCGCACAATCGCGTGAAAACCGTCGGTACGAGCTTGTGCAAACATCTCCGACGCGCTGCAATAGCGAGGAAGTCTCAACAACATCCTGAAACCATTATTATACTGGACGCGCAGGACATTTAGCGATCTTTTGGTGTAATTGATCCATAGATTACTTGTGTACAGACTCTGGCAGTAAGCCTTAAAAATAGTAATTTTTACTTGGTCCGTACACCGAGCAAATCTACGGGCCAACATGTTGCACCGGACGGCGAGTGCCCTGCGCTCCCTCTCTATATCTACACCCTATCCACGTTATAAACTATCTATGTACCAAAGTTTATCCTAATCCGTTCAGCCCAATAAACATTCAAACTTTTACATTAAAAATATTAGTAGAATTTGTATGGTTAATTAGTCACTTAAGGGGAACCTAGTCGCGGGCTTGAACTCATTGATGGGCCTGGCTAAAAATCACGCTGTCTCACCAGGCTTCGTTTCCGACAGAGGTAGTACCCGTGATGAGCAGTAAGACGCTAGTCGACACGCACAACATTATTGAGTGAGCTGCACGATCAGTTATAGTAAAACAGGCGCGTAATAAATTGAAAAGTCCTTGGGAAGATCGGGTTTTCTGAATAAACCACTACATAAATCAATGACCAATAAAGTGTATTGAACATTTTGATAATTGAACTTTTGGAGATTTTACACACGCCCAAAGTTAGGTTAAATTAGCGAGAAAAACGAACCTTTGTTGGCTCCTAACCTTTTAATGGTTTTTAATTTTAGTATTCTGTTTCCGTACAGACAATATTAATAATAAGACAAAACCAAACCATGTTTAATTTTTGATGTAAATTGTCGAACAGTGGAGTAATACACTCCCGAATTTTGTATGGGAAAAATATGGACTAGGTTCACCTTAATTTATAAAATTCGCTTCAAGTCTGTTTAATAGAGGGATCCGCACGCTTTTTATTTTTGTGTATGGCATCTCGCAGTTGACCTTGAGAGGCTGTGACTGCTTAACCGGACTTTCCTGTGGCTGCCTTTAGCTAACTCAAAACCTCCAGCCAGGAGCTAATTACTTAGATTACTAAGCGACTGCACGCTGAAGGCACCCACCCCCTGTGGGGTACGGAACTCGGCACATGGCGTCACTGAGGGGGTACAGCAAGTTGGGACAGGCTAGATCAGATTAGGATTATTATTATCATAAGAGGAATTTAAAGCTACAGGCTACGGCGCGGGCTGGCACTTCGTCGAGAAAGGGTCGGGGGGGATTATTTATCGGGGTCGTCGCGGGGCGCGAGGATTTCGGCGGCGAGGTCGGAATGACAGTCGTCTGTTTTTGCGTATAGTACTGGTGGCCTTACAGCTTTCCTGAAGGAGGGTAATGGTCGCCAGGGTCGGTAACAATATGCCCCGGACAGCGAACTTTACTGATTCTAATGGGGAATAACTGGCGGCTTTCACAATCAGAGGATTGCGATGGTTTACGGCTTTATCAAAGAAACGCTTGGAATTGAGTTTCATGAATTGAAGGTGGAGGATTTCGTTCCGAACGAACCAAGGGGAACCCGTGGTCTGACGGCTGAGACGGTTCTGGAGGGTCTGCATCCTATGGATATAGTGGGGTTTAGCGTGTGCAAAGACTGCACAGGCATATGTCATGATCGGCCTAATGCACGCTGTGTAAATGCGCAACTTGCAGTTGAGAGACAATTTGCTACGTGCATTTAGGACGGAGTGGAGACTACCGAGAGTGAAAACCACCCGTGTTCCTTCAGTTGTCTGTGTGCCAGGGGCGACGGTATCTCTTTCGAACAACCCGCACACCTGGCAAGCATCGGCCCTTCGTACCCCACCAGTTCGCGCTGACAATTATATTTGAGGAGCGCGTGGAACACAATGCGCCGTCAACCCGGGGTTGGGCCTTACCGGACAGCGAGCTACCCATTACAGGCCTCGAGGGTGGAACCAGTGTCGTTTGTCAGCGCGTTGCGCGTCGTCTGGCCGCAAGCGCACTTGCTCGCCCAAGTCACATTATCTAAGTCTAATTAATTTAATAAGTTTGTTATTGACATTTGTTTTGGTTATAGTTTCTTGTGTTGGTTTTTTTTTTTTGTTATTTACTGCGAATGGACGCAATGGAATGTAAATAAGCAATAATGAGTAAGTATTTGATATAATCCTTTTCTTGTAGACGTAATGTTAACAGGATAAACCTTTCTTTACTTGAAGTCGACGTTTCCACCGGACGTACCGTCATCCCTCTGTGTTGAACCGAGCATCTAGAATCCAACAGAGTGCAACGCGAGTAAGTCTTAGCGCGTCCAAAAAACAGTGTTCGATTTTCAACTCTCGGTGGTAAGCAGTGCGTTCAATATCCAGTGCTCGAAAAAATCCCGCCGCGATTTTATTCGTGGGGACGAGGGCTTGCGATGCTAAGTACGCACTATAAACGGTACTAGCATGAAGCTTATTTTGTATACTTATTTATTTTTGATTGTGCTTCTTATTTATAGTGACACGGATCTATTTCTTATGCAAGTTTTTTCAATTTTGAAAGCCGAGCCCGAAAGCGCGGCACTCACGGCGTTCGGCGGCACCAGTTGCGGCAGGTCTTGGTGACCGTGCGCACTAAAGTATTCCAAAGCTGCCCGAGTGCACTCGGGCAGCCACTACACAAACCGACATCTGTGTAGGTACAGACGCCAGCACATCAAGCTATCCCAATCTGTCAAATTAGCCCCAATTAAACATGAACCTTATACATTTGTATAAAGTTGAAAATCTATCAAAGAAATTCGACATATTGGGGTAGCTTCATGTAGGTACTGGCCTCTGTACTTTTAACACGTGCGAGTCGGATCAGTCAAAATAGCTGCCTTATTGTTTTCGAAATAAGGAAAATAATTATTTATTCGTAACTTTAGCTAATCGCCTCAATTTTATTAGACTAGTTCGCGCTATTAATCCTTGCACCTTTACAAATAAGAGACATTATAGCGCATTTTATTTTTACCTACCTAGTAATAGTTATGTTTATACAGAGTGGCAGGGACATCGACGGAAAACTATAATAAATATTTCTAGATTCAGAATCATGTACTGAATGGTAACAGGTTGTGCGTCGATGCCACCTCGTATAAAAGTAAATAGGTATTTTGATGTTTTTTTCTTCTACTTGAGGTTGTGATGCGAACTTCTTACGTGATCAATTGACCGTGACCTAATTTTAGAGAAGTCTTTTCGCGAGTTTATTGAATTTCAAGACAACTTTTAAAAGATAGCAGGACACTTGCGCAAAAGATACTTGCACGAATCCACTTGTGCGAATGACACTTGCGCAAAAACAGTTGCGTGAAAAACTTGCGTAAATGAGATGTCTTCATAACATTACGCCTGATATCTTTAAAAAGGTTGTGCAGGGGTGTTTAGGACAGCCACAGTGAGCCAGTTATGTCAAAGTTACAGACAGACAGGAAGAAAGCAGTTAAATTAGTTATTCAAGATGGGTGTCGTTTTGATGGTATTCGAGGGTGCTAATGCCGATAGTGAGGTCAAAATGAAAATCCAAGATGACGGTTACGAAAATTTTCGTCATGGGTGTCGTTTTCATGGTTTTGTCACGCTTAAAACTGCGCAGCTTTACGTATGTTTCCCACAGTGAAGTTTGTTACTAATTTATCCTCATTCCTCATTCTGATCACCATTTATCTATAACCCTATCTATATCTATAAGGGTGGTTATCTGAAATTTGGTTAACTTGGTGTTATCATCAATTATCACAATATTATACAAAAATTATCCAAAATTTGAAACTACTAAGCGATGTTATAAAGTCCATTTAGTTCGGTCACTCATTTTGATATATATCATAATATTCTTTATTTCCAAAAATTGACATTTCTTACTCCAAATATCAGGCCCTAGCCATGTAAGATCTCCCGAATTTAGTATTCATTTCACTGTAATTATAATTCTTTAAGAATAATTTGATCAAACTCTATGTAAATTCGTTTACTATTACATTACTAACATTGTCATTACGATTTTATTTATAATAACAATATGTTTCATCACATTATTTCAGGTCAAAAAGTGTAAGCGATAAAAAATATCAGGCCCTAGTCATTTACGAAATTCAAAAATACGCGGCATCCAAGCATATGGCTTTTTCATAACTCACTCAATACGATAGCATCGGTGTGCAGTTAGTTGCAAACACGACCCAAGCCGCGACAGCCATTTCTTTATTAGTGCGGTCGCCGATTTTGCTGCGGAAACACGTGCTGTGCCAGTCAAACTCTCAGGCCCTAGCTAAGTCATTTTAAAGATAGTTAATTACTAATTGATCTCATTACTTATTGTAAATATGAGTTTGGTCTGCCTTGTTATTTTGACCGCCTATTGGTTTTGATGTTGATTATAAATATTAGGTTTCATTTGATTTTGTTTCGTTTCGTCAGTCCCTAGACCATCAGGCCCTAGTCGTAATAGTGACTAGGGCCTGACGCCACATCTAGGGACTGATGGTCATACTGTGTGATGCATGATTTTAAACAAAATACCAATGTATTTGTTGTAGAATATAGCGCCTAGAAAGAAAAAAGCATTGTCTAAAGATGAAATTGCAAAAAAAAAACAAAGAGGCGATTGAAAAAAAATTTAAAATGACCCTGTGCTGGCAGAGTACAAAGAAAAGCAACTTCGTCCGCGTAAAAGTCGAAAATGCTTCTAATAGGATTTTTAATTATATTTTTACGTTTTTAATTTTGTTATAACAAATAAATTATTATGTTAAAATGTAAGCGTTTTTTAGCTGACACAATTATATTAGGTGTGCTCCTACCGAGCTAAGACAACCTGGTACTTCGAAGGCATAAAGCCTTTTCGAGCTGACACAGCTACCTAGTATGTTAGGTGTGCTTCTACCGAGTTATGACAGCCTAGGACTTCGACTGTATAAAGCGTTTTCTAGCTGACACAATTACCTATATTAGGTGTGTTCCTACCGAGTTATGACGACCTGGTACTTTGAAGGCATAAAGCGTTTTCTAGCTGACACAGCTACCTAGTATGTCAGGTGTGCTCCTACCGAGTTATGACAGTCTAGTATTTCGACTGTATAAAGCGTTTTCTCGCTGACACAGTTACCTATATTAGGTGTGTTCCTACCGAGTTATGACGACCTGGTACTTCGACGGCATAGAACCCTTTCTAGCTCACAACTATGTTAGTTATGCTCCTATCGAGTTATGACAACCTGGTACTTCGAAGGCATAAAGCGTTTAAAAAGCTAACTAACAAAATGTTACCACCTATCTATTCACTTTTTGTATTAGATTGTAAAAAAATATTCTGATCATATCTATATATTTTTTATACATTTTCTTATATGCAAACCTTGTCCTGACAATAAGGAACACATAAAAAAAGAATCATCCAATTTGGTGCAGTCGTTCGGAAGTTATGACATACATTTCAGTAATTAAGATTAGTTTGTAAGTACTCAAAGTACAATTTGATTGTTAAGAAATATTGATACATTATTTTCATGTGCATAATTAATAAAATAAATCCTGTGATTATAGTTCATAGAATTTGTGAAGTTAGGATATAATTTGTTGTTTCAGTTGATTTTGCAATAAAAATGTGATTTGACATATTAATAACGGTGTTTGGCGTCAGTCCCTATCACGTCTCGTCAGTCCCTAGAACACTGATTTTCAAAAATCATAAATTTCTCTAAAAATATCAAGTAAAGTGAGTGACAGCAAAGTAGATGTTATACCCACAGCATGGAATATAAACTGTTCTGATTTTTAACTAAAAACACTAATTTCAATATTACGTCAGAAGTTAACCAAATTTCAGATAACTACCCTATCCCCATTGAGACCTTTTCAACGAGCCCAAACACGATACTTCTGCTGTTAGTTGGTGAGTAACTTGGGTATCCTGGAAATTCCAGGTGATGCTCCAGTATCAGTTCAAGGTTACTTTGTTCGTCTAATATCATTGAAGTAATAGAATACCAGATTTCGACTCGATCAGACCCGTGGATGATGCTTAAAACCCTTAAAAACCAGAAAAGAGCTGATAATCTTCAAACGGTCAACATGTCTAATGGCGCATCCACACATGCCGAGCGCCACGGCCGGCGCCCCGGCCGCCAGCACGCGCATCTTTTACCTGCGGCACGCGCGGCTTTTGGTTGCTGGCGGCAGTTGGCTTTCGGCTTCGAAACCGCATCTGCAGGTCGCCGGTAAAGCCGGCGGCAAATTCAGCGGCAAGGCAGCCTGAAAGCCGGAGGCATGTGTGGATGCACCATAAGAACCACCGCTAGAAAACCTACTTTAAAATAAAAAAACTGGACCCAAATTGGTTAACCCATTTTAAGAGCTACAGTGGCACAGACATACACACATACTTATAATAACCCTCTTTTTGCGTTGGGGGTTAAAAAAGGTTTACATTGAGATTTTATTGATTTTGAAGCTTGTATTTTTCAGAACTTTGGATGTTATATTGGTGTGTTACAAATTTGAACAAAATAAGATCTAATGATATAACCTAAACAAACAATCCTATGTTGTGCTCCGCTCCTGCTTTTCCTAATAAATGTTTTTTTTTTAAACACTACTAAAATTTTATGAAGGCCAGCTATGAAATAAATCCTGAATACATGGTGCAATTTAATTGACTGTGAAGTGCCATTTGGTATAAGGTGAAACAACAGTAGAAGTAGCAACATCTAAACGTTTTTTTGATGCACAAGTAAGAAACTTGCACAGTGTAAATAGGGCTTTAAAATAAAAGATGTTGCTTGATGTCACCATCATCATAATTTATTTTCTAGGCTCTCATCCCCTTATTACAAAACAAGGTTTTTCTTTAGGTATGGTTTAAACCATTGAGCCTGTTTTTTAAATAAGAACCTAACTGAAATCGAAATACGGCTCCTTTTACAAAACTGACAAGTTAGTCCAGTACTAAATTGTCAGTTTTGTAAAAGGAGCTGTAATTCTATTTCAGTTCTAAGTTCTTATTTAAAAAAAAACCGGTCAAGTGCGAGTTGGACTCGCGCACCGAGGGTTCCGTACAAACCTGTGGGTATATAAGTAAAAGTTCAAAATTGTCAAAAATATTTTTTTTATATGACGAAACTAAAAATTTTCGGTTTTCGTAATTTTTCCTATATCTGTACTATAAGACGTGACTTCGTACAAAATTTCAAGATTCTAAGTTCACGGGAAGTACCCTGTAGGTTTTGATTCCCGTGCGAGTTTCGAAAATTTGCGGAATTTTGCGGCCTAAATGGCTGTATCTTTTGATTGCGTTGACTTAGAAGGTTGATTTTTCTACAGCTTCCAGGGACAGTAGAACTAAGTATCATATAGAAATTTCAGTTTGATACCTCCACGCGTTCCTGAGAAAAACGGTCTTGACAGACGGACGGACGGACGGACGGACAACAAAGTGATCTTATAAGGGTTCCGTTTTTTCCTTTAGAGGTACGGAACCCTAAAAACAGGCTCGGTGGTTTAAACCATACCTAAAGAAAAACCTTGTTTTGTAATAAGGGGGAATATGAATAAGCCAATATTTTTGTTAATGATTTTTACCAAAAATATTTACTGACTCGCAGTGCTCCGCGGTTTCAACCGCGTAGTTCCCGTTCCCGTGGAAACACGGGTATAAAATACATCCTAATATCATCCGGCGATAGTGTAGCTTCCCAACAGTGAAATAATTTTTCAAATCGATTCAGTAGTTTCGGAGCCTGTTCAATGCAAACAGACAATCAAATCTTTCCTCTTTATAATATTAGTATAGATGAAAAGTTAAACCTCAGCTAGGTCTAAAGTTCTTGGTCAGTCAAGTACAGACAGGAGAAGCATTCTCTATTGTTATTATTAATATATTATTATATTAATAATAAAATTTTACACAATATGAAAAAAAAAAAAAAAGATTATTGAGATAGATTAGGCAAAAACCAGTCGGAAAATGTTAATTTTAGTTCATGAAATAAATTATAAAATTCAATTCAATGGTTTCAGTTTTTTTAATATGTTTTAGAACACCACGAAATACTAGCCGACGTGACATGACGTCAGACGGCATGTCAATTGAACCACTTTGTACTTTTATTATTTTCGTAACCAAAGTAATTTTTATTCAATTAATATCTTACATTCAGGAACAGCAAACCAACGATAAGTAGAATAATAAATCTTTTTTTTTTTATAAACAATTATCCTACAAAATATCAGCGCATTTTTTACACAGCAAACTGACATCATACCCACAGAGAAATATGGCATCCACTGCGTACATCGTTTTCGTCAAATTACGCGCGAAATATGAAAATGTAAATTTTTATTTTAAAATTTTCAAGATTCAACAAAAATGTTGTTTTCTTTAGTTGTTTATAGCATTTTAGAATGTAATTGAAACACTTTTTAAAAATGGGTTTAATACCATAATAATAGAATTCCAGTATAACATTCGATTGATGCAAAATAAACAAAGTTTTGATTTTTATATGGACTTACATTTTGACTGTGATATGTGTGTGACTTTTATGTTTGGTGAAAAGTGATCTACAACTGAAATATTTGGAACTGAATCAATGTGACTGGACAATTGGACAATGCAATAATTGTGCTTTACATTGGTGTGCAGTGCTGTAGGAGGGATGAAAAGGGTCAATTAACAATGTGTTGTTGAATTTGCTAATCACACATTTTAAGAGCCAAAAAGGGCTAGAAACAAGAACATAACAATAAACAAATACATAATAACTTACTGCTTCTTGATGAATATGTTGAATCTTTGGATGACGTTCTTCGGGAGTCCCATTCTCTAGGCTTTTCCCACTGTGACACTTCACTGATACAGTTATAATAATACTTCTTCCCTGATGAACTAATATGTTCTGACCACTCACGGCCAGAAACGCTTGCTGAAGGCGCACTTCTCTTGTCATATTTACTACTCCTACTAACACTAATGTTCATGCCACTAGTCCTATTCTTTTTATCAGGTTCATTTCGTTCATGATTACTTCTTTCTCTTTCACTGTCTTTGCTACGTTCCTTCGGTGATCTGACACTATCTGAAATGACATAAAACCTGGATTAATTACATTCAAAATAGTTAATTGTTTAATTTAATCATTTTCTACTATAGTATTATCTGATTGAACATGAACTCATGTATTCGTTCTCATTCGCTTTATCACACAATAAAAGTCCTAGTGGTCAAAAAATCGCAGTGCAACGCCGCATTTAGTTCAGTAATATACCTAAATAGTTTGGCTTTTAACATTATCTGGAGTATTGGCATAGTGAGAAAAGTTTTTACAAACATACAAACCAATATGTACAGTGTTTCTTTTGCAATTATCAATTAATTTTCTGATGTACTTATTCATTACTTGTTTTGTACAAAAAGAGTAATATCTGAAATAAACATGTAAATAGCCCAGCTTTGTAGTAAATATTTGTTTAAATAATATTTTTATGCATTTAAAATGATAGACTGCCGTTGAGTGTGGATTTATCACGAACAAAAGTTTGTTTACAAGGTTTAAATTTCCCAATACTAACTTAAATTTTCAATGTGCAAGCATCTTTAATTATTATGGGTATCTGCAGTCATTGAGCATAGTAAAAGCAATCAGTTGTATTTACTTGAGTAATGTGTTTTTCTTCAAATAAATTATTAACCTCAAACTTTATTTATGAATTGATGATGATACACTTGGTAATATGAATTAATAAACAACTTGTGGAAAAGGAGGTTATGTGCTTTATTATAACTAAAAGGTAAAGAAATCTTACCTGTATACTTATTCCTAGAGGATTTGTAGTCTCTATCTCTCTCCTTTTCAGAACCCTTCTGCAGGTAGGCATTCCTGGATGATGGATATCCTCTGTCATCTGCCACATGACTGTAGTGG
This sequence comes from Polymixis flavicincta, assembly GCA_949987655.1. Taxonomy (NCBI): domain Eukaryota; kingdom Metazoa; phylum Arthropoda; class Insecta; order Lepidoptera; family Noctuidae; genus Polymixis; species Polymixis flavicincta. The sequence continues at coordinate 25,172,742 of OX465171.1, read as the reverse complement.
TGGTGTCCATGGCCTGATTGACTGGAGTGTGTGTTGTGACCATGTGCTGACACATTACCATTAGGGGATCGAAGAGGAGTGTATCGGTTTTCAGAAGAGACATAATCATTGGCTGTCCTTCTTTCACTTTTGGAATTGTATTTCTGTTCAAAGAAAACACATTTTCAGCATTATGATTAAAAAATAGGATTAACTGTTTTAATTTCATCAAATCTTTGTCTATATAGCTAATATTTGCCCAGGTATTTTAATAACCTACTTTTAAATTCATGTGAGCATAAACAAGTAGAAGGTAAACAATGATAAAAATAAAGCTTACTGTAAATAAAAATGTTTGTTTATAGGTTCAGCATTCAGAAAATACAGTGAAATATCAATTTGATATCAATTCAGCCATTTAGCTGATTGTTTTTACAAGTAAACAACCTAAGTTACATGTTGGAGTGTCATTGTCATTGTTATTTACACCATACAAATCAAATATGCTTACCATCAATTTATAAAAGAAAGTCCATTAAATGGAATATTGTCCTCTTTACAAGTGCCTACTTATCGTACCTATAATTCGATTTAGTGAAGAATGATGAAGAAATAATTTTGAATAGAAGATAAATATTTTGATCTATGAAACTTGTAATTATAATATTAGTTTCCTTAAGTCAAATGTGGTTGAAAAAACAGGAAAAGAATACTGGGGATCAATTATTACGTAGAGTGGAGTACATAATTCAAGCAAGGTTTAACCATCATCTTTGGAAATGGTCCTGCATCAGTTTACAACACGAGAAAGGATCTTACCTGATACGGATGGGACTGATGCTTCTCAAAGTACCTGAAAACAGACAAAAATATTTATTACATTCACCTAAATTACAGCAAAACTCAAATCGGCGACCGCCATCTACAGACTGTAAAGCCGAAGCATTCAAAACCATATCATACCCATCACTTATTCGCTGAGGTTTCCTTGCATGCATTACCATCAATGCAAATGTACGATTTATTACGGCCTCAGTAATAAAATGCAAAATGAAACCACTGTCATTAAAAACAGTTTTACAGAAGGCCGTGATATATCTTGATGGACGCCATGTCACATTCAAGACACTCAAGCAAGAAAGAGTCAGTCGAGAAACGAGTGAGACAAAAAATATGTCGATGATCGACGCTTTGATGATGATAGAAGTTTTGAAGACTCTATGGTTAGTTAGTTGGTGGTTCTACAAAGCTTTGCCGAATTTTCGGTTTGGCACTGAACAAACAAAAAGGCGCCAAGTAAAATATTGGCAGCACTGGTAAACAGTAGTTTTGTGTTATGAAGTTTCATCCCTGATTTTGTATGATTCTGCCACGCTGATTTTAAGTTCGGGTGAGTCCATTTGGAACGATTTTTGCGGTATAATCCAGTAATATTCATTTTTTTTTTTTAAACAACTGAATTGCAAAAAAACACTAGAAAGTGAAAAATATCTTTAATTTCGGAAGTCGGTAACTTTGGATATGTATTTTATATTTTTTTTGTCACCACCTTCCGTTTTTCACTTTTTAGTTATAGTAGGTACCTACCCCACACCAATTCGAAATTTCATCATCCTTGGGGTCAAAACAATGCATATTTATGCTATAGCAGCAATCTCGGTTATCTTGATGTCATTTTTGTCTGTCTCCGAAACGCATCACCCGATCTCTAGGAAATTTAAATGGGACAATTTCGAAATAAACCCCTTTCGAACAAAAAAAGAATTTTGCAAATCGGTCTTATAACGGAGTTATGCCCGAACCTCCACCCAACTTCACCTTTCTTCATCAGCTCAGCATCATGAGGTGATGATGACCATTTGCAAATGTCTCAATAGTTTAAGAAAATAAATGAAAAACATTGTTAATACCAACAAAATTTGAGGGTTGCCCTCGATTTCTCTGGGATTCCATCATCAGATCCTGACTTGGTGCCAATGGGACCACCTCAGGAGTGTACTCTTTCAATTATTTTTTTAGAATCGGTCCACAAATGGGAGAGAAATTGATGAACATACATTAAAAAAAATACATACAGTCGAACATAAATTATAACCTCCTCCTTTTTTGGAAGTCGGTTACAAAAAATAACAGTCATCGTGATGATTAGTCGGTTGACGCCAAATCATAGGACTTTTGAACTTCAAAGTAGGTTTTTTTTACTAGCCCATATATGCAATGATGTTACGCAACTACCAATGTCAGACGCACTTAAACGACATTCCCGAAACATATATTCACCACAAACAGAACAAAAACTATTTGGATCGTTACAAGTTCTTCTTAGTGTAGACATATCGATTTATTTATGAAATTTTAATAATCTTGGCACTAAAAAAATTTATTAGTAAGCCGCGTAACGAAATTTTAAGAAGTACCTGTATCACAAAAAACTAGAGCTGCTAGAAAAAAACTGAGGGTAGTTATGAAATCAGCGAACTCAACTTACTAAGAAACAGTTTAGAAACTTCATTAAACAAAAAAAGGTTACATTTTGTTTGTCAGTGTAAACGGGTTGACGGGTTTGACGCCACCCCTTTTAGTAATTTACACTAATTTGACTAAAAGCATTGTTTATTTTGTACAGGCGCTAGCACATCAAGCTATACCAATCTGTCAAATTTCTTTGATAGATTTTCATCGTTAACGCATAACTGATAAGGTTCAGGTTCAATTGGGGAAATTTGACAGTTTGGCGTAGCTTGATGTGCTGGCGTCTGTACATTTTTCGCTTTTCAGTTTTTTACGTCGTCGGTTTTTTTGTTAGTTCTTTTTTTCTCTTTTCTTTTATGTTCATTTTCTAAATAATACTTTCCTTTGATGGCATTCCATGTCCATCATTAGGCCGATCGTTTTTTTTGGGTTTATATGACTGTAATTGATCCACATCGAGTATTCCTTCCCCAGCTAAGTATAAAGTTTTCATAATGATGAATGAAACAGCCCAAAAACGATGTAGAGCTACTGGAAACAATAGAGGACTTCTTTCGACTTATCTTCCGTATTATGCATTATCAAATCATATCCAGGTCACTTTTATATTATGATTCTCTGTCATCAGAATGAACTCGAGTTTGGCACAAGAATAAGCCTGAGAATTAATCAAACTTTTTTAAGGCAGCATTCTACATTTTAGAGTGTGGCCAAAGTATCGCAAAGTATCGACGTATCGTGTGGAAATAACGAATGAAATGTGAAATTTATTCATGTAACGTTATAAGTTATTACCTTTGTAAAATTATTTAAAAAAAATTTGCTCGCTTATTCATGAAAGGAACTTTGTTAATTTTTACAATCTGTCTGAATCACATCCTAAAACACAGTAACGCCTCATAATTTCAGTTGTATGCTTTGTATTTGTACATACAGTATCATATTCACAGAAAGATGAAATACGCGCCACAAAATCAGTATTCCAATGAAATCGTACGAATCGTGTGTACACAGATTTAAATTGACCGAGACAGCCGTTGTCTGATGGACGACAATTTCTGGCTAACCACCTGTAGTTAAAAGATTACATACACGAAGGAGATACAGATAATTTATTTATAAGTAAGTACCTCTTTCACTCTCACTACTGGATCTAATAAGTGCATCCTGCTCTCATTCTCTCATCTTTGGTAAGCATGGATTTCCAAAGGTGCTCGACGGCGGTCATTTTGACCGCGAGAGACAAGACATCCTCTGGCAAGCATTGGCGCGGGGCGGCGGGGTCGTTTTGTCCTCCGTGTTATTGCATAGATTTCCACACGTTGTATCGTCGCAGACAGATATTGTGCGCAAACAAATTATCTATCCTCTGCTCAGCGCCTCAAGCTACGGTTTTCTAGAAAAGCGTTGACCGCTTATAACGCCCGCAGCAACGCCCGTCAGCAAAATTATGACACTGGCCAAGATTTAGATATACCCCCTACAGCATCAAAGGATAGTCACGTTTTTATTTAATTTTGACACCTCTGACACACAATGAAGCAGCGCCTTGACTGGATGTCATAGAAACGTTATTTATTCATGTGTAAGCTCACTCATGTCAATATGGATACTTTTTCGCGCTTCGATCATTTTCGCGTAACTAAATACAGTGAGGGCAAATCTAGAGATTTCAATCTATGGGCCGCGGAGTTTGAGGTTTGTGGTCTCTAAAACGCTCGCCAGCATTTATTGTGTAACCATTGTCCGAGAACAGTGGTGAGTGGTGACAGACTGACAGTCTACATAGCGTCCGCAATTTACCGGTGAATGACGCTTCATGTACAGAGGCCAGCACATCAAACTACCCCAATCTGTCAAATTTCTTTGATCGTTTTTCAACTTTATGACAAAGGAATAAGGTTTATGTTCAATTGGGAAAATTTGACAGTTTGGGATAGCTTGACCTGCTGGCGACTGTACGAACATTAGAGCACTCAAACAGTAGACTCAAAATCAGCGTAAACCATGAATGTCAGCAACTAGACGTAGAACCATACCAATTCCTGTTGTTAGAAATAGATAATACGCACATTTAGTAACGTAAACTAGCGTGTCACCTCGCCTCTGGATGGTTTGTGACCAATAACGCGCTTGCCAATATTGAGTGGCGGTAACGCCTCAAAAGGTGTCATTGTCATTGGGTGAATGACGCCAGTGAAACGTACCTAATGTATGAAAGTAAGTTAGTGAGAGTGTTCCGTTATTAAATTCAAACCCTACGTCATTACGTCAATGTGTGTTAGAGATTTCAAAATGAAACAGAATCACAATATACCTAATATCATTGGAATCACAACTATCTTTTGACGCGAGAGAACAGGGGCCTGAGTCTACTAATTTATAAACGTCACAATGGTCTCTCAATGGTAAGTTTCTGACAGATTTGCCATACAAAAACTGTCAAAAACACACCATTGAGAGACCATTGTAACGTTTATAAATTAGTAGACTTAGGCCCCTGGCGCGACGTGACACTTGTAGAATAATTTCCATGAAGTTTTCATAGAAATTGTTCAACGAGTGCCGCGACGACGCGACCGCCGCGTCCCGCTAGCCTGCACAAGCCCGCAAAGCAATTTCAAGCAAGCAAGTTTAAGTGCAAGTTCTTTGCCGCTGTCAGCATTCTCATGAGAGCCGTCGTTGTGGCTGTTATGTGCGGTCACCACTTTCTTAAGAAACCGTAGCTTAACAGGGCTTTTATCAACACCATGTTCAAGACTGATGAAAATTACAGATTTTCATAATGGTCGTTAACATAATTAGGACGAAACCGCTTTCCTAGCAAACTGTAGATGCTTTGATTTTCAACAAGTGGGATGGTTATTTTTGGTCACACTTTACTACGCAAGAAATCCACTGAAATTCGTAGGTTTTAATATTATTTATAGTAATCAAAATAATAAATAAATTATTCGATTTATTCCGTGGTTAAAAGTTGCGTTTTGAAAATCATCGCATGAGTCGATTTTGTAGGGACTCAGTCAGGTCACAGAGTCAAAAAAAAGAAACAACTTCCGTTAAACTAAAGGACGTTTTAGGTCCATTTATTTTAATAAATTGATAGTGTTAAAGATTAAATGTAAATAAAAGCGCAGAAAATGGAAGGTAAATAAATACTTCTATTTAATTTGCTCAGAGCTTTATAAAGATCTTAGAAAAAACTTTATCTTAAGAGTGATTCATTTGTATGTACAACTTGTAAACTGTTATGGCGTTTGTGTCTCGATATACACAACGCATATTCGTATCTCTTCTTTATTGTTTCATATAAAGTATTCTACTGATGAGTAATCATTATTAAAATATGCTAATAACATAAAAATGAAGTTTTTGTAATCTTATAGAAGCAAACAGTGAAAGCGTATCGTTTTAAGGTTATGTTTCCATCTTTCATTGGCATTTTAGGTGGGTTCACTATTAGGACGGGATATCAATTGCAATATTTTTTCGAAGACAGTATCCCCAAAAGTGATGTCTGAATGAATTTCTCACGGTTTCTAGATATTCAGTCATGGTGGGAAGTGCCCAGCATCGCGTACTTTTGTTCTTTATTCAGAACTGCATTCAACCTTTTGGATTTTGACATTGAAGTAAGTAACTATAATTTGGTGGATGGTGTAGTTTCTGATGCAATTTAATTAATTACGTTTAACATCCTTACTTGTGTTTCAGGAACTAGAAGAAGCTCTATTGACTGATGGCACGGAAGAATCCGCCAGTTCTCTCCTGACTGAGTTAATAGTTCGTCTTTTGAATGGCTGTTTGGGCAACAATGACATCTCTGCCTTTAATTATCAGGTAGATCATCATCATTCCGGTATGTTTATTTGGGTACACCTCAATGTTGACTCATTAATTGTTTTTGTTATTTTCAGATGTACTTGAGGCGTCTGTTTAGAAGAAAATGTACAGATACAGGGAGATATAACCCATTCAATACAGACATTGATTTCCAGTTTTTGCCCCTACGTACCAAGGTTGAAATATTGTATGCACTATGTGATTTTCGATTAGATGCTGAAGATGTTTTTGATTTATTTAAAAACCTTGAAGCCGAAAGTTTAAGAGTTGAGCCACTAGGGTAAGTTTTTCTAATATTTCTTAACAATCTTATACAGAATATTATTATGAACTGTTTCTTCATCACCAAAGGAATTAATTCGGGTGGCAAACATTTTTACCCAAAAATTTAAGTCATAAAAAGAAATAACCATGATAGGAAATAACACCCTCAATATTTTTTACAATGGCAATGAAAGTCTACAATAGCAAAATCAAATAGCAGCCAGGGGTTTACCCAGAAGTTGCTCCCAACTGCTAATTGAGGTTGAAAATACCAAAAATTTCATTTGATGTTTAATGTATAGCATACCATTAAAAAAATACAGACTATTAATTGAATAAAACGCTTTGAACATGTTTTACCTATTACAACATAGGTCTACAATTAACCTGTAAACAAACATCAAAAATGTTGTTAGGAAAAACGTTTTTTACTGAGGGTAACTCAAACAGCAGTCAGAGCATTGTGTGTACACCTATGTTGTAATAGTTAAAGTTCAGGATGATAAATTCATTCAATTAAAAATATATTTTTATATAAGTGATGCTCAAAACATTTGAAATAACAAATAAAAATTGGCATTTATTATTTCAAATAGCAACTGTGGGTTTAAGGGGAGCCTAGTCGCGGGCTCGAACTCATTGACGGTCCTGGCTAAAAATCACGCTGTCTCACCTAGCTTTGTGTCCGATAGAGGTAGTACCCGTGATGAGCAGTTAGACGCCAGTCTACACGCACAACATTATTGAGTGAGCTGCAGGATCAGTTATAGATAAACAGGCGCGTAAAAAATTAAGAAAGTCCCTTGCAAGATCGGGTGTTCTGAAAAACCACTGCATAAATCAATGACCAATAAAGTTTATTGAACTTTTCGAAAATTGAGCTTTGTCGGTACAGCCTTACTTTTAGCGATTTTACACTTCTTTTGTTACTTAAACACGCCAAAGTTAGTTTAAATTAGCAAGAAAAAACGAATCTTCATTGGCTCCTAACTTTTTAATGGATTTATTTTTAGTTTCTGTTTCCAAACAGACAATATTAATAGTAAGACAAAACCATAACATGATTAATTTTTGATGTAGGTACATTGTCAAAAAGTGGAGTAATACACTTCTGAAGTTTGTATGGGAAAAATGTGGACTAGGTTCACCTTAATTGGACACTTTTTTTTTAAAGTGTGTTTTGTACTCTAGCGCTGTCTTTTGTCTTTTTTATGAAGTTTTATAAAAGACAGATTAAAGTAACTCATATATTTTTACTACAGCTGGGATGATAACTATTCAGCATATTGGTACTTCTATGGCACGAGATTATATCGGGAAGACGTAGTAAAAAAACAAAAAAGCAAAAATAAAAAGAAAAAAAATAAAGAGAACAAGAAACGTGGCTGGTTTTATGGTGATGATTGGCTGGATGATGAGGACACTGAACGTGTCTGGCAAGTGGTTTGTTTTACTGAAGAAGACTGGACCCACCTGACCGAGAAGTTTAGCAAGGCGACTAGCAAGGTTGAGAAAGAGTTGTACCGGTCATTATCACAAAACTTTTTGCCTGAAATACCTAGGCTTTTTCAAGAAAAAGAACGGTTACAAAGAAAGAGGTGAGTTTATTTACTATTCATCCCTTACAGGATAGCTTGATTGATCAACAGATCCACAAATTACTGATAACAATAAGACTTTGTCAGTGCATTTCTAAAGAATGTTAAAATTACCAGTATCTATTATATATTAAAATGGAAAGCAAAAACTTTGTTAATCCCCTTTTTACAAAAGTTATGTAGATGGAAGGGTATGAAATTTGGCACAGTTAAAAGTTTGTATGGGGAAGGAGTGCAGAAAACTAATAATTTTATCATTATGGTCGAATTTCGACTACTGGGCGACCACTAATACACATAAATTCAGTAAAAAAAGTAATTTTACTTTAACACCATTATAGGGCATCAAAACTTAATTTTAATCTTTTTTGCATTCTGATTAATTTAGTTATTTATTATTTCACAGCTAATAATTAAACATTTAATATTTCTGAGTACTCTATCAACTGAGGGCTTGTGGCTAAGTTACAATCGCTGCACGGGTCGATCGGTTAAGCTACGCTTGCCGCGGTTGGTTCGTGGATGGGTGACCATCTTAACATACCAAGACCCCTCTGTGCCTCGGAAAGCACGTTAAGCCGTTGGTCCCGGCTGTCATTTGTGGATCTTTGGCAGTTGTTACAGGTGGTCAGAAGCCCGAAAGTCTGACAACCAGTCTTACCAAGGGCCCGGGTATCGTATCACCGAGTAAATGGGTTGTGGAGGTCAGAGAGGCAATCGCTCCATGTAAAAAACTGGTATTCATGCATCCGGTTAGACTGGAAGCCGACCCCAATGTAGTTGGGTAAAGGCTAGGCAGATGGTGCCATACAACTGACAAAAATAATGTTTCAAAAAAGTCATAATAAATAACAACCAGGCAACAAATCTTTATATATCTTCTGCTTGAGAAATTATTCCTATATGACTAAACTAGCTTCCGCCCGCGGCTTCGCCCGCGTGGAAGTCGGAAATTATCCCGCGGGAACGTACCACCAGGATAAAAAGTATCCTATGTGTTAATCTAGGTTATTAATGTTATTATCTATCCGTGTGCTAAATTTCATTCAAATCCGTTCACTCGTTTTTGCGTGATTGAGTAACAAACATCCAAACATCTTCACAAACTTTCACATTTGATATAAGTAGGATAAATATTTATCTTCTGACGTCAACAATATAAAGTGATGATGTGATCACTATCCTTCAGACAAAACCACCTCAGCAAGTTTCAGGTTTATAATACATAATAATATGGCTCAGGTACATGATATATGTATATTATTTACTTCTCCACAGAAAACTCTTCAAACAAACTATATCCCCCTTTTCACCCTTAAAGGGGCAAATTTTTTAAGTCTTGTTTCTTTTACACGATTTGACTTATTGTTTATTTATACCAATTTTCGAGTTAATCAAGACACGCAGTAAAATCATCCCTTCTAAAATTATCTACCCTTTTTTACCCCTTTAGCGCCCATATTCGAAAAACCCTGTTACACGTTCACTGAGTTTCAAGTTAATCAGACCGCGCGTTAAAATTCTTCCCTACACACTTTGACACCCCCTAATCCCCCTTTAGGGGATAGTTTAGAAAAACAATAAATGACTAACTTTATTATTTAATTAGATAAGTATTTGTGCCAAGTTTCAAGTTTATTAACTCAAGGAATAAGATTTTTCATACAAACAAAATACCCCCTTTTCACCCCCTTAAAGGTCGAATTTCAAAAAACCCGTGAAGCCGTGTGCAAAATTTCTCGTTCCTAGTCCTAGTAGTTTCGGCTATGCGTTGATTTGTCAGTCAGAAAGTTTCTCCTTTTATAAATATAGACATTTTTTATCAATTCATATTTTTACAGACTTCATTGTTTTTTGTTTCAATGATATCTATCATATCAATCAAGCTATCCTGTAGTTGCTACAATCAATTATTATGTGTATTGTTTTATATTGAGTGGAGAACATAGTGATGCTATTAGTTTAGGCGAAACACATTCTGCGATGCGTGTCACGACGTGGTTCGGGGAAACAGAGGAAATCGGTAAAACAATTTTTACCTGTTTGTAATATTAATATTAGTTTAGATTTATATTTTTTATACAAAGATCCAGAGTCCAATCCTTCTCCAGGTTACGTATCAGACAAATTTCACGACGACTGGTATAATGATTTAGCCGCGAAAAGGTAATAGACAGTTACTTTCGCATTTTAAGTATAGATAGATGTAAAGAACACGTGCTTGTATCCGTGTCCCCACAGTTGCGGTAATTTTGCGGATTTTTTTTCATGCCAGGCGGTTGGTAATCCTTTTTAGTCTGTAATTCTAGACACATTGCAGAAAAATATATTTAAAAGACAAAAAGTCAGTCTTATAAAATACACTTTTATTAATTGTGTAGGACAAACAATTTATTTGACAATTTTTTGTGGAACTTTTTTTTACTATCTAAAAATTACTTTAGTCAGAACAAAGAGGTTCAATTCTTAACCGACGAAGAACAAAGAAGGCGATACTCATGCCGACTCGATTTTTAACCGACTTCCAAAAAAGGAGGAGGTTATATGTTCCACTGTATGTCTTTTTTTTGTATGTTCGTCGATTTCTCCCCCATTTGTGGACCGATTCTCAAAATTATTATTTTATTTGAAAGAGTATACTACTGAGGTGGTCCCATTGGCACCAAGTCAGGATCTGATGATGGAATCCCAGGGAAATCGAGGGCAACCCTAAAATTTTGTAGGTATTAATAATGTTTTTCATATATTTTCTAAAACTATTGAGACATTTGCATATGGTCATCATCATCTCATGACGCTGAACTGATGAAGGTACAACTCTTTAATGGTTAGGAGTTAGGTGGAGGTTCGGGCATAACTCCGTCATAAGACCGACTTTCAAAATTCTTTTTTTGTTCGAAAGGGGTTTATTTCGAAATGGTTTATATAGATCGGATGATGCGTTTCGGAGACAGACAACGGAACTCTTCGAAAAATGACAGCAAATTAACAGAGATTGCTGCTATAGCATAAATATGCATTGTTTTGACCCCAAGGATGATGTAATTTCGAATTGGTGTGGTGAAGGTACTATAGCTAAAAAGTAAAAAAAAAAAAAAAAAAATACAACCGACTTCCAAAAATACTAGAAAGCGAAAAATAACTTTAATTTCGGAAGGCGGTGACAAGAAATTAATAAAATACATATCCAAAGTCACCGACTTCCGAAATTAAAGTTAATTTTCGCTTTCTAGTGTTTTTTGGAAGTCGGTTGCTTTTTATTAAAGTTTTTTTTTTAATTTACATTATGCCACGCATAAAATTTTTCGTAACTGAGGAGTCCAATTGTTTAAATTCTTTTACATTGTAAGGGGTGGTATTTTGCGAAATTAGAATTGTAGAATTAAATCTAATCTAACTAGCCTGTATTGTCCCACTATAGGGCAAAGGCCTTCCTCTCCGACAAAATTCTGTCATTTGCCAGTACTGGCCGATCCCTTCAGAAGGAGGCAAGGTCGTCTCGCCATCTCCGTTTTGGCCTGCCGCGATGGCTTCGTGCGCTTAGTGGGGCCTAATCGGTGGTTCTTTTAGCCTATTTTTCGTCTGACATGCGACAGACACGTCCGGCCCAGTCCCACTAAAGCTGAGCAGCTTTTTTCTGTCCGTGACCTTGGTTTTGGCGAGCAGTGTTGTGTTCCTGATACGGTCTGAAAGCCGATCCCCCGAGTAAAATCTGAAGAATAAAATATCTCAAAAACCCAAGAACTATCCCAAGAACCGAAGAATAGAATAACAAAAACCTTATGACAAAAAATTAAACTTACGACAACAGGAAATTAAAAGCAAAAATAATTTAGTCTATCTAATCTAATCTCGTAAGTGAATGCAAATAATTACTAATTTTGGGTTAGCGTGAAACAAAAATAAAATGGGTATACCTATTTTATGTTTGTTTCACTGCAATTCAAAGCTGCAATTATTTGGCTTTACTATTATAAAGCCTACTAAAATAATTGCAGCTTTATTGATCTGCATCTTTGATTTTTTATTTGGCACCATCTCAAAATTTGTAATTAACATTAATTTAGGGGCTTATTTTGTACTTTTAGTTATTTTTGCCGTCGGTTTTATTATTTGTTAAAAAGTGTATTTTTCATCATACTTCTTCATTTGGAAATTGGAATTAAAGCAAAATACATTTGCACAATAATTTAGCAATCATTTCAAGCTACCAATTAGATTATTCCATACTTAGCAAATTTGTACTTTTTCATAAAGCACACCAAACCGAAATATGTACTCTTAAATATTATTTAGTAGTTTCGTTTTTTTTTTTGGTATTTAAAACGGTTAATATCAAATGAATTTACACTTCAAATTAATGTTTTAAGTAGACAAAAAATAACATTAATAAGATCAGACATCAATGTCATAAAATCATTATTTTAAACCTATGTATCTACATAGGTTTATAATATTATCATAAATTTAATAAGACATATTATGACAGTCGAAAAGGATATATCTATAATCGATAATATAGATTGTGTTGGTGAAGTATAATTATATTAGTGTCACAATAGTTACGGTATTATTAATTTAATATTGTTATTATATGCCCATGCAATTGGAAGTTAATGCTCAATCCTGCAATGCGAATTATTGACTAAAACAATGTTCGAGTTTTTTTTATAGCTTATACAATGTGTAACAGAATAAATGCAAGACCTGAAAGTAGTTAGTTCCTAATTGACTACTGTATCGATTTCAGTAACTTTATTATTATTATTATTAGCCATTAACGCCGCTGGGCAAAGGCCTCCCTACTCTCTTTCCACCTCTATGCCCAGAGCTGACAAGGACCAATGTTTACTAAAAGTGTCCATCTCCGCTTGGGCCTGGACTTTTATTAAAAAATGATGTATTATGCCATACCTAACGGTGAAAGTTTGAGCCAAGCAAATGTAAAAATTTTTTTTTTAAAGTTGTATTATGTTTTAACTCAATACTCCAATTGGGGTGGATGAGGTCTTGCGTTAATTGTGTTAAACGTTGTTTTTGCACTATTACGAAACCTATTGGAGATAAGATTAGAGATAGAAAGGTTGCTGTGCTTCACAGAACGGGAGCTGTTATGCAAGTTTCAGCTAAAAATGTTGTTCGAACTTCAATCTAACTACATTATGAATGCAATAGCGCGCAACGCTAAACGAAGATAATTTTAGAATGTGATATCGATTTTATGGGAATGTGACGAACATCAAAGCTACAGTGGAATACTGACATAATTATGTGGATCATGAAACTTGGACGTAACTTGATTATTTCTACAGAATCGTTTTGTCAGTTTGATTGATGACTTTCAATGGTTCAATGTAACTTTAAAAATGTGAAAGTTTGTTTGGCGCAGTTTTGCTTGCAGACTCTAATAAAAGTACTTTTAGCGATGAATTATATTCTGCTCCTTTTTTATGATGAACTATGCATATGCACATTTGAAAATTTCGCTGTGGCACACCATAAAACAAAAGTTGGATTCGATTATTGATTTAAAAAGTATTATTATTAACTAACTAAAAGCTGTACGCTAATTAAGAAGCATTAAGGGTTGGTTTGGCATAAAAAGACCTAAATCATCATAATATGAAAAGAGTACGTACTTACAGAAAAGTCGGAAAAAAAACAAATCATGGATAAAAGAAATGCTTTTGCGTGTAAATATCTTTGGAGGACCATAAGTGAAAACCAGTGTTCGATTTTTAACTCTCGGCGCAACGCAGTGCGAAAAGATCCAACCGCGATTTTTTTTGGCTTTTGGCTTCGCTCTGTTTATGCATTTAGCCAATGTCACGTTTGGACAGCCGCGATTTAATAACGTCCGTGTGGACGTCGTCAAAGGTCAGTTGCACCACGATCCACATAGTTTAAATAATTTTAAAGATCGTTCTATTACCGTCAATTGTTTCAAGATGAGAGACAGAATTATTTTTTGTATATGTATGTTTAGCGCTAAACGTGTTTAATGATTTTTGGGGCAATAGGGTATTTTCCAATTTATTAAAAACTATTTTAACTTGATGATTGGAACAAAATATGTAACAGAAAAATACAAATAAATTAATTTATATACACAAGCAAACGTAACTTTGAAGCTGGCGCAACGCCATTCTGATGAAAAACAGAGTAAATTCTTATTTCAAAAATATTTAAATTTGTCTTGAGAAATAGGAAACCCATCCACGAAAAAGTTTTTCCAAAAAAAAAAAAAAAAACAACCGACTTCCGGAAAAACACTACACTACTCGGTGACTTTGTGTCACCGCCTTCATTAAAGTTATTTTTCACTTTTTAGTGTTTTTCCGGAAGTCGGTTGTGTTTTTTGATTTTCACTTTTTAGTTATATATAGTACCAGAATTTAATCATCCTAGTGGTCAAAACAATGCATATTTATGTGATAGCGGCAAACGTTCTCTTATCACTTAGGGGTATGGAAAATAGATAGTAGCCGATTCTCAGACCTACTGAATACGCATATAAAATTAAAAATCGGTAAAGCCGTTTCGGAGGAGTACGGTAACTAACATTGTGACATGGAAATTTTATATATAAGATTATATAAACATGTCGAATTGATAACCTTCTTTTTGAAGTCGGTTAAAAACTGATTTTCTTTAAATAATTACGAGTGCGTTACGTGACCTCGAAAAGTGTAACACCGAATAACATGTCCCCGTAAGTTTACTATCACTAATCACTTAACAACGAATGCACGCTACCACGAAAAACTTAATGCCGTAGCCATGCGATCTCGAATAACCGAACCTCCAAAACTCATCGTACAAACTCTTATTCATAGAACAATCAACCAAATCAAACATTTAAGGAAAAAAAACAGAATATGAGTTCAGTTTAAAATAGCACAGGTATGCAAGACCATCTTAAAATATGGTTAAGCCTATTGTCTCCTATACCATTTTTTTAAATTTTTCCTTCTGTGTTTTCTTTTTCTTTGCTATTTTGGGTTTGTTGAGACTGTGAATTTAATGTTTCTATCAGCAATTCTGTATGTTCCTTGTTTAATTCTTCCATGGTCTTATATAAATTCCATTTCTTTCTGCTCAATAGGCTGATCCAGTGTTTTGTGTAGTTGGAATAGTGGTCCCAATTGAGCTATTTACCGACCAGATGCACCCGCATTTTGTATGAAAAAGATGTCGACGCTGAGTATTTTTGTGCCTGCATTGTTTCCGCCTAGCATCTGGTTGGTAAATAGCTCAATTGGAACCACTGCACACTGTTCCAATTATGCAAAATGAGGTGGAATCATGGAACAGTCTATTGGGCAAATCAATTCTTTTTACGTCATCCACGAGATCTATTATATCGTCGTGCTGCCAACATTTTGAATGAAAACTACATTTTATAATATTGTTATTATTTGGTTAGACACACTAGCTGCTAATTAGCTGATGCGTATGTATCAAAAAGCTTGGAGATATTTTAATCTGTCAATTCGATTCTTGAAGCAGTTTAGTGTGGGAGCCATCACAACATTTTCAGGGTTAGGTAGCATTTTGCCGCCATTCGGCATATTAATTTATTTAATTAAACACTGCTTACGGTTTCGAAACTGCAAAAAAAGGGTATACACTTGTTAGTCCTTATTAGCCGTATTTAAGTCTCCGTATTCAAGTCGTGATAATCAGACTCATTATAACACTAAATAATGTAGGTACATTTCTTATTCAGTAATACTAAACAAAGCTCGATATATGTTTAAGGTTGTTAGAGCTAGCGCCGAGAAGAACATCAAGTCGTGTTTTACAAAAAATAAAACAGAAGGAAGAGGAAACCAAACAGACTACGCATGACGTTAAAGAAGAGGAGGAAAGAAAAGAAACAACTGATCTTGCGCGGGAGAATCGAGCCAAGCGGAGAAATCTCTTGAGGTATGATATTAAGGCAATGCTTGTACAATCCCTAATCTTTCCCATAATTGACTATGGCGATGTGTGTTACTATGACCTGAATGCAGATCTACTTAACCGTATAGTTCGGAAGCGCCCCCGAAGGGACCCGAACGCACGAACCTCCGTTGGCTCGGTAGCGGGTCCTAAAGGACCCAGGAATCTCGACGTACGACACCCTAAATTGATCATGTGAATATATTTAATACTACCCATCAAATCTTATAAATCTGCGTTAATTAAGAGTGTTGGATAAAAAACTCATACGTTAACCCTCCTAAATCTTTCATATTTAGTGCGCAAGTTTATTAATTCACCTTTTTAAAATCTAAGTCTGTAAATGCGATAATCGCCATTTTGGGGACGGTGGTGTTCGAGGCTAAAAACATAAAAACTGGAGATTTCAAACATCCAAACTCCATCGCGGGGCAGTGACAGCATACATCATTTAATTACTTGACAAATTTATCCATTGTTCAAGTTACATGAGTGGTGGTAATGAAGTTTTTTGATTTCCAAAGTCGAAGTTTCGCGCCAATCGTGCGTGTTTACATTTTACTTTTCACAAATATCGCACAAACAGATGTAGTTGCGTATTAAAATGTGACAAATAATATTTGAAATATTATAAAAAATATGAAAATGTCCAGATCTTAACGTAATATTCAAACACAAGTCCAATATCACGTAATATTCATTACCACTACTCAATTTGTATACAAAATCGCCGACCATTTCTGTTTTTTTAATTGTAAAGATGTCCGAAAGCGATTGTGCCAAACGATTTTTTTTATTTCAATCGACTCGATTCATTCGTATGTCGAATGTCAGAAATCGATACTTATTTGGAAATTGCAATAAAATTGGTTTTAAACATTAAATACAATAAACATTGTTTATAATAATGTTTTATGCGTTTCTAATATAATTTTGATATTTTTCGAATATTATATTGAAACCAAGTCAACAGTCAGGACCTATGACCATAGGTACCTACTAGGGCTTTCATCCCGGGAATCTCGGTCTCGAAAATTTCGAGAGTCTCGACGATTTTTTGGTATTTTCGAGACTCGAGACTAACATTATCGGTCACGGGAATAACGAGACTTTTGAGACTTGAGTCACAGGAGGGAATACAGTAAAACTCGCCAATTCACTGCGCATCCGTATTATGGAAATTAGACTGATTGAGGCAAGTATCTTACAATACTTGCACAGTCCTTCTCAGTTTTTTGAAAAGAAGCTTGATGCAACAGTTTTTCAAACATTAAGCAAAGACGAAATTACAGTGTCTTTAAAAGAATTGTGCGAAAGGTTAATAAATCCACATCCACAACTGACAAATCTGACAATTATACCGCAAATACCAGTTATTTAAATGATGCAACGATTGCGAAGGTCACAAATTTAACTACAGAAGAACAACTGGAATGTGAGCTAAATAATATGTTAAACCCCCAAGAACACAAAGGACAGAATACAACTTTTATGTCTATCCATGACTTGCAAACAACCAAGCACGCAAAAAGCTCTCTTTGAAAATGGCGGCGACAGAGGGAAATACCTAAATTATTGCTACAACTATTTAATATCTATTCCCCCATTATTGTAGAAGCAGAAAGAGCTTTTTCTAACGCGGGTTACCTTTGTAACAAAATCAGGTTTTTTTACGTGCCCACTACAAAAATGAAAAAAACTGTAACAAATGATTTTTCTTTTTATTAGCGTTTGTTTAAAGTACTTGATTAAAAAACTTTTTTCAAAAAAATTACAACCGACTTCCAAAAAAACACTACAAAGTGAAAAATAACTTTAATTTCGGAAGTCGGTGACTTTGAATGTGTATTTTAATTATTTGTCACCGCCTTACGAAATTAAAGTTATTTTTTCACTTTTTAGTTACCTACCCCACATCAATTCGAAATTTCATCATCCTTGGCGTCAAAACAATGCATATTTATGCGATAGCAACATTCGCGGTTGATTTGCTGTAATTTTTTGAAGAGTTCCGTTGTCTGTCTCCGAAACGCATAATCAGATCTATATGAAATTTGTAATGGGACCATTTTGGAGTAAACCCCTTTTCGAACAAAAAAAGAATTTTGCAAATCCGTCTATATACGACGGAGTTATGCCTGAACATACATTAAAAAAAAAAAATGTCGAATTGATAACCTCCTTCTTTTTGAAGTCGGTTAAAAATATCATGTTTTGACTTTCTAATTGCATAGCCTATAAGTAAGAAAACCTAGTTTTGAAATAGTCTCGAAAGTCTCGTTTACCCCGGGAATTTCGAGACCACACCTAGTCTCGTTATTTTTTTCCCGGGACTCAGTAATGCATCGAGACTGAAAGCCCTAGTACCTACCTCAATTCGCGCTGAATTGTTTCTCGATATGAATTTAAATTCGGAATCCGCTCGCTGTTCAAAATTGTTTTTATTTAATTGTTGTGAATTTCGTTTTTGATACTTTTTGAAAGTTTGCTACAGAATGCTCAGTATACATTTTAGGTAAGATTACCAATATTTTGTTTGCGAATGGATAATAAATTATTTTTCAAACTATGAAAAACAAAGTTCATTCTACGCTTGTAGTCGGTTACAACTGACAACCGTAGCATGAACTTTGTTTTTCGTAGTCATAGAATTCATTATTAAATTCCCATATCTCAATAACAATTGGCTTAACAATCAAAGTCACTTAGAAAAACCTTAATCACATAAAACCCCACATGCTTATGTGCATAGACTTTTTTTCTTCCCGGTTGTATGTATGGGGAATGCCACACCTAATTAGTTTTTCACTACGCGATTGTTCTGCGGTGCAAAGAATAGGTACAACTTCTTTCAAATCATCGATATAATGTACAGACGCCAGCACATCAAGCTACCCCAAACTGTCAAATTTCCTCAATTGAACATGAACCTTATGCATATGTCCCCCCCGAGTGGGTTCCCGCATTGTCCTTGCGGGGGGGCTCAGTAACCGTGGATTCCGGCCACGGTGAAGCCAGAGGAACCCAAAGGTGGGGCCGCTAGTCAGGGCTTTTGCCTCAAAGCCAAGGACGCCGACGTAGCGGCCAAAAAGTAGGTTGCGGTGAGGTGCACCGCAACTGAGGTGGGCCGCGATGTCGAATGGGAGAAATCGCGGCTGAGGGTTACGGGCTGCGGTAGAGGAGGAGTGCCGGTGCTTCTGAGCAGCGCTCTTCCCTTCCGTGGCCTGGACGGGGCCGCCACCGTTTGATGGCGGACGCGGTGGGGCCGCAGGGGAAGAGGAGTGTCGGTATAGCGTCAGCCGCTCTCCCTATCCCCTGCGGCCGAAAAGTGGTAGACGGGACGGCGCGTTGTGTTCCACATGCGCGCCGTCAAAGATATCAGCAACCACTGGTGGGGTCCGCAAGGGCCGATGCCTGCCAGGGGTGGGGGTTTGTTCGAAAGAGATACCACAGGCCCTGGCATACGGGCTACTGAGGGAACACGGGTGGGTTTTAGTCAGTAAAAGTCTGACACGCCCTCCTGCTCTACTCAGCAGGATGATTCCCCACCCAAAAAAAAAAAAAAAACCTTATGCTTATGTTTGAAAGTTGAAAATCTATCAAAGAAATTTGACAGATTGGGGTAACTTGATGTGCTGGCGTCTGTACTTAAATAGTTTCCGAGAGAAATGGCTGTGTGGCACACGGACACGGACGGGTCATGACAAAATTAAGGGTTCCGTGTTTTAGAGATTTTGGGTATAGAGTTAACAATCGACATGAACTTCCTTCGAGTATTGATTTAAGATATTATAATTTGGAATAGCCGCCATCTTAAAATCCAGATTGTTCATCTTATTTGATAGCAGCACTATCCCCCGAAAACCATGCCAAAAAATGATCCAATTGTAATAGCCTCCATTTTGGATTTTGATTTTCGGTCTCAGCACCTACCCCAGAAAACATAAATACTGTGAAAAAAAGTTAACCTTAAAGTTTTTTTAACCGAAATACTTTAAAAAAGTGATGAAAATTAGGCTCAGTAGTTTCGGAGATAAGGGAGGGGGTGCTTATATCCGATTAGATGTTATTAAAAATTATCGAATACATACATATTAATTTGAGAAACCAACAAAGTAATCAAACATGTATTAAAGATTTGTATGTCACACTGTACCTACAACGTGCAAAACTTTTTTTTTAATTTTCTGTACTTTCCCCCAAAAATAAACCCCTCATTCAAAATTCATTTATATACGTTACACGTCTGTGTTTGGGTCACAGAAATTTATGTGTCCTACCTTTGAACTTAATCGGTCCAGCAGATTAGAAGCAAATTGGCCGTACTGTAACACACGGACATACCGTTTTTCATTCGGACGTACCGAACCCTAAAAAATTATACCTCTATCACCACTGCACGTGTCTATAAAATAATCAATAAAAAAAAAAACAATGAAAATTCATACCAGTTTCTATTCATTTTCAATTTTTTTTTTCAAACTCGATTTAATTGTGAGTATCGATCAGACTGAATACAACTTTTGAATCGAAATAAAAAAATTGGTGGCCGGTCAGCACTAAGAAGTGCCTTGCTGCAACACAATTTTTAGTATTTTTTGACAATATTTGATCGTGTTTTTATGTAGTTTAGGTATGAATTATGGTAAAAGTAAGAATGTAGAGCGAATTATTATATCTTTATTTTGTCCTTTTGCATATTTTCAGCAAGAGAGAAGGCTGTTAATGTACATATTGTCAGCGAATTTATGACGCCTACGCTTTGGAGAGGTGTAGTAATACCTATTTTAAACAACTTTCGCAGTAGACTGACGCGGATTGACCAGCCTCAATATATAATTAAAGATATTTGTCACAAACTTATTGTATAAAATAGGCGTGGTAACATATTTTTCTTAATAAAACCGAATGCTGAAAGTTGATGTTAAATCCTGAATTTCATGGCGTAATTTGCAACATCCCGCCGAGTCAGCTGATGTGTCATATGTCAAAATCTTGTCGAGCAGAGAGGAAAAAACTTGACGTCATAAACTTGACGCCTTCTAAATAACTGCATTCGATTCGTTTTCAATCTTCGTAAGTATGATCAAGTCTCCGCGCACCGGTTGCTTTTAAAATGGCTACCCATCCGTCAGCGCAGAGAGTTGAGGGCTCTGTCAATGTTGTTTTCCATACTCGACAAACCCACTTCTTCTTACCTGACATCCCAGGTTCAATACTTGTGCGCTGCGCATAGTAAAAACCTTCGTTCCACTAATAATCGTCTTTTACGATGTCCTTCTCACCGCTGTGGTTTCATCCAATCTGCTTTCTTTGTCCAGGCGGTGTTTCTTTGGAATGCGCTCCCTCTGAATATCAGGATGGCAACCAGTCGGTTTTCGTTTAAAGTAAAGGCACGTAAGCATATTCGTAAGAAGTTGGCTGAATCATCCCAGCGCTGAATAGCTGGATTCGTTTTCTCCTCTACCTATCGTTATTTCTCAAGATAAAGTTATTTTTTAAAATATATAAATGTATGTATGTATCTATGTATTAGTATGTATTATCTCTCGAGTAACCTATCCCTTATGTTGCACCTGCCATGTTTTCTCTCTGCATCACCCTAAGGTTGACTGGTAGAAAATGCCTCAGGCATTAAGTCCGCCTTTGTACAGTATTTTTTTACTTGTGCATTAAGTTTTAATAAATAAATAAATATTAAGTCTTCTTCTATACTAATAATAAAGAGGAAAGATTTGATTGTATGTTTGTTTGCATTGAAAAAGTCTTTCACTGTTGGGAAGCTACACTATCCCCGGGTGACATAGGCTATATTTTATCCCCGTATTCCCACGGGAACGGGAACTACGCGGGTGAAACCGCGGGGCGCTGCTAGTTCATTTATAAAGGCCTTAGCGGACGTATTGCCTTAATCACAGTGAAAGATCTTATAAAAAAATAAAATTTTATGCATTTATAGGACTTTTTGCCATTGTTATACCATGTTGGCTGAAGGCCACGTGCTCCGTCGAAGTTTGACACAATAAGAGTTACCACAAAAGTTTGCCAAGAAAAAAGCAGCATAACAAAATATTTTTAAGGGCAAATGCGGTCACGTTGTCGTTCATTCCATACCAACATAGTCCTCTGTTTTGCTCCCAGTTTGCTACTACTGTATACTAGTAGGTACTAGTCCTAATATTTTTTGGCGTTATAATATACAAGGTGGCAGGGACATCGACGCGCATACTGAAACCATGAATTCAGCACATGATTTAGACATTAGGCGTAGAACTTTTTCGTTGGTTAGTTAAAAAAAATTTGTTCATTTGACCGCGTACGTTTTACAGTTTTCTATGAAACAGTTGGTTTTTTTTAATAACTGGCGTAACTTTCGTCGATTCAGAATCATGTACTAAATCCATGATTACGGGACGTGCGTCGATGTCCCTGCTGGCAACGACGCACATCCTGTTATATTTATTTATTTTAACTCAATACTCGAATTTTATTGGGGTGGATGGGGTCTTGCATTAGGTTTGTTACATGTTGTGTATACAACATGTAAAGCTTACTGTTATTATTAAGAAAATCGGGATGACCCTAGCATTACTTTATGTATTTAAAATTGAGTCTTATCGCCTATAAATAAGATTGAATCTTCTTGGGCTCAAACGGCGGTAGATTTGGCAAAACACTGAATAAAAAAAAACCCATGTTATAAGTTACTGCAATCGACTCATTAGTTAATAAAAAAGAAACTAGTTCCAGGACTTGCGTTTAAACAGTTACATCTTGCCAATACACCGTGATATTTTAGTCGTGTTACAACGGCAGCCCACTTTGAGGCGGCGGGCCTCCTTGCCGGATTACCGCCATGGGATCTGGAGGCAAAGGTCCTCGCGCACATGTGGGAATGGCGCGAGGAGGCCAAACGCCGCGCCGGGGCGTAACTCCTATGCCGCAAGAAATCGCAGCACAGCGGACAGAGCTCCGGCGGAATCCCATGGCGACATGGAGAGTGCGATTGTCACAACCCAGTGCTGGGCACGCCACGATTGCGGCGGTAAGTCCCCTCTTTGAGGAGTGGCTTGAGAGGCGGCATGGCGTCCTCACCTTCCGCCTGACGCAGGTCCTCACCTTCCGCCTGACGCAGGTCCTCACCGGACACGGCTGTTTCGGGAGGTTCCTGTTTCGCATAAGGCGGGAGGAATCGCCCGGGTGTTTCCATTGCGAAGATCGCCCTGAGGACACGGTGGAGCATACGCTGGAGGTCTGCCCGGTTTGGGAGGAGCACCGCCGTGTTCTCGTAGAGGCGATCGGCGGCGGCGATCTTTCGCGTCCGGCCCTGGTCCAGGCCATGGTACGGAGCGAGAGTGCATGGGTAGCCGTCACCTCCTTCAGCGAAACAGTGATGCTCGCGAAGAGGGAGGCGGCGCACGTGAGGGAGAGGCAGTATATGCGCCCAGTATAGTCGCCGCAGGAGACGCTCTGGGCGTCGGGAATCCCAGGCTTTTTCCGGCCACCGCAGGTATGGGCTTGCGGACGGCGAGTAATGGGTAGCTCGCTGTCCGGTAAGAACCAAGCCCAGGTCGACGACGGTGCGTTGTGTTCCACGCGCGCCTCAAAGAGATGTCAGCACAAACCGATGGGGCAAGGGCCGATGCCTGCCAGGGGTGCGGGCTGTTCGATAGAGATACCGCCGCCCCTGGCACACAGGCTACTGAGGGAACACGGGTGGGTTTTAGTCAGTAAAAGTCTGACACGCCCTCCTGCTCCACCCAGAGCGGGAGAAGTTATTTGATGATAAACCGCCCAAAAAAAAAAAAAACGGCAGCTCTCTTCATATATCCAATGACTACAATTTTTGACTACATTTTTTTTAACATATGAATAATTTAAAAAAAATATCATTCAGTAGGACGCATGAAGTAGTTTGAAACACCGTCATATTTTATTTTATTTATTAGGGAAAACCAACAATTGCAACAACTTGGTTAATAATATCTACGTTATCCACATGTTATATATTCGAATTAAAAAGAAGAGCACTAGTACAACACTACTAATTAATCATGCAAATTAATAAATCTTATTCTTATAATACAAACATTTATAAACATAATTGATAATACGGTTAATCTTCTGTTTTTTCGATAATTTAAGTAGATCAATGCGAATTTTGTGAGCTGAAGAAGAAAATAAATCTAATTCTAAAAAGAGGGTATTATATTTTTTTGCTAAACGTCGCGACGTTTAGCAAAAAAATAAATTACAACGCGTCGTACAAATATATTTATTGACAAAACGTAATGTGTTCAATGATTTGATACAAAAGTTACTTGGATCGTAAATATAATTCGAATACATGAATTAAAGTTAGATTAATTTACTTCGGGATTTTACGTGAAAATCCCGAAAATTTGGTAATTGCAAGTTTAGTTAAAAATAGCCTATAACTTCTTAAATAAAGTTTATTTTCAACTTATTGAAGATTTTTCCCGAATACCGGGAAAAAAATATAGTCGTAAGGAAGTCTCCACTTTCTGTCTCTGTTCTCGGAAGTTTAGGCAAATATAGTCAGCCTATTCCGATCACTGGTTATTACACAGGTCATAGGGAAATTTAGTTTCCAAAAAAATGCGTCTATTCTTTAAAGTAGGTAACGTAGGATGTTTTTTTTCGGAAGCAACGATAATGTGTAGCTTTAAGGAATTTATGTTGAACGATTTCAAGATTATCTATGTATTTTTTGTACAAGGGGTTCCATACCATTGCAGCATACTCTAACTGTGCTCTCACCAAAGGTTTGTATAAATTAATGAACGTGCAAGTACGTTTAAAATCGGTCATGCATTTAATTACAAATCCATACATGCGAAACGCGTTACTAATAATGTTATAATTTACCAATGTGTTGGTTCAGGTGAAGTTTACTATCCAAAAGTACCCCACTGTCCCTGATTACAGTGACTCTAGGAAAATTATTTAGGTTGTATGTGTGAGTTATAATATTTTTATTTTTTGTGAATGTTATAGAAGAGCACTTTAAGATATTTTATTTTAACTTATTTTTGATACAATATGCCGAGAATCTATCCAAATCGTTTTAGAATAAAATACAATCCGTCAAATTACGAATTATAAAAAAAAAATGCGTCATCGGCATACAGGAAAAGTTTTTATCCAGTGCGCAAATTGTAACCATGAATTCAGCATATCATTCTAGACCCCCTAGCGCAGAAAATTTTCGCGGTTGTACAAAAAAAAAAAAACAGCTGTTCCATACATTTTTACCGCGTAGGTATTGTACTTTTCTATGAAACAGCTGATTTTTATTTTTATAACCGGCGAAAAATTTCTGCGGTAGAATGATATGCTGAATTCATGTTAACAGTTTGCGCACTGGATAAAAACTTATCCTGTAGAATTTTGAATATCTTAAACATTGATTCAAGTTATTAATAAAAATAACAAATAGGAGAGGGCCTAAAGTTGAACCCTGGAGTACACCGGATGTGACATGTATGGATATGGATTCAAAGCCTTTGATGACTACATTTTGAGTTCTATTTGTGACGTATGATGCAAACCAGCGTAGTAAATCACCTCGTATACTATTGAAAGCAATTTTTGTCAGAAGCAGTTCGTGATCCACCTTGTCGAAGGCTTTCTGGAAATCCGTGTAAACAGCATCTACTTGCAATTGATAGTCCATGTTATTGAAAAAAAATATCTGTGAAAGCCAATAGATTTGTGGCTGTGGACCTTTTTTGAACAAATCCATGCTGCTGCTTACTTATTGAATTGTGTAACAAAGGATAGAGTTCGTTGTGAACCAGTCTTTCAAAAAGCTTTGACAAGGTGGATAAAATAGAGATGGGACGGTAGTTCTATTATGACTTTGTTTTGAATCAGATTTATGAACGGGCGTTATGTTGGCACTTTTCCATATTTCAGGAAATAAACCTTCTGAAATGCATTTATTGTATATGATATGGAGGGGTGTGCATATAATATCTGCAGTTCTTTTACGAAAATGCCATTGGGACCCGGACCTTTTGTAGTATCAAGTGATTTTAATGCTTTAAGATTTTTTTCATAACCGAAAGTAACACTGTTGAAAAGAATACTATTTTTATTGTACTCTTGCGGAGGTAACCAATTATTTATATTAAAGGTAGAATATTTGTAAACTGAATGAAAAAATTCCGAGAGTAAATTAGAAATCTCAGTGGATTCGAGCTACGATTTTTATAAGACATTGTTGAAGGTATGCTAGTATCTGCTTTTCGATAAGAAAGTCCATACAAATTTAACATTTTTACCAATATTTTCTCAACCGACTACCGCTGAACTTCACTGACACATTCTAAACTACTCAAGTCCTTTATAAAAGTTATCTATACTGATATTATAAAGAGGAAAGATTGTTTGTTTGCATTGAAATAAAATAATTTAGTAAGTACCCCAAAAGATATATTTGGACTAGCATCATTCACTAGTAAAGTAATGATTAAATACCCAGAAAGAAAACAGAAGAATATGTTAGTATGGAATGAATGCCAACGACCCCGTGACCGTGTTTCGTCTTAATCCTTACAAGTAGTTACCGCTATATTATATTAGAGTAATTAGAAGCGAACGTACACGTTCGAGTTCTCTTTAGCACAGATATCGTCGATTGACGAACTTTAAGTTCGAGCTAGAGCGAACTCAACCTGGCAACACTATTCCTCTTCCTACCTGCCGCAAACAATGTACCCTATAGCTTCCTCCTCCAGGTTGGTCTAGCTACCTGATTTAGACTCGGCAGCAGAAAATAATAATTTCAGGCAGATCTAATCTCAGTTAGAGCAGTGGGGGCTCAGTGGTAATGGCCCTGAATTACGTGTTGTAGGTGGTGGGCCCGAACTTAGGCAGGCGCTTTACTTTGTGTAATTTCAGCACCACGGCTCTCAAAA
Source organism: Polymixis flavicincta (assembly GCA_949987655.1). Taxonomy (NCBI): domain Eukaryota; kingdom Metazoa; phylum Arthropoda; class Insecta; order Lepidoptera; family Noctuidae; genus Polymixis; species Polymixis flavicincta. The sequence goes on along the minus strand of OX465171.1, from coordinate 25,145,699 downwards.
CAATGAAGGAAAACATCGTGAGGAAACCGGCATGTCCTATAGAACCAAAAACTCGAAGACATGTGACATCTACTAACCCGCACAGCAGGGCCCGCCTGGTAGATTACTAACAGCCCTCTCCCTCTCGAATAGAGGAGGGGCCAGTGTTTCAGCAGTGGGAAGATGAAGCGGCGCTCAAGCTTCCCCTAATATTACGTTAGATACATAATGCTCCAACTATACAACTGTCGACGCTAGGATCGCCGAGTCAGACTGAACAAACTTATTCCGTCTGACTTATCCCAGCGTCGACTAAATGGAATGACTGATTGATAGCCTAGCTAGGGTTGTGCTGGAAGCCAACTAAGTTTCCCGATTTGTTGTTGGTGAGTGTGCAAGTGCGTTGTTACATGGTGCCAAAACCTGAAAATTGCATTTACTCGCCTTCTTTCCCTATAATTGATGGCCTACTAAACCAAAAAAATATCGGGTAATAACTCGACAGCGGTCGACTTGGTCAACAGTGGTCATGCCACACGAACTCTGATGGGTGATCATGTTTTGACTACATTACGAAAAAGCACTCATTTTGTTTCAAATACCCTCAGTACGCTATGCTAAAAACAAAGAATTTTCGTTGGTCCTCAAATCAGGGAATTAATAAAAGATCCGAAATTCGAAGAAAAATTTAAAGTTTTTAGAAAAAACAGCTTTGCAATGCTTCAAGAACATGTTTGAAATACATTTTCAAGACACACCTGGATGGTTTCCCCAGATAATTTAGGAGTCGTAAGTGATGAGCATAGAGAAAGGTTCCATTAGGACGTTTCAAAGATGGAGAACCGTGACCAGGGTAGATGGAGTCCAAAGATATTGCTGCCTACTACTTACTGGACGGTCAAAACTTCAAAAGGGACCAACCGCAAGCCAAATATTCCAGAAAATCGTAGACATTTTCTTTAGAAACCACATTACTCACATATATCCGGAGAACTATTTAATATTTTCTTTGTAATTCATGTTTCTTCACCAAATAAAATTGAAACGTATTTTTTTTGATCTGCGTATTTTATTAACAACATCTAATACATGGTAGAAACACTAAACCAAGTTCGTGTAGCACAGCGAGAATTCAATTTTGTTAACCAGTGAATAAATAACTTAAGAGTCGCCAAATTACTTTATAAGTTATTAAGTGTTATTTGCCAGTAGTAGCTGGAACAGATAATGCTGCAGTGGATATATTGGTGAATCAGGTAGCTCTACCTGTGTCGTAAACCGGAAAACTAGGGCGCAACATTGCATAGCCTATGTTTAGCGGTGGACTCTGATAGGGCGAGTAGATACGGACAGTCTGGTGCTTATTTTAAAGCACATATAAATAAACTGCAGTCATTTGAGACTGATCTCACGGCTCATCTTTAATACAAGAGAGTTTCAAACAGAAGTGCACCCACAAATCGCCAGGGCCTGAATTAATTAAAACCACTTAACGATTCCTTACTCGTAACCACGTCAATCACACACGAATTCTGCTAATATCGTATTAATAATATCGAAAAAAAAAAACGATATTGACGTAGTAAGATTCCGCGGGGATTCATTATAACGATACAGAATTGGGGCTCAGTTATGTTAAGTCCCATTTCAAACGGGGTGAGCCTATTGCCATTCATCATCTAGCCTTTTCCAACTATGTTGTTGTCGGCTTCCAGTCTAAACAGATGTAGTCACTACCAGTATTTTACATGGAACGACTGCTTATCTGGCCTCCACAATCCAGTTATTGGATAATACGATACCCCTTCTTATGATTGGTTGTGAGCCATTATGTGGCAAAAAATCCGGACTCTAACAACATTTTTATTTAATCTAAGTTTTTATATAAGTTTTCACTTCAAAAATGTGTTATTCAGAATGGGTAACCTATCGTTGGTTTGCTGTTCCTGAATGCAAAATATTAGGGTTTTTTTTTTTTAGGGGTTAAATAATTAATCTAAATATTTACCCTCATTATATGTACATTGCCGCCATCTAAACAGAAGTTCATATAAGCCTTTACGATAAAAATCTTGAGGATCTAGATTCGACATACTGTGTGAAAGCATTTTGTACTGGCTCCTGGGAAGAATATTTTTTATCACGTAGAAATTTGTCCAAATCACGAAACAAATGGTAGTCCGTTGGAGCAAGGTCTGGCGAGTACAGAGGATGACGTATAGTTGCTAACTGCAGCTCCTCGGTTTCTCGTGCAGTGTGAGGTCTTGCGTTATCATCGAGCAATAATGGTGAAGATCGATTCACGAGTCGGGGCTGTTTCACTGCCAGTTTCACCATCATTGTTCGAAGTTCGGCACAGTAACTATCTGCTGTTATTGCCTGACCAGACCTGAGAAAGCTATAGTGAATAACACCATGAAGAGACCACCAAACAGTTACCATTACCTTTTTATTGGTAAGCTTTGCTGTTGCGGTGTTTGACCTGGGGTCAGCCATTGCATTTTTCGCTTAGGGTTATCGTAAACAATCCACTTTTCGTCACACAATTAGGTTAAAATTTAGTATCGTTTGGCAGGAGGGGGGAGTGGGAGTGGGTGAGGGAGATGGGGGGAATAGGAGTGGGTGAGAGAGTTGGGGGGCTGTCCCCCCATCTTCTTGGTACCACTCCCATGAAAAGGTAACTCGCCGTCTCCAAGAAAAATGATTTTCTGTAACCTAACCTCAAACACTTAAAAGTTGCCTAAAAAGCGTAGTCGGAGCCCCGCTTCGCGGGGCTCAAGGGTCTAAAAAATAAAATAACCCTAACCTAACCTCGCTCTTGCATCCTAAGTATTCCTAGTAACAGTTGTAACTGCCTTTTATACACATAGGTACAATATGTAGGAGTAGAACACATTCACGCAACTCTAGGAGAAACGGAATTACGGAATGATCGAAATCGGATGACAGTGACATGATTTTGACACAAACAGGCGTATTTTTTTTTAATTTCCGTTCCGTTTTAAGAATTTTGCACGAAATTTTACACAACAGACAATATGTTGTGTCAGATTTGGTTGTCAATCACCCATTTTAACGTTCCGTTATCGCTTTTATTTCATTTGAGGTTAGAAACTTATTTTGTAATCTTCTCGAAAAATATGCATTACCTTTTAATAAGAGTGGTAGCGTTATAATTGAGGACCCAAGCCCTACCAGTTTTAACCATTTTTACCCCCCAACTCCTGCCAAACGATACTAGACTCAAGCCCACAATTAGATCCAATATTAACAAGGCAACAAAAGTTTCAATCTGCAGATCAGTCAAATCATGAGGAACCCATTTTTCATGTTTTTTTTATCTTATTGATTGGATGCAAATGAGTCAATATTGTAGGTAGGGTAGGGTAACGTTAAACCATGCCGCTAATTCCTGGGTAGTTTGACTCGGATCAGCTTCTACCATCTCCTTCAATTCAGCGTTATTCACCTGTGTGGGCGCTCTACCACGTGGTTAGTTCTTCAATCAAGACGAAGTTTCCATTACGAAAGCATTCAAACCAAAAACGCACGGTGCGTTCATTAGCAGTCTCCAAACGCAACGTTGATATTGCTAGCCGTTTCTGCCGCGTTAGTTCCGCGTCTGAACTCGTCAAAAATAACTCGGATTTTCGCCATATTTACGTCGAAGCTGAATAAAAAAAAAAACAATTGAAAATCGAATGTTGCACATTTTTAAAACAAGAACCTCATAGGTATTATTGGGCACGCCACGATTGCGGCGACAAGTCCCCTCTTTGAGGAGTGGCTTGAGAGGCGGCATGGCGTCCTCACCTTCCACCTGACGCAGGTCCTCACCGGACACTGCTTTCAAACGGAGGTTCCTGTTTCGGATAAGGCGGGAGGAAACACCAGAGAGTTTCCATTGTGAAGATCGCCCTGAGGACACGGTGGAGCTCCGTCCAACCCGGACAGACCTCCATACGGTGGAGGCACCGTATGGAGGTCTGTCCGGCTTGGGCGCCACGACGACACGATTGCGGCGGTAAGTCCCCTCTTTGAGCAGTGGCTTGAGAGACGGCATGGCGTCCTCACCTTCCGCCTGACGCAGGTCCTCACCGGACACGGTTGTTTCGGGAGGTTCCTGTTTCGGATAAGGCGCGAGGAAATGCCCGGGTGTTTCCACTGCGAAGATCGCCCTGAGGACACGGTGGAGCACACGGTGGCGGTCTGCCCGGCTTGGGCGGAGCACCGCCGTGTCCTCGTGGAGGCAATCGGCGGCGGCGATCTCTCGCGTCCGGCCCTGGTCCAAGCCATGGTACGGAGCGAAAGTGCATGGGTAGCCGTCACCTCCTTCTGCGAAGCAGTGATGCTCGCGAAGAGGGAGGCGGCGCACGTGAGGGAGAGGCAGTATATGCGCCCTCACGGCCTTAGTCGCTGCAGCAAACGCCCTGGGCCACGGGAATCCGAGGATTCCCGGCTACCGTAGGCGTGGGATTTTGCGGATGGCTAGAAATGGGTAGCTTGCTGTCCGGTTAGGACCAAGCCCAGGTTGACGCCACGCGTGCCTCAAAGAGATGTCAGCACAAACCGATGGGGCCCGCAAGGGCCGATGCCTGCCAGGCGTGCGGGTTGTTCGAAAGAGATACCGTGGCCCCTGGCACACAGGCTAATGAGCGAACACGGGTGGGTTTTAGTCAGTAAAAGTCTGAAACACCCTCCTGCTCCACACAGAGCGGGGGAAGTTAATTGATGATTTCCTACCCAAAAAAAAACCCTATTTAAGAAAATAATAAAAATACAAAGTTGCTCAGTTGACATGGCGTATGACGTAATAACATGGCTGCTACTATTTCATGGTGTTCAAAAACAGAAAAAAAAAATACAGAAAACTTTAAATTGTATTTTGTTATTTCAGGAACTAAAACTAACATTTTGCCTAAGCTATCTCAATAATATATTTTTAGATTTTTTCTCGTATAGAGTAAAATACCCTATTGCTTAGATTTGACAATCCTTACTATATAAATGCTAAAGTAACTCTGTCTGTCTGTCACGCTTTCACGCCAAAACTACTTAACCGGTTTAAATGAAATTTGGTACACAGATAGTCTAGAGCCTGAGAAAGGACATAGGCTACTTTTTAATGCGAAAAAGGGGTTGTAAGGGGTTGAAAGGGGTGTGAAAATTTGTATGGAAGTATCGTCATCTTTAGAGCTTGAAGCTTGAAACTTATTTTTTAGGCTGTTGATTCGATATAAATAAATATGACATTCAAAGTATGTAAAAGTTTTACCCACAAGGGTGTAGTAGGAATAGGGGATGAAAGTTTGTATGGAAATATGTAAGGTTTATGTGAACGTTTTATAAATTTGCGACAAGAGACAAAATATTAGAGCTATTTTGATGTAACATTTACGGAGTCATTGCAAAATGTGACACTGAAATTACGCTCGTAAGAAACTTGCCAAGCACCGCGCCGTAAACATTGAGCGCGGTGCAACCGCGCGGGGGAGCACGAGGTGTGGTACGGCGCGGTGCATGTGGGGAAATTTGCCTAAATGTCCTTACCCAAACGGGCAGACACGCGAGGGCAGACAGAAGACTGTGCCACACGCATGCGAAAACTGTTTTTTTCTGCTGCAAATTCATTAATATTCAGTGCAAATTGATTACAATTCGATTTGCTTACACAGTTTTTTGTTTATTTAATTAATGTTCTTCGTGAAATACAATTCTACCCAAATACCCTATATTCCATGCGGACGAAGTCGCGGGCACAGCTAGTTATTTATAACATTATCACAACAAGCCTAATTGCCCCCGTGCTGCTGCTCTTAACTATCGTATTATCCGGAAAGTCCGTTGTAAAGTCCCTATTTTCTCCATGTGCACAATCACCCATAACGACATACAAATTGCGGTACCAATTACATCACGTATTTTTGCAGTAGGTACATTGACAACATAAAGTCTTGTTTAAAGACGTTTCCTTCATAACATTAACTTAATTTCAGGTCAAAATCAGTTTCGTCGGATTCATCGGAAAGTTCGTCCAGTGCGAAAGAAGAAATGCCTCAGAAAGTAGCAAAGTCGTCAAAAAGCCATGACAAGCGTTCAAAAAACTCCTCCGTTACTCACAAAGGCGAACCGCCACCAGAGCCGCTCATAAAGACGGGAAGGAAAACAAACAATTCGCTGGCGTCTGCTACAGGACAGATTGTAATACCTGACAATGACGAACCCGTGAGCAGTACACGAAAAAAACTCAAGACATCTCAAATGTATTTATCTGTTATTTGGCTCTCATTATATCAATTCACTATTAACTTAGAGCTACTAACCATTTTTACTTTTTGCAGATTTGGTCAAACCGACGAGGACATCCAGACTGACATGTATAAAGTTCTGAAACAGTTGACGGCTCATGACGATGCATGGCCCTTCATGGACCCTGTGGAAGAGGAATATGCGCCCAATTACTACGCCGTTATCAGGCGGCCGATGGATTTGCGCAAAATGGAGGAACGCCTTGACAGTGGCTATTACACTGACTTTTCTATGTTTAAAGCCGACTTTAAGCTCATTGTAAACAACTGTCGTTTGTACAATGGCCAGGATAATGGTATGTATAAAATATACACACTTTAATATATTAAATAGGTAATATTTGTGAGTTTGGTAGAGGGTTATCTTTCGAACTACTGTTCCGATTGCGAAAATTCTTTCAGTAATGAATAGCTACAGTATTGCCAACTGTCATAGCATATTATTTTATGTTAATACAAAGCTACCCCTACGTAGTGCTCGTACACACGAGCAACACGCGTCAACGGCAGGGGCAACTGCAGCCGTCGACATCATGCCGACAGAAGTTGCACGCTCAACTCACTTCGTCCGCGTTAAAAAGCAGACAGACGAACTCGCAGGCAGAATCTAGCATACTATAATTTCATGCATGCATAGTTTATTATTGTTTGTTAAATAAACTTTACATTTTTCAGAATATACTGTGATGGTAGATAATTTACAAGCTGCATTTGATCGACTGACTGAGAAATATATACATAGACTTTCATCATCTGATGAAGAAATTGCTGTTGAATATCAGTTACCAACTCCATCAAGAAAACACAAACTAAAATCGAATGAATCTCCAAGTCACCATAAGAGAAAAAAGCGAAAGTCTCATTCTGAAGGAGGTAAGCTTCAAGGTTTTAACTGTAATGCCAGCTTCAAGCTGAATGATGATGATCTACTGAAAAATAAGCTATGTAAAATGTTTATCACATTTTATACAATTCCTCCTCACACGTTTTGCAATAAGGTGCAATTAAGATGTTTTTTTTTTAATCTTTATTTATTTAAGGGATTTATGTACACATATGTGACAATGTCAATCCCATCGTGCTTTTACAAATCAAAACTTACTCTTAATTAAGATGTACGCGCATTTCCTTTAATTGCTGTGGAGAATCGATCAAAGCACTAAGGCTGGAACAATGTTAAATAGGAAAAATATGAAAATTTCAAGACAAATAAGATCTATGCTTATATTCTTTTTCCATTTCCAGGTGAACCGAAGTCCAGTTCGTCAGATATTATACAACCGGAAAAGCCCGACGAGGAAGTACCTGAACCAGAAACAAAAAAGATTAAAGAATCTCATAAAAGTAAACAAAGTAAAAGCAAGAAGAAACGCAAAGGTCATCACCGTCATGGTAAACATTCCAAAAATCACAGAAAGGACTCGCATAAATCGGAACATTCCGAATCTAAAACAAGACACAGCAAAAAACAAAAGCATGGTAAGAACAAAGACAAGGACGGCAAGAAGTCAAAACAAAAGAAGAAAAAGAGCAAACATCACGAGCCTGAAGTTACGGAAGTTCTGAAACGTAGCGTCTCACAGGAATCCTTAGAGAGTTCTAATAGGAGTAGGAGTGCCAGTCCATTACCGTCTATTCACACACCGACGCCGTCGCCCACTGAACTGGATCAAACTGATCTTCCTGATCAACTTGCCGATCCAGATTTTGTCAAAGATAAATACGACAAAATAAAGGAAAGAAGACGACATGCCGCCAAGGATGCATGGGAGTCACTATTTGACTATAAACAAAAAAATGTTGATAAACCAAAGCAAAATATCAATATACCCGAAAAAGAGAAGAATCAAAAGCTAAGAGAAACTATTGAAAAGTTGAAAGCTAAAAATGAAAAGTATAAAGAGAGTTCATTATTCAATAGTTTGTTCTCTTCAAGTCAAAGCAATTTAGATAATTCTGAATCAAGCAACACAAATGATTTTACTGTCAAAGATGTTGACTCCGAAGATGAAGCAATAGAAAATTTAAAGACGAAGTCTGCACCTAAAAAGAGTAGTAAGAAAAATTCAGCTAAGAACGAGTCTGCTTCTGAAGCGCTAGAACAAGCTGTTAAAGATATAAGCAAATGGCTTGATGATGCTCCAAAAGGATCTAATGTGAGTTCTCCTTGCGATAGTCCAGCTCAAACTATTTCCACTGAAGACCACGAAAACAGCCGGCTGGACGATGAACTTTCTCAAGGAGAGAAACCTGCCCATGCTAGAAAAGAAATTTCTAGAAAACGACCTTCATCCCGCGAGCCAAAGTTGCTTAAAAGAAGAGAAATCCAAAGGACTATTGAAAGACTTCAACCAGGAAAGAGTAAAGGTAACTTGCTTACTAATTTGAGTAATAAAAATACAGAAAAAACGGAGGAAGTTTTACCAGTTGGTCCTCAGAACAAAGTTCGTGATGCTCAAAAGGCAGAAGAATCTAGCCCTAAACTTAGCCTTGGTTCTGTTTTACCAGCAGTTGAGTTTGCTCTAGGTAATGATCACAACTTTGGGAATAATGATGAAAATAAAACAGAAGATCAAAAAGATAGTAGTAAAACAACAGAAGATCAGAAAGAAGAGAATATTGAAGAGGCTCCTGTTGAGAAAAATCCAGAGGAAGTTATTGTTGAGCCAAACAAAAAAGACGCTGAGGTCGAAACAGAACCTCAAATGATGACTAAACCAAATCAAGAAAAAGCTACTCCTAATCTTAGCGCGTGGTTTAAAGCTTTTGGTGCTCCCAAAAGTACTGGTCCAACTGCACCTGCTATGAAGAAGAAACCTGATGAAGTTGACTCTGAAGATAAAGCGCTAGAAAATGTAACCACTGAAAGCAAGGCTGAAAGCAAGGCTGAACCCAAGGCTGAAACCAAGGCCAACAGTCCTAAGAATCCAGTCAAATATGACTCTCCGACAGGGCCAGATACTCCGAATCCTGAAGGCAGAGATAGTCCACTGCCTAATGTGGGTACAACGCCGAGACAAAGAAGAACCAGCACTGGTAGTTCCGTTTCAGAGAGATCATCCTTCAGTCAGGATCTTGACTCGCCCAGACATCAAATGTCACACACTTCCCCGCTGCTGCACTCGCCCGCATCTCCCAGAACTGATGAATTCCAAAAGATAACATATCCTATAATAAACGGAACCGTAAGAGCTGGGTTCTATCAAGATACAACATCGATGAAAAGCAGCCCAGAGAAAAGCTGCAGTCCACGTGAGGCTCCACTGTCCCCTTTTTCGCCTTATTCACAACATGTTTACGCCTCTAATAATGCCACGGGACCATCGACGCCGAATTATTTCGTAGACCATAACAAGAGTCCACTTCCTGCATATAGTCAGAACCCACCTCCCTTCTTTGATAATGCAAAAACTCCAGCACCTAACAAACCCGCTCGAGCGCATGATGATTTCACTCCGCTGCCTCCAGATTCATTTCAACAAAATCAATATACTGGTCCATTCTCGCCTGCGTATACACCATACCCACAGAACTCGACAAATTATTCCCAAGTACAAAATTCGCCACAAACCTCGTTACAAAATATTCCTGTGCCCACTAATTCTACACAAATAATGAATGATCTTAAAACTGCACTGTTTCCTGTTAAAAAACGGACTTACAATGAACCAGATCAGTCCCCAGTACCTCCTAACTTAAAAGCAGAAAACAAAGAAGTTACAATGGCATCTAGTAAGAATGAATACCAGAAAAATACATCATCTTTGCATTCAATGACTTCAACCTCAGTTGACGACATAGCATTGGCATTAAGTGAAAAATCAGAATTGGCCAAAATTAATAGCTTACGGGAAAAAGCTTCCATGGAATATGCCACTGAAAACAGGGAAGTGAAATATGAAATGAATGAATCATTACAGAATAACAAGAATACCATAAGCATTGATTTAGATAAGCCAATTGGCATAATTAAAAAAGATAATGTCGACATGGTTAACATGGGTTATTTAAACCCTGAGATTGATCGTAGAAGCAGCAATGACACACATTTACACGAAGTTGATTACTTGTCACGAGACATGGCCAAAGCGAATATGAACCCACAGCAAAAGGGGTATGATGTTGATGCTATCGCTATTAATTTAGGATTAAATAGCCAACATCTGCAAAAAAGTATTGCTAAAGCGAACATGAATTCAGGAAATATACCCCCAGCACATAATCAGGCCCATAATGAAATGAATTTGAACCAAAATATTATTCACGCACATCACAACCCATACGTAGAGAATATAAGTGGACAGAGCGTAAGCAACTTTTCAATAAGCGACATAGATATGGCAAACAAAAAATTGTATTCTTGTAATACTACTCCTACCTCTGCTGCAATAGACTATGGCAATTGGAAAATGACAAGTCATATGCGCAAACAAGAATTGTTACCTTCTGATTATTCTACGCCTTATAGTGCCAATAATGTGGAAAAATTGAAAAATGAAATGAGTGCAATAAGTGCTAATACTATTGCTTATAATAAAAGCCTTCAGCAACAGCAGTATAATTCATATAATGTGGCCAGGCCAACATTACAAAGATCTCAAGAATTGCAACAAAATCTTCCTGGTGAATTAAGAATACCTAATCCAAGAGGTCATCTTAAAAATGATCACATGACTACAGCATCATCAATAAGTGATACTGATGTAATTGCCAAAAATATAGACACACTTGCCAAATCTCAAAAAACTGAAAAGCTTGTACAAAATCATCCATTAGTAAGTTCAAATCCTTATAAAACACCATACAGTAATCCTACTTCACTACCCCTTGATACTTTGCGTAACTTGCCTAATATTCCTCAAATGCTAGAAAGATACACTAATGATGAGAGATATTTATCCAGTTTTGCAAGTAGCCAAGCAGCTTCATTATACCATGATAAATCATTTCAAATGGCGCAAATGTTTAAACAGAGTATTTCTTCAGAAATACACCCAGTCAGCACATCTGTTAGTATATATTCCCAGCCATCTATGTCAATGAGCAAGGACAATAGTATTTACAAAACATCCAGTGTTGCAGCTTCACAAATAGACTCGAAAACAAAAAATAAAAGGAAGAGAACTTCTGACGCTAAACCACCGGCTCAGATAAGCCAAGCTTACCATCCTACTTCATGCGGGACAGATGTGTTATCATCGGTGAAGTCGAGCATGATGCCTGGAAATGCATTTAATTTTGGAACATCAACAAACATGGCTTTAAGTAGTGGACTGTACGGAGATAATGGCAGCTTTACAATTGAAGATTTCCGCAACAGTACCGCCAATCAGCTCATGGCAGCCAACTATATGGTAGCAGCAGTTGCTCATCAACAACGCAATAATGCAGAAGCAAATGCAGAGAAGCTAGTGAAACCTGCTCATCAAAACTCGACTCATACTGCGAGCACCTTTCCTTTCATTGGCCATTCACAAGTTCGAGCAGGTTATCCCTTTGTTGGAACCGACCCGACATCGCCACTGTATCAACAGTATCTCCAGCGCCATCAGGAAGAGTTACTGAGGCAAACAGGCGCTCAGATCATGAGCTTGTACCCCGGCGGCTACCCACCAACCCTCGGCGTCAGGCAACCGTATGACATCAACCGACCTTCATGGCTCTAGAGAAGTTTACAGTAGCATAGCTTCATAACGTGGAAACAAATAAATGTGACTATTGATATAGAAAATTGTAATTTATATTGTTTGTAGATTTAAATATTTTATGATTAATTCTTATTTACATTATTGTAATGGCAATGTTTATTTTATATCATGACAAGTTAATCTTAATAAACTATTATTATACTTATTTTATAATAGTATTCACATAGCCTGTGATGACTTTAATGAGAGACTGCTTCTTACGAACTGTGTCAAGATAATGCGTAGAAGAGAATCCGTTTGTCTTTCCTTAATGTTTAACAAAAGCGATGATATAAGCCCGTCGTTGCGTAGGCTATTTCCTCAAGGTTTATATGTTATCCTTATAGGGAATAGAACACGCTTTGAGTACAACTGTTGTATTGCCCATTCCGTACCTACATACTCAAATGTATTTTTATCAAATAGTAAAATGTTAAATAGTACATGATCTATATATTAAATGGTTATTAATTATAAAAGAAGCAGTCTTTGCAATATCACTAGGTATTTTATACTCATATAAATATTTTAATGTTAACATTATTTAAATATATTCATTAATAATAATGCTTTTTAAGCTTTTTAGCTTTAATTTACTGAACATTATTACCATTTTATAAGGTCACATGAAGTAATATTTGTTATTAAATAAATTAAAATTTTACGTTATACTACTTAACTTAGATTGTTGTGTAAATATTTCACTATTTTATTTACGATCAACGTTTTTTTTTAGCAATTTTAAGTATTTTTCGTTAAGAAATAATTTAGTTTAAATAAATTCATGAACCTAGTATTAAAAAATCATATAAGAATTATTGAAAACAATTCTTCTTGTGTAAAAATAAAGATTTTGAAAAAAATTGACGTGTTGATCACATAACTAGTATTCTTTACTGTACCCTCCGTTACACACGTGTATGTATGGTGTGTGGACACCTTTCAACTCTGTTTCTTCTAGGGCTCAATTTTTGTTAAGTTTTTTTTTTTTGCAATTTGCTGCTCACTATCAGGTTAGGTCAGGTAACAAATATATATTTATTCACCAAAGTATTATGATGATTCTTTACTGAAGGCTGAAGGTAGAGACAACAATTTTGCCGGGTATTATGCAATTATATCGGGTATTCACATAGAAAGCTGGTAAGCACTGATTGCCAACACTGCACGAGCGCAGGTAGTTTTCATGGTTTTTGCCAAATCAGCGACAGCGAGAACCGTTGCCGATAAGCTCATAATATCGGGGCCGGTTTCCAGCGTTCTACATGAATACACCGTTACGGTCTGGCCACGACTTCTGGCTTAGCGGGATGCGGCAGGCGGGGCGTTGTTCATGCCATGTACCTACTGCTCAGTAGCGTTGGCGACGGCGATACGTGATCCTGTACAGAAATTACTTTGTAAATAAACCAATATTCTAATTACACCTTTTCTATCAGCTCATCTTAGTAGGTAAGAAAGTACTAGGTACCTGGTAGGTAGGTACTTACATAAATTATGAATCTACCTATGTAGTTATTACGTGAAGCATAAACTTTGTACCCCTTTTACGAAAATTACGCGGACGCTGGACTATCAAAGTTTGACACCGTTAAAGATTATAATTACGGAGGAGTGTAGAAAGTTAATATTTTTCTATATACTAATAATAAAGAGGATAGATTTGATTGTTTGTTCGTTTGCATTGAATAGGCTCCGAAACTACAGAACCGATTTGAAAAAATATTTCGCTGTTGGGAAGCTACACTATCCCCGCGTGATTGTATCCCCGTATTCCCACAGGAACGGGAACTACGCGGGTGAAACCGCGGAGCGCAGTTACTATATAATAAAATAATACATTAAATAAAAAAATAAAAACTTGGTCGAATTTCTACCGCTAGTCTATTTAATTAAACTTACCTACACATTCGGGATAACGTTTAATTTTATGCTGAGGATGTGTCGACATGTATATACGCGAACGATTTAAATTTTCTGTAATAAATGCTACGGAGTTCATTTACCGCTAGAATATCGTCTTAAATAATTTAATTTAACCGCTGGCGCTGCTGTCCGCACCGCTCTGAGCCACATCTCTCAGTCATGACGTTTGTGTTTATAATTATGTTATTTTGTATGTTTTTATTAAAGAGTAAATGTAAAACATAATGATAAATACCAACGATATAGTGCACGGCTAAAAAAAAAAAAAACGTTTAAGTACTTTTGTATGAATTTAATGAAATAATCGCAGAAAACCGCTGTAGGTAAATGCGCCGTTGCCAGCCTGCGTGGGATGAACGCTCTTAATTTTTCTAGGGTGCTCTATTTCTTTTAATTTTAGCGCTGATATTGTACTGACCTATTAACCGTAAGAAGTTCCCTAGAGGTTTTGATGAGTGAGTAAGTCAGTGGAAACCGACCGAGGCATTAATAAAATCCAAATTTTATAAGCGAGCTAGTGAGCGAGCGGAGCGAGCTAACATAGACCCCGCCATCCCCTTCGTGGTTTTTTTTTTTTAGACCCTTGAGCCCCGTGAATCGGGGCTCCGACTACGCCTTTTAGGCTACCTACTTTTAAGTGTTTACAAAAAAACATTTTTCTCGGAAACGGTGAGTTACCTTTTCATGGGAGTGGTACCAGGGAGGAGGGAGGGCACCCCCTATCCCCCTCCCCCACTCCCCCTCCTGGCAATCGAAACTTAATTTTAACCGTTGATCTCCTGTCAACGTATTAACGTTAACTGATAACGAATCAACTAGTTAAATTCGTCAACGACGTTTATGAATTTAACTTTTTTATTATTCAACTTAATTCGAGAACGCAAACGCAACGAACTGAGCTAATTAAAAAACTTCCGTTTAAAATGACATCATACGTAGCGAGTGACGGTCATGTCATAGAATTTGAACTCTAAGTAGCGCATGAAAGAAATTATTTGAAAAAGTATGACGATATTGGTGGACTGGCGGGCGCCGCTCGTGCCGCCTGAGAGAAACCGTTTCATACTGGTTTCATGGTTTGTTTATTTACGTTTAGAAACGAAGTTCGCTTTCTTTATTTTTGTTTCACACAGTTTGTGACAAGTTGCGCACAAGGTCAAGAGTTTTTTGTTGTTAATCGTTACTATTAATAGGCTTTTTAGTTAGTGTTTAAAGGAACAGTGTTAGGTGTGTTGTTTATGTAAATAGGTACTTATAATTGTTTATACCTATTTGCATTTAAAAAGTCTGGACGTACAGATGCCAGCACATCAAGCTACCCCAATCTGTCAAATTTCTTTGATAGATTTTCAACTTTATAACATGTAAATAAGGTTAATGTTCAATTGCAAAAATTTGACAGTTTGGAGTAGCTTGATGTGCAGGCGTCTGTACTAAGAGTAATTTGCAAAAGATGATTCTAGTGGGAATGCTGTCTGTAAGGAGAAAATATCATACAAATCGACCACGGCAAAATTTAAAAAGCGACTTAAACGGAAACATATTTCAATTTTTTTCATTAGTTTTTTCGACGTCTCGATCATCAAGTTTCATATTTGAATCGAAATTAGCATTATATTAGGTCAGTAGATGTAGCTCAGAGACTAGTTCAATTCGTTGTACGTTGCGGCGTTGAATAAAGCCGTTGAATACCTATATTAACATTTAATGGTTTACTTTGTAAGTTGACATTAGTGCATGTTAACTCGTTGACGAATTTAACTAGTTTAATCAACTAGTTATCGAACGTAAATCAACGTTGACGTTTCGTTACGGAAAAACTTTCAACGACCCATCGCTAGTACAGTCAGCTGAAATAATAGGTACCTGTATCAGTACAGTTAGTCAAATTAATTGGTAGCGTTGTCGGGGACGATGTAGAAGTATAATCGTACTGGCTGCACTACAGTGTTCAGTGTTCGTTTTTTATAATGTCATTTTTATATTTCAAAAACAGTATTTTTGACTGTGCTTGTCACTCAATAAAAAATATCGCAACAAAGAATTTGAAAATTGGTTCGATTGGTTCAGAATAAAATCAAATAGTTGAACCCAAAATGGATAGAAATGTGGAAGAGTATTGCAATGACAGAAATACTCGTAATAAATGTAGGAACCAACGACAGTAGTGATACGTCGTCGGAGAGTGACGATATGCTCTAGACTTGTATATTATAAATTATAATAATAGGTCTTTACCTATGAAATTGCCGTTTTGTATGAAAAAATTTAAACGAATTTTTTTCATGAATTTTTTATTTGTATTAATCGAAGTAATCACCCATGCAATCAATGCATCTTTGCCATCGCAGTGGCAGTTTATTGATGCCCTTCTTAAAGAAATCAGCTGGACGGGAGGCAACAAATTCTTCAAAGGCATTTTGTACTGCCTCTCGGGTATTAAATTTTTTTCCCGCCAAGAAGTTATCCAAATTCTGGAAAAAGTAGTAGTCTGTAGGCGCAAGGTCTGGTGAGTAGGGCGGATGACGGAGAGCTTCCAACCCCAGTTCTTGCAACTTGGAGACCGTCTGCTGTGCAGTATGAGGTCGCGCGTTGTCGTGCAGGAGCAGCGGAGACGAGCGATTGACCAATGCTGGTTGGAGATGCGCCAGCTTCTCCATCATTGTGTTCAGTTCTTCACAGTACACATCTGCAGTAATGCTCACCCCGTTTGGTAAGAAGCTGTGATGAATCACACCGGCGCTAGACCACCAAACAGTGACCATCACTTTTCTAGGGGTAAGTTTTCGTTTAGGGCATTGTTTAGGTGCTGAACCAGGATCCAACCAACTTGCTGAGCGCTTACGGTTATCAAACAGAATCCATTTTTCATCGCAGGTAACAATGCGGTTCAAAATTCCTTCATTTGTGTGTCTGTTGAGCAGTGCAAGGCACGTCTCGACGCGTACTTCGCGCTGGCGATCATTGAGTTCGTGGGGCACCCATTTGTCAAGCTTTTTTACCTTGCCAATTTGACGCAAATGGACCAATATTGTTTTGACGCTAACGTCGAAAGCTGCTGCTAATTCAGCCGTAGATTGTGTATCATCAGCTTCCACAATCGCCTTTAATTCGTCATTGTCGACCAAAGTCTTCGGACGACCGCGAGGTTCATTTTTCAGGTCGAAATTTCCAGAACGGAAGCGAGCAAACCAATAACAGGTGGTGCGTTGGTTTGTAGTGTTAGCTCCGTAAACGTCGTTGATGTTGCGTGCCGCTTGTGCCGCGTTGCTGCCACGACGGTACTCATATTCCATAATTACTCGAATTTTTAACGTATCCATGATGACGAAAAAGATTGAAATGCGATGAAAATGTAACACTAATCAATAAAGAAATGACTACTTTTAGAAAAAAAAATCCATGTTTTTAAAATAAAATTAATTTGAAATTAGAATTCTTAGCCAAACAAAAATTATTTTGATTTGAAATGGCCAGTACTGCAGAACGGCAATTTCATAGGTAAAGACCTAATATAATAGGTCTTTACCTATGAAATTGCCGTTTTGTATGAAAAAATTTAAACGAATTTTTTTCATGAATTTTTTATTTGTATTAATCGAAGTAATCACCCATGCAATCAATGCATCTTTGCCATCGCAGTGGCAGTTTATTGATGCCCTTCTTAAAGAAATCAGCTGGACGGGAGGCAACAAATTCTTCAAAGGCATTTTGTACTGCCTCTCGGGTATTAAATTTTTTTCCCGCCAAGAAGTTATCCAAATTCTGGAAAAAGTAGTAGTCTGTAGGCGCAAGGTCTGGTGAGTAGGGCGGATGACGGAGAGCTTCCAACCCCAGTTCTTGCAACTTGGAGACCGTCTGCTGTGCAGTATGAGGTCGCGCGTTGTCGTGCAGGAGCAGCGGAGACGAGCGATTGACCAATGCTGGTTGGAGATGCGCCAGCTTCTCCATCATTGTGTTCAGTTCTTCACAGTACACATCTGCAGTAATGCTCACCCCGTTTGGTAAGAAGCTGTGATGAATCACACCGGCGCTAGACCACCAAACAGTGACCATCACTTTTCTAGGGGTAAGTTTTCGTTTAGGGCATTGTTTAGGTGCTGAACCAGGATCCAACCAACTTGCTGAGCGCTTACGGTTATCAAACAGAATCCATTTTTCATCGCAGGTAACAATGCGGTTCAAAATTCCTTCATTTGTGTGTCTGTTGAGCAGTGCAAGGCACGTCTCGACGCGTACTTCGCGCTGGCGATCATTGAGTTCGTGGGGCACCCATTTGTCAAGCTTTTTACCTTGCCAATTTGACGCAAATGGACCAATATTGTTTTGACGCTAACGTCGAAAGCTGCTGCTAATTCAGCCGTAGATTGTGTATCATCAGCTTCCACAATCGCCTTTAATTCGTCATTGTCGACCAAAGTCTTCGGACGACCGCGAGGTTCATTTTTCAGGTCGAAATTTCCAGAACGGAAGCGAGCAAACCAATAACAGGTGGTGCGTTGGTTTGTAGTGTTAGCTCCGTAAACGTCGTTGATGTTGCGTGCCGCTTGTGCCGCGTTGCTGCCACGACGGTACTCATATTCCATAATTACTCGAATTTTTAACGTATCCATGATGACGAAAAAGATTGAAATGCGATAAAAATGTAACACTAATCAATAAAGAAATGACTACTTTTAGAAAAAAAAATCCATGTTTTTAAAATAAAATTAATTTGAAATTAGAATTCTTAGCCAAACAAAAATTATTTTGATTTGAAATGGCCAGTACTGCAGAACGGCAATTTCATAGGTAAAGACCTAATATTAAAGTAAATTTAATATGAACTCTCGATTTTATTGATTTCCTTCATATCCATCCATTGAGTTATATCCATCAGTTATATTAAAAAATACCTATAAAAAATTCAAAAATTCTTACCAAATAAATGGCTCTCAAATACGACTGATGAAGCGGCAGGTATAAACTAAGCGAACTTTTAAGAAGCGCAGTGGGAACGCGTATTTTTACATTTCTAAGGTATTGTTAACGCCCACTGACCATACAAGTTTTTTTTGTCTTTGTCATTTGTATGATAATGTGTGATAGAGAAGGCGCTAAAGTAACTCGTCTCCGTGAATACCTACACTATAGACAAATAATATTATACCTCTGCTACCTAGATCTAATCAGAATTAGAGCTCTCTCGCATTGTCCAGGCCGAAGCTATAAAGCTAATTTCTTTTGTAAAGTTGAAAGTCTCATTGCTTCTCTGATCCTACTAGGCACCTCATGGAGGAAAGGCGCGAGATCGAGAGACCGACAGACAGATCTCTTAGCCCTTGAAAAGCGAGCTTCGCCGCTTTAATACAGAGTGTATTCAGGACGCGATAGAGTGGAGCAAAGGCTCCAATATCAGCTAGGGATGTCTTTTGGGAAGAGCCAGCTTACGCAACTGAATACCAATGAAGGCAGGATCGTATTCCACAAACCAGAGCTGTTGAGAGAGATCGAGAGGTTACATGGACACTTACTTATGTCAACAAGTAACCCCATTACGAATCTCGCAAACGACCGAAGGGCTAGATTGACCCGAAACTAAATTGAAGACATTCCGGGCGTCGGCGAGATTAGGATTTAGGCTCTGGAGCAGCTTAAGAACATCAAGGCGGTGATAATGGAACTACGGCCGGAGGCCGGCGGACATCCCCTTCTCAAGCGAGGGCCTTGAGAGAGAAGCTGTGTGACACGGAATCAAACAGCATCCTCGAGGGCAAACAGGCATTGAACAGAAGTGTGGTGGTACTTTTCTTTAAGAAGGGTAATAAAGAATTATAGGCCCATGTCTGAGATGCTGCTTTCTGAGTCAACATGAACCGTCTCGAGCGCAGGTTTGATGCCTTCCAGCCCAAAAAACCGGATGCCGTAAAGGCTTCAGCACCGTAGGCAACATACATACGCTGTGGCAGGTTATACAGAAGACCGAAGAGTATAACCTGCTGCTTTGCTCAGTAACTGCAGTCTCTTCAACGGTGCCAGATCCATTATCAGTACATCAAGGTGCTGAAGTGTTTGTACGAACATATCTACCACTATGTCAGTTCAACTCCAGGACCGAACCTTTAAACCTATACTTCTGCAGCGAGGTGTGAGACGGAGACATTAATCTCTCCGTAACTGTTTACAGCTGCACTGGAGGATATCTTCATGGTTCTGGATTGGAAAGGGGTTGGCATCAACTTCAATGGCGAGTGCGTCACCCACCTTTGGTTAGCCGATGATATAGTAATTTTGGCTGAGACTATGGATGACTTCAGTACAATATAACCCGGCGCATGCTTAAATTAAAACGTTTTACAGAACGAGTACTAACATTAAGCTAAGTTTATTGTTACTAACACCTGTGGATTTTTTTTTTTAAATCCGAAATAAATTGATTTGATTTGATTAAAAATGAGCATGGACAAGACAAAGGTCATGTCAAATGCTTATGTAACCCCATTGAGATACGGTGGACACCATCATGCGCGTGCGAGCCCTCACGACGGGGGATGCTGTGGCCCGGGGTGGGGTCGTCTTGGCGGTGTCTCTAGACATCGCCAATGCCTTCAACACCTTGCCCTGGAGTTGCATCAGGGAGGCACTCCGGTATCACCGGATTGCGACCTACCTATAAAGGCCTATTTGACGGACAGGGCCGTCATCTACCCCGGTCACCTCGGAGAGAGGAACCGGCGACAGATGTCGTGCGGTGTCCCACAGGGATCGGTCCTGGGGCCGCATCTGTGGGACATCGGATACGACTGGGTGCTGCGCGCCGACCTCCCTGACGGCGCACGGTGGATCGAAAATCGGCTGTAGAAGACATAGGATCTCGATTTCTTAAATGTTATTTTTTTTGCTGGAAATGACTTCTGCTGATCATTACTGTTCTATAAAATGTCATATGAAGTAATTGTGTGCACAAATGGAAGAGTTATAATTTTATAAGAAAAAAATGTATGGAGCTGACATGAAAAATGAGGATATGTCTGGAATCGCAAGGTTGGCCGTTATATCCTTGCACACTGTTATAGTACTATTTATTTGTGAATTTTTGACATACTTAATATCGCGGCATCCGATGATCCGAGGATATCGCACGATCTCCGGCGAGGCGGCGGATCTCCTTGCCGGATTACCGCCATGGGATCTGGAGGCAAAGGTCCTCGCGCAAATGTGGGAGTGGCGCGAGGAGGCCAAACGCCGGGGCGTAACTTCGCTGCCGCAGGACAGAGCTCCGGCGGGATCTCATAGCGACATGGAGAGTGCGATTGTCGCAACCCAGGGCTGGGCACGCCACGATTGCGGCGGTAAGTCCCCTCTTTGAGCAGTGGCTTGAGAGACGGCATGGCGTCCTCACCTTCCGCCTGACGCAGGTCCTCACCGGACACGGTTGTTTCGGGAGGTTCCTGTTTCGGATAAGGCGCGAGGAAATGCCCGGGTGTTTCCACTGCGAAGCCTCCACGAGGACACGGCGGTGCTCCGCCCAAGCCGGGCAGACCGCCACCGTGTCCTCAGGGCGATCTCTCGCGTCCGGCCCTGGTCCAGGCCATGGTACGGAGCGAGAGTGTATGGGTGGCCGTCACCTCCTTCAGCGAAGCAGTAATGCTCGCGAAGAGGGAGGCGGCGCACGTGAGGGAGAGGCAGTTTATGCGCCCTCGCGACTAGCCGCCGCAGGATACGCAGGAGACGCCCTGGGCGTCGGGAATCCCAGGCCGAATTCCGGCCACCGTAGGCATGAGCTTGCGGACGGCGAGTAATGGGTAGCTCGCTGTCCGGTAAGGACCAAGCCCAAGTCGACGGCGCGTTGTGTTCCACGCGCGCCTCAATGAGTTGTCAGCACAAACCGAAGGGGCCCGCAAGGGCCGATGCCTGCCAGGGGTACGGGTTCAGTCGAAAGAGATACCGCAGCCCCTGGCATACGGGCTACTGAGGGAACACGGGTGGGTTTTATTCAGTAAAAGTCTGACACGCCCTCCTGTTCCACCCAGAGCGGGAGAAGTTATTTGATGATTTCCCACCCAAAAAACCCCCATTGAGGTAATATGTACTAAATTACCTCGAATGTGTAACCCCCACTCTCATTTAGATCGCAGATGCTACGCTTTAAGTTGTGGATGGATATATTTACCTAGGACGAACTGTCCAGTTATGTAGGTCCAACCTCGAGAAAGAGGTCAATCATCGAATCCGACTCGGCTGAGCTGCATTCGGGAAGATACGCAATAACTTCTAGTCCCGCACACTGCAATGTCTGAAGACGAAAGTCTTTGACCAGTGAGAGTTGCCAGGGCCGGATTTAGGGGAGGGCAACCGGGGCCTCTAAAGAAGACAACTCTAACATAGTCAGAAGAGGTAAGAGTTATGCAATAGAAAGAGAGGCAACTTCTAGGTGAATGTAATCAATTAGCACTGTGCAACCTGTAATGCACTTTATTGCATAGCAAGAGTCATTTTTAATTTAAATGATTGTGTAGTGAATCTTCTGTACTGTGTTACCTTTATGTAATATTCTGTGTGCACAAAATTTCGACCTCTATTTGTCTGATGCTCTAGCTTTTCTGTTTTCAACAATTTATTCTTCTAAATGTTCTATTTCTGTATCAATGTTCAAATGAAAAGCTAACATTACACACAGTTAGTGTTTCATTTGATTTACTGTATGGCAGGTGTGCAGCACATGTATCACACATAATGCCGTCTAAACTGTCTACAGGTGAAATGTCACTCATAAAAGAAAAGCATTGACAAAACAATGTTATGAGAATTAATTTGAACTTGCTTAACCGGTTAAGTCTAGCAAGGAACCTATCAGTTCCAATACAATAGAAAATTTATTTGTCTCATTAGCCGGGATTGACAGATTAACATTTATTACTGCTGTAAAATACATTGAGTAAAAGATTACCCTAGACTGAGTTTAAAAAAAAATGATGTAACTCATAAGTTTGGTTTAAAATTATTCATTATTTGAAAAAATGTAGAGCTTTTAACCTGCTGTCTCCCTACTAAATAAAACAATAATGAAGTAGAAAAGTATTTATTTGTATTAAAATCTATTATTAAAGAAACATTTAAAAAGCTTAAGATTAACTCAAGGGGTCAAGCAGGTCACAAAATTTTACAAAGTTGTTATCACAAGTACACAAATGACATTAATAAATACACAAACAAGAAAGATGATACTTGTTAGTCTTTAGTTAGATTTGGCTTCACTCTGCTCCTTCCTTTGTTGTACCATTTCTCTGATGTTGTCTTCACTC
Organism: Polymixis flavicincta; assembly: GCA_949987655.1. Lineage (NCBI taxonomy): Eukaryota > Metazoa > Arthropoda > Insecta > Lepidoptera > Noctuidae > Polymixis > Polymixis flavicincta. Next base: position 25,122,515 of record OX465171.1, on the reverse strand, counting down.
TCTTTCAGATTTTTCTCTAAATACTGTTTATTGTTTTCTAATTCTGCTGTACGAGCTGTTAAATGAGACTCTCGTGTTTTGAGGTTGTTCTTGACTTCGTTTAAATTAGTGAGAAGAAACATTCTGCCAACAGATTCGTAAGTTTTAGTAGCAGATGGGAATGAACTGATCTCTCGCTGAGTTGCATCAACATGTAGCATGACACGCTTCAGCATCTCTATTTGAGAGTCTATTATCTGAATTTTTTCACTGGTTTGTACCATTTTCACTTGCAATTCATTAAATGCTCTTTTCAATTCTAAATCTACTGGTTTAGCCATTTTTAATAAATGTAACTTTGAATCTGATGTTTATCGCTTCCTCCTCAATATTGCCAATGGCGAAGTGAGGTTAGTCATCTGTCATTCAATGCTGTCAATTTCATGGCAAAACGACCATGGACTTCGTTTTTTTTTTTCTATAGTAAGAAAATCCAGGATTCTGTTTCAACAGCATGTCGCACAAAAGACCAAAATAAAATACATATTTATGGTTCAATGTTTATCTTCTATCTAACCTAATATTATAAAGAGAGACAGGATTTAGTATCTAAGTCTAACTAATATTATAAAGAGGAAAGATTTGATTGTTTGTTTGTTTGTATGTTTGTTTGTTTGTTTGCATTGAATAGGCTCCGAAACTACTGAACCGATTTTAACCATTTTTTCACCAATAAAAAGCTAAATTATTAGGGAGTAACATAGGCTACAATATATTAAAAAAAAAATAGAGATCCTCATGAAAATTTCAGTAATGTAACCCAAAGTTGCAAAATTGGTGTGTCAGCTAGAAAACGCTTTATGCCTTCGAAGTACCAGGTTGTCATAACTCGGTAGGAGCACACCTAACATAGCTGTCAGCTAGATAGCGTTATTTGCCGGAGAAGTACCAGGTTGTCATAACTCGGTAGGAACACACCTAATATAGGTAATTGTGCTAGCTAGAAAACGATTTATACAGTCCAAGTATTAGGCTGTCATAACTCAGTAGGAGTAGGCATTTCGCAGTCTGCCCGTCCCGGCTTCGCACGGGTGAAATCCATATTTTTTCATTCGACCGTGAGAGACCGCCGCCCCTGGCACACATGCTACTGAGGGAACACGAGTGGGTTTTAGTCAGTAAAAGTCTGACACGCCCTCCTGCTCCACTAAGAGCGGGAGAAGTTATTTGATGATTTCCCACAAAAAAAAACCCTAATATAGTTAGCTAGAAAACGCTTTATACAGTCGAAGTACCAGGCTATCATAACTCAGTAGGAGTAGGTATTTCAAGTCCCAGGTTATCATGACACGGTAGGAGCTCATCTAACATAGGTGTGTTAGCTAGAAAACACTTTATACGTTATTTGCGAGTGTCATAGGCTAACATTAACCTGAAAAACGGTCGAATGAAAAAAAATTGGATCTCACCCGTGCGACGTGGCTTTTTTTCAATAAAATTAGGGGGGTGTAAAAAATTACTTAAAATATTCTTTACATCGCAGTTCGAAGTATCAGGTTGTCATAACTTGGTAAGAGTATACTTAACATAGGTATGTATGCTAGAAAACGCTTTATGCCTTCGAAGTACCAGGTTATCATGACACGGTAGGAGCTCATCTAACACAGGTGCGTTAGCTAGAAAATGCTTTATGCTTTCGAAGTACCATTTTGTCATAGCTTGGTAAGAGTACCTACACCTAACAGGTTTGTCTGCTAGAAAACTCTTGATGCCTTCGACGTACCAGGCCGCGACTTACGAGTTGTAGGTCGTAGGTTCGAACCCAGACAGGCGCTTTCATCATCATCATCAGCCTATAATGTTCCCACTGCTGGGACACAGCCTCTCGGTGACAGGGATTGGGCTGTAATCCACCACGTGGGCCCAGTACGGGTTAGTGGATGTTGACAGGCGTTTTACTTTGTGTAAATTATTTCATTACCACTGCTCTCAAAACGGTGAAGGAAAACATCGTGAGGAAACCGGCATGTCCTAGAACAAAAAATTCGAAGACATGTGACATCTACCAACCCGCACTGGGCCCGCATGGTTGATTACGGCCCAATCCCTCTCACAGAGAGGGGGCCTGTGGCCCAGCAGTGGGACCATTATAGGCTGATGATGAATACAAAAAGTGATGTAGATAGGTAAATAATACATTTAGTTAGATAGCTTTTTAAATGCTTTATTCCTTCGAAGTATCAGGTTGTCATAACTCGGTAGGAGCATATCTAACATAGTTATCAGCTAGAAAGTGTTATATGCCGTCGAAGTACCAGGTTGTCATAACTCGGTAGGAGCATAACTAATATAGTTGTCAGCTAGAAAGCGTTAGAAAGCGTTATTATGCCGTCGAAGTACCAGGTCATCATAACTCGGTAGGAACACATCTAATAATATGTAATTATGTCAGCTAGAAAACGCGTTATACAGTCGAAATACTAATTTGTCATAACTCGGTAGGAGCATAACTAACATAGTTGTCAGCTAGAAAGTGTTATATGCTGTCGAAGTTCCAGGTTGTCATAACTCGGTAGGAGCATAACTGACATAGTTGTCAGCTAGAAAGCGTTATAAAGCGTTATTATACCGTCGAAACACCCAGGTCGTCATAACTCGGTAGGAACACACCTAATATAGGCAATAGGGTATTTTCCATTTTTTTTTAAACTATACTTATTTGAAGATTGGGACGAAATATGTACTTGTGCTGTTTACACAAAGCTGACGTCACGATGTCACGTGATAAAAAGTCATCTTAAGGAGCGTTTTGGCGGTAAATTCAAAACAACGAAAAATAAATTTCATTTTAATCGTTTTAATGGAGAAAATAAGCATTTTAATCGTTTTTAATGGAGAAAATGGATATAATAATTTATTTTTTATTTTGCTGTTATTTAAATCGTCCCAATCTTCAAATTAAAATAGTTTTTATCAAATTGGAAAATACCCGAATGTGTCAGCTAGAAAACGCTTTATACAGTCGAAGTACTAGGCTGTCATAGCATGGAGCACACATAACACACCATAGATTTAAGAAAGAAGTTCTATGTAACACACAATATTTTTTAAGGTTATTAATAATAATATTTTTTTTATATATTTTTAAATATTTTTATGTATACTTTTATATTTGAATATTTAAAAATAGAATTTAAGTGTATATTTAAACGATTTAAAGATAATAATAATTATACTTTCTCACAGTACTTTCTTTACTATTTTCTTTTTTTAGTAACCTGACGTAAATAGAAGGGTTTATGCCTGTGTGTTATAATTTTTTATTTTTGTTAAAACCCGTGCGAAGCCGGAGCGGGCCGCTGCATACGGTGTTCAAAAATTAACTGCAAGAATTTCGTTCACTTACTCGACATCGACAACCAACACAAAAAAAATTGAGCATTTTAATATTTTAAAATAAATAAAACAATTTATTCAAAAAAAATTGCACTGTACGCAGGGCTGCGCTTGCGTCTTGGGCCGCCATTGTACCGATGTGATGAGAATATTAGAATGCTGTTTACGAATTTGCGCCGTCGCGTGTCGTGTCGCAGGGGTGAACGACTGACGTGAGCGGCGGCAATTTTGTTCGAAGTGAAAATATTGCATATCTCGGAAACGGGTTGTTATTTTGAAATCTTTCTTTTAGCCAATATTTTTTATTTATAATTCTAAACAAGTCCTTACTTTTTTTGCAGTTAATATTTTAACACCTTATATAATATTAAGGTAAACGGATTATTAACGGATTCCAGCACTCTGGCGCGACCGAGCCGCCTAAGGTTCGTCAGTTTTGAAGCCGCCACGCATGATTTAAAGAATTGAAAGCGAGAACTAGCACAGATGGTATTCGCGGGATTGGAAAAGCAAGATATTGAACAGATTTGTGACCTGCTTTATGACCCACCTACAGCACGATTGTACGACTTGTTGGAGGAACGTCTGGTATCGGTATAGAATACATCGATAAAATACCGAACAGTAGACAGCCTCAAGCCATCACTTAACCAGCCGCACAGCAACTACCGTGCTATATTCATGCATTTGGACCTCGACAAATACCATTCAGTCTTCATCAGAATTGACGCCGTACGCAAACCACTGCAACCACTTACGACGGGCCCTACACAGTGTTGAAGCGTGAAAACAAAGTGTTTACACTACAGCTACCGGGCCGGTAAACTTTACTGCGTAAAGTTCAGTGTCAATAGATCGGCTGAAGCCTGCGTACACTGTCAATAACGATGTTTCATCAACAGTGGCACCTGACGCCTTCACACAGAAGACCTCATCCGGGCGAACTGTCCGGCCGGCGACCCGTACGCTTCGCTTGAGAGGGACTACTGTAGTGCAGCAGCATCATCATTCATGCCGACGCCCGTAGCGCGCAGCGCTCCCTGGCCTAGCGAGTGACCGACCGTGGAACCCTAGCGCTCTGCTACCGCCACTGAGCCGCCACCGCAATGGTGGTGCGCCTGATGTGAGTTCAGTGAACTACAGGCTAATACGTGCTATGCAGGGATAGGGTAATAAACTCGTACGGTTTTTGAAGTGCCCGATGGTATTCTGTTAAAACTGTTACAACCCATATCTAATAGAGATTAGATCATTAGAGAATGGACTGCGCGTTCCGTATTCAGTTGTGCAGTGAATACAGACCGAAAAGTGTGAGAGAGATAAAGTGAATGTGCGGTTACTTAGTCTGAGATGTGCGGCCAGTAGCTGTCTCTTTCTAGTATGTTATCACAGGCTTGCAAAAAAGAGACAGGTAATGGCCGCACCGCTCGGGGAGGTCGGATTGCCCCAACGCTGATATATGCGTATATCTACGGTGGGGTGACCCAGACTACCAGGCACTTCTTCTCCTGCAACCGAGCGGGTGGGCAGGTTGCGGATAGCCTAACTCCGGGGGTGAGGTCGATCATAACGGCCGAACTCGCACCCGGAGCATCTTGAAAGAGATCCCGGACAAGAGAAGTTCCCGAAGGCCAAAATCCCAGGCTCAGGGTAACCTATGTACCTCTTCCTATGCACCAACCATCCAAATAAGCCAACCCTACCTATCCGGACATCCTGTCTACTCCCAAACCCTTAGACCTAATCCCAGACCTAAGGTGACCCCAATTGAACCCATCCCTTCCCAATAAATGCCTCCTTCCTATCCCCATATCCCGTCGGTCCTAGAGGAGGGGTAACCTCGATTCCAAAAAAGCCCACCCCCAACCGTAATAAAAAAAATGCAGAAGGCAATAGTAACTACCCAGGTGGGTCCCGGCCAAGCCGGGGAATCCCACACCGCTACGGCGGTCAGCCCCCAACGTATTCTGGGGGGGGCAACCGACTGCACCTTATTGCCGCGCTCTTCAGCGCAGCCGGCTGCTGACACAGCGCCCAACCCAAAGGCAGCGACCAACGCGCCAAATAACAACCCACAACTGGCTGCGACTAACGCGCCATTCAACCCAACTTCGGCCGCTATCCAAGCGCCACAACCCGCCACCCGGTGTATGCCAACCACGAGCCTCTGGCAACAGAGCATTGTGCGTAATAGCATCACCAACCCTGACAACGACCAAGACCGACACAGACGAAGAGGGACGGGGAAGGATGACGAGCCTGGCAGCTCCAATACTCTCCCGGTTGACGAAGTACGCCTGCTGAACAAGCGCGGAAAAATCCCTGCCCTGGAGAGAAGAGTCGGTAACCGAAAGCGTCACACCCGCGCAGGCAATAGCCAGCGCGAGGCGCGATCGGCCGCCGAAAAGGCACAGGCAGAGGCAGTACGCGACCAGCCGTTAGTCCGCGAAGGGGTAACCCAGCGCGAAAAGCGGCCGGACGCGGAACCACGCAGCCGCCCGTTAGTCCGCGAGGGGGAAACCCAGCGCGAAAAGCGGACGGATGCGGAGCCACGCGACCAGCCGTTAGTCCGCCAAGGGGCAACCCAGCGCGAAACGCGGCCGGACGCGGAGCCGTGCGAACGGCCGTTAGTCCGCGAAGGGGAAACCCAGCGCGAAACGCGGCCGGACGCGACAAAGTCTGCTGGGACCGACAGCCAACCCCAGAACTCCGACAATACCCTCGACCGACCTCGACCTAGACAGAACAGAGGTAGGCGGTATAGACCAACACACGCACAGGCGCAGCCGGCAATTAACATCTTGCCGGGCACCTCCAAGCCGCAGCCTGGACCAAGTGGTACAGGGCCGGCGAAGAGGGAGCGCCCTGACGACACGGCTTCGCCGAGTACGCTACAGGGGCTCGCCAAGCGTGTGAGGGTCCACTCCGCTCAGGGCGAGCAGAGAACCTACGCGCGAGCCACGAAGGATATTCCTGCGAGGCTGGCCGTAGCAATCTGCTTCCCTCCCCCCTCTCGAGACCTGACCAAGGAAGAGGCAGAGCACGTCAAGACCGACCTGGAAGCCCGACTGATGGACACAGATCCGACAGCACCACTCCCGGCTTTCCGCGGATACCCACGGGTAGCGGAAGGCACCGTGCAGATTTGGTGCGAGGACGACTATGCCCTGACCTGGTTGACCCGAAACGTGCCCCTAATTAAACTCAAAGAGACCGACCTCGCACTGACAGTACTCAAACAGTCCGACGTGCCCACCCGTGTCCGAGCCTCGCTTTTCGTCCCCCGTTACAAGGGTGACGTAGCCCGGCTCCAAAGTATTCTGATTCGTCAGAATACTTGGTATGACATTGCTAGGTGGTCACTGTACAGGGCGACTACCGTCGGTGGCGACAACTACGGGACATACTTGACCCTAGGTGTGCCACCGGAGGAAGCCGACAGGGTCCTAGCCCGGGAGCGCCGGATATCGTACCTCTTGGGGTCGATATACGTGCGCTTCTGGCCCACGACCCCACCCTGTGACAAAAAGACTGACAGCACAGACGACAAGACCGCACCGACAACGACACAGACGAACGACATGGACATTGCCCAGCTCGAGGAGGTCATGGCCCGAGCAGCAATGGACGACGACAACGACACCATACCCCCCTCATCGCCTGGCTGGAACGAGCAACTGCTTGCCTCTTCGCCGGGCGACGCACCCGAAGACCATCTCAGAGTGGAGGCAGCGGAGAGATTTCCCGATGGATCCATCTCCGACTAACTCCACTCCACCGCCGTCACCGCCCATAATTTGTCATCCAGACCAACCTCCAACACAGCCAGACTGCCACGGCTAGTTTACGCAGGGCCCTGGAGGTTAAACCCAGAACCATCGCACTGATCCAAGAGCCGTGGATCAGAAACAACAGAATCTGCGGCCTCAGCAACATCGGAGGTAAGCTGATCCTCAATACACATGGTGCAGAAAAACCACGAACCTGTGTATATATTCCCAAAGAAATCCCTACCACACCACTCACTCAATTCTGTTCCAGAGATCTGACAGCTGTCAGGCTCCAGACTGCATGTGACGTTCCAGATGTTGTACTGGCCTCGGTGTACATGCCAGGCGAGGACAATAATTGCCCGCCAAAAGAGATGACCGACCTAGTGCAACACTGCGAGCGCGCCAAGCTGGAACTGATCATCTGCACCGACTCCAATGCCCACCACCCGCTCTGGGGCAGTGAGTCAGCGAACTCCAGAGGAGAGGTACTATCCACCTATTTATTCTCTACTAACCTTAACATTGTTAACCGAGGCTCTGAACCCACTTGGGTCACAGTCCGAGGCCAAACAATCATCGATCTAACTCTCGCCACAGAAAACGCGACAAACCTCATTACTAACTGGCACGTATCTGACGAGCCTTCGAGCTCAGACCATAGAAGAATCCGGTTTACACTTGCTTCCCACATAAAGGAGCCAGAACCAAAACGTAACCCGCGGCGCACTAAGGTGCCCGAGTACAAACGCCTTCTGGCGGCTTTACTAGAAAGGCACCTTTCACAAGTAACCATAAAAGACACTGCACAACTGGAGTACACCGTGACAAAACTATCAGAATACCTAATTGAAGCATACCACGCATGCTGCAAACTAAGGGCGCCACCAAACAACAGCGTCAGGAACCCCTGGTGGAACGCCGAATTGGGTAAACTCAGAGATACACTAAGACAACAATTCAATAGAGCCAAAAACACTAGGCTCCCGGACGACTGGGAGCAATACAAAGAAACCCAATATTTATACAAAAAGCAGATTAGAACTGCCAGAAGGATGGCGTGGCGGAAATTCTGTGAATCCATCGAAACCAACAACGAAGCCGCAAGGGTAAGGAAAATCCTATCGACCGATCAGGATCGAAGCCTTGGCGCGCTGAAAAAACCCGACAACTCATACACATTAACCGACTATGAAACCAGTAAGGTCCTTCTCGAGACTCACTTCCCAGGCTGCAACCTCCTGGAGAACAGGACGTGGGAGGCTGAGCCAGAATGGACACCTACAGACCTAGACTGGTCCAGAGCCCTTAGTATAGTAACAGAAGACAGGGTAAAGTGGGCTATTAACACTTTTCAGCCCTACAAGTCCCCAGGACTAGACGGTATCTTCCCAGCCCTACTGCAGTGGGGGGTTGACCACTTGACACCATGCTTGGTGAAGATTTACCGCACCTGCATAGCACTCAGATACATACCCCTGGCGTGGCGCGAGGTGAAAGTCATTTTCATACCCAAACCAGGCAAACCAGACTATACTCAACCCAAGGCGTATAGGCCCATAAGCCTCACATCCTTCCTACTGAAAACCCTCGAGAGACTGTGTGATAGGCATATCCGAGACGGACCTCTCCGGATGAAACCACTTCACAAACAACAGCACGCATATTCCACTGGCAGATCAACAGAATCCGCACTCCATAGTGTGGTAGCCAAAATTGAATGCGCAGTGGACCACAAATGCTCAGCACTGGCTGCTTTTATCGACATTGAGGGCGCTTTTGACAAGACTATGTTCAACAGCATACGCTTGGCCCTTGACAGACACAATATAGACACGACACTGAGTGGGTGGATCACCAATATGCTCAAATTGAGAGCTGTACAAGTCACCGTGAACGACACTACAAGGGCAGTAGTGGCGAAGGGCTGCCCGCAAGGGGGCGTCCTCTCGCCGCTTCTATGGAACCTGGTCGTAGACAGCCTCATCAAATCACTAAACGACAAAGGTTACTTCACCGTAGGCTACGCTGATGATTTAACCATTATAATAAATGGCACCCATGAAAATACCCTATGCAACCTTATGCGCCAAGCGTTGAAAATAGTCGAAGACTGGTGCAACAAACACCAACTAACAGTAAATCCCACAAAAACCGAACTGATCCTCTTCACAAAAAAGAGGAAAATCGCGGAACTACAACTCCCACGTCTGTTTGGGACTACCCTAAGCCTATCAACTGAAACCAAATACCTGGGCATCTTTTTGGACAAGCAGCTGAACTGGGCAAAACATACTAACTACATCACTACAAAAGCCAGCTTATCCCTGTGGCAATGCAAGCGAATGCTTGGCAGGAACTGGGGTATTAGCCCTAGAGTCACCTACTGGCTATACACCACAGTTATTCGACCAATGATCACATACGGCTCAATAGTCTGGTGGCCCAGAACAGACCTGAGTACAGCCCAAAAAGACCTAGAAAAACTGCAGCGGTGCGCCTGTGTAGCAATCACTAGCTGCATGAGAACCACACCCACCGCTGCCCTACAGGCAATGCTGGGGCTGCCTCCTCTACACCTTATCGTGCGGGAGGAGGCGGCCCTGGCTGCCTTCAGGCTCAACATAGCTGGAACCCTAGGCAAAGACTCTAGAGTAAAGCATATACGCATTAGGGACAATGCGATCAAACGACAACCAATGATGGCATCACCCTGCGATAAAACCCCGAAATTGCACTGCTTTCACAAGCACTACAACGTGACACTCACAGAAGAACAGAATGATCACTCAGGTCCGGAAGAGCTAAGAGTCTACACAGATGGATCTAAGACTGACACCGGAACCGGAGTCGGAGTTTTCTCACACGATCTTAACATAAACATATCCAGCCCGCTGGGAATGTTCAACACCGTCTACCAGGCGGAATGTGTGGGCATTATACAAGCGGTACACGCGATAGAAGCCAGGAAAGTCACAGACACCCATATACGGATACTCTCCGATAGTGCTTCAGTTCTCCAATCCCTAGGGAAAAAATACATAACATCGAGTTTAATACTAGAATGTCACAATGCACTTGAACGAGTAACAGTTTCTAACCGCAACACTGTGACACTGCAATGGATAAAAGGACACAGCGGATCACTAGGCAACGATGCTGCTGACGAACTGGCTAGGAGGGCATCCAGCGCGTCGGTATGTGGACCCGAGCCCATAATGCCCATCCCATTTAACCAGATACGCAGGTGGCTTCAGGACTACACACACATACAAGCAGAGAGCTGGTGGACCTCGACACCAGGCTGCAGGCAGTCTAGGGAAGCAATGCCATCTTTGAATGGCAGGCTGACCAGACGTCTGTTACGCCTGGACAGAAAGGACCTGCGTCTAGTGACTGGGACCATCACGGGACACTGCCCGCTAAACAAACACTTCTACACAATAGGCATAACGGACAGCCCCCTGTGCAGGGCCTGCATGGAGGCTGAGGAAACCGTCGCGCATGTGCTTTTCGAATGCACAGGCGTAGCCCAGATTAGGACAGAAACCCTCGGGGCACCCAGATCTTACACGGATGTTCTCAACAGACCAGGAGTCATAGCCAACTTCTGGAGGGAGGTGGGCTGGTTGGAATAACCACTGACGGCCGCCATGGCTCACGCACAATGGTCCACTTAAAGGACTAAGTGCGGAAACCAAACCCAATAACATAGAACATAGAACATAGATGGCCGCACCTAAGGGCCGCACAGTCACCTTGTCTCTTTCTACACTGTGGTCATTTTTGTGAGGATACGCTCAGTCCATTCTCAAATTCTCAATGTCTATGATTGTCACCCTTTGAATGTGGATACACGGCTTTATAGTAGATTGTCTTTGATTGTTTTTTTTTTTTAATTGGCAGTACTTTTTTCGTTTCAGATTTGAGCTTCTTGCATTATTTTTCTGTTGCAACCCTGCAGTTAAATTTGGGAAACCTTATTTTCAGTGTGACCATTTGTGGCAGATTTCTGCCATTTTGGCAGATTTCGCTCCAAAATTTTGCCTGTGGCAGATCATGCTGACGATTTACAAAAGTGGCAGATTTTGGCAGATTTAAAAGTTTTCATGAAAATTCACAATACCTAATTTGAATTTTCAATGAATTCATCTTTTTTTTTAAAGTACAGAGGCCAGCACATCAAGCTACCCCAATCTGTCAAATTTCTCTGATAGTTTTTAAACTTTATAACAAAGGAATAAGGTTTATGTTCAATTGGGAAAATTTGACAGTTTGGGATAGGTTGACCTGCTGGCGACTGTACATCAGGTTTTATATATATTTAGATTATAAATGATTTTGTTGAACTGGCAACTTCTGGTTCATGGCCAAATTAAACCGGGATTTCCCGCTTATTCTGTTTTTATACAAGTGGATCATATGATTATGAACTGTAATCAAACTGGAATAGTGTTCATATTCTTATCTTCTTTTATAGAATTCGTTTCCAATCAACTTTTGATTTTACTTCATTCTACTTTGATGTGTATCGTGTGCGGTTCTGTGTAACGATTTATGAATAAATTATGAAGAGAAAATACGAGCGTTCTTATCGACCTGAGTGGGAGCAAGATCCTTTGCTTTCTTCCTGGTTGTCGAGGGCTAAGGATGACCAGGATGTTGCATTCTGTAAAGCTTGCAACTGTAAATTAATTACCAGATTATCTTCTTTAAAAGAACATGGATCATCTCAGAAACATAAAAAAAAACATAATTGGGTATAGTGGCCAATCATCGGTAAGTACTTTTCAAGAAGTATAAATATATACCGGGTAAAATGGGGTGAATAGAGACTGCAGGGGTGAATCGAAACGAAACTGCAAAAGTGGATTTTAACAGTAAACACATTAGTCCTTTTTGGCTACAAACGATCATAATTTCAACAGTAAAATCAATTTTAAAGTTTCGCATCGATTCACCTCTGTAGTCTCATTCACCCCGTTTTACGGTAGTCAGTTTGTTCAAAGATTTTTTTTTTTAATTATTAATTTTCCGTTTCAGGTTCAACAGTTTTTTAAGAAAACTCCGTTAGAAGAGAAAGTGAAAAAGGCGGAACTTAATTTTTGTGCTATGCTAGTGGAACACAATTTACCTTTTCGCTTAATGGACCATTTGAGCGAAATAATATCAAAAAGTTTCCACGATTCTGAAATCGCCAAACAATTTTCCTGCAAGAGGACTAAAGCAGCAGCGGTAACGTATAATGTGTTGAAGCCTAATTTAGAAGAGGAAATGCTCGCCGATTTAAAATCGTGTGAAAATATGAAAACACGTAAACCGATGTTTTCTTTAATTATTGATGAGACCACAGATGTTACAACCACTTCGATGCTTGCAGTTGTAACCAAATATTATTCTGAAAAAGATCTCCAAGTAAAAACTAAATTTTTAACTTTGGTTGACTTGAACGGGGCTGATGCGCAATCATTGTTTAATGCACTTTCCAGGGCTTTGACTAATGCTAACCTTAATATTAAAGATGCTATTGGTTTTGGGGCGGATACCACTAACGTCATGTTCGGGGAACAAGGTGGTATTGTTGCTAAAATAAGAGATATAAATCCACATTGCATGTTTATTAAATGTGTCTGCCATTCTACCGCTTTGTGTGTATCGCACGCTAGTAAAAACACCATACCGCGGGCTATTAACCAAATAGTACAGGAAGTTTACGGATACTTTTCACATAGTAGCAAAAGACAAAGAGAATTTGTCGAATACCAAGATTTTATTGGCGCTGAAAAGCATAAAATATTAAGACATTACGAAATTCGCTGGCTATGTTTGCACGCTTGCATCAAAAGAATTTTAGAGCAATGGGATGCCCTTAAACTTTTTTTTCAGTCGCAGTTTTTGGAAGACAGAAATATTTCATCAGAATTCTTGTTCAATAGTTTGAATGACAAGATATATAAACTGTATTTTTATGCCCTGGATTATATATTGCAAATTGTAAACAAACTAAACATTATATTTCAAGGAGATTACACAACAGTCCACACAGCATTCAAAGACATTTCCGAAGTGTATATGAGCCTTTTAAGTTGTTATATGAAAGGAAATTATTTGCAAAACACAGATCCACTTTCAATTGATCCAAAATCCTGTGTGAACTTTTTGCCCCTAAAAGATATGTATTTAGGCGTTAATGTGAGCACTGAAATCGATCGCATAGCCGTAGACGTGAGTTTGAAACCTGGAATACAATCATTCCTTCAAAGAATGCAAACATTTCTGACTGAACTGTGTACTCAATTAAAGACACGGTTGCCACTGAGCAATATTTTCAAAGATTTACAGTTCTTGGATCCACAGCATGTAGTTTACAAAGATTTTACGTCAACTTTAAACGTTGCAAAGAATTTTCCCAACATAGTAGACGAAAACAACATTCAAAAAGTTGATGACGAACTTCGACAAATTAAATTCGATAAAAGTGTAAAAGACTTGTTAGAATCAGGTGGAAGTAGCAACACCAACACAATTTTGAGTGTAGACAAATTTTGGGGAGCGATTGGAAAAATCCTGGATGCGAATGGGGCTATAAAATATCCAAACATTACAAATTTTGCGAAAGCGTTATTATGTTTGCCGATGTCCAACGCTTCGTGCGAAAGAATTTTTTCTCAGGTTAATTTAAATAAAACAAAAGTAAGGAATAGGTTCCTAAATCAACATGTGTCAGCTTTAATTACAACAAAAGAAGGGATTAAGGAACACGGAGACTGTGTCTCCTTTAAACCAACTAAAAACATGATCAAAAAGATGTCGTCAAAATCTATGTACACCGAAAATAACGAAAATTTGGAGGCAAATGTGGATACGTAGAGTAAGTAGTCAATAGGTATAAGAATGCATAAGAAAATGGTTAAATATTTTTGTTGATTAAAGAAATTTTATTGAACTCGTTGTGTATTTTTTTCCGTTTCCATGAAGGCATATTTTTGGCATTTTTGGCGCGAAGTGTGGCAGATTTTGGCAGATTTTTTGCCCAGTCTGTGGCAGATTCGCCATTTATTAGATGGTCACACTGCTTATTTTTCCAATCACATTAAAAAAAGTACTCTGTGCCTAGCACTCAATCGCAAATGCAAATAATTCATAAAACCTGTATTTCGGTTATTTAAATCCATTTAATGCTATGGTAAGTAGTCATATTTGTAAGTTAAATCAAATACATATTTTTCCAAGATTCATGAAGAAAACAAACATCTTAACGTTAGAAAGGTCAGACTGCAGTTTAAGGGGCGCTAATTTAATTTGTTTAATTTTTTAATTGCTGCCTTTGTATTTACTTGATAATTCATATTTATTTGTTTCTCGATCAGTCAAGATTATCGTACCTTTTATTTATGTAAAGCATCGAGTAACAAGACTGTACCTAATTATAAATTGGTATTTGCTATCTTGAAATTATTTGTTTGTTGATAAATTATGAACAGTCTTGTGTGTATGTAATTATTGTAATCGTAAATACATTTTGCGTTTAGTATAGATGCGCATCAGTCGGGAACTACTTGTAATTCTTGTAGTCAGTGTACTAAGTGATGTGTTTATTAGTTTTTCAACCATATTTTTTATCTCAGTAGGTACATGCCGAAGTAAGGTCATCATGCCGCGGGATATTCTGAGTGATAGTTTAGCTGTCCTAAGGATAGTTGAGGTATATAATTAACTACTTATTTTATTCCATCATGTTCCGGTTATTTCATAAGACTGGTTTTTAACCATTATCACTGAAATCACTGTCCTGAGACTTCTTATTTCAGTTATAATTGTGTTATTTTACTGTGTTCTTAGCATGTCGATAGCAATCTAAATACAGTCAGCTCAGAATTTGGCTACAATTTTAGCAATTTCAGCAGCATCCATCAGATTCTGTAGTGTGCAGACAACAGGACACGTTGTACAAGAAAGTGCCCCATTGTTTGCACTTTACTATGCTTTTTGGTGATATTTAAAAAAATATCCATTTGTCATCTTTCTGTAACTCAGCATCATAGAAGTTATCCAATAAGAATGTACTAAACAATATTGAATTGCAATACCTTGTAATTGAGAGTACGTATCAAATGTAAAATATTGCAACTAAAAATAATGTGAAACAGGTTCTGCAGTATTTGACTGGTTAATATTGTACAAAAAAAAAAGAACATTTACATGGGATATATTATTCATAATTTATGGATGCAGTTAATTCTAACCGATGAAGAGGGAATTAAACCAAGTATGTAATAGTTTATCTATAACATACTGGGTTTGATTCTGTCTGAGATTTGCCGAACCATTGTTGGGTAATTACCAGCAGCAGTTAATTGTGCATGTTCTATGGCAATAGAATTGCTTCCAATTAGTTGGGATTTCACATTAAACACTAATTGGATTTTATGATCTGGATATAAATGATTTGATTTTAATAGTTACAGTCTATGCTTTCATTTTTAATCACATTGTTTTCAAAATAGCTAAAACTGAAAAGAATCAGCAATCTGATAATCTAATATTATATAAGCATGTATACATTGTATTGGAGTAGTTATGCACTCTAAAAACAATAACATACAACAAGCTCCATTACGCTTATCATATCAATTTAGCTTTTAAATATTATGAATGTAATGATGTACTTACATTTCTGTCTCATGTCTCTGTTCATTACTAACTACCATGCAAATGACATTGTGTTTGATGAGCTGATAAACTTTGATGCTTTCATTCATAGTAATTATAAAGAAGCATTGTATTACGAGGGTCCTGATTATTAATTTACTAACAGTCCAAATTCTAATGTAGTATGATATTTATACGAATATTCTGACACTGTAGCATGCATGCATTGTTATCAAGGCCCTGCAGTGCAAACTGTCCTTGTCAAAAAATCATGGTCACTTTTGTATCAACACTGACCTGGACCCTAATTGCGTAACTCACGATTACTCATAATCAGTTTCAAATTGACAGTTCAACAATATTCATTGCGTTATTTACGCAACACATTTTAGCATTTTTTTTTAGCAGTTTAACAATCTGTTTCAAAACGAAACAGGATTATGATGAGTTACGCAATTAGGGTGCCGCAGGCCTAGAAAAAACACATTTCTGTTAGCGTTCACTCCAAACGCTACGCCAAAATGTATGTTCTCATTCTCAACATCATTTAAGGCCCTGGTAATTTTGAATGTACTCGACGTATTGTCGTTATGAGCGATAATACTTCTTACCACAATCCGATACGGGTTAAAATCTGTTGTAATAAATTCGAATAATAAATGAGCAAGCATTGTCTTAAAAATGCAAATAAAATTGTATAAAATTAGATATTAACTATTTGATAATAAATAATCCATCACTGGATGCAGTTTGGCATTTGGAATTTTATGGTATATTTTTAATTACATATATTAATAATTCTTATTGAAGGGATTAACTGGTTTTAAAGATAATTAAGAGGTGACTTTGATGATTTTTTTGATGCATTAAAGAATGTTTAATTATGTTTTGAGTTCAATCACTGTATGCAAAAAATACTTGAAAATATCATGTATTTTTTGCTTTCAAAATTATTTACGGTTAAAGAGATAAACTGGTTTAAAAAAAAACAACTTTTTGAGCGTTCTCAAGAAATCTCTGCCTTAACACACATAGCATTAAAACTTCAGATCCATAATGCCTGAAGGGTTGGGCAGAGGTGCACCTGTAATACTCCCACATTTAGCCATGTATAATCTGCTCTTAGTTCCCAAACTGTATAATTCAGAACATGTTTCTAAAATAGTAATGATTTTTCAGCATGAAGATGAAGAGAACTGGCCACTTGAATCCAAGCCATCATGTAAACAGAGTAACAAGAAATCTTCTATCATTCCTGTGAACAGCCAGAAGACTATAACTAAGGATGACTGTGCTTGTTATTACAACTATGGGTATGATTCCTACTTTGATACATCTTATTTCATAATAGGGTATTTTCCAATTTAATAAAAACTATTTTAATTTGAAGATTGAGGCGATATAATTAACATAAAAATAAATTTGTTTATATCCATTTTCTCAATTAAAAACGTTTCTTCATTTTCTTACCTAAAAATTTTTCGTTCTTTCGAATTTACCGCCAAAAGGCTCCTTACGATGACTTCCTTATCACGTGACATCGTGACGTCAGCTTTGTGTAAACGGCATCGGTACAAATACTTAGTTTGGCGCAGTTTTAGAAGTATTTGTGCCCAGAGGCACCGCACACCAGTAATATCACTTTCTATCCATTGTTTTTTTGTTAATAATAAACTTGACATTCATTTGTTTACTTACTACCTACTTTAGTTTACACAAAGTTGCCGTCACGTGTGATCACGTGATAAAAAGCCACCGTAAGGAGCGATTTGGCGGTAAATTCAAAACAACAATAATTTTTTTATTGAGAAAAAGGATACGAGTATAAATCAATTTACTTTTATTATTGTTACATATTTCGTCCCCATCTTCAAATTTGAATAGTTCTTAATAAATAAATTGGAAAATGCCTTAATATGTAGGAGTTGCTGACACCAGCCAATCATACTATATTATTATTCTTCTACACCTTACAATTTATTTGGAGTGAGCACAGCACAGCATGTCTTATTCTTACATATTACTGTATCAGTAGTACTCCTTTAGCAATATAATGATTTACACATCTTTGTAAACTCTATTTCTTATAAAATAAGACAAAAGCCGTGGGCTATTTTTACCATACTGCGCCAGAAGGAGGGTTATTTTTTTCGAGTGTATGTATATTTCTTTGGCACGCTCTGTAGCCTAAACGGCTTGATCGATTTCAGCTTGAGAGGTGCCATTAGATTCGTCTTAATTGTGAGCGTGACACTGGGTATAACAAAGTTAAAAAAAAAAACACGATTTTTGGCGCCACATTGTGTTTACCGATTTTTTTTTTAAACGAGTCAATATTGACATAAATATTTATAAACAAAATACTGAAATATTAAAATAGCATCATAATAAAACACTTTTTCTGTAACAAAATTATGATAAAATCATTTTGTTGACCAATATAATAAAGGGCACATTCAAGAAGTTAATATCACCAAGGAGTTTCCATCAATTATTTTTTGTAATTGAATACACATGGGGGATGTTGTGTATGCTGTTTTTTACTCTTTTGACTTTTGTCTTTTATTTAGTCCGTTGAAACTCAATGTTTGAGAGTAGATAAAGTAGTGTATGAAACCGCACTTATGTAGACGTATTAAAACACTTGTGTGATAATATTAAAAACCTTGTTTGGTTTTTAAACAAACACTCTTCGTGTGTACCCCTCCAATACCCCTGATTGTGCAATAGTTTCATAAACTACTGTTTCATTTTCTTAGACAGTATGTAAGTAATATTATAATATTGTTTTATTTACAATACCCATAGGGAATGTCTAAAAATAAGGCAGATGTTGTTCTTTAACTAATGATTGTTATTGCATATAATACAAGAGGTCATTTGAGATAATGTTATCTATTATGTTACTATTAGTTCTCAAGTCACTCCTACAAATGTTCTAATGTTTTCAAACAAAATGGACTATCAATACATTACACATAAGTTTATTATTAGCTGCCTGATTAATCGGAGTTCATACAATGACATGTGATGCGTTACTTTCTAATTCATTCTTTTTATACAGCTGTTATAATGCATATTCAATGCTCTATCACAAAACAAGTTTACTAAAACTGGTTTAAAGTTGTTACCGAACGAATGGTCTGAAAGTGCTTATCTTTTTAGTCTTATATTGTAGGTATTCATTGTGTACTTTACATGTACCGTAAAGTACCATGATATGAAATTATATTAAATACTGTCTTGTTTATATTAGCCGTAACTGCAACATAAGCCACACGTATTGATGAAAGTACTCCAGTTAATAATAGTAGAAAGTTACCTGCCTTACTATAAGTTGATCCAAATCCATTCTGCCATTTTGATTTTTGTATTTGTGGCCAACATTAAATTTGCATTTGTAAAAGACTAATCAACAAGAGCTTAAATTCTCATTGCTCACAAAAGTATTATTTTTACGCAGCCACGGTGAAAACGGAAATGGTAGGCAACATGATCCTGTCTACCAGTACAAGACAAGCAGTTTGCCGCCTGCTTCATCCATCAACCAGTCCTGGGATGAGATAGTGTGCTCAGCACTGCGCATCACCCCTGAAGATATTGCTAATCAGCTGACTCTGCTGGACTTGCCTTGTTTTAAATCTATCAGACCAGAGGAATTGACGACTTGCGGATGGAACAAACTGAATAAGTTGACTGTGGCGCCCAACGTGGTAGCTTTTACTAAAAGATTTAACAGGGTAAGTAAATTAATGATGACTGTGCTATTTATTTGCTAATAGGGTATTTTCCAATTTATTGAAAACTATTATAAATTGAAGATTGGGACGAAATATGTAACAGAAAAATAAAAGTAAATTGATTTATATCCATTTTCTCAATTAAAAACGATATAAATCCAATTTATATTTCGTTGTTTTGAATTTACCGCCAAAACGCTTGTTACGATGAGTTTTTATCACGTGACGTGAACTTTGTGTAAACTAAAGTAGTTATTAAGTAAACAAGTGAATGCCGAGTTATAATTAACAAGATTTTTAATGGATAGAAAGTGATATTACTGGTGTGCGGTGACTCTGTGCATAAATACTTCTAAAACTGCGCCAAACTAAGTATTTGTACCGGTGCCGTTTACACAAAACTGGCGTCACGATGCCACGTGATAAAAAGTCATCGTAAGGAGCGTTTTCGCGGTAAATTCAAAACAACAAAAACGAAATTTGATTTTAATCGATTAAAAAAATTGAGAAAAGGGATTTCAATAAATTTATTTTTATTTTTCTGTTAAATATATCGTCCCAATCTTCAAATTAAAATAGTTTTTACTAAATTGGAAAATACCCTATTATGTGATTGAGGAACGTAGTACAAAAAGTTTATTATCATATCACATATACCAATCGTAGATGTCGTTTCATTTTCATATTTTTTACATGCAGATTATAGATTTATACTTTAGTTTTTTAGAAACCAACATCCTATCGGCAAGCCATAAAACAATGCACAATTCAACGTAATTGTCTTCAATAATGGTTAAAGAAGTCATTTCATTCAACAATGTCAGTAATTGATCATTTTAGATGATAAAGATCACAATAAGTGACCTCATCACCTCATCAGGGGGTATTCTTACACTGTTAAGAGGCTGCAACTCGATGTAATTGATGAATACGATTTCCGGCACTGAATAGTTCACATCCTTTCGTCTCTAAGATCCAGTTATTAGACGACTAAGGATCGAGTAATTTGTGTGGTCTGAGAATGTGTAACTACGCAACTGAGACAGCTCTCGCTCTTATCTCGGATATGTCCTCACAAATGAACGAATAATAAGAACGACTGTTAGCAGGATGTAGGCTAGTTACGTAGCAAGCATTACTTTATTACTTCGAGTACACAAAGCGGTATTTATTCAGTATCAAAGCTGTTGCGCGGAATCAGTTGCGATAAAAAAGCACAACTTCCTATGTTATATTGATGACATTGAAACAATTATGTTCAACTTAGTTCAATGCAATATTATTAATCATACATTTATTTTAATTCTCAGGTCAGTTTTTGGACAGTACAGGAAATACTAAATGGGCAATCGCCGAAAGCACGAGCTGAAATATTGGCTCATTTTATCAAAGTAGGAAAAAAGCTGCATGAACTGAACAATCTGCATTCTCTGTTTGCTGTTATCTCCGCGTTGCACAGTGCCAGCATATACAGGTAAAAAATAATGAAATACCTATAAAAGTTGTAGACGCTAGTAAAATATTACTCACATTGGTGCTTTGCACTTAGAGACATCGAAAACCTTGGCATTTATTCGATATGCAGAATCATTTTAAAATCTACTGAATGAATATCCATTTAATGATTGATATATTTTCTCATTTACAGGCTGACAAAAACATGGGCGTGCTTATCTAAAAAGGATAAACAACAGTTCGACAAACTTGCGGAGCTGTTTGGTGAGAAGGACAACTGGACTGCATTGAGGGAATATTTAAGATGTATTCCTTTGCCATGTATTCCATATCTTGGTAAGTAATGTATAGATTGCGTTAATTAGCATGGATACTTGTAACAAACAAAACCAATATTCCAGGAAAACCGTAGGCCGCACCCCCTTTTATTCATATACATACGTGTAGACGTAGGCTTATCTCTATTCTGATACAATTAGTTATTTACCAAATGATCAGGGGAAAACCCGTGACTTTATTGAAGAGCTCATTGGCTGGACTATTTTAAGCAGATAACATTGTACGTTCTTAAGTCTCGGTTTGTACCAAAGTGTCATCGAACCAATATGGAATTGAATTATCTAATACCTTTAAACGAGCAATTCTTGTATATATATAAAATATATGAAAAATTTTGAAAAAAATTCATGAAATTTAGTATGCAGGGGGTTTCGGGGGCGATAAATCGATCTAGCTAGGTTTCATTTTTAGAAAACGTCAAAGAAAAAAATGTTTACAAATAACAAAAATAAATATAGTTTTAACAATATTGCAGCCAACTACATTATCCCTATGTTATCAAAATTAAGATTAGGTAATAAGTGCCACTAGAGTAGCATTACTCAAATATATTAAAACAAAATAAATGATTATTTGATTATTTAATTCAGTATTTGAAAAGGAAAGAGAGAAAATATATAAATTTTTGTACAAAATGATACATTTGGGATTTTTCCTTACCATCACAAATATTCTAATAATAGTCGATTATTTTGATTATATATAAGCTGTGCCGAACGCATAACTTCACCTCTATTTCGATTCGTTACTAATAACCTGCTAAAGGTTAATTAGAAGTTAATCATTGATTAAAACCTAAGTAATTGCTAAGCTAAACTGTGGCTAATCAGTGATTAGTGATTTTTTTATAAATAAGTGTATGTAGTCGATTTAATCTAAGGAGGCCATACATTCATTATACATCATACATACATTTTTTCTAAAATAAAAGCAAGACTCTTTTCTAAAAATAACAACCACGCCACATCTCTGCTTTACGATGATAAAGCGGCATAGAGTACCTTTAAATGGCCACACAATAGATGTATTCTGGTAGCAGAGATCTTGCTTGCCTACGCGTGCATACAATATCATGTAATGTAGGTACTTACATCTTATTGAAACAATCATCTGTTTGATTCGTTATAGTACGGGTGGTGGCGTTAGTTTGAACAAGTTATTTTAAACATGGTGAAAATCATAATAACAAGGTGTTCGTGTTGTTTAAGGGACTACTCACACTTATTCAGCTCTGTTTTTCTTGCTTTTTCCATAGAAAACAATGATTTTGCATGAGATGCGTACGCATCCGTTCAGCCACGGAAACCTGAACGGACTCTATACAAAATCTTTGTTTTCTTTGAACAAAAGCTGAACAGAGCTGAATAAGTGTGAGTAGTCCCTTGTGATTCTGATCTTGAGCTGCTCCAGTAATGGGGCGGTCGAAATTAAGAGCATGTTAAAGTTAAAAAAATCTTATTAATAAAGCAATTTCAAAACCTTATGCGGCGGTTTTGGGTCAACTTCTACCTAAGAAAAATAGTCAGCTGCGTGGAAGTGTGGGAATATTATGTCAGTCGGGTAAATTAATATGATTGTTGCGATAGCATATGACCCTATGAAGTAGTAGTCAACGGAACCATGAACTCGGTTTTGAAGAAAAATAAAACTGCATTATTTGTTTTTCAAAAGTGTTTCCTTTATCTTGGAATCGAACTTGGTCGAATTATGCTTCCAGTGATATGATATTTATGCAATACTTGCTTTTGCGCGCGACTCCGCCCGCATGGATGTCGGTCATCGCGTAAAAAAGTATCCTATCTCCTTCTCCATATCCGAAGCTATATGTCTGCCAAATTTCATCATGATCGGTTCAGCGGTTTAGGCGTGAAAGCGTAACACAGACAGACAGATTTGCTTTCGCATTTATAATATTAGGTCTTTACCTATGAAATTGCCGTTCTGCAGTACTGGCCATTTCAAATCAAAATAATTTTTGTTTGGCTAAGAATTCTAATTTCAAATTAATTTTATTTTAAAAACATGGATTTTTTTTTCTAAAAGTAGTCATTTCTTTATTGATTAGTGTTACATTTTCATCGCATTTCAATCTTTTTCGTCATCATGGATACGTTAAAAATTCGAGTAATTATGGAATATGAGTACCGTCGTGGCAGCAACGCGGCACAAGCGGCACGCAACATCAACGACGTTTACGGAGCTAACACTACAAACCAACGCACCACCTGTTATTGGTTTGCTCGCTTCCGTTCTGGAAATTTCGACCTGAAAAATGAACCTCGCGGTCGTCCGAAGACTTTGGTCGACAATGACGAATTAAAGGCGATTGTGGAAGCTGATGATACACAATCTACGGCTGAATTAGCAGCAGCTTTCGACGTTAGCGTCAAAACAATATTGGTCCATTTGCGTCAAATTGGCAAGGTAAAAAAGCTTGACAAATGGGTGCCCCACGAACTCAATGATCGCCAGCGCGAAGTACGCGTCGAGACGTGCCTTGCACTGCTCAACAGACACACAAATGAAGGAATTTTGAACCGCATTGTTACCTGCGATGAAAAATGGATTCTGTTTGATAACCGTAAGCGCTCAGCAAGTTGGTTGGATCCTGGTTCAGCACCTAAACAATGCCCTAAACGAAAACTTACCCCTAGAAAAGTGATGGTCACTGTTTGGTGGTCTAGCGCCGGTGTGATTCATCACAGCTTCTTACCAAACGGGGTGAGCATTACTGCAGATGTGTACTGTGAAGAACTGAACACAATGATGGAGAAGCTGGCGCATCTCCAACCAGCATTGGTCAATCGCTCGTCTCCGCTGCTCCTGCACGACAACGCGCGACCTCATACTGCACAGCAGACGGTCTCCAAGTTGCAAGAACTGGGGTTGGAAGCTCTCCGTCATCCGCCCTACTCACCAGACCTTGCGCCTACAGACTACTACTTTTTCCAGAATTTGGATAACTTCTTGGCGGGAAAAAAATTTAATACCCGAGAGGCAGTACAAAATGCCTTTGAAGAATTTGTTGCCTCCCGTCCAGCTGATTTCTTTAAGAAGGGCATCAATAAACTGCCACTGCGATGGCAAAGATGCATTGATTGCATGGGTGATTACTTCGATTAATACAAATAAAAAATTCATGAAAAAAATTCGTTTAAATTTTTTCATACAAAACGGCAATTTCATAGGTAAAGACCTATTATTAGTAGGGATGAGCGACACTGATTACGATATAGTATAAAACTCGAAATATAATTTTAGGTGGATGTAAACCAAGACGTGTTCGATATTTAATTAATTATGAGAGGTGACACATCTTTTTGAAGCCGATGCGATAAACCTTAATTTTGCGTCGCACTCGCTTGTCTCGTCAAATAGTTTTTGCTTTTTTATATATGCCTTACACAGATGATCACATACATAAAATTTGCTGTCTTCTTCATAATCAGCTTATTATGTTCTTCACTGTGAGAGGGAATGGGACGTAATCCACCACGCGGGCCCAATGCGGGTTAGTGAAAGTCACATATCTTCGAATTTTTGGTTCTAGGACGTGCCGGTGTCCTCACGATGTTTTCCTTCACCGTTTTGAGAGCAGTGGTGATGAAATAATTTACACAAAGTAAAACGCCTTTCTGGGTTCGAACCTACGACCCACAACTTGTAAGTCCCGGGCTTTACCCAGTGGTAACGTCCGGTGGTGGCCCAGTGACCACCGGTGCTCATTTTTAGAAAACGTCAAACAAAAAAAAAAAACAAAAAACTGAGCATAATCTGAATCTCGGAAACCGCTCCAACGATTTTCATGAAATTTAGTATGCGGGGGTTTCGGGGGCGATAAATCGATCTAGCTAGGTTTCATTTTTAGAAAACGGCAAACAAAAAAAAAACCGGGCAATGCTCGGTCATCCAGATATTGTGTATTAATGAAAGAATCATAAAATATTATTGCTTAACTGTCCATAGTATATATTTGTGCTCGTCACTGTACTTAATACTTGACTGTTTTCTTTAACAAAACTACAAGAACAAAAGGTTCTCTCTTTTTTGTTGTTTTCCGAAGAAAAGTATGCAACTTGGGAATCATCGTCTATCTTCGGAAATGCGAACGCGCAATAGTAAATGTATACATTCGGAAACACGAAGATTAACGAGCCTTCTAATTCAACTATATTTGTTTACTTATCATATATGTGTTCTAAAGGTATATTTTTGACGGATCTTGTGTACATCGACATCGCACACCCTCCGGATTCGCCCCATCGCGTCGCAAAGATGGCAGTTGTGTTGAAAGCGCTCGAAAAGTACCAAACGTCGGAGTATGACATCGCTCCTTTGCCTTACGTCTCTAACTACCTGAACAGCGTACGTTATATTGAAGAACTACAGAAATTTCTCGAGGATGATCAGTATAAGTAAGTATTATGAATTTAAGTATTGTATTGTAATTATAATTTTTGGAGTACCTACATACATAATGTTAAGATGGTAATACTCAATAGGTTTCAAGTATGAAAAGTCGAAACTAGAAACCTATTGTACGATAAATTATCTTTAGTTATTACTCACAAGTAACCGCAGTAAAGGTAACAATCGTAAAAATCTTCTATTTGGGTATAAGACTGTTTTCGTAGTCATTGCCGCAAATAAAAGCACGATTGTAACAATTTTTTGAGTGTCTGGGTCGCCTACCTACGTATAGGGTGCTAGTATGTATGTCCAATTGTGCACATACATCTTTTGAATGCATGTACACAATAAGTGGCGTGTTGTGCACGGTCAGGCCACGCCAATTGCCATTGTGGGGCGGCGCATGCATCCGTCAAGATTCATGTTCTAGAATTACACCCTGATTGTGATTCAGTTAACTGAGACTTCAACTGTAATCACAGTGCTTCCTAGCCCTCCAGCCATTACCTTGTCGATCCTGGGACAGTTCAGTTCTTTACGTGCACGTCGGTAAGGGTAAGGATGCATAATTAAATAATTTCTTCGATTTTCGAGCTATCAACTTCATTCGTCTTTCTTCTGTCCTTCTCCCAATTTATTTGTGGTCGGCTCAGAACGCCTTCTTCCTTTCGCATCTAATCTCTATTGGTTTCCAATTTTTATTACAAATATCAATATTCTTGTTGGGTCTGCTTTAATATTTCAAACTGTTCAACTTAACACTTTTCTTGGGTCTCAACCTCCTCATTCGGCACCATCACTTGTTAAAATAGTAATTAAAGCACTTGCGATTTAAAAATAACTGTGAAAAGTACTGCGTTTTATGTTCTACGACATTTTCCCATGCGAATGTTTTGTTTGTATTTGTTATTTAATTCTTTTTGTTTAAGAGATTAGCTTACATTGTAGATTCGGTTTTTGCATTTATCGAGACCCTGGGCCCCTAGCTAAATCAATTGCGAGGCAGGCGCAGTGCAGGGCAGGTTAAGGAGACATATAGGCCCTTATTCATAAAAAGTTATCGAACATCTAAAAAGTTGTTCAAGTCTATTTTCGTATTGAAAAACAGACTTACACAACTGTTTAGATGTTCGATAACTTTTATGAATAAGGGCCATAATGGTTTTTTTTCCTATGTTTGTTGTTTCACTTTTGGTTTTTTGTTTTGTATTAATTTATATTTGTGATTTGTTTTCGACAGTATCTGCGGGGCCATAATGGTTAGCAAAGTTCCATGCGACTTTGTACAATATTGACCCTGCTGTATGAGTGTATTTCAATGCCCCTAAGTTTTGGTTGTGTGGGTCAAGATGAAACTTATTTATTAGTCAAAACAATTCGTAGCGTTTATTTTAATCAAGTACTTTTAAAATCTAACTAAATATTTAATTACAGGCTATCGCTAAAATTGGAACCTCCATCACCCGTGGGCAGTTGCGCTGGTTCCAAAGAGTCTGTGAAAGAAGTGATAACCCCGGGAGCATCGAATGCGGCCAACATATCACCATCCCACAAGCTCGGCTCCGGCTCGCTTCGCCTGCAGGGCTCCTGCCACCAGGGCAAGTTCATCCCGACACATCGGAAGTGCCGATCCCTCGGTTCCAAGTACGTTCAGACTATTTGAAAAAGCAATTTTGTGTCTAATATTTCATATTTCCTTTTAACACTCATCGCTACCTTGTAGAGTCCTGTTTAACTTGGATATGCTGAAAAATTAATTTATAATTCAATGTTTTTTGAGAAATAAACATTATATTCGGTATTGGTTCAAAATAGTATCTTTTGTTTCTAACTTATCATTTATTTTTATCTTTTTTTAAATATACTTACATAATTATTATTCCAAAGTAATTTTTGTATTTTAAATACAATATCATAAATTCTTTGTCTGGGCAATTGCCTCAATCAATTGTTTGTAAGTCTGAATCACACATCATCTTTATTCTTAAATCTAAGCTAAGAAAGGGCCAGCTAAATAATCGCTATTTAATTGTAAAACCATCAAACATGTTGTTAACATTAGTTTGGTAAATAAATCGCTAGCCTACTGCCAACATCATGCTGGTTTTACTTGTAATTTCATATCGATCTCATATCGTCAACATACGATGTTAAGCTTAAAAATAATTGTTGTATCTTTAACTAATACTAAAAACTAAACTTTCACGGATTTCTGTAGTGCTATTGGATATTTTATTTTCATATTTCCCTGCTTATGCTTTCACCAGAGTTTGTTCAGAAAAGTAGGTATAGATAGATGGCAGTATACATTCGGTTCTAATTTAATGGGGGTTATCCGAATTTGTGTGTTTTAGGATCAATATAAAATGCTCAAATTAGTATATTTAGGTCTTGAAATATATATATGTCATAGATAGGTCTTTTTTCTAAGGGAATTGACAGTTCAAATAGAAAAAAAGAAATTTGTTTGAAGAAATAATGCAGAACGGGTATGATTTCAAAAAAATTTAATCGTTTTTTTTTTCCTGATTGTAGCACTAAATAATATGAAAAATGCATGTAAAAGGAGATAATTGTTTTTTGTAGGGTATTTAACAGTAGGATTTTTTAGTTACTAGTAAATCGGCTCGTGCTCACAGCCCTTTGGGACGTCATCGTCATCGAGGGTGGAACTGAGTATTTTTTTAAAAATTATTTCACCTTATTGTTGATCAATCAATTAAAATGTAAAAGAACAACGCATTAGATATAAAATTGCCACAGCTCAGAAGAAATATCTCGTAATTATTTTACACTTTAATTCATAAGGTTGTTTTCGAATATAATATGATTATTGTTATGCGGTATGATGACGTTGAACTCTTGAACTATCATTGTACAATAGCGTTAGACACATTACAAATAATTGTCCATAAATTTATAGTCAAGTGCGAGTATTACGTATATAATTTTGGACCATCGTTCATGAAGAAGTTTTAATAAAACACATTTTTCTAAGAGTTTTTAGTCAAATTTATGCTTATATTATTTCACTGTTTATCGAACTGTCTTCCTTACTTTCATCTACTTTAATCGATATAAATAAAAGGAGAAACTGACTGACAAGTCAACGCACAGCCGAAACTACTAGGACTAGGAACGTGAAATTTTGCAGACGGCTTCCATTTATAATGTAGGGGACCACTGAGAAGGGTATTTTGGGAATTCGACCTTTAAGGGGTTGAAAGGGGGGGGATTTTGTTTGTATGAAAAATCTTATTTCTTGAGTTAATAAACTTGAAACTTGGCTCAAATACTTATATCAGTAAATTATAAAGTAGGTAATTTATTGTTTTTCTAAACTACCCCTAACGGGGGATTGGGGGTGTCAAAGTTTGTATGGAAGAATTTTAATGCGCGGTCTGATTAACTCGAAACTCAGTATTTATACGTAAAACCAAAAATAAAGAATAACGGTATCAGGTTTATCGAAAATCTACCCCTAAAGGGGTAAAAAAGGTATTTATATAAAAGGAGAAACTGACTGACTGACAAATCAACGCACAGCCGAAACTACTAGGACTAGGAATGTGAAATTTTGCTCACGGCTTCCTTTTATAATGTAGGGGATCACTAAGAAGGGGTTTTTGGAAATTCGACCTTTAAGGGGGTGAAAAGGGGGGATTGTGTTTGTATGAAAAATCTTATCCGGCGAAATGCCATTTGCCGGTCCACGGCGGATAAAAAATCGCAGTTGATTGCTATGTGCCGTGGCACGGCACGTAATCTGTGGGAGCCGGTGGGAGCGGTTTTTTACGTTTCTCTATGAAACTAAGCAACCTATCTCTTTCGTTCTTGTATAAAAATGATCAGGATGGACAAGGCTAGATATGTTTCTTGGATTGATGCCAACTTCATAGTGCAAATTTTCGCGGTATTCATCGCAGAACATAGTACTTTGACAGTGCTATGGCGCGGATCCGTGCTACTCGTTTTATCGATTGTGCTGAGTGTTTTTGAAGTGAAAGTGCATATTTCAAGCATGAATACGTATGTAAAGTTAATCAACTTTCTATTTACGTATTAGTTAAAAGCAGTATAGTATATTTACGCATATATTTTACGGAAAAACTTCCACGAGGTGGAAAAATGGCCGCCATATAAAATCATAAAATATTTGCGCTGACTTTTCGTGTGCGTATTTTGTATGAAATGGCTAAACTACTGCTAAAATGGTAAGAAAATTTCATAAACTATCCATAAATATACGATGTTGTGTATGAAAATTCAGATAAAGTAGTCAAAATTGCAATTTTAACATGTCATTCCTCCGTTGCTATGCAACAGTCCGACCTGTTGCTAAGGGCCGAATTACGTCATCGCCCGATTCTCGAAAAAAATACATAATTATTAAAAATAATTAAAACTTTGCTATAACACTTAAATAGGAGGTAATTTAATGTAGTTTCTGGAATAGTTTTCACATTTGCAATCGATTAAGCAATTCATAAGAAAAAACCCGAACACGTGACGCATACAGCGTCACGTGTTCTTAAGTTTTTGTAAACAATAGACTTTTTTTATGGATTAATTTACGAACTCCTTTCATTGTGAACACTTGCAAGTATTTATTTATAGTTAGCAACAGTCTTGAACTGATTAAGTACATAAACATTTGTCAAACTGCGACCTGCTTACAACTGCAAAAAAAAATTTAATGAGTGTCGAGTTACGTAACAGTTATAAGTGGCCACTTGTGTCGCGTGAAGATAAGATAAGATTAACGTCCTTTTTTATATGTTTTGGCTGCCTGGTGGTAATATGTTTATTATGTAATCGTTATTGTAGTGTAATAGTGATTACTATTAAATGGTTTATTATTAAAATATGTATTTTGCTTTTATTTCTGGGGCCTTGAATGATAAAGTGGGAGACAAATAACAGCACTCGTTTTTAACTTGAAACCTACTCATTTTATTGTAAACTCAATTTCACATAGGTCATACACTGAATAAAAAATGATGTACTAATTCCGAAAAAGTTACAGTTTCATATGAGTTTCATAGTAAAATAGCGAGAAATCGGGGTTTTAACCCAAGGGACCTAAGGGGACGTGACCTAATCGACGCCATCTTGGAGTCAGCTAGCACCAGGTCATTTTTTTTTTTTTTTGACATTACACTTTAAGGGTTATTCCTTGAGTTAATAAACTTGAAACTTGGCACAAATACTTATCTAAGTAAATTATAAAGTTGGTAATTTATTGTTTTTCTAAACTATCCCCCCCGGATTGGGGGTGTTAATAGTATACACAGTAAAGTTTTATAAAAATGTGGCTGTTATTTTAGTAGATTGTATTGTCTTACGACTTCCACGCATACGAAATCGCGGGCAAAAGCTAGTTACACATAATATACAAAGTTGCCGTTTGTATAGTAATACCCATAATATAAACAACTTTCACTCTGCCTACGACAGTGAAAGTTAGACACAAAAAGCCGCTTCAAACGAAAGCGCTATACCAACAGCACCAAATTTTAATGTTCATACTTCATACATTTGATGCTGGTGATTATAGCACATTCAGCTGCTAAAGGGGTCAATAGGAGACAAAAGTTTGTAGGGAAATTCGCCGTTTTTGTTGATCGAGAATACCACTGGTCATATTGGCTTGCTTGTATACTTGATAAAATTCTTAATTTCACTAACAGGCAACGCACAGCCAAACCGCTGGGTACCTGGTAACCTGTAGAACCAATGTAATTTAAACTTCAAATTATAACATTTAATTGAATTGAACCATTTATAGGCACTTTTCAACTGACATAGAGTTGGTCAGTTAGCCAGAAAGTTGTAGTTCGTTGCCCATTCCGAAACGTAGATCGTTATGGAGATGAATGGGCAAGTAGCTCCAATGACACGCCGGTAAATCAGGAAGTTACTAATTCTTGGGTACACTATACTTTTTGCTTCTAAATGTAAAAAATAATATGCTACAATTCAAAATACGAGAATATAAATGAAATATAAATGGCAGTTAAGGTATATTCGACCCAATTTGATAAAGTGACAGACAGGTGCACCTAGCTTCTGACGTTTCATAAGTGCCCTTGCTCTTGCTTTGGGGGGTTTTGCCATAATCGCCACGCTTGGCAGGCGGGTTGGCGATCGCAGTATGGTGGTAAAATGCATAGAGAACGCTGCTGCCCATAGTCGTCTTCTACGACACCCACGGGAGGAAATGGGATGATGCTATTCTTTTACGTCCGGTACCACACGGGATTAATCACATTAGGTGAATTCAAATAGGAGCCCGGATTTAAATGGTGTCAAAAGAGATATTTACCTGTATTATATTGTACGTTTATTTTACTTTTAATTTAAAAATTACAGTGGGATATTAAACCGGGGTTTATGTGTAGTATCCACAAATAAACCTCAGATTGATTCGAACTTTTTGGTATTCCAAAAAGCTCGAAAATGGATATAATAGACCCAAGTTTGCCTCATTTCACTGCCTCGTTGGTTTAGTAATCACAAGCGCTACTGCTAACTACGATGTCCTAGGTACGATTCCCAGATTTAGCTAAATGTTATTTATGGGACTTTTCCATTAGTCATTTCTCATTACCAGCCCGTAGTAAGGATGTGCCCGGTTGATGGCAATAAGCCCGAACCCTGTAATCATAGGACTTTCATGCATGTCAAACTCAATATCAGTGGTGGGCAAAACGTGTAAGGACCGTAGAATCTGTCGGCCTCAAACCCCAACCTAAACTTGCAAGTTTTATTTCAGATGGGTCTGAGATTGAATTTCTATGACACCCACCCGGTCCAGCTTCGGTTCTCTTCTATTATTGCAAGGCCGCCTCAGGAGGCTGTTCTTAAAATTGGCTCAGGCAGCAGCGAAATGCGTGAAGAGCCGCTGTTGTTTGACTGTTGACTTAAACATTACTGGCTAGATTTGGGTGTAGGTACTAGAAGTACACCTTTGTCTAATCCTTTGGGGAGAACAGGCGTGCTATTATGCATGTAAACCAATATTATAGTCTCGACTAAATACACATTGTAGCAGTTGACTGGCTAAGTCAACTGTGAATCACCGTGTACACAATACACAATGTCTGAACACGTAACATCCTGTAGTTAATCAGCAGTATTGTGAATCTGTACCGCTGCAATTGAGGATGATTGCTGCGGTACTATTAACTAAGATCAACAAAGGGATACTGTAGAGACTGGGGTTTAAACGGACTCGGGCTACGGCTGAGCCAAACTTATCAGTCTGCACACCATTTTTATATCACACTTCATTGATTTATGCGTTTGAAACGTTCGTCAAATCGAGAAAGTTATTAAAGTAATAAAAAATTCTTAGTGAACTTTGTACATTGTCATTGCACGTGTGTTAAGGAATCACCCCGCTGCACTTTGGTGTTTTTCTTCCGTTCAGAAACATCTCTCACCGGAGCGAGAGACCTAGCTTAAACGTTATTAACTCTCTATTCTATTACATCTCTCATTAAATCTTTAAGGTTAGGGAAGCTACAAAGCCTAAAGCAATGACTTCACAAGGTACCTATTCGTACCTTCACCGGAGCGAGAGCTGGCTCAAACGTTATTAACTCTCTATTCTATTACATCTCTCATTAAATCTTTAAGGTTAGGGAAGCTACAAAGCCTAAAGCAATGACTTCACAAGGTACCTATTCGTACCTTCACCGGAGCGAGAGCTGGCTCAAACGTTATTAACTCTCTATTCTATTACATCTCTCATTAAATCTTTAAGGTTAGGGAAGCTACAAAGCCTAAAGCAATGACTTCACAAGGTACCTATTCGTACCTTCACCGGAGCGAGAGCTGGCTCAAACGTTATTAACTCTCTATTCTAATCTCTCATTAAATCTTTAAGGTTAGGGAAGCTACAAAGCCTAAAGCAATGACTTCACAAGGTACCTATTCGTACCTTCACCGGAGCGAGAGCTGGCTCAAACGTTATTAACTCTCTATTCTATTATATCTCTAAGGAAACAAACAGTTACATTTTACAATATTACACGTATTATAAAATGGAGATATACAGTTGTAGTCATACAATTAAGAAAGATTTGATGTTACAGAATTGTACGGTGTGGTTACAGCGTTCAATCAATCAATGGTACAAATAAGATGAGAACTCATCGGTCCAATATAATTTGTGACCCAATAAAGTTGTGCAAACATCGACAGATGCTACTTTCCGTTCAGACGTCAATCGAGTTACAAATCACGTCAGAACTAGGCTACAGGAGTAGGCGTATCTGAAATGACTTTATTAATGTCGGGTCGGAGGCACGTTAGCTATCACATTTTCCAATCTGGAAGTAGTGTTGCATTTAGATTCGATTGCGGCTCTACGATGGACAGTTCAATTTACAGACGGTTTAAGCTGCAAATCACTATTAGGGAAGATTTTGTTGGCTATATTTGTTTTAATTTTCCGAAATATTTATTTACTGTTCAAGTTTATGTTCAATCCATATTCAAGATATGGCAGCAATTATAATACCGAAATATAATGTATTAACTTATAAATGTATTAATTTTTCAGTATCCTATTTTCTTTTCTTAATATTTATCTAATTTTACTACCTCCCTCACTTTCCACTCATTATTTTTGATTTCGATATTTTGCAAGAAATATCCCGGAACACATTGGCACAATATTATATAATGAAATCAAAATTTAAGGCGTTTTGATATTATAACCCTGAGACATAATCATGTTTTATTTATGGAGTAAAATTATAATTATGTACCTACCTACAGTGTATTTTTCCTCTTGCGATTGGCACCTAGGTTTCGTAGCGCGAGCTTACCAAGAAATTTTCACAAGGTCAATTTTGGTATTGGGTGAGTCTTTTCCTAGTTATGGACACGGAGGCTTGCGTTGTAATGTTATGTAGACAACGATTGTATATTTTATTCAAATGACTGTAGAAATAATTAAAATAAATTTTGAGCATGTTTTCTTTTCGTACTTTCTTGTGTTTGCCTGGCACAAAGTTCGAAACTTGACGGGTAATCAAGCGTATCGTCTTGCGCCACACGTAGGTAATTATCAACTTAATAAATGTTCAAATAAGATGTGCCAAACCTGATGATTCATGTTAATAAAGTGATGACCAAGGGCCATAAGTCGCGACAAAATATTAACTCCTGGCATGCTGACCGAACCTCGTAACGTCATCAAACGTCTTCCGTCATCACGCCTAACATTCATATAAATTATAGGGTTACTACTACTGGTAAAGAACGCAGAGCCTGATTGCATTGCAGACTCAATTGGAACCCAGTCGGGTACTCATAACGAGCGATTGGCGATAACATAATAGACCAAGGTAGAAGCCTTTAAAAATAATAAAAAGTGAAAAAAATAATAATAGTAGGATGACCATTGGAAAAGGAGGAGAATATTATAAAAATGAAAGGAAAAATAATTTACGGGCGATTTGAGGTCGGGAAGGGGAAGGGGGTTTTTAAGGGTAAAAACGGTTTATCTCGATTTCCGGCAAAACTAAAAGTCCTATGGAAAAAAGTCAAATGGCAAAGTTGTAGGTAATAAAAAGATCTAAAACTTTTGTATTCACACTTTTTTCACATAACCTCAAAATGTATGTGAAAAATTCAAAAAACCAAGTTTTTGGTTTTTTATTCTTCTTTTACAAAAAAAAAAAAATCACGAATTTTGGTGAAAACTTACCTTTTTATGTCCCAAATACGCTGTAATTTATTTGATTTGAAATATTTATTTTTTCACCTTATTTTGAATTAATATCGAAAAAGCACCCTAATTTTCAATCGAAAATTCACCCGTCAAAATATCATTTTCAAAAAGTTGGTATGCTTTCTGTTCGTTGAAATCTCTACTTTCCGGTGGTGAAATATATATATATATATATATATATATAAATATAACAGTAGTAAATCTTCTCAGAAAATGCAAAAAATCGAAAAAAACTTCAATACGATTTTCTTAAAATTATTATGTACAATTTTGAGCAATTGTGACCTCGCCGCCGAGGTCCTCGCGCCCCGCGAATGCCCCTGAGTAACGATCAGACCCCCGACCGTCCCTTGCTCGTTGATGCGCCAGCCCGCGCCGCAGCTGAGCCAGTAGCTTTAAATTCCCCGAATAATAAATCAAGAAAATACTTTGATCCAGCCTGTCCCCACTAGCTGCCCGCCTCCGCCAGTAACACCCTAAGCCGGGGTTCGTACCCCACCGGGGGTGCCCACAGCGTGCAGTCGCTTTAGGTTAAGTAGGTTTTATGCCCTGGCTGGAGGCTTATAGTATCACTAAAAACCTTCACAAGAAAGCCCGGTTAAGCAGTCACGGCCTCTCAAGGTCAACTGCGAGATGCCAAACACAAAAAAAAAAATTACCTACGAATTTTTTTTGCCCATCAAAAGGTAGTAGAATCTTCTATAAATTGTATGCGTATATGCCTATTTATTACTATTTTAAGATAACTTATATAATATAAGAGTAAGTAACTTATATAAGTTATCTAATAACTTATCTTACAATTTATAGACGATTCTACAACTTTCTCAAAATATTGTAGATGTTTTATTAAATATTAATTTTATTAACTTATTTGTTTATTCATTGTTGTAGTATATTTCGATTTGCAATTTTTTTGTTTATAAATGTAATCTGTAATCTTACGTTTTTCGATTAATTAAAGTGTAAATTTTAATAAATAGCTCAAAATTGTACATAATAAATAAAAAAATCTAATTGAAGTTTTTTTCGTATTTTTGCATTTTCTGAGAAGATTTACTATTGTTATATATATATTTACCACCGGAAAGTGGAGATTTCATCGAACAGAAAGCATACCAACTTTTTGAAAAAAGCTGATATTTTGACGGGTGAATTTTCGATTGAAAATTAGGGTGCTTTTTCGATATTAATTCAAAATAAGGAGAAAAAATAAATATTTCAAATCAAATAAATTACAGCGTATTTGGGACATAAAAAGGTAAGTTTTCACCAAATTTCATGAAAAAAACTTTTTTTTTGTAAAAGATAAAAAAAAAACCAAAATCATGGTTTTTTGAATTTTTCACATACATTTTGAGGCTATGTGAAAAAAGTGTGAATGTTTTAGATCTTTTTATTACCTACAACTTTGCCATTTGCCTTTTTAACCCCCGACGCAAAAACGACGGGGTGTTATAAGTTTGACGTGTCTGTGTGTGTGTGTGTGTGTGTGTGTGTGTGTGTGTGTGTGTGTGTCTGTCTGAGGCAACGTAGCTCCCGAACGGATGAACCGATTTTGATTTAGTTTTTTTTGTTTGAAAGGTGTATTAGTCGGGAGTGTTCTTAGACATGTTTCATCAAAATCGGTTCAGCCGTTTGAAGATTATCAGCTCTTTTCTGGTTGAAAAAGGGATTTTTGCCTCTGATCAACTCAAAATTTGGGATTCTATTACTTCAATGATATTAGACGAATAAAATAACCTTGAACTGATGCTGGAGCAACACCTGGAATTTCCAGGAAACCCAAGTTACTCACCAACAAACAGCAGAAGTATCGTGTTTGGGCTCATTGAAAAGGTCTCAATGAATAGATTATAGATAAATGGTGATTTAAGGGAGACATTAAGTTTAAAAAGCAAGAAATAAAAATTAAATAAAAAATTTAAAAAACCCCCGACCCACACAAAAACTCCAAAAAGTTAAAAATAATATTTATAGGCCTTTTAATTTTAACGTAATATTTTCATCAGGGCATTGTCAAGTCGGGGGACGGTCAATGAAAACGCCAAACAGAGGCCTAGCCGTCCCCCGACTTGACAATGCCCTGATCAAAATATTACGTTAAAATTAAAAGGCCTATAAATATTATTTTTAACTTTTTGGAGTTTTTGTGTGGGTCGGGGGTTTTTTAAATTTTTAATTTAATTTTTTTCCATATGACTTTTAGTTTTGGCGGAAATCGACATAAACCGTTTTTACCCTTAAAAATCACCCCCTTCCCCTTCCCGACCTCAGATCGCCCGTAAATTATTTTTCCTTTCATTTTTATAATATTCTCCTCCTTTTCCAATGGGTTTCATCCTTCTATTATTTTTTTTGGTTTCAAAAATTATCAACCCTGGTCTATAATTATATCATGTCCTTAGTTTGTTTATACTACTAAACATAAATACTAAGAACACTGTTTGTTCCAGTTGTAATATTAAGTCTTTACCTATGAAATTGCCGTTCTGCAGTACTGGCCATTTCAAATCAAAATAATTTTTGTTTGGCTAAGAATTCTAATTTCAAATTAATTTTATTTTAAAAACATGGATTTTTTTTTCTAAAAGTAGTCATTTCTTTATTGATTAGTGTTACATTTTCATCGCATTTCAATCTTTTTCGTCATCATGGATACGTTAAAAATTCGAGTAATTATGGAATATGAGTACCGTCGTGGCAGCAACGCGGCACAAGCGGCACGCAACATCAACGACGTTTACGGAGCTAACACTACAAACCAACGCACCACCTGTTATTGGTTTGCTCGCTTCCGTTCTGGAAATTTCGACCTGAAAAATGAACCTCGCGGTCGTCCGAAGACTTTGGTCGACAATGACGAATTAAAGGCGATTGTGGAAGCTGATGATACACAATCTACGGCTGAATTAGCAGCAGCTTTCGACGTTAGCGTCAAAACAATATTGGTCCATTTGCGTCAAATTGGCAAGGTAAAAAAGCTTGACAAATGGGTGCCCCACGAACTCAATGATCGCCAGCGCGAAGTACGCGTCGAGACGTGCCTTGCACTGCTCAACAGACACACAAATGAAGGAATTTTGAACCGCATTGTTACCTGCGATGAAAAATGGATTCTGTTTGATAACCGTAAGCGCTCAGCAAGTTGGTTGGATCCTGGTTCAGCACCTAAACAATGCCCTAAACGAAAACTTACCCCTAGAAAAGTGATGGTCACTGTTTGGTGGTCTAGCGCCGGTGTGATTCATCACAGCTTCTTACCAAACGGGGTGAGCATTACTGCAGATGTGTACTGTGAAGAACTGAACACAATGATGGAGAAGCTGGCGCATCTCCAACCAGCATTGGTCAATCGCTCGTCTCCGCTGCTCCTGCACGACAACGCGCGACCTCATACTGCACAGCAGACGGTCTCCAAGTTGCAAGAACTGGGGTTGGAAGCTCTCCGTCATCCGCCCTACTCACCAGACCTTGCGCCTACAGACTACTACTTTTTCCAGAATTTGGATAACTTCTTGGCGGGAAAAAAATTTAATACCCGAGAGGCAGTACAAAATGCCTTTGAAGAATTTGTTGCCTCCCGTCCAGCTGATTTCTTTAAGAAGGGCATCAATAAACTGCCACTGCGATGGCAAAGATGCATTGATTGCATGGGTGATTACTTCGATTAATACAAATAAAAAATTCATGAAAAAAAATCGTTTAAATTTTTTCATACAAAACGGCAATTTCATAGGTAAAGACCTATTATTTTCCCTGAAATTCTCTACCGACGTTTCACATTCAAACGTGTCAGTGCGCATTGTTGTTTTCCATTGAACTCGTAATTTCGATCTTTGTGTCTAGCATTTTCATAAGAAGGCATCTTGGAACACTACTTTGCTAATTGGTTTGCAAATGGATGAACTGAATAAACAAAATGGCAACACAACTTTCCTCAATTTATTTTCATAGTAACCACAAACCAAGTTCGCATAACCCCTTTTTTAAATGAGATTTTTCAACTTCAATGTGCCTTCTTTATTTTAACAAAGGTGTAGTCTATAAATAAATTATTTGCAGTGTTGTAAAGTTTCTTCGAAAACTTTATATTTTGATTAGCGCTTCCATGTAAGTGCAGTTAGTTGATAGCGTAGCTAAATAGTTAGAAAGGAGGGCTAGTTTTTTGTTGATCAACTTTTATCAAACATGCCAAGGAAAATGTACCTGACCTCTAAGTACTTTTTATGGCATACTTTTTTTGGTCAACGACAATTAATCATTATTTTTCATACTAGATCAACATCAAACTTGGCAATTAAATTAGGTGACTTTTCAAAATCCCCTGAAATGTTGAAACTGACGAAACGAATAAATAAATCTGCAAACGCTTGGCTACGTTCGTAATAATATTCAGGCAGTGCATATATCAAATGTAAATCGCGTACGGAAGGAGACTATGTATTTGCGTACCTACGTGATACCATATTACTATTTGTTTACTCAGCAGATTTCTAAATGTTATCGACAATTTCACCGACTGTTGGATAAATGAATTGAATTCAAATGTTTCATGGGACACGTGAACTTAAAATATAATACAACTACATACTTTCGATGTTTTTAAAATTACTTCTATTAAAAAAAGGCCGTTATACAAACATTTATGCTCATTTAAGGTTATTTTTTTTCATATAATAAAACCGAAATGAAAGATGACATTAAATAGCTTTCCTATATAAAATGTAGTAAAACTAAACTTAATGGACCATCTTTTCGCCCCAATTCCTCTTAGCGAACATGGCACCGTAGAATCGTACGGAATTTGACAGTAATCTAAATCTGTCTCGTTCGTTTTCCGTGTAGATTCCTATGTTTGTATAGGAGACTTAGTTTAAAATAATAAAGAATGTGGAATATAACTGAAACTAGCGGCAATAGTGTACAGCCCGCATAACAAGACATAAGTTTTGCGTTTGTACGTAAACGCGTATTGCATCGATAGTTTGTACAAGATTGCGAGGTTGCGTCGTGTAAGGCCGTAGCCTAACCAAAGCGATCGTTTCGGGAACAGGCGATTGACGCGAGCATGTTTTGGCCGTGTCCTAACCAATCCATTTGAGCCTTCCGGATTTCCGCGTGTTGGCTTTAAGGTGTATGCGCTAAGGTAGCTCGCGAAAATCTAATTTTCTTCTGGTTTTTTGCAATTCGCAGGTCAGTGTCAGGTTGTATGTTGATGAAAATATGAGTCACGACCGCAACAATGATGTATTTACAGAAAATCGTTAAAATCATCAGCACAACCCTTTATTTTGGTTGTGAAATCATCCAATAACTTCTCCCGCTCTGGTTGGAGCAGGAGGGCGTTTCAGACTTTAACTGACTAAAACCCACCCGTGTTCCCTCAGTAGCCTGTGTGCCAGGGGCGGCGGTATCTATTTCGAACAACCCGCACCCCTGGCAGAGTACAACCCTTTAAGGTGAATCTTGTCGACATTTTATCCATACAAACTTCGGGAGTGTATTACTCCACTGTTCGATAATGTACGTCCAAAATTAAACATGGTATGGTTTTGTCTGATTGTTAAATGTTGTCTGAACGGAAAAAGAATACTAAAATAAAAATCCATTAAAATGTTAAGAGCCAACAAAGATTTGTTTTTCTTGCTAATTTAACCTAACTTTGGCTGTTTAAGTAATAAAAGAAGTGTAAAATCTCCTAAACCAAGTCGGTACCGACAAAACTCAAATATCGAAAAGTTCATTCAATTTTATTGGTAATTGACATAAGCAGTGGTTTTTTCATAAAACCTGATCTTCCGAAGGCCCTTTCTTCATTTACTACGCGCCCTCTTTTCTATAACTGATCCTGCATCTCACTCAATAATGTTGTGCAAGTAGACTAGCGTTCCCATTACTACCCCTGTCGGACACGATGCCTGGTGAGACAGCGTGCTTTTTAGCCGTGCCCACCAGTGCGTTTGAGCCTGCGACTAGATTCCCCTTAGGTTCATTTCTTCTTTCTCTATATCATGAAAATAAAAAAATTGAATGGGATTAAATGAACTTGGGAGGGTTGTATTGATGACATACGTGTAACGATCGCGAATCATATTTTGGTCAAAAAGCAGCCTGTCACTGATCTGCAGATTGTAAAAATCGTAAGAAAATTTGACTTTCATGGGCTACCCTGGAACTTCCATCTTAAGTTGATTCGGCGTCCACTAACACAAACGCAAAACTCAGTCTCTCAATTATTCTACTTATGTGGGCTGTTTGTAGTAACTTTTAGATTATATACAATTTTAAAGATGATTATGTCTATTGGACGCCGACGAATACAATTATATAATTATTTTTAAGCTTGCATGTCATTGCTATTCTGTATTTAACATTTCCATTTCCACTGTGTCTTATTTGTGTTTGTAATTGTTGATCAATGTTGTGATGTTTTTGATTGTGCTTACTGAAATTGTGATGCTTCGTGTTTAATAATCCTTTTCCCGCGCACTACGTAGTACTCTTACGGCCAGTTTCGCCATCTTCATGATGGCAGATAATTCTGTCCTGTTTTTTTATTGTTCTATCGGACAGTGCTTATCGGCCATTGTGAAGCAGGTCCTTACTTTGCATTCAAATAAAACTTTATGTAGCAGCAATCAAGCGCTAGGAACGATTACTCTTTTAATTGTGAAAGATAAACTGCTACGAATTCATTTTACGGGAGTGATATAGATATATTTTACTCTTATCTTTTAAAATAAAGATTTGTGCTTTAGATCATTTCTGCCAACTAAAAGTATCTAGCCCTTTTTTTTGGGTGGGAAATCATCAAATGACTTCTCCCGCTCTGGGCGGGAGGGCGTGTCAGACTTTTAGTGACTAACCCACCCGTGTACCCTCAGTTGCCCGTGTGCCAGGGGCGACGGTATCTCTTTCGGACAACCCGCACCCCTGGCAGGCATCGGCCCTTGCGGACCCCTCGGTCACCCTGCGACGGGTCAGCACAGTGGTCCAGCCGCCTACCACTTTTCGGCCGCAGGGGATAGGGAGAGCGGCCAACGGTATACCGACACTCCTCTTCCCCTGCGGCCCTACCGCGTCCGCCACCAAACGGTGGCGGCCCCGCCCAGGCCACGGAAGGGAATAGAGCGCTACTCAAAAGTACCGGCACTCCTCCTCCGCCGCAGCCTGTAGCCGTCAGCCGCGATGCCTCCCATTCGACATCGCGGCCCACCTCAGTTGCGGTGCACCTTACCGCAACCTACTTTTTTGGCTGGCTTGATTAAGATCGAGTCTGCAGCGCAATGAGCGCAAATACATATATTTCGAGCCGTAGTAGGTGCAAACTTGGGGTGTGTGTAACATGATTATTATTATGTCAAAAATACATTGGAAAGTCTGTCCTTTGCGTAAGGCTTAACGCTCGCGTGTTGATAAAAGAGCTTTCTATTATTGTAAGAGGAAATTGCGGTCGGCGCTACTTACATGTTCCTGTATTTCCACCTTCGATTCTGGCAGTGGGTACCGTACTTACGGCAACTTTTTTCCATAAACAATAGATATCCGGCATGGCACTACATTGTTATTCAGAAAATCTTGCTTTTCGTCTTAATCCTTAACTCCTAGTAATACCAGGGCGTCGTCAATAAATCTCCACAATACATACAAATTTCGCAATAAACTAAATAGTAAAATGTACCAGCTGATGTATTGACATTTCGCACAATAACTAGGACTAACAAGGCGCAATGCATATTCGAAAGCTGTGTCTCGTCGCCGCGTTTCCTCTTGAAATAACAATGCTTGAAAATAATTTGCATAAAACCATGCTTTTTATCTTTGAGCCCTTAGTTTGTGCTTGCATTATACAGGGTGGGGCGACATCGACGCACCACCTGTTACAATGAATTCTGTAGTTATATGATTCGGAATTCAACGCAAGGGAATTCTGGAACTCGTCGGTTATTTAAAAAAAAAAATAGGTTTTCAGAACATTTTGACGGCGTAGGTAGGTATTGCAATTTTATAAGAAACAGTAGAACAGTTTTTTTTTTAATAATAGCGGAAACATTTCTTCTTTTAGAATCAACTGCTGAATTCATGGTTACAGTTTGCGCGTCAATGTCCCTTCCACCCTGTGTATGAGCATATATTTAGTTCACGCTCACCTTTCAGCATATTTGGAAAAAGTCATACAGACGACAAAATGGAAAATAAGACGCCTGCGGGATCAGTAAACTTGCTTGATGATACGTTGCTGGAGTCTCCCAGTTCCGTATCCGGCGGGAAACATTCTCAGTCGCTGCCTCACAGGTAAGACTTTTGCCTTTTTACATTTATCTTGAATTATATTCGTAGACCCTTCCTGTATGTTGAAGGTCATGTTTATACGGTTGATTGTACTGTCAAATTGATCTCAAAAGTACAAAGAATATTTTACTACCAGAATAGTGGAAACCTGCAATGCTGTAGACGTTTCTTTAATTGGCATTAGGTCAGGTTTTATTTCTAGATACTCGTACCGGTATGGTTGGAGCGAGCTGAACAGCAAATAAGAAAGTATATGAGACGGCGGGAAACCCAATGCATGCCGTCTCTGTTGTTTCTGGTGTATTTCTTCGTTGGTATATGGGTAGTCGGTTTACAATCACACACAACACTTAACTCAAACCATTTATT
This sequence comes from Polymixis flavicincta, assembly GCA_949987655.1. Classification (NCBI taxonomy): domain Eukaryota; kingdom Metazoa; phylum Arthropoda; class Insecta; order Lepidoptera; family Noctuidae; genus Polymixis; species Polymixis flavicincta. The sequence continues at coordinate 25,078,365 of OX465171.1, read as the reverse complement.
TTCACTTAAATCTTTTACACGCACTTTGGATTTTTCATAGAACAGCGAATCAGATAGTTTGAGTTAAAATTGAATCTAGGCGCCCATTCCAAAGCTAAAGTAGGTCTCATATGGAGAAGAACGGGCAAGAAACTCCACGGACACTCTTTTAAATCAAAACATTATGTTACAGAGGTTTCATATTCCACAATTATAATTTTAGTTCTTTTCACACACTTTCATAGCGATACTCTCCGGCCGCCATATTCGACCATCTCTTCAAGTGGGCGGAAGTAATGCGTATCGCACAGAAATAATCTTATTACTTAGTTAGTGTTATAAAATTTACTAACAATGGTGAAACGCTTTTCAGTTAATTCTTTTACAATTAAACAATGCTAATATTCACAAATGCAATGGCGGTTTAAGACGAAAGTTTAATTAGTAACGTCATTACTTTTTACAACACAAATATTACTACTTTATAACATTTCCGGCAGTTCAAGGAATTTAATCAAAGAACAGGTATTCTTAAATAAATGTGTGTGTGAAATAATCTTGCTACTTTATGGATTGTAAATTTTGATTGAAACTGATTTAGTTTTCGTATTAAAATATAACAGTCGGTTATTGACCATGAAACTCGCAATGCGCGCCATTTTTTCGGCACAGTAGGTAGCCATGTATCATAAACTAAGAGCCCACAGACAATAAAAACCATTATTCCTTTATAATTGTGACTATAGTTTTAACTAAGACATTGTTGTTAGTTTTATGGTTATTCAGCTAGTAATTAAACCAGCAGTACTCTGAGTTTTATATTACAACCTGGCCAATAGATGACATTGATCTCAAGAAAACCAATAGACACTGATAGATGCGATGCAAATGGTTAGAATTAATAGTTACGCATAAGATTATGTTATAATCTTAACAGGTTGGCGCTTTCGCGGCGACACGGCCGTTCTGAATGGCGGTGCGCGCTCTGCACCTGCCGATGCCCTCTCCCTCTTTGTAGAGTTGATTGATTTCGTGGTTATCTGAAATAGTGGAGATAATTTTTTCGGCAGATTATTGTTGCTTTTATTATCCTACATTAATTATAGGACTTGGCAGTTAACAGTTTTAGTTTATATTGACGGCTTACAAAAAGAAAGTTTAATCCTCATCAAAAGGTAATGCTCTGTGATACAGAGTCTTGTCTTTGAATGCATTAATATTGCACTTTTCATAAAGACACTTGTTTAGTAGTAATTGTGTGTAGCATGATGAACTGTTAGCTGAATAGTTTCATCTGCATTAGAAGGTAATGCTCTGTAATAATTTTGTATTTGAATGCATTAATATTGCACTTTTCATAAGGACACTTGTTTAGTAGTAATTGTGTGTAGCATGATGAACTGTTAGCTGAATAGTTTCATCTGCATTAGAAGGTAATGCTCTGTAATAATTTTGTATTTGAATGCATTAATATTGCACTTTTCATAAGGACACTTGTTTAGTAGTAATTGTGTGTAGCATGATGAACTGTTAGCTGAATAAGTTTCATCTGCATTAGAAGGTAATGCTCTGTAATAATTTTGTATTTGAATGCATTAATATTGCACTTTTCATAAGGACACTTGTTTAGTAGTAATCGTGTGTAGCATGATGAACTGTTAGCTGAATAGTTTCATCTTCATTAGAAGGTAATGCTCTGTAATAGTCTTGTATTTGAATGCACACTTGTTTAATATAGTGTGTAGTATCATCAGCTGTTAGCTGGATAGTTTCATCTTCATTAGAAGGTAATGCTCTGTAATACAGACTCTTGGTATTTGAATGCACACTTGTTTAATATAGTGTGTAGTATCATCAGCTGTTAGCTGGATAGTTTCATTTTCATTAGAAGGTAATGCTCTGTAATATAGCGTCTTGTATTTGAATGCACACTTGTTTAATATAGTGTGTAGTATCATCAGCTGTTAGCTGGATAGTTCCATTCTCACGGGAAGGTAATGCTCTGTGGTAGTCTCACAAAGTCTTTGATTTGACAGGATATAAGGATAGGATCAGGAACACCGCTCTGTGCAGGCACAAAGTCTTTGATTTGATAGGATTAAAGGGTAGGGAGTTTAGGACCATTGCTCCGTGGCAGGCACGAAGTCTTGTATTTGACAGGATATAAGGAACCAGGCTCTGGGCGGTCTTGTACGCCGTGGACCCAGCGGGATAACATGAGAGAATTGCCGGTTAAGATAACCGGTCTTATTTTTTTTTTTTTCATTCTTTTTTTTTTTTTTTTTTTTCATTAATTTTTTTTTTTTTTTTTTTTCGTTGCCCCACATTTTTGTGCGGGAATCGAACGCGCGACACGCAGCGCAGCTATCAATCGCTTAACCGCTGCGCCAACCGTGCCGTCAAATTTAATAGTTTAATATTTCATTATCAGTTACCTGAATGGCTTAACTAATAGTTTCATTGTTTTCATGATTAGTTACCTCAAGAGCTTCCCAATCGTTTTTTTTTTTTTTTTTTTTTTTCATTATTAGATACCTCAAGTGCTACTAATAGATTACTATCAGTTGTGATCATTATTAGTTAACATAAATGAAGACTAGTAATACTTTGTTGTGTGTCTTACTTTTTGAGTTATTTATCAGTTACCCCACAGATACGAATAGTACAATGATAATGAATTATAGTCTATTGTAAAATAGACAAGGACAACTTAAGTGTTAACTTTAAGTGTTACAGGCAGAATTGCAAAAATATAGAGATGGTAAAAATAATTAAAAGAGTACTTTGGTGCATAGCATGTGAGCATCATGTAGGCAGGTATTATGTAGGCTATTGTATTTAGCTTTTGTCACAGCATAGTAGCAGTGTTGGCAAAGTGAGTGCAAAGTAGTTTGAAAACTTCTCACCTTTTATTTTAGCTATGTTGTGTTGAATAGCTGGAACAGTCATCTCTGCTGGCTCCAAGTTGGCCTTCAGTTGGTTGCTACTGAGCCGGCGACACGGTCATTTGTTAAACAGGCTGCAGCGGAGTTACCTTTTAATGCAACCTCGGTCAATGATCGACTTGAGGTAGCAATCACTGTTAAGTGCCCTTGACAGATTCTTAAAAGAGGTTGTGTACCACCCGGTACACAATTCATGTTGAAAATCTGAAAAATACTTCAAAGCCAGTTTATGGGTGTCAAACGTGTAAATGCACCTTTTGAATGTTGATTCTTTATATTTAAGTTGAATGTCAATCAATCCATCCCATGCCGATTTCGGCTATGGTGACTGTTTTTGTTTTCAACAACTGTAGTTTACGAGTATGTGCTCTTGTAACCTATCTTGACTAGAGGTATGTGCACAGTGCGGACACATTAGAATGCCATTATGGTAATGATATTGTATGTTGGAGGTTGGTTTATTGTTGAGGTGTTCTCACTCACTGCTAAGATCTCTTGTCTGCTGGTATTCAAAGTCATAAATATTTTTCTGTACCAAACTCCTCAAAACAAGTATATCTTTAAGGGAAGCATATTACAGTGTTCTAGAATTTCTCAATGACAATATTATCAATACATCTTTGACATAACCCATACATGCAGCAACATATTATTGCTATGATGATAATTTATTTTAATTGACATTTAATAATTCTTGTGTAATAATTATGACGAAATTTAAATATTTGTACGCCACTTAGGCCAAACATGACTGATCTCAACTATTGTAGTTTAATAACTTGCATGCTCTGTATGTGTACTCATGTTTACACAAATAAAGAATCTTGAATCTTGTGCCAACTCCTTGACGATCTATGTTGTATCTCTTCATGACTTTTCTGAATGTCTTAGTATCTGAGGAACTGGCTGCCTTGTTTCCGCAAGTTGAATGTATCAGTCAGCTAAAACCCTGTCTATAAGTATGGATTAGCTAGCTTTTTCTTGAGAAAGGTGTTCTTTTTGATGATGATCACGACTTCTAACTTGATTTCATCTCATTTCTGAAGTAGCTGGGTGCATAGAACTTTAGAAGATTCGAGTTACTCTATAGTTGCCCACAATATTTTTTTTTTGACATCCTTGTAGTTTGGTTGGTTGTCATTTTCTTTTTGATATGACAATCACCTGGAATGGTAAAAGTTAGGCAGATAAATAATAGTGCAGGAAAGTATGTTCCTACTATTATTTAGATTAGTAGGAGATAGTAGTTTTAAATTAATCTTTTGTTTTGTTACAACATTACAGGTAGATGAAGTTAGTTTGAATTACAAGAGAAAGTTAAACAGTAAGAAAGTGCTATGAAAACAACAGTGCTTTGTTTGTTTTTGCTGTCTATGCATAAAAACATGTTGAAAATTATGCTTTCCTTCAATGTATCGAGCTGTGTTTGCATTGTTAATTTTTGTTTTGTTTCATAGTTATCTCTTGATATATTTTTACAAACCAATTTCATAACTAAACGTTTCTAAAAGAATCTTGTAACACATCCACTTTATGTTTCAAAGTTAACAGACTTATTTGGAAAAATCTAATCACCAGTCAAAGTTCTCCCAACTATGAATTTTATGAAATTATGATTGATCAATTGATTTTACCTTCGAGTGGCACTACTCTCAATGAAATAAAAATCGCACGCAATTATATTCCAGACAATTCAGCAAAACACATGACACATCCAATATTTGAGTAGTGACATTGACGTAATATTGAACATTGTAACTTAAGATTTGTTACATCATTCACTATTCAGTAAGCTTACTTGAAGCGTTCTGTTCTATATTTTTTATAATGTTAGGCATAGGCAATGTCAATCATTCTGCCAATGATTAAAGTGAATTGAAAAACAAGTTAGCTTTGTTATAGGAAATTAACTAATCAATACATAAACTGGGAATGGAGCATAACTTGCAAATTTAAGTTATGAGAAGTCTGTAAATCAATCATGTCTACTGAAGTCAGTGTGAATTCAGGCTACAACAAATCTTGAAATTGTCAACAAGCACTTAGTTAAATGTTGCAAGTGCAAATTCAACAAAATAAGTTTGAAATCCATTTCTTAAAAGAAGCTTAGTGACACATTACCTAATAGAACAATAGCATTAATCTTGTAATGAGGTAATCTTGTTAAGTCATTTAACTTGTGTTATTATTTTACTCTCACAAATTATCAAGTACAAGGTGACGGTAGCTTTTAACCATGCCACAGGATTGTTAAGAAAAACTAAAATAATAAAACAAAATACTTCCCGGGATGGATGGTGCAATGTCTCAATGGTCCGTTTATTATGTTTGCTTTTCTGGTGGCAAACCTTTGTTTATTCTTCTGCTTCGGTCATTCTGTGCTGAGCATGTTGTTCAGTTTGAGTGCACTATGAGGTCTATGTTTCATCTAAAAATCCTTCATTTGTTCCTTCATGTCATTGACTTTTTCTCCTCTGAGAATAGCGTCGATATAACAGGTTTTACCATATTATGTTAATTAAGTTCGTCTTCGTGGAATTTCGTTCTTTCCTGTCTTCCATCCTGATTCCAATGCCATTGTCAGCACCCGTGGCAATCATTATTTTAATTATGAGTAATCGTCGTTGTCATCATGCTCGTACTTTGAAAGGCAGAAACATCTAAGTAAGCTTGGCTGTGGCTGGGCAATTTGGATGTCCGGCATAAGCATGAGCGGAAGGGGATCGCTTGGGCGATCCCACTTCTGATGAGACGGCGGGAAACCCAATGCATGCCGTCTCTGTTGTTTCTGGTGTATTTCTTCGTTGGTATATGGGTAGTCGGTTTACAATCACACACAACACTTAACTCAAACCATTTATTTTCACTTAAATCTTTTACACGCACTTTGGATTTTTCATAGAACAGCGAATCAGATAGTTTGAGTTAAAATTGAATCTAGGCGCCCATTCCAAAGCTAAAGTAGGTCTTATATGGAGAAGAACGGGCAAGAAACTCCACGGACACTCTTTTAAATCAAAACATTATGTTACAGAGGTTTCATATTCCACAATTATAATTTTAGTTCTTTTCACACACTTTCATAGCGATACTCTCCGGCCGCCATATTCGACCATCTCTTCAAGTGGGCGGAAGTAATGCGTATCGCACAGAAATAATCTTATTACTTAGTTAGTGTTATAAAATTTACTAACAATGGTGAAACGCTTTTCAGTTAATTCTTTTACAATTAAACAATGCTAATATTCACAAATGCAATGGCGGTTTAAGACGAAAGTTTAATTAGTAACGTCATTACTTTTTACAACACAAATATTACTACTTTATAACATTTCCGGCAGTTCAAGGAATTTAATCAAAGAACAGGTATTCTTAAATAAATGTGTGTGTGAAATAATCTTGCTACTTTATGGATTGTAAATTTTGATTGAAACTGATTTAGTTTTCGTATTAAAATATAACAGTCGGTTATTGACCATGAAACTCGCAATGCGCGCCATTTTTTCGGCACAGTAGGTAGCCATGTATCATAAACTAAGAGCCCACAGACAATAAAAACCATTATTCCTTTATAATTGTGACTATAGTTTTAACTAAGACATTGTTGTTAGTTTTATGGTTATTCAGCTAGTAATTAAACCAGCAGTACTCTGAGTTTTATATTACAACCTGGCCAATAGATGACATTGATCTCAAGAAAACCAATAGACACTGATAGATGCGATGCAAATGGTTAGAATTAATAGTTACGCATAAGATTATGTTATAATCTTAACAGGTTGGCGCTTTCGCGGCGACATATAGTATTGAGCTCTGGTCACACGGAGGCGAATATCGCACAATGTACAATTCTAGTGCGCGCGTCGATTGTTTTAATGATAAACATCACTCCAGTTCGAATACCTCCACTCAGTTAGTTGACACAATCGGCGCGACCGAATATGTACTCACATCCCGCGCGTATTCGCTACAGTTTTACCAGACTTTTAGCGTTTACATGAAAAAACTTCCACGCTATAAACATATATTTCTCCGCATTTTCATGAGCACTGTGAGAGATAAATCTCCGCTTTCAACAAGGGATTACTTTTGTTATCTATTTTTATTCAGCAGAAGCTTCTTAGAAAGATTGTGAGATAATTAATGAATGAGTGAACCCTTAGATTTAGCCGCTCGAGCCTCGTGCTACATGGTGTTACAGAGGCCATTGCATATCAAGAAGTAGACCGGTGGGTGCTGTAACGGTCGGGAGACGTGCCCTTAGGATAGGAAAGGATTGCAAGTCTACTGGATATGCATCCTTGAGTAAGCGTTGGACTAGTGGAGAGACGGGTGGTATTTATTTAGTATATTTTCACGACGTCACCGGCATGTTGATTCAGGTCGAGCTTCTTGGGTAGGTTCAATTGTTTCCTTAGCTCTTTTATATGTCGTTGTTTCGCTTTGTTCTGTGTTGTTGTTTTCACAGTCGTCTTCTGAGTTCCCGCTGCTATCAGTTTCTGGTTTTTTGTAGATATCGTTAGTCGCTTTCTTGATCTTATTTCTGTCTCTTCTGAGTTTTGATCTATTCGCCGTGGTGAGGGCCTATATATTTTTAAGCCATAAATCATACAAGGTACGATAACCATTCGATGCATAAGTCTAGCTAACTTCCAGTCCATCTTTGAGTTTAGTATGAACGGTTGTAATGATTTGGCGTTTCTCGTGGCCTGTTGGCATCGTTTTCTAATTGTGCTTTTTCTGCTTAATGCGGATATTATGTACGAGTAGCCTAGGGTATTTGATTTCGTCAACTGTTGGTATACTTGCTCCGTTGAGTTCACGTTGGTCGTTTGTTGTGATGTTATGTTATGGGGTCCCTAAATAGAATATTTGTTTTTTATTTCGTTTATTTGGAGACCCACGCTATTTAATAGGTTAGTTAGTTAATGTGGTATAAGACGCGCTCTAGTCCTTCTAGATCATCTGTAATGAGGATAAGGCCGTCCTCAAATGATAATACCAGGAGGAGTGTACATACACACACACACACACACACACTTTCACACACATGTGGAGTAGCAATGTTGCCATTTGAAAATATATATAAAAAAAAATTGAAATACCGAAAAATGAAAACAAAACCCCGGGATTTTTATCATTTGGAAAAACCGGTTTTTCGGTTTTCGGTTAACCCGGTTTGCATTCACTATATGTACGCGGATGTTTGATCTTTTGGAGTGTTGTCTGGTATTTTTCTTATGCCTATTTGGATTATCCTGTTGCTCTGCTTTGTAGGAATAGGGCCTTTTGTAGGTTAGCAAGAGCTTAGTGATGGTCTCTTGAGTAAATTGGCTGAAGAATCAGGTTCTTGAGCAGCTCAGGTCAGTTTTAATACCTCCGTTATTGTTCCAGGGTATTTAAATGTTTTAATTCTTTGGGGTGATTCCTTTATTTGCTAGTTTTTTGTTATGCAGTCTTTGTATTTTGTTTTGGTAGAATTTCTATTGAGAGTGGCATAGTTTATGCTTTACCTTAGCAGTTCCCAAATTATTTTATGGTTGGAGATACACCCGTTATTCTGTAGGACGATGTAGCTTTTGTCATTTCTATTTGCAGTTTTTCCCTGTTGGCTATATCCATTAATAGTTCGTCTTTGTAATTGGAACGTTCATGGTGAAGGTTTTGTTGGATCAATCTTTTGCTTTAAAAACATGTGTATCTTGTCGACCAATATGGGCGTTGATCTCGCCAAGGATTATAAGCGTACATATCGTCCGTTTTTAACACGCTTTTTTATCTAATCAAGTTTAATACGCCTGTGAAGGATCTGATTGCTTTCGAGGAACAACTGTTGATGTGAGAGTTGATATATACAGAGCAATTGGCTTGTCTTTTCTCATGCCTACCTTGAGGTAGTCAGCTACCTCAAGGTAGGCATAAGGCCGACGCGATGTTAGCATCGCGTCGGCCTTTTTACTGTTAACTAGTTCGAGTTTGGCTTACTTTTTTAATATAATTGCATGACCGGTGTGTGTTACCTGCTTTTATTCGTTGTGTGTAGAGATGTATGTTCTTGAGTTCATCCCTGTTTCCTGTAGTTTGCTATATGAATGCCGCTACGTGAAGGTACAGCGTCTATATGATTTTCTTTCTTTGGCTGATGTCGAGGCGCCGCGAACGTTTCAAGTTGCAATGCACACGTCTGGGCAAGTGCGCTTGATTAGAGTAGAGGTCGGATTTTTGAGTGTTGTGTATCCATTGTCGTTCGCGATTACGTCTGATAACGGTGTGAGTGGTGTTGATTCTTGTTGTTCACACGGTGTTAATGAGTTAACTTATTGGGGGCTGTTCGTTAGAGGCTGGGGTTTCGTGGGCTTTTCTTGTTCTCGTGGCTCTCGTGTATTGCACGGGTTACCTAAAGGTTTGGTATGTTGTGATGTTTTAACGTTGTACTTAGGATGTGGGTGTTTGCAGGTACTGGTTCGCCAATTGGTGAATACCCCTCTTGCTTTCTGTTGTTTATGTGCACATGCACATTTGCGAGATAGTATTCGGACGCGACGATGATGATATCTTCGCCTCCACAGAATGGTACATTAAATGTGCGGTAATTTATTTTGCTATCCTTTGTTCCTGAAAGAGAATGCTGTTGGGGAGAAAATCATGTACATTATTTAGAAGTGCTAGGCGAATTCGATCATCATGTCGATGTTCCAAGACATATGCGGCGAGATTTTGACGGAAATCCTGTGATCACATGTTAAGCCTATTAAATTATTTATTATGCGGGCTATTGCTGTGATCAAACAATTCCTGGCTTTTGATATGGTCACTATTTAAACACAACCCAATGTGAACACTTTTGTTTGTCTGGCAAATTAAAGTACAAAAAAGCTCACTTGGCCCATTTTTTTTTTTAAATCTGTGGAACAAAACTGTGCGATGCGAACTTAATGTGAATCTAGTCGACATTTTTTGCATACAAACTTGTATTACTCCACTGTTCGACAATGTACAACAAAAATTAAACACGGTATGGTTTTGGCTCATTATTAATATTGTCGGTATGGAAACAAAATACTAAAATAAAAACCCAAAGTTAAGGGTGCCTTTTTTGTACAGTTCACCACACGTGAGCCCTCTAGCCGACTCAATTTCCGGCAACCATGGAGTTACAATGTTACAATAATAAAAAAAGCGTGTGAGATAATAGCGTAAAGTAGTTGATCCCGCCCTATTTTAGTGTTAGTACACTGGCCCACAACGATTGCTTGACATGATGTTGGTTGGGCGCGCGCGCGGCAATACAAAGCCGGTCGTACGCAGTTTTAACTAACAAATCCCTGAAATATTAGAACGATTCTCACCGGGTCAGCCGCCAGGGGTCACTCGTCCTCCAGCATCCCGTCTCCACTGAAGGCTGAAACGCGTTTATGTCACTTTTGTTCCCTTGTTTTATATTACTACCCAATATTACAAATTGCGACACAGCCGGACACACAAAAACTCGGTTTGATTTTTTGATTTCTAAATCAGGCAAGTAAGTCAACATCTGCTGCGGGCGGGCAAACGCGACCGTTCTCGACGGCGGCCCAACTTGAACCTCCTTAGAAAGATTGTGAGATAGCAAAATATTGAAGCAGTACCAAGCTACCAAGTCTTGGGAATAATAAGCTTAATAAGCTATAAGCTTACGTTGCTTGCGGTCCAGCGACGTTGGGTACAAAACAAGGAGTTTCTGCCAAGTCTTTCATTAGTGTCTAGTTCTTACATATAACTGCCAGTCTTGAGTGACTTTGTTACTAATAAGTAGGGATGGTTAACGTTACCAATAAAACGAACGGCCGGTAAAACTACCAAAGCATTTCGTTCCGTTACATATTTAACGATAAAATTACCGTTAAATCATATCATTTACCAGTATTTAATTAAATAGCGTTACCGATATCGTTATTTCACTAAAATCTAACAAGAAGCAACATTTTGTGCGATGTTGCCAAACCGAACCAAGCGCCTTGCGTTCGGCTCTTCTAAGCGGAGCGGCCACAATGCATGTTACAACGATCGGAAAGATACGAATACGATATGACTCGCGCTCGCGCGTGCTTCATTTTAAAATCATACGGTACACAAATATCGCGTCGCGTACGCCGAACGTACCTACGTCAACTGCCTTAGATTTATCAACTTGTTGTTTGTGTAAAAAATATTATTATGGGCCGAAAAAAATGTACCGATATTTCAACTTTATCTAAGCAAACATACTAATAACCTACCTACCTTTCAACTGAAACCGTAGTATTATAAAAATATTGTTACTTTTTAATTAGTCTTGTGTTTTTGTAGGTACAGTCGACCAATACACATACATCTCTGGATAAAATATTAAAACAGTTCTCATATCTTACGTGCCTCATAAAAGCGCTGTCAAGGTCAATTTTACTGTATCTAGAAACATGTCTATACCTTTTTAGAGACAGGAATATCTCGTTTTATAGAAAGAAATATTCGGTCGCAGCTAATTTGAGTAATTTTTTTTCCACTCTGTTTATTGTAGTTTTCTGCAGCACAGCAACAATATTGTATACACGCTGAAGGTAGTCATTCATGGTTTCAGTTTTCGCGTTGATGGCTCTGAGACCGTTTATTATAATTTTCTGCAGCATAGAATCAAAATTGAATATACGCTGAAGGTTGTCATTCATGGTTTCAGTTTTCGCGTTAATGGCCCTGTCACCCTGTTTATTATAATTTTCTGCAGCACAGAAATAATATTGTATACTCGCTCAAGGTAGTCTTACGCGCGGCGCGTATATACTATTGTTTCTGTGCACACATCGAATGATGCTAATGTCCCCACCGTCATAGTTTTTAATTACCGGTGTAAGAATTGTTACTTTTATCCATACTAATACTGGTAGTTAGATAACGTTAATTAATTTTGGGTATCGGTATGATTATCGTTAACGTAACGGTGTTGGTAACGTTATAGAAAAAATACCGGTAATTTGGTCCCTGCTAATAAGGGTCTTTAGCAGCTTTAACAAAGCTCCTTGTTATGGGTCACTCTTCTGTCTGTTCAAGCCAAGTCACGCATAATTTAAATAAACGGTATCGTGCACCGTTATTGTTTAAGTAAGGCGGTAGTCCAGTTTAATCCACAAAATAGACGAGTAATCATCATCGAATAATCATTATCAAATCATACCTCAAAAAGATTATAAGAATTCATTTAACTGTCTTAATATATCAATATGTAGTCGCGGAACAATACACATTGGGATCTTAATTGTAGCTCACCATGATACAGTATTATGGAACACAAATTGTAGATAATCAAATGAATTCTTCTCGAATTATATATGTATGACTGCACTAAAAGTCACGCTACATCAGCATATATTTCTGATTTATTTGTCAGAACAAGAAAATTGCGCAAGGTTGTAAGAATCTGGTCGTATGATTTATAAAACGAGCTTATTGTCTGCAATATTGGAGGTACTTAAAGCAATAAGAGCTTCGAAGCAGCTTTAATACCTTTTTGACCTCTAGATAGCAAGAAGCAATTCCCGTTCTGTCTGGAACTGATAAAGGAAAGCGTATTACTCTCCAGGGGTGTTGCGAAAGGACATTGTCATGAGCAATAACAATAGCGGGTATAAATAGAGAAAGTAGCTCTTGCATTTATATAGGGTAAGTTATTATCTTGTGCGCAAATTTTAACCATGAATTCAGCATATCATTTTGGAACCCCTAGCGCAGAAATTTTTCGCCGATTATACAAAAAAAAAAAAAAATCTGCAATTTCACAGAAAAGTGCAATACCTACGCGGTCAAAATGTATGGAACAGCAGATTTTTTTTTGTAAATCCGGCGAAAAATTTCTGCGATAGGGGTTCTAGAATGATATGCTGAATTCATGGTTAAAATTTGTGCACTGGATAAAAACTTTTCCTGTATATCTGTGAACTTACAGATTCTGCTAGTATTCGCTCATCGTTACTATGACGTCCAAAGCTCATCGTTACTATGACGTCCAAAGCTCATCGTTACTATGACGTCCAAAGCTCATCGTTACTATGACGTCCAAAACAAGTCTACCCTGTTCCAATCTTATTCTTGTCGATCCGGAATATTCATATTATCTTAGCTGACCTAGTGCTTATTGTAGTGCTATCCTGAAATAGGAAAGAATCTCGAGAAATATTAAAGTTTTGATTTGATACATAAAATGTTTGTTATAGTGATATATCGAAGGCAGACGTCATTCAGTGTGATTTCCAAGGCTTCGTACGGAGGAAGACAATTTTAAAAGATGGCAGGAAAATATCTTTGTCGTCTTGGCAGCGGTACTGGCTGCAGCTTTCCGGCAACATTCTCGTGTTTTATGCTTCGAAATCTTTCAAAGGGTAAGTGGTAATATTTAGTGACAATCATTGACATACAAAAAAACCCAAGATACACAATCTGCGTCTCAAAAACGTCTGCATAAATTAGGGCGCAATGTGCGCAGGTGTCATATAGTATCGTCGGTCATCTTTCAGTCAATCGTAATGGAGATTGCTTTGTAAAAACCACTTTAAAGTCATGCGTGTAAGGTTAAATTTGCAAAAAAAATGTGTTTTTTATCGTAACTATAACCACTGGCGTTTAATTGGAGACAGTTTTGAGTGTTACTTTTGTTGTAGACCGTGCATCTTGGATTTTTTTGTATATCAATGGTGACAATCCCTACTCCCTACTAACTAATATTATAAATGCGAAAGTAACTCTGTCAGTTTGTCACGCTTTCACGCCTAAACCGCTGAACTAATCGTCATGAAATTCGGCAGAGATATAGTCTGGGATATGGAGAAGGTCATATGCTAGTTTTGTCCGCGATAACCGACATCCACGCGGGCGGAGCCGCGGGCAACAGCTAGTAGTACATATCTACTGATGACTTCAGACCTGTATTTCAATTAAAATTAAGAAAAAACATTAAATTAATAAACATCCGTTTCAAATGCATTCATTTTGATGTCGATATGATAATGAAAATTACTCGATAGGCAACGTGTGTGATCGAAACTAGCAAACGAAATGCGAGCTATATACTCGTACATACATACACATACTCAGCCTATAACGTTCCCACTGCTGGGACACAGGCCTCCTCTCCATGAGAGGGGCCGTAATTTACCACGCGGGCCCGGTGCGGGTTGGTAGATGTCACATGTCTTCGACTTTTTGGTTCTAGGACATGCCGGTTTCCTCACGAGGTTTTCGTTTTCGTTTGAGAGCAGTGGTAATGAAATTATTTACACAAAGTAATGCGCCTGGCTGGGTTCGAACGCACGACCTACAACTCGGTAAGTCGCGGCCGTTACCACTGGGCCACCACTGCTCCTCATACTCGTACATACGCGCATAATTGATATCGATACGTGATGGAATATATTCATTCGGCCGCTAAACACGACACATGGATCTACTGTTCTACTATCCTAGTCCTACTATCCTATTAATATTATAAATGTTTAAGTTTTTATGTTCTGATATTTAGATGTTTGGATGTTTGTTAGTTCCTCAATCACGCAAAAACGACCGAACTGATTTGGATGAAATTTGGCACACAGTGGTGCCGATTCTGTTGTCACAAAATTCTCTAAACTAGACTAAAAATCACCAAAATTTAGTTTATTCCTGTCAAACGACGATTTCCTATTCTGAAATTGACTAAAGTGACACAACTTAACTATATTTTAGTTTGACAGCACTAAGATTGCACTGAATTATTAGTTTAGTGAAAATGGTAATTTTGCTATTCTGTTGTTGTCAATTTCATTATTCTATTCAACCTAAAATTTTGGTTGTCTAACTAAATCTGACTATTTTTAATCGCGATTAAATAGGTGTGGAATAAAATTAGTTGTCAAGAACTAAAATTCACACAGACACCTTGACTTCTGGTGCAAAAATAGTACTGTATTTTTTTTCTTTTCTTTTGCTTATATCTCGAAATCGGTGTGTCCTATCGCAAAAATAATGAAAATTTCGACCCCCTTTATTAAAACCCCAAACACCTCTAAAACTCAACATGTGGATAATAATTTTTCATATTTTCCATGAAAATTCCATATAAATCACGTCGAGGCTGCCGAACCCGGCGCGCTGCTGGCTCTAAAAAAAACACGGGGTAGGGCAAACAAGTACCACGTTGCGAAGCCAAAACATACCACGTGCGAAACCCCAAACACCTCTAAAAACTCAACATGTGGATAATAATTTTTCATATTTTCCATGAAAATTCCATATAAATCACGTCGAGGCTGCCGACCCCGGCGCGCTGCTGGCTCTAAAAAAAACACGGGGTAGGGCAAACAAGTACCACGTTGCGAAGCTAAAACATACCACGTGCGAGTCGCGATTGTCAAATTCGATTTTAGTTGTGTCAAAATAGTTTTTAAATTTAGAGATATTTTTTTGCAGAATAGCGTTTAGATTCT
Source organism: Polymixis flavicincta (assembly GCA_949987655.1). NCBI lineage: Eukaryota > Metazoa > Arthropoda > Insecta > Lepidoptera > Noctuidae > Polymixis > Polymixis flavicincta. The sequence goes on along the minus strand of OX465171.1, from coordinate 25,062,971 downwards.
CATAGTAAAAAGTAAAGAATTTTAGTTATAGTTTAGTTAGTTTAGTTCGGTGTACAACAGAATCGGCACCAGTTTATAATGTGATGTTGGGAATTGTAGCGAACCAAGGCGAATGATGACTAAATACTGTCTTTATTAAAAACTGTTACATCTATAAACAGAAATAAAATTTGAGTGTCTGTTTGTGATATTAAAATAACCGCTTTTTACCAAATGCACATGGTATACACGTTACATATACCAAAATACCATTTTTTTAACATTTTGTCTGTCTGTCTGTTCCGGCTAATTTCTGAAAACGGGTAATTTCTTTGACGGGACTATCACTGGCAGATAGCTGATGTAATAAGGAGTAACTTAGGCTACTTTTATTTTAGAATTTTTATAATGTTGTGGGGTTAATATAAGTGTCATACCTTTTTTTTATACAGCTTACTTTTAATTAAATTTTTGCGAGCTTGTATTTGTGATACCTGTAACCTATATTTTAGTTCCAAAGGATAACTGTCATAGTTATATAGCGGCGCAATTTTTTGAGTCGGGTTGCTTGGCAAAATGCACTTTTTACCGTAAACGAATTCAAACGGAATGCATTTAGTAGACGTATTTACAGAAGTACGAGCCATACACCAATAATGTAGCCAAGTACTCCAGGATTGTTTTTGTCCCGTTTGAATACGAAGAAATGCTGACAAATTTCTATGTGAGTTTTCTGAAAGAAATGCTGACAAACTTCTATGTGAGTTTTCTGAAGCTCCTATGCTTTGATGGTGATATGCAGTTTAATTTTTTTAATATTAAGCAAAGCACATACCTGTTTTACCGTTTCTGCCATAAACTCAGTTCCCCAGTCGGTGGCGATTTCCTTCGGTACACCATGATAAAGCACGAAGTTGTCCACAAAAGAACGCGCTACTGCCCCTGCTATTTTTGTAATAAGTGGAAAAGTACAAACATATTTTGACATCTCGCACTGTATTGTTAGAATAATTATATGAATAACCTTTGGGTCATTCTCAGGAGACTCATTATTTGGTTAGAAATAGAAATAGAAATAATATTTATTCGCATAAAACATGGTATATAAAGTTGTTTCAAGGTACATTATAGAGCATACATATTTCGCTTATATCATAGCATGCAAATATTGTTACATTTAAAGATATCTCCCGTCAGTAAATTCTTTAATGCTGTAAAAGTTATTCGTTTTTAACCATTCATACAATTTTTTTTTGAACAATCTAAGATCTAAAGTTTGTAAGTCCCTTGGAATTTTATTGTACACCCGAACACACATGGCTAAACAGCTTTTATTGTATTTAGCCAGTCTCGGTAAGTCACTTAATATAAGCCTGTGAGGATCACGCCGGTTTCGAGGATATACATCATCTGCCCTTTTAAACAGGTCTTTATGTTTCTTAACAAACATTGACTTCGGAGTCAATTTTTTTTTTAATTTAGCCCTTGTTAACATGAAACATCAAATCTAGAGTTAATTTAAAGCATGTTAGTAGTAGAGTGTTAACTCTAGATTTGATATTTCATGCCTAAATTAGAAAACCAAAATGACACCGAAGTCAACCAAATAATGACTCTCCTGAGAATGACCCCTTTGTTGTCCTTATCTAAACGCCCAACTAAATCGAGGAAAATCTTTTCGAAAGCAGTGTGTGCCGTAGAGGTGACGGCCATTGGTTCCTTTATTTGTACTGTGTAGTTTTGTTTCTGGAAATCTGGGCATTTTTCCACACAATTTTTAACACCTGTGTCCAAGCCAGGCCAAAAATTATATTTACCATTCCTGTTATACCCGCGTGACCACTGGTTGGTAAAAGATGAAAATCATTAATGTATTACTTTCCTATCATCCTTATTTTCTACGCGTTCTACGTCTTGTATTATGATTAATCTGGGCCCTATCCAATTTTCGCTTGCACTTGATTTTCAAAGGAATAAAATTATTCATACAAACTTCCGCTCCCTATTTCACCCATATACGGGGGGAGTTTCCAAAAATCTTAGCTGACGTCTCCTACTCATCATCTACCTCTGTGCCAAAAACCATCTTTGTAGGTCCAGTAGTTTTTGAGATTTCGTAAGTGAATGGATGTATGAATGAGTGACCTTTTATAAACATAGATGTAGGTATCTGCAAAACAGGAGCGGCATCATCGCAAGTGTTTTCTCTACCCTAGACACAATGTTGACGTGTGCAATGTGCCTGTAATAACACTATAACATGTGTGAAATGGATGGAGAAGGGTGGTGGGCCAGTGGGTTCGAACCCAGACAGGCGCTATACTTTCATCACCACTGCTCCAAAAACGGTGCAGGAACGGCGTGTCCTAGAACTAAAAATTCGAAGACATGTGACATCTATCAACCTGCACAGGCCCCTCGTGGTATATTACGGCGCACTCCTTCAAACAGACAAAAGACCTGTGTCCCAGCAGTGGGATTATGCATGCAATACGTATATATAATCGACCATATTCATCACCGGACGCTCATGTATTGGTATCATAAACCCATCAATGTATGTTGTTACTCCACAGGACAACCCGGGGTGATTTCCGGGAGGAGAAGTGCAAGGTGCTTTGTTTGGTAGGGTGGTTCGCCAAGATGGCCGAAGGTGACAGCGCCGACGCATTCCAGCTGATCAACCAACATTCTGGCACGCTCTACAAGTTTAAGTAAGTAACTTTTATGAAAGTCTACAATTCTACATGTACTACATCTCCATAGCCGGCCAACCTGAGCATTTCGCAGAGGAAACGTGCGAGCTTGCAGAAGAAAGGGACGAGGTCTTATGTCTTAATCTGTCATACTGCAGTTTGAGAGATAAATTAATACTTAAATGGTCAAATGATAATATTATGTATTCAATAGATCACGGCGGCGTCGCCGTAGTGCACATACTAGCTCACACGGTTATCCTACGGCGCGTAAAACACACCGTACCGTAAGGCAGGGAATGTTACGCTGACGTCGGTCGCTAATGTCAGTCGCGTACCGTTTTATATGGACTCGCGCTCGCTGACCGTTGTCGCTACACTGTGCACGTAAATTTATCGTCAGCGTCTTGGTACGCCTGACCGATCTAACACGGCCGACGTCAGCGTAACTCTATTTCCAGCCTGAGGAAACCTTACTCAGTAACACAAAAACAAAAAAAATTGGCAGAAAATGGCACTTATACTGGGGTCATAAAATATAATAAAATATATAGGGCATGGTCCAAAAATGTCCCCCAATACGAGACCTATCTCAGTGAATAGTCCTTTACTATAAGGAGTTGCTTTTATTGAGCCAGTTTGCTTTAATCAAATAACAACATTTATACATATAATAAATTATAGTCGGTTTTCATGTCTGTGTGACCGCGTTGATCTTCTGAACTACGTAACGGGTTTCAATGCGGTTTTCACCATCATTTAGAGAATTTATTACTGAAGACTTATTTATATGTGTATAATTCATTAATATTAAATTTACTAAAATAAAGAAATGACGATATTTTGTCAGGTCGCTAGTATTTAATAAACTATTCAGTTACATAAAATATGTGTCATTAATAGTGGACATTTTCCCATTAACTTTAATCATAGCCCCATGCGATATTATCAACTTTATAAAATCCTAGATACAAACTTTGACCAAGTTTACATTGAATGCAGCTTACTCTGCGTCTAAATATTTCCTAGATAGAGATTGGAAATGCTTACCACAATGTATGTTCTCCGTAATGGTTTCACATTAAACTGCTATTTAGAACCTGTCGTAAAAATCGGCTTTGCATTTGAGAGCTTCCTTTTAGTGTTGTATCTTTATACCTCGTTTACACTCTCGCACGAGCGGCGAGACGAGCCGCGAGCCGAACCACGAGACGGGTGTGTTTGCGCTCGTGGCTCGCCTCGCAGCTCGTCTTGCCGCTCGCAGCGCTCGCGTCGGAAGCTGTTTTTGGGCACGAGTCAAAGGGGCTCGCGGGGGAAGCGCGCGGGGTGTAGTCGATAGTTCAAAAAATACTGAACGCGCCGCAAGAGTGTAAACATACATTGATTATCTCGACCTGTGGTCGAGACACGAGACGAGCCACGAGACGAGCCACGAGACGAGCCGCGAGATGAGCCGCGAGGCGAGAGTGTAAACGAGCCATTAAGGTTGCTAAAAGTGAAATGTTGTTTTTACTTTTACGGGTCTTTAAGAGTAAGCTCACAAATGTCTGTGGTCTTTATTAAAAAGGCTATTCATAACATCACGTCACGGCTGCTTTCCAAGAAGGGTTGGGCAGAAGTGTACCTACCTATAGTACACCCATATTTCGCCAGAACCTATTGGCATCAACCTGGCACAAATTTAGCCTACGGGATGCTGCTGGAAAATTCCGTATAGAAAAATCCTATAACACTTTGCCCGACCTGGATTTCGAACCCAGTAGCCTCGATCGAATCAACTAGACCAACGAGGCAGGCTAATAGGGTATTTTACCTACTCCATATGAGAAAAAATCTAAAAATATTTTATTGAGATAGGTTAGGCAAAAAGGGCAAAAAGTAGGTAGTCCGAAATGTTAGTTTTAGTTCATAAAATAACAAAAAAAAAAAAACAATTCAAGGAATCAGTATTTTTTTATATGTTTTTGAACACCATGCAATAGTAGCCGCCATGTTATAACGTCATATCGCTGTATATACTAAGTGTCAATTACTGTCAACTGAACGACTTGTACTTTTATTATTTTCTTAACCAAAGTATTTTGAATTGAAATAATATCTTGCATTCAGGACAGCAAACCAACGATAAGTAGAATAATAACTCATTTTTTTATTATAAACAATTAAAATACAAAATATCAGCGCATTTGTTTACACAGCAAATTGACGTCATACCCACAGCGATATGGCGTCCACTGTGCCCAACATTTTCGTCAAATTACGCGCGAAATATGAAATTGTTAAATCATTTTATGCCACTAATCGATTAAATAAAAATGTTGTTTTTTTGTGGTTTATTAGCACTTTATAATCTAATTAAGACCCTTTTCAAAAATGGGTGTAATACCCATAACATGATAAGCAATCCATAAATTGTAATTTCATTATATTTTTTTTTTGTTTAGGGCCGCTTCCGATTCCGCAGCGAGGATGTGGGTGAGGGTGATAGAAGATGTCACAACTAAAAAGCCATTACCGGCCAATCTCATGTCATTCGAATAAGTGATGTATCTACTCGCAAGCTATTTGGTGATTGTACCTCGCCAGCACATTATTCAAGAATCGTATTATTGTACTACGTAAGTAAATACGCCTTTTATGAACGAGTTATATTTTAGTTGTAAAGCTTTTGATTATGTGTGCATAATTAAGAGCTATCGATGATGTGTTTTGTACTCATCTGAATATGACGCCATTTAGTGTTATCATAATTCTATTGATATTTGTCAGTCATTCTAGAGTTCCGTACTTCCGTTGCAAGTTATGATGTGTCCAACTTTGTCCGTCCGGTATGAGCTGAGTTTCAGTTTGCTCTGACTGCGACTGAGTAATAAATAAAAAAAACAGTCAACGCTATAAAGAGCTATAAAGCTCTTTTGGCAACCAAATGTAAAAAAAGAACTATTAATTTCCTCGAATATTTCGGAGTGAAAGTTTCATAGAATGGATCAAAATTACAAAAAAGAAAAAAACGAATATTGGGTGCAGACTGACGATTTAAATATTGGGTGCAAATTCTACAGATATTAAACTAATATTCACTTCAATCTGAAAATGAACGGTTGTAAAATATGCGGAACTTTACAGTGATAAAGTTTTCAATTGAAATGTGGTTTTAACGCTTTAATACTATTTCTGTCGAATTATGATGCAATGCTTTACATATTTACGATGCAAGTACGTTATATTCACCCATCACATTGATGTGTTACGCGTTTGAGGATAAGTACAGATACATAAAAATTTTAAGTTTATCGGGCAGCCCAATTACTGTAATTATTCACTATCAGATTTAGCGATCCAGTTAAACAAAATACAGTTATTGTATTAGACATTTTAAAACTATTATGGGACTCGTTTAACAAACTAACATATCATATAATAATATGATAGTCACAATATTTTTTGGATAACTATAAAATGTGTATTTATGTGTTATAATAATTGGGTTTATTTATGTATTGAGAAACTATGACGCTGTTTTAGGTAGCTAGATAGCTTTTCCCACATTTTGTTAATGGGTGTTATTAAGATTATCAGCACAATAAAGATATGGTTTACTCAACAACAAAAAAATACTCAAGAGTTAATAAGTTATTCTCTAGAGCTAACATGAACAAATTAGTGTGATATTGCTTGAGGCTATTTACTTGCCAATTAGCTTATCCTTATTAAATTATTATAAATAAGAATTTCTTGCCACTATGAGCGCTCAATTTTTAAACTTTCGAATTCGCGTCGCTCAATAAATTGTTGGGAGATTTTAACAGACTAGAGAAACAATAGTGAAAAGCGACGTGGAAAGTTAGTTCGTTCGTGAAAACGTTTCATTCGCGCTTGTGAAAGTTATACTGACGATTTTTATTTGGCATTTAGTGTTTACAATTCTTGCTGTAATAAAATAAAATGGAAGGCTAAATATTGGAGCGTCGCTTTTATATTATACCAAGCATTCGATTCTTATGCTCACTAATACGTGTTGCTCAAATGATATTGTTCGCGTTTAAGCTGAAGCAGCCTTTAGAGACAACCAGCCAATTACGTAACATCGAGTTCTACTGTGAATGGAAATAAGATTTAGGAAAGTTACGAAAATTGTTATATAAGATATATCGACGTACAGTCAGATAGAAGTTTGTTGGTTATTGTAAAAATATCATACACGTAAACGTTATTTAAAGTGCTAACGTCTTTTTATCGCGATCACTCAAAGTTATTTTTAGCTTGGTGCTATAACGTAGAGATTAGTTCGTAACGATAACTATGCCCGACTGTAGGCGTTGTACTTCAAACTGTCATTTAGGTACGTTTTGGCAATCAATATCAGTAATATTATAATATTATTAATGAGCATATTTTAATAAAACGTTAAATTAAAGCTTGGAGTGTATAGATATTCCACATAGCACATAGTTACGTACAAAAATATTAAAGTAACCATAGCAAAAATAAATATTTTAATATGAAATAATGAAAATAGAAGTTACTACTCATAGGTAAATAGACATTGTGCCATTTTTATGAAATATTAAATGTTTTAAACTTTCTAAATGTCACGTATTAAAATATTGTTGGATACATTTTCAAGTAAACATTCATTCGCAGTTAAAACTTTCTTGTATAAACTTTGTACGTATAACAATAAATAGAAAATTCTAACTTCTATTGCACAGAAGATTCTGATACTTTCATAAACGGTAAACGCAATGCTACGTGGTGTCACCTCATTGAATTATGAACTTCTCTCTTGATCAGTGGCTTTTGTGGCCGCCGTAAGAGGTTTGAACATGTTTCTATGGAAACTGACATTGTCACCCGGTCTTCATTTTGACTTCTCACATATCTTAACCTCCAAAAACCTCGGCAATGTAACACTTAAGAGCACATGTCTCTGAATATTTTTTGTTTCAGAAAGTTTTTCTACTAACTTTTTAATTTGTGTCTTAATAGACACAAGTTAAAAAGTTCGCCGCAACTTAATCTAAATAAAACAAAATGGAGACGGGCGATACGGTTGTAAGCTCTTTCTCCTATTACCGCACCTACTATGATATATTATTATAAACCACGCGAGCTTTTCTTGCTTAGTTGTCGTTTGTGACATTATGGTGTCTTATATTTAACTAAAATATAATTCTGTTACCAAGTACCTCTTTCTGTCTGAAAATATTGCTCCTTTATAAGCGTTCCATTAAGTTTTCGATATACAGCAATAATACTTACAGGTACTTGTAATGTTTCTAGTTTATCTATTTCGGTATCTCAGCTTCAGCAAACTGTTACGTTTTTACTTCAAAACTTCAATTTACGAAACCGGCCTACCGAAACCTAGTCATCATTAGTAGCTGAAACATTCTCACTACCTATTATAAGAAAATAAATTTGTAACGAACATTGTAAAATCCTCTATCATTGATATTAATTACTTCATTTCCAGTTATGTACTCTGTGTGATATCCCATTTTTCTTATTTACCTACCCAATTTGAGCCGTGTTTTTATAAATATGAATAAAGCAAAAACAGAATTTGTTCAAGCTATGCATGTATTGGTCTGTGCCCTCACAGTATTTATATGAAATTCCGCATGCCTAAAGTATTAAAAATATTTCAAACAAGAAAAGGTATGCGCGGTCATTTTCGTATTTCAGAATTACTGCGCCCTACCCAAACCATCTTAAGCTTAAAATAAAGTGTTGTTTGGTTGTGTGTGTATGTTTGAATAAAATTGTGGTTTTTTTTAACGGTAGCCTTAGCGCCGAAAGTTAAAAATCCGAGCTCCCGCTTTTATTTAGTCATACCTACATCTGGATGGCGCCCAGTGTTAGTTGAAATGGGCATAAGTTTTGTACTGCCGTGCTTCGTTGTAATCTATCATTGCCCGTTTGTATAAAGTTTTCTCTCCATCGAAATAGCTTTTTGGAGCTGCATAGAGTTGTTAATCTAAATTTTTGTAATAGAGATAAAACAGAAACAAAAAACAGGTTGTAACAGCTCTTTATTAAGCGATGATTCCCGAAGCCCATACTTTACTTTCAATATCTATAATTTCTACCAGACAACGTTTTGTTTGCTATGTCGGTGGCTATGCTCTTCTTTTCTCTCCTGCAATGTAGAGTTAAAAATGGGTTAAATTAATCACCGAAGATTTTAAGTCATTGTGTAATGATGTGAGTATGCTTTTAAAACTTGTGCAAACAATACGGCGAGGATGCGGATCAACACCTTGTTTATTTGTAACAACGTCCAGATTGGATAAAACAAAAATGAATACACGATTCAAATATGCATATCCATATCACTGAATCTCGTCAGGAACTCTTTTCACTTTTATGTTTCTGTTTCAATTCACTCACTTTCAGGAGTTAGTTAAAATTGTTGAATATTGATGAATTTAGTCGTTGGTGTCTATAATGTGAATGAATAATAAGCAATAATTCTGCTAATAATAATAACTGTTACAATAGTAAATTTCAATATAGGTATGTATTAGAATGTTGTTATACTTCTATGTTAACATTGTCTCTGTTCTGTAACTAAACAAAAAACAAATCTCACTAATAAGTAGGAAATTAAAACAAAATAACATAATATAACCTGTAGGTACTTCATCATTATACGCATTTGTTAGGCGTATAAAAGAATAATGTGATGTCTACGTGAATTTTCTTTTGCAAGTAGTAGTTCGCCGTTTTGTTAAGCGCTATGGCGCTGCCTTATGTTTAATGGTAGGTACTGTGGAAATAGGTCGCCGTCTCTCTGCAACAAGCGCCGTGCGGCGCCTGCGCCACACAGTAGATAGGTACAGAAGCACGGCTCCATACAACGAGCGAAAACGCGCACAGCGATCTTAAATATCTTTGCATAAGCTAAGGTAGGCCGCGAAATTCAAATGTTATGATGTCAAGAAATTGTTTCAGTAAGGTTATATGAACTTGAGCTTATTGATGATTTTATACCTAATGGTCATAATCATCATTTCAGCCGAAAGACGTCCACTGCTGGACATAGGCCTCCCCCAAGCTCCGCCACTTCGACCGGTTCTGTGCTTTCCTTTCATCCAGCGGATTCCTGCAGCCCTCACAAGGTCATCTGTCCACCTTGTGGGAGGCCTTCCAACTTTACGTCTTCCGGTAAGCGGTCGCCACTCCAGAACTTTGTGGCCCCATCGGCCATCTGTTCTGCGAGCAATGTGCCCTACCCACTGCCACGTCGGTTACTTTGGTTCTCCTGCGGATCTCTTCATTCCTGACTTCGAGAAAGAGGTCAATCGTCGGATCCGACTCGACTGGGCAGCGTTCGGGAAGCTTCACAATATCTTCTCGTCCCAAATACCGCAGTGTCTCAAGACGAAGGTCTTTGACCAGTGCGTGTTGCCAGTGATGACATATGGAACTGAAACGTGGTCGCTCACAATGGGCCTCATAAAAAGGCTTAAACTCCCCCAAAGGGCGATGGAGAGGGCTATGCTTGGAGTTTGCCTGCGTGATCGTTATAATTAGGTATAATTTCACAAATAATTATTTGTTACGGCCGCGGATAATATATTCAATGTGTAACCTAATTAATACAAGACCTCATACATCCCAATTAGAGTATTGCGTTAAAAGCATAACTTAATTACCAAAACTTCTTTTAATGCTATTTATTATTACCTATTTAGAAATTAGCGTTGACCCCAGCATTACTTTATGCATTTAAATTGAGTCTTATAGCCTTAACAAAAGATTTCATTTTCTTTTGCTCAATCCACGGTCAGTGTAGCCAAATTCAAGTTTTTGAAAATAAAATACCTATACTTATTAAAAGTCGCTGAAATCGATTTAGTAGTCAATTATGAACTTTCAGGTCTTGCGCTTATTCTGTTAAACCTTGTATATCCACATACAACCTGATACAGACCTACAAATTAAAAAAAAAAACACTTAAGAAAATTGCAACGCGGCCTACCAACCGTGAATGTACTTACCACGTGTGTTTATGTGTCCGTGTGTTTTGTCTCGTTCGAACCTTCTGTGTCTATCTACGTTGTGCCTATGTTGCAATATAGAAGCGTATTATTATTTTTTTCGTTGGGAAATCCTCAAATTACTTCTCCCGCTCTGGCTGGAGCGGGAGGGTGTGTCAGACCTTTACTGATTAAAACCCACCCATGTTCCTTCAGTTGCCTGTGTGCCAGGGGCCACGGTATCTCTTTCTAACTAACCGCAAGTATAGTAGCGGTTGGGTTACAATCCCGCACTGACCTATAATTCGCTGCATGCTAGGCCTCTCGTGTGACCCGAGTAACGCCACTAGGCGCACTCGAATGTTTATGTAAGTCATTAGTTATACCTATTTTTATTTCAAATATCATGAATGAAGTTCAAAATATCTACGCCATAGTAAGGATCAAGCACTAATTTTTCTTCGAATATTAATGTATGCACAATGTTAATTAATATTTTTTATTGAAATGCAAAATGTTTTTCTTTATATTACCAAAGCTACGTAAATCTATCTTTTGTATTGTAGTTTAAGTATAGTTATAGTGAGGCTATGATATTTGACTGATACTGAAAGTGTGTACCCCTTTTTCTGACAAAATTATAATGTTCTGTAACCTAAACAAATGAGAAGAGCTAGAATTAATGTACTTCTTCATAGTTAAATGGTAATTATTTTTATAAAATGCTACTGTAATTTGCATATGTGTAGCATATCTTGCACTTATTCATGATTGTTATCATACTTGTATCACCATAATTTTATTATTATTTTCTTTGCTATTCCAACTCGAGGAACGAATATCATAGTAATTAAGCTTTGTACGACATTACTTTTAAGTGTATTTACTAGCACGTGTGTGCTCTTGTGTTCAATAAAATTCCTATGAAATGTACATTTTGATTTTCATTTTCCAACCGCAACAAAACTTGTGAAGAAATATCCTAGGCACTGGCGCCAGGACCACGATTTCGCTCTTAAATTAACACCGAGTGATAGTGATGCCAGTTGATCGGTCGATCACACTGATCGCACTGATCGCACAGCAGAAGAGGCTATCTATGTATGCGTTGGGTCGGCAAAACGTTCAGTGTTGTGATGACTGTGCTGCGCAACGATTTACTTTAATGTGATGCGCACCTATGTCACCTACTGCGCAGGCGTGCAGCTCTCCTTCAGACCGGTAAACACGTTTAGCAAGGACTATGATGTTATACTCACTTCTTTTAGGTACTTTTGCTTACATACATACTCGTAGGTTGTCCGAATCGTCTGTGGAATGGTAGATTTTTGTTCATCCCCTATTTTTACTAACGTTCATAGTCCCCATATATTTTAATTTCACAGAAAAGTTTAAGGATAGAATGGGTAGAAAATCAAAATAAAAAATGTATGAAATTTTATTAGGTTAACTCAAATTCATATTTTCACACAAAACATTATACTGGCTAATGCAAGAGCGACGGCAACTGAGCCGTGATGCAAACAAATGATCACGTCCGTACAACGTAGTTTTCGCTTCTGCATTGCGACGACGTTACCACGTGGTATCGCCATGTTCAGAGGGTTGCTTGCGATTTATAAGCAAGTCCCTTACACGGTCGGCTATCGGCATTTTTAGATTTGGTGATAAAAACCGGCCTATTTTGCTTGAACGGCGAAAGGCATTATGTAGGAACGCGAGGAGAGGTGCGCGCGCAACACGCTCCGCTGTTCGCGAGCCTTCAGTCGTGTGACAGTTGCCGCGATTGCCACAAGCGAGTGAAACGCGACCCTAAGCTACTGTGAACGACCTTAGAGTGCGCCGAGTTCGCGCGAAATTCAACTTTAAACGCAGATGATTGCGGGAAACATCGAGCACCCTATGCAAGATACGTAAAGTAAGTTTTTAACACTATTATGCTAGTTTGAAAAGTTAACAAAACTAAGTATGCTGCTGTCGTAACTTTTGCAACGCGAGTGATATAAAAACTTGTCTCAGTGGTATTAATTTTTTTCAAGGATATTTAGTTATTTTTATTTGGCCTTTGCTTAAAAATTGGTGATATAAAATTCCGTCTTTTCATTCTATGCCGCATACCGATGAAAACGTTTGTTCTATGTACAAACATTCTAAGGTATCGTGGTCGGCGGCATACGTTGGCTTCAATCGATGAAAAATTCGGCTTGGTCGCGACAAATAAGTAGGGTGAATCTATGCTTGTGTGTTTTGTTCCCTTTGGGCAGGGGTTTGATTTTCTTGTTTACATCTTGGGTTGGCTACCGTTCTATTGATCCAAAATTTACGCGTTGTGAGCCTCCTTCGTTAGAAAATTTAACCTTTAATTAGGTATTTACCGTAGACAGAAAAATAATTAAAATATCCTTGTGATCCCAAATGACTGTGGTTGTTTGATAAAAGTAAATAAAATAATCTAATAGTAAATCCAAAATAATATTGACGTAACAACATTTCAATTGTTGAATTGATTGAGGTAGCTAGCACCTAGGTACCTTATAGACTTTTAATATATTTTCTTTATCATACTATGAAACCTCAGATTATAAAACAAAGGCTAGACAAACAAAGATAGACCGCGCGGAACACCAAGAGTGAAGCCAAAAAACCAAATACTAAAGCGTCGCATTGTACCTATATAATGTGAGGCTTAAGTATTTGTTTTTTTGACTCTTGGGTGTTCCACGCGATCTATCTGCCTTTTTTATAATCTAAACAAAAAAATAAAAAACAAATACTAAAGCGTCGCATTGTAGATATCTATCTATATATATAAAAGGAGAAACTGACTGACTGATCAATCAACGCACAGCCGAAACTACTAGGACTAGGAACGTGAAATTTTGTACACGGCTTCCTTTTATAAGTTAGGGGAGCACTAAGAAGGGGTTTTTGAAAATTCGACCTGTAAGGGGGTGAAAAGGGGGGATCTTGTTTGCATGAAAAATCTTATTCCTTGAGTTAATAAACTTGATACTTGGTACAAATACTTATCTAAGTAAATTATAAAGTTGGCCATTTATTGTTTTTCTAAACTACACCCTAAGGGGGGATTGGGGGGTGTCAAGGTTTGTATGGAAGAATTTTATCGCGCGGTCTGATTAACTCGAAACTCAGTATTTTTACCTAAAACCAAAAAGAAAGAATAACACGTATCAGGATTTTACGAAAATCTACCCCTAAAGGGTAGTCCGTAATTAATTATAAATGTGAAAGTTTGTGAAGATGATTGGGGCTTTGTTACTCAATCACGCAAAAACGGCTGAAAGGATGACACTATACAACAATTTTATTTAGGTTAATTTTATTTATGTAGATTATTTTACATACTGTGAATGAGAGAACGTTGTAGGCCTTACTGACTGTAGATTTGTAGACGATTTTCTATTCCTTATTCGTCTAAGTACCTGGTACTTATTGACAGGCCTGCGCTGTCCCCCCATGCATTTTATCTCTGTAATTTGAAAATATTGTTAAAGCCAATTATTTTTAAAAGAGTAACCGTGGAGTTTCTTGCCGGCTCTTCTCCATAGGAAACAACAATTTGGAACCGTGCACCTAGCTTCTGACGTTTCATAAGTGCCCATGCAGGTTTATATGAAATAAAAATATTTTGATTTTGATTTTTTGATTTGGATGAAATTTGGCACACAGATAGATTATAACCTAGATTAATACACAGGACTTTTTATCCCGGTAGTACCTACGTTCCGGCGGGATAATTTCCGACATCCACGCGGGCGAAGCTGCGGGCTAGCTATTGTTAGATAAATACTAACGCTTTAGTATTTGGTTTTTTGGCCTCACTCTTGGTGTACCGCGCGGTCTATATGCCTTTGTTTTATAATCTGAGTATGAAACGTTCATAGTAGGTACCTAACTACTTCTCGTACCTATCATTCGTTTTTAAACCCAGAAAGTAATTTGACTGGTGGAATGTCAAACTCCTATAATAAAAAGCAAACGTAGGTACTTGAAATGTCAGATTAATATCTGGGATAAAACGAAGTTTAGGTAAATACAGTGAACTCATATAACTTACGTACTTAAATGCGGTGGCGTAGCTACTACCGTATCAGCCGTATCAATGATCCGGGCCCCCAAGCTACTGGGCCCTCTCGAGCCCTGACGTTATTATAAAGCACGTAAAAAAAAAAAACACCTCAAATACTTGTAGATGATTTCACTCTTGCTTTCTCTCCTCCTGAGTCAGGACGCAGACAGGACTTTCGATTTGAATAAAAATAAGCAATATCGTCTTTTTAAGCCTGGCCGCAGAGGGCTAAAAAGGGGGGCCCTAACAAATTCTGATACGGGGCCCCTTTAGGACTAGATACGCCACTGCTTAAATGTTAACATTTACATTAATTGTGATTTGTTTGTCGCGCCTTACCATGATCCATATTTCGGGAAGAAGGGGACGGGTATATATCCAAAGGGGAAGGAGATTCATTCACGAATATTTACGGTCGCTTTAGGTAGAAAGCAAGCATTTTAACATTCTTAAACAAGGTCTTAGTGATGTGTGTTAGCTGCCTACGTGGTGTGTAGGTAATTGATACAAATTGGTTCACTATAGGAATTATTTAATCAGTTGTTACAACGACCTATTTAGTCCGAGACGGGAGGCTAACTGCCTGAGCGAGCGGTCGAGCGACCCCGCATCGCACCATTACAAACTTGTGACGTCAGCCCTTACATCATTCCCCCCTGTTTTAAATAGCTTTAATAATAAAGAAACTTATTTTCTAAAACCTATAGTTGTTTAATTTAGTCATACATCCCTTAATTGTATTAAGGTTATTAATTATACATACTGTTTGTTTACACTTTTACAATAATTACAGAGAGAAAGAAGGAACGAATATCTTAATCAAAATTACACACTCATCTATACACACGAGTGACACTAGTGTCATACATTAACTTGTCTGTATAAAACCACTGGGTTACTTTCAAGTGCAATCTATACAATTAGATCTGACTCTTCTTATTTAATGGTAGTAGCCGTAATGACGTAGGTACTCTGCTATCCTAATTTGACACCGCATTAGGTCTGCTGTACTCATTATTAGAACACCGACAAACTTGTCTCTATACAATGCAATTGTACCTAAAATCCTACCTCGTAATAACATATTTTCTCTTATTTAATTTTATGCGATGATCTCGAACTGTACCACGTTAACGAAATTAACGAGTTACTGCGGTTCACGCCACGCGATACTTGCTTATGTAACCAATCTTTAACATTTGTTCGGCACTTCGTAACCACGCTAATCATAATGAATATTATTATCACTCCCAAAATACCTAGCACTATAATTCCGAATTTATCTAGCTTGTCAGGTACTTCTGATTGATTTGTGATTATCTTTTCATGGGTAGTTACTATTTGCTCGTGGGGACTTGGGTTTTGTGTTACCCATCTTTACTTTTCAGCGCGTTCTACTTTGCTAACTCTTGTTGGATTAATGACGATTGTTCGATTTTCTTTACTACTTTCTACAAAAGTCGTACTGGTTTTTTGCTGACTCGACCACAGCGTGTAATGTGTGGTGTCGGTGACATACTGGGAGTGGTATCGTCATTGCTGCTTTTATTTTCATTTATTTCTTGATTCACCAAACACGCTGGTTTAATCTATCGATCGAAATCTTAGTTTGTCTATTTGGTAACGGAATCGTATAAACTTTATCCTTACGTTGGATCACTTTAAATAAATGGTCCGTCCGTTTGGTTGTAGTGGTTTCCTCACTGCATCATTTCTGATAAACACAAACTGAGTTGATAGGTCTGGGTGTACAAACAAGGTTTTTGTATTGTTGTATACTATCGTAACTGGTTTTAAATCGCTAATCGCTTGACGCGTTCATAATTGGATGTGTAACTCTCTTTATGATCGTCTACATAGAAATCCGCTGGCAACCTTATCGTTTGGCCATACACCATTTCCGCCGCACTTATACTGTTACCCGAGCGTAATGCTGACCTAAGCCCTAACACGACTGTTGGTAACTCGTTCACTCATGATGACGTAATCGCATTTAATCTTGCTGTTAGGGCCACTTTTAACGATCTATGCCACCTTTCTACTGCCACATTTGCCTGTGGGTGGTATGGGGTGGTTCTGCACTTATGTATTCCTAATATGTTTAATAGTGTCGTGAAGAGGGCACTTTTGAACTGTCTACCTTGGGCACACGTAATTTTTTTCGGGCATCCAAAACGAGTAATCCACCCTTCGTAAACGCTTTTTGCTACTATTCTTGCCGTGATATCTTTGATGGAGAACGCCTCTGGCCATCGTGTGCGTCGATCAATTACTGTTACTAAATACCTAAACCCGTCTTCTGTAGTAGTCAGTGGCCCTACGATATCGACATGGATGTGTTCAAACCGGTCACACTTTTGTTTTTTTTTTTTTGTTTGGGAAATCATCTAATAACTTCTCCCGCTCTGGGTGGAGCAGGAGGGCATGTCAGACTTTTACTGACTAAAACCCACCCGTGTTCCTTCATTAGCCCGTATGCCAGGGGCTGTGGTATCTCTTTCAAATGAACCCGCACCCCTGACAGGCATCGGCCCTTGCAGGCCCCATCATTTTTGTGCTGACATCTCTTTGAGGTGCGCGTGGAACACAACGCGCCGTCGACTTGGGCTTGGTCCTTACCGGACAGCGAGCTACCCATTACTCGCCGTCCGCAAGCCCATGCCTACGATGGCCGGAAATCGGCCTGGGATTCCCGACGCCCAGGGCGTCTCCGTATCCTGCGGCGGCTAGGGTCGCGAGGGCGCATATGCTGCCTCTCCCTCACGTGCGCCGCCACCGTCTTCGCGAGCATCACTGCTTCGCTGAAGGAGGTGACGGCTCCCCATGCCCTCTCGCTCCGTACCATGGCCTGGACCAGGGCTGGACGCGAGAGATCGCCGCCGCCGATCGCCTCCACGAGGACACGGCGGTGCTCCACCCAAGCTGGGCAGACCACCGTGTGCTCCACCGTGTCCTCAGGGCGATCTTCGCAGTGGAAACACCCCCGGGTGTTTCCACTGCGAAGAAACACCCGGGGGTGTTTCCTCCCACCCTATCCGAAACAGGAACCTCCCGAAACAACCGTGTCCGGTGAGGACCTGCGTCAGGCGGAAGGTGAGGACGCCATGCCGCCTCTCAAACCACTCCTCAAAGAGGGGACTTACCGCCGCACGCCAAAAAAAAAAACCGGACACACTTTGAAAATTCGGAAATTCGGAATCTCTAACTCTTGAGTTATTATGGCGAATCATTTTACTGCGTTGGCATTGCAAACACGTTTTTGCCCATTGCCGTACATCTCTATTCATGTTGGGCAAAAATATTTTTTCCTGCATTTACTTGCGTGTAGCGCGAATGCCCGGATGACTTTTATCTTTGATTATATACCTGTCATAATCAAAGACTTTTACTATGTATTGCATCGAACGCCCTTTGTTTTAATTTTTCTGTCTGGTAGGTGCTTAAATTTCCTTAATAATGTCCTTACTATTTTTCTGTGGGTTTGCCAAGTAACTATCACCAGTTTGTGCTTCGACTAATTCTGTGTAGGTACTCGATTATTTGCGGACAATATACTGTTTTTACTCGCGAAAAGGCAGCAGATGCTACAGGGTTCTCGGAACCAAGACTCTAAACAAGATTTTCTTTTTTAAATGAGCCTTTTAATTACTATTTTTTTTAAAATATTGGTGATTTAACTGTCCCTGTTATCTGGGTCCTTTTAGCTTAAAAAACGTCTCAATTTTTCCACTGTTTTGAGTTTGGGATATTTTGAAATTGCCTTTATTTTATCTGTTAGTGCCCAAATACCTTGCGTTTATACTTCAAAACCTAGAAATTCTACACTCTCTTGCCCGAAACGTCTTTTCGCCAGGTTAATAGTCACTGAATCGCTTAAATACTTCCTCTAAGCTAGCTTCGTGTTCTGACCTCGGAAATTCAAATGCCGAATGGCGTAATTATCGCGGTCTTTTCGATGTTCTCTGGATTAATTGCTATGATATACAGTGATACGTTCTATTTACGTAAATTTTTGAGAATGTCTCTATCATCATCATCATCATCATTTCAGCCGAAAGACGTCCACTGCTGGACATAAGCCTCCCCCAAAACGGGGGGATTTGCCATAATCGCCACGCTTGGCAGGCGGGTTGGCGATCGCAGTATGATGGTAAAATGCATAGAGAACGCTGCTGCCCATTCTCTAGTAAGTCCCTTAGTCGCCTTCTACGACACCCACGGGAAGAGATGGGATGGTGCTATTCTTTTACGCCCGGCACCACACGGGACAATGTCTCTATATTGGCTAGCAAATAGGTAAAATCGTGTAGTCTAGGTATCGGATACCAGTCCGGTTTAGTAACCACGTTTAATTTCCTCAATCTCTGCAAGGTCCCAGCTCACCGTTCTTCTTTGGTACCATGGAGTGGGCTGACCCACGGACTTTTAGAGGGCCTGCAAATTCCAATTTCCTGAATTTCGCTAAATTCCTCTTTAACCTTACTATATTTATCTGGCGGTAACGGTCGTGCCCTAGCATGTACGGTGGCCCTGTTATTTCTATGTGATGTAACACAGAATGACGCAGAGTTTCCTTAAGGTGTTACACGAGCAACTAAAATTGCTCCATCTTGGGCAATTCTCGTCGAATATGACGTCACGACTACATCCAGCAATTTAGGGCAATGGCAACATGTAGCAAGAGAATATGGAGCAACTTAAAAAACTAGGCAATGCGCCTCCGCCGCCGGTCGGTTCCTCTCGCTAAAATAAGACGTAGTTATACGTACAAACGAGATAGAAAGAAAATTGACAAAACAAAATCCAAGCCGATTGGATATTCGGCAACTCATGAAATATATGGAGCAATCAGAAGCAATATTGCCGAAACACATCGGCAATTTATTGTTGTTGCTCCATATTGCTCCACTTAATTGATTCAGATTGATCCATTAGTGATGCCGAGCAATAATTTATCAAAAAATTGCCGATGTGTTTCGGCAATATTGCCGAATATCGCCAGCCAAACGGACCCACAAAATTCAGCAAGCTCCTACAGATTATCGTTGAAAATTATACCAAGGCCCTTCTAGCAAGAAGGGTCTTGGCTTAATTTATTTTTAAAAGTTCTTTCGATATTGTTTCTGACGTATTTCACAAACTTAATGTAGGTATATGAATCAGAAGTAAGGTATGGAACAGTCTTCATTGGTAGCCGATCTTGAACACTTTCTAGCATGATGAACAGTGGCGTAGCTACGCGTGGGCGAAGTGAGCCCTTGCCCTCGGCCTCACACTTAAAACTTGCGAGGCCTCACTGGATCCACAAATTTCGGGAAACAGGCTTTATTAATGAATGGTTCTGCAAAAGCCATCGAATTCATAGAAAAGAACTTAATGAATGAACCCAGGAACTGTAATGAGTTTTAAAGGGAAAAGGGTTCGCAAGAAAAAGAAAATGTTTAATTATGAAGCTCTTCGCTCGCTTCTTCTGAATCTACTTTCAGCGGAATCAATTGGGTCATCTACCCCAATTGATTCCGCTGAAAGTAGATTCAGAATTAATATTTTTAACCGACTTCACAAAGAAGGAGGTTATCAATTCGACATGTTTTTTTTTTATAATGTATGTTCGGGCAAACTCCGTCGTATATAGACGTATTTGCAAAATTCTTTTTATTCGAAAGGGGTTTACTCTGAAATGGTCCCATTAAAATTTCTTATAGATCTGATGATGCGTTTCGGAGACAGACAACGGAACTCTTCAAAAAATAACAGCAAATCAACCGCGAATGTTGCCATCGCATAAATATACATTGTTTTGACCACAAGGATGTTTCAATTTCGAATTGGTGTGTTTCGAAAAGTGAAAAATAAAATCTTTTTTCAAAAAAATAACACCGCCTTCCAAAAAAACACTACAAAGTGCAAAATAATTTTAATTTCGGAAGGCGGTGACAAATAATTAAAATACACATCCAAAGTCACCGACTTCCGAAATTAAAGTTATTTTGCACTTTGTAGTGTTTTTTTGGAAGTCGGTTATTATTTCGTAATTTTTTTGAAAAAGTTTTTATTATCACAATTGTTGATGCCGTTAAATAAGACAATAACACAAGATTTACTGCAGTCACTGAATATTACAACAATTTTGGGTAGGTATTTGTACGATATACAAATCTGTGCCAAATAATCTTTTGAAGCACTGTGAAGATGTGGGTCTAGTACTCCAAGATGGAAAAAGCAAACATAGAATCTTATGAGATTTACGAAGAACTAAAATAGCATGGTACTCAATGATTTTTTCTCCGTGAGCAAGTATTTTATGCACGGAGGAACGCAAATAATACCAATTATAAATATTTACGTACAGTTGTGCTGTACAATATGCGTGTACTATTTTGAATCAATAACCATTCCAGATGAATTCGTTTGTAGTGTTAAGTACACATCCGTTTTTTAAGTTCTACGTCTACACTTGTAGGTTCTATACCTAGGTAAGTTCTATGTCTGCAGAGCTAGAGTAATTCTAAAAAAACTCCGAGCTGTGTTTCTGTCATGACTATTTCCAGTGCCTTGTCGGGCTTTTTCAACATACAGTCCCATTTCTCCCCTAAACCAGTTTTTTCTTTTCGTCTTTGTTTTTTTATATTTTCAGGTGTAGTAGGTGACCACTTTTCATAAGATAAGATATAGGATGCATAATCCAAGCATGTAGTGTTGACAGTCCGTATTTAAATGTCCTAACTGCCTCTAAGTTATTCATTTGCCCAGGATTAGCACCACAAAGTGCACAAGAAGCGCTCGAACGAGATTCAGTTAAAACTTGTGCCACTACCTATATCATCAATCATAGTTACAAAAAATTAAATTAAAAATTTAAAAAACCCCCGACCCAAACAAAAACTCTAAAAAGTAAAAATAATAATATTAATAGGTTTTTAAGTTGAAGGTAAAATTTTTACTAAGGCATTGTCAAGTCGGGGGACGGCCAATTAAAATGCTAGGCGTCTGTTTGGCGTTTTAATTGACCGTCCCCCGACTTGACATGTATGGTGGAGTTGTGTACGAGTATCTTACATAGGTCTACAGAAAAATCCGCGATTGCATAGGTCTAGCTCTACTATATCCATTTTAATACTTAAAAAAATTGGCAATTATAAAGTGGGAATTGGAAAACTATTTACACAAATACGGTATTAATCCTTATTATCATTTTAAATAAGTTAGAGGCTTTACGGATGAACGGATCTGGCTAAAATTTGGTACAGGGATAGATTATAGCCTGGAATAAGACATAGGCTACTTTTTATCCCTGGAATAGGTTCCCATGGGTTGCAAGAACGGGATCAAATTTTCATGATTACTTTTGGTCGCAATAACCAACATCCATGCGGGCGAAGTCGCGGGCATCTGCTAGTTTTCTAATAAACAAACCCGCATTCTCATATCTTCACTTGCATAATTCATAATCAGCCAATACTGCACAGAGTACGTTAGAATATACTATATAAAATGTACTCTGCGAAAATACTGATGTTCCCACCCACTGCTGGGACTCAGGCCTACTCTCGGTGAGAGAGAGTGGGCTGTACGACGCGGGCCTAGTCGCAGTGGACGATCCCGCTTCAATTTAAATACAAAGCGAAGCGTGTTGCGCTGCCGTGGCCTCAACTTTTGTTTCAACGGCGCTGATTCTGAAATGAGGTCAAAACAGAAATCCAAGATGGCGTCCAAGATAACATTAACTTCGCGCCTGTATTATACTGGGACCGGCAGAGGTGGAATAATTCATGCCAACCCATTTGGTCGGGATTCCGGAAACGGTATAAACAGTAAACCAAACTAAGTTTAAGGAAGGTTAAATCTCCTGCAGCAGCTTTGCTTCTAGTAGTTACTAGAAGCTAAGCTCCTGGAGGAGATTTCTTTAGAAATAAGCATCACCTCTGTGGCAATTTTTCTGTTCTTTTCTTCTTGTCGTTTTTTATATTATTACGTGTGTACATAAACGATTAAAAGAAATCAGCACCCTAATTGCGTAACTCACGATTGATCATAATTGGTTTCGTCTTCACAGTTAAACAATATCCATTGCGTTATTTGTGTTGTCGAACAGACACATTTTTCGAACATATGAAGCAATAGTTTAACAATCCGTTTCAAAACTATACAGATTATGATGAATCGTGAGTTACGCAATTAGGATGCTGATCTAACAGTTTTAAGAGGGTCAATGAAATATTTCCAGTTGGATAATTTTCAAATTACAATTATCTACCTGTAATTCAGCATTACGTAATTGTTTCAATATAATATTGATGAAAAACAGCTTGAAAAACTGAAACAAGATCAGATGGGACAGTCGTTCTATTAAACACATCATTTTCATAAATCTTATGAGAAAAGCACAAGTCTGATGCTTCATTACAAGATATTGCGCTAGAAGTGTTTCCGGTTACTATTAATTCCAGAATTCTCTGGTAATCAGTTGGTTTATTTGGCTAGTTCTACAGAAAAGGAAATAAAAATGAATAAATTTCGGCTCATTGATTTTTTTAAGTTAACTTTTATGGCTAAATCATCATCATCCTTATCTTTTCAGCCGAAAGACGTCCACTCCTGGACATATACCTCCCCTTAATATAATAGAGAAAATCCTCCTTAAAGAAAATAGAATAGAGTCACTGTGACGACTTATCCTATTAAAAATTAACATATTTAATTTAATAAAAGTGCAAGTGATTTCGCTTGTCAGACAAGTAATGGGAATAAGGCAAGGCACAGAAAATAGATCTCTACTGCTTTCCTGCTTTTCTACATTGCCGATTTTCTCAATCGGACGTTTCAGATAAAGTGCTTCCTATACCTGTAACTATCTGTTTGTCCTTTTCTTGCACAAACAACTCTCCGTCAAATGTTCCAGGTCTTTTTTTAATTTTTAGCAAAACGTTTACGCTCATGTTCTCTTTTTAAATATTCTTCTCTAATCTGTGATTTTCCTTTTGATTAACTCAAATCGGTTGTGCAAAAAAATATTTGGGCTCTCATATAATTGCCTAATAAAAGTAAAAAATTGAATTACTGACATAAAAACATTGAAAAGACTATAAAACATGTACCATAATCATTTTTTAAATAAGTATTCTACTAAAAATGAAATTTTTGAGACAAACTTTTAGATAAGACTTTATTTTTATTAAGTCATCTAGTTCTTGTCAAGACGTTTCTAACGAGCCCTATCACGATGGGTTAATCATGTGTCATTTAGGAGTCCCTATGGCTATCATCCGTCTCCATCATCAGATCAGCTTGATCGTATCATAATACTGAATTGTCACCTGACTTAAACATATCTGTAAAATTTCAACTTGATTGGTCCCTGGGAAATTGGTCAAATTTGACTTGCAATATTTGACGCATACGTACTAACTAACAAACTAACACACACGGGGCACAGTTTATTTAGTGCTAACGGCCACATAACATTCCTTTTATCACCACCCTGGAATGTTTTCACTTCCCTGGCTATGTATTTCCAGGGAAGTGATAGACAGGGAAGTGATATTTTCAATGGTTTTTAGCTAAATCTAGAAGATTGCTTTATTTTATTACAATTTCAGTTTCCATAAATCTTCCGTGTGACAAAGAAATACTTGCAATGTATTAACATGAAATAATGTTTTATAATTGAAATGTAAATGCAGTCGCTCCATGTAAAATACTGGTATTCAGCTGCATCCGGTTAGACTGGAAGCCGACCCCAACGTGATTGGGAAAAGGCTAGGCAGATGATGATGATGAATTGAAATGTAAATACGTACCATGTGAGTGAGAATTTGTTTGTCTACTGCCTCCAATAAACGCATGGATAAGACTGATCGCTATTCGAGAGAAAACAAACAGTCTTTTAGTCTTTTCTTTCTGTTACCAGAGCAGCAACGTTACCTGCTTACTATCCAATTTCAAGGTGATTTTAACAAACTTGTAGGTAGGAGCGCGCCGGAATAAACCAACATAAGGCTGTTGATTGATAAGGTACCTACCTATTTGACTGATTACCAAACCGACAGCTGATTAATAGTCAACGTACTCCTAGCTACTACAACCTACATCTACTAGCCATTCCTGCGGCTTCGTTCTCATACCTATTCAACCTTCGTTTTACTCAAAGAGGTGCTTCGTAAAATCCTTTCTTAACCTACACTACAAGTGATGGATGACAGACGAATAAATATTTATAAAGCTATACAGGTAAATGGCTAGTTATATAAATTGAGGAATTATGGGTGACTCAGGTCGTAAAATAATATAATTATATTAATTTTGTGAGTAAGGTGACACTAAAACTAATTTCTCTCAAGAAAATATTTATACGACCAATTTATCTAATAATGGGAAAAAATTACACTTCCCTGTAGGGCGACATTCCAAAGTCCAAAATATAAATCCGATAAGGTTTCAAAAGCAGCTTAATTTTAGGCCTTTTAACGTTCCCACTGCTGAGAAACAGGCCTTCTTTCTGTGAGAGGGAGTTTAGTAGCTAACAAGCGGTTTAGAATAATCATTTTATTCTAACATAATAATCACATGTATAAGGTTTCAGAAAAGCTAAAACGGTTTTTCGGTCTCTTATTTTCTCCGAAATTTTGTCGACTGAACAAAACAAAGTTTTAATTTTGGCAAGTTTCAAGTTGAACAAAGTTTACTATCCAAAGAAATATTTTTTTTCGAACTGTACCTATCCCATTTTTTCACCCCCACTGGGGCAGAATTAGGAATGTTTCCATAACTTGACTCAAAAATTGTTTATAGATAACATTGATTGACTACCCTTTCAGATTTTCGAAAAACCCTGATACAATAATTGTTATTCTTGATTTTTGGTCTTAAGGGGACCTTAGTCGCTGGCTCGAACTCATTGGTGGGCCTGGCTAACAAGCACGCTGTCTCACCAGGCTTCGTGTCCGATAGAGGTAGTATCAGTGATGAGCAGTTAGACGTTAGTCTACACACACAACGTTGGTGAGTGAGATGCAGGATCGTTTATAGTAAAACAGGAGCGTACAAAATGAAGAAAAGTCCTTCGGAAAATCGGGTTTTTATGAAAAAACTACTGCATAAATAAATCTTCTTTTTCATTTTCATCATATATAAAAGGAGAAACTGACTGACTAATAAATCAACGCACAGCCGAAACTACTAGCACTAGGGACGTGAAACTTTGCATACGGCTTCCTATTATAATGTAGGGGTTTTTGGAAATTCGACTTTTAAGGGGGTGAAAAGGTATTTTGTTTGTATGAAAAATCTTATTCCTTGAGTTAATAAACTTGAAACTTGGCACAAATACTTTTCTAAGTAAATTATAAAGTTGGTCTTTTATTGTTTTTCTAAACTACCCCCTAAAGGGGGATTGGAGGGTGTCAAAGTTGGAAGTATTTTAACGCGCGGTCAGATTAACTCGAAACTTAGTATTTATACCTAAAACAAAAATAAAGAATAACGTGTATCAGGGTTTTCCGAAAATCTACCCCTAAAGGGGTAAAAAAGGGTAGTCCGTTTTATAAGGGATGATTTTACTACGAGTCTTGATTAATTCGAAAAATTGCATAAATAACCTTAAGTCAAATAATGCAAAAGAAACAAAAGACTAAAAATAAATTACCCCTTTGAGGGTGAAAAGGAGGATATAGTTTTTATGGAAGATCTCTTATTCGTTTGGTTTAGAAAACGTGGCATAAACTTTTCTTGGTAAATATTAAAGATGGAATATTTTTCAAAACTGACTTGAAAGTTTATTTATTTATTTATATTTAAAGAAAACAAGTAACAAATGACTCAAATGTGTTAGTAACAATATTTCTTAACCCTATGTTAGTAACCGTAACCTACACACTTAACCTACACTGCCATTATAGTTACAATGCGAATCCCTGCTACAAGCTCAACACCGAAGTGGAGAGTTTGCAGCAGCGATTCAAACACAAGCAGTCCAGTCTGCTCGCGATACACCGCAGTATAATGTTGGGGCTGGCCCGCACCCGGCGCACCAGGGAAGCGCATCTTTTTCGCATCGTAGCGTAGAAGCAATCCATCCGTGCTTCAGCAAACATCCCTGATGCGCTACAGAAGCGGAACAGCCCCATCAGCACCCGGAACGCATTATTATATTGAATACGAAGGGCGCTGTACGATTTTTGAGTGTAATCCACCCACAGGCTGCACGTGTAAAATGAGGTACAATATGCACGAAATAAGGTCTTTTTTACATCTCTAGAACAACGTGCAAACCTGCGAGCGATCATATTAGCTCTCACCCACAGCGCCCTTCTTTCTCTTTCAATATCGTCATTATCTTTGAGGTCAGCGGTCAAAATATGTCCTAAGTATTTCACCTTGTATACCCTTATAAGCGATACTCCATTTAACTTGACCGGAGGTATAGTACCGGTACAACGACCGCTGACACCAAATACCATGACTTCACTTTTAGTGACGTTGTAGACTAATCCATGACTTGACGCATACTCCTCACAGATTGTTACCAATCTCCTAAGGCCACAAACCGAGGCACTCAGCAATGCCATATCATCGGCATAACTAATGTTGTTCATACATACTCCGTCAATGTAACAGCCGGCACGTTCTCTGCTGAGCGCCTCGACCAGCGCATTGACATACAGATTGAAGAGCGTGGGTGAGTTCAACCCCCCCTGCATCACCCCGCACTCCAACCTGTATGACTCTGAATAAGCCCCGGCCCAGCGTACCTGATTGATCTGGCCTCCATACCAGCTTTTAAAAATCCTTATCAACTCTGGAGGAACTCCAGCTTCCTCTAACTTCCTCCAGAGGATACTGTATGTGACCAAATCAAATGCCCTGGAGAGGTCGAGGAAGCAAGCATAAGTAGGTGTTTTTCGATCTGTGTAGTACTTCACAGCCCACTTCAAACACAAGATGGCACTCTCAGTAGATAGCCCGGATCGAAATCCAAACTGATTGTCATGCAGTTGAACAAAGCTATTAAGTTGTCTGTTCAGCAGGCTGTCAAGCACTTTTGCGATCACCGTAGCCAGATGGGCAAATGGGCCTGTAGTTGTTTAGGTCCGCAATATCACCCGTTTTGTTCTTAATAATGGGCACTACAATGGTTTTAGTCATCTGACAAGGTAAATACGCATGACTCACACAAAAGTTGTAAAACATTGCTAACACTCTTGGTAAATGAGGGCCTGCGAAACCGAGGTGCTCGATGCTTAGACCATCGTGACCTGGAGACTTACCTCTTGACATACTGTTGATAACACGTTTAACGTCCTTGGCTATAAATCTTGTTCCAAGGTCACCATGGTCAACAGCATCAAGCTCAGATACGCAGGCACCCAGTGGTGACTTAATTCTAAAATGTTCCTTAAAGAGTTCAGCAATGCCCACAGGATCGCTCGCGCCACTGACCGACACAGGGAGGCCAGGCTTACAGTTCAGCCTGCTCGTTTGTTTCCAAAACGCGCGAAAATCATTGCTTGAATGTTGTGAAGCCAAAATATCCATTTTTATTTGGTCTTCATTGTTTTGACACCATTTCAAGCGAGATAAACACTCTCTTAGCTTCACGCATGTCACCAAATGTAGGACCAGCATAAGGCTTCCCAAGGTCTTCCCATACGCGAAACTTTTGCATGGCGTCCTTGTAAGCCTCACCAACATGCGCATTCCAACCGACCACTACTTTCTTTTTTCCACGCTTATTGCGTTCGCGACTCACTACAGCTGACTCAGATAAAGCACTAACTATATCATTATACATATTGTCTATAACAGCGCGATGACATACTTGTTTGCACGCCTTGTCTCTACAGATTCTGAAGTCGTTAGGGAAATCAATAAGTCTAAGTCTTTCATGACACGCCTTCGCGTAAGTTTGCGACTGTTCAAGACTTCTATCTCCCCAAACAACAAAATTTTCCACATAATTAAAATCACATTGCTTTATAGAAACATTTTCAAATAAACATTCTAAAACAAGCGGGTAGTGGTCCGACCACAACGTATCGTATACAACATTCACAGTTACTACAGACTGACGGGCCGCGTTAGTAACCACACAGTGATCAAGCCATCTCCGTGAGCCGTGTGCGTCACTCACATAAGTGTAGGTGTCTGAGTCCAATCCTAACATCTCAGTATCCACACAGTTCCACTCAAGAAGGGCCACTTTAGAAAAGCCGTATTTTTTTTTTGCAGCTTGATGACTGAATGACAGCCGATCCCAAACTTGAAGTTAAACTTTTTGGAAGTCTACATAGCCTACATAATGTTTGTAGGAACGAATTTCAATGCATAATCACTAAATATTATAAAACAAAGTCTCCCGCCGCGCCTGTCAGTCAGTCTGTCCGTCTGTCTGTTCGCGATATACTCAAAAACTGCTGCACCGATTTTCATGCTATTTTCACCAATGGTTCTCGAGGAAGGTTTAAGTACATAATTTGTCAAGTTTTTCTGTACATAGGCTAAAATATAATGATATTTGTTGGAGGTATCGGAAAAAAAATAAGCCGTCTGGGGAGCTTTTAACATGAACACTGCCTAAACCGTTTGAGATTTGGCACGCCACGATTGCGGCGGTAAGTCCCCTGTTTGAGGAGTGGCTTGAGAGGCGGCATGGCGTCCTCACCTTCCACTTGACGCAAGTCCTCACCGGGCACGGTTGTTTCGTATAAGGCGGGAGGAAACGCCCGGGTATTTCCACTGCGAAGATCGCCTTGAGGACACGGTAGAGTAGAGCATACGGTGGAGGTCTGTTCGGCTTGGGCGGAGCACCGCCGTGTCCTCGTGGAGCCGATCGGCGGCGGCGATCTCTCGGGTCTGGCCCTGGTCCAGGCCATGGTACGGAGCGAGAGTGCATGGGTAGCTGTCTCCTCCTTCTGCGAAGCAGTAATGCACGCGAAGAGGGTGGCGGCGCACGTGAGGGATAGGCAGTATATGCTCCCTCACGGCTTAGTCGCCGCAGGAGATTCCCTGGGCGTCGGGAATCCCAGGCTGATTCCCGGCCACCGTAGGCGTGGGCTTGCGGACGATTTTTAATGGGTAGCTCGCTGTCCGGTTAGGACCAGGCCCAGGTCGACGGCGCGTTGTGTTCTACGCACGCCTCAAAGAGATGTCAGCACAAACGGATGGGGCCCGCAAGGCCCGATGCCTGCCAGGGGTGCGGGTTGTTCGAAAGAGATACCGCCGCCCCTGGCACACAGGCTACTGAGGGAACACGGGTGGGTTTTAGTCAGTAAAAGTCTAATACGCCCTCCTGCTCCACCCAAAGCGGGAGAAGTTATTTGATAATTTTCCATCCAAAAAGAACCCTTTGAGATATAGCAAAATGATGTATGGTGGAATTCTGTATCTTATATAGGTCTACAGAAAGTCCGCGATTGCATATGTCTAACTCTTAAGGATAACATACTATTAAGATCAATTTTAATACTTAAACAGAACAAGGTTTTTCTTTAGGTATGGTTTAAACCGTGGAGCCTGTTTTTGAAATAAGAACCTAACTGAAATTGAAATACAGCTCCTTTTACAAAACTGACAAGTTACTCGTAGTCCAGTGCTAAATTGTCAGTTTTGGAAAAGGAGCTATAATTCTATTTCAGTTCTAAGTTCTTATTTCAAAAACAGGCTCGGTGGTTTAAACCATACCTAAAGAAAAACCTTATTCTGTACAACGTACATCAAAAATTAAACATGGTCCCCCGACCATGTTTAATTTTTGATGTACGTTGTCAAACAGTGGATTAAAACTTTCCCGAAGTTTGTATGGAAAAAATGTCGACTAGATTCACCTTAAGCATAAATACTGAGTTTTGACTTATACTAAACAAACGTTGAATATCTTCTACCTTTGATCTCAATTTTCATTTCATTGGAATACCTAACTGAAATTGAAATACAGCTCCTTTTACAAAACTGACAAGTTACTCGTAGTCCAGTGCTAAATTGTCAGTTTTGGAAAAGGAGCTATAATTCTATTTCAGTTCTAAGTTCTTATTTCAAAAACAGGCTCGGTGGTTTAAACCATACCTAAAGAAAAACCTTGTTCTGTACAACGTACATCAAAAATTAAACATGGTCCCCCGACCATGTTTAATTTTTGATGTACGTTGTCAAACAGTGGATTAAAACTTTCCCGAAGTTTGTATGGAAAAAATGTCGACTAGATTCACCTTAAGCATAAATACTGAGTTTTGACTTATACTAAACAAACGTTGAAAATCTTCTACCTTTGATCTCAATTTTCATTTCATTGGAATACAATCGAAAAAACTTATGGACGGCAATAAAAAAAATAAAAAAAAAACGATGTGACTTTTATGATTTACTTAGATACCTTCAAAGTTTCAAGTGTTTTAACTCAGTGTACCTATTAGATTTTTCATACGAAATCCAACAGGGATTTTTATAGTATGAAATTTTTTATAATCTGCACTCCCTTCCTAAAACCCCTATATAATGCATATTAAAGGAAGCCGTATGCAAAACTTCACGTTCTACTGGTCCCAATAGTTTCGGTTGTGCGTTGATATGTCAGTCAGTCAGTTTCTCCTTTTATATAAAAAAAGATAGATGAATAAGTACTTTTCAACTAAACTTATTGTTACGATTTTAATATCTATTAAACAATTTTAAAACACTTAAACTGCCGGCCGCACCGAACGTAATCGTGACGAAAACTTAAAATAACGGTTTAAATTTAATACAGATCTTTTTAAATCCACCAACTATTTTAAAACATTGCTAATGTCGTTATATTGATTAAAAAATTATTAGACAAGAAAGCGCGTGGCAATGAGAGAATTCATTGTAAACATAATAGCTACAAACATGTAGTAGTAACGTTTGTTATCAATGACATTGTGCTTGTGTAGAGCGCGTGAATACTCGGCGAGATAGTACCTTCTCCTACCCAGGTATTTCGTTGTAATTTAGTATTGATTGAGCCGGGGGTACGTAGCGACGGCGTGACCTTGTTGCGCTCAGCTGCCGGAGGAGCTCCCACTAGGCGACCTTGACTTCAAATTGCCGCGTGCGCCTCACGCTTCCCTCCCGGACCATAACACCGCCCCTAGTCGTCGCTCCGTGGCGGTGCGTCACTATTGCGCGATACTTGCTGGTTAAAACGATACTTTTTGCGCAAAATTCGCGAATTTCAGAGTGTTGTCGCAATTTAAAGTCTACGTATAATTTTTCTCAATCCGTGATCTCGCATCTCATCGTGTTTACTCGATTACGTAAGTGCATATTGTTACGTCAGTCGTATATATCCAACTCGTGAGCGTACTTGACCTTGCACCCCGGCGCCCAGACTCTTTGGTCATTGCATTGCGGCGCGGCGTGACGTCGTACTCTAAAAATGGTGCGTTGTTATGCTCTCAAAATGTTTTAATTATAACTCTTATCATGTCGCCCATTTCAGTGTCTGTGTTTACTAATAACGCATTGCGTAATAACAAAAAAAACCTACTTTACGCGAATAAATACTACAATTCAGTGTATTTCGGCAAGTACAATAGTAACGATTTTGGCATGAAGCCAATGGAAATTGTGATTCGTGTCTTCAAACGTAAAAACACAGTTAGAATGAAATTACGTCCCACACATCGCGATGCGAAAATGTTTAGTGCCAACGTGTATCTTAAATGTCGATAACTATATCGTTGCTGAATATTAGTGTGGTGTGGTGCAGTTAATTGGCTCGGTTACGCAGTAGCGACGTCATTTTAATTAGTGCCCGTGACCTTGTGTTTTGATACTACAGGTTTCATTGCCAATGTAACCTTCGGCTTTGAGATCCAGGGTCAGATTGAAAGAACAACCTGACAACTGCGAATAGTTGCGGCTACGAATGCATTCAAGTTTGCGAATTAATCTTGCGTAGCGCTACGTGCGATCGTGCAGGCGCTTCGTAGCGTGCGGCGTAGCGCTTCCACGAGGCATGCTTGCGTAGGCTACGAAAGCTATGCATGATTTAGCTAAACGATTCGTTGTAAGTTAATCATGCATATTTGTATGCAGTGTAGTGAATAAATGCGTTTTTTTTGCAGTTTTATTTGTTGAATGACGCGATTTGTAATTTTAACTGGAACTGATTATGTATTTCATCCTGAGGCCTTTCGCCCCGTCGGGCTCCGTTTACCTACGTAATCGTGCGTAGGTCGCATTCTGAAAAGGGTGTGGTAACCCCTATTGTCTCTAAGCGAAAGGTGTCACAGATTTTATTGAATTTCGTGTGGGATGTTCGTGATGCGTTTTAGATTCTATTCCACGCTTAGCGCATTTAAGTATAACGGCCGGGGTGATACGATACAATAGTTTAGTGGAAGTTAATTATGTTATCAATGGTTCAATTTATTACAAAATTCAAATGACACTACTTGTGATTAAGTAAGTATTATTATAATTTTTAGTGTCTCGTTTTTCAAATCAAGAAAATTATAGAATTAGAACGTTAAAATATTGTTGATATGTACTCGTACTTACTGATAATGTTATTTACTGGAATATATGTGATTTACTATTTTTAAGTGGTGTCTCCGAGTACCTACCTACTGGTAGTTGTTATTTTTTATAGTGACACTATACACATTGTTTTTTTTTTACGTCGCCGTGGAGCCATTGTTTTAATTAGAATATTTTAATTCAGACATCATTTGATTGACTTGTTTGTTTGATGACATCTTTTTTTGTAGCTCAAATGTCCCCCGTCCAGGCTTTTGACCCCTGAACCAACAAGGGCGTGAACGGTTAAAGTAAAGCGATGTTAAATAGACTGGCATCGATTGATACTCGATACTAAATAGCATGTTCTAGTCAGTTCTAGTACAGTTTTGAGTAAGTTTACAGTTTTAGTGAGTCGCCACTCAAAGTGCAGTTTTGTATTATTATTAAACTTGTTTTTGCCAGTGGCTTCGCTCGCGTGGTGGTCCCACGGGAACGTACTTCTGAAATTCAAAATATCCTATATGTCAATCCAGGATATAAACTACCTGTGTGCCATATTTCATCGAAATCCACTCAGCCGTTTTTGTGTGATTGAGTAACAAACATCTAAACATACAAACTTTCACTTTTATAATACTAGCTCTTGCCAGCTGGCTTCGCCCGTGAAAACGTCAACCTTAGTGAAGTTTCAATAGGTATCATAAGTTCGAAAAATATTTGACCGAATTTCATTTCACCAAAACTTTTCAACTATTATATCGTTTCGTTTTTTCTTTACTTCATCGAAGTCATAAGTCTGCCACTGTATCAGTTGACTTATTATTAATTCGATTTTTTTTCGTTACTCCGACGTTTCATTTGGTCGAAAAACTTTTTAACGAAGTTATACTTAGCCAAAATAACATTTGTTCGAAGTAATATGTTTCCGAACATTCATTATACCACTGTTTTAATTACCATACTTTAATTTCAACCTCTATTCGTCACTACTCTCAATTTATTTATCTCATATATTCGTTTCATGCTTGTTTGCATGCAAACATGCGCTTCAAGGATGCAAGCAGGTATGCAGAGTGCAAGCAGGCATGCAGCATACAAGCAAGCATGCAATGTGCAAATAAGCATGCAACCTGCAAGCAGGCATGCAACATGCAGCAAGCATTGTGTCTGTCACGGCTCCGGCGCTGCAGGGTTTGGGCGGTCCCACGCGAGCCTATCGTCGCAGATGGTTTAAGGACGCGTTTGCAAATCTGACAAAAATAAGGAGTTTTTCGGTGCTTTTTGCGGCAAAACGATATTAAACCAAATGTAACTAATAATTGCCAAAGATAGATTACTTCTTCATCTTCAAATGGATGAAATTTTTACTCGAAAATTTTGGTTTTTACCATTGCAAAAAATGATTTCCGTTACCTCTTCACACAACATCGACAATAACGTGTTGAGTTTAGGAAGATTTTTCTTCTATTTAATAATATAAATTCAATTATGTATTACTATTTTATATATGCTGACATGTTCAACTCCAAAAAGGCTAAAAAAATAAAAATCGAATCTATTATTTTCACATATTTAGTTTCAACGCGTGAATCTTATTGAATGGAATTAAGGGTTATTTTAGTGGTTGTTGTCTGGATTTATTGCATAAAATTTGTTATGAATAGTGGGCACTGTGTCGCTTGTAAGCAGCGGCTCGTGGTGAAAAAGATCGCTGTACGAATACAAAACAATTGATGTAATAAATATGATACTTCGCATTTTATACGGACTACGGACAGCCAAGGTAAGATTTTATTCACAATTTCTTATACTTTTGCTAGGATTAAATACAATAAATTCAAATTATTGTTTTGTTTTGGATTTGATGGAGTGACCTGTGACTGGAACTAATAGGCGAGCGAAGCTAGGTGTGCCGAGTTTGGGCTCGTTTTGTTAGTTATGTTGAGATCTTACCTCCTGTTGACTTGATGGAGTGACCTGAAGAGATACTTCGAAGACTGCTACTGGAACTAATAGACGAATAGAGCTAGATGTGCCGAGTTTGGGTTCGTTTTGTTAGTTATGTTGAGAACTTACCTCCTAACTTAATGGAGTGACCTGAAGGCATACTTCGAAGACTGCTACTGGAACTCGTAGACGAGCAGAGCAAGGTGTGCCGAGTCTGGGCTCGTTTTGTTAGTTATGTTGAGATCGAACCTCCGGACTTGATGGAGTGACCTGAAGGTGTACATGACTGCTACTGGAACTAGTAGACGAGCAGAGCTAGGTGTGCCGAGTTTTGGCTCGTTTTGTTAGTTACGTTGAGATCTTACGTCTGGACGATGGTATACCTGAAGGTGAACTTTGACGACTGCTACTGGAAATAATAAACTAATAGACCTACCTGATAAGAATGTTTATAGTTTTACCTTTTATAACGCAATTATTGTTTTAGATGCCAAAGCCTAAGACATTTGGGAAAAAATCTCGTAAATAACTTCGTGCCTGTAGAAGTAACGCAGAAGAGAAGAACTGCCTCCTTCCAGAATCGGGCGATCTAGGATTCAAAATAAAAATGGAACTACAAGAACATTCTTTACATTATCATAATAATATAATGAAAATTAATAAATGTTTTTTTCTGTTTTTATCGAACGTTTTATTTATTTTCATAATTTAGCTAGCTTAGCTCCTAGCCCGGCTTCCTAAATGTGTAACACACTTGAAATGGCAACCCATTCCAATTTGACCGTCCAACAATATCCATTGCATTGTTTTTGTAGGCGTGCTAACTATTTTTAAACATTTATGAAGCAATGAATATTGTCTTGTATAAGTATATTGCACAGTGAGTGTGAAAAATAAACGCATTTTTTCTTTCTTCTTTCTTTTGTTTTCGAGAACCCACTTACATTCGATACCATAACAAATGTATTATAGTAATTAAGAAATACTAAATAAAACAAATAACACAAGCTTATGTTTTTAATTATTTGTTTTCAAACAATTGTTGCGCAAATTGTAAATACATAGGTACCTTGGCAAGTACTTGCTCACCAACCAACCAGTGTGCAATTAAATTAATTTAATGGAATCTACTTTTATGAACACATCACGTTACAAACTTTTTGAAAAAACAAATCAACGTAAGCATAAAAAATACGGTACATGGCTAAATTTTTGAAATGAAATAGGTACAAGTGGGCTCAAGTATCAAATCGTGTCAGTTAACTCATAATTTCGCCGCTTCGCGGTAAATTGCTGTGTGTGTGAGCCGTGCACGTGTAGTAGTAAGACTCAATACCTAAAATTGAAGCGCGTGAATTCGTAAATGCGTCCTTAAATGCTCGCCACCGCAGCTTCGGTTTATATTAACATTTGAGCCGTAATTTTCACGGCTGGACCAGCTTTCAAAACAAAGTGGCGGATTCCCCATTTGGGCTGGACCAGCTTTCAAAATAAAATAGTGGATTCCCCGTTCGCTGGTAAAAAGCAAACCGTTAACAACGATAGCTTTTCCTTTATTACGTGAGTGCATATTTTTAACCAATTTCAAAAAGAATGAGGTAATAAATTCGACATGTTTATTTTTTTTCTTTTAATGTATGTTGGAGCATAACTCCGTCATATATAGGTACATGGATTTGTAAAGTTTTTTGATAGGGGTTTATTCCAAAATGGTCCCATATAAATTTCATAAAGATCTGATGATGCGTTTCGGAGACATACAACGAAACTCTTAAAAAAAATTACAGAAAATCAACCGCGATTGCTGCTATCGCATAAAAATGCATTGTTTTGACCCCAAGGATGATGAAATTTCGAATTGGTACATACGATAACTAAAAAGTAAAAAAAAAAAAACAAAAAAAAAAATACAACTGACTTCCAAAGTCGAGGGCTTACCATAGTCACGAGTTTGTAAAAACCAATTTCTGCACGTGTGTCATACAATGTTTTTCAACACATTAGGGAGAAAACAGTACAATATGTAATGAAACAAACCTAAACATCATTAAATAGCGCTCTCCGATTTTGGCAGCAAGAGACCGCTTCCTGCAATTTGCGCCTCATTCAAAATATCAGGTGGAGTAGATTCCATATTGATATCAGATTCCTCGCTTGAACTCATATTATTAAGTTTATAAATATCAGTCGAAAAGTCGCGACAATCTTTGACATTTCAGAAAATGGCGCGAATTTGCAAATGGCGCCACATGCACGTGGTGAAAACTAGAATTAAATCTTTCGTCTCATTTACTCTTTAGTATTAAAGTGAGACAAATTTATTGAGCAAAAGCGCTTCCAACGAGGTTCGATCAGTCAGCTTATTTATTCTCGTAATGTGAAACTCCTTGGACGAAATTCTTGTAATATTTTGTGGAATTAAAAAAAAAACCGTAAAGAATACGCACGGTGCCATACAACGGGGTATGCGGTAAAATAGGTACTTAGGTGTTGAAAATTACTTTTTCAACACATTTGCTCAAAAACTGCATTTACCCAAGTACCTATTTTTTCACCTAAGTACCTATTTTACCGCATTCCCCATTGTATAGCACCGTGCGTATTCTTTACGGTTTTTTTTATTTCCATAAAATATTATAAGAATTCCATCAAGGCGTTTCATAATAAGAGAATAACTAAGCTGACTGATCGAACCTCCTTGGAAGCGCTTTTGCTCAATAAATTTGTCTCACTTTAATACTAAAGAGTAAATGAGACGAAAGATTTAATTCTAGTTTTCACCACGTGCATGTGGCGCCATTTGCAAATTCGCGCCATTTTCTGAAACGTCAAAGATTGTCGCGACTTTTCGACTGATATTTATAAACTTAATAATATGAGTTCAAGCGAGGAATCTGATATTAATATGGAATCTACTCCACCTGATATTTTGAATGAGGCGCAAATTGCAGGAAACGGTCTCTTGCTGCCAAAATCGGAGAGCGCTATTTAATGATGTTTAGGTTTGTTTCATTACATAATGTACTGTTTTCTCCCTAATGTGTTGAAAAACATTGTATGACACACGTGCAGAAATTGGTTTTTACAAACTCGTGACTATGGTACATTCGTCTACTCCTTTGTAAAAACCAACTTACCGCACTAGTATCATAAATAACTATAATTTTGGAAGGCGGTAACAAAAAATTCAAATACATGTCCAAAGTCACCGCCTTCCGAAATTAAAGTAATTTTTCACTTTGTAGTGTTTTTCTGGAAGTCGGTGGTTCTTTTTTTAAAGTTTTTATTAATGACATTAATTCCAATGAGTTTTCTATAAATAACTCATGCTCAATGCTGTTGTATTTGTTTTACTGTACACTGTCATTGTGTTTTACGTAGACACACGATATATTTTCTCCTCTGAAAATTGACCTCTATTGCGTTGTTCGTTTATTTTTT
Organism: Polymixis flavicincta; assembly: GCA_949987655.1. NCBI lineage: Eukaryota > Metazoa > Arthropoda > Insecta > Lepidoptera > Noctuidae > Polymixis > Polymixis flavicincta. The sequence continues at coordinate 25,024,356 of OX465171.1, read as the reverse complement.
AAACTTGAATTTTATATTTTAATCCTCTGTAGCAAATATGTTAATTCCAGCGACAGTAATATTGCTGTCGGCCGTAGGTAGGTACTAATGGAATACTACAGCCGCCCACGGACCAACCGCGGCATTATCGATCGATGCTGCGGTTGTTATGTTATTACTTGGCCACAAAATATATTTTAATGCACTACCCCTGCAGTGCAGTATTAAGAAAACGGGATATACCTACCTACACAAATTAGGCCCTCTCTTTTCAAAGTATAACGTTTTACTTTGAAGAGCGACTCACATAAATAATGGGTAAACAGTTTCATAAATAATAGCCTAGTCATAATAATGGTTAAAGCAAGGCCGATATTGTCGGTATCCTTCGATTTCACTTAGAGTTTAGAGGTAAGTTTACGCGCCCTTATAAATGGTTTATAAGGGCGCGTCCATACTACACGATTTTCATCGCACGCTGATCGTGTTTGAGCAGCCGCTCTCTCCTCAGAGACTTTGGAATTCATATTTTAACCCTCTTGTAAAGCGTACGTATTCCTAATGATCAAGCACACTCGACACGATGGCTTCGCGATCATAAAGAATATGAACGTTATGACTACCAGCATAAAGTCATAATTCTCCTGCCCTTATCCCAATTTATTTGTGGTCGGTGCAAAGTGTCTTTTTCTTCAAAACTTCTCTATTAGTCATCATCTCCGTAGTCACACTCTTTCTAACCATATCATCATTCACACAGTGTATCCATCGTTTCATTGGTCGCCCCCTACTCTTATAGCCATAGACAATCATACTCAAAACTTTCCTCACGACTTTTTCCTCATTCCTCCGTACCATACCATGACAACCGATTTCCACACAACTTTTCTCCTCCTAAAGTCACTGAAGAGAGAACGCCGCCAAAGAGAAGCGGACACGGTTCTGCAGAGAAAAAGATCACGCTCGTGTGTACGCGTTCTTATAATTAATGAGGCCTTGCCTTGATCTAGTTTCAGGCTATCTAACTTAGTTCTAAGAAGGGTTTGGATTAAATACTGTGACAAACTTGGTCTGCTAGAAAAACGATTCATGATTAATGAATGCATCGGCAGCTCATGCAAGACAAGTTAAGTGTGGTGGTCTTGTCGATTAACTATAAACCAAGTGATAATTAATCTCCGAATGTTTTAGAATCAATTTGAAATAGTCGAATAACTGTATTTAGGTCCTGAAAATAATACAGGATACGTTTTTAACCAGTGCGCAAACTGTACCTAACCATGAATTCAGGCGGACGCACAGTGTTTTATGAAGCCCGATTTTCGGACATCCCATTTTTATTGAAAAGGCCGACAGAAATAATCATTTAAACGCAAGATTTCGTATCCCCATTGAGTTACCAAGTCTAGTTTTTGAGATATAGTTTTTTGAAAATCGTAATTTTTCCATCCGGATTTTAAGAAAAAAAATAATTACGCTCAAACTAAGCATGATACGAAATAATGATGTTAGGTACATTGATGGCGTATCTTATGCCGAGTACTTCAGTCCACAAATGAACCTCGCAACTTTGTTAGATCCAGATTTATACGAGTTTTATGGTTTTTAGTTTTTTATTTTTTTCTCGAAAATTTCGCCATTTCGGGAAAAGTTATTAATACAGAAATAATTCTATTTACTTCCCCAATACACCACATAATTATGACATCCCAAATCCATGGAACTTAGAAGTTGTTCCAATTTAACTATTTTTGTTAGGGTTGTCAAATTTTTATCCTTATTTTGTGGATCAAATTTTTCGTAAAAGTATAGTCACAATGACAAAAAGAACGTGTACCAGTTTACTGGCAGCCTACCGAGGCCTTTCAAAAGTATCAAGTTTCAAGTCCCCTTCAGGTTTACCTACTACATTTTGTGTGTTTGTTGGTAGAGACTAGGAAATAAATAACAAATCAAGTGCATATAAAGTTAGGATTGAATGCTATTGAAATGATATGATATGATACAAAAACTTTTAAATTTAGCCGTAGCCTACGATTTTGATTTCCGATTTTCACTTTATATTTAAATACATCAAATTGTATTTCAGTCAAACCTCACTCTCTATATCTTCTTCGTTGCAAAGCACCACACATTCTTCTGCATCATAACTTTCAATTTCATCAGCACTGATAAGCTCTTCTATCTTGGCGTCTTCACGTCAGATAATCTAAACCACCGATTTTACTACCAGGTAGATATATTTTTGGCAAAGTTACATAAAATCCGGATGTAAATAATTATCTGAGATTTTGACAACCCTGACGACGTAAAATCCGGATCAAACTTAAAATCGTTGTGGTTTCCAAGTTCCATGGAGTTGGGATGTGAAATTTATGTGGTGCGTTGGAGAAGTTATCAAAATCATATCAGTATAAACAACTTTTCCCGATTTCGTGGAATTTTCGAGAAAATTAAGAAAAACTAAAAACCGAAAAACTCGTATATATCTGGATCTAACAAAGTTACAAGGTTCATTTGTGCACTAAAATACTCGGCATAAGATACGCCATCAATGTACCTAACATCATTATTTCGTATCATGCTTAGTTTAAATGTAATATTTTTTTTTTTTAATATCGAGACAGAAATTGGTCGATTTTCAAAAAACTATAACTCAAAAACTAGACTTCGTAGCCAAATGGGGATACGAAATCTTGCATTTAAATGATTATTTCTGTCAGCCTTTTCAAAAAAAATGGGATGTCCGAAAATCAGGCTTCATAAAACACTGTGGGACGGCGAGTAATGGGTAGCTCGCTGTCCGGTAAGGACCAAGCCCAAGTCGACGGCGCGTTGTGTTCCACGCGCGCCTCAAAGAGATGTCAGCACAAATAGTGATGGGACCCGCAAGGGTCGATGCCTGCCAGGGGTGCGGGTTTGTTCGAAAGAGACACCACAGCCCCTGGCTTAAGGGCTACTGAAGGAACACGGGTGGGTTTTAGTCAGTAAAAGTCTGACACGCCCTCCTGCTCCACCCAGAGCGGGAGAAGTTATTTGATGATTTCCCAACCAAAAAAAAAAAAAAAAAAAAAACCATGAATTCAGCATATCATTCTAAATCCACAGCGCAGATTTTTTTGTCGGTTATACGAAAATAAAATCAGCTGTTCCATAAATTATGACCGCGTAGGTATTGCACTTTTCTATAAAACAGCAGATTTTTTGTATTACCGACGAAAAATTACTGCGCTGGAGGTCTAGGATGATATGCTGAATTCATGGTAACAGTTTGCGCACTGGTTAAAAAAAAAATCTGTGTTCTTTTCTCACAGATACAACCTCTTTTTTTTAAGTGAACGGTTTAAAACACGATAAACGTAATTTTCGTTAACGTAGATTTCAAAACCATTTTTCGTAGCATATAATTGTGTTAATAAATACGTCGCGCTTATGTTTCAAAGGCCTACAGGCCCGGAAAATATTGACATATTATCTTGTATAGGTGGTTGCTTAATACTTGCAATATTTTAACTTAACTTAACCTATGACAAAAATAATATTTTTTGAAAAAACACTAGTTACTGAAATGGATTCAATATTCAACGAACATACTATTTTGATAAAGTATCAAAGACTCTTGTTGCTAATTAAGTACTTCAGTATAATTAATTGAGTAAGTAATTAATAGTTTATTTTACAATAGATATAGCCTAGGTAACATCAGATAATGTTTAGTAAGAGATAGGTATGGCTCATACAGATGAGTAAGACCCCTGCCCTTCAAACTAGGAGAATCCTGTATCTTGAAGGACAGTGTATGTAGTTTAGAAGGATTGATATACATATAGTGATTAAACATCGCCGTGCACACTGTTACCATGAATTCAGTACGTGATTCTAGATCCAGTATCCTTGAAATTATTCGTCGTACTGAATTTATGATAATAATTTGTAATTATATGTCCCTTAGTCGACATTCACACGGATGTTATAAAATCACGGCGGCATACTAAATGCTTGGTTCAACACCGAGAGTTGAAATTCGAACACTGTGTTTATTCGACGTACTGAAACTCACTTACGCTGTACTCTATAGGATATTAAATGCTTGTTACAACACGAAAAGTCGAAATTCGAACACCGTATTTATTCGACGTACCGAAACTCACTCACACTGCACTCTATAGGATACTAAACGCTTGGTTCAACACGGAGAATTGAAAATCCAATGCGCGATAAAACCCCGCTGCGATTCGCACCCTGTATTAGGCCCTGTCCGCACAGCGATTTTTCAAAAGAATCGCACCGCATCGCGTTGAATTTGCATCAAATCACGGATTTTTTTCTGCGCGGTTTTTTTTGACGGCAGTGCGGCTACTCCCATGTGATTCAATGTGTTACAGAATTGCTAGAAAAACATCGCGCGGTGAAAAATCGCTGTGCGGACAGGGCCTTAAAGACACGGAAAATATCCGTCAACTGCTTTGCGATAACATACATAACTTCACGACTGTTCTTCCTAGTGGATTGGGCAGAGGCACACCTAGTAAACTCGCACTTCGCCTGTAATGTTTAAGGCCCATGTATTGGGGGTGAGCTTATTGCCATCAGCCGGGTAGATATCCGGACTCCAGACTACTGTGAAATTCCTGATGGTAAAACTCCATAACCTGATGCCAAAAATGGGAATCAAACCCAGGACCTCCTGCTCAGCAGAGGCGCTTGCGACCGCTATACTAACGTGTCAATTTGCGGGCTTGGCTGGCTTTGCGATAATTATAAATTAATAGCTTTTGCCCGCGGCTTCGCCCGCGTATGTCGGATATTTTCTCACGTTCTCGTGAGAAAATTACACATTAGCGGGATAAAAGTATCCTATGTGCTAATCAATAAATCCATAATGGATTTTACGCGGCGCACGTCAGTAAAGATCCCAGTCGGCATGATTTTTTCTGACATCTTCAACAATTATCGTCATAATTAAACAAATTTACTTGCGTAGATTTGTTTAATTATAACCTTAACAAATTATACACCTAAACCTTCCTCATGAATCACTCCGCCTTTGATGAAAACCGCATGAAAACCCGTTCAATATTTTTGGAGTTTATCGCGAACAGACAGGCAGACGCGGCGGGGGACTTTATTTCATACTATGTATTGATTTAATCAAAATCGCTAACAATAAGAATGTGTGATAATATTGTGTGACACCAATATAAGTAATTGGAAATCAGAGTATCTCGTCAAAAATAGAAGCACGGCCGGTCAAAGGTGAAGCCAATGACCGACGCGGAGGAATTTAGGCCAAATCGTTCAGTAATGAAGGAACTCAATATATGTAGAATAGGTAGTGTAGCTGAATTCTAAGTATCATGGAGGGAGGTATTGTGAATGGAGTCATTTTATTACCGCGTTCTATGCATTCATGCTATCAACAGAATAGATTAGTTAGACTATTCTAATTTACAGCAAAAAATATTTTTCGTCATGAAACTTTGTTCTAACCTCTAAATGACACTTACATGTACAATAAGACAAACAGCTGCTATATTATGGTTTTCGAATTTTCTTATAAAATATCTATGTTCGACGAAAACGAGATGTTACAAAACCAGCCGATCGATTACGGGCATTACCTTCGGCCTAAATCCCACCGTGTTCCCTCAGTTGCATGTGTGCCAGGGGCCACGGTATCTCTTTCGAAGGGTTCGCACCCCTGGCAGACTAATAGATGAAGTCATGACTAAAATCGTCGAATTTTTTGTATCTGTTTTGTGGTTGACTTAAATTTCGAAAAAAATATATGATTAAAACGAATTTAAAACCTACTGGTAAAAAACCGTAATCCGTGTATAAGAAGGGGACTATGTTTTATTTTTTCCAAAATTGCCTGTCTTGACATCATATTGTCATCATCTAGAAATTAGTAAAATAAACCGCTTGCGATTTTTTTTTTACATTTATATTTCTTCAAACACGCGGCACGCGACATTTGTAGAACAATTTCCATGATGTTTTAATATAAATTGTTCTACGTGAGTCGTGTCGCGCTGTCGTGTCGTGCCTGTTTGCCTTTAAGCTAAGCATGGAGCAATATGATGATCAAATTATGTTTTTTGTAATCATCTAAGGTTAGTTTCGATACTTGATGCCAAACACCCCACACTTTACATCACCACCTTCAAATGGAACACTGGTCTTATTTATTTGTGCCTAAGCGATATCACCTTCCACACAGTATGGGTGCAGTCAACCGCACAGCAGTAGTAACTATTTTAAATCGACAGCGTCTTTGTGTCGTAGTAGTAAGGGTGGTTTTCGTAGTACTCATGTGCTGCTGACTGTAGGTATATAACTTAAAAAAAAATTCAACTGGAATATTATTTGCGTTACTTTTGCATTTCTGCTAAGTGCTTCCTGCTACTGTATTATTTCACCGAAATGAAAAATGATTATTGAAGAGCCATTTACTCGTATAATGGCAACATCCCGAAAATATAAAATCGAATATTATTTGAAAGTTTTCACTCATAATCTATTTTCTTTTAACAGAGGCGGATGTAAGGACTATGACTGGTCGTTTCTAGTATTCACACTACCTTCAATCGACGTAAGGGGTAAGTCAACGCATAAATACCAATAATACACATGTTAATGAAGCATGAATAAAGTACAAGTATCTCGTAGTCCATTACGATAACTACCTTGAGTGTCTACATATTGATTAAAATTAATAGTCATAAAAGAAGGGTCGTTAAAGTTCAAACCGTTTCTTCAATTTTAAACGAAATATTGGCACAGCGATAGCCCGTCATTTCGCTGGCGAAGACGACGCCGCGATTAAGTAAAGTTAGTCTAGTCTTTGTTAAATCGAAGCTAACATGCCTCTGAGAATTGGGCCTCCGCAAAAATAGACGGCGGGGTTTACTTTCGCGAAATGCCTTTGTGCCTATGAAAAGTTGAACAAGTTATCGACAGTTGTCGTGTGGACATCACGACCAACAAAACGAATAGCATACCTATTTACGATAGGTACCCAGTAATACCTATTAGTCTGTAACGGTGTAATTAATTGAATTGAGTCTTGATAAGTCGCCAATGCAGACTAATGAGTTGGAAGTAGTTTGTCTCGACCCGCTCACAGTTGTAACATTATCAATTGAAGTTATAGGTGTTCTGTAGCTCGCTCGACCGATGTTTTTCTGCTAAAATAAAGTAGAATCATAAATAGTGTTGTGAAAACGGCTTCAATGTAAATCATAGTGATGATAAGATTACGATATGAGACGATAACGATGTGGTGTTCTGTGCAGCCATGCCCGCCAAGATGATGAGTGCGCGCGGTGGCGCGGCGCCAGCGGGCGACGTCAGCGTGGCTGACAGCCCGCTCGCGTCGTTCGAGACGCTGACGCAGGCGGCCATCATTGCCGTCATGGGCGTAGCCATCGTCATCTCTAATATCCTCATCATAGCCTCCTTTCTTAACTTCAAAGGGAAATGTAAGTATGAAGCCAATGTTTTCATAATTATCATAATCAGCCCATAACGTTCCCACTGCTGGGACACAGGCCTCATCTCTGTGAGAGGGAGTGTGCCGTAATCCACCATGCGGGCCCAGTGCGGGCAGCTAGATGTCATATATCTTCGAATTTTTGGTTCTAGGACATGCCGGTTTCCTCACGATGTTTTCCTTCACTGTTTTGAGAGCAGTGGTGATGAAATAATGTATACAAAGTAAACCGCCTGTCAGGGTTCGAACCTACAACTCGTAAGTCTCAGTCGTTGCCACTGGGTCACCACTGCCTATCAGAAATTCCAGATGGAAAAACCCAATAACACTTTGGCCAACCCGGGAATAGAACCCAGGATCTCATGCTCAGCTGTAGTGCTTGCGATCACTAGACCAACGAGGGAGTCATCGAACTGTATTTTACACAAACAATATAGGTTCTATCGAAGCATATCATGTATATGTCACCGTATGATTGTGAACACCGTTAGTTTTTAATCTATCTCGCGAGATTTTAAACTGTCGATAAATTGCACACAATTTATCGGCAGCATGGTGCACCATACTGCTTACAATATAGACAGGTTAGGTTAGAACTACGACGAACCGCGCGCTAGCCGAGCGAGCGAAGCGAGCGGTGCCGCGGCAGTAGCCGGCGACCGCTACTTCCAAGTTAGTGGCAGTTACTTGGCTATTTAGTAATAGCGCAAGTTGTAGTTCACAATGTTTCGATACTTTGTAATCTCCCGAGATAGATTATAAACTAACGATTTTCATAAGGTTACGGTGACATATGCATATTTTGTTACTTCTTGTACTTATTCTCTGGAATAGGATGCCGATTTGTAATCGCTTTTAGTCTCTATTATCCCTAGGACAATTTAATTCGTGCTGAAGTGGATAATCTCGTGAATTGGTCAGGTTTCCTTCAAACGGTTTATTTTTAGAACATTGAACGTTAAACTATCGTACACCTGAGTGATGGGAACAGATAAAGAATTTTCAATAATTAGAGTTGTTGTTCCTGGTACTTTATTGAACAGCACCCTAATTGCGTAACTCACGATTAATCATAATCTGTTTCGTTTTGAAACAGATTGTTAAACCATTGCTTCATATGTTCGAAAAATGTGTCTGTTCAACAACGTAAATAACGCAATGAATATTGTTGAACTGTCAAATTGAAACGGATTATGATTAATCGTGAGTTTTGCAATTAGAGTGCAGGATTTTGTATTAGTACTTAAGTTCAATATTGATAACCGACAAAAACATCTAAGATTTAAACCGGTAATAGGTAACTACGAGACTTTCAGTGTTAAGTTTATGATTGAGCTTTCAAAATATAGGTCATATCTGTAATAATTTTTAAGGTTAGATACAGGTAATTTTCTTATAAAATACTGCGAAACCACGTGCTTGCGTGCGACCCTCTTTTTCACCGTGTCGAAATTATAGCGCAAAAACGTGTTTACCTAGAACAGTGATTCTGGTTTACGAGTAGTTGGTAGGACTTGACAAAGCACTACGAGGACCTAAACAAATTTTAGCCAAAATAGGGATACAAATGTAGGTATGTGAAGCTAACTAGCAACATAATTTCAGCTGTCGTCTCATATCGTCCGTAAATATGCTTGAAATTTAAAAAAATAAACTCTATCGAAGAAAGTATCACTGAACATAACATGAAAGAAGACGACATAACACAATTACGTTTAACTAATTATAAACTTGCCACATATTCATCAAGAAATACCAGAAACGGAGGTTCTTGTATACTGATAAACCCTAGTCATAAGTTCAAAATTATTGATATCCAAGAATGTTTTGTCTCCGGCGTTATAGAATGTTGTGCCGTTGAGCTTATGGTCCACCAAGTGATTGTTATTTGTATTTATAGGCCACCAAAATTCAGTAAAACTACTACAGCCGTGTTCCTTGAAAAACTAGATCGTATACTTTACTTATGTAGCCGAAATATTGGGAAAAAAGTTTTAGTATGCGGTGATTTCAATATTGATACACTTCAAAATACAAGATTAGCTATAGAATTCCAGCATCTTCTTTTGAACTACAACATAAAACCAAGTATAAATAAACCTACACGTATATCCAGCGGTAAATGCATTGACAATATCATGCATAATGTCAAAGGTGGTAAAGGCGAAATTTTAGATTTAGATTTGTCTGATCACACAGCCCAGCTCTTTAAATGCCCAGTAAAAAAGACTTGTACGATTGATCACTGGTATATAATTTGTCGAGACTACAGCTCTGAAAACAAAGAAAAGTTTGTAGATTGCCTACGTAAACTAAGCTTTGATGAGGTATTTAATAGTGCCGATCCCGAAATAGCTTTCAATTCATTTCATGATTTATTTAAACTTTTCTATGATCTGTGTTTTCCTACTGTAAAGAAAAAGATCTGTAGTCGGAAATCTCCCAAATGGATTTCTAAAGGCATTAGAACTTGTAGTAAACGTAAAAGACATATACTTTGGCAATATAGAAAATCCCCTTCTGATGAAAACAAACAATTACTAAAACAATACACGAAACGACTCAAAAAAGTAATTTATCTAACTCAAAGAGCACAAAATAATTACCTTATAAATAATTCTGAAAACAAAACTAAGACTACGTGGAAAGTTATAAAAAAATGCAAATCCAACTTTCCTTCCGAATCCGTATACAAAATACATACTAATGATATAGTAATAGATGAACCTATAGGAATCGCTACAGCATTTAATGACTATTATGTGGATGTAGTTGATCAAACGAGTAGCACAAAAAACAAAAATACCAATGGTTTTTCAAACATAAATCATTATCCGAAATCCATGTTTATGGCACCTACTGATCCGTTCGAAATATTCAAGGTTATTAATTCATTGAAAAACACAAATAGCGTTGGATACGACGGTATTACAACTAATATCCTAAAACTAGTAGCAAACAATATTGCTCCAGTGCTAAGCCATTTAATCAATATATGCATAGAAAATGGATACTTCCCAAGTAAGCTAAAAATTTCAATAATTAAACCACTACACAAAAAAGGCGAAAAAACGATCATCTCAAATTACCGCCCAATAGCTTTAATTCCAATACTGTCTAAAGTGTTTGAAAAAGTTATCTATAATGCTCTATATTCTTTTCTTGAATCTAATAATATACTTGCCGATGAACAATATGGATTTCGGAAAAGTAGAACTATAAACAAAGCAGTATATGAGTTATTATCTAAAATTGTCCTAAATGTTGACAAAAAAATACCTATTGCAGCACTACTAATGGATTTGTCAAAAGCATTCGATCATGTAGACCATTATATACTATTAAGCAAGTTAGAGCGTTATGGAATTAGAGGCAACATATTAAAATTGATTGAAACATACTTAACAGGCAGAAAACAATTCACTGTCATAAATAGGATTTGCCCAAAGACAAAAACAGAAGTTGCGTACACATCTCCAACCAGATTAACAATATGCGGGGTTCCTCAAGGAAGTGTCCTTGGCCCCCTACTATTCATTATCTATATAAACGATTTACCAAAATGTATTGACCATCAAACCATTTTATTTGCCGATGATAGCACAGTAATTGTTCCAAGTAAAAATTTAAAAACCTTTGAAAAGGATATAAACAGTTCCCTACAACGTATAATTAATTGGCTAAAAATAAATAAATTAAAAATAAACTTAGATAAAACAAAAATAATGTCTTTCTATCAACGGGCGCACCAATCAAAATTAAAAGTAATGCATGAAAATACTATAATAGCTAACACCAGTAATGCTAGGTTCTTGGGCCTGCATTTAGATAGTAATTTATCTTGGAAGTCCCACATCGAAATTATCTGCAAGAAATTAAATCAATACTCCTATGCACTTTATAATCTGAGAAAAATTGTAAATGAGTCCGTCGTCCTAGTAGCGTACAATGCCTATGTAACATCTACTCTACGCTATGGAATTATATACTGGGGAAATTCTACAGATAAACACATCGCATTCAAGGCGCAGAAGAAATGTATACGATCTATCTTTAAGCTACAATCAACCGACAGTTGCTTGCCATTTTTTAGAAAGTATAAGTTGCTGACCCTACCATGTTTGTATATTTATGAAGCGGCAGTTTTCATAAAAACAAACATACATCAATTCGAACTACTCAAGTCGAAACGTCGCAACAATGAAATTTGCGCTAATACACACAACACAGCATTCTACACAAAAAGTTTTTTAGGTATGGCACCCAGATTATACAACAAAATACCGAAGCCTATTCGAGACAAATGCGATTTGTGTGATTTTAAAAAACATTTAAGCAGCTTCTTAGCGCAGATGGCATACTATTCAGTTAATGAATACCTAGAAGATTATAATGTTAGCTATGTATAAGGATAAATATGTGCAATAATAATCATATCTTTTTCGTTATTTGTAAGTAGTAGCAGTTATTTTATTTTAAGTACGTAGCCTAAACGCAGTATAAATGTAGATTTAACTAACCATTAGTATATAAATGATATTTGTACGCCGTCAACGGCAAAACATAGTGTACTTGTACATATTTTATACACAACACCTTTTTTTACCTATGTTTTACAAATAAAAAACTTTGACTTTGACTTTGACTTTGAAAAGCTTGCATCAAAAAGAATGCAATAAGTTTAAAAGGTCTAGTACCATGCAAATATAATAAATAAATATCATTAATAATTTATTCTCTTTTCACAAACCTTACTTATTTTTTGTATACATTAACTTTAAGTTAATGTATACAAAAAATGTCTCAGCTGTATGCCAACGACGACGTGCGAGCGTAGTGAGCCCACCAATTCCGTGGTTCACTTTCAAACCAGACAAGCGAAGGACCGAGTTATTTCCACAAGAGCGAGAAGAAGAAGGCTTCTCTCGGACATATTAATATTTTTTTATAAAACTAACATAAAAAAAACATTGATCATGACACAAAATAGTGATCCATCGGTATCGGGAGCAGGGTCCAGGCTACCGGTGGTTAAGGCTCCAGAGACAGGAACCTCATCACGATGCGAGCCGTATCGAGGGTACTGTCTTCTGAATTAGGCCTATGATCCCTACCGCCTAACAAGAGCCTCGAGAGATTTTGTTCGAGGCTTTCGGCCGTCAGTCCGTTGGCTGATACGACAATCGGCACAATGACTGCCGAGTTAACATTCCACATGTCAATAACCTCGTGTGCTTAGTCGAGATACTTAATTTGCTTCTCTTTCTTAGCTTTCACGAGGTTGCCATCAAGCGGAATGGTAACACCGACTATCATTGTGCGGCGCGCTAACCGATTCATCACCACTATATCAGGCTTATTGGCTACAATTGTCCTGTCAGTAATGATATACCGGTCCCAGTACAACGTAACATGGTCATTTTCCAGAACTGGGTTGGGCACATACTTGTGTGTATACGGTACCTCAGAATCCACAAGTCTATATTGTAAAGCAAGTGGCTGGTGAATAATCTGACTACTCTGAGAAGAAAGGCCGAAACAAACTCAGAGGAAACAGTCTCTTTTAAAGTCCAGACATAATCTTGGGCAGATAATGTGAAGACCATGTGGGCACACGTCAACCGTCCCGTCCTTCATAATATGTCTCCGGTAGTTATTCGTCAAGATAACTTCAAAATGATACATTATTATTTATTATTATTAATTATAACTCGTTTTTAAAACAATGACCGGCAACTTTACTCGAGGGTCCACAACAGCGCCAACTTAATGCCGGCGATCCTCCAGTGCCTCAAGTCTGCTATTACAATAGTGTTAGAATGGTCTATCATTGATTTCATAATTGTTGATTTTGACAAGTTTGACTCCATTGAAAGAAATGGCATTTATTGGTAAGCTCGTATATAATGACAAATGAATGACTAACTTAGGCGGTAATCTGCAAAAATTTTGAAAGTTCCTAAAATAATATGTTAAAAATAATATGTATTTAAATAAATGAAATCTGGCATGAATAAATGTTCAAATTTAGTAGCATTTTTCCAAAAATCATTTCTACTAACGGGTTTTATAATAATGGCCATCCGACAATGCCATTATCACAATTCTATTACGAGACCATTGACCGACCAATGATCGACCATTATGAATTTAGCAGATTACGAACTATTAGCAAAATGACAATGGGATCTTGTTGGAATGACGAATTTATAAAAATAGCAGACTTGGGGCCCAGGTGGGTTGACTTGCAATATGTATGGCGGCATGAGTTCGATTAAAGTGGGTGGAGATGAAAGTGTTAAGCCCTGGGGTCAAGCCAGGGTTTATGATTGCACTGAATTTCATGTGATTTGAATTTGCAACCTCAACTAAGAAAATCGTATGGAAAGTTTCCACCGACCAGAGTTCTCACTTCATAGGTTTTAGTTGCCATTTTCGAACAAACTATTTAATTTCGCAACTACATAGGTAGACAAACAAAGATATATTATAGTATGCAATAATAACATATATTAATTAAATAGATAAGACAAAAATTACTTCATCAATAAAAAACAATTGTTTTCTGGATATGGCCAAATCAAAAATTATTGAATAATGTGCATAATAGACTCGCGCCATCCCTGCCGCGCTGTTTCTACATTACCTGTGGCGAAATAGTTCACTGAAAAGATTAAGCTTTTTCACTCTAAAGAGTAATATGACTAGTTCACTAGTTCTTCTATATGCAAATGCTGATCCTAATCACCTATGTGGTGATTTTTTTAAGATGTATTATTGTAAACAATTTAATTCCACTTTTGTTCCCAAGACTATCTCGATTAATAGTAACGTCAGTTTCAGTGATTGGGCTACCATTGGTATTCATAAAAGTAGAACACGACTTTATGAGCTGTACAATGAAAGGACTTCTGTAAACACTGCTGAATTTAATTGATATGTTAGAAATTATTCCAACTTATTTAAAAAAGTTTGTTGGATGGCCAAGTCGCGTTATTTGAGTTCTAAGATTAAAAACAGTAGTAATGTAGGTAATTAAAACGACTTATGAATATTATTAATAGTGAAACGGGAAGGTCCAGCAACCGAAATACTGATTATAGCCTGTCTATCAATGACAACATCACATCAGACTCGCAAGTCGCCGCGGCTTTTGAAGTTTTCTTTGCAGATATTCCCGTTTCAACTACAAAATCACTAAACTCATCACCTTCTGTTGCTGAGTCTTTGCTGAAGGAAAATGTTAATGTTTGTGATTCAGAATTTCATTTTGAATATATTAGCTGTAGAGATATAATTAAAACCTTTCACACTTTAAATGTAAAAAAGACTGCAGATCTGTGGGGCAATTCTGTAGAAGTTGCTAAGTCTATTATTTACATTGTAGCACCTACTTTAGCTCTTATATTTAATAATTGTATAGACTGTGGGGAGTTTCCTGACCTAATGAAGAATAGTAAAATAATACCTTTGTTTAAATCAGGTAGTACATCATACCCCTCTAATTATAGACCTATTTCAGTACTACCTACCTTTAGTAAAATTTTTGAGAAATTAATTTTAGACCAATTGCAAAGATTTTTTAATAAACATAATTTATTACATAGCAAACAGTTCGGTTTCACAAGGGGTCGTTCAACTACCGATGCCGGTGTTGAACTCTTAGGGCATATTTACAATGCATGGGAAAATAAATACGATGCCTTGGGCATTTTTTGTGATTTATCTAAAGCATTCGATTGCGTGCTTCATGAAACTTTAATCAGGAAACTCCGCCACTACGGGATCCGGAACACCGCTCTGGATCTTCTTATTTCATACTTGTGTAATAGGATTCAGTATGTTGATGTAAACGGAAAAAGATCTCCGGGATCCGTAGTATCAATGGGATTCCCACAGGGCTCAATTCTTGGTCCTTTCTTGTTTCTTATTTATATTAATGACTTGCCTTACCTCATAAAGGATAATCATGATATAGTGTTGTTTGCGGATGACACTTCACTTTTGTTTAAACTTAAACGTCAGCAACTTGTTAATGACGATGTAAATAGCGCAATCTCAAAAGTAGTTCACTGGTTCAATGTTAATAATTTACTTCTTAATGAAAAAAAGACCAAATGCATTAAGTTTACGCTACCTCACGTTAAGCAGGTGAAAACTAATGTGTTGATAAAGGGCGAAGAATTGAATCCTGAAGATAGCACTGTATTCTTGGGCTTAACTTTGGATGCCAAGCTTCAGTGGGGCCCACATATAGCCAAATTATCGAAAAAGCTAAGCTCTGCAGCATACGCTGTTAGAAAAATTCGTAATTTAACTGATATAGAGACAGCCCGCTTAGTGTACTTTAGCTATTTTCATAGTGTAATGTCGTATGGTATTCTATTGTGGGGAAATGCCGCCGACATTCAGACTATTTTTGTCTTGCAGAAAAGAGCTGTTCGATCAATTTATAAATTAAGTCCGAGACACTCTCTCAGAGATAAATTTAAGGAGATTAATCTAATGACTGTGCCTTCACAGTATATTTATGACTCGGACGGAACTCTGGACTCAGGCTGTTAGTTCATTCGACTCACGCCGCCCGCACGCGCGTCCAAGGAGTTGCTGGGCTCGCTCAATAGTCAGATTAGTAGTGACGTAATTATGTCATATGATAAGTTTAAAATGACGTGAATGACTGCCGGAAGAGCGAACGTGCGTATCCCGAATCGAGCCAAACTACTGAAATACTGAGCTGGTGAGTCTGAGTGAGTTAGTTAGTGAGCGAGTGAGTGAGCCAGAGCGACGTCAATCAAAAAGAGCAACCCTTTTATCACTCGCTCACGCACAGTAACCAACTTAACCAAGTCTACGCAACAGTGGATCGGTTGCTGAAGCGCGTACCCCGCGTTAGAATGTTGGATTTGAGCGTCATAATTACGATATCATATTTGTAATAATATATTTTTCACGAAGTTTTACTAGGTATTCCCCGGTTATTTAATATGTTCGTAAACTGCTAATGAAGATTGAATTGGTTTTTATTACCTCGCAGTTGGTGTGAAAAGTATCGTATATACCACGGGGATTAAGTCGTCTACTCTTGGGCGAGCTTACATCCCTCGCTACACGCAAGATTGTAGTCTTAAGAGCGACCATCCCGTCATAATTTTCATACTAGCGCTCGTACGTGATTATGGCGTTGTAAAAAAAATTCCTCGAGCTATTTTGAACAAACAGTAATCTTGCGGTTATATCTAAGTTTTTATAAAAGTAAATTCAAACTTAAATTCAGTAAATAAATTTTAAAATCAGTTTTTGCAAGAAAAAAAAATGTTTGTAATTTGGCCGTTCATAATGTACTCGTGCATTGAAAACGTAATGAAAACATTTAATGGAAACCTGGCATAATATATGTTCTAGAGTTTCTGAATTACATTTTTTCCAAAAACTTGTAAGGTTTCTCAAAAATAAGAAAATTATTTTCTCTTTCCTGGAACAAGTTTGTGAAATATCCGACAAATTTCCGATCGATGTTATCACGTTCTCACTCGCTTGCATTTCGTTTCCATTGTATTGGATGAAACAATTAGCTTTCAATCATGCCAACTCCCTCGATAATACTCTTTCGTTGTTTTCGGGAGCCCTATAGTCTTTTATTGCGTTTTGGATAAAAAATAGTGCACGTGACTTAAGACCGATATAGATAGTGAATAATCTACTATTAGAACATTCATACTTGATAAATAGCTGCAGTATGGTATGAAAATTATACTGTTCCTGTTTTGTTGTGAACGCAGGTCTATCGAACGAAGTAATAAACTACTACCTGCTGTCGCTGGCGGTGGCCGACCTGCTGATCGGCGTGCTGGTGGTGCCGCTGTCGGTGTACCCGGCCATCACGGGCCGCTGGATGTTCGGCGACCTCATGTGCCGCCTGGCCGGCTACGTCGAAGTCACGCTATGGGCCGTCTCCGTCTACACCTTCATGTGGATCTCCGTTGACCGTTATCTCGCAGTTCGGAAACCTCTCCGTTACGAGACGGTTAGTGCGACGGTAGTTATCCTTTTCAATATTTTTTTATTAGCTAGCTAGCCTGCATCTTTTATGCATTCGCATTAGTAATTGATCATTCTGAATCCTTTGATAAAATAATTAATAAACCCACTTTCTCCTAACCATACGAAATCGATTCTTCTTTTAAATAATTACAATAATATAGTAGATTACGATTTCATTTTTCTCTCTTTTAATAGTTCCTTTATAAATAACATTAACATCTACATAATTAGTGGAAGTTAATCATTAGCATGAAAAATTGTTTTGTAATGTTAATATATTCTTAATATTTTAAATGATTTTGTCCCTATTCCAATAAAATCTCAGAAACGTTAGTTTAGTGTAGGCCGCGCCTGTTCTAGGCTAATTATTAATAACAATGCTCATGGACCAGGTACAAACGCGCACTAGGAGCCAATGTTGGATGGTTTTCACATGGATTTCAGCTGCAATGCTCTGCTGTCCACCATTACTAGGTTACAAAAAGGAAGCCAAATTTGACACGGAAACGTTTATATGTATGCTGGACTGGGGCACGACGTACGCGTACACGGCCACGCTCGGCATCCTCGTGCTGGGCCCGAGCGTCATCTCCATCGTCTACAACTACTACTACATCTTCTCGATGAAGCGCCGGCTGAGCAGTGGCGTGCCCATCCACGACAAGGAGTACGCGACGGCGCTGGCCGAGAACCTCTCCAACCCGAGCCACTGGATGAGCTTCATCATGGTGTGTACGTTCTGGTTGAGCTGGTCTCCTTATCTGGTTGTTAATCTCTACGAATACAGCACAGACCAGGAAATAAAGGTACCCATGTTACATTTCGGAGTGGTATGGATGGGCATCATGAATTCATTTTGGAAGATTGTAATATTGCTAACATTTAGCCCGCAGTTCAGGCTCGCGCTAAGAGTTCTGTTTCTGACGGCGTGTTGTCGCTCCAAAGGCCGCTTGGCTGCGGAGCTCCTGGGCCTGGACAATGATGACTGAGTTCACCTTTTGGCGGGTATGTAAATCCTTTGTAAATAGAGCACCCGAACAGAAACACAGTATTGTCGTACAGCCAATATTAAGGATTTAGATACCTGGCCTGGCTACACGCTTGTTCACCATGTTCTATACTGTTCTTGAATAAAAAATGTTCTGCTGTAAATTACATGAATTTGCGGTATTGTTGATCTAATATTGCTGTAAATTAGTATGTCCTGATGTTTTTTGACAATGTGTAAAATCACCACTGATCATTCCTGTAAATTAATCTTGCCACGAATATATACCGATTCTGCATTTTCGATCATAGCAAGCGATGAGTATGTGTAGGTAGTCGAAACATGAGAGACTATGATTAACTTTCAGTCTAAAACTGTTTGTAGTCAATAATATTTGACAATAATGTGTTTAAGTTCAAACACTTTGCTCTGTGCAATAAAGTTCATATCATTTTCTCAATGAATATTCGCTAGTTCTAAGCATTATGTAGTGTTTAATTTATTTGATATTGTTGGAGTGTGCTACGGAATAAAAGATTACTTGTTTGCCAATGAGAAGGTTAATATAAGACTCACGTACTTATTAGAAGTAAATATAGTAGGTATAGGGTGCTACATTTTTATTTTTATGACACACTCAAATTTTCAACGTACGATGTGTGGATATTGTATTCTTTTGCATGTACAGTGTGTAGGAATTGTTCGATGGTTAGCAGAAAAAAATTGTTGCTGCATAGAAAAGTGCAATACCTTCGCGGTTAGTTATTTTAAACTTTATTCAACGGGATGTTCAGAATCATGTGCTGATGGTAGAAAGAATCACTGCAAACAACATTGTTGTTATAATTTATGCTGGCCAAGTCCGGGTGGAATTATGTTGTATTCCGAACAAATCAAAAAGTTCAGACACTTTTTTGTCGCTAGTAAAAGATTTTTCCGAAATATCGTTTGCTGTAGGAGAGCGATTTCATATGTAGATTTTGTAAACACCGTATGCATAGAGTTAATAACTATTTTTCTAGTTAAAATAATATTGATCATAAACGTGCAATAAACATTGATATTAAAGGTTTTTACGGAACACAATAAACGAAAAATTATGTTCGGTCTACGTATTTATTGTTACCACGTCATTGTTGTATTTGTGAACGGTCAAATCGGATGTATTTAAAATGTTTGTTTTTTAAACCGACCAAGTGCCAGTCGGACTCGCACACTAAAGGTACGTACCACCGTACAATATGATTGTAACACTAAATATTTATTGTAAAATTTAGTAAAAATTTAAAGGGTCTTTAATTTTAACTTTATTTTGTATTTATTATTGCTAAATACACTAAAATTTTCAGCTGTCTACCTATTTGTTCATGGGATAAAGTCCGCTGACAGACAGATGGACGAACGGACAGCTGAGATCCGTTGGCACTTACTGGGTACGGAACCCTAAAACATGGCGGTGTCCTGAAACTGTAATGTATGCTATTTAACAAAGTCTTGGGAACAAGGATTTTCACAGTATTTAATTGTTTTAATTTTAACACTTTTTATGTAACACATTTCATATCATTAGAAACATAATTTAAAACAGATTTTAATTATTTGCATTGCTAAAAGGCTTGTTACTGAAAAATATTTAAAAAATCTGAAACAGTGTCTGGCAAAAATGAAAAATCTGATCTTGCACATTCAACAGAAATTTATCGCCTAGAAAAAGCAACCCAGCAATTTTTTATTATTATGTTGGACCCCAAAGACATTCGCGATGGCTTTACATCGGCGTGACATGCTAAGTATCAGGTTATCTATTTCTATACTCGAGAAAGATGTGCAGAAAGCTCTTCTTCCGTGTTCGAATTTCGGGGAAGATCACTGAACGCTATTAATCCCGAGCAAATCTAACGCATGCTCTATGGGATCGAGATCAGTGACTGAGCAGGCCACTCTAATAGCGTGGTATTGTTCTCGCAAAGCATATTCATCACATACCTGGCTGCACGCATATTATCTTGCATGAACATAAAATCTTAGCTAAACTGTAGTGAGTTGCACATCACAGTATTATTCATAATTTAAATTGCCTCGTCCATCATAATGAGGTTCGTTCTTCTATCGAAGCGAATTCCAGATCACACCATAATCGTTGCGCCCAGTACGGATGAATTTCCTGAGGGATCTTGAATCGACTCTGGCGACCTGCACCCTAATTGCGTAACTCATGATTCATCATAATCTGTATCGTTTTGAAACGGATTGTTAAACCATTGCTTCATATGTTCGAAAAATGTGTCCGTTCGACAGCATAAATAACGCAATGAATATTGTTTAACTGTGAAGACGAAACCAATTATGATCAATCGTGAGTTACGCAATTAGGGTGCAGGAATTCGCCAACCACGCAACCTCTTGAATCGGGATGAAATCCAAAGCGCGACTCATTAGAAAATAAACACGAGCCCTCGGAGTGTCGTTCCAGTGCAAATGTGCGTTAGCCCACAATACCCTAGGATCAGAGACTGGAGTCTTCTTTCCAGATAGCGAGCCATAATTTGAGGCTGCTTCCTTGCAGCATTTTGCAGAAAGCGTTCTTGTCTCTGAGGGGGGCTTGTGGTTAATTAATAACAGCCGCACGGGTCGATCAGGTTAAGCTACGCTTGACGCGGTTGGTCCGTAGATGGGTGACCATCTTTGCAAACCGTGATCCCTCTGTGCCTAAGAAATCACGTTAAGCCGTTGTTCCCGTCTGTCATTTGTGGATCTTTGACAGTCGTTACGGTTCGTCAGTATCCTGAAAATCTGACATCCAGCTCTATGTGAAAAACTGGTATTCAGCTGCATACGATTAGGCTGGAAGCCGACCCCAACACAGTTGGGCAAGGCAGACGATAGTCTCTGAGTATATTATGTAGTCTCTGAGTATATTATGTAGTCTCTGAGTATATTATGGTGACTCTATATTTGTCTTGGTGACGTTCAGCAACATCTCCTGTAGCCTTGTAACGCGCGTATAACCATCAAACTATGCTTGGGTGCGTGTTGACAGCGTCGGAAGTTTCACGTTGACTGCGCCCTGCTTCCAGCGTGCTTACAGCACTTAGCATCGCTTCACATGTTAAATAACGCCGTGGAATAACGCTGCAGAGTTACAAAAGCTGCAAAAAACAGGTAAAACGATGTGCACAACAATAATAAAGGATTATAGGAAAAGATTGTGTGCAACCGAGTGAAGTTTTCCCTCCTTATTCCGAAAATTCTTTTGTTTCTAGGCTCCAAGGTAGGAATAAACCAAGGTTTAAAAAAAAATGAACTGTTGCTAAATAGTTTTCTTAAATTAGTTAATATTCTTAGTTGGTTTGTTCCCTAGATTTTGTTGAGTAGTGTTTTATTTCGAGGGTATTAAATATGATATCAGTTTGAAAATAAGTCAATGTTATTTTGTAAATTTAACGCACATTCTGTAACCGTATTCTGTGAATTTGAATTTTGTCTATAAAAGATCATGATTCTAATAATTACTAACTGATTTGTCAATAGATATCTAATCTTGAATTTCTATTTGATTTCTTAGTGGTGTGTTAATATCATAGTGGTATTGAATAACTGTAACGTTTATGCTATTCGTGTTCATTATAAATATTAACTAATTATGATATCGAAGGGCGAGTGTACCTACCGGTTTTAGTTCCAATTGAAATCGTAGTTTTCTGAAGTCGATTGTGTTCCGTAATCGTCAAGTACCCAGTGCCTTTGGAAAATTAAAAATCAATTTGGGCTGGTCCCATGGTTGCCCTGGTCATAATTGTCAATATTTTGTTTTATACGAGTATATAAAACAAAATATTGATAAACCATGCATTTTTAATCAATATATAATATTATAGATATTAGTATATTTGGCGCTCGCCCCTCGGTTAAAGTTAACGTTTTCTCAAATTAAAGGCTGTGCTTAGACTATCTTTGATTTCTTTTGTTTCAGAGTAGTTTTAGGTTGTAATTTTAGCTGTTATTTATCATTTACTGTCTGTCTATTTTCACTGCCTTTTCTAATGTACCTATTTCTAATTATTATTAAGGATTAAGTGGGAGGTACTTATAGGTCTGTGTTTTTGTGTTGCGGTGTGGTCATTTTCGTCACAACGTGATTTTTGTTTTTAAACAAGTTATTATTGAAATATTTCATAAGGTTGATTTTTGTATTCGGTTACTATTATTTATTTTACTACAAGTACTGTAAGTTCTCAATTGCTTCAGGTGTAGATTTTGTAACTTATTATAAATAACAGTACCTACATTAGGTACTTTTTCTTTAATAGTTAGATATTAAGATTTTTGTAGAAGTGTAAACAAACATAGCTATATATCTGTTACAAATATGTATAGCCTTTATAGAATGCTCACAAATGGTTTGAGCCGTAGAGTGAGTTTTGGTGACATGAAAGTGAAGCTATAGCTCTGAATGGAAATAGATTGCTGTCAGGAGGCGTCCTTTGTGACTTTTAAGCCTGCCTAGCGCACTGACCTATATCGCTTGCACTCTGCTAAATATGCGACGAATATAAACGGTGGATAGACAAAGATAGGCAGTAGGTAATACCTATTAATGAGAGTTAATTTATCGGTTGAAGTCTCCTTTTTACACTTTTAATATCATTGGTTGAAGTAAACTGAACGAGAACAATAGCAGTTATATTGCCATTAAGTCTGGGGGCATTTAGTGCCCGCAAAGTGTTAACTTAGTTACGGAGAAGTAATACCTATGTAGCTAATCAAATAATTGGACTTTTTTTAAAGCTAGCTCATAGTCACATTTAAGTATATAGCAAGAAATTATAAGTACAAATTATTTAAAAGGACGTTGATTTACGGTTACGGGAACGTCAAATGTTCAAAAAAATCTATGATAGCATGAGCAATTTATTTATATAAGTGTTCCAGTTCATCACATAAACTAAAATAATCTACTTATAATCTACCTTACTATAAATAATAAATATTACTTACAATACATAATATAATCTATAATCTACCTTAATAATCTACATTACTTATTACAGCAAAAATATTATTACTAATCATTTAAACGGACGTATTATGTCCTTTAGTTCAACAAATATTCTAAAAGAAAATGAATCTATGATAGCAAGAAATAATACAAATATTTAAAAAGGGCGTGAATTTATATTCACGTCTTTATGGTCATTAAATATTGTGAAATAATAAAAGTCACATTCTGACGAGACAAATAGGCAGTCACTTTCTAAGTTTATCGGAATTAAAACTGTTTACTGGGTGTATAAGACCCATCAGGAATCCGTCATCTACGCGTTCTGGACATCAAAATACATAAGTAACTGCATGGGTGCAAAAAAGAATTGCGGGCACTACTTTTATTTTTGGGGTGAAAATTCGCTGTTTACTGCAATGCGCAACGTAACGCTCGCAATACATTGTGCTTGCGGGTGCAGGCAACGGTGCAGATATTGTGGAAGTACTTAAAGTACTTACATTACAAAAATCAACATATTTTATTTCACATAAACCTGCATGGGCCCTTATGAAACGTCAGAAGCTAGGTGTACGGTTCCAATTTGTCGCTTCCTATGGACAAGAGTTAGCAAGAAAGTCGACGGTTACTCTTTTTCATCATTCATCATCACCGTCCTCAGCCCGACGTCACACACTGCTGCACAAGCCCCTTTTTTCGTGAGCCAATCCTCACGGTCTCGTACCAGCATCATCCAGGTATTGCCCGCATTGGCAACAATGTCGTCTGCCCATTTCGAAAAATACATATAAAAATTAGTTTCGTAAAAAAATTTGGAACTTTTTTTGACGTTTTTCCCTCAATATCTCCGAAACCAAAAGGTTCCCAGGTATGGTAAAGTGCAAAAAATACCATAATAACCGCAAAAATATGTGACTCGGCGACCGTAAGGGTATTTTCATACCAATTATTACTAGTACTTACTATTAATCCGAAATGTGTTCCATACCTTCATTTTAACATTGAACCTACAATTCAAACAGCGACTTGATACTAATTAATCTTTGATTATTAATATTACAGTTAATGAATGGTTAAGTGGCCTCGTTTGCGCTCAGTGCACTGCGGTTATTGTTATTTATAAGAGACTGAGATTTATTACAAGTTAAAACATTATGCAGATTTCGATTAGAGGGAATTTTAATGAGTATCTGTTTTACGCCAGTGGAATTATATTGGGACTTATAAATTACAACTTTAGCGTTCTATAAAGTTATGTTCATTCGAACTTCACTTGTTTCTAAAACCTAAATCGCTCGGCCTTTGTTCAAGAATGTTCTTATTCAAAGCCCTTGCAGCATCAATGTCGGTTATCGATCGGTATCATAGGAAACTGCGGGTATATATATGCTTTAGTCAAAAGCCTACTAGACTATTTTAGATTGAATACGATGCCCCGAGTAATATCGAGAAGCGGAGAATCTCGGTATTACTCGGGGAATTGTACCTATTCAATCTCAAACAGTTCTGTGATAACGTGTTGCCATCAATACTATTTTTATGCCATAAAAACTATAGTATTAATCTGAAAATAACTCCGCCTTTCTGTCTGTTGTTATCTTTCACACCGTAATAAGTTAGTAACTCAACGAATTCGAATGAAATCTGCGTCACCTGATTTAGGAAATAGGATATTTCTATACCGAGAGTAGGTACCATAGCGGAAACTAGCTATCGACAACTTTCAACCTTATTGCTTAAGTCATAAGGGTTAAAAGTGATCCGCTATTGTTCTCGGTTTTACGTTAGAGTGGGATAATTTTCGCCCTCAACGCGGGCGAAGCCAGGGGAATGGCTAGTACAAAATATATATTACTCCGTACTCCGTACCAAACTGCATAATAGTACATGCCTATATCTACGTAATATACATATAAAAGTTGTTCGGCATCTACCTACATGAATTTTAAACAGTTTTAATAGTAAACTCATTATAATTAATGAATGATGTTTTTAATTTTAATCATATTGCGGTCAATTTATTTCACATAATAATTTAGCTATATATGTAATACGAGGCCACTGTCCCCTGAGCATATAGTACCAACTAATATTTATTTTACCGTACTTATTAACCCAAATACTTTTCCGAGTTTCACTACGAAATTGGCTAAAAGTTAATGAAATAATCATTTGAAAGAGTGAATATTTAGGCGCCAAAATACTGACGTAATCAGATTTGTCGGATATAATTGAAGTTTAGTAAGAAACCGATGCATGTTTGTAATAAAATATTATTTAATTAATAGAAAACAAACTGTTAATTTATTAAATTAAATTTTTATTCGTAAACATCCATGGATTTCTTACTAAACTTAAACTATTTCCGAAGACCCTGGTTTTGGTGTCTTTTTTGTTTTTATAGTTTATGTTATTAGATATTATTATCTGTTATGGTGACTGTACATAGTAAAATGTGTCAAATGCGAGTTGTGTCACAAGACACACTAGCCGCGAGACGGCTTGTATTCACAGGGTGTGGCTAAAAATAATATCGAACGTGTAAATTAATTAAGGACTAGTTACTAGCATAGTATAGTACAGGAGGGCCAGTGGCTTAATTCTATGAAAGCGAAACAAAATAGCATTTCTTCGTAATTAGGCTGTTACCAAAACTAGGCTATATTACTAGGGTAGAAGAATTCAAGTTACGCTCTTTGTCAGATATTTCTATGAATCCGCCGGATGTCAAACAACGGGATGACGGGAATCGGAAGATTTTCCATTCACAGGTTGCGAAAATATACATTGTAGAAAGGTTTTATATAATCTTGCAGATCTTTCGTATTTTATGATTAAAATAGAATAAATATTACATGCAATATGTATTTTAGGTTTTTGTGTATCTATTAAAAAGGAAGGAAGTACCTACAGTAATGAATTTATAGGAATGGATGTGATTGTTATCAAGTTTGAGAAATTGGAATAGTTTTGGTTTTCTCAAAGTAATAAGTAAAGAAGCAGCGTGATTTATTGATTGATTATCTACTCAATAAAACCACAGATAATATAATATGAGTACCTGTGTTTATTTTAGGGATGCAACGTAAAGCACATAAAACATAATCGTACGTGTATTTATATCTAGATAAATATTTAGTCTCATTTAACAATCGTTACTTTAACTGGAGCTATTTTAGGACATTAATGTATAAAATTTTACTTGACATTTACTTACTTATCAATTCGTCCAAAAAAGCTGCCAACTCTATTACTAATGTAATGATTTATAATATACTTTTAAATAAGGTTTTCGTGACAATTAAACGTCGTTAATTTTCACTTTATAATTGAAATATCTAATGTAAGTTTCAAGTGGAGATCATCAAAATATTTGATCGTTTCTTAACATTACCAAAATTTTGTGTAATAAGCGCCTAGGAAGAGGTAGCTGAAGTAACATACGAATGCTATTCGTGATGAGATGAAGCGGACAAAACTCTGTAGAGTAAATAAACCTGTTGTTTCTCTTATACTGATCCTAATACCTATTAGTCCTCCATAATGCGCTCATTAAGTTCTAGTGGATGAGATAGGTCCTCGTAAATGCAAGAAAATCTAGTTCATGCTTACCTTTGAGGGAGTTGGAAACTAAACCGATGAAAATTCACGTTCATTATTTACGTCCAGGCTCAGGTTTTACCACTGGAGTGCCACTCGAGACGGCGGAGCGAGTGTTAATATTGGTGCCTTTATGTTTCGCTACAATTTATAATTTACAGTGTAACTTATTTCAATAATACAATTTAATTCGATAAAAAAGCCTTAACTACCGATACCACAAGAACATCAAAGTGTCTATATTAATATGTGAAGCAAAAACTTAGTTCCCTATTTTACGAACTTTAAATCACATTAAATTATTTATGTGACACAGTTAAAAATCATATGGACAAGGAGTGCAGAAACAGAATGATAATACTTTTATAAAATTTTGCATTAAAAATACATTTAGTTTTAAATGAGTTAAGTTCGAATTTCGACCACTAGTTTTTAAAAGCTATTAATGAACTTTTTATCACATAAACTGTTAATAGCTGAGACAAATCTGGGACAGAGATAACATTTCACTCGTGGAGTATCAATGTGGAGTACCTCATTCAGGAAATAGGTCAGAGCCTATGTATATGATTACCTATTATCCGGTCATTGTAGCCATTATCTAGGCATGTCAGCTTATGTAACTAGGTAACCTTGTATCAATACGAAATTAATGGGATTAACTATAACGTTGACGTAAACGTAACTTGTTACAAGCTATTAAATTATGTTAAAACTCCGTTTGAATTATGATTACCTTTTTATAGTCCGTTCAACTGATTTTGACATAAATTTGCGTTGGTAGCATGCGTAATGGCCTCTGCAGTAAACTGTTGGTATTGTAACCACTTTTTGCTTTTAATGCCATCTTTATGCCTACGGAATAAAAGTCCAAATCGGTTGAACGGACTGTAAAAAGGTTCATTTCTAATCTTATTTCAAATGGAGTGTAGGTAGTTGTGAATCGTAATTCTTACAAGCTTCTTATTATGTTCCTCTACAACTAACTCTTGAAGAAGAGAAATATTAAAGATAACGTTCTATTCCGACTATCAAATACTGAAGGGCTATGACTTTTTCACGTTTACAAGTACCGTCTTTAAAAGTAAAAAAAACGTTGACTCCACTATAATCATAATGATCGGCAGCTTTTAATTAAAACCTTTACTTACTTACTTTGTGAGATAAGCACAACCAGGCCGTTTAAAATAAAAATTATTAATTGAGCTAACTGAAATTATATTATGTTAGGTACGAAATTAATTTAATGTTGAGGGTGTTTTGAATTGTGTCCATAAATTATAGGTATTTCCATACCAACGCCGTTGTGTGTGCTGTCCGAAGCTCCAGTTTACATTTGTAACGACTCTAGGTATAAAACAGGCTATAGCATTTATTCTTAGTACTATATTTAAATGTGGAGAGTTGGATGATGACTTAAATGTATATTAGAGGTTTATTTTTTGTACTAGTTCTAAGTTTTGTTAATGGTGATTTCACGAGATAACATTAATGACCGCTGTATAAAATTGTATTCAAATACTGTTGACCAAATTATTAACTGTTAATAAATTTGTTGTAGCATTTCACGTTAGGGAAATAATAATGTCTAGAGATTTTCATACCTATTACTCTAAAACTGTTATTGTCTACATTCAGAGCAGAGGTACATTAAGTACATTATATGGTAATTGTTCAACTGTTTTGTCTTAAATCAAGATTCTCTACTTATCGTGTTTGTCACTATTAAAATGTTTAGCTCACATTTTGGTGTTTTATTTTATAGAAATGTATTCTCATCAATCGTAATCATACAGAGATGAGATTGGAACCCTACTTCCTATTAATATTCCCTATAAATGTAAAAGTTTGTATGTGCAAAAACGGCTGAACAAATTTGGATGATAACCAGTGATCGGAATAGGCTGACTATATTTGCCTTTTTACTTCGGAGAACAGAGACAAAAAGTGCAGACTTCCTTACGACTATATTTTTTTTCCCGGGATTCGGGAAAAATCTTCAGTAAGTTGAAAATAAACTTTATTGAAGTTGTGTAGAGGGTATATTTAACTAAACTTGCAATTACCAAATTTTCGCGATTTCGTGATTTCGATTTTCGCGACAAAACGTAATGTATTCAATGATTTGATACAACAATTAGTTGGATCATAAATATAATTCGAACACATGAATTAAAGTCAAATTATTTATTTCGGGATTTTACGTGAAAATCCCGAAAATGTGGTAATTCCAAGTTTAGTTAAAAATATCCTTGACACATCTTGAATAAAGCTTATTTTCAATTTACTGAAGATTTTTCTCGCATCCCGGGAAAAAATACATAGTCCTAAGGAAGTCTCCACTTTCTGTCTCTGTTCTCCGAAGTTTAGGCAAATATAGTCAGCCTATTCCGATCACTGATGATAACACACAGATAATCTATCTGTGTGCCAATTATCATCCAAATCCGGAACCTGGATCCTTTTTGGCCCAGTAGTACGTAACCCTGAGATAAATTAGTATCGACCTCAACGCGGGCGAAGCCGCTGGCGCAAGCTATTAGGACTTACCTATAGAAATAACATTTGAGGTCACATAAAGTCTTTTAGAAAGAAACAATGTATTATTATTGATGCCATAGCTCTCTGATTATTTTAACTACCACAAAATAAGCAGAGTAGGCAGAATAAATCTTTAATGAGTTAACAACGTGGCTAGGTACCTACCTACTGATCACACCGATTTGGTTTATCCAAAAAAATATAAAACAGACGTGATTTTGTTCATGCTAATATTATTAAAATCCATCATAATAATGAATCATGATTATCCAATTTACGTTTGTCACATTGGTGTATTTTATTAGTGATGTCCAGTCATTGAAATTAGTAGTAAGCGAATTGACGTCGATGGATTGAAATTAAATTATGTCCGTAAATTCAAATCACAATTCTCATTCTTCAGACAGACAGTTGTTAACAATGGTTGTAGGTACCTATGAAATGTCTATCACCACATGGTAAATTCCTATCATCACACGGCAAATGTCTATCACCAGACGGCAAATGTCTATCACCACACGGCAAATGCCTACCACCACACGGCAAATTGGCATAAACTGCACCCTAATTACGTAACACACTATTAATCAGAATCTGAAACATTTTGAAGGTTATTCTTTCATAAGTTCGAAAAAATTGTTTGCTTAGCGACTTAAACAAGGCCATGGATGTTGTGGAACTATCAAAATGAGTTGAAGCGAATGGTTCATCAAGGTATAAAACAGCTAACATCCAATAAAAAGCTTGTCGTATTCTAAACTCCTTTGTTCCAAAAAAATGTTGTAGTTTAGACTTCGATCAATAATAAATAGTACCTACTCTAAACTACAACATTTTTTAGGAACAAAGTCTTCATTTACTTTTTTATTATTTAACATCTATCATTATTTGTTAGGGGTCATTCGGACCATTATGAAACGGACCGCGGACCAGTTAATAATTGATAACGGTTAACTGGGCCCACGTCTGCTAGCTTTAAATTTGAATTTTATTTGATATAAATATATTTGAATGTGTAAATATGTTTGAAATGTATTTGAATTTACCTTGTGGTGCCGGACGTAAAAGAATAGTAACGATATTCGGAGAGCAGTGGTAGCCAAGTGGTAACGGCTGCGACTTACGAATTGTAGGTCGTGAGTTCGAACCCAGACCGGCGCTTTGCTTAGTGTTAATTATTTCATCACCACTGCTCTCAAAACGGCGAAGGAAAACATCGTGAGGAAACCGGCATGTCCTAGAACCAAAAATTCGAAGACATGTGACTTCTACCAACCCGCACAGGGCCCGCGTGGTGGATTACGGCCCAATCCCTCTAACCGAGAGGAGGACTGTGTCCCAGCAGTGGGAACATTATAGGCTGATGATGATGATATTGGTAACGCTATTTAAATACCGGTTAATCATATGATTTAACGGTAATTTTAACGCTTAATATTTAACGGAACGGAACGAAATGTTTTGGTAGTCTTACCGGTATTTTATTGGTAACGGTAACCGTCCCTGGTCTGAGTGCTAACTTCAAGCCCAGAGGCGGCCCGAACTTCTGCTTTTATTTTAGTAGCGTTGATTGTTGGGTCACGGGCTGCCAGCAATCTAATTTAGCGCTTTTGGGCAGTAGTTAAAACAGTTGGGCGACCACTGCGGGATAGGTCAGCAAAATTACCCATCCCGTGGTACCTCTGCAACGTGGTCACGACAGGATTGGGATATAGCAACTCTGCGTGCTATTTCTCTCGTGGTGTATCCTTCTTTCCTCAAAGTTACTATTCTTGCTCGTAAAACGTCTGATAATCCTCTTGGAATTTTTTCAATCACAACTTTCCGCGAAAAAGTATTTTAAATTCGTTATAATTGACTAAATCAGATTTCTGAATGAGCGTAAGCTAGGACTGAAAGCCTTTTATATGGTAAAAAAATTGAACCGTTTTATTGTTTTATATTCTAAATCTATATTTTTAAATAAAGAATCTAAAAAGAAGAAGAAATCATAATAATATCATCTGCCGTAACAAAAACGATTTAGATTTTTCAAAGTGGTCTCAAACTTTTATTGATGTGTGTACATGTAGCCAACGAGGCGCACAGGCCACACTTTTGCAGCAATTATATGAGTAAAGAACTTTATTTGCCCGGTCGCTGGGCCAATTAACTGAGTAAACCAGTTCATTTGTGAAACTCGATGCTGATGAAAACCGTAAAAAGCAAAATCAATTTAAAAAACCGGACAAGTGCGAGTGAAAATTGTGAGGAGCGAGTTCTGTACGACGAAAATGTTCCTTCGTGTAAACTAGGTTGCCCAGACTTATAATAATAACGCTTTCACTGTTAAAAAGTTATCAAATTTAATGTAGGTTCAAGCCCCTAACTCCACAAGACTTAATCTACAATCTTTACATCTTGGTCAAAATGTATAATAGCTTGCCCGTTTTCCGTTCGTCGCACATACACCATTCCGTTGACGCACGGTTGGCGCAGTGGTTAAGCGATTGACAGCTGTGCTGCTTGTCGCGTGTTCCCGCTCGGAACAAATATTTGTATGACTTACAAAAAATTGTTCCGGGTCTGGCTGTTCGTGTACCTATGTGAATTTAAATGTTTGTGTAAACGCACCCGCAATAAAGGAGAAATTCCTAGTGTGCGGCAACGTTTTTAACCGTAAAAACATCGTTCAATCGTAAAAACGTCCATGGGTTTATGGTGTGTCGCGAAATAGTTCAATGGAACGACCAAGCCATGCATTTTGACCAAGATGTAAGGTTTGCATAAACCTTATTTCTATCATAGACGGGTAAAAAATGTATTTGTTGCACATACACCAGTAGTAATTTCTTCATAGACAACGAGAAAGATTTCTTATTTTTTGCTTACGTACATTCTAATGTAGCTTTCATAGCAAATGGAAGGTATACCAATAAATTTTAAGAAATGCGACTTGCAAGGGGGTTGGAGGGTGAAAGTAATTTTTTTATGTTTGTGGGCAAATCCTAGCCTGCATACCAAATTTCAGCTTTCTTGGATCTTGGGAAGTCCCCTAGAGGTGTTGATGAGTGAGCGAGTCAGTTAGTGATGAAATCGACGTTCACAAATCCAAAGTATAGAAGCCAGAAACATGAAACTTTGTGTGTTTCATGAGTCTGCTAACTGCGGTTTATTCTGAGAATTTCAACCTTCTAGAATTATCCAGGCCGAAGCTATGAGGGTATGAAAATACCATCACTTTGGATAATGGGCCTAATATGTCTGATCCCCTTTCAACTTAATCAGTCCAGTAGATTAAACAGAGCGAATTGGCTGTGACAGATGGACAGACAGACACACGAGTGATCCTATAAGGGTTCCGTGTTTTCATTAGGACGTACATTGAACCCTAAAAACCCGCTGGAAAGCCGTAAAAATCTTTTACAAATTCAACTAACGGCGCGAAGTTTCCCAAAAAATAATGCAAGCTTTTATTTGGTATTGTTCTCTTGGATTTATGGTGGGAACGAAGGTTATGTCGGAGTCCTACCATCTAAAACCCTATTCAACTCCTCGTAAAATCTCCTGAGGCATTAGGCTATGACACCGTGGTACAGATTTTACTAAAGGAAAACAAAAAAAAAACGTGACGAAATTAATGACAGTTAGGTACAGAGAACGGTCTGAACGGTCGGAAATAGATGTTTGATGTTTGTTTGTTTCAATGTATCAGCATCTCTAGATGCCGATACGTATATGACTTTTACTGTCCAAGCAATGCGTTTGTGGAATGCCTTGCCTGTGTCGGTACAGCGTGCTCAATCTTTGTACACTTTTAAAATTATGGTAATAAAGTACTTATTCCTCTCTCCTTACCTTCGTCGTTTTATTATAAGTAGGTACCAGGCCACTCAGAATGTATTACGATTTTTTTTTTATGTATGAGAGACTGGCCAGTTATAATCTATTTTGAAAACGTTTTTTTTGGGTGGGAACTCATCAACATCAATATCAACTCCCGCTATGGGCGTGTCAGGCTTTTACTGACTAAGACCCACCCGTGTTCCCTCAGTAGCCTGTGTGCCAGGGGCGGCGGTATCTCTTTCGAACAACCCGCACCCCTGGCAGGAAAATATGATTATTTGTATACCTATATGTAAATAGGTACGTTCCAATTTCAAAATTTCCCTCCACATTCACTGAAAAACCGAATAGGTTCAATTCCATTATGTTGATTTCATGTAAGTTGCGTTAACCTAATATTATGTTTAAACAACTATTATATGACATTTATTTCTACAAAAATAAAATTGTTAAAAATTAATAGGTTAAACCAACCACTAAAAGAGGTTAAAACGACACAATATTCGAATCTAAGTAAGTCTAACTGATAATATAGTCAAGTCAATATATTAACGAAGTAGAGTCAACAAAATAACTAAGTTAAATATAAATAATCAGTTTAACTATTTATCATAGATTTGAAATTACTGCAAATAAAAGTTGAGTTAACAAACTGATTAAGTCCATTTAACTAAACATTTGATAAATACAACTATTGAATATGTTATTACTATTTTTTAAATATGTTGAAACAACCAAACTGAACACAGGTTAAATTTACCTTTATAGTTCAACTATTTTTATTTTGTTATTTCAACAAATCATATCGGTAGGTGCTATATTAACCTAAAATAAAGGTTGAAAAAAGGTTATTTTATTTTATTTATTTAAATTTTATTCACGAAATGTTACATACAAAAAAATACATGAAACTTCTGCCAAACTGCTGTACAGTTTGTCGGCAGCCAAACTGCTGTACGGTTAAAACAACCTATTCGGTTTTTCAGTGTTGTTTGCGAGCTAAGTTAATTTATCGTGGCTCATTAAAAATGGATCGGCGCCGGGAACATTTTCGCGCTATGATTTTTTACGATTTCAAGTCTCGTCTGAAACCGGACGAATCGTACGATAGACTTCAAATGGCATCCATGGATGAAGGCCCTTCTAAGGCAACCGTGTATAGTTGGTATAACGAATACAAGCGCGGTCGACTAACTTTGGGGGATGACGAAACAAGTGGTCGCCCTTTGACGGCTGTTACGGAAGAAAGCGCGCTAGCAGTGAAAAATTTAATCCGTGACAATAGGTGAGTTACGTATCAAGAGATTCAGCACATACTGCAGGTTGGATCGGAAAGCCTTCACGAAATTCTACACGTGCATCTTCGCGTGAGCAGGACAGTTTCACGCTGAGTGCCGCACAACCTCACCGATGCTCAGAAGCAGGCCCGGGTGGATGGAATGGTGCCGTGATATGAAAAACAAATTTGAAGCAGGCTCGTCTCGGCGTGTTTACGACATAATTACCGGTAGTGAGTTTCCGAAAATAAAAAAAAATCTCTCAAAGGGATACAATTTTCGTCGTCGGAAGATGCGCTGTCAGCGTTCGAGCAGGCTGTAACCGAGGTGCCTGCGGCGGACTGGATTAAGTGTTTTGAAAACTGGTTCAGACGCATGAAACTTTGTAAAGAGGCTAGTGGGCAGTAATTTGAAAAGATTTAATAAAAAAATATTTTCTTATAGAACATTTTATTTTAGAGTGTCCCACGTGGGTCTATCTGGCAGAATCTTGATGCTCCGAGATTTATTTAGCATAACACACCTGGCATAATCTTCTTTAAACGAATATTAACGCAAAAAATATTTATTGTAACTTTTGTTAGGCCGAATGTTTGTATGTATGAATTTACAATGGCATACTCTTAAGATTGCATTGCAAACCTTTGCACCTTTGGCAAAGTTAACATTCCGCATAGTTTTTTTTTTTTTTTTTTTGGGTGCGACATCATCAAATGACTTCTCCTGCTGAGTAGAGCAGGAGGGCGTGTCAGACTTTTACTGACTAAAACCTACCCGTTCCCTCAGTAGCCCGTATGCCAGGGGCTGTGGTATCTCTTTCGAACAAACCGCACCCCTGGCAGGCATCGGCCCTTGCGGACCCCACCAGTGGCTGCTGACATCTTTGACGGCGCGCGTGTGAAACACAACGCGCCGTCCCGTCTACCACTTTTCGGCCGCAGGGGATAGGGAGAGCGGCTGACGCTATACCGACACTCCTCTTCCCACCGCGTCCGCCATCAAACGGTGGCGGCCCCGTCCAGGCCACGGAAGGGAAGAGCGCTGCTCAGAAGCACCGGCACTCCTCCTCTACCGCAGCCCGTAACCCTCAGCCGCGATGCCTCCCATTCGACATCGCGGCCCACCTCAGTTGCGGTGCACCTCACCGCAACCTACTTTTTGGCCGCTACGTCGTCGGCTTTGAGGCAAAAGCCCTGACGAGCGGCCCCACCTTTGGGTTCCTCTTGGCTTCACTGTGGCCGGAATCCACGGTTACTGAGCCCCCCGCAACGACAATGCGGGAACCCACTCGGGGAGAACATTCCGCATAGTTTAGTTTAGAATTAAGAGTTATGTTTAGGGCGAATTTATTTAAGTTAGAGAATTTATTTAAGGCTACCCGGAACTGGAATATTTAGATTAGGTTAAATATTATGTTAAATACTCGCAATAAAATATTAGGTTATGTTAGAACTGCAACCCCCTGCTCAGAACCGTATTCTACCTATTTTACTTATACGATATGATGGTTCTACTTTTTAAATAATAAGAATATGAAATTTATGCCCAAAGATGATTCTGCCTTACAAAATTATGAGTTTTGAATGTATGCTATATGAGTGTGTGCCAAAAGATTTTCTGCGAAATGAAGTTTATGGTATTCGCTGTTATGTAAAATAATAATTATTATGACATAAAAAGTTCTGCTATCTAGGGTAGGCCCATCCCACGTATATGCTGTATGTATTTTTGTATATGTATTGTAAATACTACACCGCAGACCACTCGCAGTGTCTCGTTCCTTTAAATCCAAACAAAGGTTGCCTTTAAAATATTGCTATTAGCGAAAATACCGCCCATCGTGTCACCCTATGTTTTACATAGTTCTACAATTATATCTGTTATTCGTATGATATACATAATAAAGAGTGCACAATTGCACATTCTACGTTTAGAGTACCTACCTACCTTGCTTAGTGAAAACAATTCCACGCTACAAAAGAGCGAAAACTATTTTCCAGTGGAATAAATACCATTTATACGAGTTCACTAAGACGGACATGATATGGCTGCTGCATCAGTTCATATCTACCAAGTTCTTGAATTGGTATCTAGGGGGTCTACTCTATTAGTCGGCCAACGAAAATACGGGCTCTTACGAAAGTAGTTAATCCGTCAAAAAAAGTATAGTTCAATTTTTCGGGTGGAGAATTACAGGGACTATAGGCAGTGGCGGACTAACAGGGGGGCGGAAGGGGCGGCCCGCCCCGGGCCTCCGGTCTTGGGGGGCCCCCAAATGCCTCCGCATTCATCTGATGAAATCCTAAACAAGATTATGCTTAGTACCTTGATAATCTCATCAAGATCAAAACACTACAGCCATCTAGACTTTTTACGCAATACTAATATTCTTTTAACTTTGCTGAACGCGTCCAATACGCTGGGGGAATTCCCGTCTTTATAGCGGGTACTTACTTCCCCAGGAATTCCTGAATGAATGATGTGCAAATAATTCACTCTTGTACGCCTACATTTATACTCACTACATTCTATTTACGTCGAAAAATAATCATTGGCCTCATTTAAAATATATTAAATTTCATTACGTTGTTATTTAATAATTTATTAGTGTGTTCTGATATTTTCGCGAACGGATAAGCCTTTTTTCAAATTGTGAGAGAAAACATAGAGACAATTGTGAGTAGTTTGGAACATTTTCAAAATCCAACAAAAGCAAATCCAGATACAAGATCAGGAGCAAGCCTGCTCCTGCCGGCTGTTTGTAATTTTACCTTTCTGACCTATATACAATTCTGGCTTTCTATACTGGAGGAAGTAAATTTAGTTTAACAATATTTGCGGTCTCCAAAAATGACCCTGGATACAGGAATCACCAATCAATGGGAATCACCAAACTAAACGCCCTGAATGAGTATTTAGTAACCGGGCGAACCACAATTACAGACAATGCTGTAACTTTTGACATAAAAAATGCAATGACATGGACATCAGCATCGAGAAACGAGGAAGAAGGAAGGTGAAAAGAACGATGCCGGGTGAATTAGCTCATGATGCTGGATGAACAAATACGTCGGTCGGTGTATGAAAGCATAGACCGATTAATTTAAGAATTGGTGACACGGGCGAAACAAATTTATTATTACACAAATTTATAATTGAAACAAAGTTTTTGCTAGAAGCTTCAGATGACGCTCTGGCGGTAGCAGTTGACAATCTGATACAAATTTATAGTGAATTTGACAAGGAGCAAGTTTTCCGAGAAATAAAAAGTTACCGCAGGCATGTAAAAGCCTTGGGCACGCCACGATTGCGGCGGTAAGTCCATGAGCTTGCGGACGGCGAGTAATGGGTAGCTCGCTGTCCGGTAAGGACCAAGCCCAAGTCCACGGCGCGTTGTGTTCCACGCGCGCCCCAAAGAGATGTCAGCACAAACGTGATGGGGCCCGCAAGGACCGATGCCTGCCAGGGGTGCGGGTTTGTTCGAAAGAGATACCACAGCCCCTAGCATACGGGCTACTGAAGGAACACGGGTGGATTTTAGTCAGTAAAAGTCTGACACGCCCTCCTGCTCCACCCAGAGCGGGAGAAGTTATTTGATGATTTCCCAAACAAAAAAAACAAAAAAAGGCATGTAAAAGCATATACGAGTATGGACGTTGCTGCCAAATGGAGAGCCCAAGAAATCCTTCAATTTATAATAAAATGGGACTTCAGTGAATCGTTACCCGCGTATATCGCTTAAACTTCAATACTTCTTGAACATTTGCACCTCGGTTGCATCATGCGAGAGGAGTTTTTCCAAAAAAAATATTTAGGAGTTCAGTAAATTGAAGGCACGAAAACACATACATATAACACGCTACAAAAAATAAAAAATAAACTATCTTTGATTTATTTTATAAAAAAAAAAAATTGTCGATCGATTCGTATTTTATTTTCCTCACCCATAACCATTCTATATTGTAGGTATGTATGTTCATTTAGCCTAAATAATATAAGTCGAATTTAAATTTCACTTTTCCACATTCTAACGAAATAAACATTAACACTTATTTATACATACATACATACGTTAAGCCGTTGGTCCCGGCTGTCATTTGTGAATCTTTGACAGTCGTTACGGGTCGTCAGAAGCCCGAAAGTCTGACGACCAGTCTTACCAAGGGGTATCGTATTACCCGGTAACTGGGTTGTGGAGGTCAAGTAGGCAGTCGCTCCATGTAAAATACTGGTACTCAGCTGCATCCGGTTAGACTGGAAGCAGACCCCAACATAATTGGGAAAAGGCTAGGCAGATGATGATGACTTATTTATACATATGAGGGTCATTCATTAAATACTTAGCCTACAAAAAGTAAACGAAAATTTTGGAAAAGTGGCAATTTTTTTTTCAACATAGTCTCCTTTTAGTTCGATACACTTAGCCCAGCGATGCTCCAACTTTTTTAACCCGTCCGAAAAATAGTTTTTGTCAAACTCTGCAAAATAGGCCTCCGTGGCGGCGATGACCTCCTCATTCGATCCATATCTATACCCGGCGAGTGATTTTTTCAGATTAGGAAACAGAAAGAAGTCACAAGGGGCCAAATCTGGAGAATACGGTGGATGGGGCAGCAATTCGTAGCGTAATTCGACCAATTTGGCCATGGCAACGGCAGATGTGTGAACCGGTGCGTTGTCGTGGTGAAACAGCACTTTTTCTTCGCCAGATGGGGTCGTTTTTTCTTTAATTCGGCGTCGAATCGGCCCAATAAATCGGCATAGTAAAGCCCTATAATTGTTTTACCCTTCTCGAGGTAATCGATGTAGATCACACCTTGTGAATCCCAGAAAACGGTGGCCATAACTTTTCCGGCCGATTTTACAGTTTTCGCCTTCTTTGGAGCACGTTCCCCGGTCTGGATCCATTGTTTTGATTGCTCCTTGGTCTCTGGTGTGTACCAGTGGATCCAGGTTTAATCGACGGTCACAAAACGACGCAAAAACTCCGCTTAAATAGCGCCAAACACGTCTCCGATGTGGTCTCACGGTTGCGCTTGTTTTCTGGTGTGAGTAAACGCGGCACCCATCGCGCCGACAGCTTTCTCGTGCCGAGTTCCTCGTGAAGAATATGATGCACTGTTAATGTTTTCCTCCGTAGCAGCTGTTTTCGGTGCACCTGGACGTGGTTCATCAAAAACCGACGTACGGCCACGTGCAAACTCGTTGAACACATTCTTGACGGTGGCCATCGATGGAGAAGATTCACCGTACACAGCAACCAAGCGCTCTTTGATTTCGATGCGCGTTTTCTCTTCCAAAAATAGGAATCGAATCACCGAACGATATTGCTCTTTTTCCATTTTTGTAAAACCGATCGACACGTTCGCTTCCATAAGTTGTCAAATTAAAACAAATGAAGGGATTGGAATGAAAATATGAAAAAAGAATGTGCTACACTGTGGTAAAACTCTTTTGAAACTACAGCGCCCTCTGGCGATGAGGCTAGGTACTTATTGAATGCACCTCGTACAAATGTGAACTGAAAAAATACTTGTAAAACTAAAAAAAAAATTAAAGCTGAGGGGCCTCATTCAGCTTTTCCGCCCCGGGCCTCTTACGGGCTTAGTCCGCCACTGACTATAGGGACAGCTTTCAAAGCGTGTAGTCATTCATTCTTAGTTTGGACCCCGACAAATCATATATCCGTCAGTGATACGGAGGGGGCATCGGCCGCAACTATGGATTTAGTGCTCAGGGAGACCCCCTGATCGTAACGAATATATTTACATAGTTTCAACTTTATAGGCTGTCCAATACTACTTTGAGAGAATCCATCCACCCAGCTAATAAAACCTTGTAAAAAGACCCCTGTAGAAACAGTGGTAATGAAATTATGTTAACTGTGCTTGACTGAGATAGGTCCAGTTTAGCGTTTTTCATAGAAGTGGATGTAAGTAAGAACAAGCTTGGGGCTTATCTTTAAGTGCAAGAAAGACGTTCCGCCTCGAGTTTTCTAGATACTTAATGATTATTAAAGTTGATAATAATGTTAAAGATGCCTACGTAAGTTTCTTTTTCTAAGCTTGTTTTGAAAAAGATTTTCACTTTTATATATTTTTGTACTTTTAGCATTAGTTTAGTTGTCTGTTCTATCAGCTGCACTTGTAAGATACTTGTCAAGACTATTCCAACAAGCAGGGCTATGTTGCGGAGTTCCTCTAGCCACTCTGAACCTTGGGCTATCATTTCCGCCGTTTGGCTCCCAGACTGGAG
Source organism: Polymixis flavicincta (assembly GCA_949987655.1). NCBI lineage: Eukaryota > Metazoa > Arthropoda > Insecta > Lepidoptera > Noctuidae > Polymixis > Polymixis flavicincta. Next base: position 24,983,350 of record OX465171.1, on the reverse strand, counting down.
CGGGCCGGGGCTGCGTTGAACCGGCTCTTGCCCAATATAGGGGGGCCAAACGCCTCCTGCCGGAGGCTCTACGCGGGGATCGTGCGGTCCATGGCCCTATACGGGGCGCCGGTGTGGGCGCCTACATTGAGGTGCCAACCAGCTCGCAGGTTGAGGGCGTCCCATAGGGTCATGGCGATCAGAATGATCCGAGGATACCGCACGATCTCCGGCGAGGCGGCGGGCCTCCTTGCCGGATTACCGCCATGGGATCTGGAGGCAAAGGTCCTCGCGCAAATATGGGAGTGGCGCGAGGAGGCCAAACGCCGGGGCGTTACTCCGCTGCCGCAGGAAATAATGGCACAGCGGACTGAGCTCCGGCGGGATCTCATGGTGACATGGAGAGAGCGATTGTCGCAACCCAGTGCTGGGCACGCCACGATTGCGGCGGTAAGTCCCCTCTTTGAGGAGTGGTTTGAGAGGCGGCATGGCGTCCTCACCTTCCGCCTGACCCAGGTCCTCACCGGACACGGTTGTTTCGGGAGGTTCCTGTTTCGGATAGGGCGGGAGGAAACGCCCGGGTGTTTCCATTGCGAAGATCGCCCTGAGGACACGGTGGAGCACACGGTGGCGGTCTGCCCGGCTTGGGTGGAGCACCGCCGTGTCCTCGTGGAGGCGATCGGCGGCGGCGATCTCTCGCGTCCGGCCCTGGTCCAGGCCATGGTACGGAGCGAGAGGGCATGGGGAGCCGTCACCTCCTTCAGCGAAGCAGTGATGCTCGCGAAGAGGGAGGCGGCGCACGTGAGGGAGAGGCAGCATATGCGCCCTCGCGACCCTAGCCGCCGCAGAATACGGAGACGCCCTGGGCGTCGGGAATCCCAGGCCGATTTCCGGCCACCGTAGGCATGGGCTTGCGGACGGCGAGTAATGGGTAGCTCGCTGTACGGTAAGGACCAAGCCCAAGTCGACGGCGCGTTGTGTTCCACGCGCGCCTCAAAGAGATGTCAGCACAAAAATGATGGGGCCTGCAAGGGCCAATGCCTGTCAGGGGTGCGGGTTCGTTTGAAAGAGATACCACAGCCCCTGGCATACGGGCTAATGAAGGAACACGGGTGGGTTTGTACTGTAGAGGTTCTTTCCAAAAAATTACCGTTACATAGTCTGGAAATAAAGAACTTTAATGACATTAGGACAGTCAAACTAATTTAGCCAGAGAGTAGCTGAAAAACCAGCAGATTGGGCTGCCAAGCCGAAGAAAGTAGTTTAAAAAGTAGAACAATCTTAAGTAATGATTATCCTCTAAACACAATGTAGGTGTTTTATTGATCTCTTTCGCACCTTTCTCTTGCAAAGGTTTTACTGTTTTCTTGGAGGATATTTGTACAATAAAATCAATACAACACTCTCAATATACTCAATGCGTAGATCAATCTGTAGCCAAACCGTATGTAAATGGCTTAAAACTCTCGACTATCAAGCAACTGAGAGTCTTCTGGTTCCTATTCGCTAAATTTCTATCTCATTCACAATCGTAGACTTTTTAAACGCACGCACACACACACATACACGCTCACACCCATACCCACACTCACATACACTCGCACACACAAACACAACCCCACACTCACATACACCACACACGCCTTAAATCACTCACAATCTTATTATGTATGTCCGGTCTTCTTTTAATTTTCTTTTTCATTACTTTTTAACTGTAGGTACCTAGAATTTTAGTAAATTTCATCACATACTTTTACTGTTTTTGTTCAATAATCTAACTAAATATATACACATGTAAGTCTTGGGGGCATGATGACCTGCAACACAGGTATTTTATGCTTTTTTCGGGCACCAGTCTCTCACAAATGTTCAGCCTATTTTTAGATTAAGCTCTTTCTGTCCACAATAACATTTGTGATGAGAAATTAAATAAGTTTTATGTTATGTTTTTTTTTTAATCCTTTATTTAAGGAGCTTTGTCTCAATACTGACTATGTCGCTCCATCATAGCCAAATTTTGAATTTTACATTATTCCATATGATTGTAATATATTTTGTACATAGTACCCTCTCCCCTCGGACCGCCGCAAGGTGTAGACGTGCCCCGATACTCTGTTGCATTTTTAATTCCAATTTAAATCATTAAAGTATATTTAATTAAAGTTAAAAAAATAGGAGTGCATAGTCGACAAGGAGTTCTTCCAAATAACGGCGCGACGGCCGGCGGCACGGCGATTCCGACTACTCCTGCGTTCGTGCGCCCCTGGTAGCTGAGCCGTCTCCTAGCCGCGCCCACGTCGCCTTCAAGGACACGTAAGAAGCCAACAAGCATCACTAATTAGTGCGCGAGCGCACCTCTCCCAAACGGGTGTCGCAGTGGCCACTCCCCATCATTAGTAAATAGAATATTGGAGCTAATTTGCTAATTAAGGCCCCGCCTATCTTCGTGGGAACTTATCATCTACGTAGCCGTGCCAAGCTCGTACCCATTTTATGTTCTCCTGGTACTTGCTTAACCTCAGACCTGACGGTGTTGGTTCGGTGATAGTTTAACAATTTTTAAACAGTATTTTGAAGTTTTCTTATGGCCTACATATCACATAAAAGGACAACTAACAGATATACGTGTCTTCCTGAATAAAACCTTGGTAAATAGTTTAATTCTCGCTGCAAAACAAAACCTAGACCGAACCATATAATGCCACTAAATCGAACACCGCCTATGACGCCTGTTTTAGAGTCTGGAGAGGGACAGAGCTTAAGTGTGCATACTATCCCTAAGTCTGCACCCAACCCTTCCTGTAACTTGATTGCCTCAAAAAATGAGAGTACTACAACAATTCGGAAGCGCAAACATGACGATGAAAACCTTACTTTTATGGAGGAAATACGTGACTTGCTCAAATCCCATACAGCTCAAACGGACGGCAAGTTAGAGGCACTGCAAACAGCATTAAATGAAATTGTTGCTCAGAACGTCGAAATTACAAAAAACATTAAATTCATCTCTAAACAATACGACGACATGGCTATCAAGGCTGAAAAACTGGAAGCTGAGCAGAAATCTGACCGTAATCTCATCTACCAACTCGAAGATAAAGTAGAGAATTTGGAGAGGATTCTTTATCAATCAAAAATGGAAATCCGAAACATTCCAAAAAGTCAAAACGAATCCAAAGCAGATTTATGCAAGCTGATATCAGAAACGGCTACGGTTCTAGAGGTGCCACTTCAACAGACCGACATTAAAGATATTTTCCGCATTAACAAAAAGAATGGGGCTCCAACAATCATTGTTGACTTCGTCAACATAACTACTAAACAGGATATTGTCATTAAGGCTAGAAAATTCAACAGAACAAACAGCAACAATAAACTGAACACATCCCATATTAAGATTCCAGGCCCCCCTAAACCGATTTATCTATCCGAAAGCCTGACGCAGAAAGCTCAGCGCTTGTACTATTTAGCCCGAACTTTTGCCAAGGATAACTCTTTCCAATTTTGTTGGACGTCTTACGGTAAAATATATTTGAAGAGAGCTGAAGGCGACAAGCAAATATTAATTGGGAATGAGGCAGATCTCAATCACTTACGTCTCGACAAGTGACTAGTTGATTATGCTTACATATGTCCTGTGTTCAAAACTTTAATGCATGTACTTTTTTCTATTATTGTAATACTTTCTCGTATATTCATGGAATTCATACAATTAACACACACTAAACACCATACAATAACATACATATTCCTCACTGAATTTTTTTACTAAAACTAATTAATCAAAGTAATTTATACCTTGCACGCTCAAAACAAATAAATGTCAATCACGCCTCCTACTTAAACACGCGTTCTACTCATGCACCCTTGCTGCGATATTATCATAATTACAGAATAATGCATTATAGTTGCAACATTAGGAACCATACCCATTCAGATGGCTACTAGGGACAATCACATTTTGACAGATGTGGACAACCTTTCTGTGGCTGGGACATATTGCTGTGATACAGAGACTTGTAACACTGTAATTAATAACTCGTCACAGTCTTTAAATATCGTAACACAAAATATCCGCAGTATACAAAAGAATTTCGACAGTTTCCAAGCCCAGTTAGCTAGGTTTTCTTTTGAATTTGACATCATTATTCTCACTGAGTGTTGGTTGAATCCAAATAGACCTATACCATCGATAGACGGATACGTCATTTATTCCTCAAAAACATGGATTAATCAAAATGACGGTATTGTGATATACGTCAAAAAGGAAATCAAATGTACGGTCGAAGAACCAGAACCCATTGGCGCTAACTTTATGTTACTAAAAATTCATCCAGATACTTGCATTTTAGCGGTCTATAGGTCTCCATCTAATCACAATATTGGTAGTTTTCTAGATTCTATAGACAAAATAGTTCGGCCAATCAAAGCGAGAACTACCATACTGACTGGAGACATCAACATTGACATTAAGTCCACCAGCGTCGATCGGAACAGGGAATCATATTTGAATCTTACTGCAGAATTAGGGCTGTTACCGGGCCATACACATCCTACCAGGATTCAAAATTGTCTAGATCACGCGATGCTTAACACGACTCATCAAGCTACTGTGTTTGTGATAAACTCGACTGTGACTGACCATGCCTCAGTAATATTAAGTATCTGTCAATCTTGTCGTAGAGGAGATACACAAACCACGCAAAAAAGGATCAATTATGACGCGGCCGTAAAAGATCTAGAATTGGTCGATTTCTCATTTATTAATAAAGATGCCGAAGCAAATACCGCTGCGGCTCTTTTTATTGATACGATTGCTACAACTTTAGACACACATTCAACAGTTCATAATAGACCTAGTCGGAAACGATTACTTAAACCTTGGCTAACTCCAGGTCTCCTCCGTTGCATTCGCCACAGGGATAAACTCCACAAAAAGTTTACGTTAAACCCACAAAATAATGTCATTGAAACATCTTATAAAAGATATCGCAATTTTTGCAACAAGCTGATAAGAAAATTAAAAAGACACTATGAAAAGCCTCTCCTACAAAACTCGAAAAACAATAAAGACAAGTGGAACGCTGTTAAAACTATAATACAACAGAAAAAACAAAAATCAGTAGCCGACAACCTTCTTCGAAATACGAGTAGTAATTCCCACTCGATGGAGGATATAAATAAGTACTTCTCCAATATAGGCAAACAACTAGCTGACAATATTACTAACACCACGACTACTTTTACTAACATATTATCTCAAAAGCCAGGCATATCCACGAACCCCAACTCGATAGTCTTACTTCCCCCAGATGAGCCTGAAATTGAAGCATTGATACTCAATTTAAACAATGACTGCGCCGTCGGTTGGGATGCCATTCCTGCTAAGTTCCTTAAGCTAGCAAGACATATAATTGTTCCCCATTTGACGAAACTCTTAGAATTGTGCATTTCTCAAGGAGTCTTTCCACAAGCATTCAAAAAATCTTTGATAACACCTGTCCACAAGAACGGGTCGAAGGACGATGTCAAAAACTATCGGCCTATTTCGGTTCTTTCGACAATGTCAAAAATTCTAGAAAAAGTTCTGAATACTAGGCTAATTAGCTTTTTAGAACGTAACAAGATATTGTCGGACGCCCAGTTTGGTTTTAGGTCAGGAAAAAGCACTGAGGACGCTATCGGACAACTTGTGGATCATGTTACATCTCAACTGAATGGCCGAAAGAAATGCATCGGCATTTTCCTTGACCTAGCTAAGGCTTTCGACACCGTTTCAATACCTATTCTTGTGGAAAAATTGGAACGAATCGGTGTTCGGGGACCTGCCCTAAAACTCTTCGCAGACTTTCTCTGTGATCGTACACAGAGAGTAAAAATAAGAGATCACGTTAGCTCGGATGCCCTGGTCACATACGGCGTACCACAGGGTAGTATTCTTGGTCCCAGTCTCTTCCTGATCTACATAAACGATCTGTGTCAGCTAGCTCTTGCAAATTGTAAGATTTTTACATATGCTGATGACACAGCACTAGTATTTCATGGAGAGACCTGGGATGAGGTTAGACAAAAAGCCGAGTCAGGTCTGCTTAACGTGAGCCTCTGGCTAAGAGCTAACCTACTAACCTTAAACCTTGCAAAATCGACCCTAATCCAATTTAGTTTCTCTAAAATAAAGCCAGCCAATATACGCGTTAAATTACACGCATGTAATGCCCCCAAGAACTGCACGGCCTGCTCTTGTCTTCCAATTTCTCAATCAAATACAGTTAAATATTTAGGAATACTACTTGACGAAAAGTTTACTTGGCGCCCGCACATAGAGGTAACCGCGGCGCGAATTAGAAAACTCATATGGGTATTCAAGACACTTCGGCATGTTGCTGATTATGACTTACTACGCACGGTATATTTCGCACTGGTTCAGTCGGTGGTTGGGTATTGCATTGGTGTTTGGGGTGGAGCATGCAAAACGCACATGATTCGAATTGAAAGGGCCCAAAGATCTGTGCTTAAAGTAATGACGTTTAGACCTTTTAGATTCCCCACCGAAACTTTGTATCATAAATGTCAAGTTCTCACTGTACGGCAAATGTATGTTTTACATATAGTTGCCAAACAGCTGCTGGTCACACCATTAAATAAGCAAGTTTTAAGCAAGCGAACCACGAGGAATGTTTGCTTATCAGTCAGGTTTGACAGCGCAGCTGCTAGAAGGCAACGCATGTATTTGTTAATTCACATTTATAATAAAACAAACAATGTTCTCAATATAAATCCTCTTACAATAAGGGAAGCTAAAACTAAAACTAAGTCATGGCTACTGACACAAACATACAGTCAAACAGAATCAATATTATTATAAGGTATATAGTTCAACAAGATCAGACATCACCCCTTGTACCTACACCCCCTCTCATTAACCTCCATTCACACACCACCACCCTCCACACATCATTACATAAAACACACACTCTACACTCTACACTCTCACTCACACACATATAGAAATATAATGAATCTATCGTTAAATAATTTTAAATTCTCTTTTTGTGATGTATTTAATAAATATTTTCGCCATAATTATAATTTTAGCTTATATTAATAATGAATTCACTACTATTTTGCTTTTTTAAAATTAATTTTGTTTATGATAATGTAAATATAATGGTTGTATCTTGCATAAAATCCAGAACCTACTGATTGGGTGAAGACACTGGCTCCTGTAACACAGGTGTTTTACCTAGCGCAGGAGTCAGGGCTCCACTTGTTTGTATCCTCTTTTTATGTCAATAAAGAATTTTATTTATTATTATTATTATAGTTCTAGCCTCGTCCGACATAGGCTTAGCTAAAACACTATTGACAGTACCAATTCCAGACATGTTTAGGGAATCAAACAGACTTCTCCTAAGACGTTCGCCCCGCTCACACTCGATCAAGATATGATGTACGTCCTCGATTATTCCACATTTCTCGCAATTAGGTGAAGGTGTTATACCCATAAGGAATGTTTTCCTCGATGGGATGTGACCGGATGGAAGCCTCATGGCAGTAACAATATCTTTTCTATTAAGTGAACAGTTATCTACGAGTATCCAGGGAATTATTAGAGGCTCAGGTTGAATGTACCAGATACCTTTTTCTCTTGATCTCACATCATGATATTCTTTCCACAATTTATGACAATATTTTTTTACCAAATAGAAGTTATCTGAGAAAATTGGTACTATATCTAACGGAGTACCTTCTACACAGGCTTTCTTAGCATACACATCTACCACCTCATTGCCATGTATCCCGATATGTGACGGAATCCACTGCAGTATGACTAATTTAGAATTCTGTTGAAGTTCCAGAATCTGATCAATTATCTTATGTTATTGATATACACCGGTACAAATAGAATATCTTGTCTAGTTGAGAAGTTGGGTTTATCATCAGACCAGCTTCATCCTATTCTATTTTCATCATATATCAAGTTTCAAGTCAATCGGAGGCCAGGAGTGCTTGGCAATAATGCTATAGAGAGTAACCAGAATTACATACGAACGAAACACGTTTACATAATGTTAATGAATAACGCGTGTAGGTATGACCAGAGCGGCAATTCTCGTAATTTTACTATCGATCTCAGTCTCAATTTGTCAAATCTCGACTTTCGAGACTTTCGGGTTTAAAATTTGGTTGTCGCTGAGATCAGAGAGAGACCGACTAGATTTTGAACGTTTATGAGAATTTACCTTCGAAGTTTGAACATCTCTTCCGTTTTTGGTTCATGCTTTTTACAGTTCTCTTTTACTCGTTTTCCATATTATAACTTTTATTATCGTTACGAACTTGTATTATCTTTCTGTCGAAATATCGAAGATGGTAGCAGAGCGTGGTAACTAATATGCGAAAAAGCTCATATTTCGGACGGATTGACGGAGAATACTAACATATAATATCGTGGAAACTGGCGGTCGCACACTTATCAACCTTATTGCTTAAGGTATAAGGATTAAACCGATCTACTGCTACTATGCTATATTAACTGGGCAAACGTTTCATTTATACTTCGTATGCGTTATTTAGCTAAGTAAATAGTTGTCTCTTAAGGTGTCTAGTAGCTTTTCGTAGCATCTCGTAGGTTCTCGTAGCAGCTTCCTGTTGTCTTCGTAGACGCTCGTAGCAATCCGATACGGCGTAACGTAGCATACTCGCTCCTTATTCTCTTTCGGAATCTGTTGCATTTATGGTGCTAAATGCCTTGTATTGCAATAATCTTCAATTGGATGAGAGGAAAAGTTTTTTGAAAAATGTGTATCTTGGTAGTTTCATCAATCAATCACAGTGTATTCAACTTTTTTTTTACTTATCATATTATAAGGTAACAGATATTTACATTTACGAAGACGCGACGGCCGGAGGATCGAAAAAAAATCGATATAATTTTTAACGCTTAATTTAATAAAATAACATTTATACACGTATAACACGGATAATAACATATATAACATAAACTCACGCTTATTTCCGTAGAACCGGTAAAGACCGGCGCGGCACCTATCGGTTCCATTACAATAGATAAATAATTGTGTCTCATTAGCCGGGATTAACAGATTAAACTATATTCTCTCTTTATTTGATTCTATTGTATTGGTGATTATACTGAATTATCAGCTATCTATGCTAGCACGTGAGTGTTTTTAGACATCCATACTTTTCTTTTATCAATGTGTTTATCAAACAGATATAACCTAGTATAGCAACCGAATTTATTCCCTTACTATTCTATTATGATTCGTCTCTTATGTTTTAATTGCCGTATCATTATGGTCTTGGTTTCCGGTTAAGCATTTTACGATGGAACCTAGATTTAGGTAAAGATTCTCGACCTGAAACAGAGATGGCGTTCCAATCAGCAAAAATTCTGTTTACCGCCTGGGTGCACGTGGGTTGCGTGTTTTTTGTTAAAATGGATAAACTTGAATATCATGCATGTTGTAATTAAATTCTTGGTTTTGGATAGCTTAACCACTAAGGAAATTCATCCAAAGTTAGTAAACGGTTACGGGGACTCACCAGAAAGCAAAAATTCGTAGGACCAGTCTATAACAAATTATTTATTGAGAAACGCTATAGGTACATAGTTAGTAGGTATCATTGGTCATCCGACTTTGATAGCTTAGCAGTGGAGTATAGTGATTGGACGGTATTTTCGATGTCATTCAGACGTACATTTCGTAGGAATCTATGGTGATGAGCCTCGAGTCTCATAGGCCCGAGTTTATAGGGTCCTGCTCCCTCATCAAGAGAGCAGGTTGCATCATTGGGAGTGTTGTTATTATTAGAATCCTGTAAAAAAACACTGCCATAGGAACACGCTCTTTGATATGGGGCCAGTAAGTCAAAAGGTCTGCGTTTTTTGGAACTGTGTATGAGTTGAAAATAGTCGGCTTGACATTGGGTTGAACGTACTCCTTTAAGGAGCTTATAGTGTGGGTGACAAATGGTTTTGGTAATGACAGTCATTTCTTCACATCATTAACAAGGGTGAAGATGTATCTGTAGATAGAATTTATTAAGAGGTTCATCTGTTACAGGGATTTCAATCTATTCGTCCATTACCTCTTCTATTTAAAACCAATTAAATGTAGCTTTGGTTTTTATAAAATATCTGTTACTTAGGTCATGAAATCTCGGGAGACGGTGTTAAACATGATACCAATACGAAACAAGTCAAATCTATATTGAATTTGTTTTCTTACTAGCACACAAAGTGTTAGGAAAAAGCCGCTCAGCGAATTTGAAATTTTGGTATAAAATATGCATTTTATATCTGTTATAAACATACTGATTGAAAATCTTTAATGACAGTTGGGTTGGTCCACAATTTAAGATCGCTTAGCAAGCTATGGAACGGGCCATGTTTGGAGTTTCTTTGAAGGATAAAATTAGGAATGAAATTATCTTGAAAAGAGCGGCGAGTTACTGACATCTTACATACTTGTATCCTAAAACAAGGTGCTAAATAACCCATCGCACAGTCGCATGCTGTAAATGAAACTAATTATTGCTGTTAAACGACTTATGGTGTGAAACATCGCAAAAACATATACTGCACTAATAATAAACAACATGAGTTTGGGTACAACTTAGCAAGACATTGATACTTTAACTATTTAAATTTACAATTTTAGTTACCTACACTTTATTAATTTAAGTGATAAGTTGTTCGAAATGAGAGCCCTCATTACGGATACACAAGTATTTTTTGAAATACACTCCGTGTAGCCTATTGCAAAGGGATGGGGTGTAAGTGGTGTGTTATTGACGTGTAAAGGTGTTTGTACAATCCCACTTACAGAAATAAAATCATTTATCGCACTAGTAATACACTCCTAAGTCCTAACCAAACATAGAAAACACCATCCAAAAATCATGTATACAACGAGTTACAGTACCACGCCAAGAAGGAGGAAGTTCATTTAATTTATACAAACAACAAACAGATACCTTCACTCAGAGCGTACTTCCGAAACAAATCTGAATATTAATTACTACACAAACAGGTAACGGAAACAGATATAAAAGTACCACTAACCTTACAAAACAGGGACACGCAAATAAATGAACACATTGTAAGTAAAAAATGTACCATGGTCTGCAAAAGCCCTACACGGAAGATACTGAGCCTTCCAGCTACACGTCAACAAAGTTAAGTCGAACGAATGGCTAAAAGGACGCCAACTTTTTTGGACACCGAAGATTTACAGGATCAAATAGTAGCCACTCGTAATTACAGACAGTAAGTACATCGTAAGGGACCAACATCAGCCGACTGACATTGCAAAACTGCTTCTGAAACCATACAACTTATAACAGGAGCGTGTAAATGACTTGCATTAACCGATTATAAACACCGCTATGACCAAGTTGCTGGAATTATACACTAATAGTTAGCATATAAATTTAAACTAGTTAAGGAAATTATATAAAGGTATAAATGTGAATCAGAAAGAAATTTCCTTGGACCGAACAATAATAACCGATAAAACTATTCACGACAAAACCAATAAAAGAGTTTATCGGATAGATATAGCAATACCTAACTCACCAGGGCCCGATGTAAGGGGGGGGGGGGTGGGGGGCAAGCCGGGCAAATGCCCAGAGCGGCAAAAATGAGGGGCGGCAAAATGTATACTTACAAACATACTCTCATGAATTTTTGTTTATTTGTTCAGAGGCCTAGTAGACTAACGTATGTGAATATTATATAGTTAAAAGAATATTCACATATAAATCATACCATCTTTGGTAAAGCTCATGACTTATATGGTGTTAGTGTAAAGGACGGTGAATATTATTTTTGCCCGGAGCGACTAAATAGCTAGATCGGGCCCTGTAACTCACACAATATCCGAATAGCTTAGTAAGTATCGGGTTATCTGTCCATAGAAATATAAAGCCCAGTGGATAGCACAACCCGTTCATATTGTCCCCATTGTTCTTTCATCTACTACATCTCCTGCATGTCTAAATACAAAAATCTCTCACACCCTGCAATTGAGGCACACACACACTCTCATATAAGAAAAAGCCACCATCCCTAACACCTGTTGCATCGCCCGAAAGTTCTTGACTTCTTCAACACTGTCATCTACTTTCTCTATCCAAATTTAGCGTTACATACTTGGTCCCGACTCGGGACCAAGTATGTATCCCGACTCGCCGGTGTACGGTTTTTTAACCTCTCTAAAATTAGAAGAAACATCTTCTGCTTCTTCTTCGTAACACTCTTCTCAGAGCAGTCAAGGTCGTCATGAAGTTTCTTCTCTAGGGGCTGATGTGATTCGCCTCACAATTTGTCGCCATATACCTGTTTTTGGAAGTGCACTCATAAAAGGGATCGCCCATTTCGGATTTAATTTGGTCAGCCGATCTCATATGTGAGCATCCACTCTACCCTGCATGACAAGACAAGGCGCTCTATAGACTCACCCTCACGCATCGAGATATGTCCGAAATATTTGAGTATGCGCGTTAGGACCAGAACAGATAGGGAACGTGCACGACGAATGGAATTTAAAGTAATTTTTCACTTTGTAGTGTTTCTCCAAAAGGCAGTTTTTTTTTTGGAAAAGTTTTTATTTTTCAGTTTTTCGTTCTAGTACCCACCAATTCGAAATTTTATCATCCTTGGGGTCAAAACAATGCATATTTAATCGCGGTTAACTAGCTGTCATTTTTTGAAGAGTTTCGTTGTCTGTCTCCGAAACGCATCATCAGATCTATATGAAATTAAATGAGACCATTTCGAAATAAACCCCTTTCGAACAAAAAAGAATTTTGCAAATCGGTCTTATGACGGAGTTATGCCCGAACCTCCACCTAACTCCTAACCGTTAAAGAGTTGTACCTTCCTTCATCAGCTCAGCGTCATGAGATGATGGTGACCATACGCAAATGTCTCAATAGCTTTAGAAAATATATGAAAAACATTGTTAATACCTATAACATTTGAGGGTTTCCCTCGATTTCCCTTGGATTCTATCATCAGATCCTGACTTGGTGCCTATGGGACCACCTCAGATAGAAAATACATACAGTCAAACATATAACCGACACCTTTTTGGAAGTCGGTTAAAATACTTAGTTTTGTGTACCATTCAATGCAAACAAATCTAAGTAAATAACCTGAAATATTTTTTGTTGGTTTTCGTTAAAGCACTATCTGGAGATTTTTTAAAGTAAATAAAAGCACAGATGTGCTTACATTTTCAGATAGGCCTGCCATACATTTGCAATTTTCACTTCTAATATTTCTATGGCAATCAAGCTGAAAAGAAGGCGACATGAACATAATAGAATAAAATAAACTGAATACTAACGTGAAAAATGAGTGCAGAAAATACTTTACAGTTATTTTAACATCTTAGACGTTAGAAATCGTCGTTTGAGCTACAATTTTGCCAGTTATTACTGCATTTTCAGGATTCATAACTGTTTCTTCTACATCTAAGACACGCCCGGAATCGAGGAGTTTTGGCCTTTGGACATATTTTGACCTCGCTGACGATCATTATTAATCGGCCGGAACCCATATCTTATTATTTTAATCATTACAAACGATATATTTATATGTAATGTAGACATTTACAAAAACATTGGCGGCAACACGATGACTGCTCTGAATAGTTTCTTTTTTGACCACACCGTGGCTCTCATGTCGATTTGTGCTGCCATCTATAGTTTGTGCATGTTCCTTAAAGACGCTTTTTGATGTCGAGAAGAAACATAAAGAACCGACATTAATAATATGTACATATTGTATATAAAAACAAGGGCAAAAGATGTCTGATGCATTAAACATTATTCCGTATCACAGTATTAAGTATGTGCAAAAAAAAAACAAGTTTACACAAAAAAAAAAAAAACTTGTTTTATTGTTTAACTAGTTATTGTCAGCGACTTAGCCCGCGCGGAGGTCGAAAATTATCCCACAGGAACGAACTATCGGGATAAAAAGTATTTTATGTGTTATTCCAGGTTACAAACTATTTGTGTGCCAAATTACATTCAAATCCGTTCAGCCGTTTTTGCGTCATTGACTAACAAACATCCAAACATTTAAATATCCAAACATGCAATCTTTCACATGTTTATTAATTTATTAGTAGGATAATAGGATTCCTTCGTTTTCCTTTTACTTACTTACTTTTATTGGCTATGAAAATAACAACAATCGCACAGTGAAACATCCGTTATTCATCATGCTGGGGGAACCTGTCAATGCAGGCATTATAAACTGTTTTCAAAACCTTTACCAGTCACCGGTTGACATGAATATACATGGTGTTTGGTAGAACGTTGAACATACGAAGATAGTGGATAGGTGGGGTCATCTGCTACTTACTCAGCCCTAATTTATTTGGCCCTGGCCCCCTGGATATTAAAAAAATAAATGCAAGTTGAAATTAAGATTTAAGTATTTTTTACATCTTTCTGTAAGTTTGAGGACTCATAATTTTTTTCTAGCTAACATCTGAATTAAGCAATAATTTTATAAGAATCTGCCAACATTAAAGATTTAAAAAAAAAAATCTGTTTTACCCATTTTTAATAAAAATTACACTTTAAATTTAAGAAAGTGGTGAAAATAGAAGAAAGCCAAATAAATTAGGGCTGAGTAAGTAGCAGATGACCCCACCTATCCACCATTCTCGTATGTTCAACGTTTTGCCAAACACCCTGTATTATTAAGGGTACTTGTTGCATCGTGGGAAGTACCTCGTGAAGGCAGGCTGGCTGCATAAATTATTTAGGAGTAAGACTTTTTGAACTCTGGACGTGTGACATGGGGTTCAAGTTATAATGGAGTCTTCTTCTGCAGTTTTTTCTTTTATTTCTGTAGTTTGGAAATTCTTTGAAGACTTTCATATTAGTAGTTTATTGAGGTTTTTATGTTTTCTGTTTTTCTTTTATGAAGCTCAGTACCGGTTGTTATGGCGGTGTTTATGCGAGGTATATGTGCAGCAGTAGACGTCACTCGGCTATATGATGATGATGTTTATACTTTGCATATAGCACGGGCCTCATTCTGGTAACATGCTGTCCTGATAATCGGTAATCGTTTCCCCAATTAATTGGGTATACTTACTTAATTGATAATCAGCCTATTTGGTCTCCGTGCTGGGAAACAGGCTTCCTCTCTGTGACAGGGAGTTATAGGTGGTACCTAGCTCCAGATACCAAATGGTAAGCAAAAAGATGGGATCGGTAAGTAAGGATGAATTAATAACAACACTTGCATTGTATACATATATGTATGTAATGAAATATATCACATTAATCCGTTTATTAACTATATATGTATATATATTCAGAACTAATTTAAATAGACATAAAATATAGATACACTAATATATTTGGTGATATAATCTGTGATAGTGTAATTTCTATTGTTTAATAAAGAGTGAATAACACGACGCTACTACAGTAAGTTAAGTGTCCGATCATATTCGCTGAGCTCAAGTAAGATATTTTCTTATTACATTATTATATTTTCTTAAGGATTGACACTTTTCAGGGAAACAACATTCAGTACATTATTATATCTACCTAATTTGATACTCGGTATTTGGAAACGGTCAAATGTAAAAGAAAACTAGGTCGTACTGTGTATCTTAAATTCAAAAGAAGATAATTAAACGGCGAGCCAATGTTTTTTGGGAGAATTAAATTTCAAAACACCTTTACTTATGATACCTACTGCCCATTATGTTAACCTGGCAACATTAGGTACGTGGCACGGTGAGATATTCAGTCAATTACAATTGACAGAACAATACGTAGTTAAGTAAAATATTCTAAAAATAACTCGATACATCCAGGTTCTACCTGCTCGATATAATTTTATAATAAATACACAATATTTGACTTGCTACAAGAGTAAAGTGATTAATAAGATAACGTCAATTAATTTAACATTCATTTATATCATAGGTATATTTTTATATATATTTCTACTAATCTAACAAATATAGATCCATAGAATGGGAAATAAATACATATCTCTCAAATCGCAACAAAATACAACGAAAATAATTTAAATTTGTAGGTAAATGATGATAACTGAAAATATAATAATAATAGAAGAATTTTAAAAAGTACAATAATCCGGGTCATTTCAATTTCCTATCTAATTGTTCTTACATTCTCCTAAAGAGATTGAGCTGGTACATGCTGAACATCGGGATTCTAGTTGGTACATTCGTTTTCAAGACACGTAAGCGGTTCGCTGATTGAGCTCTATACAGCGCAGCGGGCGCGTGCTATGCTCAACTAACGCTGCTGAATTCTAGCCAGGCCTTTCCACAAATATATATCAACAATACGAAAATACGAATCTGTAAGATTTTTACTAAAGCTTACACAGTGATAGGTATCTAGGTTCATTATTATATTTAATAATATCTTATGAATCTTATGATAAAGAACTGTTATATTAAGAACAGTTTGAACTCCTACGGTGAGGTTTCTGTGTTGTATGTATTATTCTTCATATGATACATGATTTTTTTAGTAATATTTAATAAACACTTATGTCATATGGTTATTTTAAACATCTAGGAAGTAATACAAAGGTAAATTGTAGAAGATATGTAGGTATGCAACTTGTTCAGGTATATGCAAAGAAATGCTTCTGATTATAGTTTAATTCAATATTTATGACGTTTCATATATGTAAATATATTGATAAATAATGATATAATTATTAATACTATAAGGTATAACAAGTGGAAACTCGTTAATATATAAGGAATCTGAATTATATTATTTATAAATATATATTTTAAAGCAAATTGACATTATTTACAATGCAAAGGGTTTTATAACAATCTCTATTATGTAAATACAATTATTCCTGTATCATCGCCAATAGTTAGGCGTGGCATCGATCATAACTTCATACAAACATGTCATCACAGAAAATGACTGTTAATAGGTAGATTTTAATAAAATATTCTTTAGGATGTTTTCAAAAACATGAACCACATAATTAATTTTAAACAATTTGTTGTTTCTTTAAAAATCTTGCTAAATTTCAATAAATTCTTTGGGGTAGAATAATATAGGCATCAATTTACATATTTACCATGCATAAGTTGGCTATTAAAATCTGCCTTCCTTAAAAACCTAGTTTTTCTTCAATAATTTTGAAAAGCTTGTATAATCAATAAAATACTAAATTCATATAGTTAGGCCGAATCAATTTAAAAGTGCTTAAAGAGGCCTTTGAGAAAGGTTGTCAAAGAGTGGTTCGTTTGCCGTATTCTTGGCTCTCTAGACGATTCGTCACAGATGAAAAAGAGATTCAAGTATACGGCTTAGGGATATACTTGCAATTTTAAAACTTGGGTTTTAAGGTACTGCGATATTTTAAGTACTTTTACCTTATGTGTACGCAGATATACATTGATAGGTAGTCTTGTATACTAGAAAATAATAAATAAATTCGTTAGGTTTATAGTGTTAGGTACATCATATAATATGTATGGTATTTAGGTAAAGCTCTTAAAAATACTCAATATTTTTGGTTATATAATTAAAATGAGAAACATCTCATTCTATAGATATTTTAAATATTTTTAATTTTGTTTACCATACTCCAACAGTGTACTATAGGTACACAATCAATATAAAATCGGAAAGAAAACTATTTAATCTGAGATGTGCATTTATAATGTGGCAATTTCGCGTTTCATACGGTGACATGAACTATTATCAGTTCGCGATGATGCTACTGGACGTGCGAAATTTATAGCCAAATATTCCGGGCCGACTCTTCATAAATAGCCATCGACACGCCAAGAAGAAGTTGGTGACATTAGGACGCAGATATTTGGTCAACTACTTTATAAATGCACTACTTGAGTTTAAATAACAGCGTAATAATACTAAACGGGTACGTATACATTCATCTAGACTCTACTGTGTGAGTTATGATCCTGCTAAGTACGCAACCGTGGTTCGAGAGTGTTGAACAGATACAGAAAAATATGCAGATTATGTAGATCGATTGCCAGGCGTACGTGTGGGGTGCGCGGGTGGTGCGTGTGAGTCACTTAGTCCTTGGGCTGGGGCTTCACTATCTCACATTTGCCGGGGGTGGCCGGGGTCGGGTCCTCGGAGAACAGAGGGTTCTTCACTTCCATCTCTCCCGTCTGTGGATACGTAGCCCGATATTCAGTACAAGGATGAAGTAATTTGTTGCGAATATATTTCATTCACAAGAAATGGTCGTGCATGAAAAATAAAGTTTCCTAGAAAGAAAAAGCATTTAAGTGCATTAATTCAAGAACTACACTTTTAATTTAAGGCTTCACTACTCAGCCTGTGACGGTCCTTTGTTGGAGGTACTTGGCGATGTTTGGATCCGGGCTATCTATTTCTTATACCTATAAATTAGAAAACTCCAGGTATTAAACAGCTTAAGCAATTGTCAATTATATTAGTTTTCTGTACTCAAGATGCCAATTTTCTCATAGTTTCAAGAATATTAGAATATTGATACCTATGCTCTTATAATATTAACTTTCCAAGACGTTTTTACAATGCTGACAATAAAATTATTATGTCTTGTCTTCTTTGTGACATTGAAAGTAAGAACTTTAGCAATAGGTACGCAAGTCGTATGTTGATTAGATGTAAAGAAAACCGCATCTCCTGAATAATTCAATGTAAATATTAACTGAGTACCCAGCACAACGATCGCCGTCGGAGCACAAGTCGATTTCCAGATACCTATTAGCTAGAAATTATGTTGTTAGTAAAAGAGGGATCAGTTCCAGTTTGTATAAATGAGATACACTAAAGGACAGCTGCATTTCACAGCTTCGTTGAATAAAGCCAGCTTTATAACAACACATGTAGGTACAGACACTTGTTGACATCGTCTTGAAGAATTAAACTCGGGAACTGACTTTCGATTGTTTTACTTGCTAAAGTCTTGACTAATCACCCGCAGCTGCCTATTATATACTATATTACTATACTATATATATACTATATACTAGTACTTCTTTTTGCTTCAGCAAACTTGGAAATTGCTTAATTGCAGCCTTTTAAGTTTCTTTAGGTTTTTAAATTACTGTAGAATTGTAATTTCCTAAAGCCTTATAACCCTACTATATTCCATCGTAACCTGCTCAATCCTTCCTCGAGTTCGAGGTTCTTCTCGTCCGTCCGGAGTATACGCGTGTTGTATGTTGCCAGGTCCAGTTTTCGGTGATTGTGGTAGCCGGATCTCTTCCGGGGATTGTTCGCACCCCTTGGCTCACCAAGGCCTTGACCGCTACCGTATCAAAGGGTAAGCGGGCCGCTGGGCATTAAGTTCCTATAGCCTATTACGTCCCTACAGCCCATTAAGTGCCTATAGGCTTTTAAGTATCTGTAGACTTTTAAGTTTCTGTAGACTTAAGTTTCTGTAGACTTTTAAGTTCCTATAACATTTTAAGATACTATGGTCATTTAAATTTCTATAATCTTCTAACGGCCGCTTTCTATATTAAATCCCAAACCATTAAGACGCTGATCAAGATTGATATTTGAATCCATTTCCTACTTTTAGTATTTCAATATCCGATCGATGAATCGCTATGACGATCTTTTTTTTCAATCCATCTTTGGGATGATGGATTGGATTTTTAGATTGGTATTTGTATGAAAGTGACAGCGATGCGTATTTTACTTCCGATCTCTGACTTTGAAAAATGGGTCTTGAACGTTACTGGTCTTTATTTGCGAACCTCAAATTTTAACAAATTTTACTGTGAAAAGCACCAATAACCTTGAGTTAACTTTAAGATTCTATAGTATTGTGAGATCCTATTGCTTTTTCAGTTCCTAAAACCATAACGTACCATAGATAAAACAAAAAAGTCCTATTTTATGTTCGAGATGTTGATAAAATGTGAGAGTACGTACCGTAGCGAATCCAGGGCATTCATACACGGTGTAATCTCCTTCCTCATTCTCCTCCTCAGATTCAGGGTCAGACACGGAGCCGTTACGATGCTCACAACCACTCCTGGAATGTGTAGAAGGTCCTTTTACAAGAAGCACTATAGTGGTTACATACACTCTTATAGCAGGTAAAAAGTGAAGTGTCTTGCGAAGTGACCAGTGATATTATACCATAATATGCAGTGCCTATGCATTCATTGCTTCACTGGGGCATAAGCATGACGCGAGCTCTATAAAGCGTTTGTCTTACAGATATCAGTGGCAGAGATAATCCCTACTAATATTATAAATGCGAAAGTAACTCTGTCTGTCTGTCTGTCTGTCTGTTACGCTTTCACGCCTTAACCGCTGAACCGATCGTCATGAAATTTGGCCGAGATATAGCCTGGGATATGGGTCAGGACATAGGCTACTTTTTTACGCGATAACCGACATCCACGCGGGCGGAGCCGCGGGCAAAAGCTAGTGCTTTATAAAGAGGAACTTTTTCAAAAGTCGAAATGCCATATTTATGGCCGAGTACAAACTTATGTTGATCTGTTCTGGAAATATACAAGTTGTGGTACTCAAATGGTGCACAGTTATTGATAACTGATGATGACATCATCATCATCATTTCAGCCGGAAGAAGTCCACTGCTGGACATAGGCCTCCCAATTTGGGGGACTTGCCATAATCGCCACGCTTGGCAGGCGGGTTTGCAATCACAGTATGGTGGTAAAATGCATAGAGGACGCTGTTGCCTATTCTATAGCAAGTCCCTTAGTCGCCTTCTACGACACCCACGGGAAGAGATGGGATGGTGCTATTCTTTACGTCCTGTACCACACGGAACACAGTTATGCTTATTCTTTTTGTTAATCTATCTGCTCGTTTCAGCAAAAGCCACAAAGCCCACATCAATAAAAAAAAGTATATTTTAATATAGAGAAAAGACCAATGTATTTTACATTACATTAAAAGAGGCTTAATTTAAAAGAAAACCCTTAAGTAAATTAATGATGAATACAAAACACCGCACCGTAGCTAAGTTCATTGTTAAACAAATCATTGGATTGTCGATTGTACACCATTGCTCGTTAGCAATCTATTTTTAAGAGCAAACAATTCAAATAGGTGCGGGTTGTTCGAAAGAGAAACCCCTCGCCCCTGGCACACAGGCTACTGAGGGAATACTGGTGGGTTTTAGTCAGTAAAAGTCTGACACACTCTCCTGCTCCACCTAGAGCAGGAGAAGTTATTTGATGATTACCCACCGTCAAAAAAAAACCCTACGTCATTTAGCCGTGTTATAGCCATTTCATACAACTATCAAAGAAATACGAATAAGTTTAATAGATAGGACAATTTAAGTTGGCAGTCACTTTGCTTCACGGTTAATAACTAAAATAACTTCTCCCACCCAGAGTGGGAGAAGTTATTTGATGAATTCCCACGCAATAAAAATAAATGGGATTTTCATTTGTGGCTGATAAGTCCGGCGCAAATTATATACCGTCCAAATTTCTGCTATTTCAGCTGAAGAGTAAGCAGCATTCTCTGCAATTTCCCAATTGTTTTATCGAAGCTGGAAGGAAAATAGTTGAACAGTTGTTTGTTTTTATTACCTTTCCATAGCTATTATTTGTTGTTTTTGATGCTGGTAGTGGTACATGTGTGCCGAATGTGCCAATTTCCTGTCGCCTGATGAGTCTATGTTAGGACCGGTAACTCCGTATGCTGGGTAGTCCACGTCTGCTGCAGCTTTAGCTTTTTTACTGAGCCTGTGGGGTGATTGTGACTATTGTGAGTGATAAATGTCACTAGAATGTGAGAAGTGCCAGTAAATGGATTTGCTTATTAGAGACTCACGTATACCAGCCGACAGCAAATCCGATGACAGCCATGGTGAGCGCTGTGGCCACGGCAGCAATGAGAGCTACTCCATAGATCGAGTCTGCCGGGTCGGCCGTAGATTCCAGCACATGGATGTGGCGAGGCCTGTCGGTTCCAGCGGGATTCTCTTGGGTTCTAAATATTAGCAATCAGATGAGAATATTGTCTTTCTGCTCTACACGCTTACGCTACGACTGGCACCTTTTGCGTAGCCATGAGAGGTGCATAATGCAGTACAACTACATAAAACTACGCTAACACAAAAAAACTAAATGTTTCACAATTTTGTTAACACGTTTTAGGTATAAAATATGCTTGTGTGACTGAGGTAAGCATACATAGGATCACATGCTGGACGTTCTGGCTTAATGTAGCGAAATAAGATGGTAAGGCTGATGCTATGCAGTATGCATGCTCGTATGATAAATATGGTCCAATAATTGATATTACAATTTTGAGTTTCCACATGGTAACAGTAAAAATGTATGGATAGCGAGAATTTGTATGCAGGTTTTATTTGTTGTTTCCTACACCGTTATTTTAATTTAGTTTACCCCATCAAAATGGTTAATTTCCATTAAGTTTTGGTAGCTGTTGTTGCAATTGTTTACATTAAATATGGCGTTGAGTAGATGGCGCCTAAGCACCGAGTTGGCTTTGGCGTTGTAGAATTAAACGGTGCCAATACGAGGGTCCTCGACTCGAGTGAGACTCTTAAAGCGCTCTCAGCCAAACACGTTCTTCACATGCATTTCCTATTCATAATTAATTTACATTGGAGTGGAAAATGAAATACGTATTTGGTATTTGTATTTCAATTACTTCCTAAAAATATATATTTTTAATTGGTATTTCAAATATGTGGAGGTATTTTGCAGTTAGTATTTGAAATACTAATGCATTCAAAATGAATTTAAACTTTGAAATGACTCACCAACAACTCATCCCGAGTTGTACATAAAAAACTACACTCACAGGCACAATTAACATACATCATTCGTCCCCCTGTTTGTTTACGTTAACTAAGGCTTATCAACTGCTTTGTTTTTTGTCGAGTGGTGACTCTAGCAATAAATTAAACATTTATTTCCTTTTTGTGTTTGCTAAAGTGTCACCGAAGAGTTTTTGGAAATTAGTCGTCGTTTGACATTGTTGCAGTTGTGTTACCGTGTTAACATTTCCTGTTTTGTTCTGCGTGCGAATATTGTTTAATTTGATATTGTAGTGTTAGCTCATTATTTGTGACTGTATAAAATGCCACTCGATGCAACTGGTACAGCTAGGGTAGTGGCTTTAGCTGACGATGAGTACAGCCAACGTCACATCGTTCGTACACTCGGTGTACCTCGAACTACGGTACGGGATGCCATCAGACGATTTCGAGAGACAGGCTTAAACACCCGCAGGCCAGGTCAAGGCCGACATCGATGCACTTCAACACGAGATGACCGCTTCGTTGTCAGCAACGTGTTGAGAAATCGCTTTTCGACCACTACTGAAGCTCGTACGCGTCTTTTTGAGGTAAGAAATGTTAGTG
Organism: Polymixis flavicincta; assembly: GCA_949987655.1. Lineage (NCBI taxonomy): Eukaryota > Metazoa > Arthropoda > Insecta > Lepidoptera > Noctuidae > Polymixis > Polymixis flavicincta. The sequence goes on along the minus strand of OX465171.1, from coordinate 24,959,946 downwards.
TAAGTGAACTTACCATTAGAAGAAGACTGGCAGAAAGAAATCTGAGGGCTTTTCGTCCAGCTCGCGCCACACAACTGCTCCCACAACACCGTAGAGCCAGATTTGTTTTTGCACGAGAATATGCTGACTGGACTGTGGCGGAATGGAACGACGTCATATTCTCAGATGAGAGCAGAATAGCCTTAAGAGGTCCAGATGGACGTCAGCGTGTCTACAGGCGTCAAAATGAAAGGTTTGCTCCATGCGTTATAACCGCAACAGTAGATTTCCAAGGAGGGTCCATAATGGTTTGGGGAGGTATCTCTTACGAGGCTCGTACTGATCTTGTTGTATATCCATAGAGGCAGTGTGAACACTCAAAGGTACTTGGAAGAAGTTCTTCAAGATCATGTCATTACTTTCGCACCCTTCATTGGTGAAAACTTCAGATTAATGTATGACAATGCACGTTGCCAGTCCCGATCTTAACCCAATTGAACACATTTGGGACAACCTCAAAAGACGTTTCCGAGCAAGACTAATCCATTATGATATATTTTATAGTTTTTTTATCATTGTTCCTCTCATCTAAAGCACCTGCCATCTAATTTCTTCACCACCAATGGTTGACTGGTAGAGAATGCCTAAGGCATTAAGTCCGCCTTTGTACCTTTTTGCGTGCGAGAAATTTTAAATAAATAATAAATAAATATCTCGCAATCGAATATTCAAGATATCATAAGTGGATGGTCAAACCGGCTCCGAGAAGTCATAAGGGCTAGATGCGGCAACACCCATCATCAATTTGTATTTTTCCTTGTAATTGGACCACTATTTATGAACTCAACTTAAAATTTTTCATCGAAGATTTTCGGAAATCGATTTTTGGTAAGCATCCTTTAAACGACGTTTTTTTCTAAAACTTTTGTTGTTTCTTTTCGTTAAAGGTAATTTATAACGTACCTCTCATAAAATGTGGTCTAAGATTCAATTTTTGAAAATTGAAAGAAATACAAGGTTGGGGTTAATTGTGCCTGTGAGCTGTACTGTAGGTCACTTTTCAAGTATCTTGTCAATTGTAATTTGTATTCTTAATATTCTGCGATTAACTTAGCTTTCGCCCCAAGCCGAATGGGCAAGGTCTCATTTTTGTGAAGTTTATACATCATCATCATTTCAGCCGAAGACGTCCACCGCTGGACATAGGCCTCCCCTCCTCCACTTCGACCGGTCTTGTGCTTCCACATCCAGCGGATTCCCGCGGCCTTAACAAGGTCATCGGTTCACCTTGTGGGAGGCCTTCCTACTCTACGTTTTCCGGTACGCGGTCGCCACTCAAGAGCCTTTCGGCCCCATCGGCCATCTGTTCTGCGAGCAATATGCCCACTGCCACAGTTTGGCAATTCTTCGGGCTATGTCGGTTGCATTGGTTCTTCTGCGGATCTCTTCATTTCTTATTCGACCACTTAGGGAAACTCCGAGCATAACCCTCTCCATTGCCCTTTGGGTAACTTTAAGCCTTCTGATAAGGCCCCCCCCGAGTGGGTTCCCGCATTGTCGTTGCGGGGGGGCTCAGTAACCGTGGTCTCCCACCCACGGTGAAGCCAAGAGGAACCCAAGGGTGGGGCCGCTCGTCAGGGCTTTTGCCTTCAAGCCATTGACGTAGCGGCCAAAAAGTAGGTTGCGGTGAGGTGCACCGCAACTGAGGTGGGCCGCGATGTCGAATGGGAGGCATCGCGGCTGAGGGTTACGGGCTGCGGTAGAGGAGGAGTGCCGGTGCTTCTGAGCAGCGCTCTTCCCTTCCGTGGCCTGGACGGGGCCGCCACCGTTTGATGGCGGACGCGGTGGGGCCGCAGGGGAAGAGGAGTTTCGGTATAGCGTCAGCCGCTCTCCCTATCCCCTGCGGCCGAAAAGTGGTAGACGGGACGGCGCGTTGTGTTCCACACGCGCGCCGTCAAAGATGTCAGCAACCACAGGTGGGGTCCGCAAGGGCCGATGCCTGCCAGGGGTGCGGGTTTGTTCGAAAGAGATACCACGGCCCCTGGCATAAGGGCTACTGAGGGAACACGGGTGGGTTTTAGTCAGTAAAAGTCTGACACGCCCTCCTGCTCTACTCAGCAGGAGAAGTCATTTGATGATTTCCCACCCAAAAAAAAAAAAAAAAAAAAAAAAAGCCTTCTGATAAGGCCCATTGTGAGCGACCACGTTTCTGTACCATAGGTACTGGCAACACACACTGGTCAAAGACTTTCGTCTTGAGACACTGTGGTATTTGGGACGAGAAGATTTTGCGAAGCCTCCCGAACGCTGTCCAGCCGAGTCGGATTTGACATTTCTTATGGTGAGATGGGCCTATAATTCTTAAGAAGGGCATTGTCACCCTTCTTAAAGAAAAGTACCTACCACCATACCTCTGCTCCAAGTTTATACACTGGGTAGCAACTGGGTCCTAATACAAATCCACAATGTTACAAAAAAAATATTATCCATAGAAAAAGTTTTTAATTTTGTCAAATTGTATGATTGTAAGTTTCTAAAATTACATATATGATACTTTGGTACTTACGACAATTTATTATATTAAAAGGCTCTGTATGTTTTTTGTAATTTGTATTTTAAATAAAACGAGTTAAAATACTTTATTTTGCATTTCAATGCGTTGCTTTAATTTTGCCCAGCCCTGGATATATTACTATGAAGGTCTTAACATTTAGTTGCTAATGTAAGACTTTTGATTGTCACATTGTACATCTGAAACGGTATCCATACATTTTAAACTTACTTTTCCATGGTTAGACATTTTAATCTGAGAGCCGCAACACAACAAAACAACAGCATTTATCCCAAATTTGGGATGTGACAATGTTACTATTAATGTATGATGATACTATGTACCGAAATTGCCAATTGGGTTACGAGTAGGTAAAATTAATAAAATTGTTCAAAATTAAATGACACGAAAGTGACAAGTCCTGTTAACGCCCGTTTTGTTTAAGCTAGTAAGCAGCTGTTTGTTGCACTTTGGTCATAAATCATAGTTTTGTGTGGGCATTGCCACCACCCCAGATACGCAAGAGTTCTATTTCCCAACTCAACCAATCAACTCGTTTTGTTACAGTCCACAACGTCAGCCGCAGAGCCGTACAGTATCAAACATAGCTGTCTGAGGTCAGATATATTGCAGTTTTACATGAAAAATAGGAACATTTCTATACAGCTGAGAACACAGACATTAATAGGACTGTCCTTTAACGTCAACCTAAAAACGCCTACATAAAATTTTGATACGCTACCACTCGTAAATGATGTCAATAATGTAAAATTTTGGACGATTCTAATGTGTGTGTTTTTAAAGTGCATTGAATTTCGTCTGCATACGTGTACTTATTGCTTTTATTCGTAGCTTTCTTTGAGAAAACGTTCACATGTGAAGGCTGGTTTCAACAAGAGTGTTAATTGGGACGAATTCCATTTCCATGCGCAACTAAGGACTTTTAGGAGTGGAGGCTAAGGTATCTCTAAGTGTTTAATATATCAGTTTTCACCTCGTCTCCGGCACATCAGTAGGGATTACTCTCAACCAGCGCAGGTTGGTTGGCAGTAAGGAAACAGGTATACGGTAGTCCTTATTTGCCCTAGAAAAATACTTTTGTAAAAGGAGAATGGCCAGCGAACTATTGGTAGGTCTGCGCTAAAGCCATAAGATATATTATGTACATTAGTAGGTACATAGGAAAGAGTTATTCAAGGAGAAACTTTACTACTAACAAAACTTTTGCCAATCGTTAGTCCATGCGGAGTTAAATACCTCAAATGTTACTACAGCAGACTTAGCACGACGCTTTCTACATATTTCTACAAAGAATAGACACAGCTCTTTCTATACCAAGTGATATATCGTTTCTCCATTTTTGATATCGCACCGTAGAAATCCTTCTACAATCTGTCATTTTGTCTTTCGTTTCTAACGATATTTGTCTAGCTCCTTTTATTTCAGAAGAAAGTTTTCTTCCAAAAAGGTCAAAATTGCGCTGACAACAAACTTTGTACTCGACGGCCACAAACTATACACGGTTATCTACCAAATCAATATTCATTTTGAACGCATAATTGTGATAATTAATAAAAGAGCAAAGCTAACTTCTCCTATTTTACATCACTTAGTTAAAAGGAATTGTTAAGGCCAACACGGTACGTCGACACTGAGAAAAAATGTAGATAGTAATTGTCTGTATATACGTGACTGTCTGTATATCAGTTAAAATTGAGAATCAAATAGAAAAAATACTATGACAAAACAAGGAATTTTGAGTCGAATTATGTAAAAGAGTGAATTTCGTAAAAAGTGCAGTTGACTCTTTCTACTTTGGCGCCGTCGTACTGTCTACATAGAACGTCATTTTTGTCTATTCTTTCGTCGACAGAATTGTGCTCGCGGTAAGCCTGCTGGGGTACCTACCGAAGTGTAGAAATAGCCGCTGCACCCAATAACCATTAGATTTATATTGATGGATATTCCTTTTTTTTTAGTCTATTCTGTCCCACTGCTGGGCAAAGGCCCCCCAAGTCCTACCAGGAACTCTTTCTTTTTTTTTTGACAATGCATATTAAGGAAAGTGTTACAATGACGACTTGTATAAATTTTAAGTCCGTTCGGAGTCACATTGCTCTTAAAGTGACTAAATAAGTACCTATATCTTAATTCTCGTATTTCGTTAACGAAGAAAGGTACTTTGTGGCATTTTGACATTTGGCATTGACAAAAAAAAAAATGCTTATATGCAAAAGTGTCATAAGAGATCTACGTAAATATAAATGAATATTTAATTCCATAAAACAAATTGCTTTATTAAGGTTGGCATTAAACGGCATTGCTTTAATATAATTATAGGTAGGTAACTAGTGAACCAGTGTAGGGACGATTCGCACGAATCCAATCTAATAATAAAGCGACATGAAAATATTTTTGCTTTGCTAATACCACGGCGTGGCTAATATCTACTAACTACTGTATATCTAAGTTAAATGTGTGTACTATATAGATACAATTTCCGGTATAAATTCTCTAAATAATTGTGGTGCAGAACTCAAAACTATGAATAGTTACTTAGGTATGTAGTTACGTTACAGCATACATGTCTGCTTATCCGTTAGGTAACTCAGACGTGATATTTTGTTATGCGACAATTCACACGAAGTCTTATGTAATAGAGAGCGAGACTATTTATATTAACCGGGCATAGACACCGAGTTCATAGATATACGGTATTGGGGCTCGGTAGGTTTTTAATGTTCTGTCCGAACGCCTATTAAAAACATTGTTCCTAAAACAGCTTATAGGCGGCCAATGTTTTAACATGGACGTGCCTACAACGTCGTAATTAAAATAATAAAAGCTAATACATGATATGATATTTGAAAACAATGATTTTTTAGTAAAAATAGTTAATTAATCACTGGAATAAATTCCATTTTTAATGTAAACATTGACGTTCAAAAGTGCCTTTTATGGTTTGGCTTTGACTTTGAAATTGACGAAATACCAGAGTTTAAATGATACTTAATTATTCACATTTCGGGCTCTGTATCTCCAAACGGACAATCCATTGAGAGACGTCGTCAGAACACGAAATATTGCCCTTGATGAGATCTTTCCATTGGCATGAAATAATCTTAACACTATTGGGAATGCGGTAGGTTTAACAATTCATCCGGTCGACCGACTCATAAAACATTGCTCCTTAAAAGTCATCTAGGCGGCAAATTAGAGCTCTGTAGCTCCTCACGTACTTACAACGGAGAGAAGTCGTAATAGGAAATATTCTCCTTGAAGAGCTCTATCCAGCAGTATCCACTTAACTATATCTTAAGGCTAATGGGCGTCAGAGTAGATTAGCCAAATACCCTTTATCGTTACTGCTAATTTCATGATTTTCTATAAATCGGATTTCTACTTTACACTTATCTATTTATCTAAAACATTAAAGGGATGCACATCAAACAATTCATCAAACTACGTTTATGTACATTTAATAAAACAATATATTTATGTAAGTGACTTTCGTGAGGGGCAGTCAGTATATAAGTACTCATCAGTAGGAATAAAATACTTTGGGTTTCGGGTAATAGACCTACATTACATACCCAATTTTATTTATACGTTTACTTTCAGATATCAAAAAATATATAATTTATAGAAATTATGTAGATACACAGACGCTTGTGTGGAAGTCTACACTACTCAATCCACAAAATCAGTTCACACCTAAGAAGTTTTCTAATATATTATATATACTTAAATCATAGAAAACATGGAGTTAAACAAAAATGTGCGTGTCGAACCGCACACAACGATGGACCTGACAGTAGTTGGGATGAATTTATCCTAAGAACAAACTTATTTAACTAGTTGAAAAAACGTTCTCTAATACATCGACATACGTCACGCTCATTTCTCCAACTGCAAATGTATGTTTGTAATTAGAAAAAAAAATTGTGGTAAGAGTTATTGTTTTCATCTATATTTTTTACAGAAATGGTTTTTCCTCCTTAGAAAGTGTCTGTGACATTCAATTCTAATCAAAAATTCTTAAGTAATAAAGTGTTTTTAGAAACAGCGACAAATCAAAAATGAGATTACCTAGCGAACGTTTGAATAATAACTATAGCTCGTCTAGGTATCGTAGATTGAGAGGCAGACATGTGACCCGAAAGGGCATAGAGTTCTATGCACTCTGTGGAGACGGGTAATAACCTCTTTTGTCTCGGGAATTCGTAACTTACAAACTCATTGAGTTATTTTTAAGCGTATGTTAATCCAAGATTATCACCCTGTAATCATAACAGTACCTAATGAGTAAACATCGTCTCGTATAGAGATGCAAGTAATATTGGGACGTACCTAACCTGCAATTTTTAACGTTTTCAGTCACCGTAGCTTTCTAAAAGTAACGTAAGAAAGTTTGAAAATATTCGGAAAGGTTTAAAACGTACTAATCTTGCAATCAGGTCTGTCAGATGTACCACCACCTACGTATTGTATCGTATGTATATTTCTTAGTATCTACTCTGAAAACTCGAAGGTCAATAGCCCAAAACGAACCCTGTTCTTACTAGAATTGCTTCCAGTTGCTTTAAGTGTAACTCCCGCTGTCTAAATCAAAGACCTATAACGTGTTATGCCTGCCTATTCCTTGACTATGTCCTCTTACGACCGTATGAATACTAACTTTTCTTTGAAATTTCACACTCGCGGTTAGTCTATCATTACAAAATTACCGACATGCTAGTTTTAATGATCTTTGATCGATTTAATACGAATTACGTATTTTAATGGTGGGGTAAAATAATTGCATTCCATTATTTGATGTAGAAGAAGAACATGGAACTGCCAGCCTACACTGCAAAAGGTATTATTTAAATGCTACAAATTTCTTGAAATAGGTTTAATTTGCCACAATTAAAAGCGGCAAACCTTTCATTCTTCGAAACTATAATGAAACCTTGTTTTAATGGCTCTGGTTTGTCCGCGAGAATTGAAACATATGTCAAATACGGCTGTGTTTAAAGAAATTATATTCTACCTTTTAGTGTCCCTACTTTTCTATGCACTTCATCCAAATCTTTTTGTAGGGAATTACCAAAAATTTACCGTAGTTAAAAAGATAGTAGGTAGGTATATATTTTGTATTTTAGCTAAAATATTTTTATTTGACAGAAGATTTTTTGTATGCCTAGATTATGTCTAGAATAAGGAACAATAAATTCCACTGGTTTTGTTTTTCGAAAAGGTTTCGAGATTCACCACATTTTCTCGGTTATTCGTATTCGTGTCCAACCAATACACGAAATTCAGCCGAAACGTAAAAGGGTGTTACATTGACATTATTTGCTGAGGTTTGTAACAATTGGCCTGATTTTGCAATATCAGACTTATTTAACTCAAACATAAAATTGACTTTAGCAGATTTTGTGTAAAAGCTGTACAATTTTAAAATGGTGGTCGAATTTTTAGGTAAATAAAGACCTTATCAGACTTGTTACTATTAGCAATTAAGTCATTTTATAGAAGCTCGATACAGCGACTGAGGTCTAAACGCCGCATACATATTACCCGGTCGCCAAAAAGCAATGCAGCGTTGAAGTAATCGCTAAATAGTGTGATTTTGCAATAGCTACCGAAAACTATAAGAGTCACTAAGATGCATCTGCTGTGATCCCTAAACGCTGATACTCCAAGCAGCATGTCTGCTAAGAACCCAAATATGACTTTCATTTATTAGTAGGTAAACACTAATAAATGAAAACTGATAAATAATAAATGATTTATTTCTGTAAGTAGGTTTGTACAAACACTTTTACACGTCAATCATATTTTTTAAACTAGATGAGGTCGGCGTTTCCTATCTGACTACTCTGAGAAGAAAGGCCGAAACAAACTCAGAGGTCGCAGTCTCTTTTAAAGTCCAGACATAATCTTGGTCAGATCATGTGAAGACCATGTGGATTGGTGTCTGAAATGGTTTTTTGAGGAAAGAACCACACAGGTTGAGTGGACCTGTCCATTCAGTGCACGCATGTATCAGTAATCATACGGCTCAACTCAGAACTTGAGGAACTGTTTGGGTTTTGTAAAAAAAAGGTGAAAACTGGACAATAATATGTCAACGGCGGGCGTCTGTATATTCGTCATATTATTATATTTCTGTTTATCTATTCTATCCAACTAACGAACACCAGTTTCGGTCGTGCCGAAGATTCCGACGCTTTTTGGTCGAAATCAAAAATGGCTGGCGAAAACTGATTTTATGGCCGATAGGGTCGGACACTAGTCATTACCAGTATATCAGTATGTCATTACAAAGTTGTTTTGGCTCTTTACGACGGATTGTGCTATCCGGCAAAGACGTCGGTAACCGTCGGGAATAAAAATGCATTGTGTCTATTATACAAAGAACCCCCTATCCAGTATTTTACTCGTAGGTATAATGTGTTTTGATATTCTACAATTTCAAGCATTTGTGTCTAACTATACTATTGCGATGATGGCGATTTATGTACCTTCCAGTACCTAGGTGTCTATTTTAATAATTTTACTTCGAATTGCTGAACAATTTTCTAGGAAACTCTCCGTTAAATGGCATACTTGCACAAACTTATCGGACTAATGCTAATATAAGCTTTATACTTAATAGTAAAAAGATGTTTGTCAACGAATGAAGATGATGTCACCTAAAGATAATTTTGCAGTATTTTTAAAGACAATAAAGAATTTAAAATTCGAAAATAATTGTAACGATGCATAAGTTGTTTTTTTAAATACATATGATAAAATACTTACAGTCCAGTTCGGAGGCGGTCCAAGTTTTCAGCGACAAGGTTCTTTGTCCTACCCAGGTTAGGATTTTGTCGTGTCTGGCGTGGTAGTTGCAATGCTATAGCGTTCACCACTTTGTGGTGGGTTTTTGAATCACCGCCTTCGTGTGGCCCATCGGATTCTGTAACAATGGCATCGCGGTCAAACAAATGCACCATGTTTTACACTGTAATGTTAATATTGTAAGCTGAAGACCATATAATCATAAATAGAACGTCAGTTTTTAACAAAGCTGCAATTGTTAAAACCGGATGTTGATTGTTTTTGTGAAACACACATTCGTGAATGTTTTCACATGTTTGCACATCTTCAAAATGCTATCGAAAAATAATAAAATACAGTCGTATGTTTGCAGATTTAAAAGAAATAAGTTTGATAAAAATTAAGTTCGAAGTCTGAAGCTGAAATTAAATTATGCCATCGCGGCTTGCAAATGGCAGCCCATCTCGCCCATTTCCTGTCGTTGGCGTAACGTAAACGGTGACTTATAAGATTACGTCAGGCGGAAAAGCAGCAGCATCCGCCAGTGTTGCGCTGATAACATAGTTCGTCGTAGGTCGAGGCTACCGAGGCATCGAGCGGTAGCTCCATGTTGGAACTAGGAACTAGTAACCTACTCATAACAAGGCCATATCATTCCTTTATTCCAACTCGGTTTAGCAAAATAAAAATAATAATAATAATAACGTTTATTTAGACTCAATAAAAATATAGCCTAATAGAATAATATTCCTAACTGGGATACAAAAAATGTAGGTGAGTAGACGGCTAAAACTATATGAACTCCTGATTTCCAAAATAGGTAAGAACCTGTATCTTGGAAATCAGTGCTCTTCCGAAGTGAATAATTGGTATAAAAACGTATAAAACACATATTTGACAAATTCAATTTTAAATGACATAGACTATACGATATATAAATGTCAACATCAGCCTATAATGTTCCCACTGCTGGAACACAGGCCTCCTCTCTGTGAGAGGGATTGGTCCGTAATCCACCACGCGGGCCCAGTGCGGGTTCGTATACATATGTAATTAAGTCTGAAACTTGACGGGTGTGTGATACAAATTAATGCGAGAGGTGTGTGTAGTGTGGGTGTAGAGTATGAATGTGTGTGGTGTAGGTAAAGGGTGGGAATGTGTGTGGTGTTTTTAGTATAGATAATGGGTGTGAGTGTGTACGCCAACTTGTAGGTGTGTTAAGGTATGTTAATTCTATTTTAAAATATTCAGTGTTTTTTCCGTATTGATATAATCAAGGCCTAGAAGCCATTTGGTGACCACTAGCAAAATAAAAAGTTCTCGAAATTTGTTCAACTTACTTTGCGTGACAATTGTGTCTGTGGGTTCGTAATATTCCTTATCAAGAGGCGTCAGTGCAAACGTCTTTTTTTTTTCTTCATTGTTCGTGGCTATCGATGGTGGCGGAGCAGATAGAGTAGATGTCTTACGGAGCCGGCTCCATCTCTCTGGTAGCGCCGGAATGGTTTTTGTTGGTATAATTTCCCTTGGGGGTGGCAGGGGCCGCACTTCTACCGGTATGGGTGTTACGGTCTGAGGAAAGTAAGCCAGTTCCCGTGGTCTTGCTTGTCCTGGTCCGTAGGGTCGGGGAAAGTAAGGTTCTCGAGAAATCCAACGAGAAAATTCCTCTTCGAATGGTGTAAAATCTTCATCGTCTTCCATTTGGTTAATGCGATCGATTTCCTGTGCCAAAATAAATGAAACGTAAAATGACATATCAGGTTTGGTAAATTAAATCAATGTTTAAGATATAGCAGATATTTTGATAAATTCAAGGATTCAGAAGAACAAAAATGAGCTTTCATGAACCAAAAGTAGAAACTGGCTTACTGACATATCAACGCACAGCCAGAACTACTGGAACTAGGAACGTGAAATTATGCACACGGTTTATTTTTATAAATTAGGGGAGCACCATGAAATAGTTCGACATGTTACTATATTATTTACCGACTTTAAAAAGGAGAAGGTCACATGTTCATTTGTATGTGCTTTTTTAAATGTATGTTCATCGATATTATCGTAATCGATTCTCGATTATGAAAATTTTAAATTTTCATTTGGTATAGGAAGTTTGAGTGGTGGGTGGGCCCATATAAATTATTTTAACTTTGCTTGGAAAGTTTTTAGGGTTCGTTTTGATATTACGTAAAATCCAATTGTGTATCTTGATGATGTTATAAAACTTCCAGTCTAAGTTAAAGAGAGAAATAAAAACTTTTTTCCAAAAAACTTCCAAAAATAAATACTACAAAATGACGGTGGCGGTTGTTTATTACTATATTACAGGTCCAGCTGCGCTGAGGTAAAAATAATTTGCCAAAATAACTTGAGTATTTGTAGGGAGTTTGAAATCAAATAGAGGAAGGTAGGATAATTGAGAAAAATAAACATCAGGAAAAACATTACTAGATTTAATCGAATTCAAAATTGTCAGTACCAGAAGAAGGCGCCATATTTTAAAGTACTCTATTTTTCTGCTTTTGTCCCGTCTTCATCAATATCACACAGTAGAAAATGGATAACAAGGATTATTACAATGGTCACCTTATACTGTAAAGTGTTAAAAAGCTTCATGTAAGCTTTTAAAAGCATGAAGTTGAAATAAACGTTGGACAGATATTGTCACGCATTATTATTATTACTATAACCAGATGCAGCTGAATACCAGTATTTTACATGGAGCGGCTACCTGTTTGACCTCCGCAACCCAGTAACTGGGCAATACGATACTCCCTGGTAAGACTGGTTGTCAGACTTTCGAGCTTCTGACGACCCGTAGCGACTGTCAAAGATTCTCGAATGATAGCTTGTACCAACGGCGAAGAACGGATTGGATCTTCCTATGTATACATGGCCACCCATCCACGGACAAACCGTGGCAAGCGTAGCTTAACCTGATTAATCGATGTTTGTGGCCGTTATTGCTTAGCCACAAGTTATTTAATACTAGTCGCCTACAAATTACAACACCCCTTCCTATTAAAATAGGAAGGGGTGTTGTGATTTGATGGCAATCCTCCACGCGAGCGAAGTCGCCGTCAATGTAGTATCATAATATTTTCATTATTTAAATAAATAAATAAATATTTAATAATACGTAAAATAGTTATTACTGGCGTGTTTCCGGCCTTCCAGGCCAATCTCGCAAATGCACGTAAGAGTTTCATAATTAACTTGCAACCTACGCTTCTAGTTCGATAGGACCTTCGAAACAATTAGGTTCCATCACATGAGTAACTTTCCGTTTAGTTACTCATGTGGTTCCATGCAATCAATGATTAGATAATTGCTAGTGTTACAAAGGAGGGTTCTAGAAAGTGTCATTTATAGCGTAAGAAATGTATTGCCTCCCTATATTTATCGGCACTTAGTTTCAATGTTATGAATGGTGACACAGGTTGCCGCCCTCCCGTTTCAGCAGGCGTGTGACAGTTACACATAACATTTTTTTTTTTAAATTATGGTTTTTGTTTATCGATTTATTTCTTTAATAATAGAAATTTAACAGTCTTAAATTAATAGTATGTACAAGAAAAAATATATATAATCCTAACTTAACTAAACCTATCCAGAATTAAAAAATGGCGTCAAAAAATTCATCCGAATCGCTGTCGGACCTCACGACCTTAGGGTGTCAACCGCAAACGGCTCGTAAATATAAGGTTGTTATACTTCCGCAGCTTGAGTTTTCCGCAGCCGCAGCGGCAGCGCCAGAACAATACACCGAACCAGGAAGATGGGATGGCGCAAGAGTATCGACACATGTTGCATCCCACACTAAAGTCCGTGACATCACAGCGGGCCCTATCAGAATACCAGCGCTGCGACACTTTTAAATTTCGCAGCATCATGCTGAGATAGTGGCCTTTTGGCTTCGTACAGGACTTTATTTTTTATTTTACTTTTTTGTATAAATCTTATGTTAATTTTAATAGTAGTGTAGCATAGTAGTGTTTTAGTTTTTTCTCTTTTATGTGTTTAATTATCGTATTATATAGTAGCAAGTTTGTAAGATTCCTGTGCAAGTCCAATAAATAATTTTTCTTTCTTTCTTTCTTAAAGGCCTACCAATCTTCCATTGAAATAAAGACATGCCGTCCAGTCTTTTGCCATCGTCGCTTGCCAAGCCATTAGGTTCTAATACAGCTGGAACGCCGACGGTGACAAGAGCTCGTCGGATGATATCGTTAATGTTCGCATGCCGCACTTCGGTTGCAAGACAGGCCGTGGTGTTCTAGACTGCTGACAACTTCGCCGCAGTGACAGCGATGAGGAAAACAAAAAGGAGCGCCCAATCATAGGGAAGCAGCGAGGTGGAAAGTAGTGACGGTAATGCATATAGCCCCTACTCCCACTTACCCACAGCCAGCAGGCGCGCACGCTCCGCAGTTGTAGCAGACGTGTTAAGTAGATGTCTTGTACTACTCTGCAGAGCGGTTCATCCCACTGTCTCTGGGAAAATGGATTATCGGGTGGATCAGACTTCGGGCAAGCGAGTCTCCAGGCATCCATAGCTTCGGCGAAGCACGGCACGTCAAAATTAATCAGTGTGGAGGCTAGGATTTTTCTGATTAATTTCTCAGTGCCGTGGACCGAGGATATGAAAGCCGGTAAACTAATACTAGAAATTTTGCGGACTCCGAGGCCTCCCATACGAATGGAAAGAGTAGCTGGTGCCCAAGCTCGGTCGTCCATGTCCACATTTAAGATCGAAGTTAGTGTGTGCCGGATAATTTGGTCCATTTTGTCTAATAGGTGAGTGTGCTTCCATAAATGGGAAGCGAGAAGGAAGAATGTTAATTTGGGACCGAAACAGCAATAGTGGATTAAGGTGTTGGCCGCATGCATGTTAATTTTGAACAATCTTTCCGAAACGTCGTTGAAATTTTGTATTTTTTCCTCAATAAAAACTAGAAAATAATTCTCAAAGATTGGATATCTAACGAGACGAAGAGATCTTTTTTCAATTATTTCAATATCTTGAGTTATTGCGTTAAATTTGGAAAGTGTCAGTGTCAGTTTTTGTCTGTCAGTACCGTCATGTAATGGTATGGGTAATTTTCTTTGTTTTGTTTACTAGTGAAATGCAATATGGTTTTTATTTATTTCTGGGTTTTATTGATCACACAAAAACTGGTATACATAATAAGATGAGCTAGATTCGATTACGTCGGGAATGGTTCATCCGACGCTTGACTTTTAATCAGATTAGTTGTCCACAGGGACTTCAAATCAGTTTTATAAAACAATTCTGCAATCTGAGCAGGCTGCAAGCGTCAACAAGGATTATATGGAATACCTGGTCATCACCACCTACGTATCGTTACTGAATGCTAATTGCGTTCAATAAATGTGTTGAGTAGAAGAGACAGGGCTACCGTTAATTGACGGTAAATTAGCTATATATCTGCTCAAGGAACTGTGTAACGCTCTAAAAGCCGCCTAAAGTGGTGATCAAATTGGTTGAATGCCTTACATATTGATTCCAAAATTCAACTTTCGTAAAACTGATTCTAATAAGACAAAACCTTATGAATCAGCAGTAGCCGTAAGGTAATCCAGTCTTGTGGTCTTTTATATGTATTTTGATTTTATATAATTATCTAGTGACAAAGTTTTGGTTGTCGTAGAATCAGTTGGTAACTAATTCACAGGTTCGTGCCTGCTATGAAGTCTACTGCCGATGTCGCTAGCTTCATAATGCATATCGTTACGATACAGTCCAAGGGGTGCATTACGCTATCGGAGTCATTAAAATAATGGTCTTTGAAATGCTTTCTACGGCAGTAATGGCACTGAAAATAAGAAAGTGAATATCTACTGCATAATAGCACGGGTTTTTGTACAATGATTTTATTTTACGTTTTGTCCTACTGTCGCCCCGAGCTTCGAAGCTTTTAGCGTACTTTTTTATTTCTACTCGCGCGCAAATTTTTGTAGCTTTGTCGTAGCAGTGTCTACAAATATTTGATGGATCGCAAACTAATTTTTACTCTAATAAATTGGCTAGTCTAAATTGATAAGCCCATATTGCTAATCTTAGATAACTTGATTTCAACATTCAATAACAAAAAACAGATAATTTAAAAACGAGCTTTCCATTTTGAAGTTACATCAATACATAACAGCCATTTAAAAGATTATAATTTTTGATTTCACAATTTTTATACTCGCATGGACATTTTATATCCTTATTTTATATTTATAGGCATATATAACCGCGTAGCCACGCAAATTTTTTAATTGCTTTTTTAGTGCTCTCGTAGCAGTGATTATAGTGGGCCGTAGCACTTTACGTAGCGATAATTTCTCGTTAACACTGTTATCTCCAAAACTGGTTAATGTTAATAGCTTCAATTATAAATCCAATTAATTAATTTGGCTAGATTAACCTGTGACAGTTTCCTACGTGTACGTTGTATGTTTACATTGTATGTTTACATTATTTTGTGGATTACTTAAAAGCTCGTAGAGGGTCTACGAGTTTTTCAATTACATATTTTTGTTGGTAACTTGTTTTTTTTTCAGCGTGTTTTATGCTGAATTAATGACAAGTTATAGCTGAAATTAAAGCTACCACGATTTGTAACTGAGCCGTAATTCCATCCTCCCCAGGGGTTACCGCATTGTCGTTGCGGGGGGGCTCAGTAGCCGTGGTCACCCTCCCACGGTGAATCGAAGAGGAACCCCAAGGAGGGGCCGATCGTCAGGGCTTTTGCCTCCAAGCCGACGACGTAGCGGCCAAAAAGTAGGTTACGGTGAGGTGTATCGCAACTGAGGCGGGCCGTGATGTCGAATGGGAGGCATCGCGGCGGCTGAGGGTTACAGGCTGCGGCGGAGGAGTGCCGGTACTTCTGAGTAGCACTCTTCCCTTCCGTGGCCTGGCCGGTCCGCCACCGTTGATGGCGGACGCGGTGGGGCCGCAGAGGAGGAGGAGTGTCGGTATAGCGTTGGCCGCTCTCCCTATCCCCTGCGGCCGTTAAGTGGTAGGCGGCAGGGCCACTGTGCTGACCCGTCGCAGGGGGACCAAGGGTGCCAGACACGGGGTCGTCTGGGGCCTTTATGCTATTTGGTTCCTGGGGTGGTCACGGCGTGCCATGTGTCCCGGTGCGCTGGTGATGGGTTTATTCCCCTCCGAGGAGGATCCGGTGACGGACAGCCGCGGCAGGTTCGCGGACGGCTTGCGCGTTTCCGTGTTCCTTCCTCAAGCGGCACTGGAGGACACCGTGGAGTTTTAGTGAGTCCCACATAACTGCGCTATCTCCCCGTGGTAGCGCGTTAGGCATTTCTACATGTTAAACAAAAAAAAAAAAAAGATGCTCGGGTTGATTGCGCGTTGTGTTCCACGCGCGCCGTCAGTGATGTCAGCAACAACTGGTGGGGTCCGCAAGGGCCGATGCCTGCCAGGGGTGCGGGTTGTTCGAAAGAGATTCCTTCGCTCCTGATGGCACACAGGCATCAACTGACGGAACACGGGTGGGTTTTAGTCAGTAAAAGTGTGACACGTCTTCCTGCTCCACCTAGAGCGGCAGAAGTTATTTGATGATTTCCAATCCGCAAAAAAAAAAGCCGTAATTCCATATTTATGTTTTTAATATTACAAATGATAGTGTCTATTTTTATAAATCCTCTTGTTTCACGTTAACGAGACATGCTAAGTATACAAACATTGTCTGGTTCACTGTGCAAGATGCACTACTAACCCTATTTATATTAACATGTAAACAGGTTAAGTGTTACCATAATTTTAACGGCAGATATTCTTGCTTAACTTACTTGTTGCATTTTGGACACTTTATGAGTTATGGATCGTAATGTTAATTCATATTTTAATAGGTGTTTTGAATTCACGGGCTCGCTTGTAGGAGTTTACTTAATTAAAATTATTCACTTTAATTAAAATTAGTGTTAATATTACAACAGTTTTACAATATTTCAGAAATCATGCCGAAATTACATTTAATCGGTGTGTATTGTCTGGAATCAGTTATACCTAGCGCTCATTTTATTGAGTATGCTGTCGCGCAAGTGGCCCTAGACGTTAAATTTATGATTTTATTCATTGAATGACCTAGTTTGCTTAAACTGTATTTTAATTTCTTTGAGAAGCGAAGTGTCGCTTGGAAGACCTCGGTTAATAATAATAACCAATAAAGGTTCTCGAGTGAACGCTCAACTTTAAGTACTAAAGCGATGCTCGAAAAAGACACATCTACACGGGCGCGAGTATCGCGGCGGTAATCACGCCGTGGCATCAATTGAATAAAAACGGTTACGAGCAATCTCCACACGGCGTTATCAGACTCCGAGAATTTGATAGCACGGCGAGATCATTGATTGCCGCGTTTCTCCCGCCCTTGGACATGGCGAATAAAACATAGTGCAGCCCTATTCTCTTTGTATTGTACTACGAGCTGGCAACATCATGTTACAAAGTATAACAAAAAACCATTAAAAAAAAAACACACTTACACTAAAATAGTTTATTTTTCATTTTTCTGCAAACACGATGTAAAATACTTTCATAATAAGTTCTAAGCTACTTTGCGTTTGTCTGAAATAACGAACATTAAAGTTACCTCCACTCAGAGATAATCATAATCTGTTGGCAATAAGTATTGGTACAGTGTTTAGTCTTAAAAAAATGAAAAAAGAATTTTCCAATCTTATATGATAGTTTTTATTGATTTATCACGTCGAGACTCACCTGTATTCTCGACACACGTACCTACAGAAAGGTCACGCTTCATACCGAAATCTATGGTCCACGGATTCGATGCGTTCACGGCACTCCCGCCTCGAGCGTGCACTTGGGAACGTGTCCGTAAACTATTATTATCATGGCTTGGCAACCCAGCTTCTGAGTAGGAATTTGCGAGGGGTTGGGGACGTTGTCATTGAAACGCATTAGGGTGGTTTCACCTGACTGTTTTAAGGTCTTGTAAGGCCCTTAATTTATTGGAAGACCATGCGACCTAACATCATAAGCTTGCTAAAAGCTACTACTAACATAACTAAGTGAATAAATTAGAGATATTCTTCGGCATGCGTCGTAATGAGCAAATAGATTATGTTGTTTTAAACTTCAACAATGGCGTCGATTCCCGCTTTTTTACACGACTGCGCCAGAAGGCTAAAGTGTAGGTATGTTTTCTTTTGTGTAAAACTAGACTCTAATCAGTTTGATAATCTAACTAGAAAAGATTTTCAAAAGTTTGTTTGGTAGATATCGTTATCTATACTAATATTATAAAGAGGAAATATTTGATTGTTTGTTTGTTTGCATTGAATAGGCTCTAAAACTACTGAACCGATTTGAAAAACTGTTTCACTGTTGCCACACTATCCCCGGGTGACATAGGCTATATTTTATCCCCGTTTTCCCACGGGAACGGGAATTACGCGGGTGAAACCGCGGAGCGCTGCCAGTAAGTGATAAGACCGTTAATATGTCCTTAAGACATAACAACATTGCTTCTAGTTTTATAATTGATGCACGTATTAAATCATACCTAGGCTGTTAAGTTTATTATATTACTATTTAAGTTTTATTGTGAACTTCTCGATCACTGAAGTTTTAATCCTGAAATAATCAATCGATATCATTTACCGCCTGACCTCCATGTCACTTATCCACTGCGCCCCCGTAGCCTCTATTTGACACTACCTTGACTTGCCAGTCTAGAAAATTCCTAGATCTCGAGGATAAAGCTATTACAGAACCTTGGACACATAAGATGACATTCTCTCTTCATTCGAGTACGTGGCTATAAATTTATGCTAACTGCCGTGGTGAGAATAAGATATAGCTGACAATTTTGGACTCAAATTATTCCATTCGTGTCAATAAGAATTTGGGCATCGTATGAAGATTGTGCTAAATGCCTGTAGCCAACGTTACTTGCTTCAGGTTAGTGCGGCTGGTGCAAATTTGACTGAGCAATATTTGAGCTTAATATCTGAACTACCTTCTCGTGTCATTTTATAGCTTATCTCAAATTACTCGAATCATTGGTAGTAAATATACCTGATTTTTCATTCTACTGACACTGTGTACCTAATTTATTGCTCCTAAAAAGGTAATTGATCCAGAATATCGCCTAAAGTCTGAACACATTTTCTTTTAAATCTTAGTCATTTATTTATTTCAAAAGTATGGTACAGTCTATTACAGTAAGTATCATTTTACAATTAAGAGTTAAATCGAATAGAAAGAAAGTAACATAATTGAATCTGGCGTCGTAGCTAGGTGTTTTTTTTGAGGATGGGAAATCATCAAATAACTTGTACCGCTCTTGGTGGAGCAGGCCGCCGATCGACTCCATAAGGACACGGCGGTGCACTTCCCAAACCGGACAGACCTCCACCGTATGCTCCTCATAGTACTCAGGGTGATCTACGCAGTGGAAACAACCGGGCGTTTCCTGCAACAGGAAACTCCCGAAACAACCGTGTCCGATGATGACCTGGGTCAGGCGGATGGTGATGTCGCCATGGCGACTCTTTAATCTACTCCTCAAAGAAGGGACTTACCGCTGCAATCGTGGCGTGCCCAGCACTGGGTTGCGACAGTCGTAGTCTCCATGTCGCCATGAGATCCCGCCGGAGCTCTGCTGTGCTGCGATTTCCAGTAACATAATAGAATCTGGCGTCCTAGCTAGGTTACATGGTAACCTGTATTAAGGTTCGCCAGCCCAGGTTCCCACAGGGGTATAAACATTTTAATAGCCTGCTTAGGACTATAAGGTACAAACGCATTTAACTTATACTAAGTGTTACTTCGTGTGTGTGTTTTGTGATGTGGGTGTGGTGTGTATTTTGTGACGTAGCTGTGAGTGTCTGTATTCTGTGATGTATGTAAATGGAAGTGAAAGAGGTTGAGTTTAGATACGGAGTAATAAAGATGTCATTACGATTGTAAAGTGAGCAGATATTCAGTGTCGTCGTAATTTAAAGTGGTTAAAGAGTCCATTATCTGTTTTTTACACATTTCTTAAGAGAATTGATGTGAATAGCTATTTTTGTTTATTCTGTTATATAAAAATGGGCCAAGGTTGTAAAATAAACATGTAATAAAAGCAAAGCGTGTGAAGGTACTTTGCAAATTTCATTCTTTCGCCTAAGTAAGGATTGAAGTAGTGACCGTTAGAACTTTGCATTTTTTTGTAAAGATCAAAGGTTGGGAAGAGCTTTGCTAGGAAAGTAGCAACCTTAACAATGGCTCTCTGAGCCACTTGCAGAGGTTTGAGTGTAGTTTTCTCAGCTCTACCTCAAATATTAATTTAGTACGAACTCACTGAATGACACATGGCAAGATACACGGTGCGTATCACATAAGTATTGGCAATGTGTCTGTGTTTTAAAAATATATATGAGATAACGAACTGGAGCTCTAAGGTGGGTGATATGTGCTTTGAAGTTAGGGTGTTTGTCTAGGTTGATACTGAGGTATTTAGTCGTGTCAGTAGAGAAAATTGTATGACAGTTGCAAATAGCCAAATTGGCTTGGCAGGTGTGAGCTTTTAGAGTAATGGGTGTCAAGGGTTGCGTAGTGGAGTTTAGAGAGAATGTTATGAGTTTAGTTTAATTCGTGTTTAGCGTGAATGAGTGAGAGATAAGCTAGAATATTAATTCAAATCCAGTTCGAGCAGTTGCTTTCAGTTTAGCCCAGGATTCATCATAAAAGGTAATTGCAGTAACGTCGGCAAAAGAGACAATGTTATCAGAGCTAAGGTGTATGTCGCAAAGGTCGTTTATGAACACCAGGAACAAAATAGGGCCTAAACACTACCTTGAGGCACTCCGAATGATATAGGCAGCTCGTCACTAAGGCAACCGTCGATTTTGACTATCTGCCTTCGGTCTGAAATCTTTTCTTCCTGAACCCAAATTGGTTGGTTGACAATAAATTATTCATGCTTTCAAGGTATGAGTTATAGTTAGATACTATTTGAGTTGCCAGCCGAGAAAAACCAATTAGTTTTAAAACACCGACTGTTACATTCGCTTTGAGTGGCGTGCTGATCTTACAGAAACCTAGCTTGTCGTAACTAACACCTAATAATTGTTATTTAATATATGTGATTTTTCATTCTACTGAGACTGTTTACCTAATTGATTGCTTATAAAAACGTAATTGATAAAAAAATCGCCTTAAAGTGTGAACCACAAGCATGAGTGCCGAGTTGCCAGTCCAGGAAATTTTTATTACGTGAAATACCGACTGCTACACGCGCTTTGAGTGGCGTAGTTCCATAACATAAAGGGTAAACTGATCGAATAGAAACCTAGCTCATCCTAACTAACACCTTTCAAGATTTAAATAAAACTCAAAGCCCTCTTCTCACAAAGAGATACTAGAACTTTATTCGATAAAGGTTGCAAGAAAAGGTTGGAGATTTTATAGGTGGTTTTATTATCACTCAACATTAGGCACTCATATTAATTTTGCTCTTAATATTGTAAGGTTTAACCCAAAACTTCGTGAAACTTGTATACAATGGTTTTTAACCCCAAGGATAAAAATAAATTGTAGTACCTTCCGAAACAAACCGACTGCTTCATAATTTTTTATTGCGTGGGCAGGCGTAATGTTCCAAACTAAAAGGAGAATAGATCCTAATAGAAACCTAACTTATCTTACCCTTACTTAAACCTTGAAAGGCTAAAATGGACTATAATAATGTAAGCTATCATCTATTGCGGGAAAGGAGAGGGTCGCAGGATACGTGTTTAGATCTCATTTTACGCAATTGCTCAACACTTGTCCTTTTCGCGACTACTTCAGTTTACATAAATACACTTAATTTTACTATGTTAATACTATAACAGAACTGAATGACTGGCTGAATGTTTTCGTCGGTTAAAATGTAATATTATTAGGTAGGAGATAAATGAAAAATATGATTGGCATGTAAAGTTATTTCATTACAACATCCTATTTTCCTGTCCGAAAGTTTACCAACCACTCAGAGTTTCGAAAGATCGTTGCGCTTGGGGGTGACCCTAGTGTGGCCATTGATACGGTTTCATCACTGAACATCGTTGAACCATGGAGTAATTGTTAGCTGACAAAAATGAGCTGTGAGCTACTACATGTGTGTACGATGCAATGTCGCCTATCGTCAATGGCTAGCTGATGTCATACAATGTAGGTACGGCGTAAAAGATAAGACTTGTGGTATTTTCATGACTAACATCGAACTTCCGTGTTAGTGCTTTTTCTGTTTTGATGTTGCCTTCTCTCATTACCTTTGACCCTACCATAACACTACTACTTGTTGTCTCTGTTTGTGTGTTTTTATTTAGTATACTTGGCGATTTGTATACGTACCTTGCTCAACCAATCTTGTTCAGTAGGTGCGACCGCGCGGGGGCTGTCTTCATACCCATACAATGGGTTGGGCATCAGCATCCGAGGCATGATGTAATCGCTGCGGAATGGTCTTGGTTGTCGCCCCATTCGGTGCGGCAGCTGCGACAGTGATGGCGCAGCTGACGGCCCTAAAATTCTCGAAGATGAACATTCTGGACACTTGTGCGCCGATATTGATGGACTATTTAATGCATCTATACTATTTACATGATGATAAAAACTCAAAACTATTCAGTTAAATTCTAAGACTTAGCAAGGTCAGTCGCTTTATTGCAAGTTCGCTTTTAGCAGTAGAGAGAATAACCTCGCTTTACATATTTTCTAAAACTATGGGTAACCGTTTCTTATTGTGAAGTGAGGACATAAAATAAATTGAATTGTAATTTCATTTCTGATAGTAATATACCTATTAATATTCTATTTCTTTGAACAGGTCGACTACGAACATCACGACTCAATAAAATTCGGTTCTTACAAGCATGGAATTGACGTAACGAGGATTAATAAATTTGGGTGCTAAAATTAAATTTAATACTCATTCTGTTTAACATCTAGAAGACAATCTAGTTCTGTAATATTAACCTTACCGTTCCCTTACCTTTGCCTAATACCTCCTCTTATCTGAATTATAAGGTAGGCTGTGATTTATACCTAAGAATTCAATAACATATCATGAATAATTATCTTAACGTGATAAATAAGCCGAAGCGTAAGAGGAAGATGGTTTACTCCATTCGTTGTTCACCTACCTGAAAGCCACACTCAAGAGCCGTTTCAAAAAGTTATTCAGTAAGGCCAACTCGGAATTCCAAAAATGTCCATGTCATGAAAATGTGATATTACATCGTTGTTGGCAAACTATGAAGTATTCTTGCAATTTAACCAGGATGACGAAACAAAATATTTGGCCCTATTTATAACAAAATTTTACTTATGCTCGGTCCAAGATAAACCTTTCAAAATCACACAAATTCTATGTCAAATAACACAAGAAAAATACGTCTTTCGTGGCACTTTGTGTGACCTGCATAGTATCGCGCTTCTCCCTCGATAAAAATGCAGTCAGACGTTTGCGATTTTACGGAGACGGTTTGAAATTTTACACTAGCACTCTTTTTTCATCCTGAAAATATGTAGAACCTTTCAGGATTTCACGATCACAGCAGTCACTTTTGCGACTGACGAAACAGTGGCGATGCTTTCATACTTTGTGATTAGTTTTTATTTCTATCCACAGAGTACTTTTATATTAAGGGATTTCTACCAATGATTCCTGGTTACGTCATGTCTTTTATATTAGCAACTAAACCTTTTTATTCCTTCCTTCTTTGTAGATTAATGATAGTTATTTTACTGTCATGTAAAAGATGGAAGTTTCAACCATGTCTATCATTCGATTTTGTATATTTTTTTACCACTAGAGCTGGACAGTCTCTCACTTACCTACGCACAAAATCTACTTTTTATGATTACTTTACCGCAGGGCTCTCCCAACTTTATTGCCTTTAGGGTCTTAATGATTTTTTCAGTATGTTCCGACGACCAAAACAGTTTAATTTTTTTCCGCGACCTAAACAAACATACGCTTTTTTGCATTTCAATTACTATTGTGTATTGTGACACTTAAAGATATGTACATGTGGCGGCATTCGTTGTAATTAAATATTTGGGAATTTTCGCGTTGGTTCGAGAAAGTTCTGGTTCTGGCTAGTGCATTCCGATCACTTCCAGATGGCAGTAATTGCATATAAAAAGGTTCAGATCAGTTTGCGTAGATAAGGCGAAGGAAGCGAAACTGTCTATTGTGAAATAAAGTAACACCCGTGCATCACAGTATTTTGATTTGACCTATTGTTTTTATGTGTGATTTATTAGTATGGAAAAGAAGCAAAAATTTACAGTGAATGCAGAACGTTCAAAGATAAACGGAATTTTCAGTGTGATTGAGTCCAGTAATAAAGCGCTCTGTTTAATTTGTAATGAAACCATGACTGTTCTCAAAGAATATAACATTAAACGACACTATGAATCGAAATATCTTCAAAATTACTCCAAATATACAGGAAGTTTGCGGATGGAAAAATTTAAACTTTGAAGCGCGGACTGAAATCGCAACAATCTTTGTTTACCAAAGCGAATACTGAACAAGAGTCTGCAACTCGCGCCAGCTTTTGTGTGGTACTTGAAATCGGAAAACGTGGAAAACCATTCACTGATGGAGAAATGACAAAAGAATGCTTGAGGGCAGTAGCCGAAGAAATATACCCCGAAAAAGTAAATTTATTTAAAAGTGTCAGTTTGTCAGCAAACACCATGGCTCGGAATGTGCAAGACATCCCAGAAAATATATCATCTCAACTGTCTGACAAAAATGGACATGTTGAGTGGTTTTCTCCAACCTTGGATGAGTCAATGGATGTGTCAGATACTGCTCAGGTGTTGATTTTTATTCGCGGAGTAGATAAAAGCTATGAAGTGTGTGAAGAACTTCTTGATATTGATAGTATTCACGGCACGGCAACTGGGGCAGATATTTGTAAGGGAGTTGAAAATACCATTAATAAAAAGAACCTTCGATGGAAAAATTTGAAATATTTCACAACTGATGGAGGCAAAAATATGTGTAGTAAAAATAAAGAGGTGATTGCACTTGTGTTAAAGGCTGGAGAAAATGATGGTGGTTCAAAACCATTAGTCAGTAACCATTCATCAACAGTCCTTGTGCGGAAAATGGTTGGATATTTCAGGAGTTCTAAAACCAGTCGTATCAGTTGTTAACTTCATTAGTTCCACTGGGCTGAATCACCGACAATTCCGCGAGTTTATTGAAGAGATTGGAAAAAAATATTTACCATATCAAACTGCCGTACGCTGGCTTAGTTGCTGAAAAGTCCTTAAGCGCTTTTTCGAACTTCAAGCAGAAATCGATTATTTTTTAATGTGAAGTGTCGCCCTTTTGCGAATTGACAAATCATATGAACGAACTGAATTTGAGATTGCAAGGAGAAAATCAGCCCTGATTTATACACCAATATCAAATCCTTCAGGCAGAAAATAATACTATTTCAATCGCAATTACGTAAAAAATATTTCACATGTGAAATATTCAACCACATTACAGAGACTGAATTTCCCGTTGATTTTGCAATTGAAACTTTGAGTGCTTTAAAAGATAAATGTGATAATCGTATCTCAGACTTTGATGTCATTGCGAATTAAATTAAGTTTTTTTTTAAATCCTTTTGATTCTGATATTGAAACCCTGGCGGGCCCGGAAGTTCAAATCGAAATTATTGATTTATAGTGCAGTGATATGATTAAGAACGAATTCAAAATTCATCTTTGTTCGAATTTTATAAGAATCTTCCACTGGTATAATTTAATGATTTCCATAATTTTGCTCGTGGGTTGTTTTCTGTTTTTGGTACTACTCACTAGTGTGAGAAAACGTTTTCAAGATGATGTACACAAAGAATGTTTACAGATCGAAATTAACCGATGAGCATCTTAAATCTCTTTTAATAATTGGTACAAGTAAAGTTGATCCAGAACTACAAACTATTGTCGGTAGAAAATCACATTTACATAAATCTCATTAGTGTTTTTTGTTTTACTGTGATTAGTGGGATTCATTTGAATTATTTATTAGTTATTAGCATATTAATAACAAATTAAAAGCTTAGATACTTAAGTTTTCTGCGTCATCATTTTTGCCTTTAAGTTTTACCTTGCAAGTAAATAAAACCGAGTAATTATCATTCTGTGTTTTCTTCTTCAACTTATCACAGCAATGGTAACAACAATAAGATATTGGCTGTCGCAGGCCAGCAGGCCTAGACAAAACACGACGACACGACGTAACCTTTCCGCAGGTAATGTCATTCCCATACATTTCGGCGTAGCGTTTGGCGTGAACGGTAATAGAAATGTGTTTTGTCTCTAGGCCCAGATTGATGACACTAGTCTTAAGCTATCGTGGGCCGGATTGATGGCACTGGCGGGCCGGATTTGGCCCGCGGGCCGTAGTTTGGAGACCTCTGGTTTACAGTATTGATCATCAGCTTGAATAAACTAAAATACATATCTTAGGTACTTCTTAATACAAGTTTTCTCAACATGAGTGGACATTGTCAATAAATAACTGGGCTTTCTTTTAGATCCTCTGTTTCAGAACTGAGAGAGAGGACTGCGTACTATATTCCTACAGCCTGTCCAAGTGCCCTTTTATATGCTGTTTTGTTATCTCTTGGATTTCAAAATTGGGGTACCATTTCTTTTACTTGTTCAACTTAACCTTCGCCTTAAATGTTCTCACTGTTAGAACTCAGGCCCCCTGTATGAGAGGCCGTTAGCCACCAAACATACTCAATGCAGTTAAGTATTTTATTAAGTCATTGGATCCAAACTCTCATCCAAATGGAGAAATCCTTTACTTACTAGCCTCCTTCATCTCAACCGTTATCTCAATTTCAAGCAAATTTTCTCAATTGCAAGAACAAATAGTATATCTTTCTTAGACACTTATTTTACAGCTGCGTGCTCGGCATGTCTCCTAAGCCTTTGTGAAACACGCATTATGATATTGCACTCCAATAGTGGTTCATTATCAATGGAACTTTGAAAATTCTAATGAAAACTCGAATTCGATTTCGTAATCGAATATTATAGAGCTATATTTCGTAGTGATATGAGTGACAAAATTATGATGTGAGAAAGAGCCGGGCAAGAGGCCGAGCATCAAGCCTGGCATCCATAAAAATCAATAATCGTTTCGGGTTTACTCTATAGTAAACCCGAAACGATTGCGAATTGCTCTGAAATTTCAAGTACTTAAATTACCGCATCGAACGAAATACAATTTTTTTAATTGACACATTAATGGGTCAATATCTGTGATAGTTAATGCACTTTATAATGAAAACGAATGTGGTTTTCAATTAACAGTGTTTTGTTGATTCTGTTGTGTTTGCAATTATGAACAACCACTTTGTATATCGATACATATTTGGTTTATGTTGCCTTTTGATAAGTACTTAGGTGAGAATCAAAACGCTCTGAGCGATTCCAATATTTACTGAAATCGCTGTCTTGAACCACTAGAGACCGAATTATATTTAAAAACAGACACAGAAACAGGGGAATAGAGTTGATTAGCTAGATTCGCGGGTTTCTAGCTTTCGATTTAGGTAGGTATACTTTAACCAGTCTGTTTTTGGTCTTCCTGACGTTTATCACATCCGGTTACTCTCAATGTGCGGTTCAGGTTTTTATTATAATGCATTTTTTTATTCCCCAAAGATGTGAAAGTGACAAAGATCGTATCCGCTTATGTTATCTTGGTCGCTTTCCTAACATTTTGCATTTTTCCATAGAATATACTACTATGCCATCCACATGTACAGGTTTTCAGGTCAATCTTTTATTAAGTTTATTTAAGACCGCCTTACAATACAATCTCAATTTGAACATTGATCCTATGTGGCTTTCAATTCAGTTGCTTTTCTAGAAGCCGCTTTAACTTACCTCTTTTAAAGTTTAGAGATCTGCCAAAGCTATTCATGCTATAGATCGGCCAGGATTCTGGATAAATATAGACTTTTTAATCAACCTTTTATCGTTTTAGAATCCTCATTATTTTATTTGTAGTTGGCCTTACATGTCTTTTCTCATCCTTCTCTATTTTTTAAGAAGTGGAATAAGAAAACATCTTCACTTATTTTTCTATTTTTTCAGACCTTACCTATATCTTACAGTATCAACCTGAGATATGTTTAATTTCCACGGTAATCACAAAAAAGTCTTATATTTTTTTTTTTTTTGATAATCGCAGTTGACCTTGAGAGGCCGTGACTGCTCAATCGGACTTTCCTGTGAAGGTTTTTAGAACTCTAAAAGCCTCCAGCCAGGGCGTAAAACCTACTTAAACCTAAAACGACTGCGCACTGAGGGCACCCCCTGTGGGGTACGAACCTCGGCTCAGGGAGTCGCTGGCGGGGGGGGGGGGCAGCTAGTACTACTGGGGACAGGCTGGATCCTTATAAATTATGTTACCTAGTTGATATTTATTACAATTTTAAAGAGTTACCACCATAACAATACATTTTCTATGGTCGACGCGAAAAAAGTACCCACTCGGCAAAGGCACGTGTTTCTCAATCCGGGGAATAAATATTACGTGACTTAGGAAGTTTGTTCTGATTCCATTGATCTTAAGCCAGCAACGCTGACTTTGTTTGGCTTTCGTTTTATTACGGAATTTTTAAAATCTTCGGGTACTCTGTGTAATTTAAAGATGATGAATATAAATCTACCAATAAGGTTCCCTAATTTTTCAATTAAAATTACTCAGTTACTGTACCTAGATAGAGGACTTTGGAGACGTTCTAAATATACCACAATCGTAGTTTTATAGCACTTTGAGTGCACTGCTAGTAAAAAGTGCAACTGGCGAGTATGTATATGGATGGACGGATACGGTGAAAGAATACATAACTATTGCTTTTTTCAACCTTCAAATAAATAAGAAAAAGAATTACATTAGTTCTATATAATTAAATCCCTACGCTCAAACATACACGCGATACCATTTTTAACGGTGCAAAAATTGGCGCCATGGATTTTGCTTATAGACTTCTGAATTTATAGTGACAGTTTGCGCACCGGTTAATTTTATACTTGTAAAGAGATGAAGAAAGAAGTGTAAGAATAAAAAAAGTTGCTTGAAAGAAAGAATCTTCCGAATTACCTAGTGCTTACTTCAACAAATGTAATGCCCATACTAATGAATTACTTAAACAAGAAAATAGACTAGAGCAGGTTTTTATAAAAAAAAATAAAAAAAAAAAACGAATCAATTATTAAGTTAAAAAATAATTATGTTACTAATAGGTTTAAGAAATAATATAAGAATATGTGTTTAAATATTAATCAATTAAATTATACCTATGTATTTTAAATATTAACCTATTATAGTTGAACGTATGTGTATAATATAATGTTTATGTGTAGGTACATATATACAGTCCACGCTATTCCCCAAAAGTCTTCAAACTCATGTTGTAACAGAATCAAACCAAGTATTTTTGGTAATATTACACTGCGACCGGCCCCCGACCGCTAATCCGATTTTGGTTTTTTTTTTGTTTGACATCTAAACATATTTCAATATACTGTGTGTGACGCAGTATTCCTAGTTCAGATAATTGCTTCGCGAAACCTGGGACTTGCCATTTCTTGAATGAAATCCTTGAATCAATTCAAGTCAAGCTCCCCACTTTTTGCAATATCATAGTTTAGCTTATACGCAAAAAAGATGTGATGGAATCCCATGTTATTTCTTTGCATTTTCCTTAAAGAACCAATTACAGCGGTTTTTTAGATCCTTAACAAAGGACATATATAATAGAACTGTGCTCGTTTCCGTTAGTGAGATTATATTCTGCTTTTCTGTCCAACTTGTCCAGTTTTATCTAACTAGAGAATGATTAATTTATATTTTTATGTGCCCTTGCAAATATTAGAACGTGCCTGATTAGTCTTTCAGGAATAAGCAGTACATAATATAGGTACATACGTGTACGCTACTAATAAATCTTGACGGCGTGGTAAATATTTGGTTACATTATCACGCCATAATTCAATGAACTCGCCCTTGTAGGAAAAGCATGTGGCACTAGGGTTAAGGGTGGTCAGAGAAGTAATATGAAATATAACTCAATCTAACGATATAAATCAGTGGGGGCGATAGCTAACCACTTTTGCACGTAAAAGCGTCTCACCGAACTCAAATTGTATTTAGCGGTAATTTATCCCGGAAAGTGTTTCCATTACTGCCAACGAGCCGTTCAGCTACCGAATAGTTTGCATTTAATTGTCATTTGCATATTATAGCTGTTACTATACCCATTTCTTGCATTGCGTCAATCAGTAAACGCACACATTTTTCTCTCTAGGATGATCGGCATGACACGACATGTTTTATTTGGGTTTTTAGATTTAGGTTCCTACAAAAATGCAAATTTTATAAGTTTTTTATGTATTTATTTGTTTTTATTTTGTATCAGAATTATTCCCACCTAGGTATTATCTAAAACTGTAAGTTTAGGCCTACGATATAATCTCGTTTTTAGCGTATATATTAATGACACATATTCCCAGATAGACAAAATAGGATGGGAGTTTTAATAGGTTTTTAATAGCAATTGATACTGCTTAACAATACAAGGGGTGTTCAATAAAAAGTAATAATGGCGTATAAACTCCTTGAACAACAAAAAAGTAAATAATGGCAGGTAAAGCCCAGATATTTGATAAAATAAAAAATAAAAAATTACTGATTTTCTTTTCTTATTTTAAAAATAGAAGTCATTTGTTTTCGTCGTGTCGGAGCGTGGTGTACGCATAATGGACAAAATTGAAATTCGCGCCGTAAAATAGTATCTCTGCCTGAAAAAATTTACTACAGAGCAAGTAAATCTAGACTTGAAAGGAACATTAGGGGTTAATGCTCCTCCGTATTTTACGGTAGCGCGGTGGTGTGCCGAGTTTAAGAGAGGAAGAACTTTAACTAAAGACGACCCGCGCTCGGGACGCCCTACGACGGCAGTTACCTAACAAATGATAAAAAAGTTGAAAAAATTGTTTTGGCAGATCGTCGTGTTACTGTTCGTTTTGTAGGTGAAGAACTAAAGATTTCGATAGGAAGTATCCATAGTATTATACATGAACATTTGGGCATGAAAAAAGTATCAGCGCGATGGGTGCCTAGAATGCTTACAGACGAGCATAAACAGACAAGACTACGGATTTCACAAATCAATTTGGAATTGTTACTACAGATCCTGATCGATTTTTGGCTCGCTTCGTAACTATGGATGAAACATGGCTCCACCATTATGATCCTGAAACGAAACAACAGTCCATGACGTGGAAGAGGCCGTCATCTCCAACGCCTAAGAAGTTTAAGGCAATTCCATCCGCCGGTAAGATTATGGGCTCTCTTTTCTGGGACAGCCAGGGGGTGATAATAATTGACTACCTCAATCACTATTACGGGGCCCTTATACGCAGATCAAATAAAAAACCTGCGTCAGGAAATACGCGAAACTCTCCGCGACAAACTTGCTAAAGTTGTGTTGTTTCACTAAGATAACGCCCCCCGCACACAAGTCCCGAGTTGCGATGACTGCTATCCAAGATGCTAGATTTGAAATGATGGAACATCCTCCATACTCACCTGACCTTGCCCCTAGTGATTTCAACCTGTTCTCGCGGTTAAAATAACGTTGTTGTTGTTGTTCTTTTAACCGCGTTTTTTATTTGTAAAAATATGGCAATGATGAGGAAGTGATTGCCGCCGTACATGATTTTTTAAGCGATCAAGATGAAGATTTTTTCAAGAAGGGAATCTTAGGATTAGAAAAACGATATCCCAAGTGTATAAACCTCAAAGGTGACTATGTCGAAAAATAAAATAACAAGAAATAATTTATAACTGCTTCATACTCATTATCACTTTTTATTGAACACCCCTAGTACGTGCCTAACTAATCGTTTACGGAAATAAATTTTTCATCGAGACTTCTTTTTCGTTTGACATATTCCTTCACCAAAAAATTTCGACAATTTATAAATAATACTTATCTATTGAAAAGTATTATTTATAAATTACCGATATTTTTAATGGTAACTAAGCGACTTAGTGACACACGGGGTTGCGACAATCGTCGATAGGAT
This sequence comes from Polymixis flavicincta, assembly GCA_949987655.1. NCBI lineage: Eukaryota > Metazoa > Arthropoda > Insecta > Lepidoptera > Noctuidae > Polymixis > Polymixis flavicincta. The sequence goes on along the minus strand of OX465171.1, from coordinate 24,927,457 downwards.
CGCAACTGGGAGTCGAGGTGGCCTTGCACAAGTCCGAGGCCATGTGTTTCATGGTCTTTAGAATGCGCCACCGAAGGGTTCCCTGATAACGGCAGGAGGGGTTCCCATTGGCGTCAGGTCTATGATGAAGTATCTGGGACTCGTCCTCGACAGCCGATGGAACTTCGTGGAGCATTTTCGACGTTTGGGTCCCAGACTGGAGCGGGCTGGGGCTGCTTTGAATCGGTTTCTGCCCAATCTAGGGGATCCAAACGCCTCCTGCCGGAGGCTCTATGCGGGTGTCGTGCGGTCCATGCCCTTCATGGGGCACCGGTGTGAGCGCCTTCTTTGAGGCGCCGACCAGCTCGTCGGCTGAAAGCGTCCCTTATGGTCATGGCCATCTGGATGGTTCGGGGATATCGCACGATGTCCGGTCAGGCGGCGGGCCTCCTTGCCGGATTGCCACCATGGGATCTGGAGGCAAAGGTCCTCGTGCACACTTGGGAGTGGCGGCCAAACACCGGGGCTTAACTCCGCTGCCGTGAGAAATTACGGCACAGTGGACAAAGCTCCGGCGGGGTCTCATGGCAACATGAAGACTGCAATTGTCGCAACCCAGTGCTGGGCACGCGACGATTGTAGCGGTAAGTCCCCTCTTTGAGGAGTTGCTTGATGGTTGCCAAGGCATCCTCACCTTCCGCCTGACCCAGGACCTCGGAAGGTTCCTGTTTCGTATAAGGCTCCGAGGAAATGCCTGGGTCCTTCCATTGCGAAGATCGCTCTGAGGACACGGTGGAGTATACAGTAGAGGTCTGCCCGGCTTGGGCGAACCACCGCCGTGTCCTCGTAGAGGCGATTGGCAGCGGCGATCGCTCGCGTCCGGCCCTGGTCCAGGCCATGGTACGGAGCGAGAGTGCATGGGTAGCCGTCACCTCCTTCTGCGAAGCAGTAATGCTCGCGAAGAGGGAGACGGTGCACGTGAGGGAGAGGCAATATATGCGCCTTTACGACCCTAGCCTCCGCAGAAGACTTCCGTCGGGCGTCGGGAGTCCCAGACTGATTCCTGGCCATCGTAGTCGTGAGCTTGCGGACGGCGAGTAATGGGTAGCTCGCTGTCCGGTCAGGACATAAATTGGCCAGCGCGTTGTGTTCCACGCGTGCCTCAAAGAGATGTCAGCACCAACGGTGAGGCCCGCAAGGGCCGATGTCTATCAGGGGTGCGGGTTGTTCGAAAGAGATACCGTGGCCCTTAGTACACAGGCAACTGAGGTAACACGGGTGGGTTTTAGTCAGTAAAAGTCTGACGCGCCCTCCTGCTCCATCCAGAGCGGGAGAAGTTATTTGATGATATTCCACCCAAAAAAAAGCGTAGTGTCCGCCAATTTTTTTTCAACAACTTCTTAACTTAATTTATATGCATGTGTCATGCTAATCATCCCAAATTGTATGGAAAGTCTTGAAGATTTGTCAAAACCAGACCGATTCATTACACTTCTGTCTTTCGCGGGACAGCTCGCCACTTGTATGTTTTAAAGGACATTTTCCTTGCCGCGTGGTTGTTTGACACCACGCTACTAGTTATCACTAAGTTAAACAACTTGTATATCGTTGTGGTTTTAACTAAATGAATCAATCGTTATTTAAAGTGTGAAGATTATCGCACCGGTGTGTTTTAAATGAATGACGGGCGATATTTCTGAATTACACAAATAATTACGTCGAGAAAATATCTAATGCGGATGTCGAGCAAAAAAGGGATTTATGTGAAAGTTTTCGTAATTACTGGAATACCGTTAATTTAACATGTCGTTATAATATCGTTGTGCAAGCCTCCAAAATGTAATTCTTATGGTGAAGAACCCTTAATATAAATTTTCGGTTGGCAAACAGTTCTTTTATTGTTTGAATCTCTCAAATAGTAGGTACCTATTATGGTTGCTGTATAGTCAGGCAAGGATTTTTAATAATTTTGATTTTCGAAGCCTATTGCAGCCAACTTCTATGTCTGATTTCAATATGTATCTTGACATCTCTTTTTTTTTTGGCTACTGAAGATTTTGTTTATTTTATTTTTAATATTCATGTTTAGCACTTTTTTATTTACTCATGAAACACTTAAACTTTATATATCCGCTCATTTACCTATGACCACTTGTCGATTACGAGTATAGACACTTTGAAGTATACATTGTTATAAATAATTAATAATAGTACCTACGAATCAAAATCATAAAAATAAATAGGAATCAGAGTATCTAAACAAATGAAACTAAAGTCAAACTAATCACACCAAATATCTAACTAATCAACAAAAATAAGCAACATTAATCTAAAACAATGGCTATAGCCAGGAAGTTGCGACAGCGCTTTTTATCATTGTTGTAAAGCATTGCAAACATACATATCAATTCCATAATAATTATTCCAACTAAGTTCCAGAAAATAAGCGAACATCAAATCATATTTGACGTTCCTTTACTTTATTTTTAATCTAACTACTGAATTCGTAACGTTTGCGAAAACCTACACGAGGTTTTAGCAAACGTTATCCACAACATCAATTTGGGATTGACACAACATATAACCTAAGCTCTAAAACAGCCGTCTTTCTATTCAACAAGCAAGCATACAATTTGTTTAGATTATTTATCAAAAACTATTTGATGAATAACCTTAACACACACTAACTTCACAGACTAACACCAACTTATAACTATTTCTAACTAAACGGCAACGGTAAAACTACATGTTGATTTTTAAACTGGTACAACACAAAAAAATGCAGAAAAGTACAAATGAGCGCAACATGTACCTAACAGGTGTCTACAGGGAAATAATCTAATTGAAAAAGCATAATATCTAATTTAAATTGATTACAGACAATGATTACAAATAAAATTCGCGACTGTAACATAAACATTTACGGGAAATGCTTATCAACGGCAGATAAATAATGCTGCTATAATTAAATATAAATTAGAATAATGGTAAGTTTAAGTGAACATTTTGTTGTAAACTCACCGAGAGGGCGAGGAACAGCGCACGCGACGGCGGCCGCCAACAACAGCACGATGAGCGTGTGCATCCCGCGTCAGCGCTCGACTGATAATACTCTCCGACACTCTGCTGACGGCGTGTTTTCTGTTGACTGCCAGGAGCTCTCTGGTCGCGCACTCGCTTGGCGCCGATCGATACCCCGCCCACATCAAAACTTCTTATCACCATGAACAAAATGCCGTAACTTCAGTACTTCGTACGACTACTTAATCCCTTATGGAACATCTGTTCGAGTGCGTGCAGCCCATCTCGCGATATCCTTTCAATTACAATTCGTGTGCTGCTTGGAATAGAGTCTGTTTCCAAAAGTTTTACCTGTCAAAGCTAATCATTGTGGTTATAGTTTAAATTGGAAACTGGCTGCCGCCTTTCGATGACGTTTATGATGAAGGGTGCTCATACACGTATGAGTACATACTCGCTTTATCATGATTATTATCGCTTGTTTATCTCGTTCAGCTATTCCCTATATTTATTGTTAGAGATTTTGAATTCTAGCCAACTTTGGTGTGTGTGGTTGAATGGAATTTGAATGATTATTTCGCTTGCCATTTAAATATTAAGTTGGGTTATGTTATTATTTTCAGGGTTGAAGTTATAATTTAAAGGCACCGACCTGAGTAATTTGAACAAATAAAATAGACCTGTTGAGAACTCTTCAATCAGTTTTTCACAAACTACGAAGAGGTTTTATATTAATGATTTTTTTTTAAATGAAATAACAGCGTGCCAGTCAAATTGTTTTAATCTTTACAAAGTGATTCTTTATTAACTAATTGAAAAGATTTACTTCAGTCATCGTAAAAAAAAAGTTCAATTTGAAAATATTCTGTATCAATGTTTAGTATGTTTGTTCTAGTGGTAGCTTCTTGAACTTAATAGTAGGTTGTTTTAGCCTATTGCAGCGAGCTCCGCCTTCAACAGGAACAGGTGGGGGTTGCGAAATACAAGCAACTACAATCAGCAGCTAAATGCTGCCTTCATTAAATATTGTCCACATGATTCTATTGCATTTCGTTGTCTAATGTATCCGTAACCTGCACGGAAAATGGATTAAAATGTTTTTTTTCTAGAACAACCACTCGTCTTCTAAATATACCTCAGCCATAACCACGTTCGCCCCTTTTGTTCGAAAATCTTTTGTACAGCGCGCTTCAAAGGAAGGTTCTATGAATTCTTTGTACATCGGATAGAGAAAAATAATATTACTATCGCAACTTAAAGTGATTCTTAAGCCGCGCTATTTGAGACATTTATTGCCCCAGCTTTTAATATTTTGCTTGATTACTTCCACTCCGATTGTGACAGTTCTGACTTCTGATTGTATGATAAGATTTATGTCGGTAAACTGCGAGACTGTATACAATTTTTTGGTTATAGATATAGTAGTATCTACTTCATCTGCCTAGCCTTTTCCCAACTATTTTGGGGTCGGCTTCCAGTCTAACGACATAGGAGAGATATACGAGTGATATAGACATACTTATATAATTATAGATATAGTAGTATGAATCTTTCAAATTAAATTTAAACACGTAGGTACCTAACAAATTTTGGCACGGTTGGCGCAGTGGTTAAGCGATTGACTGCTGCGCTGCGTGTCGCGGGCTCGATTCCCGCACGGAACAAATATTTGTATGACCTACAAGTAGTTGTTCCGGGTCTGGCCGTTTGTGTATGTGAGTTTAAATGTTTGTAAACGCATCCGCAATACAGGAGAAATTCCTAGTGTGGGGCAAAGTTTAAAAAAAATGATGAATGGAATTTAGATTATTATTTCCCAACTTTGTTGGGGTCGTCTCCCAATCTTACGATATAGGAGAGATACACGGGTGGTATAGACATATATATTTATAGATATAGTAGTATGAATATTTCAAATTTAATTTAAACACGAAGGTACCTAACAGTGATTAACAGCCAATGATTTATTTTGATAATGACCTTTCTTACTGTCTTTATGTAGCAGAAAGATACAACCGGGAAGTATGGCCACTGCTTTCTTGGGTATACCCCGTAGGTGATTCCGGGCTGAAATCATGATGATGAAGATACAAAATTTTGCTATCATGTACAGATATGAGCATTTAAATAGGAGACCTGTTTCACTCTCGGGCTTGTATTCGTCTGAATCATACACGAAGGAGTCGGTTACAAAGACTAGTAAGTAACCTGTCTCGACCTACTTTTAGTCGGGACTATTTTACATATTTAGGTACAAGCGTTAACTAGCAACACATCAGCCTTAATTATGTAGGTACGCCATGGAAAGTTATAGTATGTATACAGTTACGTCCATAAAGCTTGTATCTTTGTAAAAACAACATGTTTTTATTAAAATCTGTCGAATAAAGCAACGGCGCTCAAAAAAGTTGCACCCGTTATGCACTAAAACCAAATTCCTTTATATATGAATGCAAATTGTATCAAGTGCCAACATGCATGAATTTAAACGTAAGCTTTTTAAATTATTGAATGACAAGGCGTATTATTTGGTTAAAGAATATCTTAGTGACACATTAAACACAATATTTACAAAATTTTATATCTGTCTATTAAAGCTCTCATATGATAATAATTTTCTTAATTGACATGTTTATACTTAGCATTTATTATTATCACGGAGATTATTATATACGAAATTTTGCCCAATATTAGATATCTATTTGTTTTGTACCGTCTTAATTTATTGTCATATTATTAATTTTAGTGTTTCGCATGAAATTCTCTTAATCTTACCTATTGACATAATTTTTTGTTTTAATATTGTTAATTGACATTCGATTACATACCCTATTTTGTATGCCTTCTGGCGGGACATAGTATGGATGTCGCAGTCGGATTGTATAATCTGCCGTATTTTATTACGCTGTTATCAAAAACAGGGCTGAATTGAATGCGGTTCGACGATTAGCCGGATTGAATGCGGCTGAACAAAAAACAGCAGTGGTGGCCCAGTGGTAACGGCCGCGACTTACGAGTTGTAGGTCGTGCGTTCGAACCCAGCCAGGCGCATTACTTTGTGTAAATAATTTCATCACCACTGCTCTCAAACGGTGAAGGAAAACATCGTGAGGAAACCGGCATGTCCTAGAACCAAAACCGAGGAGGCCTGTGTCCCAGCAGTGGGAACGTAATAGGCTGAGTATGATGTATGATAAATAAAACACTGCCGGGATGTATTCGGCGCCATACGTACTGTCCATGAGTCGGACTTCTAGGGGTTTAAAAAAAAGCCATAACCCAACAGACTTCTGCCCATGAGTCGGACTACTAAGAAGATAACAGCTAGCCGTAATGTAATACGGCGGATTATACAATGTCACTGCGACATGGACAAATGTTGTTTTAACATCTGTATAACTGTCCCGTCCCGTCTGTCTGTTGTCCCGTGTGGTGTCCGGGCGTAAAAGAATAGCACCATCCCATTTCTTCCGCTGGGTGTTGTAGGAGGCGACTAAAGGACTTACTAGAGAATGGGCAGCAGCGTTCTCTATGTATTTTACCACCATACTGCGATCGCCAACCCGCCTGCCAAGCGTGGCGATTATGGCAACCCCCCCCCCCCCCTTTGGGGAAGGCCTAGGTATGTCCAGCAGTGGACGTCTTTCGGCTGAAATGATGATGATGATGATGATGATAACTTTTACTCTATGTTCACAAAATTAATAAATGAATTTGAATTTGAAATTTTACCTACCCCTGCAATGTTCTTTAAATTACATATGAAACTGATAGCTGAAATAGCGTAGCGTTGTCAATTATGGCTGGTTTATAATTTTCTGCTTGATATCTCGAAAGTTGTCACTCCAAACTGAACAAGGCAGGTAGGTACAGAGACCAGCACATCAAGCTATACCAATCTGTCAAATTACTTTGACAGTTTTACATCTTTATTACAAAAGTATGTCGCATCCCGCAAATGACGTTTTCAACAGAACAAGGCACGCAACCTAGCGGCAACTATCAAAACTAGAGTTGGCGCGCTTTGACAGAGTCGGGCGTTTCTGCTCGGTTACGAGGAGGTGAGAACGCGCCAAATTGGGGCATTCTAATCCTGGTTATCGAGCAGTGAAGACGCTTCGGAACTGCCCTACGTTTTGTTGAACCATCATCTTAATAATAATTTATTGTAAAAAGTTATTGAAGTATAAAGTGATTATTTGCCTAGGTAATTGTTATTTATTTGCACGATACCCATAATAAACCCACCTGATGGCTGATCGTAGCTCAAACTATCCTGACGATCCGACAAGTATAAGGTTTATGTCCCATTGGGAAAATTTAACAGTCTGGGATAGGTTGATGTGCTGGCGTCTGTACGTACAGGCATCGCGTGTCCAAAGTGAAAAACAAATCAGTTATCGCAATAATTTGAGTTCTGAGTATATGCCATGTGTTTTTCATTTTCATTGAAAAATAAACAGTTGCATAATTTTCGGCTAAATACTATTTCTGGTAAGTAGAGTTTGGCAATTTACTCTGTAAGATTTTTTTTATTTTTTTGTTGAATGACTCGCTCCACTTTTATGTATCTCCGCGGACCGCATGTATCAAACCTCGTTCCCGTATAATGAGAAAACTAGATTTTTCCAGTATTATTTTAAAACCAGCAGTGCATATAGGGCCTTTCTTATTTCAAAAATTTTCTTTCTTTCAAAGGCGCTGTGGTTGTTGTACCTCATATAAAAGAGTTAGGTCAAAATGTAAATTTAAAGCGAAACCTAGTCGCCGTAGTTATTATATTCATCAATCATAACATAGAATCCAACATATCCAATTTTATTTTAGAACTTGTGGTTTGATGATTTCGTATTTTTGAGGTTTACAGTAAAAATAATAAAAAGAAGATTGCACTTTATTGTTTTTTCTTTGAATGAAATTTTTTTTTGATAAAAGGAAAGTAATTATGAAATAAAATCATCTGCCAGCCTCTCCCCGCTATGTTGTGGTCGACTTCCTGTTTAACCGCATTCAAATGAAAACCAGTATTTTACGTAAAACGAAATTGGACAGTTTTGAATGAAACATTAGTACTGAATGAAAATAAATCCATAATATAAGTGGTACCATTTTTTTGAGGCATTATAAGTAGGTTTGTACCAAAGATAGGTACTAATTCGTATCTAACGGGTCCAAACTACGGAGGCTCTACGCGGGGATCGTGCGGTACATGGCCCTATACGGGGCGCCGGTGTGGGCGCCTACATTGAGGCGCCAACCAGCTCGCAAGCTGAGGGCGTCCCATATGATCCGAGGATACCGCACGATCGACCCAGTGCTGGGCACGCCACGATTGCGGCGGTAAGTCCCCTCTTTGAGGAGTGGTTTGAGAGGCGGCATGGCGTCCTCACCTTCCGCCTGACGCAGGTCCTCACCGGACACGGTTGTTTCGGGAGGTTCCTGTTTCGAATAGGGCGGGAGGAAACGCCCGGGTGTTTCCACTGCGAAGATCGCCCTGAGGACACGGTGGAGCACACGGTGGCGGTCTGCCCTGCTTGGGCGGAGCACCATCGTGCCCTCGTGGAGGCGATCGGCGGCGGCGATCTCTCGCGTCCGGCCCTGGTCCAGGCCATGGTACGGAGCGAGAGGGCATGGGGAGCCGTCACCTCCTTCAGCGAAGCAGTGATGCTCGCGAAGAGGGAGGCGGCGCACGTGAGGGAGAGGCAGTATATGCGCCCTCGCGACCCCAGCCGCCGCAGGATACGGAGACGCCCTGGGCGTCGGGAATCCCAGGCCGATTTCCGGCCACCGTAGGCATGGGCTTGCGGACGGCGAGTAATGGGTAGCTCGCTGTCCGGTAAGGACCAAGCCCAAGTCGACGGCGCGTTGTGTTCCACGCGCGCCTCAAAGAGATGTCAGCACAAAAAGTGATGGGACCCGCAAGGGTCGATGCCTGCCAGGGGTGCGGGTTTGTTCGAAAGAGACACCACAGCCCCTGGCTTAAGGGCTACTGAAGGAACACGGGTGGGTTTTAGTCAGTAAAAGTCTGACACGCCCTCCTGCTCCACCCAGAGCGGGAGAAGTTATTTGATGATTTACCACCCAAAAAAAAAAAAAACCGGTCCAAACTAGTCGTAGGCAAGAGCCTTGCATAATTTAACAAATAAACTTAATTTTATCTCTACCGCTTGAACTATGAGGCTCTGTATACACGATTTTTTCCACGATTATAAAGGACACTATGTTACAGTCAAAATACTATATTTCCATGAGGTTCAATGCACCACATGAAAGAACATTTCAATCAATAATAAATGTATGAGCTACTTTCATAATTAGATTTTTTGATTTTGATTCATCGACCTTAAACTCCGGTTTACTACTTTGACTATTTTGAGGATTTTGCTGTAAGAAGTTTCTAATATCATTTTTTTTAGGATTCATTATCGGAAACGGAAACGATTCCTAAAAATATTGATGAAAAAATTACAGTATATTGTTGTGAAAGTTAATGTATGAATTGCTTATAACCATGTTAATCTATACTTAATATTATAAAGAGGAAAGATTTGATTGTTTGTTTCTTTATTTGCATTGAAGAGGCACCGAAACTACTGAACCGATTTGAAAAATTATTTCACTGTCGGGAAGCTACACTATCCCCGGGTGACATAGGATATATTTATCCCCGTATTCCCACGGGAACGGGAACTACGCAGATGAAACCGGGGGAGCGCTGCTAGTATTAAATAAAAACTGTAATCAAGTAAAAACTTAGTCAAATTTTAAAGAAAATGGTCAATAAATCGGATTTGATTTTAACTACTGAGAACACTCGTTCAAAAAAAAAATCAACACAAATAAACTTCAGCTCAAGACCGACACATAAAAAACAATTTACAATAAATAATCTTTCAAGAAAAACCAAAACTCGCAATACTATATTTGAAAAAATAAATAAAAAGGAGCTCATTCATTAGATAATAATTGAAACGGTCTTTCGTGATCTATATAAATAAAAAGAAAAGTCCTGACTGACTGACTGACTCATCAACGCCCAGACCAAACCCTTGGACCTAGAAAGTTAAAATTGTGCACATAGGTTCCCCTTATAATGTAGACAAGGAATAAGGAAGGATTATTCGTAATTAAACCCCTAAGGAATTTAAATGGGGGATGAAACCGCAGAGTGCTGCTAGTATTAAATAAAAACAAGTAAATGGGCAACAACAAGAAAATGGGCAATAAATTGGATTTGATGATTTTGACTACTCAGAACTCTCGTTCAAAACAAAATCAACAGAAATAAACTTCAAGACCAACACATAAAAAAAAATTTACAATAAATAATCTTTCAAGAAAAACCAAAACTCGCATTATTATATTTGAAAAATAAAATAAAAAAAGGAGCTCATTCATTAGATAATAATTGAAACTATCTATCTATATAAATAAAAGGAGAAGTCCTGACTGACTGACTGACTCATCAACGCCCAGCCCAAACCCTTGGACCTAGAAAGCTGAAATTTTGCACAGAGGTTCCCTTTATAGTGTAGACAAGGAATAAGGAAGGATTTTTCGTCATTCAACCCCTAAGGGGGTTAAATAGGGGACGAAAGTTCCGCGCGAGCGAAGCCGCTGGCAAAAGCTAGTGTGCATTAAAACGAATGGAAATGAAGTATTTTAACTGTAAATTTAAGCGAAATAGACAAAATTTATTTTGCGATCATTCTTTTAGTATTCAGAGAGAATACCCTACGTCAATTTCCAAGGGTGCGGGTTGTTTGCCAGGAAGGAAAACGGGTGGGTTTTAGTCAGTAAAAGTCTGACACGCTCTCCTGCTCCACCCAGAGTTCTTCACATTAATTTAATTTAACCTAAGTGTAGAAATAATAAGCGTTACAAAACCCTTTTTTGAATATTGCCTGCACATCTCGTGCAAAGGGCCAGTGTACCGTGAATTGATCAAGCGAAGACTTCTATTTTCTGTGTTCGCGTGAATTCCGGAAAAAAAAAACCATCAAAGTTTGACGTTGAGCCATTTCGGAATAAATGTCAACCATTGAAAGCTTTTTTCCAGTATTTCGGTGAAAGTACAATTTGACAACTAGAGTATTGATAAAAATACTATTTTATTTAGACGACCATAAACTATCTTGGAAACGATCAGTAAAATAAAGCATGAACGTCATCATAAACCCAATATTAGCCAATCTAACCAGCGCACTGGTTACATTGGCTAATTGCAGCGGTGCAATTACGTATCTTTGAAAAGTCGTAAAAACGGCAAAAGTAATCGAAAAACATCGATGGTCGGTTGGTTTTAATAACTCCACATCTTTACGAATAAAATCGTTGTCTAATTAAAAAGTGGAGAAAATGACGGGTCGTTTTATCCACTTTCTACACGCCTTCTATCCGTTACTACTTCCTATTAAGTTTTGCCTATGTCAGATAAGTCGCATTTTGGAGATTTTACACATCTATTTTTTTTGTAAGCATCCCTTGTAAGTATTCCATGCTTAAGTGTAGTTATAATAACCATATCAAGCGGTATTATGAAACAATATAATATTTGTACAATGCACGTAATAAGGCATCTTCGTACCTAGATCTACATTTGATTTATCTATCGGGCAGATAGTGGTTCATGTTCTATTGCAGCACAATTTACTGCGGAGGTAAGCGGTACTATTAATCATATCATGTACCATACGTAATCACCATACCAACCATTAAGTATGATATGGTATGGGCCATACTATCTACTCATACCTACTACCTACATACATATTACATAAAAACCATTTACAATAAATAATCTTTCAAGAAAAACCAAAACTCGCATTATTATATTTGAAAAATAAAATAAAAAAGGAGCTCATTCATTAGATAATAATTGAAACTATCTATCTATATAAATAAAAGGAGAAGTCCTGACTGACTGACTGACTCATCAACGCCCAGCCCAAACCCTTGGACCTAGAAAGCTGAAATTTTGCACAGAGGTTCCCTTTATAGTGTAGACAAGGAATAAGGAAGGATTTTTCGTCATTCAACCCCTAAGGGGGTTAAATAGGGGACGAAAGTTCCGGGCGAGCGAAGCCGCTGGCAAAAGCTAGTGTGCATTAAAACGAATGGAAATGAAGTATTTTAACTGTAAATTTAAGCGAAATAGACAAAATTTATTTTGCGATCATTCTTTTAGTATTCAGAGAGAATACCCTACGTCAATTTCCAAGGGTGCGGGTTGTTTGCCAGGAAGGAAAACGGGTGGGTTTTAGTCAGTAAAAGTCTGACACGCTCTCCTGCTCCACCCAGAGCAGGAGAAGTTAGTTGATGATTTCCCACCGTCAAATAAAAACCCTCCGTCATTTAGCCGTGTTATAGCCATTTCATACAACTATCAAAGAAATACGAATAAGTATAATAAATAGGACAATTTAAGTTGGCAGTCACTTTGCTTCAAGGTTAATTTCCTAACCTTACATACATATATACCTACATTTAGTTGTAGTTTGAAAGGCGTCACCCCTCAAACTGTAACTACGAGTAAGCGACGTTTCCGTTACAAGGTCAGGCTCCCGTCTCTCACAGCATCTTCTTTACCTTGAGATACTACTAGACGCCGAGTACCACGATTTTATTGAAAGCTGTGAAAATGTTATTAATTGTGTTACTATTTTATTTTAGGTGCATCATGAATTTAGTGTTCTTCACATTAATTTAATTTAACCTAAGTGTAGAAATAATAAGCGTTACAAAACCCTTTTTTGAATATTGCCTGCACATCTCGTGCAAAGGGCCAGTGTACCGTGAATTGATCAAGCGAAGCTTTCTATTTTCTGTGTTCGCGTGTATTCCGGAAAAAAAAACCATCAAAGTTTGACGTTGAGCCATTTCGGAATAAATGTCAGCCATTGAAAGCTTTTTTCCAGTATTTCGGTGAAAGTACAGTTTGACAACTAGAGTATTGATAAAAAAGACTATTTTATTTAGACGACCATAAACTATCTTGGAAACGATCAGTAAAATAAAGCATGAACGTCATCATAAACCCAATATTAGCCAATCTAACCAGCGCACTGGTTACATTGGCTAATTGCAGCGGTGCAATTACGTATCTTTGACAAGTCGTAAAAACGGCAAAAGTAATCGAAAAACATCGATGGTCGGTTGGTTTTAATAACTCCACATCTTTACGAATAAAATCGTTGTCTAATTAAAAAGTGGAGAAAATGACGGGTCGTTTTATCCACTTTCTACACGCCTTCTATCCGTTACTACTTCCTATTAAGTTTTGCCTATGTCAGATAAGTCGCATTTTGGAGATTTTACACATCTATTTTTTTTGTAAGCATCCCTTGTAAGTATTCCATGCTTAAATGTAGTTGTTTCATAATACCGTTTGATATGGTTATTAACCATATCAAACGGTATTATGAAACAATATAATATTTGTACAATGCACGTAATAAGGCATCTTCGTACCTAGATCTACATTTGATTTATCTATCGGGCAGATAGTGGTTCATGTTCTATTGCAGCACAATTTACTGCGGAGGTAAGCGGTACTATTAATCATATCATGTACCATACGTAATCACCATACCAACCATGAAGTATGATATGGTATGGGCCATACTATCTACTCATACCTACTACCTACATACATATTATATCTGCAAGTCAACCAATCTGCCTCCAGTCTAAACAGACCATCATCTACCTAGCCTTTTCCCAACTATCTTGGGGTCGGCTTCCAGTCTAACTGGATGCAGCTGAATACCAGTATTTTACACGGAGCGACTGCCTATCTGACCTTTACAACCCAGCCGGGACCAACGGCTTCACGTGCTTTCCGAGGCACGGAGGGGTCTTGGTATGTAAAGATGGTCACCCATCCACGGACTAACCGCGGCAAGCGTAGCTTAACCTGGTCGATCGACTCGTGCAGCTATTGTAATTTAGCCACAAGCCCCTCCGTGCCTAAACAGATGCAGCGTTATAAAATCTGCATACAACTACATTAATAAAATGAAAACTGTAAGTTCTACAAATCTCTACTGGATAGACCAATTAATACTTCTTTTCTTAGAATGAAAACAATATTGTTTTACAAATTAACAGATGCTAAATAAGACGATAATAGAAACGTTTACTAAAAGTAAGCTCTTTCACTGTACTTTCAGTATAAAAGTTTCCTTTTAAAGGGAATTACAGTTCAGATACTGGGTACAACCTTCACTACTGCAACGTGTCCCACGTTTGTGGTGCATTCTACGAAACGAGAAAATAATAAACCAAGTGCGACACATCTAATAGCGTTCCGTGGCTTTTTCAGTTGTTTTTTTTATAACTTCCACATAAATATGAAAAAATGCAATGGTAAAGATTCCCAGTACTAATGAATGAACAAGGATTACCTCATTTCAACTTTATGTTTTTGAAACATAATGATGTCTAGGAGATAATATATGTCTCGAAATCGCGAACCGAGAAAACCAGCATACGGACGGACATAAGATCAAAGTGATTAGATAAAATTACCATATATTTCCACATGTACAGAAAAGAACGAAAACATTTATTTTCACATCTGCAAGTGATGGCGACGACCAGTATATAGGTAAGTACATACACCGTTATTGCGATTATCATAAAAGGAGATTATGGTAGGACGACTGGTAGCGGCATCCTTCTTACAGTTTAGCACAAATAGTTATATTATAAGTATGCCTGGTTGCCGGTATTTCTCCGGGGAAAACAGACATGTTATAACGTGTGTGTGTGTGTGTGTGTGTGTGTGTATATCCAGACCAAGATTATTAATTACTTTCTCGGTAACTAACAGCTTGCCGATCGTGACTTTAGTCCCACGCTATCGATACTTGCACTCGTACAGCAGTTGATATAACAATTGACAAAATCATCATTGATTTTTGTTGAGTTGATCACGTCACTTCAATTATGACTGCTGATAATTATAAACACGGAGCATTTGGTAGGCATGTAATTTACCTGTTTGCCTTAAAGATTATCCTTTGAGTTAGCTCGCGATTTTTTTTCTTAGTTTGCGACATTCATAGCAGTGTACTTAGGCATGATAAAATCATTGAAGAATATCACTGATTTCTATATACGAGTATGTTATCTGACTCATCCCTAGTACCTATACAGAACAAAAACTTACATATATAAAAAAAAAAATAGTCTACAAATTATGTTGAACAATGTAAGTAAAGAAACGCTTTCCTTGTAAACAAATATACAAACAAACTTTTTCTTCGAGGCAACAATAGAAAGCATTCTTTCAGAAAAAAACAAAGTGACGAAAAAAAGTTCCCTGAAAATGCTTTGAATAAAATTGTTCTTATTTTCACGCGTTCAGGCCGCGGTTCTACAACGTGCAAAGGGTGTATACATACTAAGGGCACGGCTTCTTTGGATGATTTCAAACGATATTGGAAAGGTTTTTTAATCCAATCTCTACATGTTCGGAAGTTATGAGAATTTTTAATACCAGAAACCGACCTTTTCAAATTTTAATAAACACATCACTCGGAAGAGATTTATCGTGATATTGGCAAGTATCGTGGAAATTTCTTGACCTATGTAGTGCGGTGAATTTGAATTTAAGAAACATAATGTAACCTAAATTTTGGTATTTATTCTTAGAGTATTTTATTTTGAGCTGAAACGCTGAGCTATAGTGATTCTTTACCAGCTGTTATCTTTAGAGCTTAAGGATAGCAATAGGGTTTCTGTTAAACCCTGTACCTATAGTGCCTCGGCAAAGTTTGCAGATGCACATACTGACGGCTTTGATACACAATTTTTATTTTTGAGGGTTGGAAATCATCAAATAACTTTTCCCGCTCTGGGTGGAGCAGGAGGGCGTGTCAGACTTTTACTGACTAAAACCCACCCACCCGTGTTCTCTCAGTTGCCTGTGTGCCAGAGGCCACGGTATCTCTTTCGAACAACCCAAATCTGCACTGTAGCGTAAGAAATCTGCCCTGCTACTCTGCAGGCTGCGTGACATTCCCAACATTATCCTGCAATCGATAACCGCCTGGGCAGACACCCCATTAGTGTGACAGCTCACAAACAGGGCCCGATCTGTTTTAATCATCATCATCATTTCAGCCAACAGACGTCCACTGCTGGATATAGGCCTGCCATAAAAGGGGGATTTTGCCATAATCGCCACGCTTGGCAGGCGGGTTGGCGAACGCAGTATGGTGGTAAAATGCATAGAGAACGCTGCTGCCCATGCTACTGCTGTTTTAATAGGCTAAGTTATTTTGTTACTAACACTAAAGACCGCATTGCAGTCTGAATTAATAAAGCTTAATAATAATAATACATTTCTCTGCAAGCTGTGAACTACTTAAAATATGTCTTAGAATGCAGTTTAAGTATTTCTTTGTTCAGTGCCCGGAAACTTCGATTTGCAAACCATTTTCACAAGATTGGGGCCGCGAGCAAGATCGAGCGACACTATTATTCTCAACCACTTCTACTCGGCTGAACGAAGTTTTACATTCAGCTCGGTTTTACATCAGTCCCTATTGTAGTAAGTAGTCCCTGTTTTAATTGAAGACTTAAGGTTCCACAATTGCCAACGACCACTGGATGTATTTTCTCGTTATTGAAGAATCAAAGGCTCAGTGGTTTTCGAAGTTTTACAAATTTAATTAGAGTCGCGAGAACGCTTGAGCTGCCACGACAGCAGTTGTCAAAGAACTTTAGTTTTTCAGTCTCAGTGCGGAGATGAATAATTCAGTGGAGTGAAAGAACGCTAGTTCTTGCAGTCCATTAATAGAATTGAGTGATAGCTTCCTAAAGCTAAAAGAAAAATGAAATATTAATGATCGTGAGTAAAACATAATTATGTTTTAATATTGTAGGTACCAATGAGCGGAAATTAAAATGTTCTTCTAACATTACGAAAACCGACTTTTTTTTTTAAATATACAAATTAATAATATTATTACACATGCACATTTTACTTATGCTGGAAAATAAAACCATCTTTACTTTGTTTACTATTGCTACGAATTGCGTAGCAAGATGCTACGAACATCTAAGGAACGACCGTCAAAGATTTAAACTATAAAATGTTGTGTATTACACGATACATATAAGTTCAAATAAAATACCATACAAACAAGAAAAAGAACTCACTGAATGCATAACATCCTCCATTATTTAAGTTGGTGGAAAATATTGAGCATGACTTGTCGTAGCAAGGTCCGTAGCAAAAAGCACTTCTAGGCTTGTTGACATCACACATTTGAACTGTAGCGTTTTTTGCACCACATGTGAGCATCACGGAATCATTAAAACTACAAAATTAAGCGCACCCCAAGATACATTTCTCTTAAGTTTTTTGAATATCAAATCACCTTAATTTGAAAATCATTGCTACGACTTGCCGTAGCAAAGTGCTACGGACGTCTACGAAATCAAGACATTACAAAATGATTAAAACTACGAAATGTTGTGTATGAAACCATCTGAACTTTAAAAAAGTACTTCGTGTGTCTACGAAATGCAAATACTAAATAATATTTTGAATAATCATTTGATTAGTAAAAATACAAAACAACAAGAACCACTGCTACGGCATGGCGTAACAAGGACGTCTACGAAATTCTAAGACGTCACAGAAAATATTTTATTTCATTTTCCTTACAAATTAATAGCTGACCCGACAGACGTTGTCCTGTCCGTCCAAAAGTCATTCATACAAAATCCCTACCCTACCTACCCAACCTGCCCAACCTGCCCTACCTACCCTACCTACCCAACCTACCCTACCCTACCCTACCTACGCTACCCTACACTACACTAACCTACACTACCCTACCTACCTACCCTAACCTACCTACCATACATTGAGATGTAAGCTATCCTATCTTTCAAGTTGGATCAAACTGCACACGATGTACAAATTTGATTAAAATCGGTTAAGTAGTTTAGGAGTCCATCGCCGACAAACAACGTGACACGTAATTTATATATATTAAGAAGATAGTGCCGTTACAGGTGCGTCTCTTTCGTGTGTAGATATGATATTTCCTTTCAAGAGTGGAAACGTAAAAGGAAAAACCACAGGCAATTCAACGTACTCATACATATACTTATGTGTGTATTTTCTATCGGTGATATGCCTTAGAGAATTGCACTACAGTTCAGCGGCCATTCTTGGATGTAATGCGATTTACTTGCCAGACGCGCACTGTCAGTTCTTAAAGTTAAATAATGATTCGCGTCTGTTTAACCATACATTTTTGATGTTTAAACATCGCTTAACTTTCAGCAACATATTTTATAAATAAGGAAGTATAAAACTAGTTACAAATACAACACAAATGATGTAAAAAACAAATAAAGAAAATTAGAAATATCTACCAACTAATGATTGCTCTCTAAGAGTATTGTATGGTTTTATTCAAATTAATTAATTATGAAATAGGAGAATGTACCTTATTGTTCGAATGGATTACATTTACTCTGTGGGGCTAATTAAGAATTTATGATTCAGTATTTTCCTTTAAATAATAATCATTCATTATTTTGTTGTATCCTATATTTTTGTACCTAGCTTTAACTAAGCATTTTGTAACATCTATTTTACAATAGGTATGGAATGCAATAAATGATTATGAATATTATTTTTTCCAGATCACAAGCGCTCGTAGATTTGATTTTTTATTCATAGATATTCTCTGGGCTCTGGAAAAACGTGTATTACTCACCAAATGGTCTTGTTAACGGTGCAGGTTGTTCGAAAGAGATATCGCCGCCTCTGGCACACAGGCTACTGAGGGAACACGGGTGGGTTTTAATCAGTAAAAGTCTGACACACCCTCCTGCTCCACCCAGAGCGGGAGAAGTTATTTGATGATTACCCATCCTCAAAAAAAAATAATGGTTTTGTTAACGCTAGATATACGTAACTACAGTCGACAATGTACCAATTTATTGTTTTCGACCGATTTCGTTCGGCTCGGCTCCGGTAGCTCGGGGCAGGTAATCAAGTAAAATGTTATTTCTGTGTGTCTTACCCTCAATAAGAGATTGGAATGATTTTTTGTACTAATAGACTCTTTATTGAACTTTCAGTCAAGGGTCTTTCGATGTTTGTGGGCTCGGGGCTTTACCTTCGGATTTGTCAAGCATATTATACGAATACTACTACTTTTCAATGACATGTTTCGTGTACTAACATGTTCATTCCGTATTGAAAAATGCTGTGGTTGTCATGGTTTAAAAAAAAAAACGTCCTTTTGAAATACAACGTGCACATAATAAACGCAAGACCTCATAAATATGTGAGCACCATGTATCTAAGTATCTATGATAAAATTAATTTATCTGTCATTGCTTAACTTTAATTCTTTTGACCTATTTTGGCATGGTAATTTTATTCTAGGTGCATCGTTTTCACACATAATTATAGTATGTTAAATATTGTATTTAAAACATTTGAAAAGAGTAACGGTGGAGTTTCTTGCCCATTCTTCTCCATACAAAACTACATTTTGGAAAGGGCGACTAGAATCAATTATATTTTAATGTAAATGATGACGTTCAAATGTGCCGTTTAAGTGCCTATTTGAAATAAATGCTTTGACTTTGATTTTAACATAGAACCCAATTACAGTATTGAGTTAAAAGCATAATACAATGACAAAAACTTATTTTAAAAGCTAACTGTTATTTGTTGACTCTTGCATTACTATAGGCATTTAAAATAGAGTTTTATAGACTTCGAATAAGATTGAATTTTCTTTGGCTTAATCAGCGATAGGTACGACAAAATGCATTTTTTTTTAAATGCCGATATTAAAAGTTACTGAAATTGATTCTGTAGTCAATTAGGAACAAACTACTTTCCGTTCTTGCGTTTGTTCTGGTACACCTTGTATAATTTGTAAACACCCGTTTTTAATGTCATAATATATTTAAGTGGCGGGCGGTTTCAAAATTCCGTCCTAAAACTACGGGACTTGCTCGTTAAGGTGCCAATGACTTTACATAGCGCATTGACAAGTGATATGCGTCATGAAAAGTATAGGTCCAAATTCGACTTTACCAGCGTCTAAAATCTTACCGCGATGCGGCAGGAGTTCTGCCAGGTTATTCCAAAAAAAGAGGGGTAATTACCGTATTCTAAAGAACCAATCTGCAACTGTCAAAAATACCTCGAATTTCCTTATATTTTTGACACTGATTGTCGCCGAGACGATATAGATTATGAACATTTTTTAATACCAGAACTGGCCTTGTGGTACAGACGCCAGCACATCCAAGCTACCCCAATCGGTTAAATTTCTTTAATAGATTTTAAACTTTGTTATATTATAAGCAAAATGTTAATGGTCAATTGGGAAAATTTGACACTTTGGGGTAGCTTGATGTGCTGGCATCTGTACAAAAGACAAAAATATGGAAAAAATATAAATTAAATAAATTGCATGGCAAAATAATGTTCATGGCGCACAGAAGTGAAATATTTTGCGTTGTAGGCGGCATGAAAAGTATGTACACGGAAAAGCACCTCATGCCGTATTATGTCAGTCGCACCGCACGTTGAATCTGAATTACGAGTATAACGGCAGTACGTGCGCGCTCGTTGTTAGGAAAATAAACAGATCGAGAAAGAAATGAAAGCTTTCATCTTCACGGAGATGAAAAGTGCAATAATCCTGTCGGGAACAAATTAAACTTTATTGCCTACTCGTGTAAAACAGGATGATCTCTGAGAGGCCTGAGTCTGCAGTGCTGGGAGGGAATCTTTGTCCAACTTCATGTGAAAAGATGACACTGTAACTATGATAATTTTGTGTAAACTATGACATGTTTTTTTTTACATGATTATGACATTTTTGATTTATTTTATCATCTCAATTATTTTACTGTGATTGAGAATGTTGAATTTTATTTTAATATTGACTAACATAGTTTCAAAACGGTAGGTTTCAACTGCAAAGGTTTATTAAGTCTGATAGACTTTTTAATATCGATGTTTTGTTTTAACATATTTTTCTTTAACTGTAAGAACGCCAAATCAATGTAGTACAGAAAGACAAAATGTTTTACATAAAATTAGGACGTCACGTTTGTTCATGTATTTCTAAAAATATTCAAAACTAAGGAAGGAACCCTAAAAAAAATTGTGCTGATAATGTGGCAAAAAGTATAATACGTTTAATTTATTCATTCTATTAAGTAATTTAACTAGCCACGTTTTAAAAAAACATAAACTCTTCAAACATCTTATTTCGTTGGGACCGTTTAACCTTATTGATGGTGATATGGCAAAATAATGCTTACTAGGGTCGCCCAGCGGTCGAAATTCGACTATGTCTTTTTGTTAATTTGACATATTTCTAATGCAATATTATATAAAATTATTAGCTTTCTGCACTCTTTTCCATATCCATTTATGTGTGCCAAATTTCGTCTTCCTAGTCCGCGTAATTATCGTACAAAGGGAGATGATTTAGATTATGCTTCACGTATTAATATAATAGATGACCGTGGTAATGATGCTTCATGAGCACCCATGGCAAGCTTGTTTTAAGCGGTGCCGCGTTGTACGTGGTCATAATAGAATTAGTTTTATTCAAAAACACACTGAGATAGTATGAATAATAAAGTCTTTATATTGAGTAAATTTAATACATAGATACCATGTTTACTATGAATTAAAAATTCTGCTGACTTTGACGAAACTATGTATATTCGTGCCGAAGCTTCTCAATACAGGTTGCAATTTACATATCGGTGTTTCGTCATAAATTGGCAATTTCGAGCCTTTGAGGCGATAAGGGCGACGCTGGCTAGAGAGTGAATGAAGCGAGTGAACAGAACCTTGTTTGGGTCTTCTCATTGCCATTTTAGATGGCTGGTGGTCAGCGGGTGATCGCAGTGACAGGGAGGAAGGGAAATCTTTAGAGGACCTTTAATTAAATGAGGTCTCACTAGCGTAGAAATGTAAGACAGGCTTAAGTTTATAGAATTTAAGTAAATATGTATGATGTTTTGTAAATGTAAGTAAATTTAGAAATAATTCTGTTTTTCGTAAGATATGTAAGGAAGGGTTTTTACAAATAAAGAGGAGCCGATGAACTTTTCTCGGAATAGAAACTGTAGAACAATATACTTGTATTGTATAATTGAATTGTAGCATTTATGCAAATAAATTAGAGAAGTTTCAGTCAAGAGATTTTTACAGCCGTAGTGTTAATTAAGGGCAGTATTTTTTATTTATTAGTGTGTTTATTAGTTGTACATTAATTCGGTGTTGCTGTGTTTGTAGGGGACAGCATGATTCATGGTTTAATTTTGAGATCAGAAAAATAAAATTGTTTCTGTAAAATTAATAATAAGTTTTTTTTATTTAAATTGTAGCTTCTTAGGGTCAGGAACTATGTGCCTTGTATTTATGAATTTGAAATCATTGATCGAGATAGGCAGATAAGCAGTCACTCTACGTAATTTAATGATGATCAACTGCATCTAATTACACTTCAAGCCTAGCCGACCCCGACATAATTGGGGCAAGGGTAGGTACCTACTCTATAGATAAGTATAATTTGATATTAATTTGGCGAAATAGTTGTATGTTAGCTTGAAAAGTTCTTATTCTTATAGCCTGTGACAGAACTAATTCATCATATGGAAATGACCTTAAAACATCTTTACAGGAAAATAAAATTTTGAAAGCTCTACGGTTAATTAAGGTACGATCGTATCTGGCTACCCAGTAAAACCATATCGCAACAGGTTATACTTCTTTTATCTGACTTCGTGCTGTAACACCCTCACATGCTTTGGCGGGAGCGAGATGGAGAATATGCGCGCGCAATGGTCTTTTTCGCATGAGGGTTGCAAAAACAAGCACTTACACGGCAGTCAAAGTGTTTTTCATGAGGTTTTGTATGAGAATTCATCTTCAACTTGTTGTTATAACTGTGTGTATTCCAGGATAGCTCTCGTATTTTGTTGCACCTCTCAGGTATTGTCTTTCAGAAACAGCCATGTCATATACATGCCATGGCAATAACCTGTTTGTTTTATGTTTTTTTTTTGCAGACGGTTTACTTTTTAGGTTTTTTTTTTAATTTTGGAGAATAATTATATGAATTTAAGACTTGTGGTAAATAATGTTAGCCGCAGGGGTCGATCGATCAGGTTAAGCTGCGTTTGCCGCGGTTGATCCGTGGATGGTTTCGGGTTGGCCTCGGAAAGCACGTTAAGCCGTTGGTCCCGACTGTCATTTGTGGATTTTGGACAATTGTCACGGGCCGTCAGAATCCTGAAAGTCTTACGCAGTAACTGGGTCGTGGAGGTCAGATAGGCAGTCGCTTCATTTAAAATACTGGTATTCAGCTGCAACCAGTTAGATTGGAACCCGACCGCAACATAGTTGGGAAAAGGCTAGGCACATTTTGAATTACATGAAATTGTCTCATCATCATCATCATCATTTCAGCCGAAAGACGTCCACTCCTGGACATAGGCCTCAAGCTCCGCCACTTCGACCGGTTCTGTGCTTCTCGTATCCAGCGGACTCCCGCGGCCCTCACAAGGTCATCTGTCCACCTTGTGGGAAATTGTGAAATTGTCTATCAGCTTCTATTTCTATAGGGTTATTTTCACTTTTGTTCTTGTATTTGAATATGATGGTGGGCATGTGTTTTGGACCAATAGTAGGCCACATTAATAGTCCTATTAAAATCACAAAAAAAAGTGAGAAATATCGACAACATTTACTTTTGCAATAATATAACCAGCTATTCATAAAATTACCCAAAGCGAGTGGTAGTATGATAACTGCTACGTTTTAATTTTATAAAGGTTTAGGGCGATGCACCTAATATTTATATTCCTAACCAACGTAAACACAGTGAAAAAATCCTGGCCCACGTTACTAAACCCAAAATATCCCTGATGTAATGGAATATTGTTGGTTTAAAACGTCCTATCTAACCTACTTCTCATCGAACACATCCTTACATCATAAAAAAACTCAACGCTCCTTTAGATACTATCCCAAAGAGAGAATCACAAATCCAAATGGCGTGATTTTTATTCACGGTTTACTTATCCGGCTAAGCCGCGAAAAAACCCAGCGATTTTTAAATAATACTCACCCTGACGTTAGTTGCCTATTTAGAAATTAAAATAATCGACTACGTTCCGAATCAGTTCGGTGTCAGGTGACATCCTCGTGCACTTGTTCCTTCCCCTCCCTAATTCCCCCGTGGCATCTTTTCCACAGCGTTAGTAAAGGTTATCGCGCTTTGATACATCCTGTACGGAAACGTGGCTTCATACCCGCGGGTAAAACATCATTTGCATATTAAAATTAGTTATTATGAACTTCAAAATAAGCAACTATCTAGGTGCCTAACCTACTTTAAATTTTGTGAAAATAGTTTTCAGTTTCAGCGTAATTTACATTTACTATTCAGTATATTTAGTTGATCTAAATAGACGGAATAGGTTTAAATTACGTTTTATAGTACATACTAACTAATTTCATGATTCAGTCCAAAGCTCACAAACGCAAGATTTTTATCTTATCAACTGGTGAGGCGAGAGCAAGAGACACGACGCGGCGACGTACAGTTGTCCGTGTGAGAAGCATATCGCCCTTCAGTACGATAGAATGGGAAGTTCTTACCAAAGGCTGTGGGTGTCAACCTCAGTCGACACCCTATAGTCGTAAGTTATGGGAACTTACGACTAAAGGCTGTCGGTGCTTCCGATTTTTTTCGCTTTTAGTAAATTGTTGAACGTTTACGTTCCTGCATATAAGTGCTACCTAATGTCACAACACTGATACACTGACTGGTGGATTCTTAGAGATTATTCCTGAGAAACGGCTGTCACTGAAATCATATTAAAACAGTAGATGGTAAATCCCGGTATTTTAAATTAAGTCACCACCCACCATAGCTATTGTAATAATATTTACAAATGTTATTTAAACATTAGGGACGTTATTACAAAACAATATCAGCTGAAAAAATTAACGGGCAGTCATTTACCTAATCTTACGTCGGTTGGTAAATTGGTGTCTGCCACACCAATTTACCAACCGACGAACCGACGAAAACATGAACAGTAAGGAAAAAGAAAATTGGTCGATTATATAATTCTACAATGTCAGTACAAAAAAATACCCAACTAGTGTAATAAATGAATGGGCAATAAAATGTGGGAATGGGTAGTTAAATAAATAGTTCTGTAGTTCATAGGTTATGTTAGAAGGGGTGCGGGTTTGTTCGAAAGAGACACCACAGCCCCTGACATACGGGCTACTGAAGGAACACGGGTGGGTTTTAGTCAGTAAAAGTCTGACACGCCCTCCTGCTCCACCCAGAGCGGGAGAAGTTATTTGATGATTTCCCAACCAAAAAAAAAAAAAAAAACCAGTGCGCTGGTTAGATTGGCTAATATTGGGTTTATGATGACGTTCATGCTTTATTTTACTGATCGTTTCCAAGATAGTTTATGGTCGTCTAAATAAAATAGTCTTTTTTATCAATACTCTAGTTGTCAAACTGTACTTTCACCGAAATACTGGAAAAAAGCTTTCAATGGCTGACATTTATTCCGAAATGGCTCAACGTCAAACTTTGATGGTTTTTTTTTCCGGAATACACGCGAACACAGAAAATAGAAAGCTTCGCTTGATCAATTCACGGTACACTGGCCCTTTGCACAAGATGTGCAGGCAATATTCAAAAAAGGGTTTTGTAACGCTTATTATTTCTACACTTAGGTTAAATTAAATTAATGTGAAGAACACTAAAGCGAGCGGGAGAAGCTATTTGATGATTTCCCACCCAAAAAAAAAAAAAAAGGGTGACAAACTGAGTGCCGCCGCCGCCGCCCGCGCCGTAGCGGCCGGCGAGCGCTACGTACAAATTAGATTTCTGACCCACTATAATTCGTTCGTTCCGTTGTTCGAAAAAGATACCGCTGCCCCTGGCACACAGGCTACTGTGGGAACACGGGTGGGTTTAAGTCAGTAATAGTCTGACACGCCCTCCTGTTTCACCCAGAGCGGGAGAAGATATTTGATGATTACCCAACCAAAAAAAAAAAAACCACTATAATTTCGTACGTTCTACGATATCTATTATCATCATCATTTCAGCCGGAAGACGTCCACTGCTAGACATAGGCCTCCCCCAATTTGGGGGGCTTGCCATAATCGCCACGCTTGGCAGGCGGGTTGGCGATCGCAGTATAGTGGTAAAATGTATTGAGAACGCTGCTGCCCATTCTCTAGTAAGTCCCTTAGTCGCCTCCTACGACACCCACGGGAAGAGATGGGATGATGCCATTCTTTACGTCCGGCACCACACGGTACATATTTATTATATTATTAGGTTAAGAATGAGTTTCTGTACAGCTGTCATCTGAGACGTCACTCCAACGCCTATAAAAGCGGTTGTCCACTGAACCGCGCCCCTTTTTTGCCCGTCAGCGCTCGTGCAGTGAGGTCGTTGGATATCGTCTCGGATCACAGCTAAGTGTTTGGTGGTCATTTCCTTTAAATATTGCCTTGTCTATTATGTTTTGTTGGAAGTTGATTGTTTCTTATTAAATAGTGCGTGGTTGTTTCTTAATTATTTAGTTGGTTATTTTTAAATATAAGTTAGGCTGATCTGACGGTTGTTTTTTTTATTGAAATACCACTCCTGGTCCCTAAGATCAGAAGTGGGATTCGCCCTGGTCCACTAAATTTGATTTACACTAGGAAACAATCAACTTAAATCGTTGTTTTGAAAAATGTCTCGATCAAGATCGCGTAGTGTGTCATCCGAATCGAACTACCCACAGAAACGCATACATAAACGTAAACGTCACCGTTCCCGCTCCCGCGATCGAGCCCGTTCCCGTTCTCGTTCTCGTTCCCGCGATTGGTCCCGTTTCCATTCTCACCGCGTTTCACGTTCGCAAGCTCGTCATAAGTCGCGTGACCGATCGAACCGAAGATCTCGTAGTCGGGAAAGCTCCGTAAAACAGGCATTGCAAATGATCGTCACGCGTTTGAATGCAATCGAGGAAAGTTCCGCAAGCGTACCCCAAACTCCACCGCGACCCGCTGGTCACAACACGCCTCAAGATGTTAGTGTACCTTCAACGACACAAACATTAACAGAAATACTGAACATGTTGAATCCTGTAAAGTCACATGGTTATTACGTATCCAATTTTGATCCCGGTATCCATGACATTGAGGTGTGGTGTGAAGAGGTGGAACGCGCTAAGTTATCAAATCATTGGAATGATTACGAATGTCTTTCGCGAGTGTCTAACTGCCTTAAGGGCGATGCAAAAACTTGGCTTAGTGAGTGGAATACCAATGATCGTTGCTGGTCTAATTTTAAATTAGAATTTAAACCGTTGTGCCCTCGCAAACTCGACTACGCCAATATTTTGTTTGAGGTTATGAATTCTACTTCAGATAAATATTCGACTTATGCAGAATATGCCCGGCGTTCGTTGTTACGGTTGCGAATTGTTAAAGGTCTCAGTAATGAGCTAATGGTGCAGATCGTAGTACGTGGTATTACCGACCCACATGTTCGTGCAGCGGCCGCGAATGCCGACTTAACAATTGATAATTTGGTATCGTTTTTAGCAATTTATGTCAAGCCTGGCCATAGCAAGAATGAGACACGCGTGTCTTCCTCTAATACAACAAAAAGGCGCCATATTGCTACTAACGATAAATGCTTTTCTTGTGGTCAGACTGGACATAAAAGCTACAAGTGTCCGAAAAATCAGAAACGTCCGGAAAGTGCGACAGAATCTTCGAAAAGTCTTTCAAAACCAACATGCTCGTTTTGTAAAAAGATCGGGCATAAGGAAGTAGACTGCTTTGCTAAACAGCGTTCAGAAGCACGGAACGATAATAATCAAAGAAAGGTTAACCTGTGTAGGGAACTCGCGAGTACTTCTAGTGACAGTGATGTATCTACTGCTGTCATTCAAGGTATTCCAGTAGATGTTCTGATAGATAGTGGTGCGATTAATATTTCTTTGATCTCCTCAGACGTCGCCAAATTATTTTCCTGTCCGCGTAGGTCCACTTATTGTGTTATTAAAGGGGTGAGTGATAGCGAAATAGTTTCTCGAGAATACGTGACTCTCACTATCGAATTCGAACACATCGCCCTCGAAGTGGACTTAGTAGTCATACCCTCTTCATGCATGAACGCCCCAATTGTCATAGGAACGGACGTTCTTAACAGAAATGACATTGTTTACATTCGCACAAAACATAAACAGTACTTGAGCCGTGCTCTAAATGAAGTTTCTCAAGTACACTCCACTCAAACTGATATGCGAATTAAAGTAGATACGCCCCTTCAGGGAGATGATCTTGCTGCGCTAATGGTCATCATTAATGAGTTCTCAGAGTTTCTAATATCTGGCACTGCTACCACTACAGTGAAAACAGGACAGATGCATATCAGTTTGATAAGCGAGACGCCTATAGTTTATCATCCCTACCGTCTTTCCTACCAAGAAAAAATTAAAGTAAGAGAGATCATACGGGATTTGTTGGATAAAAACATAATAAGAGAATCGGAATCTGAGTACGCCAGTCCTATTTTACTGGTAAAAAAGAAAGATGGCTCTGATAGGTTATGCGTGGATTTTCGTGCTCTCAATCGGATTACCGTTAAGGACAGATATCCACTCCCTCTCATAGATGACCACATCGATCGCCTAGGATCCTCTAAATACTTCTCTTGTCTTGATATGGCCTCAGGATTTTTTCAAATTCCGATTCATGAGGATTCTATCCGCAAAACTGGTTTTGTTACTCCCGAAGGCCACTATGAATTTTTGAAGATGCCATTTGGTTTATGTAATTCCCCCACAGTTTACCAGAGAATAATAAACAGCACTCTTCGGAAGTTGATTGAGGCCGGGAATGTCCTTGTGTACGTTGATGATGTGCTCCTTGTGAGTGAAACCATTGCTGATGGCATAAAATTATTGCGCGAAGTGCTTCAAACACTCACCCAGGCCGGCTTCTCAGTCAATATCCGAAAATGCTCGTTTCTAACCACTGAAGTAGAGTACCTAGGCCGCATTGTATCACATGGTCAGGTTAAGCCGAGTCAGCGCAAAATCTTAGCCTTGGTAAATA
Source organism: Polymixis flavicincta (assembly GCA_949987655.1). Lineage (NCBI taxonomy): Eukaryota > Metazoa > Arthropoda > Insecta > Lepidoptera > Noctuidae > Polymixis > Polymixis flavicincta. The sequence goes on along the minus strand of OX465171.1, from coordinate 24,898,275 downwards.
CCCCGGCTCCGACAAACGTAAAAAAAGTCCGGCAATTCTTGGGTTTAGCTGGGTATTTTCGACGTTATATCGAGGGTTACGCGACGAAAACAGCAAGTATCTCGCGTTTAACTAAAAAGGACGTAAAGTTCGAATGGGGACCCGAGCAGGAGTCTGTTCGACAAGACCTATTAAAGAGGCTAACAAGTGAGCCCATACTTGCTATTTTCGATCCTAGCCTACCCACGGAGCTCCACACTGACGCTAGCAGTGCTGGATATGGGGCCGTACTAATGCAAGCCCATATAGATGGCACTAAACGAGTGGTAGCTTACTTTAGTAAAGTTACACAAGGCGCTGAAAGTAGGTACCACTCCTATGAATTGGAGACGCTGGCTGTTGTCAGGGCATTGCAGCATTTCAGGCATTATTTAATTGGGATAGAGTTCAAAATCATAACTGATTGCAACGCCCTGAAATCAACCGAGCGCAAAAAAGACTTGCTTCCTCGAGTGGCACGCTGGTGGATTTACCTGCAAGATTTTAACTTCACCATCGAGTATCGAAAAGGCACACTAATGTCACATGCCGACTATTTAAGCAGGAATCCACTGCTGGCACATGTAAGTCAGGTTGACAGACCTCGCAACTGGGCTCAGATTGCACAGAGTGCAGATAACGAGACCCGGGACCTTATTCAAAAGTTAAATGAGGGTAATCTGGATCCACGACGTTACGTCTGTCAACATGATGTCTTGTATTACCGTTTCTCGCCCACTGGTGAAGAATCACGCCTATTGTGCTATATCCCCAAAGGCCACAGGCTAAGCCTGCTACGGATATATCACGATGAGCATGAACACATCGGGGTAGAGAAAACATTGGATCTTATCCTTAAGCATTTTTGGTTTCCCGGACTTAAAGCTTTTGTGTGCAAATATGTTTCCCACTGTCTTACTTGTATTTCAAAAAAACGCGTACCTCGAGCCCCATTACAACCCATAACATCATGGGAAAAACCAGACATTCCATTTAGCACTATACATGTCGACGCTTTGGGTCCTTTGCCAGAATCGAATGGTTACAAATTTGTACTAGTCCTGATCGACTCGTTCACAAAATTTTGTCTGCTCTACCCTATGTGTCGACAAGATGCAGAGGAATTAAAGCGCGTGTTTAATAACGCTATCTCACTGTTTGGTGTTCCAAAATTAGTAGTTTGCGACCGTGGTCGTATGTTTGAGGCATTTAGTTTTGTAAGTTTAGTTACCGAAATGGGCTGCAACATTCACTATATCACACCCGAAATGCATCATGCAAACGGCCAGGCGGAGCGTTACATACGCACTGTTTTGAACATGATTCGCATCGAGACGAGTAATAAAAATACTTGTTGGTCTGGTTTGTTATGGAAACTTCAATTAGTTTTGAATATAACAAAACATAAAACCACGAAATCATCCGCTTTAAACTTGTTAATTGGCACCGAGGCGACTACACCTATAATTCGTGCGTTGGTGCGAGATTTGGCGATGGAGGACGCTAACCCAAATCGCGAGGCCTGGCGTGAGATATGCAGGAGCCGCGCGAGTGAGCTCCTTAAAAGGAATCAGGACGAACAAGATTCTCGTGTTAATCGACACCGTAAATCTCCAAAGGGATTTAAATTAAATGATTTAGTATTTGTAATAAAGTATTCACAGAGTACTGGAAAGTTGGACTCCGGGATGAGAGGCCCGTACAAGGTCACAAAGATCTTACCAAGTGACCGATACGAGCTCAAATTACTGACTGGTGCTCGAGGCAAGACAACCCAGGCCGCGGCGCAATATATGGTACCGTGGAAAGGAGAATGGTGTCCAGACACCTGTTCAGCCTTTTTTGAATGTGAGTAATTGTTTGTATGTCACAGATTGATTCGCGTATGATGCTTTTCGTCGACTGCCCTAGCGGAGCCGCGATGAAACGGCGCGAATGCGAAGCTGGCAAACTACTGGCTTGATGCGCGCTGCGGTGCGACTACTCAGCCTCGCCGCCATGTGGTGACTGGTACTGCGGTGCTGATTGAGAAGACAGATACGCGCTGCGGTGCTTCTGTCTTATGTGCATATGATGGATTAGTGCTGCGGTACTCTTCCACTAGTTTTTGGACATGCGCTGCGGTGCCTCTGTCTTGCAGACACGGCTTGTACGTGTATTATCGGACATGTGCTGCGGTATCATGATCTCGATATTGTGTAGAAATGCGCTGCGGTGCATTTGTTGCGTAAACACTTTCTAATGAGAATGTGTGGCGCCGGATGATATAGAGTGATGGATGTGAGAACAATATAACTGCGATTGACTGAAAGCGATTTGATATATTAGCTGGATTGTTTCAATGAAAGGGGCCTCAAATGTGTGATGAACGAATGAACAGGCAAAAAAAAAAAAGCTTTTGGGTCCTCACTAATCATGTCATGATTTCAGGCGAAGATAATGGTGTTGACACGCAGGCAGGACCCTCGATTGATCCACCTGCGAGCCAAGACGAAGACCCAGCTCAAGGTGCCGCCACATCAGACGTGCCCGAGGACGGTGCACAGTCAGGAGAGGCCGTATTAGGTTAAGAATGAGTTTCTGTACAGCTGTCATCTGAGACGTCACTCCAACGCCTATAAAAGCGGTTGTCCACTGAACCGCGCCCCTTTTTTGCCCGTCAGCGCTCGTGCAGTGAGGTCGTTGGATATCGTCTCGGATCACAGCTAAGTGTTTGGTGGTCATTTCCTTTAAATATTGCCTTGTCTATTATGTTTTGTTGGAAGTTGATTGTTTCTTATTAAATAGTGCGTGGTTGTTTCTTAATTATTTAGTTGGTTATTTTTAAATATAAGTTAGGCTGATCTGACGGTTGTTTTTTTTATTGAAATACCACTCCTGGTCCCTAAGAATATCATATTATAATATCAGTTCCTTTATCTTTTTTATAACCAAACATAACACGAGGCATAAACTTAACGTTTTTTTTTGTGTACGTTCTAGGATACCTATTAATTATCATATTGTAATAGATATACTCGTATTTGACAAATTGTTAAAAACGGATGCATAAAACAAATTGTTGGGAATCCAGTCGAAAGCTCTTTAGCGAAAAACGATTGAAGAATACCTACGAATAAATTGTAGCCCGACTGTAAGAAAATGTATCCCGTAGATTTTACGCGATACTTCAGCATCCCGCAAATTCTACACAAAAACTATATACATTCAGACAACCAGACAAATATTCAAAAAAAAATATTTTCGGCATAAGAATCGTTCCCAGGCCTTCCAAATATTCCAACTGAAAGTGGAGTTTTGACTTCGCTACGATTGTATTATGCTTGAAGGTACAACAATAATGATTAAGATACTCGTAAATTGAAGATAATAAATATATCTACGGTCACTCCGTCAATCGGAAGTCAGTCATAAGCTTATCATTCTTCAATAAAAATCATGAAAATTTTCAGGATTAGCTTATTTTTAACCCCCGACGCAAAAACGACGGGGTGTTATAAGTTTGACGTGTCTGTGTGTGTGTGTGTGTCTGTCTGAGGCAACGTAGCTCCCGAACGGATGAACCGATTTTGATTTAGTTTTTTTTGTTTGAAAGGTGTATTAGTCGGGAGTGTTCTTAGACATGTTTCATCAAAATCGGTTCAGCCGTTTGAAGATTATCAGCTCTTTTCTGGTTGAAAAAGGGATTTTAGCCTCTGATCAACTCAAAATTTGGGATTCTATTACTTCAATGATATTAGACGAATAAAATAACCTTGAACTGATGCTGGAGCAACACTCGGAATTTCCAGGAAACCCAAGTTATTCACCAACAAACAGCAGAAGTATCGTGTTTGGGCTCATTGAAAAGGTCTTAATGAATAGATTATAGATAAATGGTGATTTAAGGGAGACATTAAGTTTAAAAAGCAAGAAATAAAAATTAAATTTAAAAAACCCCCGACCCCAACAAAAACTCAAAAAAGTAAAAAATAATATTTATAGGGCTTTTAATTTTAACGTAATATTTTGATCAGGGCATTGTCAAGTCGGGGGACGGTCAATGAAAACGCCAAACAGAGGCCTAGCCGTCCCCCGACTTGACCATGCCCTGATCAAAATATTACGTTAAAATTAAAAGCCCTATAAATATTATTTTTTACTTTTTTGAGTTTTTGTTGGGGTCGGGGTTTTTTTAAATTTTAAATTTAATTTTTTGTACATAAACAATTCAGGTGGCTCTACGATCCAAACAAGATACATATATTAAAGCCGCGAATAGCTTTTACATAAATAGCAACGTTGAAAATATTTACTTATGTTTTAATTAGAGACTGAATTTAAAAGCCGCCAAAAAGACTCTTTTTAGCCCGAAATTCGGTACTACTTAATATCAACTTAGTTAGTTATGAAAATATTTAAACATTTCTCCATAACAGAAGAACATTTCAGTATGGTCTAATTCACAATTGAATTGAACACAATTTTTTTTTATTGCCACACAAAACTATGATGTACCGAGATGACATCTTATGAAATTTTAATCTATTTTCGATGCAAAAGGCACTCTTTACCTGTTTTTTTATTTCTTAATGTTTAACTTGAAGTAAATAAAGAAATCGAAAGAACAAACAATTTATAACGAAGAGGCTTTAAAAAAATGCAAGCATTCAAACAGGTGTATGTGTAAGGCGTGAGGTTACAGCGGACGCCTATAACACGTTATTCAATATTGGTCTAGGACTGAAAACCTGCGCAGACAGAACAACAATTTTATTGTTAAGATAGCGGCGTTAGGGTAGAGTGCGGTTGGGTGACAGCCTAGGGCCTAGAAACAAAATAGCTGTTAGCGTTCACGCCAAACGCTACGCCAAAATGTATGGGAATGACATTACCTGCGGAAAAAATACGACGTAACCTTTCCGCAGGTAATGTCATTCCCATATTTTGTCGTAGCGTTTGGCGTGAACGCTAACAGAAATGTGTTTTGTCTAGGCCAGCTGGGCGCTGGATGTGAAAGGCACTGCAGGCGCTCCTTTATAAAATTCTAACCGATCACTTGTGATTATACACTATAAAAAAGCTCAGTGACACACGTTGGGAAGTCCTTATCAAATTAGTGCCATCCGTGACGCTTCAATTACTTTGGCAATTTAAACTCAAAAAACTGAAGTTCAAGTGTTCGGCTACTACATCCGAACATTTTAAAGATTTCAGCTTCATAGTTTCATTGCTTGTTTGGTAGGACGTACTTTTTCAAATTAATGTCATTAGTAAATCTCTACAATCAATAGACTGGATCTCGGGAAATGCACGAAAATGTTGAAAAAATGCTGCACTTTCTTATAAGAATATAGAAATACAGGCTTTAAAAGCGTCATTTTAACTACAAAGGAATTGGCTGAAGAACTAGAAATTAAACCTGTGTTTAGAGCCACAACAAGAATTAGATTTATTAAGCGTCAAGCAGGTGAAACGGCCCGCAATGAGCCTATAAATACTCCAGAAAAGAAAATTGAGGTTGGCTTTTTCCACTGTCTTTTGGACACTACATTAATTTTAGTCAATGAAAGATTTGAACAGTTAAATGACTATTCGAAATCTTGGTCTTTTTTGTACAATATAAAAAAGATTCCGGAAAAACTCGACCTTGCCAAACTCTGTGGTGATCGCCAATAGAAATTAACTGTATCTACGACTCAGATATAAGATGGTTGTTTGTTGTGCGATGAACTTGTAAGTCTAAAATATTTTTTGCCTGATCAGAACGTGCTTACTCCTGTATTTGTTTTAAATTTTATCAAAGATCGCAACTTACAAGTACTGTATCCAAATGTCTGGATAGCATTTCGAATCTGCCTGTAACGGTTGCTAGCGGGGAGAGGAGTTTTTTTAAGCTTAAGCTGTTATAAACCTATCTGCAATCGACAATATCTCAATCTACCTATGTAGATTGACAAACTTGGTAACTTTGTCAATTGAAAATGAAATTACTGAAAGCATCGACTTTGATAACCTAATAAAAGAGTTCGCCGATATAAAAGCTAGAAAAGTTTTTTTTTCTTTTAATGAATGGTTGTTTCATTAGATCCTTTGCCTTTTTTCGTATGGGTTTAAATTGCAGTTATGTGGTGCCGTAGATATATTGCCCAGGGCGCTGGTAGTGCTAAAACGGCTCTGGTTAGTGGATGCAATATTGCAGCGATGTTGATCGTAAAAATAGATATTTTATAAAAGTGGTTTTAGTTGCCTGTTATATATTACTTGCAGTGTGTTCCTAAAACATAAAGAATGCCGACTTATTTTTCAAGAATCAGGATGGAAGTTATTATTGTTTACTTTTAGTAGGAGTTCGGACCAAGTATGAGTAGTTTTGATTGATGTGTAGATATGTGGAATTCCACAAATGTGTCATCCAGCAGTGTTTATCACATGACAGACAGAGCGCTTTTAATAGTTTTTAGAAAATTTTGGCAACTTTTAGTGATACATATGGGGTTAGGAAAACAGTGGGTCAACGTTACTGGACTTATGTTGATGCGATTCCGGTTGGGCCGGCCGGCGCCGATCGATACGGTGCCGGTGGCTGGGATACTTTTGGTATGCAGCTCGATGTCGCTCGTCTCGTCATTATCAGTTGCAATATTGCCAACGAAAATATACTTGCTATGGGTACATGATTATGGTAGGAACGTACGGCAGTAGGGAGACGTACAGGTAAGAGGAGTAAAATGTTTAGATTTTAGACAATTCTAGTTTAAATTAAACGCATTTAATTATGTTTACTTTAAATTCTGACTAGCAAATTTTATATTTTGGCATGAAAACTAAAGAATTTCTCAAAAAAAACTCGGGTCTTTGAGAAATGGTTAATTCTACGAAGCATAAAATAGCATATTCTGTGTGTCCTTTGGTTTAATATTGTATACGTTATCATCGCGCGCTTAGTATGCATTCGCTCAGTTGGGAATATGAAATAATATTAGGTATAGGTAGTACAAATAAGACACGTAAATTCGAATAAATGATGTCGCTATCGATCGCAACTTCGCATTACGTCACAAGTTACCTTACATCCATTATTGTCTCTTTTAACGTAGGCATATCTATCTACGGCACAGCTTTAAAGCTAGTAGGTAACTTTTCGAACCGACGAAAAAACGGAGGAGGTTACTCAATTCGACGCGTATATTTTTTTTTTTTTTTTTTTTTTTATGTATGACCACGCATAACTTTTTCCAGAGTAGTCCGATTTTGATCATTCTTTTTTTATTGGAAAGGGTATACCTCGAAGTTGGTCCCATATAAATTTCGAAGAAAAATTCCAACCCTAAGGGTAAGAAAACAGGGGATGATTGATTGTTTACTCACAGATTTTAATACTGAGTTGTGTATTAAATCAAAAATTAAGCATGTAGTAATTAGTAGATTATAGCCAGAAAAAAATATAAAATAAAAACTTTTTAATAAAAAAATTAAACCGCCGAAAAACCGAAAAATAAAAAATTAACTAGCTTTGTCTAATCCCAATAAATAAGTTCGGAAGTCGGTGACTTTGGATATGTATTTGATTATATGTCACCGCCTTCCGAACTTATTTATTGGGATTAGACAAAGCTAGTTAATTTTTTATTTTTCGGTTTTTCGGCGGTTTAATTTTTTTATTAAAAAGTTTTTTCTGTTTAATGGAGGCACAGAACTAGGGTTAAGAGCGCTGTCACAGGTCCACTAGCGCCACTCCTTTAAAAAAATATTATCTCGTGACTGAAAAGGAATTATGAAAAACGGCTCAATCAGCTGTTTCGGTAAGTGTGTCTAGAATTTTCTAATACCTTTTAAAAGTTTCATATTGAGACACGAAGCAACAAAATACGATCTAGAGGAATGTCGCCGTTTTTCTTTAGATCGAATTTTGCTGCAAATTGGTTTGTTTTTATTTATATATTTATTATTAAACTCTCTCTTAAATGTGCAATGACGGGTCTTCAATAGCCACCAATAATCAAAAACCATGAATGCCCAATATAATATGAAATCCTCTCAGGTTGTATGCCCAGTTTGGGAAGGAAACCACTTAATATACACCATCCCCTACATATTTTAGGTGAAATATTCCAAACTTTATGTATTTTTTTATCAATTGGTGATTTATACAAAATATCTGGATAACCTTGACGTTTTATAAAAATGAAACCTAGCTAGATCGATTTAACGCCCCCGAAACCCTCTGCATACTAAATTTCATTAAAATCGTTGGAGCTGTTTCCTAGATTCAGATTATACCTACATGAATTGCTCGTTTAAAGGTATAGATTATTATTTATCTATTCAGGGGCAAAAACGTTGCAAAACTCAAGGTTAAGTTTGAGAACCTGTGGCCGGCGGATGCAGAGCACTGCTCCGTGCCTGCATCCCTAAGACCAGCGGCTAAAAGAAGACTACCCTATAGCATTGTAAGTACCTTTTTGTTTGTGCTAGGGAATATGACAATCGCTGCGCGGTGAATGAGTCAAAATAATACCTGATGATATAAAATACCAAAACGTATCTAGGTACTCTACCAGTCCTATACAAAGTAAGTAGATATTAAGAAAAACAATTAAGTACAAATACGTTTTTCCCACTCATAACGTATTTATTGTAAATGAATTTAAGATAATTACGAAATTTCTAAGTTATCATCTCTATTTATCAAACTGTAGGTACTAATATACTCTAATAGGATAAATTATTCAGAGATTTAAAAATAATTAGATTCACAGTATAAGCCTGCTGTAGATAATGCGTCATTTCGGGCGCGCCTCGTCAATTTATCCGCGAAAATACGGTCCGGGAAAACTTGTTCACATATTATGAAAATGTGTAAATTAACATCTCTATTTAACTGTATCAATAGACTGTAATTTATCCCATTCAGAGATTTAAAAAACATTGAATTCACAGTAGAAACCTACTGTAGATAATGCCACAGTTGGGGCGCGCCTCGTCAAGTTACCCGAGAAAATACGGTTCGGGAAAACTTGTTCAGAAAACAGCGACGACGCGGCGCCCGCCTCGGGCGGCACAATACCGCATTAGGACTGTACACAATTGTTCCCTTGAAATTAAATGTTTGAGCCTGGATTTTCTCGAATTTTGTAAAAGCGCACTCACTCAAATAAAATAATGAAATTGTTTTACTTTTAGTTTTCTTTCCGGGATTATGAGCGGGAGTTTTAGCCTACATGTAGGTAAATAATTCGATTATTTTACCGGGTTAGAATTGTGCCCGGCGGAGGTTTACTCACTCACGTTCGCGTGCTCAAGGGAGCTTCAGTGTACTGTGAGTTCGTGAGCTGTTCGCTTCGTGGTGACGATAATGTTGAGGTTCGCATGGCAAGCGACACGCATAATAAGTTCCGGCGGATTAAGACGCTTCGCGATCCAGTTTTACTCTTTAGGTTCCTACCGTGCAACAAAGTCGGCCGATCCTAACGTATAGCTTTTCTCTTAGCTACATCACTATGTTTACGGCCTCTTCTATCACACGTTACTTCAGAGTACGCCAGAAATCACACGGGGGTGGCGGTGATACCTAACCTAGTTTTCGCTAACTGAGCTTATTTGAATCCTAGCCTAGTAAATTATTACGTCTGTTTGTGGAGTTATCTGCATTTTAATACAGCTAATTGAACACACCCCTCACACGTTAAAAGGGAGTCCAATTGATTGAGGGGTAGAGATGGGTGTCGGGTAAATAAATACTCAAGAGGAAAACACCCAGGGAAATTTATATTTGGGTAAATGCCGGGTATTTACCCGGGTAAATACCCAAACCTTGCCTAAATATATATTTAATAAGAGTAATTTTAATTTAAGATGTGTGCTCGTCCTTCTATTTCTTCAACTCCTACTCTATTAATTTCATTTTATACTGATGTAAAAAAAAAAAAATGTGAAGTTATCCATCCATTCCATGCCGATTTCAGGTACGGTGACTGTTTTCGACAGCTATAGGTTACGAGCGTGTGCTCATATGTGGCTAATGTGGTTACTTTAGTTGCACGTAGGTTTATCTTGACTGTAAAGGTACGTGCACAGTGCGGACACGTGACAAACAGCGCACAGTATCATTAAATTTAGAATAAAAGTTCATTTCAACACTGTCTGCAAGATTGGGAAAACTGTTGGATCACTGATTTCCGCTTCCGATCTGCGTGACGTATACCGCTTGCCTGGAAAACCGGGATCGATACGCCCGATTTTCGCTGAATTTCATTCTGTGAAAATGAAGTTGAAGACGATCTCGGTGGTGCGCGACTTCAACAACGCCAAAAATAAACCGGAAGAGAAACTTAATACGGAACTAATCAACATCCCTGGCAAGCGACAAGCTGTATATGTTGCCGAGCATCTCCCAGTTAGTGCGAAGAGGCTGTTCCACCTGTCACGAGAATTTGGAAAGCACAACGGATATAAATTCTGCTGGTCCTCTAACGGAAACATATTTCTCCGCAAAGCACAGGGTGATAAACAGATCCTTATATCTTCGGAACAATCTCTCCTTGACCTTAAGTCAAATATGTGACTCTCATTATGTCCATTCTCTCCTTATAGTTTGGACCTGTTCTTATTCAACTCTATTTTCATAAATCCTTATTTGTTTAATGTTAACTTTTTTTTTTGATCTAACCATAACAAAAATATGTATGTTTAGATTTAAGCATAATGTCCATCTGCAAATACATTTCGCCCTCACAATTCCATCACACACACTCAATACTACGATACATCTCAACTCACGCACTCAATCTCACATCCACACTAAAAAAACCCTCAGTTTGCACGTTGTAGCGGCCACTATTGAATATTATTATTACCAATGGCCAACTTAAATAAAATTAACAATGATTTAGACTCCATGGAAGATCAAAACTCTTATATCTGCCGCCCAGAGGACTGTCACAACTACCTCATGCCTGCTAAGCGAGCTATCAAGATTCTCCACATAAATATTCGTAGCGTAAACAAGAACTTCGATCAACTACGAATACTTCTATCACAGACTAACATTAAATTCGATATCATTGTACTGACCGAGTGCTGGCTTCGCAAGGTAAACAACCTACCCATTTTGGAAGGATATATTGCTCACTCCACAAAACATACCCTTAACCAAAATGATGGCATAATCATATTTACTAATATAAATCTAACGTGTAAAATCCGCGAATCGATTTTCGGAGAGGCAAGCTGTCTGGTGTGCCAAGTAGAAAAAAGCACTGAAGTTGTGGCCGTATACCGTTCCCCTTCATCAAAAACAAAAGATAAATTTACCAAATTCATAAACAGTTTAAATGACATAATATACAATGACATGACATCTAGTAACATAGTTCTTGTAGGTGACACAAACATTGACATATGCCCTAATAGCTCTGACCCGTTTCGTGAGGAATATTTGACATTTAACGCAACTCATGGCCTATTCCCAACACATACCCATCCTACAAGAATCAACACCTGTCTAGACCATTATTTGACAAAAACAAGTCTTCCTTCCACGACACTGGTTCTAGAATCTTATATAACAGACCACATGCCAATTATTTTAGCAATCGAACAATCTAATCCAAAAACACAATTCACCACCAGCTCTTCGTATACGGACTACTCACTAGTAAAAAAAGATTTAGAATCTGCAAACTTTGCGCATATATTAGCAACTACTGACGCCAACCTAGCAGCAAATGACCTTGTTTCCATAATTGCGGGTGTTATAGCCAACCACACCCGAACAACCATTGTATCAAGGAGAAATAGAATTCTCAAACCGTGGATGACACCTGGCCTACTTCGCTGTATAAAAAATCGCGACAGACTACATGCCAAATCCAAAAAGGCTCCAGATAATATGATCCTCAAGGTAACTTACACTCGCTACCGTAACTTCTGTAATCGTCTTCTCCGAAAACTGAGAATAGTGTACGAAAAATCTCAAATAGATGAAGCAGGCAGCGACCCCAGGGCCCTTTGGAAAGCCATTAAAAATATTACACACACTCAAAAAGTGAAGGTCAGTTCTTCTGAGCTATTAAGAGCATCAGATAACCCCATTACAGCTGCTAACCATGCCTGCAGCTTTTTCTCCGAAATTGGAAAAAACTTGGCTGATAAAGTTGTTTCTTCCACCGCTTCCACTAGTAACTGTTCCTCTTACACTGATACTCATATCTCTTCAACCCCGCCTCTAATCAGTCCACTCAATTCCATGGTTATTGAGGAGATGACTGATACCGATATTGACACCATCATAATGCAGCTCCGTCCTGACTGCGCAACAGGATGGGACGGTATCTCGTCCAAGTTGATCCAACAATGTCGACGGGAACTAATCCCTCCTATCACGCATATCTGCAACCTTGCCATAACCACTGGTGTATTTCCCGATGCCTTTAAAAAAGCAATAATACATCCCATTTACAAGAATGGGGACAGAAGCTGTGTAAATAATTATCGTCCATAGCCATACTTCCATCTTTATCAAAGGTCCTGGAAAAAATATTGAATCGAGCGCTTAAATCATTCTTGGACAAATTTAATGTTTTGGCCAAACACCAATATGGTTTCCGCTCTGGTGTTTCAACCGAAGACGCAGTGATGGACCTAACAAACGCAGTCGTCACAAACCTAGATGCAAAAAATTGCTGTCTATGTATATTTTTAGACCTATCCAAGGCCTTTGACACGGTCTCTGTCCCCATTCTATTAGCTAAATTAGAAAAGCTCGGAATAAGAGGTATCGTTATAACATCTTTAGTGATTACCTCAATAACAGAAAACAAAGAGTTAAAATAGATGAACACATAAGTGACGAAAACACAATTTCTTATGGCGTTCCACAGGGGAGCATACTGGGCCCCACTCTCTTTCTGATGTATATAAATGACCTCTGTTCAATGTCTCTTCCATATACGAAAATATTCACCTATGCAGATGACACTGCTCTGTTCGTCTGGGGTCCAAATTGGCACACTGTTAAGGAAAGAGCAGAATATTCCTTATTTCAGGTCATGAGCTGGCTGACAACAAATCTGTTAACACTTAACCTATCTAAAACCAACTATGTGCCTTTTTCCATCACCAAAAATAAAAAACCATCACATGATTTCTCTATTCGAGCTCATATCTGTAGATCTCAGGGTAATTGCACATGCCAAGTACTCAACCGTGCGGAATTCGTTAAGTATCTTGGTGTACATATTGATAGTGGACTGAGGTGGGACAAGCAGATAGATGTTGTAACCTCGAGAATGAGGCGTTTGATCCACATATTTAAATCCCTGAGGGAGTCTGCACCCCCCGACAAGCTTAAATTGGTCTACCTTGCCCTATGTCAGTCGGTTATCCAATATTGCCCCACCGTGTGGGGAGGAGCTTCCAAAACGCATCTTCTTGGTCTGGAAAGAGCACAAAGAGCGGTCCTGAAAGTGATCACAAAGAAACCATATATAGGTACTCTACAGCGAAACTGTACTCGGACTGTAAAGTACTAACAGTTCGTCAGCTGTTTGTGCTCAAATCCATACTGAGGAAACACCTCTTAGATTTTGACGACGTAAACAATGCACTCTCAATGCTTACGGATTGGTTTACGGCAAATAACCTAGTACTTAATGCCAAGAAGACAAAGTGTGTAAAATTCGCCTTACCGAATGTTAGAAATCTTGGTCCAAACATCGTGTTAGATAAAGAGGTGCTTGAAACCGTAGACTCGACAGTTTTTTTGGGCATAACAGTAGATGCTAAACTTCAGTGGGGCTCACACATATCAAGCCTAGCGGGAAGGCTCAGTTCGGCCGCCTATGCCGTTAGAAAAGTAAGACAGTACACTGACGTTGAAACAGCTCGGTTAGTTTATTTCAGTTATTTTCATAGCGTTATGTCCTACGGCATTCTGTTGTGGGGCAAAGCCGCTGATATTCAAAATATTTTTGTTCTTCAAAAGCGAGCTGTTCGAGCAATTTACCAACTGGGTGCTAGAGTGTCCCTAAGAGATTTTTTTAAAGATATCGGTATTCTCACGGTGGCATCGCAATTCATATTCGCTAACATCTTATATATTAGGCAAAATATACACTTATACACTAAAAACAGTGATATTCATAATATAAATACTAGAAATAAGGATAAACTACGTGCTCCCTTTCACCGGCTTCATAAGGTTCATAACTCATTTGTTGGGCTTGGTATAACCTTTTATAACAAGCTTCCCTCTTCTTTGTTAGATTTACATTTTAGTGCGTTTAAAGCCAAAGTAAAATCCAACCTTTGTTCTAAGGCATACTATTCTATTAACGACTACTTAAACGATAAGAATAGTTGGTCGCTGTGATTAACTCAAGACAATGTTTGTGTTCTTTCACCAGAATTAGCTTACCTACTGACAGGTTGTATGAATTACATTCATATACTTAATTGTTTATTTTATTAGACTCTTTAAATCATTTTATTTTTTACTATTGTATTGTACAGTATCAAGTTCTTCTAACTGAACAGACAGCTGTGCTGCTGGGGAGTTTGTTGCGCCACTTTTTCTTCCCAGCTAAAGCACTAGGAAGTGTCGAAGGGTGGGCGTTTTGGGGGGACTGTCTTATGTTTTATTTTTTATTTTTTTTGACGTTCGAAAAGTGCTGACTCTCAGCCTAGTTTGAATAAATGACTTTTGATTTTTTTGATTTTGACCCATCCGTGCCCCTACCCGACCCAAGCAGACGTAGCAAAATGCCTGTTTGTCCTCGTACCCCTTGTAAAACAGCTTTCGCTAGTAGACAGTTTAACAGCCTGAGTAGTAGACTGTACGACAGCATCAACCAAAAGCTGCGCATTGTAGGACTTTCCAGATACAGCGTTAAAAACATTGTTACTGGCTGGCTCCAGCAATTGGACTATGAAAACACAGAAAACTTACTTGCTCGCATTGCATAATATCATATAACACTCACTTCCACATAATTCAATCAATCAATCAAAATATTTTTATTTCATATAAACCTGCATGGGCACTTATGAAACGTCAGAAGCTAGGTGCACGGTTCCAAATTGTTGTTTCCTATGGAGAAGAGCCGGCAAGAAACTCCACGGTTACTCTTTTAAAAATAATTGGCTTTAACAATATTTTCAAATTACAGAGATTAAATGTATGGGAGGACAGCGCAGGCCTGTCAATAAGTACCAGGTACTTAGACGAATACAGAATAGAAAATCGTCTACAAATCTACAGTCAGTAAGGCCTACAACGTTCTCTCATTCACAATTGTCTCTTCCATATACTTACGAAAATATTTATGTAAAATAATCTACATAAATAAAATGAACCTAAATAAAATTGATGTATAATGTCAATTAATGACGAGATTATGTCAGCATTGTAGAAATAAAAAGAATAAAAAAGAGCATTGTATTTGAGAGCAGTTAATAGACTTTCACATAGTTATGATGTTAATGAGGTACTTACCAGGGAAGCCACATGTGCAGAAGGAATTAATGCCAAACTTCCCTGTCTTCAACGTAGTCTTTTTAACCGACTTCAAAAAGAAGGAGGTTATCAATTCGACATGTTTATATTATTTTTTTTTATGTATGTTCGGGCATAACTCCGTCGTATATAGATGGATTTGCAAAATTCTTTTTTTGTTCGAAAGGGGTTTACTCCGAAATGGTCCCATTGAAATTTCATATAGATCTGATGATGCGTTTCGGAGACAGACAACAGAAGGCCAATTCTCGTAATTAAAAACGTTCAAAATCTAGTCGCAGTGTCATCTCGGCGACAAGCAAACGTCAAAAACTTGTGAAAAATGTTTGGAAAGTCGAGGTATTTTTGACAGATTGAGACTGAGATCAGACTGTGAACGTTCTTAAAAAATACGAGAATTGCCCCTCAGAACTCTTCAAAAAATAACAGTAAATCAACCGCGAATGTTGCTATCGCATAAATATGCATTGTTTTGACGCCAAGGATGATGAAATTTCGAATTGGTGTGGTAGGTAACTAAAAAGTGAAAAATAAAAACTTTTTACAAAAAAATAACAACTGACTTCCAAAAAAACACTACAAAGTGCAAAATAACTTTAATTTCGGAAGGCGGTGACAAATAATTAAAATACACATCCAAAGTCACCGACTTCCGAAATTAAAGTTATTTTGCACTTTGTAGTGTTTTTTTGGAAGTCGGTTGTTATTTTTTTGTAAAAAGTTTTTATATCTTATAATATGCTTTTTTGATAAGGACACGTTTGATGTGCGTTTTAAACTTTCCATCGCTAAATTCTGTAACCGACTTTGGCAACTTGTTATAGAAGCGGATACTGTTTATTAGAAATGACTTGCTAGTTTTAGTCAGTCTAAATTTTGGAATCACAATTTCATCTTTACTACGTGTATTCAAATTATGGAAATCGCATCGTTTTTTGAAAAGGCCTAAGTTTTTGCGAACATAAAAGATATTTTCTAGGATATAAAGAGAAGGCAGAGTTAATATATCAATTTCGCTGAATTTGTTTCTAAGAGACTCGCGAGGCCCCATTTTATAGATTGCGCGGATTGCCCTCTTTTGTAAAATGAAAATTGAGTCTACGTCAGCTGCCGATCCCCACAGCAGAACGCCATAAGACATAATACTGTGAAAATAAGCAAAGTAAACTAACCTAGCTGTGGCTGCATCAGTCAACTGCCTTATTTTTCTTACTGCGTAAGCAGCTGAGCTTAATCTACTTGAAAGAGCTCTAATGTGAGCACCCCATTGCAATTTTGAATCTAAAGTAATTCCCAAAAATACAGTTTCCGAAATAGCATCCAGTTTCTTGCCATCAAGTTTTAAGTTTAGACCTACTTGGGGTACATTTGGTAACGAGAACTTCAGACATTTGGTTTTGTTCGCATTGACTAAAAGATTATTAGCAGCAAACCATTTCGAAAGAACAGCTAGACTATCATTGACATGTAAGACATCCGTATCTTTTCTATCTATTCTAAAAATAAGAGAAGTGTCATCAGCGAATAAAATTATATCCGAGAATTTAGCCATCAGGTAAGGAAGGTCATTTATATAAACTAGAAATAAAAAAGGGCCAAGAATTGAACCTTGAGGCACGCCCATCTTAACTAGAGACCCCGAGGACGTCGCCCCATTAACGTTTACTTTTTGCTGCCTGTTTGATAAATAGGAAAGTACAAGATCAGCAGCTTGTCCACGAATTCCGTAGTGGTGTAATTTACAGATCAGTGTATTGTGGTCAACGCAGTCAAACGCTTTTGAGAGGTCACAGAAAATGCCAATGGCGTCCTGGGAATTCTCCCAGGATTCCAAAATGTGACTGATGAGTTTTACTCCTGCGTCAGTCGTCGACCTACCTTTCGTGAAACCAAACTGTCGACTATGTAAAATCCCATTCGAGTTAAAGTGTGACAACATCTGGTACAGCATGATTTTTTCATAAATTTTGCTCAATGCTGGAAGCACAGATATAGGTCTATAATTAGAGGGATCACTCTTACTACCCGATTTGAAAATTGGTACTACTTTACTATGTTTCATTAAGTCAGGAAACGTACCGCTGTCTAAACATTAATTAAATATGCCTGTTACGACAGGGGCAATTGTGTCAATGATATTTTCGAGAACCTTAACGGAAATCCCCCATAAGTCTTCAGTGTTTTTTATGTTAATACTTTTAAATGCTGTTTTAATTGTGGCAATAGAGATGGGTTTGAATTCAAAACTTGGAATGTCCTTGCTGAAGTTTTCTTTAAGAAGAGATTCAGCTAATACAGATGATGAGGGGAGAGATTTCGTAATTTCTATTGGGATGTTGGTAAAGAAATTTTCTAGAGTCTCAGCAACTTGTAACTTATCTGAAATGGTTTCATTATCAATTTTTAAAGCTAACTCATTCTGATCTCGCTGTTTTGTGTTTCCAGTTTCTTTGTTAATTACCTGCCACACAGCTTTTATTTTATTTTTAGAGATACTAATTTTGTTACTTATTAATTTAGATTTAGCGTGATCGCAGACTCTTTTGAATATCTTAGAATAGTTTCTTACATAATTATGAAGGGCCTGATCAGAAGTCAAGTGATTTTTCGTGATACAAATTATATAAAATATCTCTGCTTTTTCTAATGCCAGCAGTGGCCCATTCGCTAAATTTAGGTTTAGCAGCTATTGTAACTTTTTTTACAGGACATGCTTTATTGAATCAAAAAATCAAAATCAAAAGTCATTTATTCAAACTAGGCTGAGAGTCAGCACTTTTCGAACGTCAGAATTCTTTGCATACTGTAGAAAAAAATGTGCCATAGTTTATATTGGGGTCTTGTGAATCAAAACTCGCTGTTGAGAGCTTGCTAAGAACATTATTATTAAAAGATTTCAATTTATTTTTAGTCAGAGGTCTCAATTCAATGGTTTTATCTAGATGTAACTTTTGATCTAAGTCAAACAATACAAGCTGACCAGTATGGTCTGACCTGATGCCACTAATTAAGGATGAGTCCTTTATTTTGCAATTAGCAAATACGTTGTCTATGCATGAAGCTGTGGTTGCTGTTATTCTAGTCGCTTCATTAAATATACATTTCAAATTGAATGATTTAAACAAAGAGATAAGCTTACTTTTTTCTGGTGAATTAACTAATAAATCAATATTTAGGTCACCACACACAAAAACTAATTTATTATCTTTGAAAAGTTTACCTAATATTTCTTCCATAACTATCAAAAATGATGACAAATTCGTGGCTGGTGGTCTTTACACAGATAAGAAAGTATGGCCCTCAACCTCCGCACATGCTACCTCACATAAGCGATCAACAGAGCAAGCGGTGATATGCTTTCTTTCCTTATATCTAAAACAACTATTACACAATATCAAAGTACCACCCCCTATCGAAGACCTATTGTACGCACTGGCAATTGAAAAATTATTTACATTAAACAACATCCTATCCGGTTTTAACCAAGTTTCAGTAAAACATAAGATATCCATATGATATTTATCTATTAACATTTCCACGTCTAGAATTTTGCCAGAGAAGCGATTTATATTTTGGTGATACAGTAAAATACACTTATTATGCTTCTCTTTTGTCGCGTCTAAAAGTTTAAAGAATTAATTACAGTATTATTAGAATTACTAGATAATACTGTTTCGTCACTTAACCTAGTCTCAGTTAAATTATCAATAACTGCGTGTATATTGTAAGCTAACAAAGTAGCTAATACATGTCGACTAGTCTTGGGAAGAAACATATGTTCCCGAACTAGTACAAAATCTCTAACAAAATTGTTAGTATCAAAATACAATAAACGGTCACTATGACGACATGTCAAAATATGCATTAAATTATTTAGGCTAAAAATTTAATCATTTTCTATTATATACTGACACCCCCACGCTTCACCTCACCACACGACGCACACATACACTCACACACACCCCCACACACACACACACACACACACACACTCAAACATAACCACACTCACAAGTGCTTATTATACTAAAATAATAATTTACGTCAAGACTTTCACATTCACGTTGACACGATCTCCATATAGAACGCTCCACGTTTGAGAACTGACTCCCAAAATACAAGCCCTGGCTTAGTTTGGGTATCAGCTCCGTACCGTATGTAATTTAATGAATATTGTAGCTTTGTTTGTACCAAATTCTTGTGAATATTTTTTTGTGAAATAAACTTATTTACTTTTTACTTACTATTTTTCATAACGAAAGTCAGAACTAGGGAAGGATTGACTGTTGCAGCGTCTCTGCCATTGGCAAAGTGCAGGTGTGAGGTGTACCTACTCGCCGTTCACGTCGATAACCTTTCCTGTCCAGTCCAGCGTCTTAAAGACATCCACATGCGGGTGCATAGTTTTGGGAATATCACATAGGTAAACCTGTTTCATCCCTCTGAGCACTTGGATAGGGCTGATTTTACTATCCTGGATTTGAACTGTCATTGTGGCAGCATCATACAAACATCTCAACACATTGATGCAACGCCAGTTAATTTAACATCGTTGCAGAGAGGCTAGAACTACCCCATATTTCCATGGAATCGAAGGCTTTCTCGTGGTAAACATAATATGCCATAACACATAGTGCCACAGCGGATGGTCGTGCTCTTCGGATGTGGTCCAGGGGGAAAAGTCTTCAGTAAAAGGTTACTGAAAACTTTTCGAAAACCGGCTTATTCTGCTGGCTGGAATTCGTCAAGTCTCCTGGCAACACGGTTCGTGACGACCCTCGAGAACAGCTTGTATACCTACGTTTTTTCGAAGCTTAGAAGTCATAAGGATCTATAGTTCTTCAGCGAGGGTGTGTCACCTTTAAAAAAATCAGAACCTCCGTACCTGGATGAAGGAGTTGAAGAGAGTCGCCAGCATTTGCAGGACTGACCCGCTTAAAGTCTTCATTATGAACCACGTTTTTGGCCTCTCTAAATATTTACTTCCATGGACACTTTTCCCACGCCGCCTCGAAACAGGATTTTGATCACACTTGTAAAGTAGAAGGTTCGTTAACAAGACTAGTCATCAGACTATTTATTAATGGTATAATTATCGTGTTGTCATCTTCATCTTCGATTCCGTACTCATTTTTTTTTTGAGATTTCAGTTGTAATGACACGTACGAAATTTTAGCTGGACTTTCAATCAAATATCAAACTAGCATGGTGCACGTGACAAAACAAATAGTCATTAGTTATGCAAGGATGCAAAGTGGTTTTTGGCACGAGTACTTGTAGCCTCACTACGCTCAGGATTCTATATTTGAACCACACGCTTCGCTCATGGTTCAATCCTAGAATCCTTCGCTTGCTCGGCTTTCAAAAGTACAAGACGCAGAATAACTTTGCTGCCGAGCGAAACACAATTTTTCACCTCACAGTAGCGAGGAAAATGCTAGGTGCCAGAAAAATAGGCTATATAATATGTTGAATTAGTGTAGTTCCATGAAGTATGATAGCATTGTATTGTAGTCTTCGAAAACGTTTTTACGCCCTTAGAATGTCTCCTTACATTGAATAAATTGTACGTTCTAATCTACTTTTCGTGAGATTTATTCGGCATTATGTGCCGCTTGCACCAACTCTGCAGATGGTCTTATATCTTCTTCACTGACAACGGACCGAATGGGAGTCTACGTGCGGAAAAGGGAGTCCCATCATCATCATCATCTTCTTCACTGCTGGACTCACTCAAATTGTATGATTTCTTACAATTTTATCAAAAATAAACCAAAATTATTGAGAGCGAATTGAAAAGAAACGAAGTTTTATCAATTTTTTTTTAATACTGCATGAAAGCGTCCTGCTGGCCTGTGCGATTATTCAAAAAATTGGGTTGGTGGTTGTCGCACTGACGTAAAATTATTGAAGAAAGAAGGTTCGAATTTCAAAAACTCTTTCCACGCTACTGGGTAAAATGCACCATTGCACTTGGTTGCACGCAGATTTCGAGTGACAAACAGAATCTTTCCGAGGTTGTGAGGTGAAAATGATATTTGTGTTGCTGCTGAGGTACAGAGGCCAGCACATCAAAGCACATCAAAGCACCATGTCAAATTTCTTTGATAGTTTTTCAACTTTATTACAAAGGAATAAGGCTTATGTTCAATAGGGTATTTTCCAATTTAATAAAACCTATTTTAATTTGGAGATTGGAGCGATTTATTTAAGAGAAAAATAAAAATAAATTTATTTAAATCCATTTTTTCAATTAAAAACATTTAAAATCAAATTTCGTTTTCGTTGTTTTGAATTTACCGCCAAAACGCTCCTTACGATGACTTTTTATCACGTGACATCGTGACGCCAGCTTTGTGTAAACGGCACCGGTACAAATACTTAATTTGGCGCAGTTTTAGAAGTATTTGTGCACAGAGGCACCGTACGCCAGTAATTCCACTTTCTATACATTACAAATTTTGTTAATTATTAACTCGACATTCACTTGTTTACTTACTAACTACTTTGGTTTACACAAAGTTGACGTCACGTGATAAAAGTCATCGTAACGAGCGTTTTGGCGGTAAATTCAAAACACCGAAAAGTAAATTCGATTTAAATCGTTTTTAATTGAGAAAATGGATATAAATCAATTTACTTTTATTTTTCTGTTACATATTTCGTCCCAATCTTCAATTTAGAATACTTTTCATTAAATTGGAAAATAGCCAATTGGGAAAATTTGACAGTTTGGGATAACTTGACCTGCTGGCGACTGTACATGGAATTGATAAGGCTCGAATTTATATTTTACTGAGAGCGCTTGACAAATATTATAATATCCTTTTCATCTTCCTTTTTTATATTAACAACAATGTAAGTATACCATTTTTTACGCAAATAAATGATTACTTACTAAAAATAAATACCCATACCCCATTTGGTAATTAATTTACCGGGTCCATTACCGGGTATCGCGTCTCTATCAGGGGTGCGAACCTACACCTATACCTATATGTCCTGATCTACCCTAATGCTTATTTGGATGGGATTTATACTAGGTAGGTAGATGTTCACATTGTAAGTAGGTAGCTAAAACCTACTTGGAAATGTTGAAATAGGTAAGTACCTACTACAATTAACCTACACATTGTCTCAGTTGGACGCTCATACTGAATGAGTAGGTTTTATGACTACCTAGCCGTCATATAGGTACCTATATTTGGTAACTAGGTGGGTTTGAATAGATACCTAGGTAAATACCCTTTATTTCATTTGATTGTGGATAATGTGGTTCGGGTACATAATTGATCACCTAAAATAAAATACCTATCTAAGTTTTCACACCACCTGCTGGCTAATGTAAAATTATGTCATGCAAACTTATCTTACCAAGTCGGCTCTAGGAATAATACATAACTACTTAAAAAAATATAAAAATAACTTATCATACCAAGTCGGCTCTAGAAATAATAAACAACTTAAAAAATAAAGATTTTATTTTCCTGCAGTGGGTGCGAAAAGTAGAGTAGGGTCAAATGGCAAACAGTGAGCCAGCAGTACACAGATAACCAGTACCTATTAGTACCTATATCCTTAACTATGTAGTAGTTACCGGTTCATGCAACCTAAACGTAGAAAAGTGTCGCGTAACCGCTCTCTCTGTATCCAATTGACGGCGAGCGCCCTCTATTAGCAGAGAAGTGGTGGGACGTTTTGTGTTTTCCCGCACAAAAAGTAAAAAATATGAGTTTTGTTTTTGTTCCTCAAACTTGTGGTTTATTAGATTTTCTTACCGTATACATGTAAAGTAGCTATTTGGAAATTATATGGTAATTATGATTTTAGCATAACCTAATTGTTATTATTTTAAACTTACCTCAACTTTCAAATGATGAAGGTGGTATACAGTGATTTAGTACTCTAGGGTATACAGTGAACCGTGTCTCATTGTGTACTACAGTTAATCGTCATTTGTTATTAGGATTATATTTTTTTTTGCTTCAGGATGGGTTGAAATAACGTAGCCAAAAGGAAGATTGGAGGGCACAGCAAGAAAGATATGCAAAAAGCACTTCGGATAATATACGAAGGTGTAAGTATCCGCAAGTCCACTAAAGAGTGTCAGTTGGCCTAATTCAGATTTTTCCAATGACCAAGTCAAGATGATGGACAAGTCTTGAAGGACTATATTAAATAATGTGCCTTTCTGTTTTATGGGCTCGTGGGAAAGGAAGTACCTTGTCAGGTAGCATACGAAATGGTAAAATATTTACTATTTCAAACGAGCCTCTATCTTGGGATGTAAATGAAGTAGGTGGAATAGACTGGTTGCGATCTTTCAGAAAACGACATAACGATCTTAGCCTTGAAAAACTCGAGCCATATTCTCTATAATAATCCAGTTATTGTTAATGGCTGTTACCATAAAATTGAGACTGATTTTGTAGTAGGTAATTATTACTGTAGACAGTAAGTATACACATTTTTTACCGACATCAAAAAGAAGAAGGTTATCAATTCGACCCGTTTATATTCTATCTATCTATATATATATATAAATGAATCGCCGAAATATATGTACGCGCATAAGTTCCGAACGACTGCACCAAATTGTTTTTTTTTTTATATGTGTTCCTTACTGTCAGGACAAGGTTTATATATAAGAAAATGTATGAAAGTACATAGATTTGATCAGAATTATAAAAAAAAAAGATTGTTAATTAGCTTTTTAAACGCTTTATGCCTTTGAAGTACCAGGTTGTCATATCTCGGTAGGAGCACACCTAACATAGTTGTGTCAGCTAGAAAGCGCTTACATTTTAACATAATAATATATGTTACAACAAAATTAATAACTTAAAAAAAAAAAATCGTTAAAATTCCTATTCTATTTTCGACTTCTAAGCGGACGAAGTCGCGGAAAAAAGCTAGTATTAATTTATAAATGTATATTTTGAATGTATGTTCGGGCATAAGTCCGTCATGTATAGACGGATTTGCAAAATTATTTTTTGTTCGATAGGGGTTTATTCCGAAATGGTCCCATTTAAAGTTTCATAAGGAGCTGATGATGCGTTTTGGAGACAGACAATGGAACTCTTCAAAAAATAACAGCAAATCAACCGCGAATGCTGCTATCGTTTATATATGCATTGTTTTGACCCCAATGATGATGAAAATTCGAATTGGTGTGTGGTAACTAAAAAGCTAAAAATAAAAACTTTTTCCAAAAAATAAACTGACTTCCGGATAAATGATTTGATTTCTGTAAGTAGGTTTGTACAAACATTTTTACACGCTTATCCTATTTATTAAACTAGATGAGGGCTGTGTTTCCAATCTGATTACTCTGAGAAGAAAGGCCAAAACAAACTCAGAGGTCACACGAGTCTCTTTTAAAGTCCAGACATAATCTTGGCCAGATCATGTGAAGACCATGTGGACCGGTGTCTGAAATGGTCTTTTGAGGAAAGAGCCACACAGATTGAGTGGACCTGTCCATTCAGTGCACGCATTTATCAGTAATCATGCAGCTCAACTCAGAAATTGAGGAGCTCAACGATTTGACGAACCGTACTAAAGAAATTATATTTGGGAAGGTCGCATTAAGTACTCAAACTGCCAGATTAACATTAAAATTAACTGAGAAAGAGATGAAACACACAAACAAAACTTAAACAAAACCCACCGCCGCATTAAGATTTTCACACATAAAAAGAAAAAAAAACAATACATTTTGGGGATACTTAGAACTGAATCTCAAAAAAAAAAAAACAAAAGAAACATCAAACCTATACGTGAGGGGTATCTATGGATAGGTCATCGAAAATTATATTGAGGTTTCTAACATAAGATAAAACTAAAAAAATATGTGATGTAAGTACCATGTAAACTTCTACCGAAAATTGGTTTGAACGAGATCTAGTGAGTAGTTTTTTTTATACGTCCTAAATCGTATTATATGTTACTTGCTGCTACGGAACCCTTCATGGGCGAGTCCGACTCGCACTTGGCCGGTTTTTTCATCTGCGTTGTTGCTTTTAGCATTGAATACTCCATAGAGTGCTTGATTTCTTTCTTGGTCTCAGATAATTCAATAAAACATGCCAGAAAAACGTTTTCAGGGAAAGTTTTGGCTCCTTTAGCTAGTCGCCGCGTTTAAACAAATCATACTGTTTCAAATACTTCTCGCGTGATTGTTGAGGGAGAAAGCACATTTGCGCATTATTAACAGTTTCAGTCAATTCTGTTGGCGTCAAATAAACTTCCTTGTCGCTAGAGCCACTCATTTTAGGTATTTCGCTTTTTTTCAAGTCTCTTGTTTTTTTTTTGGATATTGGCTTCGCACGGTTAGTGCAATTAGCCAATGTCAAGTATTTTTTTCTTTTCGATCAAGTAAATGGCCCGATAACTGGGGCCTAAGTCTACTAATTTATAAACGTCACAATGGTCTCTCAATGGTAAGTTTTTGACAGATTTGCCAGACAAAAACTGTCAAAAACACACCATTGAGAGACCATTGTAACGTTTATAAATTAGTAGACTTAGGCCCCTGGCACGAAGTTACAAAAAACTCATAGTCATCTTTAGTAAGTCAAGTCAAAGTTAAGTCAAAGTTAATTTATTTATTTAAGGACAACCAACAAAGCTAACACCAAAAAAATACATGTTAAAGCACTTACAATCAAACAATTTATAGTGTAGCCTTAATTAAAGGCTGCCACGGCATGCATTAAATATAGAAGTAGGAAATGCAGTTACAAAACAGATTGAACTTATTTCGATAGATTGTTACATGAATAGACTGTTACATAAATCCGACATACAAATACAAGTGAACACTTATCAATTTCGATTAATCCAACCACATTTGTTCGACGTTGTGCCAACCAATGAAAAGAAAAAAATATAAAAAGATGCAGTCTAAATCTATGCAAGTAAAAAAACAAAAATAAAAGAAACTACAAAAACAAAGGAAACTACAATATTCTCTTTTCAGGTTTGTGATAATGCCCTATGTAGGACAGACTTAACTTTGTGTAAAGAGTATGACATATCAATATCTACACTGGGTGAGTGTGACAGGCGACTAAATTGAACCTGCATTCTGTTAATGGTGGAAAAATGACCCAGATTGGTTTTAAAGCCCAAATTGGTTTTAAGTTAAAGTTAAGTCAAAGTTATTGTAAAGCGGTAATAACTTTACAACAACCTATTAGGAGTTTTTGGGGGGACACCTTCACTACACTTGTGAACTCACACGTAACTAAATTGAATATTTCTCTACCAAAATTAAACAATTTAATTCGCTATTTCACAAAATTTCATGAAAATGAAAATTCGTGCGACATGTTCCAACGCGATTCCGCTAAAATCTCCAAGTTTCTTGTTTGTAAAACCTAAGGTTTTCACATTATGACGTGAAAAGAAAATATATGGCGCGCACAAAGCAAATTAAAAAAAAGTACCTACACCAAGAAGGTTCCGAGTCTGAGTTTTTATCAAATTAAAAAAAGGTTTTAGGATAAATTCGGCATCATTGAAGAAGAAAGAAAGAAAGAAGAAGTAAATAAGTTTAACTGTGTCTAACAGTGGTTCACTGTGTACTTCATCTTGGATCAGTGTGTGCCCAATGGTATACACAGTGATCCATTTCCCATTTTTCATGTAATATTTTCATATAGAGATAATTAAAGTTTAGTAAACACTGAATCGTTTATATGAAAAAAATAAACGTTAAATTTGAATATGACTGCATGAGAGAAGTTAGGTGGAAAACAGTGAATTTTTTCGTAGTTCACTGTTTGCCACCTAACGCTACCTATTCGCCTCGGGGATAAAGGTGTGTCCGTCTTAGGCGAGCTTGAAATCTAGACTAAAATCTTGCGTGCAGCGAGGGGCACGCAAGATTTTAGTCTAAACTCCCTTGCGTTCGGGATTCAAAATAGTGCCAGTGACTTTATGACTGCTTTAACCCCGTAGTGAATTTTACTCTAAATTTTACTACACTGTGACAAAAACAGTTTCACTCACACCACCTAGCGTGAAGACAATTCAAATTCGTAAGCCCAGATTTTTTATCGCGCTCTGGATTCTCAACTCCTGGTGTAGAGCCGATTGTTGAGTTAATTGTACTGACTGCGTGGCAGAGTGACGCAAGGAGCACCCAGACGCAGACTTGTAGCGAGCCCGAAAGTAGTGTTAGAAAGCCGGAAAGTGTAGTGTGAAAACTCAACTATGTGGGCGGTACTGACCACATCAAGGCCACAACGCAACTCGCACTAGCTTCCAGCCACATCACTAACACAGTTATCAGTCTGTCTGAAAACACTAGCCAGAACCTTCCTACCTAGCCCAGAACACAACCCCAACGCAACGGTGAGCGGCCCAAAGTTTGACTGGTAGAAAATGCCTCGGGCATTATGGTCACCTTTGTACAGACGCCAGCACATCAAACTACCCCAAACTGTCAATTTGTTTCCAATTGAACATGAACCATACGCTTATGTGATAAAGTTGAAGATCTATCAAAGAAATTTGACAGATTGGGGTAACTTGATGTGCTGGCGTCTGTACAGTATTTTTGATTACTTGTCTTGTGCATTTTATAAATTTAAACTTTTACAACTGATATTAGCTGTATTTTCTACCTGAAATAATTCTTGGTTTTAATGGAATGCGTTGACAATCCCGTCTCTAGGCTAAAGATGGCGTATCCGTGTTCATTTACTGTCACGGATTCTCACAGATACCTATTTACAAAGAAATTATAGGGAGCCTATTTTACAATGGCTTAACAGGTAATGGATTGATAGTTGTTGGTTCTCATGACACATCAAAGAACGAGATTTCTCCTAATAATCTTTGCTTGAGCTTTTCAATAACGCGTAATCTGGGTGAGCGGCGCGCGTGCATCACCCGTAAAAATAAAAAAATGTGAAAGATCTCTTTTGTTTCAGTCTACGATTCAATAATATCTTTGATTTTTTTTCTAAGCACTGTGTTTCTACTTAACTCAAAAAGCAAATACCCCGATCCGGAGTTATCCCGGGGTTCGGAAAAAGTTAGTCATGTCATGCCAGTGAAAATCAATATGATATTTTTCCTGTGTTATTTTTGGCTTAGTCCTAATAGAATTATAAGTTTTTCAATTAGCGATAATAATGAGCATGGCTGGATTTCTATCGTTTTACAAAGTATTAATTTTGAATAGTTTCTATTCACTCGGCGTTGTTGTAATTGAGCGATCGTAAAACTAATTAACGCCTAATGGGTGCTACTTTTTGTTCGTGATGTTCATGTAAATAATGTGAAGAATAAAATACATCAAGAAAGATTTTAAACTGATATTATGTACAGAAAGATTCTAAATTACTTCATAGGCTGTGCATAGTTTAGTGTTTAAATATAGAAAACGATGAGGTTTCATAGAAGGTGCGGCGACCGGGTCACACTCTTGAATGAAAACTCGACGGCTGTTAGAAATTTTGTAGAGTTTAACCATGGCTTGATATTAAGCTCGGAGCCTCTGAAGGATGATGTTATATTTGAAGTGACTGTTGATAGAAAGGTAAGACAAAGAACAAAGAAAATACAATTGACTTCATTTAAAAAAAAAAAACAGTCTTATTTTCAAACAAATGATTTTCGATAGCTTTGATTCTGTTTTATTTGGATAGTGTTATATTACGCACAATTTTAAATTATTAGCTATTTTATTTAAAGTAAATTAATTTATAAATAAATATGGGTATAATTATAGTAGTGATATATGTGGATTAGTCAAAATGTTTTCCCTTCTGTTTTGCATACAATTCACCCGCTTTTGGTTTCATCAGTTTCAAGTACGAAACTGCTTTTCAGCTGATCTTCATGAGCATCATGAATCTTTGTCTTTTGTAAATATGGTAGCACCTTTATGTAAAACATTGTAGGGTACTGAATTTCTCAAGTCGATAGTACCTACCACATTTACAAGTTGCTTCTGCTTCTTCTAAAGTATTTTAATTGGTTTTAAAATCTGTAGTTGACCAGCTCATATTAACATTTCCTTTACTGTAACTTGGTATAGGGATGGTCCTATGTTGGAAGGAGTTAGTGTCTCCATTTTCTATTGTGGTACACAATACTCAAAGAATTTTGAGTCAATTGAATAATCCACTTATGTTACTCATTGCTTTCCTGCCTGCCACCAGCAAGTACATAATGCAGAGAAGTAACCTATTGGTTGACAAGCTAAATGGTGAATATCAGCCACCAAGCAAAATGAATCATCAACTTTTTTTTTTTGACATTACTCCACGCTAGGATTTCCTCTTGTATTGTGGGTGCATCAACAAACATTTAAAACTCACATACAAAAACAGCCAGACCCGGAACAACTACTTGTATGTCATACATACAAATATTTGTTCTGTGCAGGAATCAAACCCGCAACACGCAGCGCAGCAGTCTATCACTTAACCATTGTGCCAAAATACCAGTTTTGCTTTGAAAACTACTATAACTAGTAAAAGTATGTATTTTTAAATAGGTAAACGTTTGGAATGGCACCCTGGAAATAGGTGTTACAACATTAGATCCCGAGTTTATGGAACTTCCTGCTACGGCAACTAAACTCAGAAATACAGCATGGGTAAGTTTTATTCATAGTTTCAAGATATTCTTCTTAACCATACCAGCAACCTAATCACCACCAATGACCACTTCACAAATCCTATCAAAAAGTATGCATAGTCATAGCACACTACCGCACACATGTATTTGTGCACAAGAGCACTCTCTTGTGCACAAATACATGAGGAGAAGAAATAAAATTACATTGTTGTTTTTTTATGCCATTCTGCTCCTTACTTATTGTGGGAAGAGTAAAGAGAAAAATGGTTGATGTGTTTTTTAGATTATGTCAGGCAGCTCTATTGTGAAAGATGGTGTCACTTTGGTCAATTGTTATGGACCCGAGTTGGACACTTTGCGGGAAGGAGACTGCATCGGTGTTATGAAAACTAGTAAGGTACTTATCAGAGTGAATTATGAACATTTGGTCATGGTTTAGTAATATTGAATAATGGTCTATTTGATAGGCATTACTTGCTTCTATCTGGTAGATTGTACTAAAACTTTCCAGAAATTTTAGTTTTTGGTTTCATTTTTTTGCTTGATTAAGGTCTAGGTTCATATTAACTCCAACTCGTTGATGTCCTTCATGTCTATTTAAATTTCCTTCTCAGGGAGAGTTGACGTTTTATCTCAACGGTCGTTGTCTCGGCATAGCTGCGAGAGATCTACCTTCGAGATTATTTGCTGTTATTGATTTGTACGGTCAGTGCGTTCAAGTGTCCATATTGCGCACCAATGAAATAAGACCCATGATGGATAGTAGTATGGATCAGGTCAGCTATTGTTGTACTCAGAGTTTTAAAATAATTGGTTTGGAATGAGTTACGAATGATGACAGTATTAATATTTTAGATTGAAGAGGATCCAAACAATGATGATACAGTTACTTCCAGTGAGATGGACGGAGCAGGTCTTCCACCCGAGTCAAGCCAATATCCAAGAGAGACTCGTAATGTTTACATTCCAATGACTTCCGAAGGTGCTTGTGCCCTTGGTTAGTACTTAATAATCATATTCCGTATCCAATTATCTAGTTTTAAATTTTTTGTAAATCTTACTTGAGTAATGGTTTTTTCACAGTTGCACAAGACCGCTTGCGGTTTCATCCAAGATGTGGGATCTTAGTAAAACTGACAAGTAGTAACAAGTAAGTCTTGTTTTGTTGAATCGTGTTTACAACACTTTTCATTGAATAAATGAGCTTATGAAGTCAAATAATTTATTTGCGATCGGCCCTCTTGGCGATATTATTGTGGAAATTATATACGACCTTACGGTCCCAATCGATTTGCACTGAAGCTGACATTCCAACGTGTCTGTTTATGATCAGATGTGATAGGTAAACAAAATGTTTATGTTAAATTATAGTATTGATAATAGGACTGCCGAGCGAGCTCGTCCACTCGATGACTACAACAATGGCGTGGTGATGACACATCGTCCGCTTTACGACAACGAGTTGTTTGAAATACGCATAGATAGACTCGTGGACAAGTGGAGCGGCAGCATCGAGGTGAGGCTCTTATAAAACACACTATTCCCTTAAACTAGCCCCCAACGTTACATAAACCAATGGCACTCGTTTTGTGACGTCATGCGGGTTGAAACGATACTATGACGAA
This sequence comes from Polymixis flavicincta, assembly GCA_949987655.1. Taxonomy (NCBI): domain Eukaryota; kingdom Metazoa; phylum Arthropoda; class Insecta; order Lepidoptera; family Noctuidae; genus Polymixis; species Polymixis flavicincta. Next base: position 24,866,535 of record OX465171.1, on the reverse strand, counting down.
CGCGGAACTTTTTATAACCCTGCTGCTGGGGCGCAATTCACCCAGATGTTAAACTATCTTGGGCAGCTATAACATTTTAAGTGTGATATAGTTTTGATCGTTTAGACTAGAGCCACCTGTGGTGATAGTTGCTGTAGGACTGGATTTACATAAATGAATGAATACAGGTTGGTGTAACAACCCACAATCCAGCTACCATACGGTTCCCATCCACGATGACTAACATGGACTCCGGCACTATCATGATGTCCGGATGCAAGGTGCTTCTCAACGGGCATGGAACTTGCATGGAGTATGGCAACTTCAACCTTGATGAACTTAGGGTAAGCTGCTTTCCACACATCAATAATATCTCTCCATCAAAATTATTCAATGATTTATTCCGCGTGTTTAGAGCTAGATCATCTTTAACCGATTTAATTAAATAAGTCTTAGTTTAAATTGTTGTTCGTTCTTTTTGTGTCTTTAAAAAGGTGAATATAATATTTAAAAAAATTACAGGAAGGCGACACGGTTGGTATGATGAGAAAGAGCACTGGTAAATTGCACTATTTCATCAATGGTGTCGACCAAGGAGTTGCTACTGATAAAGTTGACCAGCAAGTCTGGGGAGTGGTGGATCTGTATGGCATGACCGTCAAAGTTAGTTTTTGTTCACTTAAAATATCGTCATTTTCTAGAGCCATCTAAATATTGGTTGTCAAAGTGTTACGTCAACTTAAGGCGCAGACAGCCGACTTTTAAGGACTTTTTATTGAAGATCACGCCTAAACGGCTTGTCTTATGTATTTGAAAAAAATATATGTGAAACTAGACAATTCTTTTCGTCATTTGATATGTGAATATTTTAAATAATATTTTTATAACATAATGTAATTAATTGGTAAAGTAATGTCTATCGCGGACATAAAAACGATAATCACGCAAAAACTATAGGGTATATTTCCATGAAACTTTCACCATCTAAAAGACAATTTAATCACCCAAAATTTAGTATACGGTTTTTCTTTGATATGTGTTTGATAAATCAACATGGGTTGTTTTTCGAAAAACTTGATGCGCGTTGAGGCGGGGTCTCTTGCGAGCGACGGGCGGCAGTGCATCGCTGCAGGTAGCTGTCAGCTATCGTCGCCTTAAATCATAATTTTGGTCAACCAGGCTCTCAGATAAAATTTTATATCGAATTATGTTTTGCCAGGTGTCAATAGTGGATCCTTGCGAGGATATTGACAGCAACATCAACAATGCACCACTCGTGCTCGCTTCACCCGAAATCCCTGCACCAAGTAAGTACCCAAGCCATTTCCACTGCGAGGCCCGAAAACATTTCGCTTGTATTCAGGGTGATTTACTATTTACTCTCGTGTTTCCAGGCAGGTTTAGACCAAGAATAGATGAAGAGAGCCTTTTATTTCATACGCTGCGTGATTCGAATGTTATTATTATTAACGATGGTAAGACTGCTCATAGGCCTAAGTAAGTATCCTATCTTACCTTTTACTGAAAATTACGTAACTTTTCAGTGGACATCTACTAAGATTTTTTTTAAATTTTCAGTGCTTTCAAGTACTTCAACAACGGAATCGTAATGACGAACCGTACTTTGAGGACCAACGAACTGTTCCAAGTACGTCTCGATCTCGTTATTCCGAAGTGGGCTGGAAGCATTGAAATTGGAGTCACGCAGCATTCTTCTAATGATATAAAGTTTCCATTCAAAATGAGCAATGCAAAGTAAGTCTTCTTCGTCTACTTGTCTTTATCTTATTGCCCGAGTAATGCTAATCTCAAATAGGTGGGGCTGTGGGATCTTAACTAATAAATTCTACCTGCCTAGATCCGGCACGTGGGCTGTGACCGGAGAAGACGTAATCCGCGACGGTACCATCGTAATTCCACAGTATGTCAGAAACCTTAACAAACTTTCGGTAAGTTTCCCTTTAACCTTTAATATTTCTTTTGTATACCTGTTATCTCTATTGCAATACATTTGTGTGACGTCATAGGAAGGGGACACCGTGGGTGTAATGCGCAAAGAACTGGGTATCCTACATTTTTTCGTCAACGGCGCGGACCAGGGGCCGGCCGCGTTTAATGTACCTGAACACGTGTTTGGCATTATAGGTGAGCTATATTTCATATTTTACCCCTGGGGCGAAATGATAGGTGTTAAGTCTCTGGGACTGTTCTTATTATTGGTTTAATGTCATTGCGGGCATTTTTTATAAAAACAGCCAATAATAAATTAAGTATTTAATATTTATATCTAGTCCTATAACAATACATTCTCGTCTACTTAGACTTGTACGGCCGCGCCGCACAGGCGACTATCGTGGATGAGTATACTCCACCACCGATCTATTCTCCCGAATCTCCATTATCTACGGAATCTAATGCTACTATTTTTCCGTAAGTATGCAAAACATTGTTACATGTTTAGTTATGAATACATAACGTTCAATGTAGCTTGTGTTTTACAAGACACTCTATAAATTCCCCACTGCTGGGAAACAGGCCTGGGCTCCGAGAGGGAGGGGCAGTATATATATATTTTATAACTGTCATCATCATCATCTGCCTACCCTTTTTTCCAACTATGTTGTGGTCAGCATCCAGTCCGGATGCAGTGGAATACCAGCCTGTTCTACATGGTACGACTGCCAATCTGCACCCTAATTGCGTAACTCACGATCCATCATAATCTGTTTCATTTTGACAGTTCAACAATATTCATTGCGTTATTTACGTTGTTGAGCAGACACATTTTTCCAACAAATGAAGCAATGGATGAGCAAGCTGTTTCAAAACGATTCAGATTATAATTAATCGTTCGTTACGCAATTAGGGTGCTGATCTCCACAACCCAGTGACCTGTTTAACTTGTTTTAAATAATTTGTATATTTGAATGACCTTTATTTCTCATAAAAGTACAATAGATGCGATAATAATGCCATGTTTGCCCAGCGAGATGTGTTTCCACCGCGTGCACGGTCGCAACGCGCGTCTCAGTCGCAACCGTCTGACGGCTTGGCGTGCCACCGTCTACTCGGAGTTCAACGACGCAGTTCTGTTCAGTTCGCGACCTCTCCGTGAATGTGACATGTTTGAACTTCGCATCGATAAAATGGTCGACTGCTGGATTGGAAGCATCGAGATTGGTAAGTGGATGAGTACATTTTTATGTCTTCTATCACAGAGTTTACGCATAGTCCGATTAACGTCCTGATTTATTCGGTGAGAAGTGGTTGACTGTGGATATAATGTTTAATTGATTACCGATGCATATTATAACTAGCCATTTCTCTAATTTTCACTTCCACCCTAGAGGAACTTCATGTTCCTTTATAAAAATGATCTTATCTTTTAATCGCATCACATAGTACCAAATTCCATCCAAATCCGTTCAGCGGTTTAAATGTGATCGAGTAAGGAACATCGTCAGAAACTGTCACATCTGTTATAATATAGCAAAGATGCTCCAAGTTTTCTTGATGATGACTTTGCGACATCCCGCGAAGCAAGCTAACGTCAGCATACTACGCAGGTGTAACGGCTATACGTCCGGATGACTTGGAGGCTAGCGGGGGAGTGGGTGCCATCGCGGGAACAGCTACCGACCTCAACTGGGACACGTATATACTGAGCGGTGCAGCCATGATGAAGGATGGGGAGTGCGTGCGCAGCGGATATCCGCTTGATCTAGATACACTTACTGTCGGAAGTCGCGTTGGTAAGTAATCTTACAGGGTTAACATGGTAGACCCAGCCAGTCGGACGCCGCACGGCATTGCATAGGTTTCATTCAGCCAATAAATAAATAAATAACATTCATAATTCTTCTACGCCATATTTCAATTTATGAGTTTTTTTGTCAGTCCTTTTCTTTTATTCATCTATCCCTCTACCTCTGACAGCTGTCATGATTTACAAATATAATGTTCCTTCACCATTTACGCTTTTCTTCTTCGATTCATTGCTCACCTTTTTTTGGGCCTTTTCCTTCTATCGAGTCAGTTAATTGTTATATATTCTTTTATTTCTTGTACGCAAACAGGTATGATGTGGCACGCTGATCGCAGCCTGCATTACTATTTGGACGGAATGGACATGGGCAAGGCTTGGTACGTTCCCCACCTTAACATCTACGCCGTCGTTGATTTATATGGGCAGTGCACACAGGTATGAAAATCATTCAATAATTATTTAGTCCTTATTAATTATAAATAGTGCAGAGTCTAAAGTGTATTACGTTTTAACAGGTGACTATAATGCAAAACGAGGAAAGGGCGTTCAATTATAATGGTTGTACTAATTCTGACAACTCTATGCTGAGTAACTCGAGGGCTTTGTCGTCGCCAGCTCCGCCATATTGGTAAGAGACTACTTTTTTTTGGTGGCTACAAACGATTCACACGCTACAAAGGCCCGTAAGAAATGTCTGGTAACTTTGATATTACTTTTTAGGAGTTTCTCTGAATATTCCGGCGACAACATTTGTTTGATGCACGACTACTCTATCGCACGCCGTTTGACGACTGACCCGATGGCAGCTTTGGTGTTCAGTTCGGCACACCTTGCCATGGGGGAGATATTTGAGGTATAAGTTCACCGAAACAGGCCAATTTGAAAAATACTATAAATGTGTTCCTAACTTCAATATCTAATAATAAAACGTTTAACAGATAAAGATCATCGATTGTAAAACGTCTTACGCCGGCAGTTTCCGCATAGGGATCACGGACATCAACATATTGAACGCGCACGTGAACCGCAGTCTGCCCCCCAGCGTCGCCTGCTTGCCGCATTTCACCGCGTACATAGATGGTAACACATTAGTATTTGTTAAAAAAAATGAAGTGATCGGTCGGTGAAATTAATCAGGGTCTTTAAGAATAATTACTATTGATTTAGAGTTACACGCTACTTAGTTTCAATTATTTAACAGAGCCATGAAAAATAACAAATAATTTTATGGCAACGAAAGCTGTTAAGGAAACAGCACACTAATTGCATAACACACGATCAATCATAATCTGTTTCATTCTGACGGTTCAACAATATTCATTGCGTTATATACGTTGTTGACCAGACAATTTTTTTGAACATATGAAGCAATGGATTACTTCAATGGATTAATCTGTTTCAAAATCATTCAGATTATGATTGATCGTGCGTTACGCAATTAGGGTGCAGGCTAAGATAAATTAAGAAGCCCTGAAAGTAGCTGGAAGACGCTACACCAATTTCAGTCGTGCAACAACCACATGCAATTTTTTGTTACTGAACTGTTAAAGTAGCTTTATTTTGTCCGATTTCGCGATTAAATGCCCTTGTGTCACGTATGTTCAGCGACTTTTCGTTGGCCGTGGAAAAAGACGCACTCGTAAGTATGGTCTAACGCCTGTTTCTCGCGCTGGCTAAAAGCGGCCTTGCACTGTGTTTCTACTTCAATGTGTTATTATGTTTAGGTACCATTTCTCGAATATGTTTATATTATTTTTCAGGGCGATACATGAAGTATTCGCAGCCGGGCACCCGAAAAAAAGAGTTGGTCTCGTTTGTCCCATCATTCGAGTGGCTGCGTCCCGGAGACAGGATCGGTCTCAAGAAAGTCGCCGACTCGCGCGTACTCGTCTACTACAACTCAGAACAACTCGACACAGCTTTCGAGAAAGTTCCCGACGTTAGTATTGATGAGGCGGGAATTAATACACGTTTCTCCTGTTATGTAACCCAAAAGGCCTAGGGTTGGGTGACAGTTTGAGCTTTAGAAATTATGTAATACTTGACATTGTATCCGCTTTGTAGAGTATAGTAGTTGTTGTCTTTGAAATTATAAAATCATTCAATCAATTTAATCACTTATGAAATGTATTTGAAATGTTTAATCGAAATAAATGTTTGAAGTCAAGTAAAACAACAGAGGGGTGTAAAGGAAATTGTCCGAAAGCCAACCTCACCTGCACGCGGTGCACCCTGCAAATACCAACGAGGCACCTGGCGACCGACGGGTGGCGGGATAACCAGCCCGGGCACCTAGACCCGGGATGTGCCGTGCACCGTGCTACGGCACCATCTTGAGTCTAGCAGTGGAAGCTTTGCAAACAGTCCGCGATTACTGACATTCAACCTGGCCTATGACTGAAAAACTAACCTACTTGCAACACTGGGCACTTGTTTTCTTTTTGCCGTGGTGGAAGTTGTAAACTCTTTGTGCGAATGGATGTGGGTTTTAAACGGAAGAAGACATGGCACAGTCTCTTCAAATTCAATAAGGTACACCTGCCAAGGTATTTTAGTAAACTTGATTTCAGGACAAACATAATTAAAACAAATTAAGACAATTTAAAATCAAAAATAAGTATAAAATGTTGCATTATTAATTATGAAACCATATAAATTTAATGTATTTTTCTACACTTTGGGTCATCGCAAACACCAACACTTTTTACAGTATGTATTTATGTAATATATTATAAGATGGTATCTATGTATCATAAAACTAGTTATAGATCACGGCAAAGACAGAACTTGTTAACCAGACTGAAAACATGAGATAATTCCTATTAAAACTGTTTTTAAAATAGCTTGACATATTGATGACAGCGTTTTTAAAAAGTAAATGAAAGCTTACGTATTTCCTTCTCATTAAAATGAAACATTAAAATTTAAAATATTTGGTTAGATTAATATGGGAAGGTAAGACTTTTCCTGAAGTTTTGCTTCTGTTGCTAGGGTTAAAATTAGCTTCTTCCCCTCGTGGAAAATTTTCTGTTGGGGCCCGGGTGACATTTTAATGTTTCTAAGAATTCTTTGTTACGCCCGAAGGGTGAAACACGTTTTAAGCCCAACATGCTGGACTTTGTTAGTATTCGATTTTAAACATATTTCGCGCTCTTTAAATCTAAATAAATTGTGAGGCGAAAAGGAGGGACATACCCGTAATATATTACATACTGCTAGAATCGCCAACTTAAATTGACTCTTCGCAGAGCAAATGGCTTAAACCACTGTGTTGCCTCATAATTTGGGACGTGTGCGAGCATTTTATGTGGAACAAAATGGCGGGGCTCGTAGGTGACAATGAGCTGTTTTAATTTCCGGAGTTGTCAGCCCAAACTGTGTGGATGTATTTTACAGTGCTACAAAATGCATTGTCTTTAATCGAAGATAGGTAGGTAAATTCCGATAAACTGCAAAACACGGCTATGAATATTAGTTCTGCAGAGATAACGAGCTACTTATGTAATTTAATAAGCACAACTGAAGACAAATGTATCGGGTCCATTAAATAATACCACAGGTGAGAATAATTGATGTAGGATAGTTTCACCTTAGTGGACAAGGCTTTTTCGGTGGTTTGCAATCGTATGACATGCTTCTAAGATCCTCATGCTTGTACGCTATATGCTTGCCACCCTGCCGCTACCGGGCTATACCATGACACCAACATGCCATCCATTCACATTCCATGCAGTACAGTTTATGCGCTCGAAAAGAACGAAGCTGCTAATTCAAAAATATTTCAATTAAAACATAGAATCAGCAAAGAAGTTCGTATGCAGCGCTTGAACTTACTGCCAATACACGTCATGGTATTCCCCGTATTCCCATATCCGTTGAACTGCCGAAAAAGCTTATATATTCATATTGTCTCTCTATTTAGGAAAACTGAAGAAATGATAAAAACGGTTATTCTTCCCGACATTAACAACAATACTGTCGAATTTATTAAAACTAATTTAAATAAGTAGCTGTATTTTTCATCAAGCTTAATAAGCTCATTTATAATCAACACAAATAATCTTTTTATGGAATCAATGAATCAATTTAATCACCTCATTAATTGCTTGCTCTGAATCAAATTAACTAGATTTCACTTTAATAAATAAGTAACTAGACGACTCATGTCATTATAGCGAGCAGTTATTATAAGTATGATTAGAGTTTTAAATGATATTATTGAAGCCCGTTGCTATTTTTATTATTAATTGAATTATGTCCAGTCGCTTTTGAAGTAGGTACACGTCACGATTTGTCATCTATACTTGTCGTAAGGGCAAATTCACATGGCACAATCAACCGTCATTAGCCTTTAAAGAGTTCCTCATTTGATAATGTATGGATAGCGTGCTACGATAATATCCGTCAAATATTTAATACATGACCACAAAGGTCTAGACTTGCAACGTAGTTAGTAGACAGTAAAGCCAGCTTTAATGTAGTTTGTAGGCGGAATTAATCCAATTGTGGGTTCATTATCACTCCGGATTGTGTTCGCTAGATGACCGTGACAGGCATCATGCCGAATTACACAACTAATCATATTAGATGGAGTGAGGGCATTACACTGGAAGGCCCTAGATGTGTCAAAAATAAAATAATCACATTGCGTAATTGAAATGAAGACAAAACTTATGGTTTAGTTCCAAGTGCATTGTGCACTTATTAAATATAGCACAGCCATCTTGCAGTTCTAGGTATTTAAAAAATGAAGACAAAACGTATGGTTTAGTTCCAAGTGCATTGTGCACTTATTATATATAGCACAGCCATCTTGCAGTTCTAGGTATTTAAATTGTGTCAGGACTATATTTTAACGATTTTGAATACACACAGTATATTTGTGTAAATGTTTTCATGTACATATATTTAGTACCTATTTATTTTATTAAGTAGGTACATATTTATAGTGATGATAGGCTGGGCTAGACAATAGAATCCAAGGGATCATACAGTCGTGCCACGAAAATATTAATAAGAAGAAAATTAGGATAGGATAGGTTAGAGAGAGATCATGTAGGGGATGCGAAGAAATGAAACATGGACAGCAGAAGAGCCGGCTTGGGTGGGGCCGAATTTAAGCATGTAAGTCGGGATATAACTGTGTTGAGACATTAGTCATTACTGATTGTGCCGGTTCTCTTCAGTAGATATTGAATCATCTTCCGAACTTCCGGTAGCTTCACCCATTCAATAGACCAAACATAAGTTGTGTTGAATGGAAATAGAACAAAAAGCAATCAAAACTATCAAGCTATTTCAAACATATTCTAGACTAGAATTTTTCATGCGATTTGTACACATTACGGGAATCTGAGACTCGGGTGTAAAGTTGCGATTAAAATTGGAGCCATAATAACGAAAACATCACGTTATTGTGCTTTAAATTTGAAAAGCAGTATCTACTAGTGGCTTAGATTTTTTAATGTTGTGTGTATCGCACATTTATTGTCACACAAAATACAATGAAGGACAGTTCGAAAATCTAGGAAGACGTGGTATTTTAGTAGAATATAAAATATATTTCACTAAAATGTTCAACTTTTTACGATCCTTAGTGCCGATAATTTCAGAAACTGTGATTCCATTTTATTTTGTGTTACCAAATTGCATGTTGTGTATCCCCTTATATCCTCCTGTAGCAGGATCATGCTGCTTTCGTAATAAATGCAATGCTTAAATACATGATTTATTTTAAGTTCTAGACTGTAAACAATTTCATTGAGGCCCATTTGCGCGTTCAGGGATTATCCTAAATAACTGAGTTATCAGCTAACTCACGCTTAATAGCATCTTGCGCCACCAAGAGTTTGAGATAAAACCAAGCGATAAACGTTTAAATATTTAACCCACCGATGTCGCTAAACTCTGGGTTAATGTTAGTTATGTCATACTCATAATTAATTGACGTTATGTTATGAGCTACTGCAGATAATTTCTTTGGTACCTAAATATTTTAAATTATTCGACATGTAGTTTGTGAAAATTCGGTGCTAGGTATATCTGCAGGCAATATATCCATGAAATCATATAAAAATTAACACAAGTTCTAAAAAACTCAAAAACAGTTTCCGTGTTTGACGTTTTCGTTAAACGATACATAAATGTCAGTGGAAACCGCATACAATACAATTAAAAATGAAATTTTAAATGTCATGTTATAAAAATGAAAGACAAGACAGAATTACGTATCGTAATCGTAGTGTAAAAGAGATGGTTATATAGTTTTCGGTACTATATTTTATATTTCTTCGATATAACTGCAACTGTTCCCTACTCAAAAAACACTAATAGGTACCAGGTTAACTAACCTGGTGTTACTTTATAGTGGTGCAACTCGTAAAAGGAGTTTAAATGGTAATAACTTTACTTTTATTCATTGAATCCAACCAAACGTGCAAGTGTGCCTAACAAACATATCATGCTATACAATTAAAGGGAAACTTACCTTTTTGATTCGCTCGAACTCTGGACCGAGTCTGATCGTGGTCACGGTCAGACTTGTAGCTAGCTCCGACTAAGGGTAAGGTAATTTTATCTTCATCTTTCCACGTTGCTAGTATCTTCCAAACACTACTAAATCACTCACGATAATCACTGTAACCGTATACTTAACCGACTACGCATAGCGAGGTTTTATTACAATAATTACTGAATTCCTAAAAGGTAAATTTCGCGTTGATTGCCTTTTAACTTGATGTATGAAACACAAAATGATCGATATCTTTTTATTTGTTTAAACAGAAAGTGTACGTGGTCATTGAAATCTACGGTCACATCCGGAAGATACAAGCACTTGCCCAGGGCAACCCTGGAGTTAATCAACAAACAAGTAAGTAAAATGGTTTTAATTAGACACGGCCTATCAGTAGTTTTTTTCTCTAAATGACTGAAGTAAACCAGCCTTAGCTTAGTATCTTATTATCCATTGCTTGCCCCAGTCAGCGGTCCATTGTATTGCGCAGTAGCCCCCTCAGGTCATCAGGCATACTGTAGTATGCAGTTACAATTATCTACAGTTACCGGCCGGTCAGACGTAACAGCGCGTCTATAGTCCCTGAAGAATTATACTGTTATGTAAGTACTAGAGTATACCCTCTTTCTGCCAGTTTAGTTTAAGGGTACACTAATCGCGGGCTCGAACTCACTGGTGGGCCTGGCTAAAAGCACGCTGTCTCACCAGGCTTCATGTCCGACAGAGGTAGTATCAGTGATGAGCAGTTAGACGATAGTCTACACGCACAACATTATTGAGTGAGCTGCAGGATCAGTTATAGTAAAACAGGCTCGTAAAAATTAAGAAAAGTCCCTTCGGAAGATCGGGTTTTCTGAAAAAACCACTGCATAAATCAATGATCAATTAAGTTTATTGAACTTTTAGATAATTGAACTTTGTCGGTACCGACTTGGTTTTCGAGATTTTACACTGCTTTTATTACTTAAACACGCCCAAACTTAGGTTAAATTAGCAAGAAAAACTAATCTTTGTTGGCTCATAACTTTTTAATGGCTTTTTATTTTAGTATTCTGTTTCCGTACAGACAATATTAATAATGAGACAAAACCATACCATGTTTCATTTTTGATGTACACAGTCAAACAGTGGAGTAAAACCCTCCCGAAGTTTGTATGGAAAAAATGTGGATAAGTGTCACCTTAAGCCAAGTGTTGCGATTCAATTGCCATCTTATCAAAACATTTATTTGTTTTAATATGCGTACATGTTTATATGATGACGGTTATTCATACAACAACAGTTCTAATTTAATCTCGCAATATCTTCTTGGTCTGATAATACTGAGGAAACTTTATTAGAAAAACCTGCAAAGAAATAGGCTGCTCTCTTAGCTCTAACGTTGACTCTGCGGGGTTATTTGTTATTGATTTTGCCTCATTGCCGATTAATAATAGCTAAATATTTCTGATTTTCTTGTTATGTACTTATCTTAGTTTCGTGCTGTGTAGTGATTTATTTATTTGTTAACTTAAACCTCTTTATAATGTTAGTATAGATAAAATAGGGCTAGTATTATAAGGTGTAGGGCTCCATACCGTTATAAGTGGCTCTAACCTTTGCCCGTCTGTGTCACCAATATTCCTACCAAACCAATGTTAATTAAGAATAATAAAAGTACTTAAAATTATAAACCAGAATGTGTAGTATCTTATTAAGTAATTGAACTATTGCAGACAACTCTAAACATCGACTCTATTTAATTAACATTACCAGTCCTCAATCCAGACCGGGGCTGCTACTCTGATTTCCCGAAGAAAAAAACTAACATTTCTGCCTAACTTAGGCGTCGAACCCAAGATCTCAGCTTAGACCCACGAGACAGTTCGCTGCAGTCATTTATATTCATCATGAACACCACTTCAGGGTCAAGACCACTTATCAGAAAAGGCACGAGCATTAATCGCCACGCTCGCTGTGTGTTCCATGGTTTTCCTTCACCGTGTTTTCCAAGATAAACTAAGAAAGTAGATACAAACACAAAAAGGTGAAAAAGTCTCAAAGATTTGGCACTTCCTTGATTTAGAAGCATCCTCGTACTTCAGAAGCGAGCCTTTTAATATTACAACATATTTTCACAGTTTAATATTAATTCTAAATAATTATCATATTACTCCTCAACCGTTATTAAAGTCTGTTATTATAATTTAAAATTATATTATTTCAGTTCCTAACGACAGCGACGACTACCCGAAGCATTTACCTGCACCACCGCTCTTCTCGGCGAGTCATATTTGCCAGGAAGACGTGTTTGAGCCCAGTATCAGGGACTTAGTGGCTGTCCCGTGTCCATTGAGTGACCCTCGAACTGTCCAGCGGACGTTAGACTACCCCGACGACGACTTCTCCAGTGAAGACTCCCCGGACCCTGACGTTCAACTACCTACAGAAGAGGACGCATCCGTTGAAGAGGACACGATGGGTCGCAAGAACAAGCAGCCTATTCTAAAGGGCAAGTACGCCAAGATCGCAGCAGACGCTGCCCAAGCCGCTGCGGAGGCTCAAGCCGCCGCTCGCGCTGAGGCACGCGAGAAGGCTCAGGAGCAAGCTAGGCGGAAGGGTAAGGGCAAAGGCAAGCATGGCTCGGCCCCACCCCCTGCTAGCGCCCCGACGGCCTCGACGTCCGCTGAGCCGTCCACTTCTGCGGCAACTGATGGCGGTGCCAGCTCCAACCAGGACACGGGCACGGGCGAGGGCAGCGGTAACAGCGCGGCTGAGGAAGGCTCGGACAGCCAGGACGAGCCCCCCGCCGAAGGGTCCGCAGAACCAACTCACACCACCGTAAAACCTATTCCACGCCGTGCCCCACTGCCCTACACTTTTTACAACATACATGGAAAGAACATAAGGCTGTGCAGTTCAGGTAGATATGACATCTTCGTAATTATTTGTTAATAAAAAAACGAGTACTGATGTGTCCTAAACTTAGAAACTTGTCTCTATAACGCTAACACTGGTCAAGTGCAGCGTAATACCCGTAATCAATAGATGTATATGATATATCTTCCCTCCCCCCAATTTGACAACATGTCAGTAATTTCTGGATAATCATATGGCCTCAATAATAATCACCTTGTACTTTCATTTATTTCAGATACGGTGGCGGCACGTTTAAGGGGATATAAAGACGGTATTGCCGTCATCAGTCAGCCACTGCGTCGCGGACATAACTTCAGGGTAAGTAAGGAACCATTTGAAGCAAAATATGTTGAATTCTTTCCCTCTTACTAATAAACACGGAATAAAGTTATACCTGGAATAACAAAGGAGTAACCGTACATTTTCATAGGTTTATACTTGTAATAAATGTATTCTGTGTTTATTAGTAAGAGGATAAATGTTGACCGATGCGAATTACTATTAGCAGCTGCGAATATTTGCCCAAACGCGAAATTTAGGTCATATCGCCAGCTTTACTATTTAAGCGAAATAAAATGTATTTGCTGAGAAAACGACAGTCATAGCGCATATATTCATCTTCGAAATCAACTTTTAAATAAACGCCAAGCATAAGCGAACAATACGAAATGCTTATGTTTGCGACAGCAATATTGTTGCATTCTTGCACGCTTTTTGGCCAATCATTACATTCTCAGATAGCGATTTTTTTTTCAATCAAATCATTACATAACTCATAATATGATCATTTATTAAACATCTTTATAGGTACAAATAACAGGTTTTTTTTGTGTGGGAAATCATCAAATAACTTCTCTCGCTCTGGGTGGAGCTGGAGCTGGCGTGTCAGACTTCTACTGACTAAAACCCACCCGTGTTCGTTCAGTTGCCTGTCTGATCTTTCGAAGAACCCGTTTCCCTGGGAAATATACAGGGTCGCAGGAACATCGTCGCAGTCTTTACCATAGATTCAGTACATGATTTTGAACCCGGGAAACTGACCTTGGAAAACTTCAACGCAGGGGACGTTGAAGTTTTTCGTCGGTTCTTAAAAAAAATAGTTGATCAATACATTTTGACTGAGTAGGTATTGCACTATTCTATGGAACAACAGTTTTTTTTAACCCGACAAAAAACATCTAGTCTAGAGAGTTTAGAATGCTGAATTCATGGTTACAGTTAGCGCGTCGATGACTCGAAAGTAAATAATAAAACATCTTTTTTTGGGGCAGTTATGTAAAAATGAGTGAGAAAAGATAAAATAACCTTCTCAGGAAATTAAAAAAAACATAAAAAGATCTGATTGTTAGGATTAGTGAGTGGGAGTGTAGAAACTTTACAGCCCCGATAATTGGCTCAGGCGTTTTGAAAAATCCTTCGACACCAGGGGGTGTTGAAGGATTTTTCTATATCAAAACATATATAGTCTGTGCTAATAGCTAGCAAATATAGGCTGTGCGTCAATCTATTACGAAACTGTTTTCTATGGACAGGTGACCCCACTTCGGTAGTAACGCCAAGGCGAAAAGTAGGAAGCTACAATAGAATATGAGCTCGTACTGGTTTTGTTACCACTGACGTGTGGTCGGCTGTACACAAGATATAGCAATGCTAACTAATATGTATACGCTTGCCAGCTTTTAAAAGTGATTTTCACCGCTTCTACTGATTGTAATTTTATGTTGTTACTAGCTTTTGCTCTTCTCTGAAGCTCATCAAAAACATAAATGTGAAATGAGAGCCAAGCAAGTTCAATATTATGGTATATGCCTTGGTTGTTGATTTCAACGACAAAAGAAGTGAGATCTAAATGGGTGTCCAAGTTCAATGGTCAGTCCAGAAATTTATTTATAACAACATAAAATATTTTATAACAACTTAAAATATTCACACCTAACTAACGACAAAAAGTTCCTAAAATCGAGCTAGGATCATGCTTCCAAAGAAAATTTCATCACCGCGATTCAGAAATTTTTATCATAGTCATATCGATCATGTAGTTAAATTATAAAAATATTAGGCATGGAAATTCGTTCCTACAAACATTATGTAGACTTCTAAAAAGGTTAACTTTAAGTTTGAGATCGGCTGTCATGCACAGTCATCACAATGCAAAAAATACACTATACATTTTCAAGTCAGTTTTGAAAAATGTATGATTCCATATTTAATATTAGGTCTTTACCTATGAAATTGCCGTTCTGCAGTACTGGCCATTTCAAATCAAAATAATTTTTGTTTGGCTAAGAATTCTAATTTCAAATTAATTTTATTTTAAAAACATGGTTTTTTTTTTTAAAAGTAGTCATTTCTTTATTGATTAGTGTTACATTTTCATCGCATTTCAATCTTTTTCGTCATCATGGATACGTTAAAAATTCGAGTAATTATGGAATATGAGTACCGTCGTGGCAGCAACGCGGCACAAGCGGCACGCAACATCAACGACGTTTACGGAGCTAACACTACAAACCAACGCACCACCTGTTATTGGTTTGCTCGCTTCCGTTCTGGAAATTTCGACCTGAAAAATGAACCTCGCGGTCGTCCGAAGACTTTGGTCGACAATGACGAATTAAAGGCGATTGTGGAAGCTGATGATACACAATCTACGGCTGAATTAGCAGCAGCTTTCGACGTTAGCGTCAAAACAATATTGGTCCATTTGCGTCAAATTGGCAAGGTAAAAAAGCTTGACAAATGGGTGCCCCACGAACTCAATGATCGCCAGCGCGAAGTACGCGTCGAGACGTGCCTTGCACTGCTCAACAGACACACAAATGAAGGAATTTTGAACCGCATTGTTACCTGCGATGAAAAATGGATTCTGTTTGATAACCGTAAGCGCTCAGCAAGTTGGTTGGATCCTGGTTCAGCACCTAAACAATGCCCTAAACGAAAACTTACCCCTAGAAAAGTGATGGTCACTGTTTGGTGGTCTAGCGCCGGTGTGATTCATCACAGCTTCTTACCAAACGGGGTGAGCATTACTGCAGATGTGTACTGTGAAGAACTGAACACAATGATGGAGAAGCTGGCGCATCTCCAACCAGCATTGGTCAATCGCTCGTCTCCGCTGCTCCTGCACGACAACGCGCGACCTCATACTGCACAGCAGACGGTCTCCAAGTTGCAAGAACTGGGGTTGGAAGCTCTCCGTCATCCGCCCTACTCACCAGACCTTGCGCCTACAGACTACTACTTTTTCCAGAATTTGGATAACTTCTTGGCGGGAAAAAAATTTAATACCCGAGAGGCAGTACAAAATGCCTTTGAAGAATTTGTTGCCTCCCGTCCAGCTGATTTCTTTAAGAAGGGCATCAATAAACTGCCACTGCGATGGCAAAGATGCATTGATTGCATGGGTGATTACTTCGATTAATACAAATAAAAAATTCATGAAAAAAAATCGTTTAAATTTTTTCATACAAAACGGCAATTTCATAGGTAAAGACCTATTATTTGCCTAGATAATTTTATGCCACGTTTTCTAAACCAAACGAATAAGATCTTTCATACAAACTATATCCCCCATTTCACCCTCAAAGGGGTTAATTTTTGTCTTTTGTTTCTTTTACATTATTCGACTTAAAGTTATTTATACCAATTTTCGAGTTAATCAAGACACGTAGTAAAATCATACCCTGTAAAATTAACTACCCTCTTTGCTCCTTTAGATCTATTTTCGAAAAACCCTGATACAAGTTTTTCTTTATTTTTGGTTTTAGGTATAAATACTGAGTTTTGAGTTAATCAGACCGCGCGTTAAAATTCTTTCATACAAACTTTGACACCCCCCAATCCCTCTTTAGGGGGTAGTTTAGAAAAACAATAAGTGATCAACTTTATAATTTACTTAGATAAGTATTTGTGCCAAATTTCAAGTTTATTAACTCAAGGCATAAGATTATGCATACAAACAAAATCCGCCCTTTTCACCCCCTTAAAGGTCGAATTTCCAAAAACCCCTTCTTAGCCCTCCCCTACATTATAAAAGGAAGCCGTGTGCAAAATTTCACGTTCCTAGTCCCAGTAGTTTCGGCTGTGCGTTGATTTGTCAGTCAGTTTCTCCTTTTATATATAGATGAAAATAATATATTGAACCTACACTATAATGAAATACCTAGATTATCTCAAGGTTGCAATTGTTATTTATGAGAAAATCACTTTTGAATTTGGTAATGTGTATACATATTAGTGCTCGTGACTGTACAAGGATCTTTTGGCGCGTGGCCAAAATTGGAACTAACGCGGTCATCTTGTTTTTTCAATATATTTTAACAAATGTATACCAATTGCGTCTCCCTGTCAATACCCACCCTGTCACTCATAAGTTCCGCTGATGGCGGCGAATGGGTTGGATAATTCAGCTCCCTTCAAAATGGTTGAGCACTGATCCATGCGTCGTTTTCGGGCTCGGCATAATTGGATCACCTCTTAGCTGCTACGGTTTATTTTAATTATTACTTTAGTTTTCGTTCTCACAATATGTACCTATAATTTCAACATGATGGTGGATGATGTAAACAATATTTTGATTTAAAAGTGTCCATGGAGTTTCTTGTCTCTTCTCCATAAGAACCTACTACGCTAAATGAGCTAAATATACTTCATCTTTCAAACTGACCGTCTGCTTGAAAATTAAAAAGTCTGTAAACTGTTCAATTAAAATAAATGCTTTGAAGGTGAGCCTATCAGACGCCAAGAGATCCTTGAAACACCATAGATCTATCTATCTAACCCCGCATATAGGTTTAAACAAAAAAAAAAAATACTTTGTTGCAGTTCCGCGTTGACAAAATATGTGACGATTGGTTAGGCACCGTGGCCATTGGTGCGGTGGGGGTACTGCCTCTCGAGACCCCGTCCAACGGCGTGCACATCGAGCCGCCCTGCTGGCTGATATCCAGCGACCTGCTCAATGATAACGGAACATTTGTAAGTATTTTGACTTGATTTTATAGTATTTTCCAATTTATTAAACACTATTTTAATTTGTAATAAAAATAAATTGATTTATATCCATTTTCTCAATTAAAAACGTTTAAAACCATATTTAATTCGTGTTTTGAATTTACCGCCAAAACGTACGATGACTTTTTATCATGTCACCACACGTGACGTAAACTAAAGTAGTTTTTATCAAATGAATGTCGAGTTTATAATTAACAAGATTTTTAATGAACAGAAAATGGTATAACTTGGTGGTGCCTCTGTGCACAAATACTTCTAAAACTGCGCCACACAATGTATTTGTACCGGTGCCGTTTACACAAAGCTGAAGAGCAAGGAATTTCACGCGTCCGACGTCGAGGGTAGAAGTTAGTAGATAATAAAGTCTTAATTTGCCAACCCGTCTTCTGTATGACTGCGTTTACCAGTAGGTGAAGAATTTATTTGAATTGAATGACTTTGTTCCAACAAAGTCCAAACTCCAGTTTGAGTGGAGTTGGCGTAGCGTAACTTTTACGTTCACCGGCACGTGATACTTGTACCAACAAACTGACGGCTAAAATCTTAATAAAACAGGAAATGTTAAATAAAATCACGCCTTTATTCATCGAAGGATTAGGTAGAGGTGTACCTATAGTACACCCTCATTTCGCCAGTTTTGTTTGAGTCCCATGTAATAGGGAGCTAGCCTATTGCTAATAATCAGGCACAAATCTAGGCTGCCGAGCTGCTAGTGAAAAATTGCGGATGAAAAAGCCTAATACCACCACCACCACCACCCACCCACCACCATTTTCCTGATCCAAAAATCGAACCCATGCTAACAAGTAGTCTAACTAGACTACATGTTTAGCACGGCTTCATTTTCAATGTAGACGTAGTCCAATGAGGCAGTCAAAGACAGCAAAAGTAATTTCAAAATTAACGACCTATTAACATTCGCAGTTCCACTCCATGATGGGTATGGCCCTCGACGAACTTACCGAGCAGTCGGTCCTGACCATCCACTTCCGCTTCACCAGCGAGCTCATACTCCAGGTCAACGGCAAGTTGATCGGCTGTATTGCCACCGTGCCGCGTCGGTTCAGCCATGTCTTCCCGACCATCGATTTGTACGGTAGGATTTGTCAGGTATGTACCGATATGTTGGAGGGTCCAAAGTGTCCACACACCAGTACTTCTGAGGGCCTTAAAACACCACTGTTGCCGCAATGGTGTGGACACCTACTCGACCTAACTCATTTAGCGTTATAATATATATTTATTAACAATCGGCTCAAAACAAGAAGCCTTGGGAAATGAATTGGTAATTTGACACCCTACCTCAAATCGCCTTACCTACAGACCTTTAAATACAACTGTCAAAGAATGACAGGTGTGATTTTAATTTACCGATAATTTGAGCTGGTAAAGCTTGCTAAAAATTCAATTCCCTGGCAAATTTTCTTAACTACCTACAAACGGGGTGAATATGGTTGCTTGCGTAAATTGGGACGAAACTTTAAAACGGATTTTAACGCTGAACGTTAGTTTGTTGCCACCAATGGGCAATAAATCGTTAATTATAATACAGTTAACACATTGAAGTCCTTTTTGGCAAAAACTGTATTATTGCAATGTTAAAACCCTTTCCCCTAAAGTTTAGTCCCCATTCACCCCTGCATCCCTATTCACCCAGTTTAACGTTATTGATTTTAAATGGCAAATGTCTACTGTCAAAAATCTGTTTTACGTTGAAAAAAAAAAAAAAATGAATTGACTGTCATTTTAAATCTATTGCGAGCTAAAAACGAAACTTAGTGTTATTTTAACAAATAAATATAAGGTTAGGTTCCAAGTTAAACTAAACCAGTTTATGTTTATAAAATTAAATATCTACACATTGCAGTAATGGTGAGCGAAGAATAAATATTCATTTAGAATGAAGACAGAATCTCTAGCTTTGAAGTCTCTCTCTAAACTCATGGATTCGTTTGTGACCCTGCAATCTTATCCCAAAAAGCCAATTCTTGTACTGTAATATAACTTAACTTTTGCTCTATACCTTCGAACTGGTTTGGACTATTTTCAGATATCGGTGTTGCTTCACCCTTACGTCATTGCAAGTGGTGCATCATTAGATCTGCCGGTGATCACAGAAAACCGCGACGAAGCGCTTGATGACGAATCTGACGGGGAAGCTGATGATGAGTCTGCTAATCCAGAATCGCTGATAAAGAAGAAAAAGAAAGCTTTCAGTCAAGATAATCTCATGAACACCCATTGGGAGCCCCTACCTATGCCAGATGAACCCAACCCTGGACTCAGCTTCATGCCCTATTGCGTGCCGACTCCTCATCCATTTCGTACTCCGACACCAATGCCACTGCCAGTGTTGCAACCTTTTGGAGGGTCTGTATCCAATCCTGTGAAGATGTCGCAGAAATCTAAAGACAAGGGTAATATTCCAGATGAGACCCCGATGGCACAGAGCCTCAATTTGCCTCAGCGAGAGGACAGCCCGCCTGCCAATAACAATGAGGTAGTGAACCGTTGTATTCAGAAGAGCCACTCGACGCACAACTTCAGCGTCACGAGTGACGAGCAGGCGGGGGCGAGCGGCTTGCGCCACACGTACAGCGTGGGGTCGCGGGTGGGCGACGACGCCTACGAGCTGTTCTGTGACACCAACATTCGCCACAACGACCGCTACCCGGAGGCTAACGATGTCGATAATCTGGACACCGAGATAATAGACGCGCTCACCATGGAGACTGGGAACTTGCCCGATCTCACTGAAGAACAGTCTTCGTCCATTGATGACTCGACGCGTCGCGACGATTTTTGGTCTGAATCGCTATCGGTTGAGTATTTGCATTACCTTAACCGCATTTTGTGCTTGGACCAGGAGGGCGGTGAGGGTCATAGCTTGGAGTCTGAGTGGGAGGCGTCTGGGGAGGGATGTGAACATCTGCACCTTGTACTGAAGTTCTGGAACTACTTGGTGCTGCCGTACCCGGAGCTCCGCCGAGCTGTGTCGTGGGGACAGGTGCGGTGCTACTGCGCCAACTGCCAGCCCGACGCCCCGGTGGCATTAGCTGGTAAGTTTATTAATATGTTCTAAGACATGCCGGTTTCCTCACGATGTTTTCCATCAACGTTTTGAGAGCAGTGGTGCTTAAATAATTTACACAAAGTAAAGCGTTTGTCTGAGTTCGGACTTCGCAACTCGTAATTCGCGGCCGTTACCACCAGTGGTGGGCCAGTGGTTCTATGTTCTATGATCCAGTGGTTCCATAGAACAACTGGGCCACCACTGCTCTAAGCACACAGGAAGTAGTAATATTTAAATTTGACACTGAAGTAACAATCGCGCTCGTCAAAATCACTGAAGATTGCATTGATATTTGTTCAGACGGGCGATTCTCGTAATTTTAATAATGTTTACAGTCTGATCTTTTTCAATAATACTTTCGAGTTTTCATGTTCTTGCCATTTGATTGGCGCCGAGGTGAGGGTGCGATGCGGTTAGATTGGGATGTTTTAAGGGTTCCGTACCAGAAGGGTACTAACCCAACGGGACTCTATTACTAAACCCCCGTTGTTCGTCTGTCCGTCTGTTTGTTAGCGGGCTGTATCTCATGATCCTGGGCAGATAGTTAAAAAAATTACAGAATGTCTATCTGAAGAAGCTATCATCATCATCATAATTTCAGTCGGAAGACGTCCACTGCTGGACATAGGCCTCCTCCAATTTGGGGGGCTTGCCATAATCTTGGCAGGCGGCTTGGCGATCGCAGTATGGTGGTAAAATGCATAGAGAACGCTGCTGCCCATTCTCTAGTAGTTCCCTTAGTCGCCTCCTACGACATCCACGGGAAGGGATGGTGCTATTCTTTACGTCCGGCACCACACGGTAGCGGCAGCTATAAATAACAAATAATAAAAATAAAAAAAACGTGAAAAATTTAAGGGGCTTTCGTACATCCTTCTGGTGTAGTAAACATCGGTTCGTGATTACAGGTTGGGTGCGTATCGAGCGTATCGACGGCGTGGGCGCCGCTGTGCGCGGGTTCTGGCACGTGGTGCGCTCGACGCTGGGCGCGGCGCAGGTGGCTGTCGGGGAGCGTGGCGAGCCGGCCCCGCTGCGGCGCCCGCGCGCTCTCGCCCTCGCGCCGTGCTCGTCGCCGCCCATCGCCGACATGTAAGTAGACTGATTCGGTAATATTCGTGTTTCCGAAGTATCACGAACGCCAAACAGTTACAACCCACAGAGGCAATGCTGCGGTTGTAGCATTTTGATATAGTACACTTATAATTACTCGTTCGCATCAAAGTTTGTCTGTCGGATTACCTACTCCGGCACCATAACGCTTTCTATTTTACTCTACTATAGAAAAGAAATAGTTTTTCTAACCTCTGACTCGGGTTTCTTCGTAGACAGTGAGTTTTCCATTGTATTGAGGTTAGTTTCTGGTGATGCGTAATTACTTCCAAATTATTTCGTATTTATGGAGTTTTTCTGTGTAAAATCGAAAATATTATTGGCGTTTTGAACCCAGCATGTAAATGTCAACCTATTATATGATAAAAGCAACATAGCACCGGCGTCATCTAAAATTAGACCTTGACGAAAAAATCACTGACAAACAAATCTTTGTCTAGATCCCTTTTGTGTAGACTATTTCGAAAGAAAGATTTATATCTCATCATCAGCCTACAACAGTCCACTGCTGGACATAGACTTCTCCAATTGCACGCCATTCAACTCGATTCTCGGCAACTCTCATCCAGCTGCGACCAGCCACCCGGCGAAGATCGTGGCTCCACTTACCCTGAGGGCGTCCTACCTTACGTTTCCCTATTCGCAGTCTTCACCCAAGAACACGTCTACCCCAACGGTCATCGGTCCGACGGCTAATATTGCCGACACATTGCCACTTCAGCTTGCCAATTCTGGTTCCGTAACTCTTAGTCAGTTGTGTCTTAGTTTAGTCTTTAGGCTCTGCAGAATAGGCGACAAGAATGCTCGACGAAGCTTCCCAAATGCTGCTCAACCCAGCTGAATTCTTCTGTTAACTTCCTTCTCAAAGTTGTTCTGACCAAATTGCACAGTTTGCCCAAAGTAAATGTATGCTGGAACAACTTTGAGAGCACTGCCATCAACAGCAATCGCTCCCGGTCCCGGTCATCAGTGACGTGATCGTTGAACATACAGACTTCACAAAGAAGGAGTTTATCAATTCGACATGTATATATATATATTTTATGTATGTTCGGGCATAACTCCGTCGTATATAGATGAATTTGCAAAATTCTTTCTTTTGATCGAAAGGGGTTTACTTCGAAATGGTTCCATTAAAATTTCATATCTGATGATGCGTTTTGGAGACATACAACGGAACTCTTCAAAAAAGTACAGCAAATCAATCGCGAATGTTGCTATCGCATAAATATGCATTTTTTGACCCCAAGGATGATGAAATTTCGAGTTGGTGTGGGGTAGGTAACTAAAAAGTGAAAAATTAAAACTTTTTTGGAAATCGGTTGTTATTTTTTTGAAAAAAGATTTTTTATTAGTATACTAACATTAATCCAAGAGAATTAATTCCTTAAGTGAAGGTATCCTTTAATTAAAGTTAATCCACTGACTTCTTTGTGGATATTTCCAGATGGTTCGACGAGGAAGGCAAGCCGCATCACACCGTGCTGGCTATTGAGATCGATGTTGAGTAAGTACTCGACCGCCATTTTAACGCCATTTTGTTCCATACGAATCCGAAATTTCAAATTCAAAATACCTATCTTATTTCATTTTTGAAACGTCAGAATAGAGGCAATTGATCGTTTACTATGGACAAGAGCCGCCAAAAAATTATTTGATAACTCTTTTAAAAATAAATTGACTTTTACAATGTTTTCTAATAACATTGTTATGTATACAGTGGTGGTCATATAATAGGGTATTACACCCATTTTTGCAAAGTGTCTTAATTAGATTCTAAAATGCTAATGAACCACAACATTTTTATTTAATCGATTAGTGCCATAAAAATGATGAATAGAATAAAGTTATTGTCTCAAGGAAGGAAGCAAACGTCTTAAGCGTCAGCATTATGCTTAGGTTCCCCTAGCGGGTTGCTTAAGCACTAATCTACAGCCCGACAAAACTCTTATCTATTAATCTTAAGATTAATCTGACATTTAGATCTGCCAATGTCAAAAGTGAATTGTATAAGCAAGTTTGCATAATAAAAAAAAATACTGAAGAGTTAAATTTCAACTGTGGGCTCTGATAACAATCTTCGATAAATACAACTGAAGTCAATGTAAATCTTGTGTGGGGTTAGTACGAGATACAAAACTCTCTATGAACGTGGCGAAATATGAAACTAACATGAAATGTACAGAATTTGACAGATGTTTGACATCTTCCAGCACTTAGTGCGGCAAAAACAAAACAAATAATGGTACGGCTTGCGGGAGCAAGCTGCATATGTGCAGTAGGTCCCCACCTACTGCACATATGCAGCTGAACTTAAACTACCTGAACGATTTATGTGGGTAGACTTTAATTTTAAATCAACTTAGACAAACAGTATCAATAGTAATCGTAGTTATACCGAATGTGGTATAACCAGCCTATCATTTTCCCACTACTCACTGCTGGGTCGCAGGTCTGTTCTCTGTAAAACTGAGTGGGCCGTAATGATGAAATACAGTAACCTAAAAATACCTACAACACGCGTAAACAATGCGATTCAAAACTATTTGTTGCTTGTGAGCAATTTTCACACAGCAAACAATGATATAAATGTGATTGATCCCATTGTTGACTGGAAGGTTATGTTTGATGAGCAAGGAGTTAACAGCAAGGACAGTTCCACTCAATCCACTCATTTCAAACACCAATCCACATGGTCTTCACATGATCTGACCAAGATTATGTCTGGACTTTAAAAGAGACTGTTACCTCTGAGTTTGTTTCGGCCTTTCTTTTCAGAGTAGTCAGATAGGAAACGCCGACCTCATATAGTTTAACAAAATATGATTGACGTGAAAAGTGTTTTTACAAACCTACTTACAGAAATAAAATCATTTAACATTGTGATCAATAAAAGTCTCGCAGGACAGGTTAGTCGGTGGCTAACCGACTGGTTAACAAAACGTCAGGTGGTTAACAAACGGATGAATTAATGTAACGGCCAAAAGGTGACTTT
Source organism: Polymixis flavicincta (assembly GCA_949987655.1). Lineage (NCBI taxonomy): Eukaryota > Metazoa > Arthropoda > Insecta > Lepidoptera > Noctuidae > Polymixis > Polymixis flavicincta. The sequence continues at coordinate 24,841,187 of OX465171.1, read as the reverse complement.
ACAGGACAGACAAAAAACTATATAACATGTTCAATGACTAAGTTGTGTTCCTTCTTTCTTGCAGGGGCTCTGACGCCGAAAACGATCGTCTCCTGGCGTTCTTGATCTATCTGAAGCCGCACGTGGCACTCGCCGAAGACAACCCACCGAGTCTGGACGATTAAGTCCACATCATATAGGGACTAACCACACTTATTCAGCTCTGCAACGATTTTATAAGCAAACTGAACAGACGCAGAAAGCTGAACAGATGCGTACGCATCTCCATACCAAATCGTTGTGTTCAATGGATCAAAGCTGAACACAGCTGAATAAGTGTGGTAAGTTCCATATTACTCATGTGTAACCCTTTCTGATTATCCTTACTCATTGATAGCACCGTGAACATACTTATTAAAGAAATATAATAATTAATCGATTATAGTATTGTCCAAAATACAGGTATTATACTATCCACGGTGCGACATTGTCGAAATTGATATTATTATAAATGTTAGACATTAAGGTATACTAAGACGGTTGTCGTAAGTATTAATAACTCATAGTACCTATTTAATTGTAGTCATGTGCCGTTAGTAAGGCATTTTCGATGCAGTGTTTTTTGATCTTAAAGTTGTGTCTTTGTACTACGCGTACTAAAAAATATTTGTATGGTTAACCTATTAAATATCGCGGACTTTTAGGTTGGAATCGAAATCATTTGTGGGAATAATAACTAAATTCTCTGTAAACGAAACGCCATTTTCTATCCAAATTTGTACAGACGCCAGCAGGTCAACCTATCCTAAACTGTCAAATTTTCCCAATTGAACATGAGCCTTATTCCTTTGTGATAAAGTTGAAAAACTATCAAAGAAATTTGACAGATTGGGGTAGCTTGATGTGCTGGCCTCTGTACATCATACATTAATAGTATGGAAATAAATAAAGTTCAAGTTTCTGTATTTTTATGACGCGCTGTTTAATGGGTTATTACGATGCCATATTGACCATGGTTTAAGGGGTAAGAATGGTAATGTATGATTGAATGTGTGACCAGGGATGGTAAGTGTGTTTCAGCTTTTGAACTTGCAAGTAGTAATGTTTAACTGAGGGACGTGTGTTATTGTGGTGCTCGTAGGCGATAGGATTGCTGTGTGTTGTAATGGGTAGAATAGTCGCCATTTACTTGCTAAAGTTGGGCTGGAGTGGCTTCGGCAATATCGGACTTAGGGCAATTGTACTCGACACGGTGGAAGAATCACTGCGTGCTGATACACTCTTACACAGAGTGGCATCAAAGCGCAACCATGAATTCAGTACCTGATTAAACCTAAACTATGGTCGGTTATTTCATAAACAAGTGACCTACGCACTCAAATTGTAAGGATGCGACATACATCAGTCGACAAGCTATGGAGTTGGTACTGAAATCTCACAACATCCAAAATTTGGAAAGGTATTGCCCGTGTCGTGAATAAATATGCCCTTAGTGCCGATTCCACATGGAGCTCGGTAGGCCAAAAATGTGTAGGTACTGGCTTAAGAAAAGCAGAATTAAAATGAGAACAAAGTTCTTAAAGTATTGTTGGTAGATAAGACAATAAAAAATTTGCTAACACCCATTGTGATGACTGATTCATAATTAAAAGGGCTTTCGCGAGCGAGTTTTTGTCACAATTTAAATGTTTAGTGCGGTGTAACTGCAGATTTAAAAGTGGGTTCAATATTTGAACTTCACTGGCGTGTGTGGGTCAATGAGCGATTTGAAATGGAAATGTACGTACTTTAGGATCAAAACACACTGCACAATCTACAACAACTAGTCACTTGATATTTTAACACGTCATGGAATTTATCCTCCACAGGCTATTTTTTAGTATTGCAATCTATAAAAAAAGCACATTACTTTCGTGATCTCAGATAATGTTACATTTTTATTTATTTTTACTTGCAGCTATGTCTTTAGTGCATTTAAGATATTATAATTGTTTTGTGAGGATGCATTGACAGTAGTTAGGTAGTGATGGGAACACATTAGCTTCGGTGCTGATAACATTTGTCACGTATAGTCTTCGAGTGAAGTACGTGGTATTGTGTGATAGCGAGTGACGACACCAGCCAACTGTGCTCCACCGTTATTATACCAACATTTTTTTTTAAATCCGTTTGCTCTTTTATTCAATGAAATGTCTTTTCTAGAAAACCATCTTATCTGAATCTTCTTTGTCATGTTTCAAAGTCACTTCTATTAGATTTAGTACATAGCTTTATTTATTTGCAGCTATTAAAGTGGCTATTATAGGGTTATACTTATTAGTTCATGTCGTATTTATTATTATAAGGTAGTGGCGACAATTCGCACAATCACTTGATGTAACGTATTCATTATTAAATATTTCATTGAAATGTTTTCGAACATTCCGTAGAGTTAAACCATGGCTATCCGATAATTATTAGATCGTAGAATTCTTCTGACTTTGCTTGTACGATGTGGAATGCGTTGACCACGCTATAATATATATGTTGTTTTAACCTATTGACCGCAGTTTTATATCGATTGGCGTGCCCCTAACGCCTAGCTCATAAATCGTTTGATAAATATACTAGAAATATACGACTTATAGGGTTGTGCATTGATATAAAAACAAGAACGAAAATAGGTTCTCCGTCTAATAAATACGGCTGAGGCGGCAAGGGCACGAAGACGTTTGTATTATTCATCCGATTGGGGCGGTCAATAGGATTATTGATCGAGAATCGCAATGCATGTGTAGTATTATTCATTTAATATTTATATTGTTTTCTGCTGAAATAAAGGATCATCATAATCAGTGTTATTTATTTTAGTAATTAGTAAAACAATTTAAATCTGAAAAAGTACGAAGTCGAAAGATTATGAATAAGTTATTGCGTTCAGTTTGATGACTCTAGCTACTTTTGTTATATCACTTATCCATTTGCTAACAGCTTTAATTTGTGTATTAACCTTTCAGCTTAGACCTTTCCTGACCTCGATAAACCTTAGCTTCCTTTAAACCAATAGAAACAGTCAAATGGGGTGAATAGGGATGCAGGGTGATTCGGAATGAAACTTTAAAAGTGATTTTAACATTGAAATCACATAGTTTGTTGCCAGAAACTACTAATGTATTTACTGTATTATAATAAACGATTAAGTGGCCTTGTTGGCAACAAACGTTATTATTTTAAATTTAAAATCCATTTTAAAGTTTTGTCCCTGTTCACCCCGTTTATTGGTATGTAGAGCGAATTAGCGTTAGTAGGTCATTTTTTATCTTCGTAGTAAGTAGATATCGGAATTGTGCGATTCGAAGTGACGCACGCAGATTTTTTATAAGACTAATTAAAAAATTCTGTAGGTACTTATTCTCTTTTTATTAAATATTAACTCTTTTCTTGAAAAAAAAAAACTCAATCAATATTGTTCAATTCAATCATTATATATTGTTTTAGTTATTTTTAATAAAATAATTGGGATCAATTTGTAGTGCAACTATTTACTTACGTTGAAATGAAAAGCTGTGTTTGATAAAAATGATCTTATATTGATGTTTCAATGATTTACAACAATACGATTGTATCCAAAAACGCTACGAACTAGGTATACCTACTTAACTTTAAATTAAATTATCACTGTTCGGTTCATAGTCACATCTAAGTGCAATTCGATACAGTATTAGTACATTTAATACACTAATAGCCGCAGCAATAGTTCCTACAGATAATAATACAATTGTTTAGTAAACATTATAATAAAAATCGAATGGTTTCTGCTCGGCGGCCTGGAACTGCGGCTCTGAATAAATACGAAAGACTAAAGTGTAACATTTCAACTGTGTTACATGCAGGCTTTAAATTAATATAAGGGGAGCTTCTGATGTACAAGATTGGATAATACTTATACACTGAGTATGTTACCCGTCAAATATCTAATGTTCTGTGCTCAGTCTAAAGTCTCACCGAAATCTAGTGTCTCGTGACGTAGCATGTGATTGAAGAGAATATAACTATCTATAAACACAATTCAGCTAATCTATTTACAAGTATAACAACATCGAAATATCAGGTGACATCTAAACATCAACTTAACAACACCCACATACTTGCACTAATCGTAGGGTTCAATAGGAGTAGGTACATCGACTCAGCACTGTCGAGCTGTAGATACGTAAGTACCTAATATAGAATAAAATAGTTTACATAAATAATTACCGAAAAATATGCCTAATAATTCGCATGTAGGTACGTTATAAATGTTTCTAGGTTTTAAGTACAGATTTTTATAATTTTTTCTCCAATATTCATTGTGTCGTATGTGTGGCTCGAGTAGCTCGTCGGGTAGGCGCAGCGCATCTTCCAAATGGTGCCCGCGAGCGTTAGAGAGGCGAGCGGTGGTGCGGGGTGGGACTACCACACTTTGCACTTGTTGTTGGGGTTCATGGGCGAGCCGGCGGGGCACTTGAAGTCGTCCGCGAACTCCTCCATGTTTGACATGGGGCCGACGACGCGGAAGCGGCCGGGCGCGTGAAATCCGGTCGTGATGCGCAGCTTGATGGCTTCGTTCCGGTATACTGCGCACCAGGTGTTGGCTGCGCTCAGCCAGAACAGCTGCGAAAATCAGACAGTTTCACTTATCTAACCGCGGTTGCGTTGCGATATCCATGACTGGCTTTTAGGTAGGTAATTTAGTGTTAAATAATAATTAAGCAAAAACTATTTTGAGAATTGATTTCAGGTTGCACTTGATTATCGATTACACAGTGTTTTATCATTTTAGTTTTTGTTATAGTGGTTACAAAATATATGAATTCAAGTAAGACAGACTATAAATATATGACGAACCTGTTTAGGTGTGTATTTCTCGAGTCCGGGTAGCCGCGCCTCGTCACCGTGTCGTTGGGTCCACGCCTGGTATGCGTAGTAAGCTTCCTTGATGCCACCGTTGTCCGCTATGTTCTCTCCCTGGGTGTTCACTCCGTTCAGCTGGGAAAATTGCTTATGTTCAGAAACCCACCTTATATGTAAGACCAATTATAGGTATTGCGTTAAAAATCATACGCTTAAGGATCCAAATTTTGGTTGAAAACACCCAATCACAAAAAAATAGAGGTTCGTATAGAATCTGAAACTGGGTGATAAAGATTTATATCTATTTTTATCCAGTTAAATGTTCTTAAATTTGAAATTCTACTATACCTTAAGTCCAACTTCTTCGACGGTGTAGTTAGAATATTGATCAATAATACATTTGGCTTTCTCTAGGTACTTCTGCTTGGTCGACTCCTGCCACCAGTCCACTAGATTTCCATTCCTATCGAATTGACGACCCTGAAAACATAATAGTCATGGTTACCAAATATGCATTAAATAAGACGATCTGGTAAACCAATCTTCAGTCATGAACTCATGACATACCTAAGTATAGGTAACAATTCCACGAAAGGTCCTTAAGAACTTATTATTCTTTTCATGTTTTACAGTTTTTATTTATTTTCTTGTTCAGTAGGTAGGTACCTATTTTGTTTTGATTTGAAAATTAAACGAAAATACTTGCCTGATCATCGAATCCGTGGGTGATTTCGTGACCGATGACGAATCCGATGGCTCCGTAGTTCATGTAGGCGGGACGCTTGGCGGAGAAGAAGGCACCTTGCAGAATACCAGCGGGAAACTCTGTTCAGAAACACAAACAACATTATAATGTGTGCCATGAAACGGAGTAGGTATCCGAAAAAGAATAAACAATTTAATACCTATTTACCTAAGAGAATGCAGCAACTATTTTAATAAAATAAGGTAGGTAGTTCTTTCACCAATTTGATTTCCGTGCATGGTGATGCCTCTATAGGGCCTTTAGCAGTGAATTTAAATATATACACAAAGACAAAGTTGGACAATTTCGTGCTTTGGCGCGCCGTAATATCAAACCGAAATAAAAATATAGTTTTCAACACACTTGCTCATAAAATGGCTCTAATTTCACTGCAATTAGGCACATAATGACACCTATTACCAAACTGTGACTTTTTCATTAGATACTTATTATTCACTAGTGAGTTATAGAATTGGTTGAGTTGCTTTGTTCTTAGTGGGTTATAGGTTGTTTTTTAATTGGTTGAGTTGCTTTGTTCTTAAAAACAACGTTGATGATGATTATGATTATGATGATGATGATGATGACGATGACGACGGTGATGATGACGATGATGATGACGTTGACGATGACATGACGATGACGACTACGATGATGACGATGACGATGACGATGACGTTGACGATGACATGACGATGACGACTACGATGATGACGATGACGACGGTGATGATGACGATGATGATGACGATGACGTTGACGATGACATGACGATGACGACTACGATGATGACGATGACGACGATGACGATGACGACAATGACGTTGACGATGACGATGACGATGACGATGACATGACGATGACGTTGACGATGAGGATGACATGACGATGACATGACGATGACGATTACGATGACGATGACGATGACGACGATGACGATTACGATGACGATGACATGACGATGACGATGACATGACGATGACGACGATGACGATTACGACGACTACGATGACGATGATGATGATGATGATTTTGTAGTATTATTTTCTTCGCAAGTGTGTTGAAAAACGTCGTATGATACACGTGTGTATTGATGATTATCGTCCTCGGCTCTCTTCGTCTCAATGGCGCCTCAGCGATAATCACCAATGTTACACACTTGTACCATAATGTACTATTATTTTGTTTTCATCTTCTATTTTTTTATCCAAGTTACCGAAATGTTATAATTATAAAAGTTATAAGCTAATGGTGCATTTAATGCATAAAAAAAAAACTTTTGGAGTAAAATTGTCAACACAAAATTTTTGTTATTGCTTATTTCCTAATAATGTTATGATGTTATGTTTATGTAAGATTTCATGAAATCTTATTGTTTTTATGACATTGTCCGCTTTAACTCTCTCATTTCTCAAACCGAATTATCAAACCGGTCTGCTAATTTGGCGTTTTCCCATTTCTTACAATTTGGTCAGTATATTTTAGTTAGTAATACTTTCCTGAGCTTAGGTACCTATAGCAGTTGGCCGTTAGGACCTGTTTGCCTCCTAAGGCGCGTGGCCTAAGTTGGACCGAACGCCGCCATCTTGTTTTGTCAAAACAATTTCTCAAATGTTTACCAACAACGATACCCAATTGTTAATGTCTTTCAGGCTCCAAAAATCCTTGTACAACTCTAGGTTAACTTACGGATGCTGTTTTCAATAGATGAGTAGAAGGCGTTGACGATGGCGGGGCGGCCGTGGGTCACCCAGTCAGTCTTATTCACGGGCTCACGCAGTTTGCCGAACAGATACTCCGTACCGAAAAGCGTCAGGTTCAGGACTGACTCCATCAGCTGCTCCGATGACATTTCCAGCTTAAAAGACATTTTTATTTAAATTTCTGAAATATTTTTCCATGACTCATGCCTCGGGACTCTACTGATATAAAGTACTTAACTAGACATTGTTTTATGAGCCACATTTTAAAAAGGTTAATGGTTTAGGCTACCTTCAACAGTTCGTGGGCATAGTACGAACGGGCTGGGTAGGTACATAAGGTCGTAGGTTCAAACCCAATCATCTGTTTGGGTTGGAACCCTTTACTTTGTGTAAATTATTTCATCACCATCAAAACGGCGAAGAAAAAATCGTGAGAAAACCGGCATGTCCTAGAAGGAAAAAATCGCAGACATGTGACTAAGTACTACCAAAGCGCAATGGGCCCGCGTGGTAGATTAAAGCCCACTCTCTCTCACAGAGAGGAGGCCTGTGTCCCAGCAGTGGGAACAATAGAGGCTGATTATGATGCTAAAGGATTGTTCCATTTCGATTCAAAACTCGTTATAATTTACGTATGCATTCGTACTAGTCCCGTAGTCCCACTGTCAACAAATTCTTGTGTTTGTGGACCCTTCAGAAATCGATTGTTAAGTGTAAGAAGCTCACCCCCTCGTAGAATTTAGTAAGCTTGTCATTGTCCAACATCTCAGCGGGATAGGCGATGTGGGAGGCCATGGAGTCAGCTTTCTCCAGCGCAGCCTTACGAGTCTTCTCGTCCATCCAGTCGACTTGGTTCAGAGTCTTGCGGAATTGTTGCCTGAGGGGAAAATTACCATTGCTATTATTTTTCCAGTAAGAAAAAAAAAATCATGAACATTGGTTAAGTAGTTTTAGAGACAATTGCAGCCATATATACCTACAGGTCGAATACAGACAACTCCTTTTTGAAATGGGTAGGTAAAAAATCTAAAAACGGCAGATGGGTAAACTGTTCCAGGAGTCAATTTGATCTTACCAGGTCTTTAGTAGATATAATACTAGTAACGACTTCACTCTAATATTAAGTATTTCTGCAGTAAGTAGGTACAAGATGTCCATAAATGTCAGATGCATTATTGAGTACCTACGTATCTACCTAAATACATAAAATAAAATAAGTACCTCGGTATTGTAGACCGTAGGTATTTTTAATAAAAACTTTAGTATAGTCAAACAACGCTTAATATATTTTATAGATAGCTATAGAAGTAAGTACCAATAGGTAGATTACTAGTTACTAGGTAGGATCAACATTGTTGCTCAGCTCTGTCAATCAATTTTCGTTTCTGTTGCAAACACCAATAACTTTATTCTGCTATGGACAATTTCAAATCCTTTATATGATGCATTGCATACGATGTTTATCTATGAATTATTAAATACATTACCTGATATCGTTGACCATTTCCAATGCATTAGCTTTCGAGTTCTCATTGAAATATTTCCTTATGTAGAGGGCGCCCACAGCAATCGACATACTGAAATAAACACAACACTAGATTATTTTGTTCTCGGTAGATATTACCAACTAATGCTTAATTTCGTGATTTTAAAATACTGATAGAGGAATTAGAATTAAACATTTTTTGTAATAAGTAGGTGATATATTAGGTAAGGTTGCTCAAAACGATGAAGGAAACCATTGCGAGGAAACCGGCATGTCCTCAAACCAAAAATTCGAAGACATGTGACATCTAAGTACTAAACCGCACTGGGCCCGCGCGGTGGCTCACTCACAGAGAGGAGGCCTGTGTCCCGGCAGTGGGAATATTCTAGGCTGATTATGTATCTATGATAAGTAGATATAGTGAGGAAGTAGGTACCTTCCTAAAGTGAAAATTTGGTAGATGTTGAAGTGGTTTATATTTTCCAAAAAGGTACAATACCTAAATAATTAAGGTTTACAAAGAAACATTGTAAGTAATGAACGTCGAAACGTGATTATCAGGTTGTGTTCAACCGTGCCACGTGCATAGTTTATCGAGTCGTACATGTCGTACTGTAATGGAAATACCTACAAATTCAGCTACCTCATGTTATTACTAATACAATTGTCAATGCACGTGTCGCGGGAAAGTTAAATTACATACCTACCAGGACCTACGTAGTATGTGTATGTGTGTGTGTGTTAGATATTGGGATGGCGAACCTCATAACCTCCACGAGCCATTTTTTCCAAAAAATATATTTAATATGGCATTGACGTACCAACAAACAATCTTCACTTATTAGACCATGTGAAAAAAACTTAATACCTACTTTCAGAATCATTGATAGTCTTTGTAATGCTACTTGTACTATTATACTCGTATATTAATCAACATCACACCACCTTATTTAATTGAAAGATCAAATTAGTGCAACTTCTGGTATCTGGTATTAAGGTCATATGACATTGAATAGAATAATGTGAAGGTACGGTTTCTGAAAATCACGACTCAGGCTTAAGAATATGATATTACCATACTCCTATCATACTGAACCTACCATACTGTGACTAAGGCTGTTGTGCCCAAATTATTTTGTTACGTGCCACCAAAGGCACGCGTGCCATTGGTTCGCCATCCCTGAACTAGAACGTTCGTTCGAACATACATAGACCAGGAAGAATTATTGCGGATATGATGTGTCACTTTCCACAACTAGCGCATATTCAGAACTGTTAAAATCCATGGGGTAGCGAATGTTTTTTCTGTTCGTTTGAGTCTTTTGTTCTGAACAAATCATAAGCAAATTCTGAAAAAACTCGTTGGTATCTTTGTAAGTACTTAGTGTGAGTTTTCGATCTAACGCATCGACTGCGTTCGGCGATCCGATTGGCTCTAGATTGGTGAAGGACCAATCGGGGCCTAACGCGGTCGATCCGTTAGATCGAGATGGCACACTATAGGGCCACTGAGCTATTTGACCATGATTAACTTGGACTAACAAGGATTGCATTATAGTTTTAATGGAAAATATTTGCAATTTCTGTGCACAGCACTGAGCACCTAGCCGGGCGAAATCAAGCGATTTCTGAAAAGCACAACCTTGAAATACAAAAAAAAAAACTGATACACAATCAGCGTCTCAGGAGCGTCCGCATAAATGGGCACAATGTGCGCTGGTATGGTGTCAATAGTCAGTCATCTTTCAGTCAGTCTTTTTGTACATTTCTTTGTAAAAACCTTTAAGAGGGGACGGGGCCTGCGAAGAATTTGAAAATATGTCTTTGAAGAAACTATTGCCGTCGCGCTGTCAGTAATTTTGCCCCCATAGTGTGTGACAGCTGCAGCTCAGACCGAAATTATCACAATTTTTTTTACGAGATCGACGTATCGTTTTCTTTTTTTTTTCTCGAAAACTGAGCCGTATCAATTATTTTTTACATTAACATTTTAAGAAAGAGTATGTTTACGTTTCTATCATTTTTTTTAAATGTTAAAACGTTTTCTAGTTTGTCTGGTAGTCCTCTAATCACGGCGGTAAAAATAGGGCATTTTTTGTAATTTTTTAAGGGTTATCTTATCTTTACTTATTAGTTGCTGAAAAAAGAAAATGACAGGGACGTGTTTACAGCAGATCTGGATTTTATGAAAAAGAAAATATTGCTCTAGAGGTATTATTCAGGAAGAAAAAAGAGAAATGGAGAATCGCACGCCCTGTTCCCTCTTAAGTCATGCGTGTAAGGTTGAATTTGCAAAAAAAAAAAATTGTTTTATCATAGCTGACATACAATTGGGTACAGTTTTGAGTGTTACTTTTGTTCGAGACTGTGCATCTTGGGTTTTTTAATATCAACGGGCACAATACTAAAACTACTAACTAAAGTTAACAGACTGTCACAACAACAGCACAAATCACATGACAAGAGTTTGATAGCCTGCTAGCTAATTTTCATTTATAAAACACCGGGTATTAGTAAATATATATCTATTTAAAATTACTTGGCAATTCTAGCCTCTCGACGGTCCAGATACTCTCTTCTTGTAAACGAGGCTTATGTTTAAAATAAAGTAAGTAAGAGTAGACTTGTAAGGCGATTAACACACGGCACCGCAAACCGCCGCGGTAGGCGGTGAAACGGATCTCATGGCGCATTGGTCTCTAAGAAATCCGTTGACGCCTAACACATGTACACCGCCCGACCGCGCGGTCGTATTGTATGCCGCCGCGGCGGTGCGCGGTGCCGTGTGTGAATCGCCTAAGTTTGTAGTAAAGTCATATAAGAAATAAGTTACTGGTAACGAACCTGACCAGTTACTCTATACTTTCGTGTAAACGAAGCTTTAAATTCACGGGAAGTAAGAGAGAGGTCATCATACCTAACACTGGTGGTATCAGCGCACTCCTTCCAGCGGCTCTCCCTCTCCGTCTTTCCTGAGAGTGCGGTGACGTATGCTAGCTGGCGCCTGCGCAGGTTGTCAGTCAGGTACGACACCGACGCGCCTGCGACACGCCACATCACGTAGTTCGCTTGAACACGCTTCGGTGTGCTTGCCAGAAGGACCTACGGGAAAAACAAATGTTTTAATTTTCACGGCATCTCGTTCCCGAATAATTTTATTTAAACAATATTCAGAAGGAGCAGTGGTGGCTCAATGGTAACGGCGGCGAATTACAAGTTGTAGATCGTGGATTCGAAGCAAGCAGGCACTTTACCTTGTGTAAATTCAAAACACTCGTAACTCATCACCACTGCTTTCAAAACGGTGAAGGAAAACATCGTGAGGAAACCAGCATGTCTTTGAAGCAGACTGGGCCCGCGTGGTGTATAGGTCCACTACCTCTCACCGAGAGGAGGCCTGTGTCCCGCAGAGGGAACGTTATAGGCCGATTATGAATGTTCAAACAATAATATGCATAACTTCACTACAATTCTAGGTATTATAAAACAAAGTCCCCCGCCGCCGCCGCCGCCGCGTCTGTCTGATCGCGAAACCGTAAAAAATACTGAACCTTTTTTCTTGCGGTTTTAAGTTTTCACCAATAGACAAAGTGATTCATGAAGAAGGCAGAAGGTGTGTAATTAGTTAAGGTTTTATATAAATTGGTTGCAATATGATGATGATTGTTAAACATTTCGGAAAAATTAAGTCGCCTGACAGCTTTCATCGAATACGTTGCCTAATCCCTTTGAGATAAAACAAAACAATGTTTGGTGGGATATTCCTCTTTTATTACACGCTTTTTTATTAGCTTCATCTGTATGTATGTTTGTAACCGACTTCTTTGGGCGCGATTCTGACCCACTTTAAACGGCCAGATTTCGTTCAAACTTTGTAGATTTATCGAGGACCGATGACAATACTGTAATTTGATAAAATTATTCCATTTTTCAATTTGCAAAATATGATTTTTGTTAATTTAACTCGATAAGGTAAGAAACTTAATTTTAGTTTTTATAATTTTTCTCTACAGTCGATAAGACAGGACTTGATGGTAATTTTAATTTCCAATTATTATCTTTAGCCGATTTCTCTAATATTGACAAATTTTCGAATACTAAGGAGAATTTTAATTCTACAAAACAAATAATAGTTTTAAAAAACTAAAAAATCACGCTTTTATAAATAAACCAAACTAAAGAGTAGAAAATAAATAATAGTTCAAAAAACTAAAAAACACGCTTTTATAGAAATCCGAACTAAAAAATAGAAAATAAATTTAAAATAAGAATGGTGTTAAAAATTTAAATAAATACAAATTAATAATAGTGTGAATAAAAAAATTAAAAAAATATTTAAAAAAGCGTGAAGCATACCACGCTTTTTTAATATATTTTTTTAAAGATAATATCAAAATGATAATCACTCTACTCATATCTGTGAATCAAATATTTATAACTATTGACACCATGATTTTTTTTTTTTAAATTTTTTTTATTCACACTATTATTAATTTACATTTATTGAAATTTTTAACACTATTCTTAATTAAAATTTATTTTCTATTTTTTATTTCGGTTTTCTATAAAAAGCGTTTTTTTTTTGTTTTTTTAAACTATTATTTTTGGTCTTCAGAAAAGTCTACGATGACGTAATGTCTAACTTTCAAGGATAGCGTACCTACTTAAAGCTACTCATTATAACTTTTTTTTTAAATGGTGATATACAGTGCAGTAATTGGAACGCTATTTAGACGGATACAGTATTAATCATAATGAACTTAAATACGTTAGTTACCTTAAAGATTTCATGCACATTATGATAATCGTTTACACTACGTAATTTAAATGAATATCTTAGGAGTTATCGCAAAATAGAAACTAACGTGTGCGACAAAAATTCAGGCGCGGGTCGCACATCGATGACATGTTAAACATCTAGGCACAATATGCTCTACTACCTAAAAAAAATACTGAGGGGCTTGTGGCTAAGTAACTGCACTGGTCGATCGATCAGGTTAAGCTACGCTTGCCGCGGTTGGTCCGTGGATGGGTGACCATCTTTACATACCAAGACCCCTCCGTGCCTCGGAAAGCACGTTAAGCGTTGATCCCGGCTGTCATTTGTGGATCTTTGACAGTCGTTACGGGTCGTCTGAAGCCCGAAAGTCTGACAACCAGTCTTACCAAGGGGTATCGTATTACCCTGTAACTGGATTGTGGAGGTCAGATAGGCAGTCGCTACATGTAAAATACTGGTATTCAGCTGCATCCGGTTAGACTGGAAGCCGACCCTAACATAGTTGGGAAATGGCTGGGCAGATGATGAATACCTATAAAAATATTATCATCGCCTACATCAAGGCACGTGGAACGGTGCAGGGACACGTGTCTTCTGGTTCGATGAGCGAAACCTGTCGATCGATAACATCGGTCGCACTTAAGTCTTATGTAACATTTGACGTTGATTGATGCATATGAAATTATATTTGCTGTAAGACGGTAATAAAAGACGCTTTTACATCTAATTTTATTGGTCAATGGAATCTGATGGAATTAATCAAACTCGTAAACCATTTAGCCCAACGTTAATATCTATTAAAGGTCGATCGTTCATCAATAAATGGTCAATCTCAGTAATCTCAAGCGGAGGGAACTAAAGACGCGCCATGTCGCAGGCGACTTACTCGAGAAAATTTAATTACCGTTGACTTGTACCGGCTTACTTCCTTGCTAATTAAATTACCTACTTATTTCTTTTAATAAAATATGATAGAGTGTTATTGCCACTTGATCTTTACGTAACTTGGTTAGATGCTGAATTATCGTCATGCTAATATGGTATCTGCCGGCTTAGCACGAGCACCATTTTGTTGACGAAAGAATTAACAAAAATGATGTTCCGTGTAGACAGACAGTACGACGGACACCGGCAAAGTAGAAAGTGTCAACTGCACTTTTTACGAAATTCACTCTTTTACATAATTCTACTCAAAATTCCTTGTTTTGTCTTAGTATTTATTTTTTATCTTTGATTCTCAATCTTCAGACAGTCACGTACCTAAAAAAATGTTGTAATTGTCTGTATAAGACAATTACAAACATTTTCTCAGTGTGTCGACGTACCTAAATGATGTGAAATGGGAAAAGATAGCATTGTTCTTCTATTAATTAGGTATCACATGTGTTCAAAACGAATATTGATTTGGTAGTTAGCCGTGTATACTTTGTGGCCGTCGAGTAGTAAGTTTGTTGTCATCGTGATTTTGACAGTTTGATACGAAAACTTTCTTCTGAAATAGTTTACATATACATAGGTATACCTAGACATATATCGTTAAAAACGAAAGACAACATTACAGATTGTGGAAGGAGAAGCGATGTCAAAAATGGGGAAACGAAATACTATACAGGGTAAGTTTTTATCCAGTGCGCAAACTGTAACCATTCAAATTTTTTGCCGGTTATAAAAATAAAAATCAGCTGTTTCATAGAAAAGTGCAATACCTACTCGGTCAAAATGTATGGAATAGCAGATTTTTTTTGTATAACTGGAGAAAAATTTCTGCGGTAGGGGGTCTAGAATGATATGCTGAATTCATGGTTACAGTTTGCGCACTGGATAAAAACTTATCCTGTATAAAACGTGTTGTTTTGCATCCTCGTCAAATTTCAGGAGGCTGTTATGAAAGACATAAATAATCAAATAAAATTACGATACTTGCTCACTAATGAATACATACTTGTTTTTTTAGTTATTTAAGTTTAACAGTATTTTATAAAACACCTCTTTCAAAGAATAGAATCGCCCCGTTCCGTACGCGGTAGGCAGTGTCGCACGACTATATCGCTGTGTGTTACATTGCGGTATCACACGGGCCGCGTTTTAACATGCGTGTCCGAAAAAAAAAAATGCCAAACGCCGATTTCCGAAAATATCGAAAAAAAAAGTAGGTACTTTTTTATTATTGATTCGTGACGAGAATCATTAGCATAGTTACCTCCTTGAATTTGACGAGGATGCAAAACAACACGTTGTAGAACGAGCTGTGTCTATTTTTCGTAGAAATAGAAAGCTTCATGCTAAGCCTGCTATACCTACATGTGACCGCTTCTAATCTACACATTGGATTATGATGTTCTAAAACCATCATTTAGAGAATTTTCTCTTTAAGCGTTTCTGTTTATTGTACTTGGATATGTCACAGAAGATTCGTAGTTTTGGAATTTCACCGTTGCACCCGCACAAAGGAGATGAGCGGTGGTTTTTTAGTTAATATATTTTGTAAAACAATAAAAGCGCATCAGACCCTTACTTAGCTAGTTGAACCGACGACCTTAAAAAGGTACCTAGGTCAGACTGGATGCGGATGGCGAAGGACAGTGTTGTGGCGCAGCCTGGGAAAGGTCAATTTCTAGCAGTGGACTCCGATATGCTCAGTTCATTGCTGGACTCTACTTTAGCTTGTGTCATGTAAGAAGTGCATGGGGGTGAGTAGGTATTATGTAAAGGTTTACACGTACATAGCTACCCAATTTTCCTACCCCGCTTACCCAAGTATTAGTGGCCACCGGATACTCGGCAGTCGGAGCGTGTGTAAAGAGCCAATTGAGTTCTAGACTAAGTTGTATCAAAGGTATGATTTGAGATAATAGGTATTCCGACAACCGATCATTTATGATTGCCACTTTTTTCCGAAGTTAGTTTTAATAGTAACGATGACTATAAAGTCTAAATACCTACCGGTTGTGTTACCGTCACGCGTCATATTAAATGTAAAAAATCTTTAATTTTTATTACATTTAATACGACTCGTGACGGTTAAAAGGGTGACAAGTGACAATGACGTTTTATTTTGCCAATAACCTATTCGTGGCTCGTGGGTATTTTTTTTTTTTTTTGATATGGCAATACTTCAAGATTGTTTCTTCGGCGAGATTATTAATTATACACACGAGGTACTTAAATTATAAATTATTCTACTGCAATTTGTTTTTATATAAACAAACTCAAATGAAAATACAATGGTGTGCTCCACAACTTGAATACAAAGTAAGTAGGTATTGCTGTCATAGTCAAATGCAATGCTTTCATACCCTGTGGGGTACGGACGTCGGTTTAGGTCGTTGAAGTGTCGGCAAATAGCACAGATTTTATACTATTACATACCTTCACCTACATTAAATTACCTCACAAAGGTTCGCGTATTTTGTTAATGTCACTTGTAATTTTCACTAGGTCGAAATCTTTGAAGCCGTGGAATAACAGTTTCTTTGAAAACTTTTTTGGCTCACGACTCGTTGTAAGAGCGTAGATTAAACAGAGTATCGTCGCCGACACTTACTGTCATCCACTAATACCTATCCAGTACGTATATACACAATGACAAGGACTGCGATGCCTCATTCAAAAAAAATAATATGACACTAACCGTATTGTATGTAACTATAGCTCATAACCACCCGAAGTTGAGCGGATAATGTTATCGTTATTTGTGACGTCATTTCAACAATCGTTGAAATGGTGCAACCCGTATTTCGTTTAACAGGAGATTTGATGGCTGACAAGGCATTGGTTATCGTTAAAGTTAGTAGGTGCAACTCACTCTAAGGCCGTGCGTGAGCGTGCGTAAACATGCGCATGCACAATGCACATCGTGCGCCGCCATGCCGTGCCGGTGTGGTGCGCATTTCGCAACACAATAGTCTCGACAGCAATATAATTATGTTTACTATAGAAAAAAGAGCTTTGACCAGGGTCCTTTAATTTAATACACTGCTTCAAGGATCTGGCCGCTGTTGGTAAACAACTGTTTTGTACAATGTACAGTCGCCAACTGGTCAAGCTATCCCAAACTGTCAAATTTTCCCAATTGAACATAAACCTTATTCCTTTGTAATAAAGTTGAAAAACTATCAAAGAAATTTGACAGATCGGGGTAGCTTGATGTGCTGGCCTCTGTACTGTTTAAAAAAAATGGAGGTGTTAGTTTTGATTTGCGCTACGCGCCTAAAGATCCCCTTGTACAGTTAGATTTTAACTGTTGACAGTAAAATACACCCGACACACAAAATTGAGACACGTTCACGACAGGTGCTGGCTGTTCCTCTATTAAACCAGAAAATAAAAATGATGAAGTGAAATTGTCGAATTATCACCTGTCGCCTGTCGGTTTGATTCACTTTAATTAAATTGTCATATCCCCCCACAAAGTACCTATCAGACAACAGAAGTCCATTCAGAAACGAATAGTAGAAATAATACAGTAGGTACTTAATTTAATATACAAATAGGAAACAAACCTCGAGATCAGAAATGTACTTGGGTACGCTGACGATGGCTACTTCCTCCAGGTCAATCGTCACATGAGGAGATAGCAGACGGTTGATGTACTCCAACCATGGGATCCTGTGAAAACATAATACTATGAAAGGAGGTACCAACGTATACTTTTTAGTAAAGAATTTATAGTAATGAAGCTAGGTTTTGTATCATGAGCCTGTTACATATGAGGTACTAGCAGCGCTCCGCGGTTTCACCCGCGTAGTTCCCGTTCCCATGGGAATACGGGGATAAAATATAGCCTATGTCACCCGGGGATAGTGTAGCTTCCCAACAGTGAAAGAATTTTACAAATCGGTTCAGTAGTTTCGGAGCCTATGTGCAAACAAACAATCAAATCTTTCCTCTTTATTATTAATAATATGGAGTATAGATTAGTCAACGTACACACGGACGTTAAAATATCGCGACGGGATTTAATCGTCCACTGGATTTTCAACTGGTCGCTGTTGAATTCAAGCATTGAGAACCCAATAGTGTGCTTCACAGCACGTCGAAAAAACGATCGAATGCGTTTTTTTCTTTTTTTCTATGAGCATGAAATTTGTCAAAGATATAGCTTGGGATATGCAGAAGGACATAGGCTACTTTTTTAAGCGATAACCGACATCCACGCGAGCGGAGCCGCGCGAAAAGCTAGTTTATAATTTTATCGTACACAATGTAAAGATTGTGGTGTTTTTGATAAATAAAGAATATTCTATTTTATTCTATTCTACCACCGAAAATGGTGACCATTGAGCCATACGTACTTGGGGAATTTCTGTGTGAGCTCGGAAATGGTCATCGGATTGTACAGGCTAGTAGCATTACGACGTTTTTCCAGCGGCAAGGAAATCTGTGAAAGCAATCAATACTTTAGATAAAGGTTCATCATAATTTCCATCTTCCCTAGAATTGGCTTGTTAACTGTAACACTCACAACGTCTTTAGATAGTCATCTTCGGCCAAGGCGCCAACGCAATTAGGTCAAATGCGACAAATATCAAGACCTTGGACGGTAACTGCCATGGTCGACTTGACGATTATTATAAAGCTATTCATAAAGCTTCGTAGAATTATGTTAAAAGTTATCAAAGCTCATTAAAATTTTCTCCTACATTGCACACAAAGCTTGTTAGGTTTTATCGGTATGTTTAGCAGAAACGGTATTTCGTTTACTGATATTACTGAAGTGTTTACAATGAATTTCTTTGTGACTTACGTTGGCAAGTTTCATTTCAAACTGCAGCGACTCCTTCAGGTCTACCTCGGCGCGGGCGCGGTCTGCTCCCAGTAAAGTGGCGATGTCAACCATGTACTCGTAATAGGCTTGCACGAGTTTATCGCTAAACCCACGGTTCAGGTACTCCCGGCTCAAACCTAGAGACGCCTGGTCCAGCTGTTAGAAAACATTCACTTAGCAGTTGTATTACACAATCACATTATTGAACACATTCGCGTGATATAGAACAATTCGCTGAGCAAAATTCAATTCGCTGTAAAGGTATAGCTGCTATTCTTAGGTAACTTTAACGAGCGAGCACATTACTGTGGTTATGTGGTCACACATAACAAGCACAGAGCACTCACAAAAAATGGACCTACTCCAATTGCAAGGTCGGCCGACCGGATCAGAAGAATCTAAAAGGAGTGACTAAGCTGATACTTCAGTGTTCTTACATCGATGATGCGCTTGGTGGAGTTCTTCACATCGACGCTGATGGAGAAGTCGAGGAAGTAATCCACGGAGTATCCAGCGCCTCTGAAGTTGTAGACGGACTTTTCCCAAGAGAACGACTTCTCGTCCCATGTGTCAGCGTCAAGCACTGGCCAGCCGCCGAGCCTCTTCAGCATGTCCAGGAGCGGTTGTACACCACGAGACTCGATGGCAGCTAAAGACATGGACAGATTAGACACAGAAAAAAAAAACTGATACCTAGTCCTAATTTGTAGTAGACACTTTGCCGTCAGATGGCAAACAAGGAGTCGACCTGGTAGTAATTGGTCACCCACTGGCTAGGCTGGTCCGTAAGGCAATTTTTATTCAGGTTGTATCCGAGACAAATCTGAAATATCGTGTTCCATATAACCCCGGCACTCCTACCCTCCAATTCGGAACAGAGTCAGTTATATTACTTGGTGGTGGAAATAGGTGCAATATCAAAATATAAAAGTTATATTATTGACTAGCGTTGCCCCGCGGTTTCACCCGCTCAGTTCCCGTTCCCGTGGGAATACGGGGATAAAATATAGCCTATGTCACCCTGGGATAGTGTAGCTTCCCAACAGTGAAAGAATTTTTCAAATCGCTTCAGTAGTTTCGGAGCCTATTTCTTTCCTCTTTATTATTAGTATAGATATAGATTGTGTTGGTAAACCTGCATAATTAAGTATTCAAAATTATATTGAGAATTTGACTGCTTCTCAGGACTCATCTTACGTAAAGCATATTATTAAGGATAGGTAGTACTCAACAAAAACATTTCAACACTTTTTGTTGCGTTATTACTATCAAAAATATTTTTGGAACCCCGAATAACAACGCCAATGCCACCATTCACTTAGCATGCTATATACGTATACAATTCGGACACAAAACTTTTACCATCCTTGTTAGGAGCTATTTCGTCGTCCAATTTCAGTCGGTTCCAGCTCAATCATTCATCACTTACGTCACCGATTGTGCAAATAGCGGAAGCAGGATCATTTAGTTACTTTCACCCACATTTTATTCCACAGCAGGTTTGAGCAACAGTAAAATAATAATTGTCGTAACGTAATTAAGTTCGTTATGTCCTGCGCTAGGTTCAAACACGCGATGTACCAAGCGATTGCGTTCATTTGTCTTACATAAACAGTCTTAGTTAATATTGGACCATAATACTTTGTTTAGTGATTGTTGCTCTTTAGAGGTCCAGATTAACCCGAGAAATTTAAATTTTCTTAGGTTTTTTGCATTTTAATTCCATTGAATGACTATTTCTAATACTAATACTTAACAATCACCATTCTATTTTGTTTTCTTTACTCATTTTTTATTTTGAACACTTTTTTTGAGCTACATACTGATTTCTAAATACCACCTCCTAATTAAAAATAGTTGAACCACTTTTTTTCTTTCTTTTTATGTATCTAGATTACTGCTAGAGGGTGGAGACCTGGTGACCTGAAACACGGCCTGTGTTAAAGCCTAGCTTCGCCATCAGTTTCCCACAGTAAACCAAACCATATAATGTATCGTAAGTTTAATAATGTCTGCAATGTTTATTGTTACTTATTCCATGAAAAAATCATTCAATTGAACGAAATGATTTTAACGAATATAATTATGTAACGGTGTACGGTCGCGAATCATAATTATTTTGTTCAGAATACAGCTTGACACTGACTTGCAAAATGCAATAAACCTAAGAAAATTTTAAATTCTGTGGCTACCCTGGAGCTTCCGTGATTGACTTCACATTATTTGTATCTTTCTACATGTTGCTGTGTAAAATTCCATTCAAAATATCGTCAGATATTCATAGGACTAACGTAGTTCGTTATGTCAGTTAGTTAGGTACCTATGTCAGCTATACAAATTACACAAAAATAAAAAAATAAACATAAAAAGTTCCGTAAGCTTTTATATTGGAAAAATTCGTTCTTAAACACTACTTTAGAAGCATTATATTCAAAATGTAATAACAATCGAGCAACCCGCCAAGTGTTTACCGACAGTGAATTAAGTTTGTTTACTTTGCCTTCCAATTTGCGGTTATCTTGTTGGGGCCCAAAGTTTGTTGTCTTTATGCGAAAATAGTTTGTAAAAGTTAATAGCAATTATTTTAAAACAATCTCGGGGAAGTTTTAAATTAAATTATAATTAAGCCATCTAGTTGTATAGGTAAAGTTTGAGCTGTGAAATTCGTGTCACACGTTTGGCCGTGAAATATCCTTCATTAAAACTTTAGTGCACCTAGCGTTGGCACCGTACCTACTATTTTCAGTTTTGACGTAACTTTGCCGTCGAAAACTAGCTGTTTTGATAAAACGCTTCTATTTATGCAAGTTATGTGAATGTTATACTAAAATTTTAATTAATTTCATTAACAAATACAGTATATTTCGGATGTTACGACGCGTCACAAAGGAGTTATCTACTGGTGTTACACATCTTAGCGAAACGGTATACGGAGGCCTCACTGTGAGTTTCATTTAATTTTCATTGGCCCTGGAATGGTGACGGACCAATCAGAGCGCCGAACGCATTCGATGCGTTTGATCGAGATGGTTACAAGAAAATTCACACTAGGGCCACAGAATACCTAGTATTTACCTACACCGAAGTATAAAGTTCTCACGGCTATAGGTACTATTATTATACCGGCTTCTAATTGTCCGGTTCCAGGGTCTCTTCTCTTAAGCCACTGATGACATAGCATTAGGAATATTAAAATAGGACATGATTTTTCTAAAAATAGGTACAACACCACACCTAGTGGGTCAGGTTTAACCAGCGACCACCTAAGAACGGGGAACCTGCCATACGAAAGAAAATGTAACTAGCATGTATAATGACACTTACTTCGGTTCATGCAAGCCTGGTACAAAGTTTTAGCCAGGACAAACGGCCTAGGCTCGTTCTCAATGATGGGCTCATCCAATAAAGCTCGTATCTGTTCCTGCAGCTGGTCTGTGATGATGGAGAAGGTGTTTACCGAAGTCTTGTCGTCAGGTATCCGGGTGTTCTTCACAAAGGAACCGCAAGCGAAATCGTAGAAGTCATCACAAGGGTCCACTTTCTCATCCATGTTCAACAGCAGTTTGGACGCTACAAAAATATGATAAAGGATACATAAATATTTGGTCCGGTCCAATTATGCATGAATTGTTACATGACTTTAATGGACAACACGCAATATACCAACGCTTTTCTTTTATATTGAACTGGGTCATGACCATAAGAAACAGACCTTGGTGCTGAAACTTATTGATATAGGTACTTAGTAGTTTCTGAACCTCATGTAATGAACATAAATGTATATCAACTTCCACAGTTTCTCAACCAGTGGTTAGTGTTGTTCATCCGTATTCAGTGAGTTATTAAATAAAGAAGATTAAATACTTTCCTATTTACGATTTCTACGTGCATTAAAAATCATCAAAAATATCAGGAAAAGCTCAAACTTCTTAAGGCGGAGACTGACTTGGAAAGTTTGTTTGGAATGTATCATTCGAGGCTAGCTTGGTTACAAAACGGCGATACACAAGACGCGGCGAATGGTGCTTCGAGCACTTGACTCAAGCGAACTCCATTTTTATTTAGAATTGCGGACGTAAAGGTTGTATATACATTTACTTTGGAAGTGTAATTTTTATTTTGGAAAACAGTAAAACGAGATACGTAACTAGGTACTGTTTGCGATGACGCGTCAGCCTGCACTGACTTGTTATTAAGCATGCGCTGCCAATGCTCGCGTCGAGCGGCACGGCTAGCTGCACTGGCTACTGCAACACGTTGCAAAGTAATTCACGAAAAAGCCGACGGTCGAGTTGAGGATCCGGCGCTCATATCGAGCTATAGGTAATGACTCGGTAACGCGTTACAAAAAGTCGATACATTACAAACAAACGTTGCAGGTCAGTCTCCGCCTTAATGAAAACATCGAATGCTGAAACTTTAGCTACAATATAATCATCTGCCTAACCATTTCTCAACTATCTTGGGGTTGGATTCAAGTCAAAACGGATGCAGCTGAATACCAGTATTTTACATGGAGCGACTGCCTATTTGACCTCCACAACCCAGTTACTGGGTAATACGATAATTAAGTAAGTATCAAAGCCGCCATTGAATGTCCCGTTTAAAGCTACACTTTTCTAAAGCTCCGGGTACTTAGCTTTAAGTTTACAATACGTACCTGTGTGGATACATCCAGGACTGTTGCATAACTCAACATCTTCAGGAGCTCCTTTCACGACAACTGCCGGTGGGATGGACGAAGAAATTCTCAGTTCACTAGTCTGGGGTATGTCTAAAATGCAAATAAAACATGCTTAATGAGCGGATGAGGAAAACAAACGATGAACTGGTAAACGGAACAGTGTAAGTAGGATGTGAGAGAATAATCAGAAGAACTGGTATCAGGGTAGGTACCATAGATTTAAGAAAGAAGTGGTAGGTACTTATAACTAATTCATGCCAGATGTTGATGATGATAGTTGATAATTTTCAAGGACTCCGAATTTTCACTAAGCAATATTTTGCTGCAATAAAATATTTCAGGCAAGATACGAGATAATAAAATTAAGCAGTTAGTGTGTTTCTTGAAATTATAACTAGTTAAAGAAACACATTAGATGCTTATTATATTTGAGTGATAAACTGCTGTTCTCAGATAATATGTTGATGTTATTGAGATAGCTTAGTCAAAATGCAGTCGGAAAATGTTATCTAGTTTTAGTTACTTTAATAATAAAATAATTTTTAAAACAGTTTTCTTAATCTGTTTTTGAACACCATGAAATAGTAGCCGCCATGTTATTACGTCATACGGCGTGTGAATTGAACAACTTTGTACCTACTTTTATTATTTTCGTAACCAAAGTGATTTTTATTTAAATAACATTTTGCATTCAGAAACAGTACACCAACGTAAGTAAAAACTTAAAATAATACTTTAAATTATAACCAATTATCTTAGAAACGCATTTGTCTATATAGCAAACTGGCGTTATATACACAGAGCAATATATATATATACATATATATATTTACTGCGTCCAGCATTTTCGACACATTGCCCACGAAATATGACAATGTAAAATTTAAATGCATTTTTACGGCACTAATCGATTAAATAAAATGTTGTTTTTTTTGTGGTTTACTAGTACTTTAGAATCTAATTAGGACACTTAAAAAAATGGGTGTAATACCCTATTAGGTATGATACTATAAAATTATCGGCGAAAATAGGTATCTATGTAAAATCAGTAAGTGGTTCCCCATTTCCTCAAATCATCAATACGTCATCCCATTTAATCACGATAGGATACATCATTATTTTACATCACTTCCTTGAAAATAATTGGATCGAAATTGCTGAAGGATTTTACGTAAATTTAAACTCTGTTTAGTCATCAGTAAAACCCGTCAGTAATTTCGATTTAACTATTTATGAGGAAGTTCTATGAAATGTACTTATTCTAGCACCAGTAGATGGGACGCACCACAGAACAGCTAATTAACTGTTCAGTGGGTCGCGCTTTACGAACTTCCCACAGTTTTTGACAGTCACTAGTTACTATACACTTGACAGGTGCAATCGAGTCAAGTATTTTTTTTAAAGAACGTGAAAAAAATATCTATGTAATATGTAGGTATATTGCGATAGCTTCAATAATACGTTTTTAATCCACTTTATGTATCTTTATGACACTCCATTACTTTCTGTCACTGGTGTTAACCTAACAAGTAGTGTAATTGGTGTGGGGTAGATACGAGTAACAAAACTTAAAAATGGAAAATAATCACTTTTTCCAAAAAATTTACTTTGATTTTGGAATGCGGTGGTTTATTTATTTAAAATATTTGGGGGTAGCTCACAATAGGGTATAAATATTTGAAATGTTCTAATTAAACACGTTCATCATATAATTTACCTACTTTATTTATTATATGTATTTTTATTTTCACTTTGTGTCCTTTCTAAGGCACTATATTTGATTTAATGTCACGTCACGTAGCCTAACCTGTGGACGATGAAGGCTAGGCACTTCCAATGATATCTCATTAGTCAAATTACGATAAGTAGCTTACAAGTTATGAGGATACCGTGGCCCCTGGCACACAGGCTACTGAGGGAACACGGGTGGGTTTTAGTCAATAGAAGTCTGACACGCCCTCCTGCTCCACCCAGAGCGGGAGAAGTTATTTGATGACTACTCACCCAAATTTTTTTTAAGGAAACAGATGTACATACATACATCATACCTACCGGTAAAAATAATAACCCTCCTTTTTCCTTCGCCGTAGTCGAGTGTTGTGTTTAGTGAACTACCTACCCTCAGGGGTGTACCAATAGAAAATGGCGCCTAGTGCACGCATCACATTTGGTGCCCCTTCGTAAATTATCTTCTCGATCGACACTGCGCAAAGCTAGGTCGCATAACCTCTCTTCAATAACGAGGATATTAATTTCAACTTGCAAAAATTTGCAATTTCAAGAGAATTTGAATAGAAATAGGCAGATTTGGAAATACGCTTCCATCCCCGTACTGCACAGTATATTCAAGTAGCTCTTCAAATTTCTTAGATACCTATAGTTATCACTATGAAATAGTTTATTGATATTTTATTTATTTATTTAATAATTGGCGACTTTTTGCGCCCCCCTTCGATAGGCGTCTAAGCTGGCTCTAGCCTTGCCTGTCCCACCCTAGTTACGCCACTGCCTACCCTTCTTGTTCCTAGATAAAGTTTCATTTAATAACGTTATTATTTTGTTCCATTTCAGCTTATGGCTTTAAAACAAATGTAACTCACTACACCAGTGTTATAACTCATTTATCTGTGAGCCGTATAAGTTTTAGAGTTGTAGGAACAACTTTTGCCTCGACAATCTCACTCAACTCACAACTTTGAACACGTGTCTAGTAAATTAAGATTTATTGGTTACGGATCTCTTTTATATCTTTCGATTTGACAGGTTTTCTTGTTATCGATTAAATGTGTTCGATATCGAAATCGAAGTTCAGCCACCTCCGATAGTATGATTCTAAATCTACCTACTAAATGATTACCTTTAGTGACATAACTTTAAAAAAAAACAACCGACTTCCGGAAAAACACTATAAAGTGAAAAATAACTTTCGGAAGGCGGTAACAAAAAATTTAAATACATATCCAAAGTCACCGACTTCCGAAATTAAAATAATTTCTCTATTTGTAGTGTTTTTCCGTAAGTGTTTTTTTTTTTAATATATTTTTTGGTAGCGCACTGGATTTCTAATCTCGGTTTTGAGTCGAGCATTCATATACTAATAGACAGCGACCCAACTTGTCAAAAAAATCACATCGTTGGATTTTCCACTCTCGGCGGTAAGAAGTGCATTAAAAATGAAGTGCGCGAAAAAAGAATTGGCCTAGGAACTTAGGATTAGTTCTTCTGATATAAAATGTAACGAGAAATGTTGCATAAAACGCTTTTTGAGAACAACTGCCTTTCTCAAGATTATCGCGCAGGGTCGCATGGCGTCCTCGTGTCAGTGTGAATTGACCCTTATGCGTCCAATATAATAAATTCACACCTTTCGTAGCTCGTTGGTATTGACCGAATTTCGTGTTTTGAACTTGGCCACGTCGTCATTTTTAAAACCACAATACTTTCCTGTTTTCGCAGAATGCGCAAATATCAAGTAGGAGAGCTCTTCTTGGAATATTCTTGAAGGTAGTTTTTTTGTAAATGTGCTTTGAATAAAAGGGAAAAATCGTTGCCGTCTGGTTATTATTTCGTTATAGTAACTTTTAAAGTGTAATTTTTTGGAATCGTCCTTCAAGCTCTTCTATCTCACATGGTCATGTTACTTGTATTAAAGACCTTACTTATTGGCTTCCGAAATACGCCATTCAAATATAAAACAACAATTTTAGCCTATATCCATCGGAAGCCTAGATGAGTCGATAGACAACTCCTGTATTTAAATCCATCTAGCCGTAAATATGCTTCAGATTTTTCCAAAGAAAGAACATCCTGGTACATGTCTTTGCTTTCGCACAGCCGGAGTTCGCAGCAGATATTGTGAACAGTAGTGTCGCATTATGTACCTACACCACAGGAAAATGTATTTAATTTCTATGTACTAATTGCTTTATTGTGTAAGATCGCCTAATGGTTTAGATAAATAACACACTGCTCACAGTTAATTGTACCTTTTGGTGAATCCGTAAGAAATCTTTAATGAATAGCTCCGTGAACCAACGGTTGCTGGTCATGGTTAGCTGTAGTACCTACCTACTTGTAGATGTTTCCTTCTCAGAAAAAAACTTACGTGCTTTGCTTATTTTGATGCTATATTTCGTTGGTTTTCCGATACCTATCTATAGTGGTTTTTTGCTGATTCATATTATGTACTTTAAAGCACTTTTTGAATCACTTGACTTTTTGTATTAATCAGACATTGGACACTAAGCATCGTGTCAGTGTCTTTGTTCCTACCTAGCAACAGTATGTAATAATTAGTCATAGCCCGATCAACTTCACACAATAGGCTAGACCGTCTCGTTATTTTCTCATTATTTTAGTGATCACTTTCCGTTAGCATGAAAACTATATGTGTTTTTGGATATAGTAACTAGCCATGAATATAAGACGTGTGGACTATGAATTCGAGTAACTTATAAAGTAGCTTTTTTTTTTTTTTTTTTTTTTTGGGTGGGAAATCATCAAATAACTTCTCCCGCTCTGGGTGGGGAGAAACAGCAAGGATAAAGTTTATTACTCCGGTCACTGTTGCAGACGTTGACAAAAACTTGCCAAGATCGATATTTGTCATAATGAAGTTCTATTGTTGCTCTTTCTTAATCGAACTTGCCCAATTTTGTGTGAAAACTGACCTCTGTATTGTAATATTGTTATTATATAGTGTAATGTCAGCGACGCGAGTGCGTGCGCCCGAGCGTGGCTGTTTCGACACCCAACGTGATCTAGCATTTGGTAACCCTCACCGTTTCAGAGCATTTTCCAACGTTCTCTTGCGTTATTTTTCGCTGGCATAGTGACTGGATTGATTTCTAAAAGTTTCCTCAAGATAAATCTTGCGCAGTGATGTGCAAATTATATCACGTCGTGTTCGTCTCCGCTTCCGCACTTCCGCGTCGCCGACATCCATGCGACATACAAGTTTAAATAAGACGTAGTTCTTGCCCGAGTGTGACATTCAACGTAATTAATCGTATTAAGTCGACGGGATAGCCAGCAATTAAAATTCGGTTTATATCGTGACCTGCCCTCTTTTATCTATCTATTGAATAACAATGGAGCGGAGCTCCTCTTAAAATAACTACAATCTGTACAAAATGCGTAATATCGTATTTTTTACGTCGTTGTTGTTAACGCTGGTTTTACCATTTGCATGTGGCCCTTCTTCTTTAATTTTGTTTCGTTTGATAGTGTATTGTTCGTCTATATATAAATCAAGGTTGTTTACCTATTTTATTTTAGTCTTATCGCTGTCTACTAAACAAAAATCCAGTGGTGTAGCTTCGGCTAATGTTGCTTTTATCAGGAGTCGTATTACCATTTCAATTATTTGTATTAAATTAGAGATTTCAAAGACTGTCTGTCTCATTTCATTCGATGCCGGAAATTTAAGTGGAAACAACAAGAAATAACGAATGGCAATCAGTGACTCTATCGCTCTGTATCGAAGCGATACGAGTAATACGAATACGACCAACAATCTACGATCGAAATACTTTAAAATGGACTTAAATGAACAACTCTACAGTAAGTCATAATAATCTAAACGGATATTATAAAAAGTTAAAATTGTTTGTTTGGAAAAGGTAATCTCTAGAAGTACTCGAAATCGCGGGCAGCATGTGCATTATAAAAAGGTTGTGACTAGTAATGACTAAGGTCGTCAAAAATGAACCACCACAGGAAATGGCGACCGAAATTTCATGATTATTTGAAAATTTACCTTGGTGACAGTAAGGTCGAATGTATTCGTTATACGACCTCACGTCGCATTAGGTACTTGTTACGATATGAAGAGGAAAAACTGACTAATTCCCTCAACACTAAATTTTCTCTAATAACTCATTCCGTTTACATCCACTTGAATTGCAATTGTTTTGTCTGTTCTGTACCTAACAAACATTTTCCCAATATTTATAAACGCTGCCTATAGTTAAACAATGATTAGCGTCTGTCTAACCACACATTTTTGACGTTTAAACGTCTCTTAACTTTAAGCAACGCTTAGAAACAAGAGGGTTTATGTCCTAAGTACTTGGACATTTATTTATAGTTATTTCCATGTTATTTCTATGATTTTCTTTATACATTCCTTTTTAACAAATATTAATTTAATCCATTTTTTTTTCTATTAAGCCTTTAGTGTGTATTTCCAATTTTAAATTCTCCCTATGCTATGTTGTTTTAAGCGCTTATTACACTTGGCTGAATTTAGTCATCTAAATTCAGAAGCAACTTAAAAGCAAATTAGAAGCTTCTGATTACACTGTCCTAAATTTAGTTACTGAATCAATTACCAGTTAAAGCGCGACGGAGTTGGACGTGCCGTGTACATACATACGAGAATGGCTCCAAATTGTCAAGACACCAAAAAATTGGCCTTAGCGTAGCCCTGGCCGTTGACTCAATTAAAATATACTTCTCACAAAAATTAAGGAAAGAAAAAACAAATTTTTGGTCGATTTCAACAGGCTGTATCTTGAAGAAAAATGGTCATACAGCAAAAAAAAGCGATTGGATTTCAAATTGTTTCTCGTCAAAACAAATCGAGTAATCGTTCGAAAACTACTGACAAAACAATTATATTTTTCTCGGCAACCAATGATCGCACAGGAAGTTTGAAGTGAAAAATTTGAATAAAGCTACAATGATTAGCAATTGATTTTTCAATACAAAATTTTTAATTACTCATTTCATGAATTTGAAAAGGCAACAAAAAAAAGGCTTTTCGTATCTAATTTTTTGAAAATCAGGTGCCCAAACAAAAATAATGAGGAAACCACTAATGTTAAGTACGCCTTTTACAGATCAATATATATAAATAAAAATATATAAAAAAAAACCCTACAGAGTATCAATTTAATCCACCAAGCCTTTTTTTTATCCCACTCGATTGAATTTTCGAAAAAATTAAAGGCGCATGATTTTTGTTCTGAAAAGCTCACAATTTTTATCAAATAAAAACAAAAGTTTTTAGCATTTTTTCCTCAGTTTTGCATCAGTAATACAAAACAAAAGTATACGTCCTCAACTCCTCACTCACGGACAGTTACGTAGCGACTGAAGAGTAAAGTCAGTACTAAATGCGATTACACCTTCCTAAATGCGTTTCTAATTAGGCTTCTAAATGATTCAGTCAGTCAGAAACCATCCTTGCTTCTGAATTTAGGATGCTAACTTGCTAATTGCGATTACACTTGACTAAATTCAGTAGCGACTGAATTTAGATGCCTAAATTCAGCCAAGTGTAATAAGCGTTTTAGAAAGTTTATGCCTAATTTATACTAAACAAGATCGGAAGATCGCATATAGATGCGATCTACGATCTTCTTTCTTTCTTTGTATTAGATATACGGTGCACTAACCGGCGATTAATCATTTTAAAAAAAGAGTTTTATTGCAGCTAATGAGATGAGAAAATAAACATAGCCTTTAAGGTTGCTAGCGTATAAAATACAGGTACCTACCGTGATAATATTACACACCAAATTGCTGTGATAGGGTACGACCCCACAGCATCTCGATCGATTCGATTCGATCGTCAGTACTACGCCTCACCTGATGTGCCTTTCATCATTGGCATCAGCCGGCTGTCGCCAACTAGACGTAGTAGGTCTCACACGATAATCATGTCTTATCTACTCTCATGCAGCTGCTACCAGCCACCCTGCGGAGACTATCGTTCTTCCTAGCTGGAAGATGTCCTAACCTACGTTTCGCTGCCTCCACCCTGCTCGTCAATTGGTTGTTGGAGTACTTACCATTGATGTCAGCGGATGTTCGGAAGACAAGCGTGGCGATGAATGCGGCGAAGAAGGCGATGGCGAGAACTGACGTCACGCCAGCCGCAAGTATCAGCCGCTTCTCCATCTTCGTCCTCTGACCCCAAAACGATGGCCTGAAACATTAGACGATTAGTATAGGTACTGCGAAAATGTGTTTAGCTGGGTCTATGATGAAGTCGTTTTTCCTGTTCTTATTCCAAAAAAAGCTGAGTTCCATCAATAGACGTACTTCCTTAAAGTTCTGAGCCTGAAACCACCAGTCTTTTATCAAAAACAAAACCAATCGTAGCGTACCTAAGAATCGTTCCTACTGCAACAGAGCAAGTTCTGCGCGACTCGAGGTTCTTAATGTACCTACTCGTTCAATTTTTGGCGTGACCAATGCAAAGATTGCATATTTATTGCGAATCAAACTTTGATCCGTCACTGGAATGGTCTAAAGTGTTACTAATTTAGATAAGACATCGTTTTACTTGCACAAGGCTGGGAGGGCTGCACGCATACTGTTTGCCTAAGCTTAGGGCTGATTAGTCCATCGCCAGATTCATAGAATAATTTTGAATTATTGTCAGTTATTCATACAAAAACTGTAACACGTCAGTTTTATTTAACGGATAAAATAATTCTGGCATTGGAAAAAACCGCCCTTACTTACTTACTTATTATTTACGGAAATGTAGCGTGTTTCCAATCAAAACTTAATAAAAAGTGAGCGTGCGCGTAAGTGGCAGATTATTTAGATTAAAAGCTTTTAATAATATAAAATAACTAATAAACTCCTTATATTATAAAGCACGAAGGCTTCCAAGGTTGCAGTAACGGTGTTCTACCAGCATCGAGAATAATGTTTTTTTTTAACAAAAGTATGATAGGTAAGTACGCAACGCAAATATCTTTCACTAATCCTTATTGTTGGCTATCCATCCTTAACCTGCAAAAGATTTTATTGCTTAAATTAACCAAATTCGTGTAAAAAATGGAAATTAAAAAAAATGAGAATGGTTGTTCTTTGAGGGAGAAAATTGCCTCCAAATTTTCAATTTGTTTTGGTAACCCAATTTTCGTGTAACCGTAATTTTCCTTGGTGCTAAACGAAAAGAAGTCGCGGGGGATCCCACTTGAACCTTTCTTGTGATCTTATGGGGATTTAAAGAAAACTCTTTTAAAGTCTTGGTCGCAAAGAGGCTTAAACATTTTTAGAAGGAAAACGTCTTTCATAACAAGTTTTGTTTTTCTTGTTAGCCGCTACCGATGTGAAAAGCCAACAAAGAAGGGAAATATATCCTTAAACAAGGAGCATGTGTCTGAATTATTTACTGTTTAATTTATAGCAAATCTTTAAACAGGCTTTCACGTCAATCAGCGCCTTGTTAGCAAAACGAAGAGAATCCTGAAAAAATACTTAATACAAATTAATTACAATAACCTTCGTTTATGCTATTGCAACTTCATCTTCGCTATCCATACATACAAAAGTAACTCTGTCCGTCTGTACGTATGTATCTTTTAGACGCCTAAACCATAGAACGGATTTCGATTAAAAAGAAGAAGATTGACATCCTGGGGAAGGATGTGATGATAACTTTTTGTCGCAATAATAATCCAAACGGGGATGATTTATGGAATGAAAGTTTGTCTTTGAAACTAAGCATTTCTTAATCTACAGATTTAAAACATTCAAAATGATGATATTGCTTATAAATAAAGAATTGCCCCCACGCGTGGTCAAACAGGGGATGATTTTAAAATTCTCATGTTATATTTAAATTATTTTGAACCTCTTTGTAAGTGATTTATCATTAGCATTGAAAAACAGTCACAGTCTGATATTGAGGTAACATTTATTGTAGTCAGTTAATACAATTAAAAGTAAGAAAATAACTTGGCTAACAAGTAGATACCTACCTACCTATAGTACAACGTGGTCAATAGCAGCGATAGAGATGTAAAGAAATCAATATTTGGTATCATCGATATTCGCACGGTTTTTTTTTGTTTGACGTTTTCTAAAAATGAAACCTAGCTAGATCGATTTATCGCTCCCAAAACCCCCGCATGCTAAATTTCATGAAAATCGTTGGAGCCGTTTCCGCGATTCAGATTATATATACAAAAATTGCTCGTTTAAAGGTATTAAGATAGATATTATTTTGAGTTTGACATTTAGAATCATAAAAAGCAGTCTTTCATTGACTTGAATGTGCCCTGGCAGCTGAGAGTATGTCATGCTCACTCAAATGTCTCGCTGGTGGTGGCGTGTGTGTTGGATCATTAAGTTCCCTTCAAAATGGTTGAGCTGAATGGTGCTGATGCATACGTCATGTCCGTGAACGGGCGCCGCCAGTAGGGACTGGTCATCTCTTAGCTCCCACGGCTTATTTTAATTGTTATTTTATTTTAATTACGGACGCTTTTAATGTGCACTTTTTACATCGTTCTCACATTGATAATTTCAACATAATGATGTAACCAACTTTTTGTAACAAAATCTTGATTTTAAAAGAGTGTCCATGGAGTTTCTTGCCCGTTCTTCTCCATAGGTACCTACGCTTTGGAATGGGCAACTAGCTTCATCTTTCTAACTCACCGTCCTTGACAATTCAAAAGTGCCTGTAATTGGTTTATTTGAAATAAATGCTTTGAGTTTGAGTTTGAGTTTGAGTTTAATTAATATTATTTTGTATTTATTTATTATGTGTATTATTTTGTATATATTTATAGTCTGGTAATCTGTTACAGTTTCATGCGTTAACGGCAGGATGGATTTGGGTGAAAGGCATACATACGGATAGACCTGTGTTAGGAGTTAGGATACCTGTTCTTTTACTTTTTATTTTATTTTATATCCCGGTAGTATGTTTCCTTGAAATAATTTCCAAGTTTTATGCTCACGAAGCTGCAGGCAGAAGCTGACTAATTGGATAAAGGAGAAAAGTATTTAATTCAATTTAATGAATGCAAAATGGAATATGCTGCGATTGAATTAGCTAGTTGTAGTAAAAAATGGCGACTTGACGTGAGGCACGTGCAAGCATTAGTCCACGTTCACACAAACGTAAAATAATCCTATCTCTGCGGGATTGTTTCGCACTGGATTTTCGACGCACTAGCGCCGAGGGATGAAAATCGAACAGGGGCCCCAATTCTGTATGGTTATAATGATTCCCCGCGGAATCTTACTACGTTCAAACTACGTCATTATCGTGTTTTTTAGAAACCAATGTAACGGTAAGGAATCGAAATGTCATATTCTGTATGTTCCAAGACAATTTGTTGATATTATTCATACGATGTTAACAGATTTCGTGTGTGATTGACATGGTTACAAGTAAGAAATCGTGGTTCCACTGACCTTTACAAAGTTTATCTTAATTTTTTAAACTGTATCAGGCCGTATTTTTACATGACTGTTAAAAATATATTAAGTAGTAGGTAAGTACTGCCAATTAGCGCACCTGTAGGGACTCTTTTAGTTCATAACTAAGCAGTGTCTAGGTGAACAAAAGACAAACCAAATCAAAATAAACGTATCTTTTTATGCCTTCTTTTGCAAAACAGTAAATGATACAATCTTATATATAAGTAGGTACTTAGTTATAATTTGGTGTAACCGTAAATTATACCACTCTGTATAGAAATACAGTGATTTACAGATATAATTACATACCTAGTTATGTACCTATCTATCACTAACACTAGGTATCCAATATCAACAAGGTAGTCCCTTAATTCCTCTATTACGAACGGAATTTTCTATTACCGATCCCGAATAAAAATGTGAATTTATTTACCCGAAACCCGAATAGGTCATAATTTTATTGAGTTCATTTTCGACCGAGTATCGCGAATCAGCAAACGTTTTCATTTTGCCTGTTTCTATTTGAATATCGTTTGACTTCATTAAGCTTGTATTCAGCAAAAGTGATATAAATTAACAGGGCTGATTGCGTTTTTAATGTTCGTGAACATAGGTACTACCTTCTACTAAAAAGGAAATAAAGGAGTAGGAACATTTGAGAGAATAAAATTTTCAATGAGATAATTTGGCCAATGTCCATAGGTCAAGAGTAACCGCGAGACACAATAACTCAAAAAAAAAACTTAATAAATGACAGAGAATTATATATTTCTTCTCGCGCATGTAACAAAATGTGCCTAAACATGACGCGTCCTTGAAATTTCACTCCCAATTCTCGTCCGAATAAGTTTCGATAAGCCTCCAAGAAGTTTCACTTAATAGATAAAAATGTTTTCGGGGTTAACCCTTACTGGGTCGCAAGTCTACTAATAATGTGATGAGGACCAACATTCATCAAAGCATTATACATTAGCTTAAATATGACGCCATAGAGTTTTCAATATCTTGGCAATTATAAGATTCTCTGGTACTTTTAAACTCACAAAACAGCCATGGGGTTAAGGTGAAATAAGTCCACATTTTTTCCATACAAACTTCGGGAGGGTTTTACTCCACTGTTTGACAGTGTACATCAAAACTTAAACATGGTATGGTTTTGTCTCATTATTAATATTTTCGGTACGGAAACAGAATACTAAAATAAAAAGCCATTAAAAAGTTATGAGCCAACAAAGATTCGTTTTTCTTGCTAATTTAACCGAACTTTGGGCGTGTTTAAGTAATAAAAGAAGTGGAAAATCTCCAAAACCAAGTCGGTACCGAAAAAGTTCAATAATCGATAAGTTCAATAAACTTTATTTGTCATTGATTTATGCAGTGGTTTTTTCATAAAACCCGATCTTCCGACGGACTTTTCTTAATTTTTCGCGAATGTTTTGCTATAAATGCTCCTGCATCTCACTCAATAACGTTGTGCGTGTAGACTAGCGTCTAACTGCTCATCACTGATACTATCTCTGTCGGATACGAAGCCTGCACCCTAATTGCGTAACTCACGATTGATCATAATTGGTTTCGTCTTCATAGTTAAACAATATTCATTGCGTTATTTATGTTGTCGAACAGACACATTTTTCGAACATATGAAGCAATGGTTTAACAATCCGTTTCAAAACGATACAGATTATGATGAATCGTGAGTTACGCAATTAGGGTGCTGGTGAGCCACCATGATTTTTAGCCAGGCCCACCAGTGAGTTCGAGCCCGCGAAAAGTGTCCCATTAATTGTAGACTTTCGTTCTAATATTGAAGAAAACCATTTCTTTTTCTGCCCTAAATTTTAGTTTTTGGGTACAAAATATGCGAACCCGGAGTTGTCCTACAAATGAGTGTTAGATTAACACTTGGTCTACTTAGAATTTGTAAAAATGCGAAACAGCTATCTAGTTATTTACGTTATCAAAGAGAATAGTTACACACAGTACATTGAAATTTCCTTGTTTCATACGTTTTCCTTTTTTTCAACACACGTACCTACTGAATTGTTGCCTGAATATATAGGGTGTTAAGGAAATTGCGTGCCATAGCTTAGGGGTAGGTTTTTTTTTTTTTTGGGTGCAGTTTCATTAAAGGAACCCAGGAAAAAAAAACAAGATCAACCTAACTTAGTACCTACTGACTTAATATAGCAATCGTTTACAATAAAAAATATTTTATTTGTTTAAATGCTTTAATTATTTACATTGTATCGAACGCGTTGTCATTTTATTCTTCACTTCTCGCGTCCGATTACTAATGGCCGGCGCATTATTTGCTACTGAAAACGGCTCGCGATAAATGGCGCAAGATGTTCGCCCCTAACGCTACAACTGCTGCTGAATACCTACTAGTTAAACAATTTTTTTTAATTTGTAGGTTTTAGTTTTGAAGGAGATAAGCACGCTAAAGTAGGAAGAAGAAATACTTGAAATTGTTATTTACGTACCTAGTTACCTATCCTTCACCCGGCGTTATCGAAGTGTTCAGGCGTAGGTATTTCATTGCGTTCGATAGTAGGTAGGTAACTCAAGGACATTATTAATTAGCATTAAACAAAATAAAAACTTATTTCAAGCAATATTTTATCAATTTGTATCAATTCCAAGCGATTGCTATTTAATTAGTAGATACATTAGGTTCATCTTATGATAATTTTCGTTTTTTTTTTTTAACTTTTTTAAGGGTAATTTTTACGGGTTCCTTTATCGATACTGAACTCGCCCCCTGAAGGTATGGCACGCAATTTCTTTAACAGCCTATATACAGGGTAAGTTTTTATCCAGTGCGCAAATTGTAACCATGAATTCAGCATTATCATTCTAGAACCCCTAGCGCAGAATTTTTTAGCGGGTTTTTCAAAAAAAAAAATCTGCTGTTTCATAGAAAAGTGCAATACCTACGCGGTCAAAATGTATGGAACAGCTAAATTTTTTTTGTGTATCCGGCGAAAAATTTCTGCGCTAGGGGGTCTAGAATGATATGCTGAATTCATAGTTACAATTTGCGCACTGGATAAAAACTTTTCCTAACATGACTAAAAAAACAGCATGTGTATATATATAGGCTATTAAAGAAATTGCTTGCATGCAATTGGATGCATATTTACCTAAATTTTTAGTTATGAAAGTATGGAAAAGGCTTCTTAAATTGTATTTTTTGTAAAAAAATATCCCGGGATTCCAGGAACACCGGGAGTTCATAAAGCTTTCTAGTCAGGTGTATAGTATGGAAGCAACTTCTAAATTATTAGGATTGCATTCAGATGCAAAATTAACCCCGATGCAAGTAATATTTATGTGTATGTAGAGTGTAAGTCTGTAAGAGAAGGGGTGGTGTGAGTTAGTTTATAATATATGTTTTTTACATTAAATTGAGATTTTTTTCGATAAAAAAGCGCGTTCTATATTAACCAACACCTCAGCTTTAGGTGAATATGCATCCGAATATCCGATCTCTGACCATCACTCAACAATTTTAAACTAAAATCCCGAGTAGTCCCACAGCTTCAGGGGTTTTCAATCAAATAAAGATGTTTTTAAAGCGGAGAGTCGCACGGCAAGTAACAATAAAATGGATACAATACTCTTTGTTTTATTGAGATAAAAAGCGTTGCATTTCCCATCACCAGGATACCTGCACTATTGATTGGAGTGACGGTGACATCCTCAACATAACATAGGTATACCGTAACATGACAAAGAAGAAGAATAATAAAACAACGATATAAACAAACTGCGGGCTTAGCATGACGCTTTGTATTTTCTACGAAGAATAGACAGTGCTTTTTCAATACAAATTGACATTTCGTTCCTAAATTTTTGTTATCGCACCGTAGATATCCTTCTACAATCTGTCATTTAGTCTTTCGTTTCTAATTGTCGATATTTGTCTAGGTCCTTATAAATGTAGACTATTTCCGAAGAATCTTTCTTCCCAAAATCACACTGACAACAAAACTTTCTACTCGACGGCCACAAAGTTTTTACGATTATCTAAAAATCATGATTCGTTTAGAACGCATAACTGTGATAATGAATAGAAAAACATAGCTATCTTATCCTATTGTACATCATTTATTTAATAGTCATGTCTATTCTTCCGTCGACAAATCGGTGCTCGAGCTAAGCCTGCTGGTCTATTTTTCTTAGAAGAAGAGATTCAGGTAAATTTTTGTGGCGCTGCTCTTTAGGTTCCTTCTCATAAACAAGAAAAGTTTAAGTCGTTTTAAAAATATTTGCCAATGAACGTCCAGCATTGCTGATTGGCATTCCCTCAACAAGAACTGGTCCTTAGCAGCTTTAACCAGGGAGTAGTTGAAAGAAAGGGAGACCATTGACCTGCAGTGACTAATCACAGGCTTTTAATAATATTTGAATGCCTCTAACGGCCTCTGCGGGTTTGCTTTGGCCTCTCGTAAGGCTCCAAAGATCCGGGATACCAAAGTCCCGTGATGTCACAGACAAAATAATAATAGCCACTACCGTAAATTTACGTTAATGTCGTGGTGTAGTTTGCGCGCTCCGAACTCTAGATCTATGCAGATAGAGTTTACTTTACTTTGATAAGTAGGTGCCTTGACCTTTGTATCTGTATCCAACAGTTTATATAGTGCTGGTCCAAGGGTGGTCAGTAAGTTTTAGGTTGCACAGTACCTACATAGGTACCTGTGATGAACATCACGAATTCACGAGTTTATTTATAACAAAGTGGTATTTTGCCTAGGAACTACGAGTCAGTTATTACACTTTACTCTAAATAATGACATTATTTTCTAATATAACCATACTTGTAGAAGATTACTATGTTCTTAGAAAACCGATCAATTTTATGAATTATTTACTTAGTAGATAAATATATCTATTGTTAACAAAACCTAAAAGATGCTTTGATTAAAGTAAGAAAAGTAATGAATAGCACTGAGGTGCAGTAAAGTATCGTGTTTAGGAGCCTAAATTGCTTATAAACGTTGAGCTCATAATTAATATTAAGTTCGTAATTAATTTACTTTGAATATTATCTGAAAGTTGAAACGTGAAGGCGAAGAGACGCTTTTGTAAAATTTTCAATTAGAATTTTCAAAGGGGTATTAAACAATATTGACACAAAAAGTTATTAGACATTATGTCGATATCACTTGAGCATCGTGATCCGGACTACTGAGCAACCGATCATTAGACTTCACTCAGTCAATTGTTAAGAATTTCCTTTACCCGAATAATAAAGTTTTGTACAACGACATAATTTTCGTATAAGTATCGAAAAAGTTTTCTCAATAATAAATAATAATTGGTGTTTCATATTTTAACCTTGACTTTGCGTGGCAGAAGAGAATCTCTCACAATTTTTAACTAAATTGTCAACAATTATCGCTGTTTAGCTGAGCCCCTATCACACACGGGAAAATATTTTTGGATGTCAGCCAAGTATCTGTGGCAAACAATTCGTATCCAATAAAATACGATTTTTATAACAGTGCGTAGATGAGTCTGATTCCGCGATTCCGTGCGTAGTAAATGTATAACTACATTGTTTATTGGTAATTAAAAACTTGTGGGTTTTAATGCTCTTAGAAGACTAACAGCTACTCTCGAGGTCGATTGATTGAACGTAAATTGGCGTTTTAACCACAGAACCCTGGTGAAGACGGCCTCGGTAGTCCTCGTTATAGTTCATTAGGCAATAAAGTGAATTAGGATTACCAATTGGCACCCTACGGCTGTGCCTGTCACGCGTTTGTGATTTAATTCCCGTTGTTAAGTACTTGAATATCAAACGTTTTCCGATGGTCTTCTTCAGTTGTAAAACGTTTTTGTTTGTCAGATAACTAGCATAGTTATTACCCTATTACTAACAGAAGTAATAGGCCCATAACTACGCCCGTTTATATTTAATCAGAGTTTTTTTTTTGTAAATCTTAAATAGCGATGTAATCGTCATTATTTTCAAATAAGTAAACTTTATCGTAATATTGCTAGTCTAGTACTTAAAAATATTTGAAAGATATTTTACGAGAAAACAATTGACAGAAAAAGGTATCATGCTGCCAACAAAAGGGTTTTTGAATATAATATCTATCTCGCAACGCGTGTGTAGCCAACTAAAATAAATATTCCTGCAGTTCATTAGGAACATTCCTGCCTTTTTATTAGGTACATAATATTGTAATGTTTACCTCAATTTTAATTCAGGTCTCAATTTTTTCTATGAAAATATAAGAAATAATTACTTTATGTGGTGACGAAATAATGCTTGACCCGAGCCGAAAAAGTTTCATTATCATATTTTTTTTATTCAGCTTTTTTAAAAGGACAAAAAAAATGCAAGTAATTTATAATTGTCTATTTTCCCCAACATTGTGGTTGGCGGTTATTGCCTGGCCTAGTCAAAGGAACTGTTAAAGAAATACGTGTCAGAAATACGATTTTGTATTGTTTCACCAAATTGCACAGTTCTCCACCGTTAATGGTTTATAGTTTGCAGGACTTTGTTTGCCAAAACAATAGCGGCGTCTTTCCCATTTGCATAAAAACACGGACTGGCAACATCGAATCGAGTCGCTGTTTATATAACATTAATACGTGTACATTTTGATAATACAACTGTTTTTGGGTTTTTAGCAAGTATTTATGATTTTGAGCTGTCATCGGCTAAACGATAAAAGTTTAGGTAGTAATTTGCTTCATTGGATGGATAAAATAGCCGCAGTCGTGTCCACAATCTGTTATAAACCACTCACTTTCTTGTATGATCATCTTATATTAAAAATGCATTTTTTTTTTTCTATTTGTAATTTTTTTATTATTTTATGTCATCATCATCAGCCTATAATGTTCCCACTACTGGGACACAGGCCTCCTCTCGGTGAGAGAGATTGGGCCGTAATCCACCACGCGGGCCCAGTGCGGTTTGGTAGATGTCACATGTCTTCGAATTTTTTGGTTCTAGGACATGCCGGTTTCCTCACGATGTTTTCCTTCACCGTTTTGAGGATTATTTTATGTGTTGTTGCTTAATTTAACTCTTTTTTTTTGTAAACAGGAGTCAAGGGTTTATGCTGAAAACCAGCGCTTAGCAATCCGCTAGGGGGACCTAAGCAAAATGCTGATGCTTACACCTTTTGCTTCCTGTATTATAGTGTTGTGTATAAGTGCACCTACTACTGGCTGTAATACTGAAGACAATAAACGTTATTCTATTCTATTCTATTATGGTCACTGCTTGATGGACAGTTGGGAATATGCATTATAATAATGATTGAACTAAATGTGAATAGTAGATGTCATAAAATTGGGATGTGCAAAACAATTAAAAATAAGTCGTATCGAAGTTTAGTATCAATTTAACTGTTGTCGACCACGTTTTCGAAACGACATCTAAAAAAGGCACAAGTAAACTGCCGTGATGATTTTATTCATTAATTGTTTCACAATGTTTTACTTTAGTCGATAGTAATTTAAACATTAATAATGACCAAAAGCACCTAAATGTCGCGATAGATTCATTTAAGGCCCTGGTAATTTTAAATGTACTCGTCGTATTGTCGTTATGAGCGATAATAGTTCTTACTGCAATCCGATACGGGTTAAAATCTGTTGCAATAAATTCGAATCATAAATGAGCAAATAATGTCGTAAAAGTGCAAATAAAATTGTATGAAATTAGATATTAACTATTTAACAAATATGAATCAATCACTGGATGCAGTTTGGTATTTGGCATTTTATGGTATATTTTTAATAATAATAATAATTGTTATTGAAAGGGATAAACTGGTTTTAAACATAATTAAGTGGTGACTTTGATGATTTTTTTGATGCATATATATTAAATTTTGTTTTGAGTTCCATCACTGTATGCTAAAAAGACTTGAAAATATCGTGTATTTTTTTTTTCAAAATTATTTACGGTTAAAGAGATACACTGGTTTTAAATACGACCTTTTTGAGCGTTTTCAAGAAATCTCCGCCTTAACATTTAAGTACGTATAGCTAAGCAGTGGAACCGTTTATCTCGCAGCCGGCTGCAGCATCGATGTCCGATTGTTTACAATAAAATTGTCGTGATGGCTCCGAAGGCTACTCCGTTCATTATTGTTATATACTTAAGATAATCGCTGCACGGGAATATAAACACCGGTGTCA
Organism: Polymixis flavicincta; assembly: GCA_949987655.1. Lineage (NCBI taxonomy): Eukaryota > Metazoa > Arthropoda > Insecta > Lepidoptera > Noctuidae > Polymixis > Polymixis flavicincta. Next base: position 24,797,813 of record OX465171.1, on the reverse strand, counting down.
ATGTTTTGCCATTTTATTCAACCAATTGTCTTACTTACAACATTTAAATATTTGAAATGTTGAACTACAATAACTTTGTTATTTAATGCTTTTGTTGCTAACGAAATTTGTGCATCGTCGAACACTAACAACTAAAATTAAATGATCGCGACCATGACGATGTCATTGGTTTTTTGGTACAATAGAGCAGAAAACGTTCAACAGGGCAGCGTTCAAGGTAAAGAAATCACTTGAGGATATTAAACAGTGAGGCAATTAAGTGCTCAGCTACGCGGAGGCTCCACCATTTTATATGGATAAAGTAGACAGGTTAATTGTCCCCATTTCGTCTTTTGTTATTTACGTTTATTCTCTGCCCTCCAAGGGCAAATAAATAAAGTCGTTTCGGGTGATATTAGTACAAAAGAGATTGATTATGTTGGGCTCTAAAAGAAACCGTTATGTGGACCGTGAGGTAGAGTATAGATGTGTGTTGGTACGAGGTGGCATGGCGGTACCCTGGCAGGTCAAGCATGAGCCCAGCGGGAGTAACAACCTGTCTTGCAACCAGCGCAATACTTGTTATGCAACTAACAGATCCGATGTCATTGGATATTACCGTATTGAGATTTTTTATCTGCCACCGGTAGACCGGTTTGGCAAGTTCATTGTCTTCAGAGAGGTCAGTAAACCTTTTGGCCGCCTTAATGTTAGCGAATCTAGGCTTCTTTCAAGGTAAATTAAAACAATCACTCTTACTTTTACGTATTAAAGGATTTACAGACTGCTCTTGCTCGTATGGAGCGCGATAAAGGTTTTCCATAGTGCAAAAGCATTAACTATTCAATAAACCGCGTTACGAGTAGTGAAACCGCTTTCTCGATTGCACACAATGCTTGGAACTAATCCAAACCTGTACACAATGACTTTAAGTGAAAGGAAAGGACCAAATAAAATTCGAAAATAAATTATACATGTGATTAGTTATGTGGGTAACGGTGCGGCCCTGGAGTGGCCCGGCCATGGTGCGTGGTGCGCGGTTCGTGGTGCCAGGACGATTGTATGGAGATCGCCCGTTACTTTATGCCTGCATATGTTCAAGAGTTGAATGAACTATCACATCAGTTTCATGAATAACAATAGGTGTTCTTACGATGGAGGCATCATACTAATTATTTATTCAAGCTATTTATGTTATTGAGGCTTTCAAGGTGAAATTAACGTGATGAGGTTTTTTCGTTAGTACAAAAACCGCGTAGTTTTTTACTCGTCTGTTTAATTCTTACAAATTTATTTCCCTTAACGCCTTCTTGATCTACCTATTAAAAGTTTGCGGTTAACTAAGCTATTAACGTTCGTGTGTAGTTACTGTTTGGTACTAACCTTTATTACGCGGGCTTGACCTTAAACGTGACCTTTGGGTAAATCTCATATTTAAAAATAATATATAACAATTGTACTCTCTTAATCATACATCAAACATTTCTAACCGACTGATTGGTGGTTTTATTATAAACCTTTGGTGGCAGTCCTCAAATATGAACAATACCGGATCCCTATTAATCTGGGAGAACGGTAGTGCCTCCGCCAAGATTAGCTAAGCTGAGCGCAAGGGCACTAACTACCTTTTCTCGAAACGCTACATCGTTTTTTTGAACCCTTATATAACTTGGGTTTGGATTATACTAGATAAACAAAATTCTTGGGATATGTCGTCTGATGATAAAAATATCATCAGACGACGTCGATATAAATGATAAAAATAATTGCATAGCTTTTATAATTTAGATTTTATAGATATCTAAAAATTCCTGATTTCGTCACTGACTCACTGATGATCATCAAAATTCTTAGATACTTCCTAATGTCCTAGAAAGCTGAAATTTAGTATGGAAGCTAGTATTAGAACACTACAAGAACTATTGTATAACAGAAAATTAATGAACAGTGGATACATTTTTCACCTTACGCCGATGTGAATGTAGCGAAATTGCCAAGCCACATATTTTGACTAAGGTGTAGAGTTTGTGAAGTTAGGCCTTGTAGAGTTAGGGCGTGTAGAGTTAGAAGCTTGGCTCTACAAGAGATCTGGGGCCTAAGTCTACTAATTTATAAACGTTACAATGGTCTCTCAATGGTGTGTTTTTGACAGTTTTTGTATGGCAAATCTGTCAAAAACTTACCATTGAGAGACCATTGTGACGTTTATAAATTAGTAGACTTAGGCCCCTGATAAGTTTTTGACAGTGCGAGTCATATGGGAGACCATACCGTTTTTGGTGGGATTACGTATTAACACGTAATTCTAACCAATACGATGTGTTATTGGATATGTTACCATTTATGAAGCGTAGGTATACAGGTATATAGGTACCTATATAAAGTGCAACGTTCGTAACAATTTTATCAGTTTGTATCCTGCCAGGACAATTTGCAACCTAGCTGTCTGAAATCAGGAAATCATGACTATTCGTTGGAACAAAAAAAGTTTAATTGTATCCTAATAATGAATTTCAGAACCTACACAATTATCGCCTAAATAATTAAGTGGTTTTACCAAATCCGGAAAAGGATTCCGTATTTTTCCTTTTGACGGTAAAAAAAAATGGTATTGACAAAAATAAACTCTAGTTCTGGCCTTGTGCTGCGAATTACAAAAATAATGATTCAAATCATCATTAACAAACCAACTAGGTAGGTACACAGTTTACCGAAATTTTATAAATTATGTCGACACTTTCCGGCTACAAAATATTAGGTAGGGACTTGTTGTTGAATTTCCTCTGATTCATTGAAGTAGGTATTTTCTTTATTTTATTTCAGGACCGGATGAGTGAAAATAAAATTAATTTAAGTATTGATATCTTTAGCAAAATCGATATTATGCCGGACAGTTTGACGCCATTGCTTAAATTTAAATATTTACTAGGTAAATTGAATAACCTATCAAGTAACAAGAGTAACCTAATCCTTACTTCCCTACTTAATAATAATTGCGAAAGTAACTCTGTTTGTCTGTCTGTTACGCTTTCACGTCTAAACCGCTGAGCCGATCGTCATGAAATTTGGCAGGGATATGGAGTAAGATATAGGCTTTTTTACGCGATAACCGACTTCCACGGGCAGAGCCGTGGTCAAAAGCTAGTAGTTAATAAATTTGTCATTTTTACGCTACGTCAAAACTTCAGGATCGGTTTTCGTTGAGCTAGATTTCCGAAAAAAATATTTTTATTTTAAAGATTGAAATCTTTTTGATTTACCTTTATCATGAAAGTAGATACCAGTCTAATAAGAACTTTACGTTAGAAACAGGTAATTTTGGAAGAAAAAAAAATCTGTGTAATCTGTAGGTATTACATACGAAAGAGGAAAACTACCGTCTGAAACGTTTCATTTGACTTAACGTGCTTGTTTATTTTTCTAATATCATCTATTAGCACACAGACTGGCATTGCCCTGAGAAGTGGACGGATCATCATAAGTACCTACATATCGCAGTAACAAAAGTCGAGGAGTAATTTTTTTTGCACCCTAAGGTTAATTGATACTTGCAACTCATCAATATTTTGATAGAAAATGACAGTTTGAAAGGTGACATGTGCCTGCCAATAACATTTTCACTCCTTCACTGTACATAAGGTACAGGCTAGACGCAGGTTTGACAAACAAAGGTGTCACGTCACATGTGCTATTTCTGACCGCCCTTTAATTACGTGAATGTCTAGCCAATGAAGGCTAGAAACGACTGCACAGTACAATTTTTGAATTTAATGAATTAACTAGCTTTTGGGGCGTCGTCGTCCGCTTAGACGTCACAATTTATGCCACAGGACCGGAGGATCCTGTCGTTATTAAAAGTTGTGTGTATGTCCTAACCCAGGTCATGGTATACCTGCGCGTCATGATGTTTTTTTAAATGCGCACAGCTGTTAAGACGTAAAAAGGTAACAAACAGACAGAATTTTTTGCATTTATAATAGCTGAATAGATTAGTAATGTTTCAAGAGTAGTAGTAGAATGCTACTGTAAAATTATACTATCTCAGTTAACTTCGACTGTGATTAATTATGCATCTATCGAAAATAAACTTAGGTTCAGCTAAAAATAAACGTCTGCTATAAAAATATTTCATCCTAAAATTCGATCCCAGCTTTTAGATTGAAGATGCGTAAATATCCGATCGGGAATGAACAGTCAAACATGTCTGAACAGCTCCCTGAACAGCGGAAATGTTTTCGCGCCACAAATTACGTTAATCAGAGCAATGTGAATTATTTATAAAGTTAGTATTAAAATTAGGTGCCGAACCGCCGGTGGCGGGGCGTAGATGACAAAAACAATGACGTAAAGACACTCTATTCTGTTAACACTTGGAAAAAAGGTGCTAATCATTCAGCCATGCTGTAATAAAAACCAGAAGTGTTTTATACGAATCGGTACACGACGACGTGTCACTTATTGTCTGTATACGATGCATCATTTAAAGATTTTAGGGGATTTCAGGGTGTGATGTTGGTGATATTTGTATTTTCAATCAAACTGATGACCAAATTACCTTAACGTAGGTTGTATCGTGAAGCTAATTAGCACTGTTTCAGAATCAGAACGTGTTGTTATTTACTCATAATGAGTCAATCAAAAATTCTAATCAAAGTTAATGAATTCTTACGTGTTCTAGTTACACGTAATCTTGCACTGCAGTACATTATATAATTAATGTTCTCAATTCTAACCACGACTCTGAAGCTCTTTGCCTTATTTGAATTTATATTTTTCTGATTAAAATTCCATGTTTGTTTGCTGGTAACTCGCAAGGTAATCTCAGTTTTGTTTTGCGTAATGAGAACGTAAATGGTGATTGTGTAAATAGTTGTCGGAACACCAAAGTTGGTTTATTTGCTTGTATCACACCACATCACGCAAAATCCGTTTGTGTGTGAACACAGCTCCGATATGGTCAACATAATGAGAGTTGTTAACAGAAGTATTTGAATAAGAACTTAACCGGCACACATTTTGTACACCCACCTTCTACGACTATCTTTTTCATTTGCAAAACCTTTATTTCAACTGGCTAGTATCAAAACATTTATTTCAACTGATTAATATCAAAACCTTTATTTCAGCTGGTTAGTATCAAAACCTTTATTTCAACTGGTTAGTATCAAAACCTTTATTTCAACTGGCTAGTATCGAAACAATTTAAAGGGGAATCACCAGGGTAATTTGCGAAATTCCCTACAATCCCACTGTATGACCATTTCATGACAAAGTTATTAAATAGGATTAAATTAACTTATAGGCAGGTATTGATAATTTTAATGACAATAATAATTCGGTAAAGTAATGACTTTACCGAATTATTATTGTCTAATAAATGTATTACCGTCGCTAATCATATTTTAATGAACATTTATCCTGGCACTGTCTTGCAAATTGCAAAAAACGTAAGTTAGCTTCCTTAGCGCAAACAATATTTCGTTAAGATTCACGTGTCAAAGAACCAATAATTTTGTCGATCTATTCGCTGGGAAATGTTAACTAGTTACTCATTTGAACACAGAAGATAATAATCTAAGCAAAGATCAAATCTGGGCTGCGATTGTTTTAACACATGAACATTTAACATCAAATTGTGTCGCTGAAAACTCAAGTATTTACATGTTTATATGAAAAAGTCCATAGGCACAAGTGAGTGGCCCCGCAGGCACGCTATTAAATTTATAAATTGTGGGAACTTTGAGATAAATGGGTGAATTCTCGTAAGATAGCAATGTTTAATAGGTAATTTACATAATATTATCATGTTGTGTCGTACTTTTAAGAGGAGATTGCACCTCTTAGATGTATAAAGTGTCTCGGCATGACGTACCTACTTCACTTGAAAAAGAGGTAATAAATTAATTTGTTCTTCGAGTAGCTGACGTTCAAAGCTGATAATAGGTAAACTAAACATATTTATAACGATAACAAAAATCATGTACGTGCTTATTGTGAAATGTTTTTTTTTTAATACTTTGTTCTTGAAGTCTATCTAAAGGCTGCGTCGCGAAGCTTGGCGATAGTGAGTGTAGGTAAAGCAACTAGTTTCGATTCTCAGCGGTGACAAGCACGTGTGGTTTAACAACGTCGTTAATAAAACGATTTTAATGAAGATTGCGTTAGCCTATCACACTCATTTATACGAGATAAACCGTTAATTTATTGACGATGTCGCTCCAAACCATTACGCAATACTCATTTTGTATCACGTTTTTAAGAATAAAACAGTTGTGACTTTCAATACGATACAGTTGCCTGTTTACAGACTAACAATATTGTTAATCTTTTACATAAAATATAAACGTGAAAGATGAACAATATTTGAGTAAGTAACACAAAGTAAGTACTCACTTAACGTTGTTCCTCATGTCGTAGCTTGTTGCGATGTAACCTGCGTCCCCACTAGAACAAAAAAACACGACTCTTGTATACATTCATCCAATTAGTAAACTATAACTTAATGTTACTGTGAAAATAAAATGTTTAGAAAGTTCTACAGCCATTCGTGAGTTCCACCGCGCGCAGTTAATTGTTTAAACGTCCGTCAACTCCAAAGGAAGTAGGTACCAAGTACGAACCCCGGGTCCTTGAATGAATCGTGTATCTCGGTCATTGTGGTTGTGAATCAGGGTGCAATATCCACTAATTATTATATGGCGGAGACAATGGGCGCGCGGGACACAATTGACATGCCGCGGCGACCGCCGTGTCTAAACTGTCGCCGCTTCTATTAATGTTATTATAGAACAGGTGGTCTCAGCTACTGCCGACGATAATTTAGTAAACATACAATATTATCTTCGATAGAAATCGTTTTCCTAGCAATGAGAGAAATCGTCTGCAGCTATGTTCTAGGCGATAACCGCGTGCAGCGCGCACTAGTCTAACTGGTCAGGAAGCTGCCCGACACACATAAGTTGCCGTGTGCCAGTCAGCTTCGCTAATATCAGCATTAACGCGATACTCAATGAACAGTTTCCTACTTTACTTTAAAACACGCAGGGACTACGTAATCTCGTATGTAAATGATACTATACCTACTTATAAATGACAGTTTCTATTGCTTCAAGGTGCAGCGGACTCGATGCACTTTTACCGCACATTATTTTATCTTTGCAACTTGGCAGTGATCTTTTTTTTTTGTTTAGTATTCGCCATCATTCAATTTCGAATACGATGTTTTCGGTACATACGAATGAATTTCTAAAATTGCTTTACTGTGAAAAAAAAATAACAGAGAAACGAAAAGTAAAAAGTAGGTAACTTACGATGTACAACATGAAAATGGAAATACGAAGCGGTGTGTATTTATGTGAAAAATATCAAGTACCTATTAGTTAAAATCAAACATCCAATTTAAAACTTTAGATTAGATTGACCACCCGACCTTAGTATTCGCTTTACATGGTTCAAATTTTAATCACGTACTTAATGGGGTATTTATTTTAGTTTCATGTATTGTTAGCCTCAGTGGAATTCATGGAACCAATTAATACTTTGATACGTATCATAACTAGGTTAGGTAATAGTTACAATAATCAAAATGTAAATCATCACCGAATATCACTTTTATTTAGTTAATAACTGACCCGACAGACGTTGTCCTGTCATAACTATGACTATTTGATACGCGCCACTTTCTTAATTTTTTCTTTCATAAGAACCGCCTGACAATAACAAACACAACAAAAAAAGAAATAGCAAAATTGGTGTAGCCGTTCACGTGTGATGCCGTCCGTGATCAAGGGAAAGGGATTCATTTTTATATATAAAGATAATAATAACTTTCATATTACGTTCATATATGAATTTACCCACGTCGATGTTTTTTCAGGCGTCTGTGATAAGGCAGTTAGAAATTATATACACATTTCGAAAACACGTTTTCCTAAGTGGCACATAAACAGTATGAAACCGTAGCTACAATGTCAGTTTTCTCGAATACGTATGCAAAGTGAATTTCACCAGACCAAGGTCGACCTTACTCCCTCCACTGTGTCAAATATCGATTTACCTATAATGCATTACAATTATCTCTGCGATCTAATACGACACATTATTAACGCGTGGACGCGCCATAATGCTACACCAAGATATAGCTATGATTGACGTTCGCATGCTAACTATATAATTAATTTAAATAGTTAGCTAGATGAAGCTAGGCTGTCACGCCTATGACTAGGGCACTAATAAAACTACGGGTAAATTAGTTTACCCTCCATTAAGTAGGATGCGCACAATTTGTACTGAAGCACCGTGGGCCACTCGACTCCACTCCGCACCTCCTGAATTAGGCATAACAGCGAGATTCATCAAATCAAAACTTGGTAACGAACCACATAAGTTATTAACGCCGTATGTATACAGCCGGCTACTTGGTAATTAAGTCGATTATACTCATCCCGCGTATATCTCCTACGCCACTAGTTGTATGTGTGTTGATAACACATTGTGCGTAACATTTTTCTAGAAAGCAATGCATAATGTTGCACGCGTTAATCAGGAATGTATTGCTACATATAAGTGGCGAGGAAAACGATTATTGAGGGATTTCTATGACCTAAGTCCCGCCTACTATACTAATTTCTTTTCCAATTCATTGGCTTACAACATTCTGATAGTAATTTTTGTAGAATCTGCCTTAATTATATCTACAACTTCGAATGGATCACCTCAACAGATGTATCAAAATATGAGTCTGATCCATTAGGAAAAAAATCATTCAGAACATCAATAAAGAGAATATTCATAAAAAACACACAAGAAACTGTATTTGTTTTCTCAAAGTAGACTACCTCGCCATGGTTGTGAAGAGAAAAGATTAATGGAGCTACAAGTCTAGTTTTCTACTCTATTACAGGTAGATTAGATGAAGCAGGTTTAAACTAGAGTTCCGATATACGTTGTGAACAGACAACTTAGAAACTTTCACGATATAGCTTGATCACAACATTTTGATTACTTGACCGTGAAACTTGGTAGGGAAGCGATCTCCATCTAGTTGAATATCGTTCACAAATTGATTTAGTTGTAAGCATCTGAGATTACATACACAAATAGTGAAATAGCCATATTTAACTAAGAAATCTCAAATATAACTAAAATTATTTCGCTCGATGTTAAAGAGAAGTGCAAATATTATGTAGTCGGTCAGCAAACGTGCAGAATAGGTTTTTTTGTCTGGAAAAAGCTAGAATAAATGAGTTCGGTCGAGGGGGAAGTTAATCGTCCAAAAATAATCAAATGTTTGCCAACCATCACTTCAACACATCAGTTTCTGTAATTTAAATGCATTGTTAGAACTAACTACAGTGATTGGCGTAGGTAATGTATGTAATGGTACCTATCCGTCACAGAATACTATGCCGATGGAAACTGGTATTCTGGATGTAACATACATTTTTATTCACTTCTATAAATCTCGTGAGCTAAATATGAACACGGCATTAATTTACTTTTGAAATGATGTTGCAGAAATAAGTTTTAATCGTTATTTGTTATGCAAAGCTGCATGAAAACGTTTTCACGCCTTTAGAATGTCTCCATGCATTGAAAAACGCCTTTATGTACTTTTCACGCGATTTTTCCGGAAGATAACTCAATCCGATATTATGTAGGTACTGCTTGCACTAACTTTTATTTATTTATTTTATTAACAATTTTTACATTGTGTCGAAATGTTTTACAGTAAAAACTAAAACTACATGAAGATGAAATAACTTAAAGAAAAAAAAATGTATATGATGATTATCTGGTTTAAAAAAAAAAAAACTTCGTAGTTAAAGAATATTCTAAGCAATTTTCAAATCCACTGAAGTATAGCTATGTCAAAAGAAAAAAGAAAAATCAATTCAATTTAAGGTACAGACCAATACAAATGTCAAGAGACAATAATACAATACAACTAAATATCAATTTTAAGTTCCATGTCAAAACATTAATAAAAAGGTTTAGTAATTATAAAGGTGTAGATAAATATGTGCGTCACCTAGAAACTCATCAAGTGTATAATAGCATTTTCCTATCAGAAATAATTTAAGCTGGTTGGTTCTTAAATTGATTTAAATTATAAATGGACTTATGTCCAGCAGTGGACGTCTTTCGGCTGAAATGATGATGATAATAAATGGACTTTAATTCTAAAGGTAATAAATTAAACAATTTAATTGATTGAAAGCTTGCAGCTTGACTAACTACTTTCAAATGTGGTTGAATCTTATCTTGTAAATCCTTACGTCTTGTAGATTCCCGCTTATTTCTTTCCTCAAGTATTTCGAAATTATGTAGTTTTTCAATGAGGTCTGGGAGTAGAACTAAAATGTATAAGCAAAGGTCTGTCAATAGCTGTAGTTCTGTAAAGTACTCCTTACATGATCCCGATTGGGGAAATCGCACCATGGTTCTTGTGGCCCTTTTTTGTATGATAAAAGCAGTATTCACATTGTAAGCATAACTGCGTCCCCATAGAACGATACTGTATCTAAGCTTTGACTCCTCAAGCGAGTAATATACTATTTTTATCTGTTCAGTGGAAATCTCATCTCAAAGGCTTCGAAGGGCATAGCAAGCTGCACGAATTGAACTTTCTATGCCTGTCAGTTCCTTTTTCCAGACTTTCGTCAATATAAATACCTAAAAAATTGACGCTGCTACTAATACTACTTTATTATCATTCAAATTTATGTCAATTGTATCTTTGTTTCTTGACGTTGTTCTAAATAACATGGCATTAATTTTATTTGTATTTAGATTGAGAACTCTGCAGGTGTTAAATTTATATCTTCGTCGCTGCTGGACTTTCTCATAATTTATGATTTCTTATCGATTTTACAAAAAACAAACCAAAATTATAGAAAGTGACTGTGAAAAACGGTATTTTTAGACGTCACGGGAATAGCGTTAAGATCGAATATTTGGAAATTTTCTCGATAAACTCTGAACTGAATTCAATTACCTTATCGTACTATTTTAATATAGACATTATAAGGTTAAAATGTATCCAGCTTGACCTATTAATAACATTGTTTTTATTTAAGTAGTTCAAATTAATTAAAAAAAAATAACAAATTGCCTATTTCATAACATAACTAAAACGAATGAACGAACTAAAATAAAGCGTCGAAAATTTCATCCGCATCGCTATCGACTGGTAATGTACCCAGGAGACTGGCGGTATTGCCACGTTGTATAGCAATATGCTCAGCCTCTGGCCAAGGTAAAATTCAGCCCTTGGGTCACGGTAAGTATCAACCAGCCGTTTCGAGATTTGATTAATAATTTATTTAAAAAACATTGTCAACATATTGGTTCGCTCTGAACTAGTTGCCCGCTTCATGCTTCAAGTCCGAATTATTTATTATCTCAATCGATTTAATTTATGTGTCACTGACCCTTTGCTAAATGAAGCTCTCCCTAGCTAGCAGAGGACTTGAAATAGGTTTTGTGGAAAGTAACTGAAAGCAATTTAGTCTAAAACTGTTCAAGCGCTAAGCCAGTACATACCTACACATGAGTACATTTCCTACGTATTAAAATCCCAACTCCCTGCCAACTGGTGAAAAAGTCCTGACTGTTGCGAATTTACGATGATTGTGTTCAATGCAATTGTATTAACACTAAACGTTAATCAATCTAGAAGCAAGCTATGTATCTAGATTGGCCTTTTTGATGTCTCGATTCGGTAGCGTGTAAATCAATAGATATGTAATATCGCTCAATTGGCCAGATGGCCGACCAAATTGTGAGTGACGTATTGAAACGAAACAAGAAACAACAATTACTATTGTAGCTGCCTTTGTAATGGTACGTGAATATTAGCTCAGTTACAGCTATAGACGAATGATTTAAAGTTTAAATTGTTATATTTCATCTTTTGAAACTTGTGCATAATTTTATTATTTCCTAAAACATAAAGGTGTTGTGTTACTTTTCAATCGTAATAAACTTTTTAACCCCTTTCGTTTAATTCCCGAGTGTAGACTTGATAATGTTTAATTCCTAAGATTTCGTGTCGAATGGATGATTAAGGTGTATTTAGCTTTATACCTTGAATATAAGCAACTGCAATTATAATCGAATGAATAACTGTCGCAGTAATTTCCAGTATGTAGATAATCGTTTGGTCGATGAGGTTGCTGAACAGCTAAATCTCGTCAGCAAATCGTAACATCCTATTACATAACTAGTTACTCGTTTTCTCTTTTCTTAAAGTTTAGATCATTATGAACTATCACTCTAGTGGTCGGTTATCACGCAAAAAGGCTATAACACTAACGTCTAGAACTACAGGTGCACCTGCACTGTTCTTATAGAAAATACGAACGCACTTAGTCGTTGGAATTGCGCATCACACCGCAGCAATATCTCGACATGTGGCATATTAAATCGGATTATCATTTCAATGTGAATATATAACGTTGGTGTCTCATAAAGTAGTCTGATTTTAAATCAAAACAAACTCGTTAGACGGATTGAGAAGAAAATTATTGTATCTCGAGATGAATTTATAAGATTACTTTAATAGCTAATTATCTATGTGTATACAATTACCCTGCCAATTGAGTTTATTTTTAACATAGGAAGACTACCCTTGTAGGTAGGGTACTATAATTGCAATATCATTACATTAATTCTGATAGTAAATGTCATACGCGTGTAATTATAATAAAAGCCTTATTATCAAGTAAGTATTTACAAATTGACGTATTGTATGAATAAGAACTCAAGCACAAAGGTTAATCAAAATCCGGATAAGGTTGTATTCGCAACCTGCAATTGTTATGACTAATGCTAATTAATTATTTATGTATTGCTGTATTAAATTTATACTGCTAGAGGAATATGGAATTTGTTAACTTTGAAGAATTTTAAGGCCAATATAGGAAGCTGTATTATTATGTAAAAAGGGAGTTATTAAATATATGTAAATAGTAAATCTTAACGCTTTTGAGTTAAGGCATGTATTTATTACACTCCACAAAAATTCCCATACCGGGGAGAAAACTCAAAAAAATATTTGTAGTACGATAGCAAATAGTCATCGACAGACAAATTCAAATTCTGAATATTTTATTATACGTAAATAAACCTACAGACAGACTGCGGCTTCCAAGAGGGAGCGGGTGTTATGTTCATAGGAACGTCAATAAATTGTAGTGTATAATGCATTCCGAAGGTGATGCTATATAGGACGCGGATGCTTTTACTACCGGCGTCAATTTTACGATGATGGGATAGATTACACTCAGAAAATATAGACATTTTTATGAGAGGTATTAGTGATGACGCAGACGATCCAAAAGGTGTCTACATACACAAGGACGAGCATTACTCTTCTCAAGTGGCAAAAAAAAAAAAAAAACGAAAAATGCTTCATATTTCCCACCCAATTACTACCCTTAGATATGTGCTTTGCAATGCAGGAAAACGTTATGTCTGTGGCTTTTAAAAATATTGTGTGTCGGCTTGGGGTATAAACCTGATAGGTGCATCAAACTCGCACACGGATTTTTTTTGTGTTTTGTCCTAAAATTGGTCAGTTTCTTCTAATATGACCTTCACTCTGTAGGACGTGTGCATTTATTGACATTTGATATCAACTGTTTCATTGACATTATCTACTGTTTCATTGAGCTCCGTAAAAAATCGGCCACTATTTGTATGCCGTCTGCGAACACTTTTAACACCACATAAATAAATAAACATGTCACCTTAACTGCATTTTTCCCCTCAAAAGCAAAGTCATGTGCGAATAATAAGAAAACAATGAATAATATGACAAAACAATATTTTTACTAAGTATCAATGTATAGATATTTGTATAAGTTGGTATTGTTGATATTTATTATTTACTCTGACACCTGAGTAAACGTGGCTAGGTGCTATTTAATAAATACTTCAGACACTCAGCCGTCAATTAATATGAGAATCAGAAATTTATTGAAAACTAATTTACTAACTTCCTTCTCGATCGTCGGAAAACCCTTGAAAGTTAGAATAACTAATCGGCCATGTATTCATAACAAAGGCTATTGATTTTAGAGCTAATTAATGGTGGATACCACAAAATAATTTTAAGTGTTAGTAAACTAATTTGTACCCTATTCCTCTTTCTTGCAGTTTAGTATCGGAGAAAACAGGTTAAAGTGCCCGTAATAATAACATTAATAATTACATTAATAATTTATTATTCCATTCGATCTAAGCATACCCTTTTTACTTATAAGAAACTCAACCAAAGATTTCTTTCTTTCTGTTACTCCGTTGACAAATGTTGGAAACGTATACAAAGCGATGGAGCCGAGGAACGCATTGTGCGTTTATAATTAACACTCTTTTTATATCAAACACAAAAGACACACAAGCTTCTGTACAGCTAATTTTTGTTGACTATGTAATTATAACTAAATCGAATGGCATTATGCTATTCCAACACCATAGATCCGTAAACGATTTTTTCGAAGAAAAAAAAAGATGGTTGTTTTGATCAGTTTTTAAATACTTAATTGAACAGTAAACAGCTATGTTTTGTTGATCATATCGAAGTGGGTCAAACTTGCGCTGTTTTGTTTGGCAATTATGCCGATAACATCGGAATTGAAGGAAATCTTAGCGACTTATTAAAATATTCGAAGCTTTGATTTATTTCTTTAATACATGCAATTTTTACAGGACAGAGTCATCGGCTTATTTCACATTACATTACCTATTGATTTTAGGGTAGACATCAAAAAGCGTAATGTACAGTTTTTATGTATTTTTCCCCTTTAAACTAATCGTTAAATGATCGGTATGTATTATTTTTATAAGTTGATTATAAAAAATTACCTACCTACGTACCTAAAATTTTACACGTCAACTATTTTTAAGTTTATTTGACGCCTATAAGCAAATATTATTTGTAGCCACATTTTCGGGATGTTTGTCTACTTGGTGAAATTGAAAATGTTCATTATTTCGCACGGAAATTGAACTTTAAACAAGCATATCGCTTGCCTACCCACTTTTTAGAATAGCTACAATTTAGTATGAATTACCGTCGTATTGGTAGATTTAATTACAACAATGTTCTCTGCAAAATGAACGTGATACTAAATTACCCACAAGTTAGAAAATACTCACTTTAAGTTAGTTTTGGTAAAGAACCTTATATCCACTTGAATAGCACGTTTTTAGAATTTAAAATACGAACCGGAACATTTCATAATAATAATGCATTGAACATTTAGGTACCTACATGTTTAAGGTAAAAAATAATCTAAAATATCAAGCATCAAGTTTCATGCACAAATGTTTATTTCTTTCTAAATTAAACGTAACATTACACGAAAAGCGATTATTTACCGGCTTGTTTAATAAATCACAATTTTTATCAAAAATGTTTTTTTATGCATTGCACGAAACCTTCATTTTATGTGGAGTTTGGACTTGGATTTTTATTTTAGTTAGGAGTCCATCCTTTGTTGAGAGTTCAACACTTGTTGCAACACATCACCATTAAACTTGATTAGTTATTACTTATTACACTTTGTCATCGGCGCTTATCTAAATTTACGTTCGTTTGTTTCTTTTGACGTAATAGAACAAGTTACAAAACAATGATTTATTAGTAGATTGCATTTCATTAACTTTAACTGCAGTTGATAACTCAGCATTAGAAAAATAATTAATAATTTGCGGTTCACTTATGACTTGAAAAAAAAAAAAGAGAAGGTCGCAGCACATCGCAAAGCACAAACACAACAAATAGAATATTTAGCAAGTAATGTTAGTGGGACTCACCTCATTGAACCGTACGTGTTGTGTTGTGTTAGCGAGTGACTTACGCGGGCTGCATGCGGCGCGGCGGAGCGAGCGGGCGCGGGCGTCGCGGGCAACAGGCGAGCGAGGAATCGCGGCGGTAGTAGGCCCTCCGTGTTGTGACTGCGCGGCCAGCCAGGAACACCACAAATTCGGAAGGCGCGAAATGCTTAACTCGTAGGACACGAGTGGTTTAGGAAGAGGAGTTAGACGGCGGCGGGTAACGCTCACCTGAGTTGTCGACGGTGTTGTCCAGTCGGCCACTGCTACGTTCTCGACCGCGGTGCGACTGAGTCGCGCGCCCACCCGCCGTTCTCTTATATACACTCCCCCTTCTGAGAGGACTCCGCAGCATTTTTCTTTTCTGTGAAAGACCTACACACCTACAGGTCCTGGGTACCGTTGGCCCGTGACGACAACGGCATACTCACCGACCCTATCCTTGTAAAAAATAAACATTATTGGCTCGAAATTTGCAGCTGAATTGCGCTCGATGTGCTACATAAATATCCAGGGCTATCGACATTAAAGTTCTGTATTGCTTTATTCTTTATTGGCGTAAACTTTTCAGGTACAGGCTTTTCAGGTACTCTTTTGCCTACATATATAATAGCTATTTAAGCAGGCTATGGGTATTACTTTTTGTAATGTTAAAATTCAGTCCGTTCCCTGCGGACTGCGTGGAACCTCAAATTGTATTAAGGTAACTCTTAATATACACATAATAAATTAATATGTTCAATATAACTATATAAATAATCTGCAAGTCTCTTGTAAATCTTCCGTACTAAAAACAAAGGCTCACATAACTGCACGATTCTTAAAAAAATGTATCCAAATATCTTAATAATGTGGCCGCCATCGTCAGTTAGGACTGTTATTTATGGTGTATGCCCTGCCCACATTCGATGTAGATTTTCTGCATGATAAGGTTTACAACCTTTATCATAAATAAATTCTCAAAGCTTCTTTAAATTTTTTTTTATTAAATTGTACCAATTCTCTCGTTACTGAAAACAAATATGTATGTAGGTAATAATAAATAATTTCAATTTCGTTCCTCCGTTATACTTAAGTGAGTATGTCATCGTACCTTACAGTATTATTAATTTGTTTGTTAATTGGTTATAATTTTATGTAAATCTTATATCACGTCTCATTTTCTCAGCAAATGACTACTACTTGTTCGTACCGGAAAATCAGCATTTATTTAAGCAGTATTAATGTCTTCATTTCCATAGACAATTTAGCGAAACAAGGCCACTTTAGGGTCCTCTACAACGGTACTACCGTTTCTTCTTTCTAAGTAATTTGAACACGACACAATTTTGCTCCGTATTTATTTGATAGGTCATTTAAATAATGCTTTCTCATACATATCTTGCTCTATTTTAATGTTGGCACAGAAGCATATTTCAAGTCATTTATTTTTCGTCGAAAAACGGTAAGTAGGCTAAATCCAAGATTTGTGTAATAAAATATTACAAATCTGCTGAACTCTGCGATCGGGATTCAAATCAAAATGAAAAAGTTTCACGTTTCAGTTTCCCTGAAAAAATTGTTTCCCAACTGATTATTAGATATCTTTTACAACAATTTGATAACTTTTCAATTTGTTTGATTAAATAATAATTTAGAAAATAACCGTATACAGCTGCAGAGATAAATGAAAAATAAAACAAACTGTTACAGAAAATGTTGAGTTATTTTATTGAAATAATTCCTTTCGTCGACACGGTGTTTTACCAATTGAATGAAGCAATCAGTAACCTACAAACTAGCGGTATCGCGGTAACAATTATTCGTAAAGTCACATTGCATACTTCCTTCCTAAGTAAGTAAGTATAGGTAAACGACAATCATAGTGTCGGTCATTTCAATGGTACTCCAGGCGACTGGGCGATCTATGCGGTTTTTGAATCCTGGATGAACAATAACAGTGGAGATTGTTGAACATCTTCTATCTATTGAAGTGTCTGTTTGTAATGTCATAATAAAAGATGCATATATGAAAGCTGCCGCTGCCGTCCACAAGCTATAAAGCTATATAACTCGAAATATGATTTTGTTGGGTAGCGGACCCAACAAAATCATATTTCGAGTTATGGACAAAAAAGCGCAGAAAAATATGAAATGGATGCTATTTAGTTATGCAACAGGTGGTAAAAATTCTAATAAATTTTTAAATTTTAAGCCCTTAGGCCCGTATTCACAGAACGTCACTCAATACTCAAGCATTACTTAAAACTAGTTTCAACCAATCAAATGGCTTGAATCTAGTTCTAAGTAATGCTTCAGTATTGAATGACGGGCCTAAGTCACTTTTTAGTTCATTAATGTTGCTTACCTGCGTTTTAGCATAGTAAACATGTCAAACAAGGCAAGTTGATGGAGATTTTTTTTTATATCGGCATCCATAAATAGTAGAAAAATATACTGCTTAGATAGAAAGATAGAGATTCTTTTTTTCTGACTATGGTGGCATAAAAAATCGAAAATCGACCATATGCGAGTTAACGGCATTAATACTTGTGGACGGCAGTACGGTACTTATAACTTTTTAATCTGCATAACTTAAACTTAGCAAACTGCATAGGTTCGAAGGACATCGACAGGCCGTTATTTGGAAACTTGAAGACTCTTTTCCTGGCATCTGTGTACATGTCTAGGGTAGTATTTATCCAGCTGAGATGCTAAACGACCTTATGTGGGTTATGCGAGTACACATAAATTATATGGACCGTGGGAAATGCAACATAAGTGGAAACCTTCATGCCGCCTAAACATACGTATGCAACACAACGTGAAATGTAACACGACAAGGCGAATTTCTTTCAAAGCGTTATACAGTATGTGTTGCTTTGCATATATTGGTTTTTAGCTCTTCTGATACACGAACTCCTAGTACAAGAGCCAGGGCTACACTGATGTTTGTGACTTGAAGTGAAATATATTATTAATAATATACGGCACGTGCAGTCCTGGCTTTAAACCGTTTAAAACAAATTTAAAACGCGTTTCAAACCACGAATTTTGGTGTAAGTCGTTTTTAACCCCCGACGCAAAAACGACGGGGTGTTATAAGTTTAACGTGTCTGTGTGTGTGTGTGTGTGTGTGTGTGTGCGTGTGCGTGTGCGTGTGCGTGTGCGTGTGCGTGTGCGTGTGCGTGTGCGTGTGCGTGTGCGTGTGCGTGTGCGTGTGCGTGTGCGTGTGTGTGTGTGTGTGTGTGTGTGTGTGTGTGTGTGTGTGTGTGTGTGTGTGTGTGTGTGTGTGTGTGTGTGAGGCAACGTAGCTCCCGAACGGATGAACCGATTTTGATTTTGTTTTTTTTGTTTGAAAGGTGTATTAGTCGGGAGTGTTCTTAGACATGTTTCATCAAAATCGGTTCAGCCGTTTGAAGATTATCAGCTCTTTTCTGGTTGATGAAGGGATTTGAGCATCTTCCACGGGTCTGATCAACCCGAAATTTTGTTTTCTATTACTTCAATGATATTAGACGAACAAAGTAACATTGAAATGATGCTGGAGCAGCATCTGGAATTTGGATGCCCAAGTTACTCACCAACAAACAGCAAAAGTATCGTGTTTGGGCTCATTGAAAAGGTCTCAATGAATAGATTATAGATAAATAGTGAGCAGGACGAGTAATGAGGATGAATTAGTAACAAACTTCACTGTGGGAAAAATACGCAACGATGCGCAGATTTAAGCTAGCGAGACATTAAGTTTAAAAAGCAGGAAGTAAAAATTAAATTAAAAATTTAAAAAACCCCCGACCCTAACAAAAACTCTAAAAAGTAAAAATAATAATATTTATAGGCCTTTTAAGATGAAGGTAATATTTTGATCAAGGCATTGTCATGTCGGGGGACGGTCAATGAAAACGCCAAACAGAGGCCTAACATTTTCATTAGCCGTCCCCCGCCTTTACAATGCCTTGATCAAAATATTACCTTCATCTTAAAAGCCCAAAAAATATTATTATTTTTACTTTTTAGAGTTTTTGTTAGGGTCGGGGGTTTTTTAAATTTTTAATTTAATTATTTTTGTAATCGTTCTCGGTTTTCTAGATTAAATAATCTACTTAACTGATATACACTCCCGAACCCTAATTGCGTAACTTACGATTAATCATAATCGGTTTCGTTTTCACAGTTCAACAATATTCATTGCGTTATTTACGTTGTTGAGCAGACACATTTTCAAACATATGAAGCAATGGTTTCACAATCCGTTTCAAAACGATACAGATTATGATGAATCGGGAGTTACGCAATTAGGGTGTTGGTCTCCTAAATCCACCCACCGTGCAATGACGTATATTGCCTTAAACATCAAAATAATAATGACTCACAGTAATCGTTTTGATGCCAACATACTGGCTACCATTTTGGTGTCGTTATTGTTCCGAACTTGAATCCAAGACCCAAAAATAAATAAATAATACAAACACGATACAAAGAATGCAGGGTGTCTGGATTTCGGACTCCAGGAGTGTATTTGGACGGCACGTTCATTCAAGTTATGTTGCGTTTCACATAGGTATGTGTACCCACCGTTTAAATCTCAACTTAACTTACCCCTTGAGTAAATTAAATTGATGTCAAAATGATAAGTGTAAACAATAGCAAAATCAGTTTGTACCAAATAAATGCATTTTGTTTTTTTCCGACTTACGAAGCTTGGAGCGAAAACATATGTTCGTTGAGGCTCGTGACCATTTCTTTATTTTAGGGAATAATTGAGAGTTGACTTTTGTTGTAATAGATATTTTTCCCGGAAGAAAATAATATAGTAACGTTTTTTTCTTGGCATCACTTTTTGGATACAAAGCGTTGCATAGCGATTCGACTAAAGTTCTAGGCGTAAACTTAAAGATAGGTATTACAGCTCTAACTTTGTTGTATCGGAGAGAAAATGCTTTTAGGTACCTACCTAAAAGCGCTAATGCTAAATTTTATTGTATCACATATAAGTATCGAAAATAAAATGTAGAGGTATGTACGCCTCTAACATACATACCTCTAAATTAATTTTCGATAGGTACTTAATTCTTTGATTGGTTGATAAGAAAATGTCATAAAACAGCTCGTTCAAAAACGAACTTTCAGGATCTAACAAGTATTGAGCCGCAGATAATCTTACACGCGTCTGTAGGACTGGCGGTGTTAACACTGACGAGGAACAGAGTTGCCACCTTGAGCTTTCCTCATTACTCAGCTTGAGGGGTGATTCCTAAATATTCTCTGAGGTTCCTTCCTCAGAGCAGATTTAGGAATCTCCTGGAAGCCTTAAAGCATTTTACTGAAGTACTTTCTAATCTTCCATTGAGATGCTGCTAGGGATCTTAAACAGATCACTGGGATTGTTTCGAGAATACCTCTACAGTCCCCGTGTACCTAAGGATATGTTGCCTCTTGACACTAGTTCACTATGTGCTAGTGGTAATTTTAGGTCGTCCCATGTATTTTTTTATCCGTTTAACAATAGTCAGATATTATGAGCTCAAATTAACCATATTAATAAAAATCTAACTCCTGCACTATAGACAGTCGCTGAATGATGGGTGCATGCTGCGGGCTGACCAAAAGAGATACCGCCGCCCCTGAAACACAGGCTACTGATGGAACACGGGTAGGTTTTAGTCAGTAAAAATCTGACACGCCTTCCTGCTCCACCCAGAGCGGTAGAAGTTATTTGATGATTTCCCAACAAAAAAGAAAAAGTGGGTGCATCAGAAAAAGTGGGTGTCTATGTAAGCGTATATGTTTTTGAAATTGAATTAACATATTCGTTCAATTAAATTTGACACAAATATTCCAATATTTCGGTTGCTAGTTCTCTTCAATTTCCATCTTGGTACTCCAGATTGGTATTCTTTATTTTGTAGGTAGTTCCAGCATAAGTTGGTATCGAACCTACCGTTAAGTTCTTCATAAAAGAAAAATACAGGACAATAAGAACTGTGTTACACGTGTAAGTAACTATTGATCAGGGATAAGAGTCTGCAGCAAAAGTGTAGCTATTTATGATAGAAAACAGGATTTTCTCCGGTCCATCAAAAGCAGGTCCGATGAATAGACTACCTTCTTAAAGGTGCGCTTAAACGAGCAACTAAAATTGCTCCATCCTGGTCAATACTCGTCAACTATGACGTCACGACTACATCCAGCAATTTAGGTCAATGGCAACATGTAGCAACCTGATGCCAGGGATACGGTCACACAATATCACGCAAAATGGAGCAAATTAAAAAACTAAGCAATACGCCCCACCTCCTCTCCGCAACCTCCGCCAGTCGGATCCTCTCGCAAAAACGAGACGTAGTTATACGTAAAAACGAGATAGAAAGAAAATTGACAAAATAAAAAAATCAAACCCATTGGGTATTCGGCAACTCATGAGCAATCTCAGAAGCAATATTCCCGAAACATTAATTGATCCAGATTGATCCTTTAGTGTTGGCGAGCAATAATTGCCTAAAAAATTGCCCGTGCACCTTCAGACCGGACTAGCACATACATACATAAACTTACGTCTTTTGCCCACGGGTTTAGGCGTAGGCGGAAACTATAGAACGCCATCGCCACGTGCTACGGCTCACACCTCCGTTATATTATATATTTGCTGAAATAAATGATGTAGTTGCATTTGATTATTTTCTTAGTAAAAGTAAATTATCTCTCGTAAGAGTTAATTTACTTTTGCCGGCTACGGTGAAGCCCTCACGGAAGGTAACGTTCTTTCTTTGCAATATAGGTGGATTAGCACTCATATCGTGACTCACAATCACAAACAATTTCATTCAAAATACAACCACTGCTTCTAATATTTGGAAAAAAATACTGCTCAAATTGTCAGAAAGAAAGGCATTGTGATTGTAGTGCTAGATTTTCAATGCTAGGATAGCAAGTTAGAACCTTATGCATTGGTCGTAAAGTTGAAAATCTATCAAAGAAATTTGACAGATTGGGGTAGCTAGATGTGCTGGCATGTCTGTACATGCTGTTATGCCCGGGTTACACGAGGCTAGTTTTTGAAACTAGGATAGCAAGCTAGTATCAGTAAGCTAGCAAGCTACTACTTCTGGCTTCGTGTAGACAAAACTAGCTTCATTTCTAAGCTAGTAAGCTAGTTTATAAGCCAGGACAGTTTTTAATAGGATGGAGTTCTACTTTTAAGGCTAGTAGTGTCCCCACAACTGGTTTTACTATTCTGGCTTGTGTACTAGTTTCATGTGGCCGGCGAAGCTAGGTTTCAGTTGGCTAGTAAGCAGGAACCACAAGTTTGTGTTGGTTTTTCTAACCACGACGTGTTTTTGAGGTTTTAAGATGCCCAAACTAAGTACGGAGATTAATTTAAAGTTTGTACAACTGTACCGTGACCATGAATGTCTGTGGAACGCCACCCTTCCAAGTTATAAAGACGAGTGTAAACGTAATTCAGCACTACAAAAAATGTGTGGCGAATTAAAGACAGTAGGTATTGATATGACTACCAAAGACGTAAAAAGTGAAATTTTTAGTTTTAACCCGTTTTTGTAATTCATCTTCTAGTTCGTCTAGTGCGAATTGGCACAGTTTTTGAAGTTACTGTTTCAGTCGAATAGTGCTTTTTTTTCGCATGCAGTTCATTTTACACGTGTGGTCACCTCAGTCACTGTAATAATACTAGCTTAAAATAATCTAGCCTCATGTAAACAGAACTAGCTTGCTATCCTAGCTTCAAAACCTAGCCTCGTGCAACCCGGGCATCACGGATAAATTTAAAGCAGTGCAGATTCCCAGATTGCAAGGAATTGTTCCTCGAAAACCTAAGGATATGTTTCCCCTTGACGCTACGTGCTTGCGGTAATTTTAAAGGCTCTGGCAAACAGGCGCAGCGAGACAGTACAACGCGACTCACGTAGAACAGTTTTCTATGAAAACTTCATAGAAATTGTTCTACAAGTGTCGCGTTATTTTTCATCAGTGTAATATTAATGAAAATCTAGCTCCAACACTATAAACAGTTGCTGAAAAATTAAATATACTTTAGGGTCTACTACACGTGGTAGCGGTCATAAAAACAAAACACGTAGTCACTGCACAATAGCAAATCGATTACTGGCTTCATCGGTCGCATGAAGCTATGACACAAGCCTGGATAGTAAAAACAGTGGTGGGGTGCAATAATCCTGGCTGGAGATGCAAGCTATCATAATAACACTAGCTTACTATCCTGGCTAGAGAAACTAGCCTCGTCTACCTCGGACATAACCCGGGTATTAGACTGAAGATATATGTATGTACACCTGTTAATGAAATCAAGTCGCCGCGGCTTTTGAAAATGTATTTACAGATACTCTCGTTTCAACCACAAAATCTCTAAATACATCTAAATACCTTCTGTTAATGAGTCTTTGCTTGAGGAAAATGTTAATGTTTGCGATTCAAAATTTCATTTTGATTAGATTACCTGTAGAGATATAATTAAAACCTTTCACACTTTGAATGTAAAAAAGACTAGATCTGTGGGGTAATTCTGTAGAAGTTGCTAAGTCTATTATTGACACTGTAGCACCTACTTTAGCTCTTATATTAATAATTGTATCGATTGTGAGGATTATCCTGACCCTATGACGAATAGTAAAATGAAACCTTTGTTTGAATTTTGTAGTACATCATAACCCCTCAAATTTTAGACCTATTTCAGTGCTACCTTTAGTAATTTTTTTTTTGATAAATTATTTTTAGATCAATTACAAAATTTTAAAAAAAGTACTATGCTTTGGGCATTTTTTGTGATTTATGTAAAGCACTTGATTGCGTGTTTCATGAAACTTATCAGTTAACTCCGCCACTACGGGATCCGGAACACCGCTCTGGATCTTCTTATTTCATACTTGAGGATTCAGTGTGTTGACGTAAATGGAAAAGATCTCCCGGATCCATAGTATCAATAGGAGTCCCACAAGGCTCAATTCTTGGTCCTTTCTTGTTTCTTATTAATATTAATGACTTGCCTTCCTCTTACAGGATAATCATGATATAGTATTGTTTGCGGATGACACTACACTTTTGTTTAAACCTAAACGTCAGCAGCTGGTCAATGACTATGTAAAGAGCGCAATCTCACTGGTTCAATGTTAATAATTTACTTCTTGAAAAAATTAAAACCAAATGCATTAAGTTTACGCTACCTCACGTTAGGCAGGTCAAAACTAATGTGTTGATAAAGGGTGAAGAATTGAATCCTGAAGATAGCACTGTACTCTTGAGCTTCACTTTGGAAGCCAAGCTTCAGTGTAGCCCACATATAGATAAATTGTCGAAAAAGCTTAGCTCTGCAGCATACGCTGTTACAAAAATTCGTGCTTTAACTGAAATAGAGACAGCCCGTTTAATACTAAACGGGCTGTCTCTATGTCCGTTCCGTGTCGTGTAATGTCGTTTGGTATTCTGTTGTGGGGAAATGCCGCCGACATTCACTATCATTGTCTTGCAGAAAAGAGCTGTTCGATCAGTTTATAAATTAAGTCCGAGATACACTCTCAGAGAGAAATTTAAAGAGTAATGAGAATGACTGTGCCTTCACAGTATATTTTTGAAAATCTTTTATATAACCATAAAATATTACATTGTTTAAGAAATACAGTGCTATCCCTAGTATAACTACTAGGAACAAACACAAATTTGTTGTACCACCGACAAGGCTCAAGAAAAAAGGTGGGTCATTCAGATGTCAATGCTTTTATAATTAACTTCCAAGCCATGTTCAAGATCTGAGTCTCAATAAATTTAAATCATTCATTAGACGTAAGCCTGAAAGCCTTTTATATCGTTAAAGATTATATTGAGGACAAAAAAGCTTGGGGTGCTCCAATTTTTGCATACCGAATATTGTTTTTTGTTTTTAAAAACTTTTACTCTTTGACATTTGATGATTATCATTTACAATTTGTCAAGAATATTTACTCGGAGAAGTATTATAATATTATTGTTTCAATTATCGTAAATGTGAGGACTATGTGGGCCGTTTTCTTTTTGTTTACTTTTGGTTTTGTTTTTCATCTCTTTCTCAGTTAATTTTTAATGTTAATCTGACAGTTTGAGTAATTTATGCGGCCTTTCCAAATGTCCTTTCTTGGGTATTGTTCGTCAAATCGTTGAGCTCCTCAAGTTTTGAGTTGAGCTGCATGATTACTGATAAATGCATGCACTGATTGAACAGGTCCACTCAATCTGTGTGGTTCTTTCCTCAAAAAACCATTTCAGTCACCAATCCACATTGTTGTTACATGATCTGACCAAGGTTATGTCTGGACTTTAAAAGAGACTGTGACCTCTGAGTTTGTATCGGTCTTTCTTCTCAGAGTAGTCAGATAGGAAACGCCGGCCTCATCTAGTTTTAAAAATATGATTGACGTGTAAAAGTGTTTTACAAACCTACTTACAGAAAAGAAAAAAATAACTCTTCACAATTTGGCAGACGTTTATTGCCTTTTGCTGACAATCGGCCGGTCAAATACAGCAGTCAATGTGAATGACCTTTAAAAAATTTGCGGTTTTTAATTTTTACTTGTATATTTAGCAGGTATAGATTGGAACTACAAGAGCCTATTCTTAAAAAGGACCTTTGTGAAAAGGGCCAAGTTTCATTAAACATGCGTTGAGAGCCTCACAAACATCCAAAAGTCATGAAAATACCTACGTACCTACATTGGGGTCCTAGTTGTTAATACAACTAGGACCCCAATGTAGGTACGTAGGTATTATAAGTTATAAGATAATTCTTATAACTTAAAACTTTTACTAGACATAGGCCTCTTTTTTCATGTGCCAATTTCCTAGCTCCTGTGCTAGCCTCATTCAGATTCTACCCACGATGTTAACAATGTCTTGCGCCCATCTCACCGCCGGACGGCCGTCATTACGTCTCCCACTCCTAGGACGCCACTCAGTCACCGCCTTACTCCACCTGTCATCACTGCGCCTCGCCAGGTGTCCTGCCCAACTCCATTTGTCTTCCATAACTCGTTTTCCGATATCGAAAACCTTTGGTTGCCTGCAGATCTCGACGTTTGGGACTCGGTCTAAAAGCCAAATGCCACTCTAACCCTGTACGCAGCCTTCGTGCACTCCACTTCTCAGCAGTCAGTACCTTTTTTTTTTACGTTGCGTCCATTCGTAATTTCTCCTGTATTGTGGGTGCGTTTTAAAACATTCAAACTCACATACACATACAGAAACAGCCAAACCCGGAACAACTACTTGTAGGTCATACAAAGATTTGTTCCGTGCGGGAATTAAACCCGCGACACGCAGCGCAGCATTCAATCGCTTAACCACTGCGCCAATCGTGTCGTAAATCATTGACAATGTACCAATTTATGAACTCATTATACAATCGATCGCACGCTTGGTGACGTTCTGATTCTGATGACCCGTAACGACTGTGAAAGATCTGCGAATAACAGTCGGGACCAACGGCATAACGTGTTTTTCGAGGCAGTTTGGAGTCTTGGTATGTAAAAATGTTCACACATCCACGGCCAGACCGCGGCAAGCTTAGCTTAAGCTGGTCGACTGACCCGTGCGATTGAAATTACTTATAGCCACAAGCTCCACCAAAAGAGATACTTGGATATATTAATAGATAATCGCAGAGTGTTCACACTAATTGCCTATTGTAGTTGCCACGGTACAATAAACGCATCATCATCATTTCAGCCGACCGACGTCCACTGATGGACATAGCCCTCGCCCAAAAGGGAATTTTGCCATAATCGCCACGCTTGGCAGACGGGTTGGCGATCACAGTATTGTGGTAAAATATATAGAGAACGCTGCTGCCCATTCTCTGGTAAATCCCTTAGTCGCCTTCTACGATACCCATGGGAAGAAATGGGATAGTGCTATTCTTTTACGTCCGGCACCACACGGAACGCATAAACGCAAAAAACGCATGGTGGGCTGCAGTTAGAGTCTGGGACAAATAAATTTGCAGTTCCTAATCATTTCATTTGTAGATAGTTTCACGGTCTAACTTCATCACAATCAACTTATTACCGTTTTATGCTCTCTCATTAGTTTATCGCCGCCCATATCTATGAAGTTATATTTTCATTTCCACCGTTTGAGGTTTATATCCGTTATAGGTACCGGCGTTTAAAATTCTTTCGCACATAGCAAATCATGTCAAGGTTTTTTGATGCAGTTTTGAACTGTGAACATATTATGCATTTAATCTTCATATGGGCAAGTGTTTTGAAAAGTACTTACCTACCTAAACAAACACTTCGGGTCAACATCGTTTTATTTATTCGTGTACTAATTAGCATAGCAAGATGGTTTGGTGGCATCGAACTCTAAAATCAATCTACGAAAAATCTACCTAGCTATCTTCATTTTTGTTTTGTATGCCTACTAAAATTATTGAATTTCTTATTTTAGGAGGTTTAGTGGCCATAGACATAAGAAATATTTATTTTTATATTTAAATGTAAACGCTAAATGAAAAAAAAAACTGAATCATTTTCGATCGAAAGTTAAGCTACGCTTGCTGCGGTCGGTTCGTAGATTGGTGATCCATTACATATTGTGACCCCTCCGTGAACCGTAAAGTCGTTGGTCTCGGCTGTCATTCGAAGATCTTTGACAGGGGTTTAGGGTAGTAAGAAGCCCAAGAGTCTAACAACCAGTTTTACCAAGGCAAGGCTTATTATGCTACCCAGTTGCTACCCAGCTGTGGACGGCTAGATAGGCAGTTGCGCGTTGTTAAGTTAATCCCTCTCACTGAGAGGAGGAGAGAGGAGGCCCTGTGTCCCTGTAGTGGGAACATTATAGGCTGATGATGATGATGAAGTTAATGTTCTGTTCTGATGCATTATTATATTAAAATATAAGTTTCTTTACTCCTTTTCCATATAAACTTTAACTGTGTCTAATACTCTTCCGTCCGCGTAAGTTAAGATTTTTAAAAGGGGTACAAAGTTTTTGATAGATTTGTCTTACAACTCATGCCATCTATCGATATTAACTGAAACTATTTACACTCATTTGTAAAGAAAGAGCAATGAACTTTCGCCCCTCATGAATAACTTATAATAAGTTGGTAAAAAATGTCAATATGGAATTTTAATTGCATACAACATTGATAGACACCTGAAATAATCTCTATAAAAAGTAGGGGAACATGGGGCTCAATGGATCATATTTTTCTCTAACGCTATTTTGGGTTAAATTTCTGCTTTATTGACCGAGGTTTTTAATCCAATATATAAAAGCATGTGTAATCTTTAACATAATTGGTTCAAATGCCTCTTTTACACTTTGGTTTACTTTACAAGATTCTTTTTTTTCGTACATCGAATTGATCCATTGTGACCCATGAATGGGTCACATTGAATCAGGGTTTGAGTTACAGTGGATCGAATGGGGTACTATGAATCATAAGCGTTTATAATTCAATAAAACATATTTTATTAATTAAACTCTTAATTTTTTATAAATAAAATATAATTATCAGTCATTGCTTTAATCAGTCTTAGTTGCAAAATCACAATAAACTTGATAAGATTAATAGTACATAAAATTATAAGAGAAAACAAAATCGGCAACTTCTACTACTTTTGTTTAGTTTCACAACATAAAATACACCTTCTTGAACATGAGTAAATCTCCTAAAAAATCTTGAGTAACAACGTAAACAATAGAACATATGAAAATAACAAAAATGTACTTAAATCTTGCAAGAAAAAAAAAACAAAAACAATTTTTACACAATCAAACTGTTTTACGAGCTATCAATGTTTTGAGCATAGTAAATTAGGGACTTACTTATCAAAATCTTAACGTGAATCAAAATTTGAAAAATCTAAATCGAAATAATATAAACCTTGAGCTCTTTTCGTGCTTCCTGGAAATCCTGGTCTAGGTAAAATCATTTTAATATCCTGCAACGGAACCGTGGCAAGATCGGGAATGACGGGCAGGGTTTGTTTGGATTTTTCACAGAATTAGTTAAAACTTCAGCTTCCTCTTCAAACATAGCTGCTTCTTTAGAATAGATGCTAATTCGATCGTCTTCTTTATTCGAACTGTCACTTTTCTTTTCACAACAGCCTTAATCTATATTTTAGCCTTTTTCTGCTTCAATCCTTCGGCTCTTCTTCGGCCTTTTCTGGAGTATCTGTCGCTATCATAGTTTTGCGTTTTCGTCTAGCTGTTCTGCCACCTTTTCTAGGGGCAGCTTCTGCTAAACCACGAAACTCGAATGGACTAATAGATGTTCTGGTTTGTGTATTTAAGCCCGCAGATGTCGAAGGCATTGGCGCTTGGTCACAGCATTTACAGATAATATATCAACATGAAAGCGTTGCGCATTTGTTCTTCTGTAGGAAGACCAATCTGTGCCTTCCTTTGTCTATCACGTGGCAAGTTTACCTGTAAACAAGTAGGTATACTTTGAAATTCGAAAGTTTTTGGGGAACAGTGGATCATGATCCAACGAACCCCATTACCACATGATTCACTGTAACCCATTTACTAATAACGGAAATAATATTTTTAACAAAATGTAAATCGATTATATCACACAACTTAATACAATTTTATACAATCAGACACACATACTGAAGGAAAATATTTAATGACTTTAAAATATCGAAATAACTTTGAACTAAAATAATTTCAAACATTACGTAAAATTATTTTTTCGTACTTACCCACTGACCGGTGCGCTGCCGCGCGTCCTCCCGTTGTGATTCAGTGACAGCGACTAGTCGGGTGGCGCAGGGTAGGGGGTAACGTTAACGAAGCCAACGCGTGTATGTGTGAGTACAATAGATACAGAGTTTTAACAAATGATTCACTGTTCCCCGTGATCCACTGATGCACATGTTCCCCTACTCAATACTTAGTTAACAAAATAAATAGAAAAATATTTTGCAGGAGTTTTATGGCGAACATTATCTAGAAAAACATTCGAGGTCTTAAACTACATCAACTGCTCTGAAACGTAAGAATCTGACTATAATTTTTATAAACAGACGCCAGCACATCAAGTTACTCCAATCTGTCAAATTTCTTTGATAGATTTTCAACTTTATTGCAAAATTATAAGGTTCATGTTCAATCGGGAAAATGACAATGCCTGCTCCTGCCCCCACCTTTCATCAATTTACAGGAAATGTAACTCAATCAAAATTATCGCATGAAATTATGACCCTTTATTACGTAACTGTTATTCTGTTACACGACCCCACCAATTGGTGCTGACATAATATCTCTTTGGGGTGCGCATGGAACACAACCCGCCGTGATCCTCACCGGACAGCGAGTTACCCATTACTCGTCGTCCGCAAGCCCGCACCTACGGTGGCCGGGAATCAGCCTGGGATTCCCGACGCCCAGGGTGTCTCCTGCGGATGCTAGGGCCGTGAGGGCGCAATTACTGCCTCTGCCTCACGAACGCCGCCTCCCTCTTCCCGAGCATCACGGCGTCGCAGAAGGAGGCGACAGCTACCCATGCACTCTCGCTCCGTACCATGGCCTGAACCAGGGCCGGACGCAAGAGATCGCCGCCGCTGATCGCCTCCACAAGAATACGGTGGTGCTCCGCCCAAGCGGGGAAGACCTCCACCGTGTGCTCCACTGTGTCCTCAGGGCGATCTTCGCAGAGGAAACACCCGGGCGTTTCCTCCCGCGTTATCCGAAACAGGAACCTCCCGAAACAACCGTGTCCGGTGAGAACCTGTGTCATGCGGAAGGAGATGACGCCGTGGCGCCTTAAAGAGGGGACTTACCGCCGCAATCGTGGCGTGCCCAGCACTGGGTTGTGACAAACGTACTCTCGACGTCGCCATGAGATCCCGCCAGAGCTCTGTCCGCTGTGCCGCCATTTCTCGCGGCAGCGGAGTAACGCCCCGGCGTTTGGCCTCCTCGCGCTACTCCCAAGTGTGCGCGAGGACCTTTGCCTCCAGATCCTATGGCGGCAATCCGGCAACGGGACCCGCCGCCTCACCGGCGATCGTGCGGTATCCCCGGACCATCCGGATGGCCATAACCCTATGGGACGCCTTCAACCGGCGGGCTGGTTGGCGCCTTAATGTAGGCGCCCACACCGGTGCCTCGTATAGGGCCATGGCCCGCACAACCCTCGCGTAGAGCCTCCGGCCGATGACCATCTTTACATACCAAGACTCCTCCGCGCCTCGGAAAGCACATCAAGCCGTTGGTCCCGGCTATCATTTGTGGATCTTTGACAGTCGTTACGGGTCGTCCGAAAGTCTGAAAACCAGTCTTACCAAGAGGTATCGTATTATCCAGTAACTGGGTTGTGGTGGTCAGATAGGCAGTCACTCCATTTTGGTATTCAGCTGCATCCGGTAAGACTACAAGCCAAACCCAATATGGTTGAGAGAAGGCTGGGCAGATTGATTGATTCCACTATATAATAAATGTGAAAGTTTGGACGTTTGTTACTCAATCACGCAAAAACGGTTGGACGGATTTGGATAAAATTTGGCACACAGATAGTTTTTAACCTAGAATAAAAGGATATAGGATCCATGTTATCCTAATAGCATGTTCCCGTGAGATAATTTTCGAACTGCACGCGGGCGAAGCCGCTGGCAAAAGCTAGTGTTTTCATAATTATAACCTACGACTCTTGTTTAAATCGATCTACTGTAAAGTAAACGAACTATTATATAACGATTACGGAAGACTACAAATGTAAAACAAGTCTAAGACCTTGATTATAAAGTACAAGCAGTGCTCCGCGGTTTCACCCGCGTAGTTCCCGTTCCCGTGGGAATACGGGGATAAAATATATCCTATGTCACCCGGGGATAGTTTAGCTTCCCAACAGTGAGAGAATTTTTCAAATCGGGTCAGTAGTTTCAGAGCCTATTCAATGCAAACAAACAAACAAACAAATCTTTCCTCTTTACACTATTTGTATAGATTATTATAATTATAAGTATAGATGAACCGGTCAATTTCGAACGACTCTCACAGTGTAAACATGAAGAGTGAAGCCAAAAAAGCAAATACTAAAGCGTCGCATTGTATATAATGCGAGGCTTTATTATTTGTTTTTTTTTTTACTCTTGGGTGTTCCGCGCGATCTATCTACCTTTGTTTTATAATCTAAACCAAAATAAAATAATAATTTTGGCCTCACTCTTGGTGTTCTGCGCGGTATATTTGCCTTTGTTTTATAATCTGAGATTGCACAAAATATGTTCGACAAATTTGTCTGGTCATCAACGTAAATAATGCTCAATGAATGTTCATGAACTGTCAAAATTAAAGTCAATCCTACTGTTAGTGTGTTACCATTACGTACCCAGCGATTCTAAGGATTGACACTATTGACAGCGCACTTCAAGGTCACTTCATCTGAGTTTTCACGGTGAGATATACAGAATAGATCTTAGTACTCGATCGTATTTCGCAATTCGTACGTTTTGTAATAGGTCCCTAGGACCTATGTAATTGGAGATTTTATAACCAGCATTTTCAGATTTAATTATCTCTGGATAGGCGCGCAATTCGAAATTGAAATATATTCTGAAGCCATTATTTTAGTTTCAAATTCTGTCATTTGTTTTTAGACAGTGTTTTGTTTTTCTTTTTTAATTGTGGTAGTTCTTGGCGCCGAAACTGAAAATTCATACAACTTTCGAATCTGAATTTATTCTTACGTCTAAATACTGTTGCACAAACAACATGAAACATTAACGACGTCCCTAACACTGCTTGCATAAAACACGGTCCACGATTAGTAGTGTTATCCACAACCTCAAATTCTTATTGATAAAAAGTAAATTTAAAAATCGAAAAACCCGGGTTTATGTAATAAAGTTTAGTGTACTTTTTTCTTAACTTAAAGTTTTATTCAAAACTTGCCAGTGTCTTACGTATTTCTGGAATTGTCAATTCGCCTACAAATTATTAAATTAGTGCGAGGCGCTTTAAAAAATATTACATTAATTAATAGTGTCGGTTCGCCCTCGAGTCGACTATTATTTCGAGTCGATACTTTCAGCATAGAACGAGAAGGGCGATTGTGTAAGGATTTACAATGGCTATGCAACCTATGACGTTTCAACAACATTCAACGCACTATCTATTTACGGTATCGAGCAGACAACATTTTTCTAACATCAGAACTGATGAAACATAGATTTCCTTCGAAACCTTTGGATTAGTTAGTGTTAGAACACTCCAATATACCAACAAAACATTGAGTACCCATAGTTTTCAATGTTTTGTTGTTATATTGGTGTGTGCTAGCTGACATATTTTGGAACATTTATTGTTTTTTGTGTTTCGTAATGTAAATTACTTACTATTGTATAGAATCAAGTTCTAACTTAACAGACAGCTGTGCTGCTGGGGAGTTTGTTGCGCCACTTCTTCTTCCCAGCTAAGGCACTAGGAAGTGGTGAAGGGAGGGCGTTTTGGGGGACTGTCTTATGTGATTTTGACACTCAAAAAGAGCTGACTCTCAGCCTAGTTTGAATAAATGACTTTTGATTTGATTATTAATAGGAAGTGTGTGACACAATTGGAGAGCAGGGCTTTTATAAATATCCCCTGAGCTTGCTGTTACATGTTTTTAGAGTCCAACAGTAGGTAAAACAAGTTTGTAAAAGGTACCATTTTATGCTCAGACACATGAAACTGGAGCAAGACCAGAGTGTTTCTACGAACCTCGACCGACCACTTACTAGAGTAGAGGATTAATGAATACGGATCCTGTTTATTCAGTTCAAATTCAACACCAATAGTATACAAAACAAAACAAATCACTTTCGCTTTTTTTGTTAGTTTCCTTTCTCCTTTTTGTTAAATTAAATAAAATATATTTTATCATGTATAGCTTGTTTTTTGCTGTAGCAAAATCTAACAATGCTTAAGTAAGCAGATGGTTTTACAGCCAAGAACGAGCGCCGTACTGTTGCATCGCGTGCGTTTACTTACACGTAAATATATTATGTGTGAGCGAATAAACAAATAACAAAACTTTTAGGTTATCGAACGGTTTCTTGCTGTGGAAAACGACGATAAACTGGTTGTGATTTTGTGAGACGGCTAAAGTGTATTCTTCCGGTTTAGGGTACCTATCTTAATACAAACATCTCATTGAATATTACCGGGACCGTTAATGTGGCTATTTCTAACCTAAAGAAGATAGAGGTTTATTTGATTAGTATAATAGGTAACTGTAAAATTATCCGGTTTTAAAAATACTTTAGTTCTTAGCACATTGTTCGGCAAGTCGATCCTAGGTACCGTTAAAATCTAAAATACATAATTATCTGGCTATTCGCAAAACACGTAGTTTTGATGAAAAAATAAATAATAAACTATGATTTACGGCTTATCGGGATGTGTCAGATCGTCTACCTATAAACACAGTTCTATTCTGGTTTTAGAAAGTGTATTATGTAGGTATTTTTAAAGCGACCTTGTTTTGGTCCTCGATTTGGTGTATTTTTACTACAAACTCGATTACTTATTTCAACTTCCAAAAGAAGTTCGAAAGTTATTAGTATGTTAATACAAAACTTAATTTATTAATTCTTTTCACTATTTCATTCAGTCGGAGGTCTGATGACCCCTTTTATTGCGAAAAGTGCTTTTTTCTTGAGACCGTGCAACCTGCTTGCTATTGTACAATAGCAATGGTGTTACGCATAATTACTACGTATTGTTGGCAATGGCTGACCGAGCAGTACAGACTTAGCCTAGAAATGTAGAACCACAACTTCACAAGTGACATAGGTACAAGTCTCTTTTCTTTAGATTCTTGGTTTGAATTAGGTACCTCGGATTTAAAATTGAGACCGACCGGCCGAAGTGGAGGAGCCTGGGGGAGGCTTATGTCCAGCAATGGACGTCTTTCGGCTGAAATGATCATGATGATGATGATAATATCGTGAACCTAGGCAGACTAGCTAATCGTTGAGACCACACATGATAACTAAGTTGCAATATGTTTCAATGTATACAAAAAGGCACACTTTTTTCCTAGAAACTATAGAACATATATGGATCCCGTCAAAATAGTCATTTCGCTTCACCAACTTTCAAATATCAAATTCGCGCGCCGAATCGCTGGTTTACGATGTCGCACGGTATCCGGTCCCGGCTTTTTCGCTGACGTGTCCATTTGAATGTCCAGTTGCGATGTCCATTTGAAAATTTTAGTCAAACAGCTCAACAATATGATGAAGTAAATCCTAAAAACACGTTACATCACATGGCTCCGGCTGTGTCAAAGGTTTGCTTGATTTACAGTTACTACATAACTGTTACAACGGCTGCTGAATTGCTGATAAGCGAACGCACACCGCAGCGAATTAGAACGGCTTTTGTTTTTACGAATAGAAGTGGCCATCTCCAGCATGGACGATTAGCCCACATACAAATTAGCATGTGCTCAAATATTAATGACCTCATGTTAAAGAGACAATTTGTTTCTATAATATGTACATATCAGTTTAGAGGTCAATACCTCTAAACTTATATTAAAGAAACGAATTGTTTTAGTAGTCAACCTAATAAATAACAAACGAATGCTCGTAACGTCCAACTTCACAAAACATCTGTAGAATAATGATGTGCTAATTTGAACTTACCAGAATTGTGATATGACAATAATACAACTGCTCACTAACATAATTAAACAAGGTGTAATAAAGGTTTTATTGTTATATTTTATGGACGTCTCTTTTATTGGCAGGTTCATTTGGTTTTCATTCGTTTAAATTGAATTTACTGAAATACGATGCTTTATTTAATTACATTCATTAAATAATATTTTTAATTGTTTATTTGTAGTATTTACTGTTTTTCTTGATGAAGCCATTAAATCTTTATATTGTTATAGTCAAGGCATGTAATGAATGACTAATTACATTTTGTCTCTTAGATGGCATTACATCAATGCAATATCAGAGTTTCGAAGGGTTCCCGGTCTCTCTGATATTGCAGATGACCTGAGAAAAGAGCGTAACAAATTTAGTGTAATTATAAGAAACATCGCGTTAAGTACAAGGAATAAAGTCCCCAGAGATTATCTCCATTGAACATTATCGAGGTTATCGTTTCCTTTGCTCGTTAATTACTAATTAGTAAATCGTACATACCTCACAATCGCAAAAGCAGTAGGCTGAGACTATAATACTGAGACTGCCAATGCATTTGCTAGATAACGAACATCGAAGGCCTCAGGTAGATGGCCTGGAAGACTGGGAACTCAGGTACCACGCGGTGATTTTACGGACTTTCCCTACAGTAGGGCTAAAAAGGAGAGCCCACCATTACGATGTGCAGTCGGGAAGCTCACTGATTTAGTGAGAAATCCTCATTGATGATCATGACCAGCTCGGTCAGTTATTGAACTCCTACCGACTAAAACCTCATGGTGTTCTTCCTCATACCATAGGTACGCTTAACTAGAGCATTCTTTGACAATAGCAAATAGAAATATATGGGATATGTGGGCTTATGTAATAGCCAACAAAAAACATGACAAATTGACAGTGAAAAGAAGCATTACGTTTCTTAGTAGCTGTACTGAATTTAAACTCATATTGCAAATGCGAAAGTTACTCTGACTTACACCTTTCCACGCCTGAGCGGCTGATCGGAATCCTTTGAACTTTGGCACACAGCATGACCTCGGAAGTTTTCAATGTCCTAATATATAGAAAACTTTTGATACCGATATTGCGTTCCAGATTGGAATAATTTCCGAACTCCACGATGGTGGAGCCGCGGGCAATAGCTAGGGTTTCCATAAATAAATATAATTTTCCTTTATAACTCGTTTATAAATTTGTGTCGTTTCCTTCGAGCAATTCAATTTACCACAATTGAGTTATCGTCACTCCTTTACAAAAATCAATTACAGCACGAATGTCGTCAATCAATTTATGAATCATGTTTTCAAAACAAAATAACACTAGCCATTATAGGTTTAAAATCTAAATTATGCTTTATGCGAATGACGAAATAAGGTTTTTTATTGAGCAGGATTATGGTGGCTACTTAGCATTATGATCAATTTAGCCTGGAATGACCCAAATCTGGGTAAGCTAGTCTCAGTAACCTCATTTTCTTTAGTTTATGCCAGTCTCCATCCAGTTTCATGTGTCCCGAATGCGCTTTGGGACATCCCGTATGTCTTGGATCACCATTCGGTCAAAATGTTTAAATCATACTCCTCCGGCGATCTCCACGTCATCGTACGAGATGTCCTGCCAGAGGTGCGGGTTGTTTGGCAAGGGTGCGGGTTGTTCGATAGAGATACCGTGGTCCCTGGCACACAGGCAACTGAAGGAACACGGGTGGGTTTTAGTCAGTAAAAGTCTGACACGCCCTTCTGCTCCACCCAGAGAGCGGGAGAAATTATTTGATGATATCCCACCGTCAAAAAAATATGGTCCGAGATTTGTTGTCTGGAAATGTACATCGGACTAACATCTCGGCCGGGCTAGTCAGGAATGATATAAATCAATAGGTCCTTCGTACGCCCAAACAAGCAGGAACTGTGGTGCTCACATTGTACTGTTTTTCCATCGTAAGAGAAAGAAAAGTGTGACTACTGTGAGTATACCTAAGTGTTGCTTTGGGTTACACCTCACCCTGCCGTATGACGCTCATGCAGTAACTGGTAAAATCTTTAAAGTAAGCAAAGACAAATAAGTGGAGTGGTTATTATAATGGAGTGGCGACCGCGTACCGGAAGACGTAGAGTGGAAAGGCTTCCCACAAGGTGGACCGATGACCTTGTGAAGGCCGCGGGTATCCGCTGGATTATGGAAGCACAAGACCGGTCGAAGTGGAGGAGCTTGGGAGAGGCCTATGTCCAGCAGTGGACGTCTTTCAGCTGAAATGATGATGATGAAGCAAAGACAAATAATGTCAACGTAAATAATAAATTTGTTCTAAACAGCATGTTTCAATCAAAGGAAGTTTACACAAATACGCACAATACTACACTCTTGACCGTGAAGGAAGTATTAGGTTGGTAACTAGGTATCCATAGCTTCTAATTTGTTCAAACAGATGATACTGGCCAAAAAATCTAAAGGCCGAAAACCAAAACGGTGGTCGAATCGGCACCGCACCCCCAAGCCAGACGGGTGGTATCAAAAGAAAAAAAATCGTTGACAAATTAAGGAAACTGATTAAG
This sequence comes from Polymixis flavicincta, assembly GCA_949987655.1. Classification (NCBI taxonomy): domain Eukaryota; kingdom Metazoa; phylum Arthropoda; class Insecta; order Lepidoptera; family Noctuidae; genus Polymixis; species Polymixis flavicincta. Next base: position 24,758,797 of record OX465171.1, on the reverse strand, counting down.
ATAAGAGAGAGGGATAGTTAATGGTCAACGTTCTTTGTTGTCTAACAGGAAGATGAACTTAATCTCGGCATCTACCAACAGACCCTTCGCTGTAGATGCGGCCAAAACAAGAAACACTAAGGCCGAGATCTATAAATGTAACTTAGCACGTGCTTAAACACGTTCCCGTCACTTTTTTGCACGGATAGACACTTTTGCAATAATGACAGGAATAACGCTTTTACAAAGTGCATTATAAATGACGTTTAAAGACCTGCCCTAGTTACCATCGCCTTCAAAAGTCAGACCTTGTTACTAAACTAGGGAACATTCCGTCCGCCACAAATACTATCATGTATTATTTGATTATAGTCTGGTTCTGTTACTCAATTATTCACGATTAAATATTCAATCAAATCTGCAATCGGACGAGCAAGGAAACCTTATTAGTTATACTATTGGATTATATCCCACGACCATGCAAATGTCCTGCATTATTAGATTATTCTAGTCATGAGCTTTATAAGGTTTGAGTTACCTACATGATGTTAATTACCAATGTCCATAATGGCCTATGTCCAGCAGTGGACGTCTTTCGGCGGGAATTTACAAATGTAAGTTATGGAAGATGACTTTACTATATACAACGTGTAAGGAAACGGGTACCTATATATAATACATTCCAAGGGCACGGCTCCTTTAGATGATATCAAACGATATTGGAAGGGTTTTTTAATCCTATCTCTACATGTTCAGAAGTTATGAGAATTTTTAATAAATTAATACCAGAAACCGAACTATTCAAATTGAACTAAACACATCACTCGGAAGAGATTTATCGTGATATTGGCAAGTAACGTGGAAAGTTATTGACCTACGTAGTGCGGTGACACGTTTTTTATGATTTGAATTATGAAACCGAAAATTTGGTATCAATTCCTAGAGTATTTTATTTTGAGCATATAGAGGTATGAGGAACAGGGTGTAAAGTTCACTCAACCTCTATTGGTAAAGGGAGGATCCTCCGACCAGACGGGTATTGTGTTTGGTGGGCAACTGCCCGACGGTTGATGTCGGGTTGTTGTATATATGCGGGTCAAGCGGTAAACTCTGATTGCGCGATGTAGTTACGGTGCGACGTCGACGTTTAGATGGCGCCACATCACTTTTTGTGTTTCTCAAGTTTTTGATTTGTAGTTTCGTATGTGGCATTGTAGATGGCCGCCACAAGCTGAAACTATGTATAGTGATTCTATATCAGCTGTTATATTTAGTGCATAAGGATAGCAATAGGGTTTCTGTGACACCCTATATAGAAAAGGTCTTGCTATCTAATAAAATTTTCGTTGCTTCCTCTCTGTGTTAGTAAAACAACAGCCGGAACCATCAAGTTAAAATGAATAAACTTTATTGTGTACGTTACCCTAGCAAGAAAGTGTCTCCTAGAGTTATATGAGTAGAACGTATAATGTGTGCCTTATCTGGTGTAAATGTGCCCCCACATAAAAAATGTGTGCCCCATGTCGTTTTGGAGAAAAACGGAAAAAACGATTCTTGCTGGGGTAACGTTTTTCTAGCAGGAAAATTCTAAACGAATGATCGGAGAGAGAAAAATTGTGCATGGCCAGAGAGCTTATATGTGTGCCAAAATGTGCCCCCAAAAATAAAATCTGTGCCCCTTCAGGTTTTCGAGATATTGCATTTCCTGCTGGAGTAACGTTTTGATGAATCGTATATCTCTAAAACTATTGCATGTGCCCCTGTAGAATAAACATACACGAGTAGCTCTTAAGGGGCACACCTTAGTGCCCTAATTAGATTTAAGAAAATATTGATAGTTTTCAAGTTATCGCGGTTTTATGAAAACCCGAAAAAACATCGCAGCGCCTAAATGAGACAAGGCACAAGTTCGCTGAAAATTGTATTCGGTCCTTCTTGACGCTATTAATAACCATACAAAGTTTCAAAACTGTTCATGCATGCGTTTTTGAGTAATCTTGCTAAAAGTCAAAACGATGGTGTCTTAATTTTGACGGCAAAATACAAGGAACCGGCTCAATCCCAGATGTGTAGGTGTGAACCAAAATTGTGTGCCTTTAGTCAAAAATATATGGTGAAAATATTCAGCTTGGAATGTTTCGCATTAAGTTAATATTAACAAAAAACCAAAATATGTAAGCAACGGCTGGTTATCCGACCAAATTTGAATGACTACTAAAAAGCGACGGACTCATACATATCGATGACCTTCTTTACTTTACTCACTAACCGGTTGTGCCTGAGTACACTGAAGTAGAAAAGTAATAAGTAATAAAATAAAGTTGTTATTGGATTATATTCTACTAGCTGTTTCTATTATATTTATTGATAAGCCGTAGGTTAGATATATTAACAGTAAGTGTTTCATCAGTGAGGGGAACGCTCCAACCAGCCCGCGAAATTCAAAGTTTCTTGCGTTTTTTGCAATTTGCAGGCCAGTGCTAGGTTGTATGTTGATTAAAATATTATTCACGGCTGTAAGACGTATGTAGTTACAGAATTATAAGCATCAAAATCACCAATACAACCCTCCAAGTTATTACTTTACCTATTTATTTATTTTTTTAGGAAATTTAATCTGTGATTTGATGCAATACTTACTTTAAGAATTAAAATTAAGGGAATGAAAATAATAATTTCCACATCAACAAGCTGTTTCATTTAATAGTCACAAGGTGCATTTAATATATATTTTTAATTAGCCCCCAAATCTTTTGAACGCGACTGTACGGACAACAGGTTAGGTATAATACGTCAAATAAAGAAGGTCATCGATCTGTATGAATCAGTCGCTTTTTAGTAGTCATTGGAATTTGGTCGGATAACCAGCCGTTGTTTACATATTTTGGTTTTTTGTTAATATTAACTTAATGCGAAACATTCCAAGCTGAATATTTTCACCATATATTTTTGACTAAAGGCACACAATTTTGGTTCACACCTACACATCTGGGATTGAGCCGGTTCCTTGTATTTTGCCGTCAAAGTTAAGACACCATCGTTTTGACTTTTAGCAAGACAAAAACGCATGCATGAACAGTTTTGAAACTTTGTATGGTTATTAATAGCGTCAAGAAGGACCGAATACAGTTTTCAGCGAACTTGTGCCTTGTCTCATTTAGGCGCTGCGATGTTTTTTCGGGTTTTCATAAAACCGCGATAACTTGAAAACTATCAATATTTTCTTAAATCTAATTAGGGCACTAAGGTGTGCCCCTTAAGAGCTACTCGTGTATGTTTATTCTACAGGGGCACATGCAATAGTTTTAGAGATATACGATTCATCAAAACGTTACTCCAGCAGGAAATGCAATATCTCGAAAACCTGAAGGGGCACAGATTTTATTTTTGAGGGCACATTTTGGCACACATATAAGCTCTCTGGCCATGCACAATTTTTCTCTCTCCGATCATTCGTTTAGAATTTTCCTGCTAGAAAAACGTTACCCCAGCAAGAATCGTTTTTTCCGTTTTTCTCCAAAACGACAGGGGGCACACATTTTTTATGTGGGGGCACATTTACAGCAGATAAGGCACACATTATACGTTCTACTCATATAACTATAAGAGACACTTTCTTGCTAGGGTAACGTACACAACTTTATTTGCTTTTGTTTATATACTTCCTCGTTGGTCCAATAGTCGCAAACGGTACTGCTAAGGAGCCATCCATAAATTAGTTACGTCACACGTTAAGGGGAGAGGGTGTCAACGAAATGTCACATTGTACCTAAAATCCTAAAATACTAAACTTTTCTTACCTACTCTTACTTCTAAATATAAAATTGAAAAACATGTGACGTCACACAAGTGAGGAGGGGGTTTTACAAGTGTGACCTCCTGTGACAAAGACGGGGGCGTCAAAAAACCACAAAATTTGTGTGATGTAATTTAAGGGTCGCCCCTAAGGAAGTCAAGTCCTTGGTTCGGTTCCCAGGTCAGGTAAAGTGTTATTGGGTTTTTCTACCTGGAATTTCTCAGTAGCAGCCCGGTGTCTGTATTTGTGCCCTGTGATGGCAATAGGCTCGCCCCCTATTACATGAGACTTAAACATAACCGTCGAAATGTTTAGAACCTCTGCCCAACCCTTCGAGGAAACAGCATGATGTAGGTAATGTGTAACTTTATTTGTCAGCCAATTTATTAATACATTGTTTTTTTCACCTATATTATTATAATTTTTAATTTAATTTTTATTTTCTATTATTATTATTTTTAAATCACTGTATCTATTTAGTCTAAACCTTCTCATACTTATCTTTGCAATGGGCGAAACCTTGACCACTGTCACCAGAATGTCCTTTTCGTAGGTCGAGATCACATTGATATATCGTTTAGGTACTACAGTTCTGGAAATAAATTACTATTAAGTACTAATCATTTGAATAATCGAATTTGTATGTGCAGTTGTGCACGTAAGTACTTTACCACTTTTTACCACAAGTTTAACTTCAGTAAAGTGATCACTAAAATTACTGAACCATACTAAAAAAGATGCAAGCCTTAAGCGACATTTTTAACCTTCAAAAGAAGGAGGTTATCAATCCGACATGTTTTTTTTTAATGTATGTTCGGGCATAAGTCCGTCACATACAGAAGGATTTACAAAATTCTTTTTTGTTCGAAAGGAGTTTATTCCAAAATGGTCCCATTAAAATTTCATATAGATCTAATGATGAGTTTCGGAGACAAAGGAACGCTTCAAAAAATGACAACAAATCTACCGCGATTACTGCTATCGCATAAATATGCATTGTTTTGACCTCAGGGACGATGAAATTTCGAAATGGCCACACCAATTCGAAATTTCTAGGAAATTGGTAGGTACTACTATATAATATAATATATAACTAAAAAGTGAAAAATAAAAGCACTTTCCAAAAAAAAAAAACGGATTCCAAAAAAATAACCAACATACTTACCTATAAGTACTTGTGATATAGGATTTTACTGTAAAATCAGTACGAAAATTGAAAGGGAACTTTTGGCTAAGCGTGGACAAGATGCCCGGTAATAATTATTTATACTAAACAATGTTATTAATTCTTAAATAAATATTTTTGCACATCACATAGTAGCCAGGTACACTCGAAATAAAGAGTAGATTAACTGGATCCACCAGTTAAAAAGCATAGCCATTGTTTGACGCAGTGTTACCAGCACAGTAATAAAAATTAATTTCAGTCTGTAATCGATTAGATAAATCAATTATAGAAACCAAAATCAGTATTTATCTGCAAAACGAGTTCCGATCAATACTGTATGATAATGTTACACTCACATTGTTTTAAAATAAAATAACCAAATCGTTAATAATATTGTAACATATTTTCTTTAGTTTAGGAAAACGGTTCTATAAATCGATTATTGTGAGATTAGATCTTATTCTTTCCCTAGCAACTCCTACTGTGTCTTTTAATAGGGATGATCGACCCGGTTGCTTTGTATCGATATTCTGTTTCGAAATGTATCTATCATTTCGGTTTGAGCATTAAAAAAAAATTGCTTTTAATTAATCATTTTTTAAATGATTGCGTTTAATTCTATTCAATTTCTTACTATGACAGAGTCCCGGTTGTGCCCGAACAATTCTGCCAATATCAGTAGTGATTGAGAAGCGTGATCATGGAAAATAACAGCCTTAATAGTTTAAAAAAAAATCTCATTTAATTTTATTTCATTTTTATACATTTGTACAAATAACTGACCACTACGATTTTACAGTACGAATGTACAGTAATACGATTATTTGATCCGATCCTCACTGCCTTTATCAATTTATAGTAGGTAGTGGATAGTGGATAGTATATTGTTGAATTGTTGTTGATAACCAGCCGTTGTTTACATATTTTGGTTTTTTGTTAATATTAACTTAATGCGAAACATTCCAAGCTGAATATTTTCACCATATATTTTTGACTAAAGGCACACAATTTTGGTTCACACCTACACATCTGGGATTGAGCCGGTTCCTTGTATTTTGCCGTCAAAGTTAAGACACCATCGTTTTGACTTTTAGCAAGACAAAAACGCATGCATGAACAGTTTTGAAACTTTGTATGGTTATTAATAGCGTCAAGAAGGACCGAATACAGTTTTCAGCGAACTTGTGCCTTGTCTCATTTAGGCGCTGCGATGTTTTTTCGGGTTTTCATAAAACCGCGATAACTTGAAAACTATCAATATTTTCTTAAATCTAATTAGGGCACTAAGGTGTGCCCCTTAAGAGCTACTCGTGTATGTTTATTCTACAGGGGCACATGCAATAGTTTTAGAGATATACGATTCATCAAAACGTTACTCCAGCAGGAAATGCAATATCTCGAAAACCTGAAGGGGCACAGATTTTATTTTTGAGGGCACATTTTGGCACACATATAAGCTCTCTGGCCATGCACAATTTTTCTCTCTCCGATCATTCGTTTAGAATTTTCCTGCTAGAAAAACGTTACCCCAGCAAGAATCGTTTTTTCCGTTTTTCTCCAAAACGACAGGGGGCACACATTTTTTATGTGGGGGCACATTTACAGCAGATAAGGCACACATTATACGTTCTACTCATATAACTATAAGAGACACTTTCTTGCTAGGGTAACGTACACAACTTTATTTGCTTTTGTTTATATACTTCCTCGTTGGTCCAATAGTCGCAAACGGTACTGCTAAGGAGCCATCCATAAATTAGTTACGTCACACGTTAAGGGGAGAGGGTGTCAACGAAATGTCACATTGTACCTAAAATCCTAAAATACTAAACTTTTCTTACCTACTCTTACTTCTAAATATAAAATTGAAAAACATGTGACGTCACACAAGTGAGGAGGGGGTTTTACAAGTGTGACCTCCTGTGACAAAGACGGGGGCGTCAAAAAACCACAAAATTTGTGTGATGTAATTTAAGGGTCGCCCCTAAGGAAGTCAAGTCCTTGGTTCGGTTCCCAGGTCAGGTAAAGTGTTATTGGGTTTTTCTACCTGGAATTTCTCAGTAGCAGCCCGGTGTCTGTATTTGTGCCCTGTGATGGCAATAGGCTCGCCCCCTATTACATGAGACTTAAACATAACCGTCGAAATGTTTAGAACCTCTGCCCAACCCTTCGAGGAAACAGCATGATGTAGGTAATGTGTAACTTTATTTGTCAGCCAATTTATTAATACATTGTTTTTTTCACCTATATTATTATAATTTTTAATTTAATTTTTATTTTCTATTATTATTATTTTTAAATCACTGTATCTATTTAGTCTAAACCTTCTCATACTTATCTTTGCAATGGGCGAAACCTTGACCACTGTCACCAGAATGTCCTTTTCGTAGGTCGAGATCACATTGATATATCGTTTAGGTACTACAGTTCTGGAAATAAATTACTATTAAGTACTAATCATTTGAATAATCGAATTTGTATGTGCAGTTGTGCACGTAAGTACTTTACCACTTTTTACCACAAGTTTAACTTCAGTAAAGTGATCACTAAAATTACTGAACCATACTAAAAAAGATGCAAGCCTTAAGCGACATTTTTAACCTTCAAAAGAAGGAGGTTATCAATCCGACATGTTTTTTTTTAATGTATGTTCGGGCATAAGTCCGTCACATACAGAAGGATTTACAAAATTCTTTTTTGTTCGAAAGGAGTTTATTCCAAAATGGTCCCATTAAAATTTCATATAGATCTAATGATGAGTTTCGGAGACAAAGGAACGCTTCAAAAAATGACAACAAATCTACCGCGATTACTGCTATCGCATAAATATGCATTGTTTTGACCTCAGGGACGATGAAATTTCGAAATGGCCACACCAATTCGAAATTTCTAGGAAATTGGTAGGTACTACTATATAATATAATATATAACTAAAAAGTGAAAAATAAAAGCACTTTCCAAAAAAAAAAAACGGATTCCAAAAAAATAACCAACATACTTACCTATAAGTACTTGTGATATAGGATTTTACTGTAAAATCAGTACGAAAATTGAAAGGGAACTTTTGGCTAAGCGTGGACAAGATGCCCGGTAATAATTATTTATACTAAACAATGTTATTAATTCTTAAATAAATATTTTTGCACATCACATAGTAGCCAGGTACACTCGAAATAAAGAGTAGATTAACTGGATCCACCAGTTAAAAAGCATAGCCATTGTTTGACGCAGTGTTACCAGCACAGTAATAAAAATTAATTTCAGTCTGTAATCGATTAGATAAATCAATTATAGAAACCAAAATCAGTATTTATCTGCAAAACGAGTTCCGATCAATACTGTATGATAATGTTACACTCACATTGTTTTAAAATAAAATAACCAAATCGTTAATAATATTGTAACATATTTTCTTTAGTTTAGGAAAACGGTTCTATAAATCGATTATTGTGAGATTAGATCTTATTCTTTCCCTAGCAACTCCTACTGTGTCTTTTAATAGGGATGATCGACCCGGTTGCTTTGTATCGATATTCTGTTTCGAAATGTATCTATCATTTCGGTTTGAGCATTAAAAAAAAATTGCTTTTAATTAATCATTTTTTAAATGATTGCGTTTAATTCTATTCAATTTCTTACTATGACAGAGTCCCGGTTGTGCCCGAACAATTCTGCCAATATCAGTAGTGATTGAGAAGCGTGATCATGGAAAATAACAGCCTTAATAGTTTAAAAAAAAATCTCATTTAATTTTATTTCATTTTTATACATTTGTACAAATAACTGACCACTACGATTTTACAGTACGAATGTACAGTAATACGATTATTTGATCCGATCCTCACTGCCTTTATCAATTTATAGTAGGTAGTGGATAGTGGATAGTATATTGTTGAATTAATGTGAAAATCAATCAAATCTCGTTGTACCGCCTTGAGTATCGATACATATTGAACATCCCTAATGTCAAGTGAAATGACATCTGACAACAATGAAAAAACTATTTGCTTTGCTTCCGTGCACTGTGGATGTTATTTTCTTTACTCGCTGCTTTGAACGTTTGTTTTTCTTACCATAGACCGCTCCTCATCATGACCCGGCCCTACTCGGATACTGAGTCTGCACTTCTTGTGGTCCGCATGTTAAACCTGGTGCTATTAAGGACCTCGAACCGGTTTTAAATGACAAGTCACGGCGCAAACTTGGACTCCTCTGTAGTAGAGGTACTATTCGAGTAAGAATAAGGAACCAATGCGAGGTGTTCATTGTGGCGTTGATGTAATGCATCGCAGAAGACACACGTTGTAGCTTATTGAAGTATTATCAATAATCCGGTAATTGATTGCTCCTCAATTGCCTTGTCAGCCGAAGAGCGGTGGGTTGCTGTGCTATTATTTGGTATTTAAGCTGGGCTAGGCACGAAAGTGATGTTGTACCGCCCGCCGCGCCGGCCCAGTTTTCAGACAGTTTTTTAACAGTTTATGACTCTGAATAAAGTGAAAATAACAAGTAAAATAAAATATTTTTATTTTAACTACCCTAATACTATCCTTTAATGTGTAAATAATGGGATTATAGAAAATTATACGCTTATTACAAAGATTTTACTCGGCTAGTTTTCAATTTTTCACATGCCTGTTGAAGCATATTCGAGCATCTTGCTACAACTTTAGTTTAATATTTGCTTACCTATCGATAAGTAGTTTTGAAAATGCAAGGATTTTATTAATAAAGACTTTGTCCACGCTTAGCCAGATCACCCTAACAAACTGAGTAATTCCTCATACAGTACCTAAACATCAGTAACGTTGCAATTAAAAGGTACCTACGTGCTTAACGCAGAACGAAATTACCCCGTAGGTACAATGAGAATGCACATCATATAACCCTAATCAATAGATCCCTAATAAACTTTTGCCATTTTCCCGGAATAAAAAGTATCCTATGTCCTAACCTAGGCTATGGGCTACTCCTGTGCAAAATGTCATCCAAATCCGTTCAGCCGTTAAGGCGTAAAAAGTTAACGAACAGACAGACAGACAGAGTAACTTCCGCATTTATAACATTAAAGTGTGGATACCTATGTGGCCTGTAATAGGGGCCTCACAATGCGCGTAGCACACTGCAGTTATTGTATTATTACCCGCTTGCTTCACTGCCGCTAATCTGTCACACTAACGATGATATGAATATATGAACAACAGGCCTGACCCTCCCTTTGTTACCTAGTACCTGACACTCATTGTTAAGGCATCAAGGTATCACACAACTGTTGCCTAGGTTTTCAGTTAATTGAGCCTACCTACCTACTGCACCTCTTTTAGGTTCTGCCAATTGTAAGATCTCCCTATCTATTGTTGTATTTTTAGCCAATCAAGTATTTTTTGTTGATTATTAGCGATAAAGTGGCATGTGAACTTCTAACTGTAGATAAAAGGCTTTGAATTTTACGCTCCTTTGTCAAGGATTCACTTAGCTAAACGCAATAAACTTTTGATTGACCTACTATTTTCCCGTTTCCAATGCTGCTGTTGGTTTTCAATTTAATTGGATAAAACTGAACTGGACTCAGGGCTGAATAGCTGTGCTCAGGGCTGTATTCTACGCAAACTCTCATTTGCCATCAGCTATCCAATTACTATCGATTAAAAGAATAACAGCAGTTCTGTTTTATGGCGATCGGAAAGAATTGATGCTTTTATGTGGATATTTTCAAACCCTACACGTATTTTTATACCTCAATCATGTAACGAATCCGTTTTTAAAGAGGCCAAATATAGGAAATGATTACGAATGTGGTACCTAACGACTACTTGTACTTACAAACCAAGCCATCGCTATTGTCAAGAACAGAGCTGTAATTAAACCAACTTGCGTCATAAATATTATGACTATTGAAAAGTTATTCGAATCAAATGACTTAACTTGCGCAGGCCACCGAAGTACACGCACACACACACAGGTACACCGTACGTTGACATTAGAAATAATTGATTTTCGATTTTGCGCCGGTCGCCTGCGCAGGCGCAGGTTCAAAAAACTGTACAGGTCTACTCCCATACACGCTGTGGTCTAGTGCAGGTACGCCGCAGGTAGACCGTAGCGTGTATGGGCGGCTTTAACCTTATGTCGACCGATTGATATAGACTATGCGCGGTATTTGTGGTTTTCAGAACAATGAGAACTAAAGCCAAAATTATCGAGAATACTGAAAAAAGAAAAACAAATTATACGTATTACCGAAAGAAAACAAAATCATGGGTACTTTAAGGAAAAAGGAATAAATTTTCCCAAACTCAACTCCTACAGGAAAAAAGTGAAAGTTGAGCATACGATTTCCTCCACAGGAAAGAGAAACCAGGGAATATGGTTTAGTATATTCTGACGTGAAGAATAATATAGTGGAAGGCTAAAGTGACTCTAGTTGACACTAGGCGATCAACTTCTGGATATACACCGTGACATTTTAGTCGTCTTACTAAGGTGGCCCACTCAATGTATCCGAAATAAAACACCTCTGGGCGCGATAAAAACGGTTACCATTTATTACGAAAATAAGTGTGAAGAAAAATAAATAATGCTTTAGATTTTTTTATGAAACACTCTGTTATTAATGTTTACGTATCAAACGGCAGAAGATACGTACCCAGCGCAGGAGTCGAGCAGATCATTCCATCTCCATTACATTCCATCATTGATTACATCTGACTTCTGAGCGTGCATCCAGTGAGCAGTGGTGGCCCAGTGGTAACGGCCGCGATTTACGAGTTGTAGGTCGTGCGTTCGAACCCAGCCAGGCGCATTACTTTGTGTAAATAATTTCATCACCACTGCTCTCAAAACGGTGAAGGAAAACATGGTGAGGAAACCGATAGATCCTAGAACCAAAAATTCGAAGACATGTGACATCTACCAACATGCACTGGGCCCGCGTGGTGGATTACGGCCCACTCCCTCTCACGGAGAGGAGGCCTGTGTCCCAACAGTGGGAACGTTTTAGGCTGAGCATGCATTGATTACATCTCCATAACAGGGTGTTTCAAACTACGTCATGCGTCTTAGTGATTTTTTTTTTTTAATGTTCGTTCTTTGTTAAATGTAATTTTTTTTAATATTATTAGGTAGTCATTGGATACATGAAGTGGGCTGCCATTGTAATACGATTAAAATATCACGGTGTATATTACAGGCTATTAGGGGCTTGTGGCTAAGTTACAATAGCTGCACAGGTCGATCGATCAGGTTAAGCTACGCTTGCCGCGGTTGGTCCGTGGATGGGTGACCATCTTAACATACCAAGACCCCTCCGTGCCTCGGAGAGCACGTTAAGCCGTTGGTCCCGGCTGTCATTTGTGGATCTTTGGCAATCGTTACGGGTGGTCAGAAGCCCGAAAGTCTGACAACCAGTCTTACCAAGGGATATCGTATTACCCAGTAACTGGGTGGTGGAGGTCAGATTGGCAATCGCTCCATATAAAATACTGGTATTCAGCTGCATCCGGTTAGACTGGAAGCCGACCCCAACATAACTATATTGGGGTCGGCTTCCAGTCTAACCGGATGCAAGAAAAGGCTAGGCAGATGATGTATATATTACAGGCTAAGAATACTCGTTGAATCAATTTCCCGTCATCCTACTAATATTATAAGCGTGAAAGTTTGTGAAGATGTTTGTTACTCAATTACGCAAAAACGGCTGAACGGATTTGGATGAAATTTGGCACACAGTTTATAACCTGAATTAGCACACAGGATAGTTTTCATCCCGGTATTATGTTCATCCAAGCGGACGAAGCCGCGGGCAACAGCTAGTAAACTATAAAAGATAAAGGAACTGTTGTCAGTTGCCAGCAATCAGTTTTCTAGAAGACGTAAGTACATATCCATCCTTGTTGCTCGCAGCATAGTAAACTGTCAGAAAGGTCAGCGCAGTCCATGCATACCAATGAGCTAAGCGTTCACGTTTCCGGAAAACACTTCCAGTAACGCTATATACACACACAAGGTACACTAAACTTGAAGGATCTAAGGAATTTTAAATTGACCTCTCTTTCAAAATAAGGACCTAACATCGTCCAAAAGAAGCCTTAGCAAGGGATGAAACGAAGAAAAATATATCGGTGTTCATTTCAAATTCGACTGAACTTTTACAAGTAGTAGATATTTTCAACTACGAAGCGTGGCGTCGATCACAAACGCCTTTCAAGAGTTCATTCAATTCAATTGAATTTTTATTGAACGTATAAATTAATGCTTTCATTAAAATGACAAAGGTGCACCAAACATAATTGCCAAAACATATCGATTATAATATCGTGGGCCGCAGAAACTCAAGCCGCCTGCTTTGGACAGCCGTGTACTATTAAAACTTAAACTCAAAACATTTATTTAAATTTAACTATAATATATATTATATTATATGCGGATGAACTTTTGATGTTTTTTTTTTCTATACTTCTACATGTTATCATAATTATTTAAAGACCAGTAATTTTTAAATTAGGTAAATATCGAAACAAAAATCAGGCACTTTTAAATTGTCTGTATTAATTAAAGTAACAGCTCATATAAATAGCAGTTTACATAAAACAATATATTATAAGGTAAGTATATCATACTTTCATTTTATTCAGTTACTTAAATAAATAAAAAAAATAGTACTTGAATACTTAAAAAAAATAAAGAAAAAAACATTTCGATTTAGGTACTAAGAAAAAACAAAATTTTAAAATTATTATGGTGTACTGTTTTGTAAAAAATTATTTGCATGGAATAGAAGGCTTTATTATTTTTATTTTATTTATTATATCATAAGCGGTAATGTCGTCTGTCGTAAGCAATAAATAATATGTAGTTTTTGTATGCACTTCAAATAAGCTTACTATTTACGTTAGGATCTTAAAACTATTCAAAATATCAAAATCAAAAGTCGTTTGTTCAAATTAGGCTGCGTATCAGCACTTTTCGAACGTTCGTGCTTTAGTTGGGAAGAAGAAGTGGCCCAACAAACTCCCCACCAGCACAGCTGTCTGTTTAGTCGGATAGACGTTACGAGACACAAAACATTAATTAAATAATTAGGCATATTTCAGCTAGACATGCTAATATACCAACAAATAAAATGAAAACTTAACTCAAGCAGAAAGAATAAAATTTAAAAAAAGCATATGCTGACTTGCAATGCTGGATTATGTTCACATAGCTGTTACGACCCGAGTTACAACTCGAGGCCACAGATACATTGGACCATCATCAAGAGTTTGCCTGGTCCAGTGGTAGCAAGCAACTGGTAAGATTGAGGTCTTGGGTTCGATTCTTGGCAAGTGGTATTGCGTTTTTATGACTGGAATATCACGGCAGCAGCCCGGAGTCTGGTTTATGTCCGGTTGATAGCAATACGCCTACTCTCCGTGGCATGAGACTAATTATGGAAGAATTCGCTGGGCACTAAACATAACTGGCGAAAAGTCGGTGTAGTACTTATAGACACAGTACACCCTTCGCGGATTACAGACGTGTTGTTATGTAATCTATATAAATAAAAATAAAAGTCCTGACTGACTGACTGACTCATCAACGCCCAGCCCAAACCCTTGGACCTAGAAAACTGAAATTTTGCACAGAGGTTTCCTTTATAATCTATATAAAAATAAAAGTCCTGACTGACTGACTGACTCATCAACGCCCAGCCAAAACCCTTGGCCCTAGGGAACTGGAATTTTGCACAGAGGTTTCCTTTATAATCTTTATAAATAAAAATAAAAGTCCTCCCAGCCCAAACCCTTGGACCTAGAAAACTGAAATTTTGCACAGAGGTTTCCTTTATAATGTAAACAAGGAATAAGGAAGAATTTTTCGAAATTCAACCCCTAAGATAATTAAATAGGGGATGAAAGTTCCGCGCGGGCGAAGCCGCTGGCAAAAGCTAGTATGTTATAAACAGTTTATATTAGTATTGCAATTCTAATCAAACTAAACTAACTTTATTCAAAACAAGTTAAGCAGTCAACGTAACAGCTACAGTTGGATAAAAGCATATTTTCCTACAAGTCGACGCCATACCCAATGTTAACTATGTTGCTGCCTATTGAATCTGCTAACAAGAGGCATCGCAGACCCGTTTCTAGTGCTGAAATGTCATCCTTCTTCATTCGGTCCCTCATTACTAAGGATCATGGTCACCAACTCCGGTCCAAAGTTGTCATCACCAACTGCTGAAATTTGCTTGAGGGCGTAGCTTATATTTGGTCAGACCATCTTTTTGGCGACCGGTCTTGTGCTATTTTTCCTTCTAACAATGAACAGCTTTTCAAGGCTGCTATCTACCCTTATGGTGCCGAAATAGGTAAAAAAATGTCATAAGTAGTAGACAAATTAATGTCATAAGTGCCTGTAATTATACCGGAATTAGCACCGCTGGTAATTTTCTTCCGCCAAGCAGTGGAGTGTAGAGAAGAGTATAGACTTCGCAGTACCCAGGTAGTAACTGTACCCACCTGGTATAGGTACTATACTCTAGGTACTCCTCCACTAAAACGTATACTTACGTACTTGTGTCATTATTATATTCGTGTTTTACAATCTATTTACAAATAAACATAATCAAATATAACTGAAATTGAAGTGTCTGTTTGATAAGTCAAAATAACGCTTTTTACTTAATACATATTATAGTATTCTAGTGGTCGCCTAGTGGTCGAAATTGAACAAAAAATCATTTGAATAAAAATACATTAGCATTCTGCACTCATTCTTTATAATATATACTCTTTAATTGTGCCAAACATACTGCGCCGTCCGCATTATTTTCGTAAAAAGGTGTACAAAGGTTTGCTTCAGGTATTAATAAATAGAGAAGGAACTTTTAACAAAAAAAAAAACGATTTAATTTTTTTGTGTGTCTATCTGTTTGTTTCGGCTGACCTCCGAAACGGCTGAACTGAGTTTGGCGGGGATATCGCTGGCAAATAGCTGATGATATAAACAGTAACAAAGGCTACGTCCCGTGGGATAACTTCAGAATTAAATTTAACTGTATCAAAAGGAAATCTGAAGTGAATACTAAACGAGAATTAACTTTCGATTTCCTGCACCCGTCACATGTTCAACGTTATTAACTTCCTGTTACGTCTGCGGGGGAAAGCTTGCAAGCTTGGCTTCCTGTGACTTGTTCGCATGAAAACGTGACATTGGCAGTGAAAGGGCACGTGTAGCCGAGTCGCGACCGGTCGGTATAGTACACACAACAAATCGTTTGTATATGTCACCGTATAATAGTGAACACGTGTCGATTAATTGGAAACTGCTTCATAATGCTTACAATGGCACCCCAACCGAATAGGATAAGTCAGATCTGCGACCAGCCGCGCGCGAGCCGAGCGAGCGAAACGAGCGTGGCCGCCGCAGCGGCCGGCGAGCGGTACTTCCACGTTAGAGGCAGTTACGTGGCTATTTAGTAATAGCGCAAGGATTATATTATCCGTCGCATGCAACTTTGATACCAGTTCACAATTTGTCGGTTTGCCATGGACAGATTATAAACTATTGAAAAATAGTGCGTTAAATTGTAAATAGTTTTTGCAGTTCTCAATGTTTCGATACTTTGTAATCTCCCAAGATATAATAAAAGCTGAGAATATTCATAATGTTACGGTGACATATACAATGCGGTTAGTGCCGCAGACTACTCGTTCCGAGCGGCTCTTCATTTCCTGATGTCATATCACCTTCCTCGCGCTGCGCCGCGGAACTATGAACTTGAAATGTCCGAGATGCATTATATACGTAGGCACACTAGGCACTTTAATCACAAAAGGAAGTCTGCACCGGCAAATAACAAAGAGAATAAGTTCCAATAACGTAGCAATTAGACACCAATCCTCAGAATAGACAAATTAACTTTGTTCAAAGAATGCTGTTGTGAAAAAAAAAACACTTGTTTTGACTAGGTATCTATTAAGTAAGACTTTAGCCCGCCTATAGATAATATAATTAGGTCCGTTCCTACTTTTTGTATGGCAACTTTTCATTTACAAATAATTTCACAATAACTGCCCGGTGTCTGGTGTTTGTCGAGTTGATACCAATAACCTCGCACGGTATTACATAGGACTTAAACGTTACCGGTGAGTGTATGTGAGTGTACCTACCTACTATAAGTAGGAACACCTCTACCCTACCTTGGAATACAGACGATTATGTTATGATGATTGTGTATTGAATTATCGTAACAACACATTAAAAGAGAAGAATAAGGGGTGCGGGTTGTTCGAAAGAGATACCACCGCCCCTGTCACACAGGCTACTGAAGGAACACGGGTGGAGGTTTTAGTCAGTGAAAGTCTGACACGCCCTCCTGCTCCACCCAGAGCGGGAGAAGTTATTTGATGATTTCCCACCCAAAAAAAACATAATCCAAAAAGCTAAAGAAACGCAATGCGACATTGAGGTTGCAAATTCAGCTTACCGTTGTATTGACTCATTTCGAGAATAATAGCTGCTTGGCATATAGCAACTACATCGATGGTGACCATGCATTCTTTTCTTCGGTTATCCGTGGGAGCATTGCCCCCACGGTTGACAGCACGGTATAAAAGATAACACCCACGCTGTGTATTGTAATCCCATGAGCTTGTCCACTGTGTAATAATCCAGTTTTTTTATGAACTGTTCCTAAATAAGATATGTATCTTGAAACAGTTATCTTTATTGCTTACTGTAAAACAGCAGTTTAAATAGGTTAGATTTTTTGTCACACTGAAATTTTTAAGAATATGCCAGTTAGAAAACCAGACAATGAAAAACGTATTTAAATTTCGAATTATGAACTCTTTAGGAAGCTGTGAGATGTGTAATGAATTCATATGACATTTTTGTCTTTTTTTTGTCTTTTTGCTTCGCACGGTTTGTGCATTTAGCCAGTGTCAAGTAATTTTTAAATTTTCGATCAAGTAAATGGCCCGTTATAGGCACGAAGTTACAAAAATGTCATAGTCAGTCAAGTCAAAATTATTGTAAAGTGGTAGTAACTTTACAACAACCTAACTAGGAGTTTTGGTGGGAACACGAAAAGTCCACGTTAGTCACTTATTTTCACTTATGGTTAGAAAGGGTGTGACTACGGAGATGACGACTAATAGAGAAGTGTGGAAGAAAAAGACATGTTGCGCCGACCCCAAATAAATTGGGATAAGGGCAGGAGAATGATGAGTCACTTAATTTCACCTTCACTTCACTTGTGCACTCACACGTAACTAAATTGCATAATTCTCTACCAAAATTATACAATTTAATTCGCTATTTCACGAAATTTCATGAAAATGAAAATTGGTGCGACATGTTCCAACGCGATCCCGCCAAAAACTCCCATTTTTTGTCTTTACAAAGCGGCGGCAATTTAAGTGTCCGTCGTACTTCGAAATGGATGTGACTAGGGATTCGCTCAATCATTTATTACGATTTTCGTTGCGGACAATGTTACGATAGCCTTCGATTAGAACTCCATGACGAAGCCCCATCACGTGTCACTGTTTACGACTGGTTTAATAACTTTAACCGTGGTCGAATTAATACATACTTACTGATGATTCGCGAGAAGGGCGTCCTTCTACGGTGACTAATGAAGATAACGTGAGTGAATAATGGAAACTGATAGAAGGGTGACATATCAACAGATTCGGCAAGCTGTAGGCATTGGTATGAGTCAAGTACAAAAAGACTTACATGAACATTTAGACATCAGAAAGCTTTGTAGCTCACAGATGAAAAAGTACCGCATAATTTGACGGAAGATTTAAAAAGCCGTCGTTTAGATTGGTGTCGCTTAATAAATAATAATAAAATAAAATACGATTATTTCAGACATACCTAATTAAAATTGTCCATATAATGTTAGTATCAGAGGTCTTAAAAACTATGTTAGTATTGCAGCAGTGACGAATGAATTCTCATAAAAAATCAAAATTAAAAAAACATAACATCATATCATTTCGTCACGTGAAGTCAAATAAGCTTCCCCAGCACTGCAGACTCCGGCCTATCTGAGGGGCAATTCTACTAATTTTAAAACGTTCACAGTCTGATCTCAGTGTCAATATGTCAAAAATACCTCGATTTTTCATACATATTTGACATTTGCTTGTCGCTGAGATGATACTGCGACTAGATTTTGAACGGTTTTAATTACGAGAATTGGCCTTCTGATATCATCTTCAGAATTCCGTTGGGGCGGATCCTACACATCAGAGATGCCGCTATTTACCCATTATCTTAATGCATCAGAAAGTATGACGGAGGTGACTCGAATGCTGTATAAGACATCGTCACAGGTGATCAAAGTTGGATATATTGTTACGAACCCGACACGAAAAGTCTGCACGATGGATGTTTGGTTCCATTTGAAGATGTGTCGATAAAAGTAAAGAACGGCAGAAGTCAAGGGCTGGTTGCCTCATTCTTCGGACAGTCATTTCGCAAACAATGGTCCTAGAAGATAAAAACACTGTTACTGCAGATTGGTATACCAATCATTGTTTACCAGTTGTCTTGTTAGTAGCAGAGATTTCAACTTGTTAGGTCCGCCCGTTCCTCAGAAAATCGGTGGTGACACACGAACAGACAGACGGATAAGAGAGTGATCTTGTAAGGGTTTCTTTTTTTACCTTTGAGGTAAAGAACCCTAAAAAAGGAATCCTTTTCGAATTTATATCAGATATTGAGGTCTATGGTCCCTAATAAGTGTTTAAAAAATGTAGTGACAGCCTCTGAATTTTTCAGGCATCTTCATGGAACCTTGGACCTTATGCTATATGGAAATAATATCCATAACCTCATTTTGAGTACGAATAATCGTTGCAGAAGCCATATAAAAAATCCTATGAGTACGAAATACTACGCATTTTGATACGAGATTTTCTTAGTAGTTTCTTCTTCAATTCTTGAATAACTCAAATATCCCTACATTGTGTTGATGTGTTTAAACGGTTTACAACGGCAGCTGCTCTGGTGTCTAATTGAACAACTTCGGGACAATTGAAAAGTGTGGTAAGCTTACAACTTTATTAAATAGTTATTTTAATTTGAGTCAACCTCTACGCTAAGGTCTACGCCAAGGCCTACGGCAGCGACTACGCTAGCGGCTCCGTCAAGGCCTACGACAGCGACTACGCTTGCGGCTACGCCAGCGACCCTCTACGCAGAGGCAACACTTCCACAGTGTGCTCGACGTCAAAAGCGTTGACGCTACGGTTTGGAGATAACAACGTGTTTTAATCATTAATTTGCTGTCCCTTTCTCATAGCTAAAATGCTACAAATCCATTTATAGAAATCATCTAACAATTTTCATAAAATATAAAAGTGTCTTTGTTAATGGACCCTGTGGCTGACCGTGCCAATTACAACAATATTAACAAATGGACCATGTATTTTTTTAATTATCGTTTTTATTTTGTTTTTTATTTATTATTTCCCTATGTAGAATCATTGTAGACCTTGGACGTAGGACGCGCAAGAAATGATTATAGTGATCACATATAATTTATAATTTATTTATATATTTCAAAAAGTGTGGTACAGTCTGTTACAGTAAATATAATTTTAGAACTTATTTGAATCTGGCGTCCTAGCTAGGTTACATGGTAACCTGTAATAAGATTCGCCAGCCCAGGTTCCCACAGGGGTATAAACATTTTAATAGCCTGCTTAGGACTATAAGGTACAAACGCATTTAACTTATACTACGAGTAGGTGTGATGTGTGTGTAAACGGAAGTGAAAGAGTTGAGTTGAGTTTAGATACGGAGTATTACAGAAGTCATTACGATTGTGAAGTGAGCAGAAATTCAGTGTCGTCGTAGTTTAAAGTGGTCAAAAAGTCTGTTATCTGTTTTTTACACATTTCGTAAGAGGATTGATGTAAAGGGATAGTTTTTTTATTCTATTATATATAAATGGCTAAGATAGTAAAATAAACGTTTAGTAAAAGCAAAGCGTGGAAGGTTTTTTTTTTTGTTGGGTTGATGATTTCCAATCATCAAATGACTTCTCCCGCTCGCGTAGAAGGGCGTGTCATACTTTTACTGACTAAAACCCACCCATGTTCCCTCAGTAGCTTGTATGCCCTGGCATACGAGCTACTGAGGGAACACGGGTGGGTTTTCCCGGGTTAACCCGCACCCCTGGCAGAACGTGTGAAGGGTACCTACTTAGCAAATTTCGTTCTTTCGCCTAAGTAAGGATTGAGTTTGTGTAAAAGGAGTTTGTGTGTGTTGTTGTAATAAAGTGTTGAGAATGAATGTTTGCCGGACCGTTAGAACTTTGAATTTTTGTACAGATCAAAGGTTGGGAAGACCATTGGTCGGAAAGTAGCAACCTTAAGAATGGCTCGCTTAGCCACTTCCAAAGATTTGAGTGTAGTTTTAGCAGCTCCACCCCAAATACTAATACAGTACGAAATCACTGACTGACACATGGCAAGATACACGGTGCGTATCACATAAGTATTGGCAATGTGTCTGAGTGTTTTAAAAATATATATTAGTATACGAATTCGAGCTGTAAGGTGGGTGATATATGTGCTTTGAAGTTAAGGTGTTTGTCTAGGATAATGCCGAGGTATTTAGTCGTGTCAGTAGAGAAAATTGTAGGACAGTTGCAAGTAGCCAAATTGGCTTGGCAGGTGTGAACTTTTAGAGTGATGGGTGTCAAGGGTTGCGTAGTGGAGTTTAGAGAGAATGTTATGAGTTTAGTTTTATTCGTGTTTAGCGTGAGTGAGAGATAAGCCATCCGTATATTATTTCAAGTCCAGTTCGAGCAGTTGCTTTCAGTCCAGCCCATGATTCATCATGAAAGGTAATTGCAGTATCGTCGGCAAACGAGATAACGTTACCCGAGCTCAGGTGCATGTTGCACAGGTCGTCTATGAACACCAGGAACAAAGTAGGGCCTAAACACTACCTTGAGGTACTCCGAACGAAATAGATAGCTCTAAAGCAAACGTCGATTTTGACTACGGTCTGAAAGAACATAGTTAGTACTTAGGCTAGTAGAATCTTCTTAGTAGTATTAACATAATCAGCCCCTTATTCCAATGCCGGGACACAGACGACCTCCCTGCGAGAAGGAGTGGGCCGTTAACCAGCACGCGGATATCGTGCTGGTTGGTAGATGACATATGTCTTGATTTTTTTTTGGTTCTAGGACATGCCGTTTTCCTCACGATGTTTTCCTTTACAATTTTGAGCGCAGTGGTGATTAAATCATTTACACAAAGTAAAGCGCCTGTCTGGATTCGAACCAACGACCTACAACTCGTAAGTCGCGGCCGTTACCCCTGGGGCATCATTACTCCCCGTCGTGAATTCTCTTAGTGGCAATCGCCAAATTGCAAGTTTTCAGGAAAAAAAAAACTGGTTTTTGACGCTTCCTTGCCAGTTACTACAAGCCTTAAGGGGACACTTTGCGCGGGCTCGAACTCACTGGTGGGCCTGGCTGAAAATAACGCTGTCGCACCAGGCTTCGTATACGACAGAGATAGTATCAGTCGTGAGCAGTTAGACGCTAGTCTACACGCACAACGTTATTGAGTGAGATGCAGGAGCAGTTTTGGCAAAAAAATCGCGAAAAATTTAAGAAAAGTCCTTCAGAAGATCGGGTTTTATGAAAAAACCACTGCATAAATCAATGACCAATAAAGTTTATTAAATTTATTGTTAATTGAACTTTGTCGGTACCGTCTTGGTTTTCGAGATTTTACACTCCTTTTATTACTTAAACACGCTCAAAGTTAGGTTAAATTAGCAAGAAAAACGAATCTTTGTTGGCTCATAACTTTTTAATGGCTTTTTATTTTAGTATTCTGTTTCCGTACAGACAATAATAATAACGAGACAAAACCATACCATGTTTAATTTTTGATGTACATAGTCAAACAGTGGAGGAAAACCCTCCCGAAGTTTGTATGGAAGAAATGTGGACAAGTGTCACCTTAAGAGCGTTCATCCCACGTGGTCTGGCGACAACGCATTTATCGTAGTTTTTCGTGATTATTTCATAATATACAAACAAAAATATCTACAATTTTTTTCAGCCAAGCACTAGAAAATTGGTATTTATTGGTTTTAAAAATTTACTATTTAATCAAAACATTTAATCGTTGTAAGTAGATAATGCAAATAGAAAATAATGATACCTATGTCGATTTTTAAGTAAATACCAAAATAACTTTAAAAAATTGCTTGGCTGAAAAAAAAACTTTTGTTTGTATTTAATGAAATAAACACGAAAAACCGCTATAAATACGGGCTGGCAGTTGCCAGCCCGCATGGGTGAACGCTCAGATTTAATAGAGCTATGTGCACGCGTACGGTCCTCAGGTTCGCTTGATTAGACCGCTTATTTATTCAGTAAAAAGTATCTATTCGTTAAAAACTAGCTCACAATTAACATCAATTTAGTTTACAACTTTCTTCTGAAGATATCATTTTCTATTAGAAAGTAACAGCTAGCGCCACGCTGTGTCAGTTAACGGAACTAGAATAATCAGTATGAGACTTGTACACGAGCCGCTATTCACCTCGTGATAAACTGGAAAAGTCTGACTGGTAGAACACAGATGGCGCTGCCATCACAAGAGTAACCATATGGGGTGCTATCAATGTAACACAGGGCGTCTCCACCAGATGTCACCGACCGCGGGAATCTAATGCGCAGCTTGATATCGTACAAAATGCGTGGTATATACAAAGTCACGCTTCCGCCTACACGCCGCGAGTGAGTTAGGTATCCGACTGGTATGATACCGGCCGACGCTCGCTGCGGACGTACGGACTGATCCACACCGACGGGTATCGACGGAATGTGCACATTCTGACGATATAATAATACCTACTTCATGAACATTTTAAAAGTGAAATATAAATACTGGACATTTTCTCTGTTACGATTTATGAATTGTATGTGCAAATAGACTGGGAATGTTTGTTCTTCACAATCTTGGAGCGGTATCTGGAGACTGGTAAGTGTTCCATTTCTTATTGTGATAAGTCGTTGGTTATTTACATTATGAATTATGGCCATAATTTGCTCATTTCGTTGTTAGAGCCAACAGAGGATGTTCTTCAATTAAATGTAACAGGTACCCTCTTAATTATTATTTGAGAACTCACGCACCGAGCGTTTAATTTAGGAGATCTATGTACGCATGCTTAATTTGCTAATATGTGGATCATAAAATGTGTGTAAATAATAGAAGTTTATTTTTTATTTATTAAACAGTAGCTCAGTTTAAGCTTAGTTTTAGTAACCAATATAGTGTAGTCTTCTTAAATATTTTATACCTAGTGCAGTACTTATAAAATATGGGATTAATTAAATTAAAACACAATTCATTTAGACACACACATAAGTATGTATTATTAAAAGGAGGTAGACATCCAAAAGTTATAGTTTTTAAAACTTATCTGATACAGTACCTACCTGCACCAGTACCTTTTTGTAGGTACCTACTAGCTAGAGTAGCACAGGAAGTGTGCAATATATTAGAAATGTCTGTATGTAGTACTTAGTTATATCCTGTACTGACTAGCGTGTTCCTAGAATTACCTTATCTTGTCCTTATTAAATCATTTTCAAATGAAGATATAGGTACAGACACTCACCGTATAGAATGTGGCGTTCTCCTAGACTAGCCTTTATTTCACTATCCAATCACATTTTAACTATTCCGTGGGTGTCTCGTTTATTCAAATGATATTCTTGCAACTCTCTAAGCGTTGGATGCCCGAGGGTGGAGACTTGTATTTACTAGGTGCAAAATCACTGACGCTAAGAAAGGAATTTCCTTTTCTAAAAGGAGTTCCCGTCAGACCTATTTCAATAGAACCGTCTGAAACTGCGCAAAATCCGGTTGACACGGATATAATAAACATTTGGTTGCTTATGAATAAAACAGCTGTTATAACTAAGATGGCGCAATGTTCTTGCTCAGTTCATGTACCTAGCTAGTTAGGCCGCGTGACCAATTGACAAGCACGCCAGATGTACCAAATTATTATAAAACACCCGAACCTTTGTTCAATAATACGGTATTCAAAGTGACGAAATCGGATAATAACGTTCTCCAGAAATAATTGTAGTACCTACCTTCCTATAAATTAAACGGAAAAAGCACGGCGATTTCACAACTCTATAAATTGAGGGCTTATTTGTTAACGTGTCTCGACCTGTGTTGCACTTTTCGCATCTTGCCGGAGAACGGTCGGGAAATGTACAAAATCCAATAAAATGAGCAACGTCGATCCAGAGAGGATATGGGAAATATTCCGCATTGGATCTTAAAATCGAAACGTGAAAAAAAGCTGTTCCATTTTACCTACATTTCAGTTGCAAGACAGTTTTGCTAGCTTGTCATTTTTAGGGTTTTTTAGCTATCTATGGTATGTAAACTGTGTTTCACGCCCTTGGTGTTCACGCCCCATCATCAACAGCAAGTAGGTAGGTCATCGTCTCGGTCTCAGTATATATCTAGTAGGTAGGTTAAGGAAATGGACCCAGCTGGTCATCATTTTAAATCAGATCAAATCAAATATTTGATTTTATTTCACACAAACCTGCATGGGCACTTATGAAACGTCAGAAGCTAGGTGCACGGTTCTAATTTGTCGCTTCCTATGGAGAAAAGCCGACAAGAAACTCCACCGTTATCTGTTTTAAAAATAATTGGTTTTTACAATGTTTTCAAATTGATAATAGATATGGGAGGACAATGCAGGCCTGTCAATAAGTACCAGGTACTTAGAGGAAGGAAAATAAAGAATAGAAAATCGTCTACAAATCTACAGCAAGTAATACTCGATTGGGTTGTTAGGATAGCAGAGGAGTTGTTAGGATAGCAAAGGAGTTGTTAACAACTCCTCTGCTATCCAGCAGAGGAGTTGTTACCTCTTTATCGGCTGTTACTGCTGCTGATCTATGTTTATTGACTCTGGCTGTTAGGTTTCTATGGCTCTATGGCTTATATGGCATTTGACCTCTAATCACAGATTACATAATCTTTACGTCGCCTACTTGCCCAAAAGGAAGAACTTAGAAGTTGGAATAATTTTCAAGCCTACTTTTAAGTTTTGCCATATTTTATTAGCAGGATTGAAGCTTTTTTGAACTCACTACCTCACTACATTTTATTCTAAACTCATAGGTAGATAAGTTTCTACGGTTCCACCATAACGCTGCTCAAAGTCACACTTGTGCATAACTCCAGCTTCCTCATATCATCATCATCATCATCATCATTTCAGCCGAAAGACGTCCACTGCTGGAAATAGGCCTCCCTCAAAAAGTGGGTTTTACCATAATCGCCACGCTTGGTAGGCGGGTTGGCAATCGCAGTATGGTGATAAATTGCATAGAGAACGCTGCCCATTCTCTAGTAGGTTCCCTTAGTCGCCTTTTACGACACCCACGGGAAGAAATGGGATGGTGCTATTCTTTACGTCCGGCACCACACGGTACAATATGTGCTTCCTCATATGTGATAGGCATAATCTGCCTATAACGTTTCCACAGACACACGCCTCCTCTCTGTAAGAGGGTGAGCGCAATCATCCACCACGTGGCCCAGTGCGGGTTGCTGGATGTCACTTGTCTTCGAATTTGACATACCGGTTTCCTCATAATGTTTTCCTTCACCGTAAGAGCACTGGTGATGAAATAAATTACACTAAGTAATGTGCGTGCCTAGCAGGGTTCGAACACTTCGAACCCACGATCTACGACAGCCATTACCACTGGGCCACCAATGCTCGGTGAATACCGTCAACTTATTTCTGAAAGTCAAATGGATTGATACTGGACCATAGAGTAGATAGGATAGAATAGAGGCAAAATCATTGTCATCACGTTATCACCATCCTCTACTGATTTCATATGAATTCCAATTTATCTCTAGCAACTGCCATCTTAGCAAGGCGGGGTCGGGGTAGACCACGTAGTACATGGTGGGACGAGCCGAAACGGTTCCGTCAAAATTGGAAGGAGGACGCGCGAAAGATTGAAGGAGTGGTGGCGTATGCCCAGGACAGGGACAGCGTAGGCTATAGAAAAAAAAACTGCCAACTCAGTATTCAGTTTCTTTTTAGCCATCGTCCACCACACAATGCATTTATTGCTTTCTGGTCTTCCTCCATATTCTTAATAGATAATACTCATAATTCTCCTCACGATTTTTCTCTCACTCACGCTGCATCAAAAACCCATACCATGACAACACATTTTCATTACCTACATCCGACATTTTAAAATTTCGCTTTACAATTTCTGCTTGCAGGAACGAAATTAAGTTTAGTTCAAAGGTCTACGAACTCAATTTACCGCCAACGAGATTCAATAGAACCGCAGACTGGAAGCCTTCCTACATTGCACATGATTTTAGCAAATAATAAAGAGCTAACCTAGCCAGTTTGTGGATAATAGGGTTATCCCACATGCACTCATTAATAAGCCAAGCTTTGGTTTATACACAGAATTATGATATTTAATGAGGGCGTTACGGAAAAGCTTAATTTACGGCTAAAACAAATTGCACATCATAATCTTTAAAACCAGGGTTGGCGATGATTTGATTAAGTGATCGTAATAAAATTAAAATTGTATTTTAACCGCAAAGAATACAGAAACCAGCCGAAAATTTAAATGCAACAAGATGTCTGAAAGAAAACTAGATACTGTAAAGCATTTCAATGAATATTCCGTTTGCGGCAAGATAACCAAAGCAGTATGAAGACTTTGTAATAAATAATGATTAATGGGTTCAGTAGCTACATTCAAGAATAAGAACTCGACTCCAGTAATAACAAAAAAAATATAATTATACTCTTTTTCCCTTTCACACAATTATGTGGTGATCAAAATTACCCAAAAAGTTGATTTCGCGCACGGCGCTTAGCTATGGCTAATGTTGATTTTCTGTTTTAATTAGTTATCCGTAAGAGGTTATAAATAAAACGATGGTTTTATTTATAACCTCTCGAAAATTATTATTAAAATCAAAAAAGTCCGATTTGAGCTCAAAAAGTCCGACTTATGAACGATTACCAATTTTCAGCTTGAATAGGTATCACGAAACGTAGGTACTTATATTGCTTTTAGAAAGCAGTAGCTACGTACTACCAAGTCACGACAATGATATAATATTATTGTAGTACCTACATCGAAGAAGGTTCTTGAATACCTACAAACGTAAACTTTGTTGTAAGAAACATAATATAGCTAGCTATCACAAAATAAACACCCATTATAACCGTCCCAACTATGTCATGTTTTAATCAACTACAGAGGAATAGCAACTGACTAATTAATACAACCTCCTTTAGTTTCTCCCTACCTCACTGCTAAAGTTATAGTAAAAAAAAGTTGTTTTTATTCAATACTATTGTTATGTAAGTCGCGTCATCGATTATCAACGGTAGGTTTGGCTCATCAGTTACACGATGTAATTAATAATCGGCATGATAGCCGTTACATACCGGAATTTCGCATTCAAAAGATACTATCTGAGACTTTTAATATTTACTTGCCAGTGATGTAAATAACTTCTGTGTATTTTCAGCCTTAGTTGCATGTTGAGAGCTCTTCGCTTCGGCCCAGTTTGAAACTGCAATCTCGATGAAATGCATTTTCCTTTGCGAATTCCTGTTAAAATAGACCTCTACTATCCCATCATATACCGTCAGTACCCTGTTAGTTAATTACTGGTCGCTGTTGCTCGCCGGTGTTGCGGTTAGGGTAGGTAGTGTGTTTGCTAGCAATCTGCACTGAAAGGTTTGTCCCCAGGAAAAGCAATGGCCTCTACATTTAGCTTGCCACAATCTGTTCGTAGTTGTGCCACTTTTGGGGTTCCATGCTTGCTTTTCGAACATTTTCAGTCCAATGTTCCTCACGTGGTTTTGTACCAACGTCACTCCATATTTGATGAACAGGTGACGTCGTGTGAAAACTGTTAAAAATCAGCAAAAACACGCAACGTATGTGACATCATCATCATTTCAGCCGAAAGACGTCCACTGCCTCCCAAAATTTGGGAGGGTTTGCCATAATTGCCACGCTTGGCAGGCGGGTTGGCGATCGCAGTATGGTGGTAAAATGCATAGAGAACGCTGCTGCCCATTCTCTAGGAAATCCCTTAGTCGCCTCTTACGACAACCCACGGGAAGAGATGGGATGATGCTATTCTTTACGTCCGGCACCACCATGCCATGCCATTTCATAATACTTACTCATGATAATAGTCCGGATTTTCTTACTTACCGCAAACTTAAGTAACAAGATCTTCTTTCTTTTCCCGTCTGTTAAAAACATTAATTACTTGGCCAAATAATACCCGAACTCATACAGGTATTGTAACCATTGATTGTAACCACAAAACACACAAAATACGATCTAGTTTTGAAGTCGGTTAAAAGAACATAATATAATTATTCCTCAGTACAATTCTCGATGACCTCAGTGGAGCTTCCCAAAGAGTGGGTCTTAAAATGAACATGGACAAGACAAAGGTCATGTTCAATGCCCAAGTAACACCCACTCTCATAACGGTAGGAGGTGCTGTATACGAAGTTGTGGATGAGTATGTTTACCTAGGACAAACTGTTCAGTTAGGTAGGTCCAGCTTCGAAAAAGAGGTCAATCGTCGAAACCGACTCGGCAGCTCGGGCAGCGTTCGGGAAGTTACGCAATGTCTTCTCTTGGAGAGGGCTATGCTTGGAGTTTCCCTACGCGATCCTATCGGGAATAAAAAGATCCGCAGGAGACTCAAGGTAACTGACATAGCCCGAAGAATTGCCAATTTTAAGGGTACACTAGTCGCGGGCTCGAACTAACTTCTGGGCCTGGCTAAAAAGCACGCTGTCTCACCAGGCTTCGTGTCCGACAGAGGTAGTATCAGTGATGAGCAGTTAGACGATAGTCTACACGCACAACATTATTGAGTGAGCTGCAGGATCAGTTATAGCAAAACAGGCGCGTAAAAATTAAGAAAAGTCCTTCGGAAGATCGGTTTTTCTGAAAAAACCACTCCATAAATCAATGATCAATTACGTTTATTCAACTTTTTTATAATTGAGGTTTGTCGGTACCGACTTGGTTTTCGAGATTTTACACTCCTATTATTACTTAAACACGCTCAAAGTTAGGTTAAAATAGCAAGAAAAACGCATCTTTGTTGGCTCATAACTTTTTAATGGCTTTTTATTTTAGTATTCTGTTTCCTTACAGATAATATTAATAATATTCAGATGTCAATGTATACGCTTTTATAATAAACTTCCAAGCCATGTTCAAGATCTAAGTCTCAATAAATTTAAATCATTCATCAAACGTAAGTTGTGCCTGAAAGCCTTTTATACCGTTAAAGATTATATTGAGGACAAAAAAGCTTGGGATTGACCTGCTCCAATTTTGTATACCGAATGTTGTTTTTTCTTTGTTTTTCTCTTTGACATTTGATTATTATTATATACACTTTGACATGAATATTTACTTTGAGAAGTATAATATTATTTTTGCTTTAATTATTGTGAATGTGAGGACTATGTGGTATTTTTGTTTTCGTGTTTCGTCTCTTTCTCAGTTCGTTTTTAATGTTAATCTGGCAGTTTGAGTACTTTATGCGGCCTACCCAAATGTCCTTTCTTAAGTATTGTTCGTCAAATCGTTGAGCTCCTCAAGTTCTGAGTTGAGCCGTATGATTACTGATACATGCGTGCACTGAATGGACAGGTCCACTCAACCTGTGTTGTTCTTTCCTCAAAAGACCATTTCAGACACCAATCCACATGGTCTTCACATGATCTGACCAAGATTATGTCTGGACTTTAAAAGAGACTGTGACCTCTGAGTTTGTTTCGGCCTTTCTTCTCAGAGTAGTCAGATAGGAAACGCCGACCTCATCTAGTTTAAAAAATATGATTGACGTGTAGAAGTGTTTGTACAAACCTACTTACAGAAATAAAATCATTTATCATTTAATGAGATAAAACCATACCATGTTAAATTTTTGATGTACATAGTCAAACAGTGGAGTAAAACCCTCACGAAATTTGTATGGAAAAAATGTGGAAAAGTGTCACCTTAAGTGACAGGGGGCAGAGCACATTGCTCGCAGAACAGATGGCCGATGGCGCCGAAAGGTTCTGGAGTGGCGACCGCGTACCGGAAAACGTAAAGTTGGAAGGCCTACCACAAGGTGGACCTTGTGAGGGCCGCAGGAGTCGGCTGGATGCGAGAAGCATAGAACCGGCCGAAGTGGCGGAGCTTGGGGGAGGCCTATGTCCAGCAGTGGACGTCTTTCGGCTGAAATGATGAAGATGATGATGATTCTGCCAAGAGACTTTTTATGTACAAAATGGAAGTGAGTTCAGTATTCAAAATAAGCGAAAGCTTATATTGTTTAAATAAAATAAAAGTACTACATCCACAAAATGTGTCTGATAGCTATCTGTCGATACTGTAGTTGACGTAATTACATCGCAGCGTAGCGGCAGACTTACGAGTATAATAAACAAAAACACGGTTCCGTCGATCGGCAGATTCGCAATATGTCTTTATTTAATAGTTTTCAAATCAGGGTGCTTACTCTCGAATATAATTCCGATAGATCGACATTGGAATTGTCAGTCAAACGTCAGGGATTGGCTAGACTCAGTCCCCCTTATTACAGAACAAGGTTTTTCTTTAGGTATGGTTTAAACCGTCGAGCCTGTTTTTTAAATAAGAACCTAACTGAAATCGAAATACAGCTCCTTTTATAAAACTGACAAGTTAGTCCAGTGCTAAATTGTCAGTTTTGTAAAAGGAGCTATAATTCTATTTCAGTTCTAAGTTCTTATTTCAAAAACAGGCTCGGTGGTTTAAACCATACCTAAAGAAAAACCTTGTTTTGTAATAAGGGGGAGAGTCCAGCCAATCCCTGACGCTTAACTGATAATTCCAATGTCGATCTATCGGAATTATATTCCAGTGTAAGCACCCAGGACTGACTGATCGCTTAACCGCGAAGATATAGAAAACTATTTGCCATGCTACAAGGTAAGTATATACACACTTAACTACGTTTCTCTTCAGCAGGACTAAATTTGCGTAACTATAAACACCCTAATTGCGTAACTCACGATTAATCATAATCAGTTTCATTTTGACAGTTCAACAATATTCATTGCGTTATTTACGTTGTTGAGCTGACACATTTTTCGAACATATAAAGCAATGGTTTAACAATCTGTTTAAAAACTAAACAGATTATGATTAATCGTAAGTTACGCAACTACGGTGCAGTAACTAGCTGTTGCCCACGATTTCATAGCGTGAGGTTCCAAATTTGAGAAGTTTTGCTCTTTATCCTTGAAGTATGATATTAATTCCTTCAGAGATAGAGTTGAGAACTCCTCAATGCACAGTGGTTAAGCGCTTGACCACTGCGCTGCGTGTCGCGGGTTCGATTCCCGCACGGAACAAATATTTGTATGAACTACAAGTAGTTGTTCCGGATCTGGCTGTTTGTGTATGTGAGTTTATATGTTTGTAAACGCACCCCCAATACAGGAGAAATTCCTAGTGTGGGGCAACGTTTACTACAAAAAAAAAAAACTTCTATACACACTTTCATCCCCTATTTAGGTACTATAACGTTTTCTTCTACATAGAAACCTAAATGTTTCATATTTATACCTTCAACTTTGAAAATGACAGGATAACCCTTTTTAAGTTGGAATAACCAGAAATATTTTTACAGCGGGCCTACATCACAAAAAGAACTTATTTGCCAAATATCAAGTCTGTAATAGGTGTCAGTCAGTCAGCAAGTGAACGAGTGAGTAGTATTCCGCTTTTAAGTGCATAGATAGGTAAAGTCATGCTGAAATATACACAGCAGAATTAAAAAAAAATACAATGTTGAATCCAATTAAATACGAAAAATACCCACGCATTAATACCGGCCAGTCCTAACTGTCTCTCTCCACAGCAAAGGTCTCTGCTCACCCAGAGAAGGAATGAGGATTGACCACTGACATGCTTACTGCATATTAGGTTTCTTTAGTGCAGGTTCCCTAGAATATTTCCAGTCATTGGCGATGACAATCAAAACTGAACTTTAAAGACAAAAAACCGAAAAGTAAAAAAATAATAAACTAGCTTTGTCCAACCCCAATAACTAAGTTCGGAAGGCGGTGACATATAATTAGATACATTTCCAAAGTCACCGACTTCCGAACTTAGTTATTGGGGTTGGACAAAGCTAGTTTATTATTTTTTTACTTTTCGGTTTTTCGGCGGTTTAATTTTTTTATTAAAAAGTTTTTATTTTATAATTTTTTGTGGCTATAATCTACTAATTACTTTTTGTAATACACAACTCAGTATTAAAATCTGTGAGTAAACAATCAATCATCCCCTGTTTTCTTACCCTTAGGGTTGGAATTTTTCTTTGAAATTTATATGGGACCAACTTCGGGGTATACCCTTTCCAATAAAAAAGGAATTATCAAAATCGGACCATTCTGTAAAAAGTTATGCGTGGTCATAAATAAAAAAAAAAAAAAAGATACGCGTCGTATTGAGTAACCTCCTCCGTTTTTTCGTCGGTTCAAAAAGTACAAGTTACATAAACTATCAAGAGAAATCAGAATACAATTAACTAATTCAGTACCCAAACCTATCAATTAAAATTAGCATTGAGTAGCTGTTAAGTTAATGCTTAACACTCCACCACACGATTTGCTGTTTCCAATAAATCTTATATTTTAAATCATAAATCGAAATATCCGATTAACCAATTTTGATACCCGGAAAACCATGTTACAGTGTAAGTTATTCCTGCTGAATATAATAAGCTAAAAACCATAGGTCTGAACAAGGGTAATTAACTAATTACCAATTAGTACCTACAAGCTGGGCAGTTCCATGCAATATTAATTGTAAATAATAACGTGTGTCCGTGAAAAGCCAATGTTATTAGAGCTGCAACTCGATACGCTCGCAGTGCGTCGACGTTGACCGCGGCCGCAGCTAGCATTGTTAGTATTTCTTTCAGTACACCTATACAACCTATTTGGTTGGCAAGTTATGTGTTTTTAATCCATTTCCGGCTAATACTATAGCTATATTAGTGTGGCCAAGTGTGACTTCTGTCGTGGTTTGAATACACATAAGTTCGTTAGTTTCGCAATCAGATAGAATCCACTTATGTAGCTGTATGTAGTTTTTTTTTTTTTAAATTAAGGATTTTATAGGTACTTACATACTCAGCCTATAACGTTCCCACTGCTGGGACACAGGCCTCCTCTCAGTGAGAGGGAGTGGGCCGTAATCCACCACGCGGGCCCAGTGCAGGTTGGTAGATGTCACATGTCTTTGAATTTTTGGTTCTAGCACATGCCGGTTTCCTCACGATGTTTTCCTTCACCGTTTGAGAGCAGTGGTGATGAAATTATTTACACAAAGTAATGCGCCCGGCTGGGTTCGAACGCACGACCTACAACTCGTAAGTCGCGGCCGTTACCACTGGGCGACCACTGCTCTCTACTAGGTCCTCTATAGGTAGGTACTACCTATTAGTTAAAAGTTAAAAAACAAAATCAAGAAAGTTCAAGTGTCAAGACATCGCAAAGCGACGATGCTGATGCTTGACATTAAAAGAGATGAGTTTTCGAAGCGTTCTTAATCACAAATAGAATAACATCGACGACGCGACACTGATTCAATTTTGAGTGACACTACGCAGGAAATTGCCTGCGTTCGCGATGCTGGCTTGCTGTGGAAAATCGTGGAGAAAAATGAGCTACTCTATGGGCCAAATAAGGTTTGCCCGGACGGGGCCCATTATGAAAGTAACTGCTATTACTCGTATAAACCATGCAAAAGCTTTGACTTACAAGGAAACTGGTATTTTGACAGAACGTTGGTATGATTGGATTGTGGTCATGATGCTTAGAACACTAGGACATTGCTTACTTTGTTGTAAGCAATGTCCTAGTGTTCAACTTAAGCAACTATTTTGTGAAACTGAAGTTGTTGAATTTATTTTCACAGAAAGTATGTGTGTGTGTATTCAATTGTTGTATTTCATGGAAATATTATTATTAGGTACAGACTAGCTTTTGCCAGCGGCTTCGCCCGCACCGAACTTTCACCCCTATTTAACTCCCTTAGGGGTTACATTTCGTAAAATCCTTCCTTATTCCTTGTCTACATTATAAAGGGAACCTCTGTGCAAAATTTCGGCTTTTTGGTCCAAGGGTTTGGTCTGGGCATTGATGAGTCAGTCAGTCAGTCAGGACTTTTCTTTTTATTTATATAGATTCGGAAAGTATATCTTTTTACCGTGTGACCTTTCGATTTTATTAGTTTGTTTCTTAGACGCTGTTACATTTTGTAACACATAGAACTGAGTAGAAAATAATAGGATTACTGTGCAAAATAACCGTAGTAAATATTCAGGACCCAGTTTTCTTACAGACACAGAATATGTTTATATGTTTCAGATAACGTACTTCGAACCCGTGTAAGAAAATTCGTAAAAACAATGATAAAATTAATGAAAGAGACAAAATAATAAGTTAACAAATTGAAACCACTGACGCCATCGCAGACGATGCAGCGAAACTTAAGTAAATCTATTAGGTATTACAATAAACAAGTGCGTACCGCGTCCGTAACCAACTTCCTCGGCACTCGCGCCGACTTAAGTACTTTCTCGCAATAGTTGACGTTAAGTTAAGCCAAACATTGATTACAAGCAATATGGCCGGGACTCGCAAATCAATAACTTACATATACGAACAATGGATTATTACATTTCATCTTGATGCATTTATACATTTATTTATATTAAGATAATAAGCCACATTAAAGTTTATTTTAATTAGAAAGGGGCTTTTGGCTTTTGGTATGTAAAATAGGGATTGGTTGTCAAAATGTGCTCTACAGCTGACATTTGGATGAGTCACTGCCTTGCCCGCTGCGGGCCGCGACTAGGGAGCGCCCCTGGCCCCCACTCGCCTGCCTCGCTCCGCATTAAGCCGAAAACAAATATCACTTATGTTACTATAACAACGACATACTTATTTTAGACTAGTAAAAACTCTTTTGCGGAAAACGTGAACACTTTATTATGCGCAGACAAAAGCAAGGTCTCCAAGAACAGTTAATGACATAATATTGCAATTCAGTTATTAGCAAAATTGAGGGAGTGGAACAGGCTTAGCTGTTACCACTAAACGGGATTGACGAATAATTTCGTCCTCGTATTTTAGTCTAATTGTGAGTAACATTTGTAAGGCATACCAACCAATACATAATAGAAATCCGCTGTAAGACGTTCGTTCACCTCGAGGGAGATGGTCGGGTGCGGCGGGGGGTGCGGCCGCGGGGTGTGCGGGGGTTGGCTCGCTCCCAGTATATGGCACCGAACCACGCGACGAGCTTCCGGCGCCCTGCTATGCCTTACGCATTAGATTGGAGTAGATGTAAGTCCACATTGTCCACAGGAAAAACCAGCAATAAATTATAGGGGATGGCACATGTCAGCTAATGAGAGCCCATGAGTTCTTAACGCATGGTGGCAACAGCTTAATAAGTTCGAAACACATTTTTATTTATTTGATAGTGATAAAATTGAAAGCCTAAAAGCATGCTAAAAGCTTAGAAACTGCGCCAAAAGCCAGTACTTACGTTGAAAATAATAAAAAAATGCCAGCTCCAAGTTTGTTTTGCCACTTTCCATTTTAGTTCCGAGAGTGTAATAGCTTTCAAGCGTAATAGCCTTACATTAGTGATGTGTGTTGACAGCGGCGCCTCGCTTATCGATAGCCGAACAATAAAAGGTCAACCCTTGACCCGAGTGTCGACAATCGGAGCAATGCGTCCGCGCACTCTTCGCCGGAAATGTTCCATTAAATGAGACTTAAAACGTCAGCTCGGATGATGGATCACCAAGTTCGCCATCATACTGAGCACAGTCAGTTAATTTCCGATGTCATGTAACCATGCAAATAAATAAACTGTGTATGCCTTACTTAAGAGGCCGTACATGACATTTTTCCGATTTCGCTGATTTACGTGATTGTATGGACGGGATTTTACAATAAAATACTGTTATTCTACAAGTTTTAATGCACTATATGAAAGATAATTTCAATTATGATCTAACAAATGAGCTACTTTTTAATTTTTACCATTTGATTTATCATCCTCAAACCGGTGACTGTTTTGAGAACTTTGCTGTAAGAGAATATCACATATTTACGAATCGTATTAGCGTCGACGCGGTAAAAAAAAATACAATGTATTGTTGTGAAAGTGACCTATACAGTGTATGAATTACTTTTTACCACTTTCATATTTAAAACGTGCTAAAAAAATAATTAAATTTAGTCAAATTTTAAAGAAAATTGGCAATAAATTGTTTTTCATTTCGGCTACTCAGAACACTCATTCAATTACTCGTTAAAAAATAAAATCACAGCAATAAACTTGCGTGCAACATTTAAACATTTCCCGAAAAATAAATGCAAAAAATAAAAAGAATTATCAGTAAATCTTTGAAAACAACCAAATTCTAGAAAAAAAAAAAGGAAAAATTAAAAAGGAGCTCATTCACTAGATAATAATTGAAACGAGCTTTCATGTGGTACGTTAAAACTTATGGAAATGCAGTATTTTAACTGTAAAATTACGTCTTTAAAGTCAAGTACCTAATTAAGCGAAATCGACAAAATTTCGTATACGGCCTCTTAAATGTCGTAAGTGACTACGGCAGTGGTCATGCGACCACTCATCATCTGTGATTTAGGTAAGGTGGCTCATTATCTTTATGTTAATATGAGAACCTACAACTTTGTACCCCTTTTATGAAAATTACGCGGACTGAGAAGTATGAAATTTGGCATAGATAAACTTTACATGGAGGACTGCAGAAAGCTATTATTTTTATGTCATAAAGCATTAGAAATACATTAAATTAATACAAAAACATGGTCGGATTTCGACCACTGGGCGACCACTAGTTCATATTTAAACGATACAGGATTTCGCTTAGTTACCGTAATATACATGTACCTATATGTCAATCTAATTTGTAAAACAAATAATAAAAATTAAGAAAAAAACTTTCATTATTTAAGTACTACCTAAACATTTCATTAAAAAGAAATGTGTCCTGAAAGAAGTACCACAGCTTCAGCATTTTCACGAAACATTTCAAAAGTTCAGTACCTACATTGCAAGGAGGTTAAATAAGAAACTTATGTTTCAAATGGTATTGGCGTGGCGGAAAGTGTAAAATTGAGAAATGTCTGCAGTTGTGGAACGTTTCGCCGCTTTTCAGTTTGCGCCGGATATCAGATTGTAGAGGCCTAGGTAGTGTGGTGTGTGTCAAACAACGCCACAACACGTAGTCTTATCGTCACCGCTTGCTTGTTCGTTCCCGGAAGGGACTTCCGGCGCGCAAACCTCGCGTTCTGACTCACACGCCGCCGGCCAATAGCCACGCAGCTCATCGATATATTTGATATGAAATTAAATTGCAGGTTTAAATAAAAAACATAGAGTAAGTATCCTGATGATAATACATTCGGTCTAACATATATAATTCTGAAAGTGGATTATCTTGTAGGTTGTGTACTTAAATCAAACATAGGACGATATCGATGTGGAACCTCCTCTGTCTCACACCTATAGGAGATAAACTAGTTTTATCAGTAAGGACGGATGCGCGCAAAAAATTCAATAAATTGTAAGCCCCTTGCTTTATGCGGAAGTTCCCAGAAGATGTTGTATTTTTATAGTGAACTATTTATAGCGCTCGGCTCGCTCTCGCCACTGGCAGCCACTGCGATGGCGCATGCGCCAAGCGTCCAGAATGCACCGCGTTAGCTTTGTCACTCACTTTTTTTGTCCTTTTATGATGGCGCTTCAGACAAAAGGCACTCGGCGCTAAATTACAAACACGCATTCGTAGATTTTTTATAGAATTACTTTAATTACTGTGTGAATTTTCAAAGAAAAAAATGACAAAAATCAACAATTATTTTTTGAGAGTATACAAATAAACCACGTTACAAATCATGAATATTTGTAATTTCATACAAAATAAAGTTATTGCACAAACAGCCCAGTAAAACATAAGTTGTGCTCTTATACGGCAATCTAACTATTTACTCTGTTTAGTTTCATATAATTTGTAGATTTCTAAGCAATCTATATCAATTATAATAATGAGTACATGCGCGCTAGTTCGCGTCCCACGTCGCCCAAGGGCGTCGACCGTGGAACGGGGCTAGCCAGATATTCCTCGTGGAAGATAACACTGTCTATTTGGTGCCTATATTTACCTAAAGTGGCACAATACAAATAGAGCCGATAGTAAAGTATCAGCAGAGCGTTATTACAATTATTACTAATGATTGAGAAGTTCGATGGCTATACGAAAGGTAAAGTTGTTCCTTGCCAATGGTAATTTCGCACACACATATAAAACTAGGTTCGCCCGCGACGTCGACCCACCTCGTCGCATCCCATCGCCCGCGCTGTTATGTCGTTTTCGCTAAGCGTTCTTCCTAACTTTTTGTTCCTTTTGCTCGGCTCCTTGGTGTCGTAGCGTGATGTTAAATAACCGATAACCTCCCTTAAGAATTGGGTTATCAAATGCAAACAGAATTGTTGAAATCCGACTTGTAGTTCCAAAGATTTACCCCTTCATACAAACAAAAAAAACTTACACTAAAATAATATGCACTAAAATACATATTATTGCACCTGTCAGGTAAACTCGATAGCATAGTATCGTGATAACCTAAAAAAACCTGTTCCGTGTGGACGTAACAGAATAGCACCATCCCATTTCTTCCAGTGGATGTCGTAGAAGGCGACTAAGGAGCTTACTAGAGAATGGGCAGCAGTGTTCTCTATGCATTAAACCACCATACTGCGATCACCAACCCGCCTGCCAAGCGTAGCGATTATGGCAAAGCCCCCTTTTGGGGAAGACCTATGTCCAGCAGTAGACGGCTTTCGGCTGAATTGATGATGATGATGATGAACCTAAAAAATAGGTCGTAGCCTCAGGCTCACGTAGTTTTAATTTAAAAAGGAAAGTGCTTAATTAAAATGTAAGCTCAATACTAAATAGCTGTCCACTTCAAACTACTTACTCGGTAGCTGTTGATAAGACTGCGATCGATTTCTGAAAGACTTTCAAGAACGAATCTTAACTAATCTTTACTTTGCTCTACTGCTCGAGGATTCCACTGTTTTACCACAAGTAGCAACAAAAGAAAAACGTTGAAAGTGGAGAATTTTCTTTTAAAACTTTTCGCGAAGTCTTCCATATGGCGCGAAGTTTATTAAGAACACGGAGTTTGGAAGAAAATGTGTGGTTATTGTGTCGCAATTAGTCTACAAGGTACGAGCAAGCCAGCTACATCTCTATAAATAACAACATTCAAGTTATTTGCTCTCAATCAATCTAAGTGGGTTCCCTCTAACTGGCTCTATAGAAATAACTTATTTACCAGATGAAATAGTTTCTCTTTGAAGATACGTAAATATGGATGCAAATTTTCATGTCCGGAAATCTTAGCAATAATGAAATAAATTTATAATAGGTCTTTACCTATGAAATTGCCGTTTTGTATGAAAAAATTTAAACGAATTTTTTTCATGAATTTTTTATTTGTATTAATCGAAGTAATCACCCATGCAATCAATGCATCTTTGCCATCGCAGTGGCAGTTTATTGATGCCCTTCTTAAAGAAATCAGCTGGACGGGAGGCAACAAATTCTTCAAAGGCATTTTGTACTGCCTCTCGGGTATTAAATTTTTTTCCCGCCAAGAAGTTATCCAAATTCTGGAAAAAGTAGTAGTCTGTAGGCGCAAGGTCTGGTGAGTAGGGCGGATGACGGAGAGCTTCCAACCCCAGTTCTTGCAACTTGGAGACCATCTGCTGTGCAGTATGAGGTCGCGCGTTGTCGTGCAGGAGCAGCGGAGACGAGCGATTGACCAATGCTGGTTGGAGATACGCCAGCTTCTCCATCATTGTGTTCAGTTATTCACAGTACACATCTGCAGTAATGCTCACCCCGTTTGGTAAGAAGCTGTGATGAATCACACCGGCGCTAGACCACCAAACAGTGACCATTACTTTTCTAGGGGTAAGTTTTCGTTTAGGGCATTGTTTAGGTGCTGAACCAGGATCCAACCAACTTGCTGAGCGCTTACGGTTATCAAACAGAATCCATTTTTCATCGCAGGTAACAATGCGGTTCAAAATTCCTTCATTTGTGTGTCTGTTGAGCAGTGCAAGGCACGTCTCGACGCGTACTTCGCGCTGGCGATCATTGAGTTCGTGGGGCACCCATTTGTCAAGCTTTTTTACCTTGCTAATTTGACGCAAATGGACCAATATTGTTTTGACGCTAACGTCGAAAGCTGCTGCTAATTCAGCCGTAGATTGTGTATCATCAGCTTCCACAATCGCCTTTAATTCGTCATTGTCGACCAAAGTCTTCGGACGACCGCGAGGTTCATTTTTCAGGTCGAAATTTCCAGAACGGAAGCGAGCAAACCAATAACAGGTGGTGCGTTGGTTTGTAGTGTTAGCTCCGTAAACGTCGTTGATGTTGCGTGCCGCTTGTGCCGCGTTGCTGCCACGACGGTACTCATATTCCATAATTACTCGAATTTTTAACGTATCCATGATGACGAAAAAGATTGAAATGCGATGAAAATGTAACACTAATCAATAAAGAAATGACTACTTTTAGAAAAAAAAATCCATGTTTTTAAAATAAAATTAATTTGAAATTAGAATTCTTAGCCAAACAAAAATTATTTTGATTTGAAATGGCCAGTACTGCAGAACGGCAATTTCATAGGTAAAGACCTAATATAAACTGTAAATTTGATATCGGAATCACTTTTAAACGTCACATTACAAAAAATACCCTTCAGAAGAAACGGCGAAACAAACTCAAAGGTCAAGGTCTCTTAATACTAGGACATGGTCAGATCATGTGACGATCATGTAGATTAGTGTCTTAAATGGTCTAATGAGGAAAGAACCACACAGATTTGAGTTAACTTGCACGAGTCAAATTCAAAAGAGGTACTTAATTCATTTTCAAGGGTAGCCCTTGGCCTTGAAATGCAAATTTTCTTAAGTTTCTCTCAATTTGCAAGTCACTGCCAAATTGATTGTTGAACTAAATATTATTTGCAACCATGACACGTATGTATTTTCACCATTATGGAACACTTTTCAGAAGAAGGAACACGGGTGGGTTTTAGTCAGTAAAAGTCTGACACGCCACTTCCGCTCCACCCAGTGTGGGAGAAGTAATTTGATGATTTCCCATCCAAAACATATATAAGAAAATATGAATTCAGGCCACCTTAACGCATCCTCCTTTAGTGGTTCACTTAATCAATTCTCCCTAGAAAAAGTACCTATCCTGTATGTATTTTAATTTGGGGGCTGGAAAATTGTCTGTGAGTTAGCCACAAAGCTGCATCACAAATAATGTATTTAATTCTTTGTAAAATGCTGTGATTTTCTTTGCATTTGTAATGTGTTGCACAGCACGTTATTTTTTTAACTATCATGAAGATAGAAGCCGGATAGGATTTAACGTAGGAAAAGTAGCCGGTAAGCCGGAAAGTGTTACTAACAGTGTTACAACAACTGTTCATCTCCAATATGTAATAATTTTCCGGGGGGAATTTTCAAAAATGCTTTATTGTGCACTCTTTTGCTAATTATAGAACTCAGACATAGCCGGCTGTACGTTATCTCCAAGTCAAGGAATGGAGTAGACTGAAGTCGATTCAATAATCGATACTAAACTCTCAGAACTATTATTGTGTTTCACGTTGAAGTTTTATGTAGAAACACTTTTGTTCACCTAACTCAGTTTCAGGTTGTGGCCATCTGATAGAAAACCTCTTCTTTTTCTCCTTCTTAGCGTCTCGATAGCATACAGTCAGCCCAGAATTTGGCTACGAGCTTTACTTTTTCAACAGCGTCCATCAACTCCTGTAGCGTGCAGACAACAGTAGACGCCGGACAAAATATTAAGTGCCCCATTCTTTGTGAGACAGCACAATATTGACACTCCAGGGCGGGGTGCTTGGACAGGAAACCTCCCCGTGTGCCCGTGGGCTGGAGTTTCCCTTGGATACGTCTGGGGGAAAGGCCAGTCTCCGGGACGGTGCACCCTGGGATGCGGGCAATGTCACCCCATTGGGTACTGTGCCTAAGGGGTGTCGTTGCCCGTATGCTAATATCCTGTCGGCGGGACGCTCCAACGCGTGTATCTCTGCGCTCATGCAGAGACGCACAGCGGCGGAGTAAGAGCGGGCTCGGTGTGCACTCACCCTGCCACCGGGCAGGCAAGAAGGAGTGCTCTCCTTCTGCCACCGTTAATCTCGTAGCCCCGAAGATTGTCACGGTCATGTCTCTGACTTTTGACGGGGGTCGAGGGCCTTGGCTTAATCGCCCGGGCCGCGAGGAAGAATACCTCTATAAAAAATTACCCCAAACCTCCAAGCGGCGGCGCACCGTGAGGGAGGTTGGTAGCTTGACTAATGGGTAGCTAAATTAGTCTCGAGTGCGAACCACAATTTTTGAGACGATAGAATGATAATATACTCGTGGGAACAATCATGGAAAACAATCAAACTAAAAACAAAAACCAGGTAGAGGAGGAGAGTGGTGCGGGGTCGGAGTCCGATTCCGCATCGAGTGCTAAGGGCTCTGAAAAGAGCCCGGAGCATGCGGCGGTGGGCGCTTCGAGGAGGACGGAGTTCCTCAAGAAGCGCCCCAAACCAAAGGACGGCCAGGGGTCGTCGTCGGATGGCGGAATGGCCTCGACCCGAAAGCTCGGGAAGGTCTGTCGGAGCGGTGGGGTCCGGTTGGGCAGGGGCCTAACCACTAAGGATCCCGCCGAGCCGAGCGCCGAGGCGGCCCAGGCAGCTGAGCCAGCTGAAACAGAGGGGCAACGTTCTGGAGGGACCAGTAGCAGGGCCCTCTCAGAGTCGTCTGACGTTGAGCCAGACAACGCCGGCGGCTCTAACTCGGAGCG
This sequence comes from Polymixis flavicincta, assembly GCA_949987655.1. NCBI lineage: Eukaryota > Metazoa > Arthropoda > Insecta > Lepidoptera > Noctuidae > Polymixis > Polymixis flavicincta. The sequence continues at coordinate 24,714,726 of OX465171.1, read as the reverse complement.
TACGGCCAGGCTCGCGGAGGTTGTGGCTGCTGCAGTCAAGGGTGTGGCCTTGAAGAGGATTCAGGCCTCTAAAGGCAAGGCCATCACCGCAGCCATAGCCTCCATCATGGCGGCAGCGGAGGAGATATACTCCGGACCTCCGTCGGACGGTATGTCCGAGGTGAGGGCGGAGGTCGCCCGTTTGACGGCCGCCATGGAGTGTCTCCGCAAGGAGAACATGGAGCTCCGAGCGGACCTGGCCGGGCTCCGAGGAGCTGGCCCCAATGTGGTGCCTCAGAAGGGGGCGCGGCATGGGCAGGGTGGACCCGCACCAGAGGAAGACCGGGTGCTAAATTTGGTGCGGCAGGAGCTGGCTACCTTCCGGAGCCGGTTTTCCGCCCTGGAGGCCATAGTCCTGCGCCCCCCGCTAGCGACGAGTCAGCCGGCGTTGGGCCAGCAGAGGTCCACGTATGCCGTCGCCACGACTGCTACGGCCAAGTCGGCTCCGCAGTCGGGTCGGCCCCCGGCGAAACCGGTGCCGCCCAAGCCCAAGAAGGGCGGGGTGGCTACGCAGGCGGCGACGGCACCACCCCTGGTGCCAGGACGGACGGCCCCGCCTCCTCAATCTCCTCCGACCGACGCCGAATGGCAAGTGGCTGGGGAGAAGAAGAAGGCGGGCAAGGCCGCAAGGGCGGCCAAACGAAAGGAGAGGCGGCAGCGGCGCAAGAAGCGTAACGCCGCGGCTAGGTTGCGCGCCCCGAAATCCGCAGCTGTAGTAATTACCCTACAGCCGGAGGCGGAAAAGAAGGGCGTGTCCTACCGCGACGTGCTCTCCAAAGCAAGGGCGGCGGTGAACCTTGCGGAGCTGGGGGTCACCAATGGCATGCGGATGAGGGTCACTGCGACCGGAGCCCGCATGCTGGAGATCCCCGGTGCGGCTAGTGGCCCGACCGCTGACGCCCTAGCCGAAAGGCTTAGGGCGTCCCTAGACGCGGACGAGGTCCGAGTGTCCAGGCCCACCAAGTGCGCTGACATGCGCATCTTGGGCCTGGACGACTCCGTGACGGAGGGCGAGGTGGTGGCCGCCGTAGTCAGGACTGGGGAATGCTCTGCTGAGCAGGTGAAGGCAGGCACCATCCGTCCTGACAACACGGGCATGCGAACCGTTACGGTGAGCTGCCCCGTGTCGGCGGCCCGTAAGATCACGGAGGAGGGTCGAAGGCTCCTGGTGGGGTGGGTTTCTGCGCAGGTGAAGCTGCTGGAACCCAGACCTCTGAGGTGCTTCCGCTGCCAGGTGGGCCACCACGTGGGAGTGCAATGCACCTCGGAGGTAGACCGCAGCAGTCATTGCTTCCGCTGCGGTCAGCCCGGTCACAAGGCCGGCTCGTGCACTGCCACACCGCACTGTTACCTATGTGCGGCAGCTGGCAAGCCGGCCGAGCACCGGGCTGGGAGTAAAGCCTGCGCTCCACCCGCTGAACCCAGGGGCCGAGGCAGGGCCAAGCCCTCCGCCACCGCCGTCACCGCCGCAACCGCCGCCACTCCCGCCGCCGCTGCCGCCTCCACCGCCGTTGTTGTCGCCGCCGTTGCGGCTGGGCCTGCCCAGGAGGCCTCGGAGGGGGCTGAAATGGAATGCCAGTAACGGCCCCATTACGCCTCCTCCAGGCAAACATCAACCACTGCGCCGCCGCTCAGGATCTGTTGATCCAGAGCATGGCGCAGTGGTCGATTAACATCGCCGTGGTCGCTGAGCCGTACTTTGTCCCGCCCAGGGATGACTGGGTGGAGGACCTGAGCGGCTCAGTGACCCTCATTTCGTCGGCCGCCGCCGGTACCCCGACCCTCGAGAATGTTAAGAGGGGACGGGGTTGCGTTGCAGCACGGTTCGGGGAGATTGTCGTGGTAGGGGTGTACTTCTCCCCGAGCCGAACTCTCGCCGAGTTCCACAACTCCCTTGCGGAGTTGAGAGACGTCGTCGTCGGGTTTCGTTCCCTCCCCGTACTCGTCCTCGGGGACTTCAATGCCAAGAGCTTGGCTTGGGGTTCCCGGTTGACGAACGTGCGGGGCAGGATGGTGGAGGACTGGGCTCTGGAAGCAGACCTGGTCGTCCTAAACCGGGGTTCTGTCGCCACGTGTGTGCGGATGCGGGGTGAGTCGGTGGTGGACATTTCGTTCGCCAGCCCCGCTCTGTCGCCGCGTGTCATCGACTGGCGCGTCATGGAGGGGGTGGAGACGTATTCCGACCACCGGTACATCCGGTTTGACGTCTCCGCCCAGACCTCGAGTGCGCCGGTCCGACAGGCCCCGTGTGGTCCGCGGTGGGCGTTGAAGCAGCTGGACCGGGAGCTTCTCCTGGAAGCCTCGATCGTGCAGGCCTGGGTGTCATCACCGGACAGGCCTGCCGACATCAACGACGAGGCCGAGTGGTTCCGGGAGACCATGTCCGAGGTATGTGACGTGGCTATGCCCCGGGTCCAGCCAGGTCGTGCTTCACGCCAGGTGTACTGGTGGTCGCCGCAGTTGACAGCACTGCGCGAGGCGTGTGTTGCTGCGCGACACCTCTACTCCAGGCATCGCAGGCTCCGTATCCGCCCTCCGGATACGGAAGCCATTGAGGCGGAGCTGTACGAGGGGTACAGAGTGGCGAAGACCGCCCTCCGGGATGAGATCCTGCGGGCCAGAGTTGTGGCCCGCGAGGAGTCGCTGGAGACTCTGAACAGAGACCCGTGGGGACGCCCCTACAAAACGGTGCGTGATAAAATCCGCCCGTGGGCTCCCCCGCTGACGCAGAGTCTCCGGCCTCATCTCGTGCAGGACGTGGTGAGCGCTCTGTTCCCCTCACGAGGGGAGCACGCTCCCCCGCCTATGGCTCCGCCTCCTGCGGTGCCCGATGCGGACCACACCGACGACGACGACGACTCTCCAGAGGTGACCGAGGTAGACCTGAGAGTGGCGGTACGTAGGCTGAATGCCAAGAATACCGCCCCAGGACCCGACGGCTTGCCCGGCAAAGCCTGGGTCCTGGCCTTGCAGGCTCTCGGGCCTCGACTAAGAGGGCTCCTAAGCGCATGCTTGGAGGAGGGCCAGTTCCCACTTCGCTGGAAGACGGGGAAACTGGTCCTCATTAAGAAGCCGGGGCGCCCAGCGGACTCTCCGTCCGCTTACCGGCCCATTGTGCTGCTCGACGAGGTGGGCAAGCTCTTTGAGAGAGTAATTGCAGACCGCCTCGTCGGGCGGCTGGTGCGGGTGGGGCCGGATTTGGCGGAGAGCCAGTTTGGTTTCCGCAGCGGGGGCTCCACGGTGGACGCCATCATGCGCGTGCGAGCCCTCACGACGGGGGATGCTGTGGCCCGGGGTGGGGTCGTCTTGGCGGTGTCATTAGACATCGCCAATGCCTTCAACACCCTGCCCTGGAGTTGCATAAGGGAGGCACTCCGGTATCACCGGATGCCGACCTACCTCTGTCGTGTGGTCGAGGCCTATTTGACGGACAGGGCCGTCATCTACCCCGGTCACCTCGGAGAGTGGAACCGGCGAGAGATGTCGTGCGGTGTCCCACAGGGATCGGTCCTGGGGCCGTATCTGTGGGACATCGGGTACGACTGGGTGCTGCGCGCCGACCTCCCTGGCGGCGTCAGTGTAGTCTGCTACGCTGACGACACGCTGGTCCTGGCGCAAGGGAGGTCGTACCAGGCGGCGGCCGACTTAGCTACACAAGGGGTTGCGACAATCGTCGATAGGATCCGGCAACTGGGACTCGAGGTGGCATTGCACAAGTCCGAGGCCATGTGGTTTCATGGTCCTCGGAATGCGCCACCGACGGGTTCCCAGATAACGGTGGGAGGGGTTCACATCGGCGTCGAGTCGACGATGAAGTACCTGGGACTCGTCCTCGACAGCCGGTGGAACTTCGCGGAGCATTTCCGCCGTTTGGCTCCCAGACTGGAGCGGGCCGGGGCTGCGTTGAAGCGGCTCTTGCCCAATCTAGGGGGGCCAAACGCCTCCTGCCGGAGGCTCTACGCGGGGATCGTGCGGTCCATGGCCCTATACGGGGCGCCGGTGTGGGCGCCTACATTGAGGCGCCAACCAGCTCGCAAGTTGAGGGCGTCCCATAGGGTCATGGCGATCAGAATGATCCGAGGATATCGCACGATCTCCGGCGAGGCGGCGGGCCTCCTTGCCGGATTACCGCCATGGGATCTGGAGGCAAAGGTCCTCGCGCAAATATGGGAGTGGCGCGAGGAGGCCAAACGCCGGGGCGTAAGTCCGCTGCCGCGGGAAATCGCGGCACAGCGGACAGAGCTCCGGCGGGATCTCATGGTGACATGGAGAGAGCGATTGTCGCAACCCAGTGCTGGGCACGCCACGATTGCGGCGGTAAGTCCCCTCTTTGAGGAGTGGTTTGAGAGGCGGCATGGCGTCCTCACCTTCCGCCTGACGCAGGTCCTCACCGGACACGGTTGTTTCGGGAGGTTCCTGTTTCGGATAGGGCGGGAGGAAACGCCCGGGTGTTTCCACTGCGAAGATCGCCCTGAGGACACGGTGGAGCACACGGTGGCGGTCTGCCCTGCTTGGGCGGAGCACCGCCGTGTCCTCGTGGAGGCGATCGGCGGCGGCGATCTCTCGCGTCCGGCCCTGGTCCAGGCCATGGTACGGAGCGAGAGGGCATGGGGAGCCGTCACCTCCTTCAGCGAAGCAGTGATGCTCGCGAAGAGGGAGGCGGCGCACGTGAGGGAGAGGCAGCATATGCGCCCTCGCGACCCCAGCCGCCGCAGGATACGGAGACGCCCTGGGCGTCGGGAATCCCAGGCCGATTTCCGGCCACCGTAGGCATGGGCTTGCGGACGGCGAGTAATGGGTAGCTCGCTGTCCGGTAAGGACCAAGCCCAAGTCGACGGCGCGTTGTGTTCCACGCGCGCCTCAAAGAGATGTCAGCACAAATAGTGATGGGACCCGCAAGGGTCGATGCCTGCCAGGGGTGCGGGTTTGTTCGAAAGAGACACCACAGCCCCTGGCTTAAGGGCTACTGAAGGAACACGGGTGGGTTTTAGTCAGTAAAAGTCTGACACGCCCTCCTGCTCCACCCAGAGCGGGAGAAGTTATTTGATGATTTCCCACCCAAAAAAAAAAAAAAAAAAAAAAACACTCCAGGGCGGAGTCATGTGTGAACTTCCACCTGAGCCTCTTAAATAGCGGTATACAAAATGCACATCGCTATTTCTCTAATGTAAAAGTATCTTAAATCGATTTCCCAAACATATATATCCATGAATTCGTTCAAACAAACTGAAATCCGCAACGAGATGGACAATCGATATCTCATTTGCGAATTTCGTTCTCACTCGATACCGGAACCGAAGCTTCAAATGAAGCGAGTAATTTATCATATAATTTTAATTTTGATTGAGCCGCTAGTAATATTGTATGTAGCATGTAGAAACTGGTTGTAGAATGGTAATGAAAGGGGTCCTGTATACATACTTATTACGTGCCGAGTGAGCGTTCATTTCGCAACACTTTGTAACAATATCGGATGTGTTTTTATCAGCAATGAGATCTATTAATGAAAGTTAACACAGATTCTTTGTTAACAAAATTTATTTTGGTTAAACAGCTCAGGTCTTGTGGTTTGAAACGAAATATAATTTATTAAATTTTTATATTAAATCACTGAAAGCTTAAATTATTATAATTAAAGCTGGTACAGCCGCATCGTACAAATTAGGAAACATGATCCGAAAATAAGAATTGTGGTTAGCAACATAGGTAAACACGAGCTAACAATAGTTTAATTAATTTTAAACCCAAGTACCTAATTAATAACAAAATACCTAATCGCACAGCACCCAGAACCAAAAAGTATATGATGCGCCGCAATACATTGATTTCATTTACTGGTCAATGGTCATGTTTTTGTTTCTCCAAATAGCAACTATGTAAAGATACAGTATATACATCTGTTAGTCCTCCAGACAGTAATTCGGCAATGGCGGATCGTATCTCAATAGAGACTAACTAAGCGCGGGAGATATTATAGTGCACTGCTCAGATACATACCTATGCACTCTCTCTTCCCGGAAAAGTAAAGATACAGTACTTATAAGATGAGTTTCGGATAATCTAAATATATAATAAACTGCATAACAATCTGCATGTTAGGTTAGGTTGTACACAGGATGTATCGTTGGCCTTATCAGCAAGAAAAGTTTGTGTGAGTAAATAAGTTACTTATTTAGCGCCTTAATTTAGAGTCAACAATTAATAAATGCATACGTAATTAATAAATTAACGTTACATAACTGAAGGAAAGAAAACATTCTATAACATCCTCGATACAAGCATTTAAATCGTATATAACTACTGAATAAACATTTGACGTAATAGCGGCCACTGTTTATTCTTGAACGGTTATTTATCAATAAAAAATTTACCTACAACAAGAATGTGTTGTTTGCATTGTTCGTGAATTAATCCAACTCAAGAAAATATCGCTTGTCATTAGAACAATCTTATGTAATAGGAATCGTTCTTTAACCTCTCCTTTATTGGTGCACTAAACGAAGTGCACATTTTGCGTCAAGTCCACATTCTGCGTCAAACCCAAATATTGTATACCTATCTGTTAAGACAGAGTGTTATTAGATGACCTTTAAAAAATGAGGTAGCAATAAAAATATGGGATTTAATATCGTAAAAACTCTGTTTTAAAGGTAAATTTGTTTTTATGTGGAAAACGAAAATGGCTTATTGAATTGCTATTAAAACAGCTAGATTTTTACACCCAAACGCATAAAATGCTGGTAGTATGATACTCTTACGCGCAAACTAAATGCTAGTTAACATATTTATAGTTTTAACTGTTGGAATGCACAACAGCAACCAGCAGGAAATTTATTAAAATCGAAATTTGGTTATAGTAGCTAGAAGCTTTAAAAAGATCCATTGAGTTGTAAATATCTGTGTTTATGTAAATATTGAGCATACATTGTTACACACCTACAAAACTTTTTCTTAAAAAACATGATTAGAGCGTTCGTTATAAGTGAAGCGGCTGCGATGCGCCAGCGCATGTGGGCAGTAGTGCACCGATCGTGGCGATGGCGTGGGAGGACTGGCTCTTCGCAGGAGGGTGACTGAGGCGCCAATGGACTTTGACTTAACAGAAAGTTAAACGACAACAACAAGCGCCGTTTATCCCGCTAGTTCGTCTCGGACGATCTAGGCTTGTAATGCAATCCCACGGCCACGACCGTCGCGCGTCGGGGCAAATGCGACTTTATCCAGTTTTGCCATACCCGTAGCCACTCTTCTAGAAATTGTCAGTATCTACAATACGACCGTCCCGCTATCTGCATACCGCACCTTCGTCTTTGTTTATTGTATTTAATAAATTAAAAATAAAAACGTCACGGACTACGAACTACTTTGAATTCTTATCCCAATGTATTGTGCGCTTGTTTTTTCACATTTTAAATGAACGAAATCAAAATTGGTTTGCTGGCAATAGATAGTAGAAAAAAGGTTATTGGAACATTATTAATATTCTTTATTGAACTCGTTTTTTGCCAAGCGCAGTTGAATTCGATAAAAAATATCGTCAAGGTTACGGAATTCGAAAGTTTCGTCAAACAAAACTACCCTGTCATTGTGACTTGCTAAGTTACATTGTTCTAGAAACAGAAAAGCCTTCTCTCTACGAATAATAATATACCTACTAGCTACTGCCCGTGTACATGTCAGAATTTATCTTACGGGAACGTGTAGCCTATGTCCATCCCCAGGATGCCATATCACCTTGACCGACTTCAAAAAGAAGGAGGTTATCAATTTGACATGTTTTTTATGTATGTTCGGGCATAACTCCCTCATATACAGACCGATTTGAAAATTCTTTTTTTGGTTCAAAAGGGGTTTATTCTGAAATAGTCCCATTAAAATTTCATATAGATCTGATGATGCGTTTCGGAGACAGACAAAACTCTTCACAAAATTACAGCAAATCAACCGCGAATGCTGCTATCGTATAAATATGCATTGTTTTGACTCCAAGGATGATGAAATTTCGAATTGGTGTGGGGAAGGTAACTAACAAGTGAAAAATAAAAACGTTTTTCAAAAAAACTACATCCGACTTCCATAAAACCACAACAAAGTGCAAAATAACTTTAATTTCGGAAGGCGGTGACAAAGAACTAAAGTAAACATCCAAAGTCACCGATATCCAAAATTAAAATTATTTTCCACTTTGACAGGCGCCAGGCGCCGCTCGTAGAACTATTTCTACGAAAACTTCATGGATATGGTTCTACAATGGTGTCGCGTCGTCGCCCGTTTGAAGAAGCCTGAACATACTGACAAAGTTATTTTAGAATTTATAATATTAGTCAGTATAGATTATGTACCTAGATTTATAGAACTAGCACCAGTGGCGTTGGTTTAATGTAACCTTAATAAATATATTTCTTTACGTAGCTCAGCTTCTATTGAAAGTAAAGTGTTCTATGACATTTCGTACACTTCTGACGTTTTTCAAGTTTACTTTTCCTTAATCACAAAAAGCCTATATTGTTCCCACTACTGGGACACAGAAAAAAAACCTTATTAAATGTGACCAATGTGGTATCTGTCCTATTGCTATTGCTAAGAAGATTTCAAACATTTACATAACATACATATCTCAGTGCAATTTAGGTACTAATCAAATATGTTTGCCAATACACAATTTCAGCGAAGCAAGCTTGGTTTCAATACCCACTGACAACCATCTGCATGCGTAGGTACACAACTACCTACTATTATAATTTAGTCACGTCATAACTCATCTGCATAAATGTGTTCGTGGAACCGAGATTGAGGTGCACAATTTGCAAACATGCTTTATCACGATCTTACGTTGTATCGTATCTCAACGGTGGCAATGTTCCTGGTACTACGTGAATCTTGAATTATGTGTGACCCTAGTTCGGAGGATTAAGAGGGTAGATATACCTACTAAGATCGAATTGCCAGTGGGCTCAGTGCGGGATGGTGTCACATGTCTTTCGAATTTTTGGTTCTAGGACATTCCGGTTCCCTCAAGATATTTTCCTTCATAGTTTTGAGAGCAGTGGTAATAAAATTAAATACACAGAGTAAAATGACTGCCTGGGTTCGAACTCACGACTAAAACGTTAGTCGGAGTCGTAACCACTGCGACCATAGTTAAGTTACTAGGCAACCTCATAAAGTATAACAGACGTGTATTTAACACAAGTTTTTTACTTTACTTAGTCCAGTTTATATCGCTCGAAGCCTAAGTAAATCACATCGGTCCTAATTAAGATCAAACAGCTCAAGTCAACTTAGCTGCTCTTAGCACTAAGTAAGTGCAATCTACTTTTACAACGCAGAGTGATAAGAAGTAAACGCTAGATTTAATTTCGTTACTGGATATTATCAAGGAAATGGTAACTCAACAAAAAGTTTTCAGTTGGTAAGAACTTAATAAACTTACCGACGGAAAGCTTTATGCAGAGCAGGGTGGGTATATTTACGCTTTCGATGAAATGTTTCATTCTTTTATTTACCATTAGCTTGCTAGCGGTTTTTCAGGGAATAAAAATGTTTTTTGTGTAAACCCAGGTTATAAATTATCTATGCGCCAAAATCTGTTCGGCCGTTTTTGCGTGATTGAGTAACAAATATGCAAACATACAAATTTTCACATTTATAATATTAGTACGATAGTGGGATTTCTCAGTCTGATAGTGCTTGGCAGTTAGTACAGCCAAGAAAATTAACTGTTACGTAAAATGACAACCGTTGTCAATATAAAACTGACAATGACTGAAAGTGAATTGAATATTCGGAAAATTTTAGTTGGTAGTCTATCTGGATTAAAATTTGAATATCTCTGACTTTACAATAATATGACTCTGTTTTCGATACCCAAGCTTCGTAAAACCAAATAAAAAGTGAGCTCTAAATACGTTATGGTGAAGCTGTAACAATTATTCTCGTTAGCTATACAATACCGATGTCATACTATTTGCTTGATATTCGTGCTCGTGAAACACTCACGCGTGGCTCAGCGAGTGGGTTCGCCGAACCGTCAGGCTGCGTGTGGTCGCATCTAATAAAATAATTTATCTATGCCACACTACGAGCTGCGCCATGACGACAGAGCGTTGCATTCCGCAATGGACACGTCCAAATATTGAAAGAATCTTCTCTTTTGATTCGCACGGCCTCGATTCCCTTACTCGGCCGAGCTTTATGGCGAGTCAGATGGAAACGTCGATATTATCATAACAATAACGCTTGGAATACTCTCCGAGAAGGCAAGGAATATTTTGAACATGTTAGTACTTGTGAATGCAGCTGAATACCTACTTATACCATTGCTATATACACTAAAAACTACATTCAGTTGGAAGTACTACTGAAGGAAATTGCAGTGATTAATTTGTTAACTGGCGGCACGGTTGGTGCAGTGGGTTGCGCTGCGTGTCGCGGGTTCGATTCCCGCACGGAACAAATATTTGTATGACCTACAAGTAGTTTTTCCGGGTCTGGTTGTTTGTGTATGTGACTTTAAATGTTTGTAAACGCACCCACAATATAGGATAAACTCCTAGAGTAGGCGACGTTTAAAAAAAAAACACCAACGAAAAAAAGCATACTCATTCTTCCGCATTCTAGAGGTGGGCAAAGTGTATCATTTTTGCGATTGGATCATTTGCATCTGGATCACTGAAATGATCCGAAACACGGATATGTTTCATTTGGCTCATTTGGATCATCGGCTCAAAGGATATAAAATATAGAATGTTATGTTAAGTATACATTACGTTCGTCGCGGGCGTTTACTTCTGATTCAGAGAAATGTTATGTGGCAACAATGCTGAAAGTTTTTATTGTATATGTTAGATTATAAATAAAATAATCGATCTTCCTTCATACTTTATCCAGGCTTAGGACTGGCGGCTAGTCCTTATTGTCAACCGCTCACTCGCGAAGTCGCGACTCGCGAGTCAGTAGTAAGTAAAGTAACTCAGTGTGTCTCAGTTTGCCTCACTCGCTCAATGCTCAGTCGCCTCGCAAGCGACGCGTCGCGCGGAAAGAGCACAGAGCAAAGTAATGTTTCAGATCCAAATGATCCGTTTGAAACGTTGTTACTGAACCAATCTTTTGAATCACTTCAATGATCCGGATCAGTGAGTCGGTTCCGTAAAGAGTTACACACGCCTACCGCATTCGGATAATTGGTTTTCCAAAAGACGATACACATTACGATATCTATGGTCAAATCTAATAAGTTGAGCCAAGTTCATAGACTAAAGATGTCTCGCAATTTGGAGCCCCATTTAGCTTTATCATGGGAACCTAGCACGAAGGCTATTAGTCTAGACATAGTCACTGAGCCCAGCCCATCCAAGCGGAATCCGCTATCTTATGTACCTACAGTAAAAGATAATATTACCAAGCTTTGCGTGGGATATAGGAAAAAATAAATACAAGTAAAATGGTTTTTAGTATAACATTCTTATTTTGAATCTATAAAGATTTTTAATTTCATACAGTTGGTTTAACGGTAACTGCATTACCTTATGGTAGGTTAAAAATCTCGACAATTCTCCAAATATTGCCTGAATTGGTTAAGATACTAAAAATCTTTAGGGACCAGGCTTTGAAAATCCTTCAATTAAACCATAACACCCACATAATATTCAACGATAATATTTTCATAATTATTATGTACAATTGTACTTACTCATGTACAGTTATGAAAGTTATCGATATTTCACACATGACACAATAGAGGCAGCAGTCACAGATTCCTTTGATATAATAGCTCCATACGACTCTTTTCGAGTATTTATAAGCCAATTGTCATGTTGATTAAAGGCAATTGTTATTTTCTCATAGTTCTCATGTTGTTTAGTTAATAATACTTTATTTGAAATTGTTATGTAAATCTGCATCAGAAGCGACATATTTGAGGTAAGCTCCACCGGTGTTATCGTTTATGAGCCTGATGTCACACAATCCTGTTACTTGACATCGGAAGAATATAAATTCATGGTTATAAGTTAGTGCGGGTCGTATCGAACTGTTATTAATAAAGCTGCACCGTATGCAGCGCACGCACCGCCTCCTGGGACATCCTTCCGGCGGTGGTTTCGGCGCTCAACAATCACTTGAGACGTGCCTAGACTGTACCCACGTTACACCGGACTATAATAACATCGTCACATATGTCATCGAGTGTTCGAACCTGTCGGGAAGACGGAAACAAATACTCACACGTTTAAACAATCCCTTATTTGGACCACAACTAAGCATTGCAATTTAAATCACTTGAATAAGATACTGTAACTTGTTGTAACATCAATTCGTACTAATAAAACTTAGTGTAAATCAAGAGGTTACTTGTATTACAAATGATGCGCCGGCGCCTGATCTCAGTAAAGACATCAGTTTTTACTTTGTGTTGATAATCGCAAGCGCTCGCTCTCAATTGATTCATCGAGCTAGTATTCGTTACAACTGTTACAAGGACGACACACACGAAATAATCGTGTAACAACTTTAATTATGGACTGGGTTCATCTGCACGTCGCCAGGCCGCCGCCGGGCCTCAGTAATTGTCCTCGGGAAACTACATAATAAGAATGGGTTGGAGTAGAGCGCGCATTCAACATACTCATTGCACAACACAGCTGGCGAACTTGAAGCAAAAATAAGCAAAGGAAAAATAAGGCTCTTAGAAAGTAATCATACTTAAGAATCATGCAACGTGCAGGCTCCAGGCGCATTCACGTACTAGTTCTAGTCATAATCTTCTGCCAGTTTTTTTTTTTTTTTAGGCTGCATCTACAATCTCTTGTCACTCTTAATGTTTTTATGTAAAGGAGCAGTCACTTCGCAATTTAAGTATTGTTTTGGATTCGTTGAGGACATAAGAGTTCGAGACGTCACGCCTTGCGCTCCGTGCTCTACGCCGCATTTCGACATTCAATGGTCTGCGTCTGCGCCAACTGCCAGTTGCGGTACATTTGTCGCCTAATGAACACAAGTACCTACCTACCTACCTACCTACTACATTCTTGTTGTATAATTGAAAGCGACTACTGGAGCCTAAAAACGAAACTTTTCATTGTTTCTGGATGCAATAATCGAAATTTAAATCGTAATGAGCAATTAAGTTTCATTCGATCAATCTGCGTTTTGTTTTTGTCTCTTTTAACTTAGACGTAAGAATATACAATCTCCATTTAACTTTTGTAAAGGACACAATTGAACTGAAGGAACGAAGAGACCCTCACGAAGCAATGAAAATAAACAAATAATTTCGTCTCTTTTCAACCATTCATATGTCCTATTGAAACTGGTTAGGAGCTTGTTGATATTGATTCACACAGACAGACGACACGTTCGGTAATGTTATACACGGACAGCCGCAGTTCAGTTAGGCATGATGACAAATAAAATTGCCTACATTCTGCTTGTCATTCCTTTTCAAAACATAGAGAGAAATGAAACAGGTAAGATTGAAACACGCGCATTACTCAGAACGAGCCGTGTGAAAACAACGATCACGTCACTATTATATTTACACTTAATGCTATCAACAATATAAATAGAGTAACATAACAACTTGTTTCCCCGAGGGTTTGGGCAGAGATGTAAATATATTAAACCCATATTTTAGCAGTTATTTTTAAATCCCCTGTAATAGAGGCAAGCCTATTGATATCAACCGGGCATCACAAATGCTGATGCTGATGATGCACGTGCTGCTGAAAAATTTCAGTTACGAAAACCCAATAGCACTTTGCCTTCGTGTGGCCTCGTGCTCCGCAGTAGAGCTTGCGAACACTAGACCCATCAGGCTGTCAGACCAACGAAGCAATATAAATAGAGTAAATTCCGTAATATTTTTCCGAAGTTCCGAACAATCACTATTATAAGTAGTAACCAAGTACCTAAGCTAGGTTATACAGTTCTTCGTCGGTCGCATCGTGTTCTCTCGAAGGTTGCAGCCTTTGTATCATTTTTGTCAACTTTTATCCTGAGCGAGTCCACCACAAACAGTTCCTTCATATAGTCTGTTACGAACGAAACGATACTAAAAAGTGAGCAGTTTTAAATTGTGTTGTAAATGAAGGTTATATAGACTTGATATCTGTTTGAGTACATTTTACAAAACGTAGGTTCAGAACCAGTGCAAAACAGAAACAGAAATCCTCCACCTCTACCACACATCGGTAGAAGTAACAACAAATTTCGAATCTATTCTAGCAATTTTGGGGAAATATATTAGGTATCATATTTTGTTAGTAATGAGGAGAATTTCCTGTTAACGAGATACTTTCAGCTCCTACCATGAATAAAGCCCTATTATTTTCTTAATAGGTACTAACATGAAACTGCTTTGAAGAGCTCTATAAAATAGTGGTTTTTTTTTTTTTGTGAATCGCGTCTCGCAGTTGACCTTGAGAGGCCGTGACTGCTCAACCGGACTTTCCTGTGAAGGTTTTTAGGACTCTAAAAGCCTCCAGCCAGGTCTACTTAAGGTGACACTTGTCCACATTTTTTCCGTACAAACTTCGGGAGGGTTTTACTCCACTGTCTGACTATGTACATCAAAAATTAAACAAGGTATGGTTTTGTCTTGTTATTATTATTGTCTGTACGGAAACAGAATACTAAAATAAAAAGCTATTAAAAAGTTATGAGCCAACAAAGATTCGTTTTTCTTGCTAATTTAACCTAACTTTGAGCGTGTTTAAGTAATACAAGGAGTGTAAAATCTCGAAAACCAAGACGGTACCGACAAAGTTCAATTAACAATAAGTTCAATAAACTTTATTGGTCATTGATTTATGCAGTGGTTTTTTCATAAAACCCGATCTTCTGAAGGACTTTTCTTAATTTTTTCGCGATTTTTTTGCCAATAATGCTCCTGGATCTCACTCAATAACGTTGTGCGTGTAGACTGGCGTCTAACTGCTCACCACTGATACTATCTCTGTCGGATACGAAGCCTGGTGAGACAACGTGATTTTTAGCCAGGCCCACCAGTGAGTTCGAGCCCGCGCAAAGTGTGCCCTTAAACCTAAAACGACTGCGCACTGAGGGCACCCCCTGTGGGGTACGAACCTCGGCTCAGGGAGTCGCTGGCGGGGGGGGGGGGGGGGCAGCTAGTGGGGACAGGCTGGATCAAGATATTTTCATGATTATTGGACGGGGAATTTAAAGCTACTGGCTCAGCTGCGGCGCAGGCTGGCGCATCAACGAGCAAGGGACGGTCGGGGGTCTGATCGTTACTCGGGGGTCTTCGCGGGGCGCGAGGTCCTCGGCGGCGAGGTCGGAAGGAGTGGTATTTCATTGAGTTCTTGCTATATATATAGTATTCTATCACACGAAGTGACGCGCGTTTTACATGTAGTAACCAAGTGAGCAAACAATTTGTGAATGTGTGCGTGAAAACGAGTCGGAAATATTTGTAGTACAGAGCTTGACATGCACACACTTCCGACTTCGCCATTGGCTGCTGTGAGATCCTGCGCTTACACAAACATTCACAGCGTGTTTGTACACGTGGTGACCACAAGCAAAGCACGCTTCGCTTCATGAGATAATAATAGGTAGTGCCCCTGCTGCAGTAGGTAAGTTCTTCGTGAAGAAGCAAATCACAGCCTATTGTATGTCTACAAAGTATGAAAAAGGAGGAGAAATCAAACTACAGAACTTGCAAAACGCAGTCTTGCTATGATTTTTCTGAAATATCTAACTATAGGGAACTAGTTCTTTTGAAAAAAATAAAACTAGTCTTAAAAGACATGACATGATAAAATCAATTTTAGAGCTTTCAAGGAGCGATACTTTTGTTCATAATTTAAAAAATATATTTACAAAATGATGTTTTCATCCAGAATGCCTGTAAACACTGAACCTTAAAAAATACTTATCAATTGCGGTATCTGAGTCGTGCCGACTAGCATAATGCAAATAAAGGTGTGATCGGAATTTTTATCGCGCGTTATTTTGCCGCCTTATTATTAGCATAATGCACATAAAATGTATCATAATTACGTATAAACTCTATTACGTAAGCGTTTATCGCAAATTCTAAGCGTATCGACGATTACATGAAGCAGCCTATTGAGATTTTTTATTGAAATTGGGTCATCCAACGGAGTATTTTGTTGAATTTTGTTTATATTTAACAATTCCCTGTGAGTGTACTTGACAGATGTTTCCTTACGCTGGGCGTATATCTTCGTCTTTAGTTAACTTGACCCCGTTTATAGTTTGCACGTTTTTTGCAAATGTTTTGTGAAACGCAAGGTTAGCTATTAGGACTTGAGGGTCCTAGATACCAAGTTTTTATAAATAAAACACTTGTATGCGTATAAATGTAAATTGTATCGTTTATTTCACGTTTTAAATCTTTACAGCACCGCGCCTGTTCTTCAACTTTATATCTCCGAAACAAATTTATTTTAGACTGATCTTCTTGACAGTCTGTGAAGAAGCCATTTCGTTGTCTGCTGGTATGTACATAAAGGTTGCATTCGGTAAGCAAGATTTACTGTATCGTAGTGTGATCCAAACGCGATTTTTTTTAAATACTATTGTAAATACGTATTCAAGTCTGCGATACTAACCCCTAAGATAATATTCTTATCACTACCACGAACTCATTACTAACAGCAAACAAGTAATCAGAACGCTATGAATATTAATTCTAAGTTTAATTTATCTTTGGAGCCGTTATTTCTAAAACGGACAGCACTATTTCGTAAAGGGTGGGCGGAAATATGTAGATAGCCTACGCATTTCCCGATTACGAAGTTAATAAAACATAGTGCCTAAACTATCTATGTGTCTTATAATATAACTGTGAGGCAAGACTCCTACGTGGACTGATTAAAGTGTCGATACCCGATAGCACGCTGCCTATCATCCATCGAACACGCTACGTAGTTATGCTGTCCTGATTTCTGATGTATTATGTTCTCTTAAGGTGACTCTACTCGACAGTTTTTTCCACACAAACTTCGGGAGTGTATTACTCCACTGTTCGACAGTATATATCAAAATTAAACATGGTATGGTTTTGTTTCATTAATTAATATTGTGAGTGAGAAAACAAAATACAAAAATAAAAAGCCATTTAAAAGATAGGAGCCATCAAAGATTCGTTTTTCTTGCTAATTTAATCAACTTTGGGCGTGTTCAAGTAATAAAAGAAGTGTAAAATATCCAAAACCAAGTCGGTACCGACAAAGCTCAAATGTAGAAAAATTCAATAAACTTTACTGGTCATTGATTTATGCACTAGTTTTTTTCATAAAACCCGATCTTCCGAAGGAGTTTTATAAATTTTTTACGCGCCTGTTTTACTATAAACAATCCTGCATCTCACTTAATAACGTTGTGCGTGTAGACTAGAGTCTAACTGCTCATCACTGATACTACCTCTGTCGGACACGATGCGTGGTGAGACAACGTGCTTTTTAGCCAGGCCCACCAGTGAGTTCAAGCCCGCGACTAGATTCCCCTTAGCAGCAGTGCCGAGCAATTTTTTTATGGATAGTTCACAAACTTTGCAAAAATATTGGTAGTAACGTACAGTATACGGGTGTGTATTAAAAATAAAACACACCCGTACACTGTATCTAACTACCAATATTATCATACGTATTTACTTAGTCAATTAAACGAACATTTCAGTTTATTTTCCAAGCGATAAATTTATTATACTGAAAAATTAACGACCCTGCAGTAAAGGTAAACATAGGCCTTATTGGTTTAAATTCATAAATCCAACGCGAGTTCTGGGGCCTAAGTCTACTAATTTATAAACGTTACAATGGTCTCTCAATGGTGTGTTTTTGACAGTTTTTGTATGGCAAATCTGTCAAAAACTTACCATTGAGAGACCATTGTGACGTTTATAAATTAGTAGACTTAGGCCCCTGGTCGTACGCGTATTTGGTTTACTGGGTGATGCAGTTTGGCGATAGTCAAACAAAACAGCGTCCGAGCAACTTAGCCCCAGGTCCGGGGGTCGGCCGGCCAGCGCAGTCCGCTGTAGAATAATTTACTGGAGCACGTAATAGCACTCGCGATTGACTGGCTTCGATTTCGATTAACAGAAGTGCTAGGGAGCTATTGAAAATGTGCATATACTCGTAGTCTCATATCGTCTCTCCGCGTATATACCTACGACATAGAACGTTAGGTACTGTCAGTCATGTATCGTGTAGGTATTCCTCGAAGCTACATTTTTACGTCGAATCCAAAAATCTCTTTTGTATTTTAAGGCGACATCGACAGTCCGAGAATCAATTCGTCGCACGGAATATTTAAAACGTAGAAATAAAAAAAATTGAGCTATTGACAAAATAAATCCTCACGTTTCTGAACTTTTTAGTCTGAACGATGAAGTGGGTCAAGTGCCATACCATTTATACGTAACAAGTTAGTTTTGTGTATCGTGGGTTCCGTGGAACAGTCCTCAGCGGCCGTGACACACAGCTCTATTGTCTGATATCTCACTAACGACCCACGCTCACGAATATCGTTAACGTAAGTAACACAATTTGGTAATACTATGGCCACTGTGGGCGCATTCACTGATATATTTGGAAACTCTTAACAATTTCTTTTTAATGTTTTCTAAAAACTTGGTAACTTAACATGCTGTGCATACATATGAGTTTACGTTGCATGCCTTTATTTAATTAACATTAAAAGTAAAACCTTATCTGATTGAAACGAAGGCAGTGAAAAGTAAATTGTCATTAATTTACAGTCAGCTTAACAACTTAACTCATACTGTTTTGACATTTCGATTATCCATAAGACCGAATCGTGGCTTCGACTTAACGAGGCACGAATTAGTTTCGTTCTGCAAGTTGCGATATGGCCACGACTGTCCGCGACGGATCCCTAATCAACCTAGAAAAGTTTGCAATCTTTACGTGAGACTAATTTTAATTATATTGTACGCTTTAACTGAAATTGGGGAGCCAGTTGGGAGTATAGTTAATGGTGCTACATGGAAAGTAGTACATGTTCTTTGTAAAATTTATTTTCATATTGATATTAGATTCCATCATTTCAGCCGTCCACTGCTGGATATAGGCGGACCTATGTCCAGCAGACTTTCAAGCCAATTTAATTTTTCATATTCAAACTTCATAGTCAGTTTGCACAAAAAGAAGAGAGCCACGTAACGTTATTCGGTGCAAACTATCGTATGGAATCAATAAAACAGTGAAATTACTAGATAAGTAGTACCTATTCATTTTCAAGTAGGTACATAGTAGCTTTTTCAACGAAAAAGTAGGCCAAGTAAGGAAAAGTTGTTATGATGGTTTGGGTCTTTCAGCTTGGGCCTGCCCAAGCCCCGCCACTTTGACTGGTTAATAGATTTATTATCTGCAAATCTTGCATATACTGTTACCTAATACTATTAGGCAGTTATAGTAGGTGGTGGATTTATGTACAATATCTACATATTCGCGGGCGCAGGTTGTGTAGGTCTGGCATTTCCGTTTAGTAAAACGACCTCGTGTCTATTGTGAACCGGGTCTGATAAACGAGACCTGATTATAAAGGATAAAAGTAATATTCTTATGTATGTAGATGTTTCCGAGTATGTCTCCCTCTGTCTCTCATATTTTATTTTATTTTAAATAAATGTATCTCCAAGCGGACGTCCATATCACATGATAGTTTAGCAAAACGGATTGTGCACTGTTTTTTGACCTTCAGGATAAACATGCGCAATGAATAAAATACATATGTCTGCTATATTTTATTATCATAAGTACCTACCCATCCTTGTTCAACTGAGTTGTTACATGAATTGTAATACCGTCTAAATAACATTTAAATATAAGTACCTAGGAGAACGGAGGAGGCAACCAACATAGCCCGAAAAATTGCTAAACTTAAGTGGCGACCGAGTACTGGAAGACATAGCGTTGGAAGGCCTCCCACAAGGTGGACCGATGACCTGGTAAAGGCTGCAGGAATCCGCTGGATGCGAGAAGCACAGAAGAGGCGGTGCTTGGGAGGGGGGGAAGCCCATGTCCAGGAGTTGTCGTAATTCGGCTGAAATGATGAAGAGTACCGAAGCATTGCATTTATTTGGACTTAACACTTTTTACATAGGCCATATACTTAAAAAATATTTTAGCAACTACACTTTATAGACCAATGACGTGGATTCTGGCAAACCACTCCTCCCAAAACACATTGATGTCATGTCGTTCACTTTGTAATTGCATCCAAAATTTTTAGTGGGCAACGAACCGTTTTTTTCATGCCGATGAATCGAAATACGAGAAAAAGCGACTAAAAAGGCTGAAGCTGATACGCAGATAGCTTGTCAAACGCAGGTAAAAGCGATCCTCTCGTAACGAGCCGCCTCGGTTCTATAGGGCCTGAAATTCAGGCGCAGCGCATCTAGTCAGACTGAAAACTAATTACGTGTTTCAAAGTCGTCTAAAGTGTGTTTCAGATCACATAAATATCCTAATATTATTGTGGTAATTTGATGTTTGTTACTCAATCCCCTTTGATTATTAGGTACTTACTCACCTAAGATGTACCTACCTATATTTTTTATAGAAATGGGCTTGGCTAAATAATATTAGCTGCACGGGTCGGTCGATCAGGTTAAGCTACACTTGCCGCGGTTGTTCCATGGATGGGTGACCATATTTACATACCAAGACCCCTCCGTGCCTCGGAAAGCACGTTAAGTTGGTCCCGGCTGTCATTTGTCTATTTATTTAAACTTCTCACACACAAAAAGGTACAGTGGTGGACTTAATGCCTTAGGCTTGAACCCTTCAGGGATTATAAGCGTGATGTTATATGTGTAAGTGTAGTTCTTTTTTTTTTCAGTGCAGTCTATCTAGATATTTCTTGCACTAGATCAAAAACTGGTCGGTCACCGTGGACGTCTGTACTAGTTCCGTTTATGGCAGTATTCACTTGTTTTACCATGACGCCAGTGTGCAAACCACGTACAAATCGAGTTTTTATTTACTTTAGACCTTGCTTTGACCGCGGCCTCGCTTTTGTTTCCCACGTTAACTATTTTATTAAACTCTGTTGGTCTAACAGCACTGCAATCGAAGCTATGTTATTCAATTAATAACTTTTCCTTCACTCAGGGCAGGCGGAACGCAGTTTCCGTGAATATGGCCGTGTTTTTTATCTTATTTTATGCACCTACGAAAGAACAAAGCTAAAAGGACGAACAAATACCACGCCAGCTTTATAATGGATGAAATGCTTTCAATCTATATTGCATGCATGATTTTATGTCCGCACTTCTAAAAAAAAAAAAAATTGTTTCAGATTCCATCACCTTTATAAAACAATGCAGCTTCGGTAAATCATCAAAGAGACGACGCGGGTAAGTGTTTACCTTTTTGTATTTTACATTATTTTTGGTTATTTTATCGTTGGTCTACTCGGGCAGTGTTCCTCCCTCAATGGGTAGAGGTAGGTACCTACGTAGCTTTATACCCATTGTGACAAAAAAAAAAATAACATCGTCTCCGAAACCACATTTCCTTTCAACAGTTATAGTTTTCGTAACATAAACATAGCAGTGTGCTTATAATTACGGTGACAGTCGTCATGACAGGACGAAGCTTGACCCAAAAGGTGAATTAAAATGTAATAAATACAGACGATTGCGAATTCAGGATTTCGCCGCCACGTGTTCTCGAATAACGGTAGTATAGGCAATTAGGATTCACAAATAAACACGAGAAAGTCCAGTTAATCACGCATTAATGGTATTTGAAAGTCCAATTAGGACACGAGCTTGTGCGTGCAATGTGAATCAGGAATGTATTTGAACCTATTAGGGTGCAACGAGACGTGTGCACGCGGCTTATACGCCGGGGACAGCTGGACTTCGAACGCATCCTCTTAAAGGGATGTGAGATGGCTCTATAAGCTCGATTTAACTTTAAGTGAGGAAAGATGTAACATGTGCTGCCTTAAAATATTTTTTGGTATATTTGGCGTGTGCTAGCTGACATACCTATGGTAAATATTTTAATTTTATGTTTCGTAACGCTAATCACGTACCTATTGTATAGAATCAAGTTCTAACATAACAGACAGCTGTGCTGCTGGGGAGTTTGTTGCGCCACTTCTTCCCAGCTAAAGCACTAGGAAGTGGTGAAGAGCGGACATTTTGGGGGACTGTCTTATTTAATTTTGACGTTCAAAAAGTGCTAACACTGATATTTTTCGTTCAAATATTTTTTGTAGCAGCGTCAAACGTCTCAAACGCTTCCGGGATTACGAATGTGAAACACAAAACGGATAAAAAATGTCTTCATAATGCTATCTAAATACTTTCAGTACGATACTCCTTTTAAATACTTTTTCGGATATGGTTTTGAATAACGTGATATTTGGAGCCGGTATATATAAGAATACCTAATATTAAATAGTAGCTAAGTATTTTGAAAGTAAGATTTATCTCAATTCATAATTTTATACCTAAAATATCCCTACTAATATTATAAATGCGAAAGTAACTCTGTCTGTCTGTCTGTCTGTCTGTTACGCTTTCACGCCTTAACCGCTGAACCGATCGTCATGAAATTTGGCCGAGATATAGCCTGGGATATGGGTAAGGACATAGGCTACTTTTTTACGCGATAACCGACATCCACGCGGGCGGAGCCGCGGGCAAAAGCTAGTATGTAATATTTTAACTTATTAGAAATCAGGAACGTAGTTAGGTACTTATATTGCAAATATTAACCGTCTTGAATGTAAGCTCGTAGTTAATCATGACTAATCATGAGACATTAATTATATCCAGCGGCATCTCGTCAACATGGTCAACATAATAAAGGCAATGATGTCAACAGACCTTATAGTTATAACAGAACTATGAATACATAAATTCTCCTTGACAGCATACTGGAAATACCAGCATTCCCTACTTGAAGGTTATTTAATTATACTAATAATGAGCAACAATGATTTAAGTAGGTATTATTGCAAGAAGTCTCTTAATCCCGGAATAAGTATAAATATCTGGCATTTTATCTGTTCAATAAACAATGATGTTAAATTCAACACGACACCATTTCGACATGATTGTGACTGTTTGACAACGGCTCGGTTTTTTCAAGTATCGTTTGGGCCGACTAACGCGCATGAGCGGCGAAATTAACATAGTCATTACTGTCGAGACATATTTACTTTCTATAATGCTCTGCCCAGCAATAGTGGTGAGAATCGCGTCGATATGTCATGAGTCGTTGTATGCTTAACTGTGCAAGCGCAACAGCCGTTTGCATCTTACTGCATTAGTCGGCTAACGGTACATTGCCCTTTTTGGGATCCGTCGTCCATTTGATTTACTATGTTAGTAAAGTTTACGTCCACGACCATATGTGTATGCATGCATTGTGTCATGATAGTCATGAAGCCCGGTTGGCGCTCGAGGATTCCTGATTTAGTAGCTTCGGAGCTCTATTCACCTCCGATGAATACCTCGCTGATGAAACAATCGCTTTTAATTTTGCCTAATAATATGCAAACGAATCAAGCTCAATGGCGACCCGCACTCAGTGACCATCATTGTCTTGCAATAAAGGAGTCAGTCCATCGCACAATTTGGTGCGTTATGCAAACAGAGGGGAGAATCTGTTTCAGTGAGAACTCCGCCATCCGGTCTAAATATAACCGGGCGGAGACAGCTGGCGGGGCGCGGGGGTGGCGGCGCGGGCCGTGGGGCGCAGGACGTCGACCCGATCAACCCAGACCTTGTGCGCATTGCCGGAAGGAACGATGCCACCAAATTTGCACCATTGTCCTGCCTTACATTGTGTTTGTAGCCACTCTCAACCTCCGCCGAGAGAAAAAGTTGTTGCACTGGAGTACATCCTCGTTTCTCAGCCAACTTGTACTCGTACTAAAGTGGACGAACATGTTCGACCTCTTCGTTAGCGATTGTTATATAACAATCAATTGGCAACATTTGTTTTGAGACGCAGGATGTGAAATCACTCAAGAATCAGCAGACCAGGATAAAGCAATTTAGAACAATATGCGCAGATACACCCCGAGAGATGAGTGACTAGAATGTACCGAGGTGTGACACTCATTACGGCCAGCATGTTATTGTGCACCGTTGTGAGTACACGCCGAAAACGAAGGCACTCGTTAACTCGATTACATCCACATGACGTTACAAAACCGTTTGCAGGTCAATAGCACCGCTAGTTGAAGGTCTTGGCCGCTACCTCCTCGCGCCTCTTCCCTCTTCCTTCGACAGTCACCCTCCACCTCGTCGTTCCTACGTGAATAATAAACGTAGGTACAGTCACATTGCGGGAACCCTCGACAATTTTTGATAGAAAAGTTCGCAACTACCGTTTTTAACATATTTTTGAAAATAACGTGAATTGACTTATATGGCTTTGATCCCGCAAAAATATCTTACATAAAAATAAATATTCTAGGCACATTATGGTATTTTCCCCAAGTATCAAGAGTATCGTCATGGGGATCTTTTGTCGATTTAATATTATACATTCTATTTTCGGAGTAACAATAACGATTTCGCAAGAACGTCTGATAGGCAAAATGTAATTAGATATGTCTCAGACAGATCGTTCCAGTGTGAAAAAAATAAGAAGATCAGAATTACTTTCGGAACCACAGTGCGTGCTCTAGGCAGTGATACAACTAAGTCTGGGTCACAAGCTTACAGCTTTGCATATGAGGTACAAAGTTCCTCTTACTTCTGAAATTGTTCTGTGTTTTTGAAACTAAACAAAGAAGTTTTAACCAGAACAGTGTCTTTCAGTATGTTCTACTACTACCAATACAGATTCACTCGCATAGATACTCGAAGAAGTCCTAAAGTCATGGTATCCTTCCACCTAAACTTAGACAGAAAGTGGTTTCCACCGACCTTCATACATGAATTCGCCATTGTTGTTGTTGCATGTAAGTATAACTACTTAATGACTACCAAACGCCACGCTACGTAAGTACAGAAAGAAAAAACAAGTTTGTAAGTAAAGGAAAATTGCTACCTAATTTTACTGTTGTACAGATACCGAAGACAAAGCTTTGCACTATATACTTAATGCATTTCTAGCGTTGGTTCTATTGAACAATTTCAAATTTCAAGGTGGTGAGATCTGTGTTCATAACTTCTGCCAAACGTGGAATAATAGTTTTTAAACATGATAAGGTCAATTCTAAGTTATTAAAAAGGCAGAAAAGTTTAACATTTCGGCGTCCATCTGGTTTTCCATCCATGCATCCCATCATAACCTACGTATTTTTCAATTTAATGTCCGTTTTACGCAAAAAAAAGTGTCTTAAATTCACATCATATCGACGCTAGAAAGGCATATTGTATTAACGACCACTTTGGTCAAAATTGAGTTATTTACACTGTTGGAATCGGCAGATTTTTCTCTTTCGAATGGTCTAGGTTCCAGTTAAATCCGAGCACTTTTGTGGTCGTTAATACAACGGTGATTTCAGTCATTTTTGTATTTAATTTTGTTTTAAATCCAACCATTTTCGTCAATTGTTTCATAAACCGTACATAACGTCAAAAAATGGCCATAATTCATTTTGCTTTTTTTTGTCTAAATAAAGATTTGACGTTATAACACTTTATCTAATCATTTTAATTTTTTTTTCATCAATAAACCTTTTTACTAATTGGCCACTTTATCCAATTTTGAAAATAAAACAATTTATTTGCGTGTACTTTTTGTTTATTTTCCGTTAATACACTGTACCTTTCAGCTAATTTCAATCACTTGGACGTTAAGCGCATTTTGTCGTCAATGTTCAATAGCAAGTTGGTCGATCATACATTTTTACCTGAAACGGTTTTGACGCATCGTTAGCATTTAAGCTACTTTAATTTAAGCAAAGTTTTTTGTATTAAGTAAGTTAAGCCTACTTAAAAAATCTTTTTTGGGTGAAAAAGTGGTGGATAAGCTGTACTCAAGGAGCGCATTTTATGCTCACGAAGCGCTGCGTATGAGGTCTGGCCGTTGCGAGGGCGCTTCAGTCGACCACGCACTGTCGATGAGGGCGGTCACGCACGAATTGCCCGCTGCTTCTACTCGAAAATTGTTTTCACTTAGGAGTGTAAAACATTAATTTACCATGGCGTCCGAACGATGCAAGAAAATATTAAAAAACGTTAGACTAAGAAGGAGATTAAGGTTTGATATTGAACCAAATTCAGCTGATTGTGAACAGGTTAGTGTAAATCTTAAAGTACCTACTAAATCAAAATTCATGAAGCGAGTACTTACGTATTATTAAAAACCCTTAAAAACCTACATTTTACACAAATCGTTTTTTACTTTAGGACGAAAACGTAGTAGCAGACCAATCGAATATTATTATTGAGGAAACCAACAATCAAGTATGTATGCTATTTACCTACTATAACTAGGTTTTGGACCTTACCACACTTATCTACAATTGCGTGGGTACTTAACCTACCTAACCATTTTAATAAAATGTAATTAGTACCTTGACAATATTTGTTACGATGTCGATTTTTTATTATTCATGTCTTTCTTACACTGTTTGCATTGTTTATTTCAGGATATTGGCCACAATAATTACTTTAATCAATATTCTTCGCTTCAACCGCTGTCGCCAACAATAATAATAAATAAGGATTGTACTCAGGATGATGTAAGTCTATAAGTTCTATGTGGATACCTATTTGTAAGATCAATTAATTACGATATTATTAAACAATCTTATTATAATTTAGCATCTGTTGTAAAATACAAATTATATATTTTTTGAAATCCGGGTTTATTGTTATAGGTACCTATATAATCTTCTGAAAAATTTAAACACCAGACTACCTGGTTTGGTGCTAAGATTAGAATTTAATGAACTTATTTACAACTTATTTTCAGGATTGTGATTACATTGAAAACTCAGATACAATTAGTAAACTAAGAATTGTTACATATGAGAAAAAAGATTTAGATAATATTTATATAAAATACAGCATGAATGATACAGCAGCTGCTGAAAAAGTTGAAGTTATTGGTAAGAATAGGCGTCCAGGAGATAATTTGTATAAAAACAGACTTCCTATTCCTAAACAAAAATATGCTGATTTGGTAAAGCTTTGTAAAACCTTTGCTATCCCACGTAGGTATCATGAGGAGTATCTAAATTTGCAAACTTGCAACGCTAAAGAATTGTTGCCAGACACTGATATAGAAGACGTTGACGATTGAAGTAAGGTTTTATTATTCCATGTGAATGACCATGACATTTTAATTTTTCGTGATTATGTTTTCCCTACCCGTTTCCGAATTGAACACAGTGTGTTATTGTTTTCTATTCGAGTATTTTTTTACTTTCTATTACACTACCTAGTTAGTACCAATAAAGAGTCTACTAGAAGAATTATATTATTATCGGATCTATTGAGTTATAATTATAAACTATTATTGTTTAATTGTTGAAACATCTGTATGAAATGTTTCATAGGACTGATTGATGTCAAAGTTGAGTAGTTAAATTAAAATGTATAAGTTGCTTTATTTTTTGTTGCAATAATTATTATACGAACATCTGCATAATTTTCATGTGACTGATTGATCTCAAATTTAAGTAGTTTTCTTGTTTAATTATAAATGTATAAGTTGTTTTTATTTGTTTTGTTGTGAATAGCATGTAGCAAAAGATTGAATTTTCATGTGACTGACAGTGATCTCAAAGTTGATTTTGTTTTTTTTTTTATTATAAAGAAGTTGTTTTACGTTTATGTTGTCACTTATCAACTGTATAAGTTTGTGAAGTGTGCTTTTGTATAATAAACAATTTTATACTTCTTTATTTTGTATTTTATTTTTTAACTATCGCTAAAAAATATAATAATATTGGGATATAATACCTTGATCCTAGATGGAACTAAGTTTAATGAGTGAGATTAGATTTTTTGGTTTTCATCGGTTGAATATGCTCGGTTTGATAAAACATTTTATTGGAATATTAAAGTTTACCAAATAGAACGTAAGATACTTTAGTTGTAGGTTGTATGCAGCTATTCGATCGTTAAAACATTTTTTACAGGACCTCTAATGTTGAAATTGTGACTTAAGTCAATTTTACCTATCCAAGATTTTTCACAACCTTGTATTATCTCCTAAAAATATATCAAAAAACTTATGTACATTTTTTTTGACTTAGGAATTAAATAATAAACATATTAAATAATAACTATTCTGAGTTTCATCAAGAATACTCCAGTAGTTAATTTACTATGATTTTTTTTTGTGAAAAGTAGAACTTCAAATCAATTTATTGAACAATTTATGCAATGGTCGTTAATACAATTTGCCTTTCTAGCGTCGATATCAGATTAGGAACTATGTACCCAGATTCACGTATTGTTTGCTCCCTGAAGCCCTTTGCGTCTCCATTATTCTCGCGTATGATAGTCCTATCGATATATAGGGTGCTGTGTTGTGGCTATCCATTACCGTCCATCCTTTGTCTATCCTAGTTTCATGCAGCATTCACGCTTGATAGGTCGCTCAATCATAGTCTCACAACACTGTCAGGTATCAAAAGCTCGATACTCGATTGTGACCAATTAATGTATTTTGCAATATATCTACATAATATAAGCCGTTGGTCCCGGGTGTCATTTTTGGATCTTTTACAGTCGTTACGGGTCGTCAGAAGCCCGAAAGTCTGACAACCAGTCTTACCAAGGGGTATCGTATTACCCAGTAACTGAGTTGTGGAGGCCAGATAGGTAGTCGCTACATGTAAAATACTGGTATCCAGCTGCATCCGGTTAGACTGGAAGCCGACCCCAACATAGTTGCGAAAAGGCTAGGCAGATGATGAATATCTTATATATTATCATTTGTAATATGAATTAAAGTTACCGCCCAAGTTACGATATTATGATAAATACCTATACAATTCGACTAAAAATGATTCGCTATATCGATTAGTGTTTCTAAAATCGTGATACCTTGAAAACAGGCGATTATGTTAACAAAATCAGACTATTTTTTTTCATGTCTACTCATTTTTGTGACGCCATAATTAATAAAGGTGTCGATAGACTTGGTATTCATTTTTAATGAATTGACCCGTGAAACAAAATCAGCAATGTATTTTTCGCAATTCCTCTATATTAAACTAACTTGTATATACTGTGAGTCACGTTATATATAACTGTTATTAGTTTAATCATCTTAATATACTCGTATATCACGATATTTTTTTTCAATCAATCTTCGAAACGATATAATAGGCTTTATATGGCTATCTAGATATGTTATCCCGTGATGTTGTCGTTCAGATAACAGATGGCAATATTTTGAGAAAAATGATATAAACATCATTGCAATAGCATAAGTACAGAAAAGTTACAACTCTTCTTAACCGACGAAAAAACGGAGGAGGTTCTCAAGTCGACGCGTATATTTTTTAATGAATGTCCACGCATAACTTTTTTCAGAATAGTCCGATTTTGATAAAAAAATATATTGGAAAGGGTACCCCGAAGTTGGTCCCACATTCATT
Organism: Polymixis flavicincta; assembly: GCA_949987655.1. Taxonomy (NCBI): domain Eukaryota; kingdom Metazoa; phylum Arthropoda; class Insecta; order Lepidoptera; family Noctuidae; genus Polymixis; species Polymixis flavicincta. The sequence continues at coordinate 24,685,137 of OX465171.1, read as the reverse complement.
AAAAAAAAACCAACACTAAGGGTAGAAAAAGATGATTGATTGTTTACTCACAGATTTGAATACTGAATTGTGTATTACAAAAAGTAGGTAATCAAAAATTAAGCATGTAGTAATTAGTAGATTATAGCCACAAAAAATAACAAAAAAATTAAACCGCCGAAAATTATATATTTTCATTTTATGTCACCGCCTTCCGAACTTAGTTATTAAGGTTAAACAAAGCAGGTTTATAATTTTTTGCTTTTCAGTTTTTTCGGCGGTTTCATTTTTTTGGGATTTTTTTTTGGCTTTTTAAATTAAGCTTTTTGCCTCTCCTGGTAAAGTTGCCTTTCGGCGGTTACATTAATTCATAATACAACTGACGATATCGTTTTCGCGTGATTAATGCACCGCATTGGTGTTATGCGGTGTATTATAAGCACTAGATAGATATGTCATGCTTATTGAATTGCGGCTTGTGTACCATGTGGTGCATGGTACCGAAGTTTGTTGCTCCTAGGTATTTTTACTTTTAAGTACGTACTTATACACAGGAAATGCGGAGCGTTTCCTTTTATCAAACGCGCGTAAATTATCTAAGTACGAATGTTCCCGTTTATTGTACTATAGTAACTTTGAGAGGATAGGTTCATACTGTTTGTAAATTAAAAAGCTGCCACGTATAGTAAAATCGTGTTTGTTTAAGATTGTAATCGTGATGCAGCTCACTTGAGATCGGCGTGTTGCCTTCGCTAACTCGTTTCTTTGGTTCGAATTTGCAGTATGTACAGACGCCAGCACATCATGCTACCCCAATCGGTCAAATTACTTCAATAAATTTTCAACTTTATCACAAAACAATATGGTTCATGTTCAATTGGGGAAATTTCATAGTTTCAGATAGATAGCTTGATGTGCTGGCGTCTGTACGTATGTGAGACTATGATGGGCACAAAATTTAAAAATATAAATCTGGAATTGTGTTAATAGAAAAAAAAAGTGCTCCTGTTATGCTTTTAGATGCTCAATGGTACAATAATATTCTGAATTGAAATAAAACACTTTCAATAGGTAATGCAATAGATTTAAATTGAATTATCAGATTGAAAAAATCAAAACAATCTCTTTGTATTAAGCAACTAATGAAAATTTCTTGTTAAACTACCTAAATATCAATGGTATACTAAGCTAAAAGAAAACGAATCAGAATCCTATCAGACGCAAGCTAGATATAATTGAACGGGAAAAGGAGATTATGACAGAGCGGGCGTTGGTGTAGATTGCGTAGTAATCTAAGAAATGGAGGCAGAAGCGCGTGGGCGGTATCGGTATTGTCCGAGAGAATGGATTGTGAGAAAAGCGAATTCTCAAAGTTGCAGTGGCAGGTGGTGCAGTCGTCCGCGCGATCAATACTGCTCCCTCAGCCGACCCCGCGCCGGGCCCGCCATCGCCGCCAGCTACACACTCGCATGCACCGACCACTCACATTCATTAAACCAGCTTTCATTAATTGTTCATACAAAATAACATTATCAATTTAAGAAATGTCTTCTATTATTTTAATTATTATTGCGATTGTATGTGGGCCATTGTTTTACAAACATAGAATTGATGGTCCGGCAGTTAAAGTTTTTCATAGAGCCTACCCAAATTGGTCACCCTCCCCAGTGCTCTGCTGATATGGAGAATATTCGTGGAGTCCCAAAGATAGGTGTGCGCGATGAAAGATCCGATCAAATCTTGGTGCTTGTCTCAATGGGTCAATACCACGAGCCCTGAGTGGATTTAGGCATTTGTTCTCCCGGAAGGTTGTAACGCACGGCGACATATCAAGCTATACATTTCCAGTATAAGCTGACTTTATGTGAAAAGCTTTTATGCATTGCGAGGTCAGCTGAAACTTTAATATTCCGCTTCATACGAGTTATTAATTTCCGCATTAATTATTCTTATTTCCATCGAAATTATGGTATCGAGTTCGAAATGTAATTTAATTATGACGGAAATGCAATATACCACATGAATTCCGTGATATTACGAAAAAAACTAATAATAGCAAGCTATTTCCGACAACTTTGCTTCATTCGCTCGCTTCACTTCACTTCATTAATTTGTATATTAGTAAGCACTTAGTGACGGATATAGTTCGAAAAGGTTCGTAGGGTAACTTGCTACTGCAACTCGTTTTCTTCAGTTTGATCAATATTGTTTGCATCCCTTACAAAACGAAACTTTATGTTGAATTAGTATCTTTGTGAAGTTCACTGACAACTTCATGAGCGCAACAGTATCTGCTAATTAAATAAATAATTTGGCAACATTTGAGTACCTATAACATCAGGTAATGTGGCGTTTATTTGACAGTTGCCTGCAGTCACATAGTATGGGGTTAGTTTAAAAGTTAATAATTTTCCAACCCTTATAAGCTACCTGCTAAGCGATTTTAAACCTAGCTGTTGTAATAATAAAATACATTCTATAAAGTTGCTAGGTGTACGTGCTGAAGTAAACGGTGGTATTTCGCATTCAAGAGGGGGGCTCGGTCGTGGCTCCTTACTATACTTATCAACCTGAAGTTTGTCCACCTCGATTATTTTAATTTCTATAGATTATTTATGGCTAGGCCGATTGATTTCTTGAATTACTGATTATATTCCGACAACTCGCGACTGGAAGACCGCTTTGACAACGATATTATAGGTAATTTCTGTTCATTTATATTTTCATACAGCTGTCGTCATTCTCTATTAAATGCATTTGAACCGGCTATTTCTGTAATTCTATAGGAGGCGAATTTTCCTGAAGAAAGGGTTATCGAATACTTAATGAAGATGTGATGTTTTGCAGAATGTATAGTTTTTTTTTTTGGTGGGATTCATCAAATAACTTCTCCCGCTCTGGTTGGAGCAGGAGGTGTCAGACTTTTACTGACTAAAACCCACCCGTATTCCTTCAGTAGCCCGTATGCCAGGGGCTGTGGTGTCTCTTTCGAATAAACGTTGCTTAAAGTTAAATAATGATTAGCGTCTGTTTAACCATACATTTTTGACGTTTAAACATCATTTAATTTTAATCATCGTTTATGAATATGGCCCTTTATGTTTAGAACGTTAACCACAGTTGAATTGAATGCGAAACGTGAGTGTGAGTGTATTTGCATTACAAATATACTTGCTTGTTCCGCGGTGGATGTGAACCGTTAACAGACCAGCAACCCCATTCCGGCACAGGTATCACCATTATCCGGGGAATATCTATTTCCGATAGCCAGCCCCCGATTGCACTGGCTCTCGGACGCAGGGACAGGAATTAATACCGGAACGTCCTAATATCCGAACGTGTGATCGAAATAGCGAAACTCGTGCAAGTGACACAGATAGACCAGGGCTCGATATTATGGAAACGCGGCCATGGCTAAGCAATGAATTTCTTTCTTAAACGTTATAATGGCTACCCGATCTTCAGTAAACTTGCTTGCACTCGCGTGTTCGTTCAATTGTTCTCTGCTAATAGCCACAAATGGCTCGTTACGCCGCCACTCGCTCCTCACAGGAATTCATTTTAATTAAGACCCCACTCTCCCCGCGCTATGAAATTCTTTGTTATTCAGTACTGGGATCAATATGGAACGTACCTCATTCGCAATTACAATTTATAGATCCTTTTCTAATAGATAATGTAGACCGTGGTGCACTTGTTACACCTGTCCATATCATCTGCCGTGCTCGTTTAATGATAAATAAACTTAGAAGACAACCTATCTGATTTCTTAGCACTGGAATTAGTAAAGAAAAAGCTCGAATAACAACAAAAGTTGCAATGTAGTGTGCGGATATGTCAGTAAGCACGTTCCGTGTTTTTAGTCACCCAATTTTTATAAACAACAAAATATGTAAGTATGACTTACTACTACTATTCACTAATTGTACATTATAAACGGGAAGAAACCTACAGCTCTAACGTGAAATTATAGCGAAACTCATCACACATTTTCACTTGAAAGCGAGCTTTCGACACTTGACTTGGTATCGTGCCTGCCAAACTTAACGAACCTACAAGCCCTTCGCGCCAGACATTGGTTTCCGCAATATCAGTGTTCACGTCCAACAAGGCGTATGTTACATACTCCTAGCATGCATTAAGGGCGGAGGTGTCTCTCAAGTGTGTAAAATATGCAGTGTCACGCGGCCGACTCGCAAAAGCAGCTAAAAGCTTTTGCACGAACGTATCGCCTATGAAGCACGAACACGGGTCCATTGTCTCGCAGCATTAACTTCTACTAAGCCAGTTGTTACATTCAAATAAAATGTTACGATAATAAATACTTACAAGTACGCCTTTATTCCGTCAAACATGCGTCTGTAAAGTCAATGCTGCTTATCAGAGGGCGATGCAATGACGCGCCCAGACGCAACAAATCTCTAGTTGAGCATTTCGCTTTCGATAGCGAGCCAGTGATATTACCCCTGCCTAAGTAGTTGAGTGATGCGTGGAGTCGCATAACTCTTTGTGAGAATATAATGGTTGCTGGGGCATACGGGCTGGGAGTATGTGCAGAGCAACGTCCGTGCGGTGTCGGCTCCGCGGCGCCTCGGCGATTGATGCGGGCTCGAGTCTGCACGGACCAGAAAGGAGGGGGGGCTGATGTTAATAGTCGCCTCAACAGGCTGGAATTTGCTCTATATTTGGGCACGGCGTGAACCGCTAGTACGCGTCATGAAGTAATGTTTACCTGAGTAGGTACGGACTTTACCAACGTTATTTACGAATTCGTTATCTGGATGCAGGTTTGTTGAGTACCTATTCAATTATAGCTGATTAGTTTTGTATGATATTACGTAAATGGTACACACAGAGGTCCGGTGAACACTGGTTTAGCTCTACAAACAATTTTCAATCCTGAAAGCTAAAAGCTTCTCGCGAAACTTGCACTGATGTCAGACGGTAAGATAATTGTTCTAATTACAACACTAGCCAACGTCACTCCTATTTCATCTAGTTACCTGTATGGTACGGAAACCAGCACACTAAACTATTTTGGAGGCACTTAAACGGAATTGCGGGCGCGCATAACGAGGTATGCAGCCGTGCGCGCTATTTAGTGTTTACATTCATGCAGTTTACGGGCAAACCGTGGCCAGTTTACGACTTGAACACATTATTATCGAAAAAAAACTGTTTAACTGCATACAACGTATCCAACCCAGATTTGTCTATGTTCCAATGTAAGTAAAGTATTACTGGTCCATTATTGTCTAAGTACGAACGAAAGCCGACTTCGTTAAAAGGTCTCAAGTCTCGTCTCGGCAGGAAACGTTTCGCTTGTCGCCCCGTCTTGCGGACGTCAGATTTACTCAATCCGGTCCTGGGCAAATTACTTCTTGAATTATTGAATAGGCTATTCCAGAAGACGTCTACGGTTGGTATAAAAATATGATATCGTAATGTACCTACGAGGTACCATAAAAGAACATGATGCTTTTGACAATCACACCTCTTGAAGGTATACATAAACGACACTTCGTGACCACCATGTCAATGAAAATTAGACGAACACACACAACGTAAGCATGTTTTTTTTTTTTAAGTACACACTGAATAGGTCATGACTAGAATTTTGCAGTAGCTGAAATAAATCATTTAGCATGCAAAGTATAAACAAAACTCGAAACATTATACTTTGTATAATGTTAAGCAGTATTATTGAACTCCATAAGCAATATTATGACTGGCATTTTTGACCTTCAGGGTAATACTGTTTTGCGGCGTTGCATTACAACACCTCTCTACTCGATGGGCCATGTTAGGGTATGATCATAAATCATGTCAATTGCACCGAATACGATATCTCTAGTATATAAACATGGGATGACATTATTTATATTTACCTTCCAAGTAATACGATGGTAACGATCAATTAACAATATTTGATATCCTTATCGATTAATGCGTATCTAGTGGATACTTTAAACTTCGTATTGTACAAATATAGGTCGTAAGAGGACATTGACGCGCAAACTATTACCATGAATTTAGTACTTGACTCTAGAAATTCTAGAGTTGATTCTAGACTAGAATCAACTGGGTCCAAAACTGCCAGGGGTGCGGGTTGTTCGAAAGAGATAGGTACCGTGGCCCCTGGCACACGGGCAACTGAAGGAACACAGGTGGGTTTTAGTCAGTAAAAAGTCTTACACGCCCTCCCGCTCTGCCCAGAGTGGGAGAAGTTATTTGATGATTTCCCACCCTCCAAAAAAAACCTTTTAGACTCACCAGTAGTGTCTTAAAGTTCCGTCAGCTATTTAAAAAAAAGCAGCTGTGTTGACCGTGTGACGAAACATTTCTACACTGCGGTTATATTAATTTCTGACATTATAAAGAGAAAATATTTGATTTTTTGTATGTTCGTTTTTACGCTTTCATGCTAAAACGGCTTAACGTTTTACTCTGTGTTATTTTATTTAACATTTTGTGGGAATATACGGAATACACTCGTTAAAATATAAGTCGTAGAATAAAACTCGTTATTCATAATACAGCAACAAATGAAAACGTTTCACACCTACCACGCTAGTTAAGTTAGTATAGGTACCTACTTGGTTATAGTAAGTATGTGTAAACCAGTACGTTTTCTGCTTCTCTTTTTTAACTTTGAAATCCGTTCTCGGTACGGGAAATGAGATAACCCCAGACGGGTGAGCGAAAATACTTAATTTTAATGTTTGCTGAAAAGCAACAGTACACACATTTGCCTCTTCCCGAACGCAGCGTTTGAACTCTGAAATATACATTTTTTTAATTTATTTTCATAAAATAATTTCGGATGAACTTGAATAATAATGAATCATAACATAATAATTTATTTTAGAAGAAGCCATTAATAAAACTGTTTTGCAAAGCTAAGCCCACGGTATAGTTATAGTTTTTTCCTGTTTATAAATCCCATTCAAAACAATTTCATTCAGTAGGTAAAGGTAAATGGTATGATAATTAAATGTCGTTCCAGTACTTAGTTATTTCTAGCTCAAGCATCTATATTCTTGGCAGTTACATCATAATAGTAGTTTGCTGTCGTATTTATTTTAAAACGAATAGGTATTCGTAATTTAGCTAAAATAAAAATAAAACTATTCAAGTTGAGTTCGACAATGACTAGGTATTAAATCTATAACAGTTGTGTTGTATAGACACTATGCCAAATGTATCTATGAGATGTAGAAACAATTACTTTATAGATTAACATTTTCCAGTAGGTATAGATTCTTGCTCATGCGGTTACTAATACAGAAATCACACCATGCATCATAACGGGCTATAATCGATATATTAATACGTGAAGCAAAAACTTTTTACCCCTTTTACAAAAATTACGAATTAATTAAGTAACCGTTAGTAACCGTATGAGCAAGAATCTATACCTACTGGACAATGTTAATCTTTAATTTGGCACAGATAAAGTTTATATGGACGATGACGGACTGCAGACAGCAATATTTTTTTTCACTGTTTCCTATCCAATTTCGAACAATAGGTGACCACGAGTTTTAATTAAGCTGCTAAGGCTGGTTTGGAAGTGCATCTTTCAATGCCATAGACCTCTGTCTATCACGAAATCTCTATTTCGTAATATTTTTTGTTAGTTTTGTTTATGCAGCGATAAACTAATCCTGTTCTACAAACAATGATTGTGATGCGATATGATTCATGCTATGAACCAGCTTCAACGGAAGAACAGTCATCGACTCGCTGCTGATGTAAACAAGGTGAGACCGTGGGCTGAGATTTTAGCAACACTATAAATAACATTTATAAAATGTTAAGTTTTTATAAATTAACCTCAATATCAGAACTATGAATAGTGCTCCCAACGATACAATGAATGCTGAAACTAGCCTATCTTTATCAAGTGGTTGTTTGGTAGATAGATATTGTTTCCTGTAACAATCTATCATTGTCCTGCAAGCAAGTACCTAAAAGTAAAGAATGTTACCTACTTATTTTCTTTCAACATCATTGTAGTAGTAGAACAACGAGTATACTGTATTCATAGCCTGGAATGATAACCGATAAGAGATGTGGGCGACAACTTGTTTCTGCGAACTATTTCTTACTTTTCCCTTGAGCGTGTTTCTGTTTTATATATGACGTAACACACGTTTTTAGTGTAATGATCATAGCTCGCATCACTCGCACGACCTCATAGAGTATTCATTCATTTAGTGGTGGTCAACCAGTACGCATGTTATACCGCAATATCATTTATGTGGCTCGCACTTTGGACTGGTCGCTCGCGAGCGATTGTGAGCGAAACGAATTGCAGAACGGTTCGCGTTTATTGTTGAACATATTATTGTGCAGGCCGGCGGCGGGGCTAAGTGCAGCATTGAAGAAATTGGATTGTATTGTTTGTTCACTTTAAAACTTTCCCGGTTGGTACGGACGGCAGCTTATCGAGGACTTTCCTGTGCCGTACCGAACCGTGGAACATCGACAAAGGCGTCATTTGAATGCTTCAAGGTAATTTGTTTCGTTTAGCGCAATCTTTATTTATTAAAAGTAGCACAACGATTGATATCTTTATTGCAAAAGTTCAATACCAAGAATTTATTGTTTGATCAACTTTGCTGTTTCACAGTGGTTTTAAGTACCTCCTACTTTGAAACATTCGTTGATTCATTCATCATCTTATTGATTACTCACGTGCTTCAATTACGAAGGTTTAAATTAGCTTTGCGAAATAAATAGCAAGTCGTAAATATGTTATTATGTTAAGAAGCTAGGTAAGTATAGGTATTAAAATCAGTAGCAAATAATATATGATAACACTACTCATACCTAACTATTTAAATGATATATCATTCAAATAGTTATGAGTGTTACATTAGGTCAAGGTAACCGTAATAAGTAGGTAATACTAATACGAGTATCAAGGGAGTTTCGTGTTTACATCCTTTAGTTATACTAATGGTAGCTCACATGTTAATATGACATAACATCACGCGTGTTTTCCCCTAAGGGTAAGGCAGAAGAAGTGTGTATAAAACACCCAACCCATTCTCATTTCCTATCTGTCCCCATTCTCTATTTTCCTTTGTTATCATTTTATTAAAGTTTCATATTGCATTTTTATGTTTTATAAGACAATAGTCTAATATTACCTTATTGCATACCTGTACCGCGTAGGTATTGCACTTTTCTATAAAACAGCTAATTTTTTTTTTGTATAACCGACGAAAAGTTTCTATGCTAGGGGGTCTCGAATGATATGCTGAATTAATGGTTACAGTTTGCGCACTGGTTAAAAATTTACTCTCTATATAATACTACTCCTCGCGGGCTCGAACTCACTGGTGGACCTGGCTAAAAAGCACGCTGTCTCACCAGGCTTCGTGTCCGACAGAGGTAATATCAGTGATGAGCAGTTAGACGCTAGTCTATACGCACAACATTATTGAGTGAGCTGCAGGATCAGTTATAGTAAAAAAGGCGCGTCAAAAATAAAGAAAAATCTTTCGGAAGATCGGGTTTTCTAAAAAAAACCACTGCATAAATCAATGACCAATTAAGTTTATTGAAGTTTTCGATAATTGAGCTTTGTCGGTACCGACTTAGTTTTCGAGATTTTACACTCCTTTTATTACTTAAACTTGCCCAAAGTTAGGTTAAATTGGCAAGAATAACGAATCTTTGTTGGCTCATAACTTTTTAATGACTTTTTATTTTAGTATTCTGTTTCTGTTTAGACAATATTAATACTGTGACAAAACCATACCATGTTTAATTTCTGATGTACATAGTCAAACAGTGGAGTAAAACCCTCCCGAAGTTTGTATGGGAAAAATGTGGACAAGTGTCACCTCAAACATAGTATAAGGTGCACTTCTGCCCAACCCTTTAGGAATTACGGGTTATGTATGTTTTGTTATTAGTCATCAAGGATGATTTTGTAATGATGCATTTGTTTGTAAATCCTACTACTTATACAGGAAAAGTTTTTTCCAGTGCGCAAATTGTAACCATGAATTCAGCATATCATTCTAGAACCCCTAGCGTAGAAATTTTTCGCCGGATACACAAAAAAAAAAATCAGCTGTTCCGTACATTTTGACCGCGTAGGTATTGCACTTTTCTATGAAACAGGTGATTTTTTTTTGTACAACCAGCGAAAAATTTCTACGCTAGGGGTTCTAGAATGATATGCTGAATTCATGGTTACAATTTGCGCACTGGATAAAAACTTACCCTGTATAATATTATAAATATGAAAGTTTGTATTTTTCGATGTTTGGATGTTTGTGACTCTTTCACGCAAAAACGGCTGAACGGATTTGGATGAAAAGAAACGTAAATTAGTTTACATTTTGTTGGGCTTGTGATGTGGCCGTCACACAAACTAATGTGTCTATTGTATCTATACACAGACCTACATCAACGTTTTTCAACCCAATGAACCATTTCTGAATGATGCAGAGGTAGGGTTGTTGGCAAAAATAATTATAGACTGGTAGGGTCGAGGCGAGAAAAATAATCTGCGGTGTTAGGGGTAGGGGAACGGTTATCAGGTGTATTTAAAGGTAGACGGGTGGATTAAAACACCCATAGGTTCAATACTGAATTTTTAGATCCTTTTTTATAAATAGGCGGTTACCATACTCTCCTTTAACATTCGAAGTGCCAAGTGATTTTGTACCATGTGGCTGGAAACTTTATCGGTCATTTTGACTTCCCGTTTCCGTACATATCAATTGCACTGTAACGATTGCGATCGGGCCCTTGCAGTGCTTGGTTAGTTGCAATAACGTAATTATTCGGTAATCTAATACTGTAGTCTGAGGCTTCGAGGACGGGTATAGGTCGGGTCACCCACCCCCGTTACCAGGGCGACTGATGGACGGTCCAACTATTTATTTTTGAGCTCTGCCCGGCCTATAAAATAATCTGAGCTACCTCTAAGCCCAACTAGGCACAAACCCAATGTATCAAAATCATATCAAATCATTTTTATTTCAGGCATTGTATAAGTACACAAATATACATTTCACCCAGTGTCTACATGTAGTGACTACATGTCATAGATAAGCAAACATCTTATTTAATTATATTAAGTAGGTATTTGGGGTATCACAAATTATAGATTGAATTATTACGTTCATGCATTATTATAAATTAAATTATTATTAGAACGATTAAATTAAATTCGATCAATTAATTCGTCATTTATACTTGATTACGTCATATTCAAAAGTCAATGCTGAGATTGAAGTTAGCAAAATAAAGTGTTTAGCAGATTATAATCTGCTAAATATAATTATATATCACTAGCTTTTGCCAGCGGCTACACCCACGTGGAGGCCCGTGGATTATACAATATACATGTCAGATAGGTACATCCCAGGTAGCAAGATGACGTCTGCGACTAAATAATGACGTCCCACTTTAGTCATTTTAGGGTCCATCCTTTATTCGTCGAACATGTACGTCAAACTGACGTTATTTTAGGGCCGATCCATAACCAACCCGTGTTAGTCATAAATGATACGTCGTAGCAACGTCTACTTAGGGTCAATTTTGTGACGTCACGAATGGTACGTCCTGATGACGTCTATTTAAGGTCACCAGTGTGACGTTCTGTGTCCGATTTATTTCAGCCGGTGTCGGTCATGAATGGTCCGTCCTAGCTACGTCTATTTAAGATCATTCTGTGACGTCCGGTATTAGTCACGAATGGTACGTCCTGATGACGTCTATTTAGGGTATAAAGAAATCATCTGACCGACATTATTCCATGAGTGAAGTCAACCACCATCATAGCGAATAAAAGGGCAAATACTAGTACAACAAACAAGGATTTGTATAGCCGGTACATGGCCGGTAATAAGCACAGAAATTTGAACAGTTTCATATCGTTACAGCATCCGATAAAAAAATAACGCGTTTCGTTTCTTGATATCAATTTTTCAATCTTGTGTTGGAAAATATTTATAAAGTAAAGAAAGAAACATTTCCGTCTTTTAAGGTAACTCCAAAGTTTATAGTAAAATAATACAGGTTTTTTTAATTAATAACAATATCAAAACAAGCTTAAAAATGTGATTTAAAAAAAACATAAAACGGAATGGAACTAAATTCTGACATTTTGATTGAACTGTCAATAATTTCCCTCTTTTTTGGGTTGCCCGCCGCCGCGCGCGCCAGTCCGTTTCCGTGAGAGTGCTCATAGTGTGTTGTGCGTTTGCGTTTCAAGTATGTACTCAGTAATACAATTTAGTGAAAAAGACGGCGGAACCGTGTCGATAATAAACAATCAGTGGTTTACGCCAAGGCGTTGTGAAGTTTTTTGGCCACCTGTTAAAGGAACTAAAGCGTTTGAAAGAGTTTTGGCTGATGCTAAGACACCAGATGAAAAATGGAAATTATACAGCGTTCAAAGAGTTTTTTGTGAGACTGGTACGTATATATTTTAATATTTTTTACGAACCACTTGGATTTGGCTATGGGTAATTGGGTAGGTACTTAACGAAATTAAGGTTCGTTTCCTGACTTGAAGGTATGGTATATTCTATCTGGATGCAATATTTACTGATTTACCGAGAACTTACTGAAGTTGGTGAAAGTTTTCTGTTTTCTGTGACCAGAGTTCAATTTTTTCAAGATATAATATGTATTAGTATGCATTCTTGTTGGTATATTGATTAAAATATGTATGTCATAGTTTGTTTGAAGTTACTAACAATCAAATTAACCAAAACTTACAATTTAATACATTTATGTGACACATATAGACAGATTTTGTAATGACTGTGTTGACAAGTAGTCACAGTATCAGTACATTCAACTAATTTGATAAGTAGGCAATTTTGAACCTTTTCACTATAACAATTAATTACTTATATCAGGCATGCTGACATGACTGTCATCAGCATCACATCACATTACAAGATTCGTAGTGAAAAGGTTCAAAGTGGCCTCCTAATCAAACTGGTTGACCATACAATTTCAGGTTGTTTTTACTAATACAACTCCATCCAACATATTTACTAATAACCTTGTTTTAAATGACTGAGGGATGCAATAAGTTATGTTCATTTATTATTTTTGCTTGTTGTGTGTATTTTTTTTATTTCATTTGCATGTAAAGATGATATAGAGAAAGCCAAAAAAAAACTGAAACTGGTTGAGGATACATCAGACTTACAGAGTGAAGCCGAAGCAGAACCAAGTCTCAAACGGAATAGGGCAAAAATATATATTTCTAGCAGCGATGAAGACAATGACAATCACATAAGGCCACCGCCATTAAAGAAAAAGACCTTTAACAAATTACAAACATTTCAAGCTGCTGGCATTGTATGCTTAGAATCCTGTTATGGAGGTGAGTTTTATAGTCAAGGGCCGTTATGAAGTAAATCCTGACACATTGCACAGCTATGAAGTTTCTGAATATTGAAAATGTGAACAATGGGAAAAAATGCTGTAAATACTTGTTGCATGTGTGAGAAAAGGATAGTATTTTTTCCTAAGGTTTATACTGTCAATATTCAGTTTAGCAACTTCATCTGTGTGCAAAGTGTAGTTATTTTTAGTTCATTATCATATTTGCTGCATTCTCATATTCAAAGAACTTTCAGCCAGTTCAACCCTGTTTGAATTTTTTAATGTATTTTGGTCCTATGGTTCCCATGCAAAATTTAATTATTACATGTTTTGCAATGCAATATTGTGGTACCATCGAGCTGATCTGATGATGGAATCCTGATTCCATCCGTAGATCATATATACCCTAACATACCTAAATGATGAAAAGTGCTGAGATGGTTGAGTTTCGGCACATTTGTTTCGTTGTTTTGAGTACTTTCTGATAGTACAAGTACAATTAACAAAAAGTACTAGTAACTATTGAAGGAATCTAAATCCACTGTAAAACCAGACCCGAGAGTTTCTAAAATTATATAATTACCCCGGTAATATCAGCAGTTATTGTGAGCACCTCTAAAAAATCGGCGTGCGGTGTTGCCATCATTGGTATTACCAGCTTGCTGAGTCGGCAAATCCACTAATAAACCCCGGGTAAAGCAGTCGTTTAACCAAGTTATACATATTTTTGTTTAAAAATCGTTCACGATGTCTACCGCTTGTTGTCCATTTTTGGTTAAATTTGTAGGTACATAACCTCCTTAAAAAGAACTTAATTTCATTTAAAGCACCTTTCGAAAATGTTACTTGAGGGTTACCTATGCGGTTTCGGATAGGGCGGGAGGAAACGCCCGGGTGTTTCCACTGCGAAGATCGCCCTGAGGACACGGTGGAGCACACGGTGGCAGTCTGCCCGGCTTGGGCGGAGCACCGCCGTGTCCTCGTGGAGGCGATCGGCGGCGGCGATCTCTCGCGTCCGGCCCTGGTCCAGGCCATGGTACGGAGCGAGAGGGCATGGGGAGCCGTCACCTCCTTCAGCGAAGCAGTGATGCTCGCGAAGAGGGAGGCGGCGCACGTGAGGGAGAGGCAGCATATGTGCCCTCGCGACCCTAGCCGCCGCAGGATAAGGAGACGCCCTGGGCGTCGGGAATCCCAGGCCGATTTCCGGCCACCGTAGGCATGAGCTTGCGGACGGCGAGTAATGGGTAGCTCGCTGTCCGGTAAGGACCAAGCCCAGGTCGACGGCGCGTTGTGTTCCACGCGCGCCTCAAAGAGATGTCAGCACACAAAAATGATGGGGCCCGCAAGGGCCGATGCCTGTCAGGGGTGCGGGTTCGTTCGAAAGAGATACCACAGCCCCTGGCATACGGGCTACTGAAGGAACACGGGTGGGTTTTAGTCAGTAAAAGTCTGACACGCCCTCCTGCTCCACCCAGAGCGGGAGAAGTTATTTGATGATTTCCCACCCAAAAAAGAAAAAAAAATGGTTACCTATTATAAAAGCAAAAATAGCATCAATTCGCTCCTTTTTCGCATTTGAGGTCCAAATATTAAAAATTAGATTTTTTGTAATTTCAGCGGTCATTCTGAAAACCGAAAAAAAATGTATGACGGTCGCACAAAATCGCAAGTTTTGTCAATTGTTCTCAAAAGTTAAGACTCTAAACTATAAATTAAAAGAAATAGCACATCGGGATATTCAGGTCATTTTTTTTAATACACCTTTTGTTTTGCAAATCATCTCTAAAAATGCTTAATTTAACTGTGCTTTCAAATGATGTTAACGACGATTTTCAGAAATGACGTATTAAATGGATTCATCTTTATTTATTAATAGGTAGGTAGGTAGGTACTGGAAAAGTTCTGTATTGTTCATATTTTAATATGTTTCCCAGATATAGCAGAAGACGGCGAGGGGCGGCTAACTCCGGTTGCACGCCTAGGTAGTCCTCGGTGTCGTTATGAGCTACCGCCGAATCACGGCAGCAACGTGCCAGAAACGTCATCGTATGTTCAAGGTTCAGGATTAACAGGTAGGTAATTTACTATGATGTATTATTTCATTCGCCTTTTGGGAAAGTTAGTACTCTCTCCATATTTTTGTTGTAATGTAGTAATCCGAATCACTAATGCCGGGTGTACGCACCCGCCGGGACAGTACCTACGAGACAGGTTTATCCTTTCTAACTTATTAAAAACTAGCAGTTGACTGCGTCTTCGTCTGCTTAGATTTCGGTTATCGCTATCCCGAGGTAACTAAGTATGCAATTTTTCGAGATACAAGTAGCCTACGTCCTTCTCCAGGGTGACGGTGACGGATGACTGAAATGGCGTGCCCATCTCGCGGTGTCTCGACCTGTGTGTACAGTCGGCACAACATATACATATGTATAGCAGCAAATATATCGTAGCGACCAAAGTCGTCAAATATACTCGCTCTTAAGTCCTTTACAACCTACCCGAAACTGTAAAATTTTCCCAATCAACCTTGAACCTAATGCTTTAGCGATAATCGAAAAAATCTATTAAAGAAATCTGACAGTCTACATACCAAGGTGATACAAGACTTTTTATTTTATTTTACTTTATATTAGGTCTTTACCTATGAAATTGCCGTTCTGCAGTACTGGCCATTTCAAATCAAAATAATTTTTGTTTGGCTAAGAATTCTAATTTCAAATTAATTTTATTTTAAAAACATGGATTTTTTTTTCTAAAAGTAGTCATTTCTTTATTGATTAGTGTTACATTTTCATCGCATTTCAATCTTTTTCGTCATCATGGATACGTAAAAAATTCGAGTAATTATGGAATATGAGTACCGTCGTGGCAGCAACGCGGCACAAGCGGCACGCAACATCAACGACGTTTACGGAGCTAACACTACAAACCAACGCACCACCTGTTATTGGTTTGCTCGCTTCCGTTCTGGAAATTTCGACCTGAAAAATGAACCTCGCGGTCGTCCGAAGACTTTGATCGACAATGACGAATTAAAGGCGATTGTGGAAGCTGATGATACACAATCTACGGCTGAATTAGCAGCAGCTTTCGACGTTAGCGTCAAAACAATATTGGTCCATTTGCGTCAAATTGGCAAGGTAAAAAAGCTTGACAAAT
The DNA here is from genome assembly GCA_949987655.1 of Polymixis flavicincta. NCBI lineage: Eukaryota > Metazoa > Arthropoda > Insecta > Lepidoptera > Noctuidae > Polymixis > Polymixis flavicincta. Next base: position 24,668,625 of record OX465171.1, on the reverse strand, counting down.
GGGTGCCCCACGAACTCAATGATCGCCAGCGCGAAGTACGCGTCGAGACGTGCCTTGCACTGCTCAACAGACACACAAATGAAGGAATTTTGAACCGCATTGTTACCTGCGATGAAAAATGGATTCTGTTTGATAACCGTAAGCGCTCAGCAAGTTGGTTGGATCCTGGTTCAGCACCTAAACAATGCCCTAAACGAAAACTTACCCCTAGAAAAGTGATGGTCACTGTTTGGTGGTCTAGCGCCGGTGTGATTCATCACAGCTTCTTACCAAACGGGGTGAGCATTACTGCAGATGTGTACTGTGAAGAACTGAACACAATGATGGAGAAGCTGGCGCATCTCCAACCAGCATTGGTCAATCGCTCGTCTCCGCTGCTCCTGCACGACAACGCGCGACCTCATACTGCACAGCAGACGGTCTCCAAGTTGCAAGAACTGGGGTTGGAAGCTCTCCGTCATCCGCCCTACTCACCAGACCTTGCGCCTACAGACTACTACTTTTTCCAGAATTTGGATAACTTCTTGGCGGGAAAAAAATTTAATACCCGAGAGGCAGTACAAAATGCCTTTGAAGAATTTGTTGCCTCCCGTCCAGCTGATTTCTTTAAGAAGGGCATCAATAAACTGCCACTGCGATGGCAAAGATGCATTGATTGCATGGGTGATTACTTCGATTAATACAAATAAAAAATTCATGAAAAAAATTCGTTTAAATTTTTTCATTCAAAACGGCAATTTCATAGGTAAAGACCTATTATATTTGACCACTTTGCACTTTCGTCGCTAAAATATTATCTGACGCTGACCTGATCCTACTAATAGGTACTGTTTATTATTTTTTAGGTTACCAATCAAAAGTGCTGTCATTATTGTCATGTATAAAAACCCAAAATGATCAAATAATAAACCTATTAAAGCATACAAGCACACTGAAAGGTACTCTAAAACCGGAACTAAAATTCCCAATTCAAAATACCGATGAATTAAATACAATTGAACCATTATTGGAGAAAAAAGAAGATTATGCTAGTTTGGTAAGTTACAATAATAATACAGTGTTACCACATAATAAGCATTAACAGAAAAAAGACAAATAGTGAAAATTTGCACCAATAGGCGGCCTTGTAGTTTCAGAGCGATCTCTTCCAGACAACTTACAAAAAAGAATGAAGGAACAGCTTGAAGCAGGTGGTGCAATTTATAGTTATTTAGTAGTAATTAAATAAAAAACATAAAATAAACACGCATACAATACCTACACACTTACAACATTATGTAAAAAGTTATTTCTAATCTTCACTCATTTGACAGTTTTGAATGATTCACGGTTAGTTTCATTGGACATATACATATATATATCGACCGGGATATTGACCGTCTGCAATTAATTTGGTATTTTACAAATATACATTATTTTGTTTGTTACAGGTTTCATACATGAGAACTTTTGGAGGCAGGGATATTTCCAGCAAAGTGTCTCGGATAATGAAATTTTGTTTCACTGACCAGCTAGCTGCACAGTATAACTTCTATGGGAAGAGATCCAACAAAAAGCCTTTCTGCCAACTACGCCTGCGAGAGTGTATCGTGGGTAAGTTTAATATAACACGCAACTGTGAGGCCTGTGCGCAGCAGTGGGGAATATGCTGGAGATGAAGTTTAAAGTTATAATTTTGGTAGTTATAACATTAAAAATTGTATTATGTCTTTATAGAAGGAGTTGTCACCACAACATCTGGGTCTACAGCTAAAGAAGTAGAAGATTCCATTAAAATTTGGCTAAAACATGCCCCTGAAAGATTAAAGAAGAGTAATAAATAAAAATAAACATGGCAGAGAAAATAAAATACTCAAAAAAGGTTATAGTTGGCAAACGTCAATTATTAAGAAGAGCAAAGGAAGCAGAGTTAAGTGTAATTTCCATTTTACAAGAGAGTACTGCAGCTGTAAGTGCGTCCTCTTCCATAGTTAATTTGCCCTGTACTTTATATAATAATTGTTAATCTGAAATTGTATTGCAAGGTTCTAGTAATAATTCCAATTTATTGATGCAACATGACATTTCTCATGAAAACCAAATTACTACTTTTGATGATGAGCATTCACTATCTGAATCAGATTCTGTTAAGTCTATAAAAGATGATGATTTCGAAACAGAGTTAAAACATTGGGCCACTCAATATCAAATACCACATAATGCTTTAAATAGTCTTCTTAAAATTGTGTCTCCTTTATGCCCTGGATTACCAAAAGATAGCAGAACATTGTTGACAACCCCTTTGCAACTAGAGATCACTAAGTTAGATACTGGAGAATTAGTATATTTAGGTCTTCTTTCACAAATTCAAAAACAAATAAAACTCTTTGACAATACTGATAATGTTGGGAATAGAGAAATTAAAGTTTCTTTTAACATTGATGGACTTCCCATATTCAAAAGTACCAATACACAATTGTGGCCCATATTAGGATTGCTAAAAAATAATGCTAATGCTAGACCATTTGTCGTCGCTCTTTTCTGTGGTCGATCTAAACCTTCACCATTAGATGTTTTTCTTAAGCGATTTGTCGACGAATTAGAAAAAATACTTAGAAATGGTTTCGATCTCGAAGATATTCATTACACTGTTAAAATCCATAGCTTTATTTGTGACGCTCCAGCACGAGCATTTATCAAGTGTACTAAACAACATGGTGGCTATTCAGCTTGCGACAAGTGTGTAGAGGCAGGCGAATACCGCGGCCGCGTGATCTATGAAAGTGTGTCAGCACCCACGAGGACCAATGAATCATTTCGTTCGCAGCTTGATGAAGACCATCATATTGGAGAGTTACCACTTTTACGGCTCCCTATTGATTTGATATCTTTATTCCCTACCGAATATATGCATAATGTTTGTTTGGGGGTAATGCGTAAGCTTTTAAATGTGTGGATTAGTGGCGATTTAAAGGTTCGTATACAAAGTCACTTGATTAAAATAATATCTGAAAAACTAATCTATTGTTCAAAATTTATACCAGTTGAATTTAATAGAAAACCGCGGAGTTTATCAGAATTAGCTCGATGGAAAGCAACTGAGTATCGAATGTTTTTATTATATGTGGGTCCAATTGTGTTAAAGGACATCTTGCCACGTTCACTTTACGAAAACTTTCTACTTTTTCATTCAGCTATTACGATTTTATGTTCAAACAAACATATCAGAGAACTTGGTATAAATTTGGCTCAGGAATTACTTCTGATTTTTATAAATCATTCAAAATCGGTTTATGGATTACATTTTTTGGTATATAATGTTCATATGTTATGTCATATATGCGATGATGTACGCCTCTTTGGTACACTAGATGAATATTCGGCATTCCCATTTGAAAATCATTTAAAGAGTGTAAAGAAGTTAGTACGGTCGCCTAATAAGCCATTACAACAAATTGTAAGAAGATTGAAAGAAATGGAATCTTCAAAATTATACAGCTTCTCATCGAAAATAACTGTTTCTGACCAGTTTTATTCTGGACCCCTACCTGAGGAAAATGTATGAATGCTATAAAAAACTAATATATAAAAAATATACGTTATATGTAGCCGAATCTCGTGAAACTGATTGTTATTGTCTTACTAAGGATAAGAAGGTGTTTAAGATACACAACATCCTTAAAAATCACACTTTATTCATTTATGGAAAGGAGTTTGTAAACTATCAGCCGTTCTTTGAGTACCCTTTTAATTCAGTAGCTATTGATATTATGGTAGTAAAAAATTATTCAATTTTTAAACTGATGCCTGTTAATGACATTTTAACCAAATGTGTGGTTGTCCACAATAACGGCTATACATTAAGCATTCCGATGCTTCATGATTATGATTGCGATATGTGATATTGTGATTGCTTTTTAGTCGAGTGCAATTAGACAATAAGGTGGAACGAAGTTTATAATGGTCGGATTTTCATGGGGTTTTTTTTGTTAAGTTCCTAGAGGAGTGGTGAAGAAAGTTACAAAAAAATAATTTCACCGCACGCCACTTTAGCGTTAGAGGTCTTGATAGAGTCACTTCACTCGTAAAAGTGGTTTTCTTGAATATTTTTACGTCCAGTTATCTGGTAAAAAACATCCGTTACCAATATCGAAAGAAATCTCAGTCTCAAAAATTCGATATTTTATAAATAATTGAAGAAAATAGGAAATTTTCAAAAAATATGCATTACATCGAAAACAATGAACAAATAAACAGACCAAATTGGCGTTTAATGGATGCACGCAGGTCACACTATTACGCCACAATATGAATTCAATTTAAAAAAAAAATGTTGCGAGCGGTAATTTTTTTTTAACTTTCATCTCCACTCCTTTAGAAACTCGAGAAAAAAAAACCCCATGAAAATCCGACCACTATAAACTTCATTCCACCTTTTGAGTATTTTTTTTCTAATTGCACTCGGCTATTTATGAATACAGAATGTAATCGGGGGCGTACGTATCAGACAAAGGCAGGTGAGCATGAATATCGGTACCTAACGAATCGACATGTATATGTTTACCATATTTTTTAAAGTTTTCGACACCATCGTCGCATATATTGATCAGTACGTACAGTAAAAACTAAACCTTAACACGCAAAACAAGATTGAAATTCGTGTTAAATTTCAGCCATGCTTAAGTCAGTGACAACTTTTGCATTTGACGTGGCGTCGAAAAGGTGGAAGCGTCAGGGTAGAGTGTGAAATACAAATGTTCTTACGTTTTTTGCAATTTGCAGGTCAGGATCACGCTGTTTAATGATGAAAAATGAGTCGCGCCAGTAACACGTAGGTATGTAGCTACAGAATTATAATCATAAAATCATTAATACAACCCTCTAATTTCAGTTAGGGTTAACAATGTAAATAGTATATGTGTGAATTCTGTAACTATTTATGAAAAAGTCATTCAATGGGGTTAAATGAACTTAGAGGTTTATATTGAGGATTTTAATGATTATAATTCTATAACTACATACGTGTTACAGGCGCGACTAATTTTTTATCAACATACAACCTGACACTGACCTGCAAATTGCATAAAAATGAATTTCGCTCTCTACCCTGTTCCACCTTAAAGTTATGAGCGTTTTTTTTTTTAAATTTTGTACATCACCGAATTTCAGGTTAAATTTAATTTAGTTAAATGTCGTTGTATGTATGAAGTTGTAGGTAAAAGTAGAGGCAACACTCCCTTAACCTACATGAATACGGCTGGCCGCATGCTCTCGCTCACTTTGGTCCCCCCTCTGTTATTAATACTCATTGACCGAGCGAGCGAAGCGTCTCCGTTTCAGCTTGGGTAAAAATGCTTTCCTATGTCCGTTTGTCCGGATTTCCGTCTGATCTCGCCTAAAGGTCGTATTTGTCAACCGATTCACGTGAAATTTTGAGAGCAGGTTCGTTAATTTTATAGATTTTATTTTGTCATCAGTTTTTCGAAATTTTGGAAAATTGCGGAGATATGAGTGTAGATTTTTTTTAATTCAGCCATTTCGAAAACTCGCGAGGTCTACTGTAGACCTGTTAAAGCTCATAGAGCCACTAGTATTTAGAAAGAGAGGGACCAATGTGAGCGAGAGAGCACGCGGTCTGCCGCCTTCATTGTTGTACTTCATGGTTTTATGTATCTAAAATTGTCAAACCTATGATAGTGTTTTTATATGTTTACTAGTCCGGTGGACATAGAGAAAACTAATGTTATTTTAAGTCATGACCTCATACATTTTAAAACAAGAAATAAAAACTACAATTAACTATAACTTGTATTTTTTTTAGCAATAGAAATAAGGTAATTAGCAATCTTGAGCCGTCTTTTTATCGAAAACAGCCAGGACGGTTCTCTTTTTACCCGACTGCATAGGAAGGGTTATGTTTTTCGCGCCTATTTTTGTATGTTTGTTTTTTAATAGACTACGTTACCCACCCATGCTACCTACGGGAAGCATATTGCCATGCTTACGATATCAGCAGTAAGTGTGTTCTGGGCGTTTTTATTCAAATTTATATAAAAGTGAAAATCGCTTGCAAAACACACTTACTGTTGGTAATCGTGTACACGGCAGCATAATAATATTCGGCCCCGTAGTTCCTGACGTGTACGTCCTAGTAACGTCACTATGAATCCTGTGTGTGACGTAACTCCAACGTCAGTGGCTGTCCTAATATGTACGGCCCAGTAACGTCCCTATGAATTCAGTATATGACGTCACTCCAACGTCGGTGGCTGCCCTAATATGTACGGCCCAGTAACGTCCCTATGAATTCAGTATATGACGTCACTCCAACGTCGGTGGCTGCCCTAATATGTACGGCCCAGTAACGTCCCTATGAATTCAGTATATGACGTCACTCCAACGTCGGTGGCTGCCCTAATATGTACGGCCCAGTAACGTCCCTATGAATTCAGTATATGACGTCACTCCAACGTCGGTGGCTGCCCTAATATGTACGGCCCAGTAACGTCCCTATGAATTAAGTATATGACGTCTCTGTAACGTCTGTAAACTGACGTCTTGAGGCTGTGACAAATTGACGTCATCTGATGGGACCCCCCGACGTCAAGACATGACGTCTCTTACGTCGAGCAGTACCGTAAACGGACGACATAATGACGTAAAAATGCTACCTGGGATAGGAGTTTGATCACACCTACTTAGTGACATACATAGTATGAGAATATACACTCGTGTGCGCAGAAATGGGATACGGGTAAACGAGAGAAATAGCTCCTTTAACTTCTGTAGTTTATTGTTACCGAGTGTATTACTAATACCCCTGTAGGTACCTAGGTACTTTGAGCTTAAAAGGAAACACAGTACATTCCTAGGCCAGTATATGCCAGGACCACTCCTAAACGATCACTGTCGCTCCATGGGTTCGTATCGACACCATACTCAATCCTAGACTCCGCACAACGTTAAACAAAGGCACTTTGTGTCTCATTATGAAAGATCCGACATACATAATAAACCTTTCTATTGAATCACTCTATCTATTGATGAAACCGCATTAAAATCCATTGCGGAGCTTAAAAGATCTAAGCGTACAAAAAGCGACTTTGTTTTAAACTATGTATCTAAGGATGTAATACAAACTTATCGATTTGTCGTGGTTATACCTTAATAAGGCCATAAAACCATCGAAGAATCACAGAATTTAAATTGGAAGTCAATTTGCTAAGCATCCATTTTCCGTGATGTAACCAAACTAAAGCAAAAAATATATCTTCTACAAAAAAAAACAAGTTTATCTTTTACGAGAATCCAAAAAAAAAAACACAGTTGTCAAGCTGTTCCATCTGCGGTCCAACAGGTGGAAATTAACTTGAAGGACGAAAAAAAAAAAACAATGAAAATACAGTCGTAACTCGCATCGCAGCAGATGTTAATAAATTCATTCATGTAACATATTATTATTTACTTATTCCTTCATAAACTTATTATTTAAAAAGATTATTATTTTTCTCTGTGAAGGAGGCTATGCTGGCAATGTATGGAACTTAAACAAACTTGGTGAAATATTATGTGTGGCTTACTTCTGGGAATTCTAATATGTTATATACCAAAAGATACCATAATCAAAGATTTGGACTGTTTAGCCATGTAGTTTTAGTTTAATATCAGTGAGTTTGACCGACCCGCATCTCTGTTTATTGACGACCACTCACGTCAAATTGACGTATTAATTTATCTTAACAACTGCTACACTTTCCCCTAAGTCAGTGCGACTATATATTTAAGGAGAAAGCTCGCTCTATTCATTACGCTAATACTATGACAGCACATGAACTTGTATAGGCTAATAACGAACCTGATAATATATAATATACAAGGCAATCATTTACAAGGAAATGAAAATAAAAATACCAGTTTTAAGAAGTTGAAGAGGCTCTGAAGCGGAGATACCTCTTCTCCTATAGAGAAGGCATGAGCATTGATCACTTGGCTTGGTTTTCTCTCGATGTTTTTTCTTCACGGTTGTCAGTAACGTCCAAAAGAAACTCAGTAAATACATGTGTGAACTCACCTTTTACTTGCCAGGATTTGGCCCAGTGTCTTAGGCCTCGCCTAACTAACGTGCTGCTCAACCTCGTGCTTTCGAGATGTGTGCGTAGAGACTTATACCATGGGCCATCACTAAATATCGATTTGATAGAAAATTATTCAATGGAAGTACTGTAGTCTATATCGATTATAATTAAAGTACTGCACAGGAACAGTAACTCCGATTATGTGTACCTATAAACAACATTATTCGTGTAACTGACAAAATAAATAATATTGATGACAAAGCGACGTGTAATAGACGTTACTAAATAAACACTGTACCGGTTAAATAAACAACGAGTATATTGATCAATTGAATCGTGAATTTTGATGCCAGACGATATGTACACCTCATTATTAAATCTACACGGTCAGTTTGCGGGAAATTGCAATACTAACAAACCCCCTTCCCACCCTCCCACAGGTTTAATAATTCTGTCGTGAAACGTAGGGTACAATTTTATGACAGAATAATGACGTTGAACAAAACGTAAGCTGTAAATGAAATATTTTGTAATTTATTTAATACAAAAATGTACCACAGCGGCTAATGTTCCCCAATTCAGACTTTAGTTTTCTTTAGGAAGTCTTAAGTACCACTTTATGTATAGTAAACAGAAATGATGCGGAGGTAACTATGCAAACATCACTTTTTTTTAAGAACTGAGACTGTACTACAGTTTTTATCCGTCGCTGTGGGTAGTCGTACGTATCAATCCGTATAATCAAGAACCACGACTCCGTCTTGATACTCTAACGTACTGAAGTTACGAAAATGTCTCTTTTGAGTGTTATTGTTGTAAGTATTATTACGTAAAATGTTACATCAATCCAACTTTCCTTCCCGGTTATGGAAGCTAGGACAACAAAAACATAATGCGCTAGGGCCAGCCACGCGGCCCACGAGCGCTCCACTTACACCACTCTTTATGTTATTCTTGATTCACTTTGTAGATAATAACCTCGTGTTTACTTACATAAAGTTCAATTTCGTACCGGAAGCCTAATACAATAGTAATTATAATACAGACAGAGACTCAAACCTACAGATAATATAATTTTTATGCACAATAAGTATTGAGAATAATAAAAAGAATCATCATTACATTGTGGATTGGATAGTTTTGTAGTATCCTTGTCGATACCGCTGCTGCATAGACGCCCTTGATTATATTGGGTTCACAAGGTTCAATTTAGTTGAATATCTTTTGATATTCAACAAAAAAAATTGTATTTGAAATTCAATTTGATTGAAAGTCTTTTGAGACGGTTCAAATCGCTTTCGAGTTAGCAGTTGATCAACAAAACTCGAACTATGTGAATCCGGTATTAGATGCTGTGTTGATTCCGAATCGATGTGGCGTAGCTTTGCGTAGACGCCACGTGGGACGCGCGTAGCACTGCGTAGCAGCAACGTAGGAGTTTCGTAGCTCTCTATAGAAGCCTCGTAGCGCTGTGCAAGAACCGCGTAGCACTGCGTAGCAGCCGCGTCGAAGGCGCGTATTTCTACGTAGACGTTGTGTTTGACAAATTAAGTTACCTAGCGAAACTCGGCAGAAGTATCGATGCTGCAAAATTATAAGAAAAAGAGGGTCAACGACCCACGTTAGTTACTTGAAATATACAAATCAGTAAATTAGAGCAGGTAACACCGCAACTCAATGTATTGCAAAAATCCTCCTTCTTTTTATATAAACCATTGCACACTGCCGCAAAATACACCTGGCCAGCGATACGCTAGTGCGTTGTGCTGCGGCCCGATGCGGCATGCTTTGGAGCAATTTGAAAGTGCCTTAGTTAAAAATTTTATGTACCTTCCTGTTAAATACAAAGTCAATAATAATTTTGACACTACAATCTAACACATGTACTATCCTAAAAAAAATTACATGCTTTTAAATCGTTAAACTAAGTATTCAAATGAACGTTTAAAACTTTGCTAATGCTTCAAAAAGCAGTAACACCTAAGTATTAGTTGCTACCTATCACTTAGCAAATGGCGCTGGCAGACTAAGTTTTCAAGCTAAACTTTAATCTACTAACTAATAGCACTTCACACAATAAAGTGAACAGGTACAGTTCCGACAAAATGAAGAATAAAATGCCGGGCACAATATGAATGAGCCGATTGTTTACAATTTACTGATAAATGCCAGTTGGCTTTTGCCGAATGCTCCTTACAGGGTCGAAAGTGTAATCCGTTGCGAACTTCGTGAAAAATCGTGTATTAATTTATCTGCTGCGATCCTTATTTAACTATGAACTTTTATTTAAAAACACGTCAGTATTTTCTAAAGAGCTAAGACATAGATAATCTTGTAATATTGTGTTCTTCAGTCACTGAATAAGTTTCGCAACTAGCTCAGCAAAACGACGATGGTAACTGAGGGAGAAATAATTACTCAGAATATAATATCTTGAAAGGCGGCTGCAACTTGCTTCTCGGAGAGTTCGCCGTTGTAAGCGGCTTGCGGATGAAATTAATTACTTTAGAGATTCAGAAAGGTAGACTTTATTAAATCTGTGCTAGCTACTAGCAATCAGCTAGACAAGAGTAAATAAAGTTTAAAAACAAGATGTTAAACATATTTGCTTGTACTTAGTTGCTTAAAAATAACTTGTGCATATTTTATGGAATTAGTACAATCGAATATTTTCCAAGACCCCTCCGTGCCTCCGAAAGCACGTTATGTGCCGTCCCTGCTGCCTTTTGTGGATCTTTGACAGTCGTTACAGGTCGTCAGAAGATCGAAAGTCTGACAACCAGTCTTACCAAGGGGTATCGTATTACCCAGTAACTGGGTTGTGGAGGTCAGATAGGCAGTCGCTCCATGTAAAATACTAGTATTCAGCTGCATCCGGTTAGACTGGAAGCCCACCCCAACATTGGGAAAAGGCTAGGCAGATGATGATGATGGTACAATCGAATATGTAATTTCTCACGTGTCGATGGTATTCTTACTGGATGTTTTATATTGTTTGAGCCCAGTAGGTGGTCACGATGATTGCGGCATCAGTGGCGTCCTTTAGGTCATTCGAGGTCCAGGAGAACGGGCACTTACGGCACTACAGCAAGTGGATCATGTTCTGATTAGAGGCACCGCACTCGCACTGTGTATTGGATGAGTCATTCATCCTTTAAATAAATGTGGATATATTCTAGCATGAAGTAAACGGAAGTTAGAGTTTCAACATTTTCTTTAATAGTAACTTCGCCATTTATTATTCGTCTTTATTTTTTCGCGACTTCACTAATGTAAATCATAGCTGATTATTTTTTAAGGCAAAAGCCGTATAGTTGCCACACTTTTTGTTCTGAGAGATATCTCTCAGAACAAAAAGCGTAATACTTTATTTATAAAAAAAAACAATACTTTACTCTTTATCTACATATTTAAGAAAAGTAAAAACATTGTCATCTTGTCATCAATATTTCCAGACCAGTAGCGATTTTTGCGGACTTCTATATTTTGACATCTATCCCACATAGGGGGATAGTTGCCTAATCCATGTTACGTTTAGGATCCCCCCCCCCCCCCCTGGAAAAACAGAACAATCTATCCCGCAAAAACTTTGATCGCATTTTGCCATCCCGTGCAGTAATTACAATCGGGGCAACTATATTCATATAAGTAGATGGATGGATCCGGAGCCAGATCTCGAAGTTCTTAATAAAATGTTACAAGCCCCATGCACATAATTATGGTGTTTTTGTGTTTCATTTATAAATGTTAAAATCAATTGTCTCCAGATGGCGTTGGTAGAGGAACAAGGCGCGGGCGCCGCCGACGACCCTGAAGCCTTGCTCAACGAGTGGCTCGGCGAGCTCACCGTGCTGACTGCGGTAAGCAAATCTCGCCAGCTTCTTTTGTAACATCAGCGTTGGGTATAAGGCACCCATCGGAACTCCGTACTACTAGTAACTACTCAAAGGTTTTCAAAATGTTCTTGGCTAAGTAGCCTAACTGCACAATGGACCGAAAAGTGCGGAAAAGAGAGTCCCATCATCAGCATATGAACTGTCACTGTCAACTTAAAGTAGAAAGAAACTCCAAGCCTTGCCCGTCTACGTCTATTAAGAATTTAAATCTTCACGTCAATATTTTACTGGTACACTTTGAAAAACGCCACGTTGCCTGACTCAACCCAATCGTGCGCCATAAATAGTTGCATCTGGCCTAAACTCGGAATCGTATTTTAGGCGAAAGATAAGTATACCTTCATTAATTAAATAAATAAAAAGGGAGAGGCTGCTTGAGTTTGAAAGGGATGATTGATGCTGGATCACAAGAGCACGTGTGTCGTGCAGCCGGCAACTCGGGCGCAGCCCGGGACAGGTGCGCGCGCATATGCGCTTTTACCATGATTTGGCATCGCTTCGGCATCGCTTCGGCGATCTTATTACGGCTTACGTTAACATCTCGGCTACGAACATACGATAACTCGATTTTCAACAGACCTTTAGCTGTTTCTTTAATAACCTTTTCGTGACATGATTACTGTTTCTTTTTGCATAATATTTGATAAAGCTCCCCCATTGAATAGTGTCGGCAACACTTATTAATAATAATAGCAAGTCATTCCAGCACAGATTAAGTTGTGAGTCCAACTCTTCGTTAGCAATGCGACAGATGTGCGCCCATTTAGAATGCATCATTTGGGGTGTCCAACTGTGTATTTTGTAGCTCACATCCTTGTGTTTTATTTAACCCTAATTCATAAGAAGCGTGATTTGAGAAACTAAGTAAGTAACAATTTCGATAGATATACGTGTGAGTAGACAGAGGTAGATTATGAGTAGGAGACGTCAGCAAAGAAAGGACGTTAGGAAATTCCCCCCTTAAAGGGGTGAAATAGGGGGTGGAAGTTCGTATGATCAATTTAGGTTCCTTGGGCCATGCAATGCTATTAATTATGAGACATATTTTACCTTGAACTTGGCATGAATACTTATGCGTAAATCATAAAGTTACTTTTTTTTAATATAACCTCGTAAAGGGTCAAGTTTGTAGGGGAAAATACGAAATCTACGCGGACAAAGTCGGGGGCGAAGTGCTAGTAGATGATATCGATGAGCTCTCTTCAGTCAATATGCCAGATGTTTAACGGTTGTGGAGTCTAAAAACACGCACAGGTTAATTTGAGCAATAAGAAATATAGGCTGAAGTTATTATTCGCATATTGCTGTGTATAGTGAGACGAGATCGATAAAAGTGGATTGTGAACATCTGTCGTGTATCGGCTGAGCACGAGCAGGTGTTTCCAACGCAGCACCTGTTTCCCATTTTTTGTACAAGTTTTTCATACAACTTCTGGTATAGTCCCGTACAATTCACCAAAACCATTACAATTTCTCCGAATAAAAGATATCATTTTGGAGAAATAAAGAAAAGATTTTGAAATTTGCTATAAGCGATTACCGAAATTAACATTTTAATGGTGTGGATATTATTGTACAAGTTAAGGTAAGCTGAGTGGTGCAACCGCAAACCTCTTAATTGTTATATTTATGAATACTTATTATTGTGATACCTTATTTTATATCTTCGAATATTATGTAGGTACGAATATTTTTGGAAAAAGTTACATTTAGATAATATTTAAAGTGTGGGGTGCGGCCAATACTTAAACAAAAGTAGGACAAATAAAACTAGGTCATTCTGCCGATTCTATCTTTCATTTTCACGTGATGATTTACATAATATAGGTAGTATATTGCAGTAGGTACCTATTCGTATTGACAAACTCATAAAAATATTTACCCAATTATGATTCATAAGATTACAAATTTTATAACTGTAGGTTAGGTACTTACTTCCTCAGACAATATTTTTGAGGTCTCAGAAAAAATGGAAGAAAACTGAAACAAGTACCTACCATTTTTTTTTTTCATTTAGTACTTTAATTTTTGGGGTTATTATCAGATCCTGATAATTTAGTTTGTAATGCGTGAGTGAGCGTAGGAAGAGCGGTACCCGGCAGTGTGGCAGCGCATCGAGCCAGCGGGCGGCGTGCGAGGGGCGCACGCACACCAGCGTACCAGCCTCGGCCACTCATTCTGGAATCAAACAACGTAGCGTAGCGGGCCGCGCACACGTGCGCAAGTCACAAAACACGGTTGCCGCTTGTCTACTTGCCTCCCCCCTGCGCTGTGCCTGCCGCGACCGGCCGACTCAGCGAGCGCTCCGCTCATGCTTCATTTTGTAATACTACTCACTTCACTTTGCTCTACGCTGCCTAGTTGTGGTTCGTGCCCGCGGACGTCGAACGCGTTTTCAGTTCCTCGTTAGTGCTCTTTGTTCTGTGATTTTACCAAACACGTATCATAGCTGGCGCGAAAAGTTTGTTTTCGGCGAAGTGAACGGGCGAGGTCACTACTCTCTGACTGTGAGCGATATTATACCTAACAGTAGTGCGGTAAAGTTGTGGTGCAGTTCCGCGCAGGCCCCGTTGAAATAACAAACTCGTTTCCATACATGCCAATCATTATTAGTGCATACTTACATCTGACTTAACTTATTACTTACATAAAAGTGCAGAATGCCGATATTTGAACTGAGTTTTATTTAAGTCGGTTCCGTCCCCAAGCCGCCCCATCCCATACGGACGCACGATAGTCCGGGAGCATGTCCCGCGCGACATAGCGCCGGGTTTTGGCACGCTTTGCTAATAGTGTGAAGTGTTGGTTTGTGAGTCATTGCACGTTGCGATGTAGACGTAATGATGGATGTGCAACTAAACGAATCGAGTAAGTGGCAGCGCGGAGGGTTTCTGTCAACTCTCAACAGAAGTTTCCGATTAACAAGCGGAAAAGCAAGAAGTGTTACCAACTCTCCTACAGAAAATAAAAGCTTTGAACATTTGGATATGACATCGACGGCGACGGTACGTGGTGACTAATGAGCCTGCTGATAACCGAGTCTTGAATTGTTTACTTATTATGTTTATTTTATGACAGAAACTTGGTTCGAAATAGAATTTAAATAGAGTCATCGCTTTGTTTACGCGCATCATGTTTACCCAATGAATAGGTGCCTACGAATTATGGATACCTAGCTATCGGGGCAACTTTAAACCGTGAAGATATGCTCCCTTCCAATCCAACGATATAAGTACTTGATGACTCTCAAGAGATGAAATTCTGTTGAAATACTTACACAATACTTATCTGTGTAGTCTTATATAAAATATTTAAATAACAGTGGTATCAGTAATAATTAACTGCTGATACAATAGGGCAGACATCGAAACTTACCAAGTTCATTGTTTCAAGACAATGCATTCCCAACTATGTTTTGGGATGTCAACTTGTATGTGCCTCGATAATAATTAATTCCTGGACATATAGGGACATGTATAGGGTCTATCATTTGTATTCATGGCGTCCTGTTGCGGCATTTAAGGTGTGGGATTAGTTACTAAGGCTATAATAGGTGTTGTAGGAATAATTACGAATAGTTTTACGAATGACTTAGGTATGCTGTATACTAATTAAGTTCCTGTTATTTTATTGCAGGGCTTGAACTCGTCGAATGATGGAACTTCTGCGCTGAGGCCGCTGGAGATTGTGGCGCCACGTATCGACACGTACAGGTTTTCTATGGCGAACCTGGAAGAAACGCAGGATGCTGATCTGGACGCCATACTGGGGGAACTCTGTGCCCTTGACTCCGAGTACGATGAGGAGATATCCAGGGTATCCTCAGGTAAACCAAATACCCATTATATTTGCATGGAGTAATGTATTCCATGATTAAGGGGAATCTAGTCGCGGACTCGAACTCACTGGTGGGCCTGGCCAAAAAGCACGCTGCCTCACCAGGCATCGTGTCCGACAGAGGTAGTATCAGTGATGAGCAATTAGATGCTAGTCTACATGCACAACTTTATTGAGTGAGATGCAGGATCATTAATAGTAAAACACAGAAAAGTCCTTCATAAGATCGGGTTTTATGAAAAAAACACTGAATAAATCAATGACCAATAAAATATATTGAACTTTGAACCAAGTCGGTAGCGACAAAGCTGAAATATCGAAAATATTTCAGCTTTGTCGCTACCGACTTGGTTTTGGAGATTTGCACTTTTATTATTTATACACGACCAAAGTTAGGTTAAATTAGCAAGAAACAGGAATCTTTGTTGGCTCCTAACTTTTAATTGGGATTTTATTTTAGTAGGTATTCTGTTTCCGTACAGACAATATAAATAATAAGACAAAACCATACCATGTTTAATTTTTGATGTAAATTTTCGAAAAGTGGAGTAATACACTACCGAAGTTTGTATGGAAAAAAATCGACTAGATTCACCTTAAGGTGGCTCCAGGGTAACCTACGAAATTCATGCTAGATTGTATGTTGATTAAAATAATGATTCGCAACCGTAACACGTATGTATTTATTTAATTTAAAGTTTATTTAATTCCATTGAATGACTATTTAATGAAAAATTTATAACCTGCAAATTGCAAAAAAAAACGTAAGAAAATTTGAGCTACCTGGAGCTTGCACCTTAAAATAAAATAATTGGCGAAAATCAATGTCAACCTAAATTCTTTCAATATTTATTA
The DNA here is from genome assembly GCA_949987655.1 of Polymixis flavicincta. NCBI lineage: Eukaryota > Metazoa > Arthropoda > Insecta > Lepidoptera > Noctuidae > Polymixis > Polymixis flavicincta. Next base: position 24,651,983 of record OX465171.1, on the reverse strand, counting down.
AACAATTAATGATTAAATTATCATAACCACAATATCTTTTTGTTCGTGTTACAGCATTGTCATCGGTATCTAAGTCCAGGGCTGATGGCGCTGCCGAAGGCTCACAGAGGCAAGATAAAGAGTGTGCAGACGGCGCAACCAGCATTGTTCGCACTGACTCTCCCGACAATGACTCGGCGTTTAGCGACACTGTAAGTTACCAACTACATCTAAAAGGTACATTTTATTTATTTTTCGAAAAAATTAAAGCTAGTAACTTAAACCTACAAGCAACCCTAGACGTCTTGTTACAAAACGTGATCTAAGTTTAGTTCAAGCCCAAAGCTCTGAACCAATTTTTGCATTTCCAACGTTATTTTGATTTGCATAAAGTTCTTAACATAAAAATTAAAACTTAGCACCAGACTAAGAAGTCACTTTTCTAAGTAACCCTCCTTCTGGCGCAGTCGGGTAAACAGACTTGCAACTCCATACGACCCCGTACGGAGTTGCAAGTCTTTTTTAGAAAACTTATGGGGTTCTTAATTAAAAAACACTGGATTGGTGGTTTAAACCTAAATAAAAAACCTCTTTTTAATAAGAGGGAAGGTGCTCAAATAGCTTAGCTCTTTGTTATGTGCTATTGTAAAGAAATCCTAATGAGCAACAAAGGGTTTTCGATTACATCCCTTAAGCTGCAAAAAGTAAACAAATGTTAAAAAAGGAAGGGAAAGAAGTAATTGTTTTAATTCATCTTTTAAAGAGCAGTTACTGATTTTTCTTTACTGATCATTAACAATAAGCTATACGAGAATGTTAGCTGTTACTCAATTAATAACGTAGATTCAAACTGTTTTATATCTTATTAGGTTTCCATGCTGTCCAGCGAATCTTCTGCGTCCAGTAGCACCAGCACGAAATGTAAATCGTTGAAACTGAATCTCCATCAGCCTCAGAAGGTAAATTCTATTCAGTCTTTGTTTTCTAACCTTATTTATGAATTTTAGATGTGACAATATAGGCAGCTACATACCTTAACTGCTGTACCTATAGCAAAGCATTCTGCCGTTACTATCCAACCTCTAATTATTATCAGCCTGTATAACTTTTAATTGTGACATTTTCAGGACGCAAGTTTCCAACTAAAAGCTGACAAAATAAAGTTAGCGTTGGAAAGAATGCGCGAAGCTAACATCAAGAAACTGTTCATCAAAGCCTTCTCAATGGATGGATCATCCAAGAGTCTGCTGGTCGACGAAAAAATGACTTGTGGATACGTGGCCCGACTATTGGCGGACAAGAACCACGTCACCATGGAACCAAAGTGGGCCATTGTTGAACACCTGCCTGACCTCTATATGGGTAAGGAGATCGCAATCTTGAAACTTTTTCATACTTATAAAGTTGAACAGTAACCTAATTCTGATTTATCCTTAATTTCAGAACGAGTTTACGAAGACCATGAGATGCTAGTCGACAATTTAATGTTATGGACGAGAGAATCGAAAAACAAAATCTTATTCGCAGAGCGACCTGATAAAATAACTCTGTTTCAAACACCAGAAAAGTTCCTGTTGACAGAAGACGACAGAGGTAAATTCACGATGCGTCTGCAACCTGATGTAAGCATACTTATTATTATTACAAATGAACTATTGCTAATATTTAATTGCAAATATTAAGGTTGGTCCAGCGAACATGACGAGCATTCGAGACAAGTAATCATAGAAGAGTTTTTCGGACAGAGTGGAGGAACTACGAGCACGATACCATCCGTGTCAGGCCATCCAGTGCCTCCGATGGAGGGACCACTATATCTCAAAAACGATGCCAAAAAAGGATGGAAGAAAATATACTGCGTTTTGCGACCGTCTGGTTAGTAACTAATACGAACCTGCGCTGTGTGGCCACACCCCTTCACCCACGTATTTTTATTAGCAAAGCGAATATGCCAAAGCGAATAAAATGTCTTGAAGTAAGAAATAACATTCTTCTTTAATTACATTTGTTAAATTTTTTTTATGTAGGACTGTACTACTCGCCAAAAGATAAGGTGAAAACGCTGAAAGAGCTGGTGTGTCTAGCGACGTTTGACAATAACGAAGTTTACATAGGGTTGAACTGGAAGAAGAAGTACAAGTCGCCAACCGACCATTGCTTCGCCATAAAACATCCAAGGCTGCAGCAACCAAAGAGCGTTAAGTTTATAAAGTTCCTATGCGCTGATGACCAGCGAACTCTCGAGAGATGGGTGACCGCGATGCGCATAGCAAAGGTACGGGCAAGAATACTATCGTTTAATATTGTAAGTAAATTATCTGAACACATTTCAACCTGACTGACGCATGGTAGTTTCACAAAATCTGAAAATCCAAATCTCACCGAATAAACTGAAAAATTATGTATGCCTACCAGAATTTGCATATTACCTGCCAAGTAACGTAACAATAACTTACTCAAAATGTTAACAACAATAATAATCATTTAGGCCCGAGTAATAAACGGTTTAATCCCAAACTCATTAGTGACTTAGACGAGACAAGGCATGTTCAAAAAAACAAATAAATGCTGTTTCCGAGCTCGTTTCTCATTAAATACCACGTGTGCATGGACGTAGATTGACGTAGACTGTAAAAATTGAAGAAGGACGTAGCCGCGGTGTATCATGAGGCAGTACCTAGTACGTACGTAATAGTACTCCCATTTTGTATGCACGTGTACCTAGTAGTCAATTAGTTATCAGCCTACCTACCTACACAAAACGAAAGAGTAGATTAATATAAAAATTGTTAACAAATATCTATAATAGCCCTCTTCCAAATTTTTATGTTGTTATGCCCGACAGGGCCCACAATGCTCCAATACGAATGTATGTCTTTATGTACCTACCACCTAAGTTCACATTGTGGAATGCAATAAACGTATTGAGTATTAAAGATGCCAGATTGTGATAACCAAAAGATAGGTATTGATCGCGACAAACAAATCGATCATCGGTCAATCTGAACGGTAGCTAGCATCAATCGACCACAATCTATCTGCACTTAGTTATTGCTTATAATTTGTTTATTCTGTAGAATGTGTTTATTTATTCTTATGTTAACAGCATGGAAGGCAGTTGCTAGAGAACTACCGTTCGTTAGTGGAAGAGCTCACCCAAGAGGATTTGGATCACCTCGCCCATGCCCGATCATGTTCTGTAAGTATCAAATATTGAAATGGCCTCCATTTTTTAATATGTTTATATTTCCAAACAACATGGTTAATACTTATGAGATTTATATTTAAAATTGGCTTTATTTACAGTATTAGTTGAAAATATGACTGCCGAAATTTGGCAAACTGGCTCATCATTTGCAAAATTAACGCATTATTTCTTTTGCAGATTACTTCTATACCAACAAAAACGAACGGCTTACCAGCACTGGGCATCAATAGCCCAGCACAGTCCACGTCAAGCAATGCCAGCGTTGCCAACTCGGACATCAGTAGTGGCAGGTTGGTGTCCTATCCATGTCGCTAAAGAACAGTAGCAGGCCGTAAATATTGCACATCTTAAAATCTAGTCATTTATTAAAATCAGCATAAGTAAGTGCAGAGCTGCCTAAGACCGCATTCCGAATTAGAAAAATAGCGCTGCGAGCGTTCACATCGATATTATGCGTTCCGAGTTAGATATCACGATTCTACATGTCATATATTGAACTTGTATACACCACACATTTCTTCTTAGACAAAAGCACAAATAAATCTAAGTTAGCTAAAGATACGATGCGACTCAAAACAAAACAGCAGAACTGCCATTTTTGACAGCGCTCACGGTGATATTATTATAACGCATGGTCAGCGTTATCGCAAGATGTCGCGATTCGCGGAACATCGTTATCGCGCTTACGCCAATTCGGAACGGGTGTGAGCGCGCTCAAATCCAAATTATCGCAACTCGGATCATGGGCTAAGTCAGACGTGTGAGACTGTATGTGTTTTATGCTGACGCTACTCGTCTTCACGCACACATTCACAACGTGTTTCTACACTTGGGTCTCCTACTTGATTCAATATAATAAGGTAGCACTATCGACCCATGCCTGCGTAGCTGTCTCTTTCTAAAGCTCGATGTGTCATATTTACGAACGTGTTCTGTTTCTATGAATATTTTTAATGGTTTCAGGACAGGAGGGATACGTGAACACTCCCAAATCTTTATAGAATCTTTCGTTTCAAAATGTTTAAGAAAAGTTGTGATACCTCTTTTGTGACTTCCTGATTCTAAAGCCATTAGCCACTAATATGTTAATTTGCCATGCGATTGTTTTTTGTAAATCTCCCATTTTTTTTAAAATGTAATTTCATATTATTTTCACAATGCTTGCGTTTATGTTATGTTTTTCACAGGCAATAAAATGCGAGTGCCATATTTAGTATAAACTGTTTGTTGTTGTTAGTGTCGCTTTTGCTGCTTTAATAAACCAATAAGTTAATGTTATTATTTTCTTTATTTAGTAAGTGCCATCAGTTTGTTTGTAAACAAAAATAATTGTAACTATTACCGTGTGCAGACACTCCCGCGCATCGTCGTCCAGTTCGAGCGGATGTCTGTCCGACGGCGGCACCGCTTCCGAAAGTGCTTTCGACTGCGAATTTCCCATGGGTAATTATAAATTATTACTTACACCTTCAATTAATTATTGTTTGATTTAAGGTTATTGTTCTACTCTTTAACAGATTTTATCAGTCTTTAATAGTTTTGAAGTAAAAAAACTTTAGTAAAAATGTATATTCATATAAGTGTATTGAACACTTCAGGTACAATAAAACGCAAGCCGTCCATGAAGCCCAACATTCCGTTAACCTGGATGACTCGTCAGCTTAAAGAGATGGTGGAAAAGGGCGGCGACTGCGGTGTGGAAGACGAGGGGGGCGGCGACTCGGGCACGCTGACCAGGCGTCCACGGCCCGCGCGCACTGACGACTCCACGCTCAAACGACACCACACCATCGGTAAGTCTTTTATAGAGCCGGTGGAACACGAGATTGTCAATATCTTAACATTTAGAAAAAAAAAAACAATAAGTATGTTCTTTTTCAACAGATACCGCAGAGACAAGTGTGTTTAGTAGCACAACAAACGGTCGCCTGAGCAGCACTAGCAGCCCCGTCCGCCACGACCCGCCCTCGCCGACCTACGGGCACTACGAGAGCATTCCCCGCGACAGCATGTACCGGAACAGCTCCGACAGCGGCTCTGCCTTATACGGGTACGCCGCCATCTACGACAAAGTACAGAGATCACCAGCAGTGAGTACCGTGGAGGACTTGCCTCCGCCTCCACCTCCAACCGAAGATGTTCCGGACGGAATGTTCAGCTCCACCCTGAGTCTCGATTCGTTGCCCCCGCCGCCGCCTCCGCTCGAGCCCATCGAGGACCTGACGGGCTCACAACTCAGCCTGCCGCCACCTCCTCCCGAACATACAATGGAAGCGCACACGGCTGCGGGACGCGTCCACGACATAGTGAATCAGCTGACAGCGCAGCAGGTGGAGCAGGCAGCCCGCGCCGGCCAGTCGCGATCCACTGCACGGAGTGCCGACCAGAACCGCACATTCCCGCGCCAGCCCTCACTCGACAGCGTTCACTCAGAAGCATCCCGAACATCATCCCTACATTCGGATAAAAGTATCTTTGGTCAGCAAAACGTAGCGTACGGCGCTTGTCTCGCCGAACTTCAGACGAAGAAAATAAGCAATGGCAGTCCCTCCATTCAGAGAAAAGTAACTGCTGAACCTTCTAAGGAACGCACAGGCTCCCTGAAAAAAGTGAACTTTGCTGATGACTTACCTACATGCTCCGATAGTAAAAAGACTAAGAAAATATCATTCAATTTAAAGGAACAACCACCGTTATCACCTCGCAAGCCACCTCCACCGAAACGAAATGAAAGCACGAAGTTATCATCGCCAAAGAAATTAGCAGATTCAAACAGTAATCCCCCAAAAGAGTTCCTTCGAGACTTGCAAAGGGTTATGAGAAAAAAATGGCAGGTAGCACAAAAATGCAAATTGGAACCTGCAACTACACCACACGAAGTTCTAGGTTTCAGAGAATACCCTTTGTCGGAGGACTATAAAGAGACGAGCGTATCAATGTGGGTTCAGGAGCACTATGGTGGGGGTGTCGAGGACCCGTTCTATGAAAACGTATTTAGTCGGGGTGAGCCCCCGCCGCGGCGGGAGGAGCCGAAGCCCATCAAGAAGCGGCCACCGCCCGCGCCTCCGCGCCGCAGCGAGTCCACGCACCTGTCCACGCATCCGGGGGCGCCTGCGCAGCCCACCGTCTAAGCCGCGCGCGCGTCCTATATTGATCGTACAGGCGCTCCACATGCTTTTCTAACAAATGGAAACATTATTTACGCCATTTACCTACCGCCATTAGATAATTATTGGTAGATAATTACTATATTTGTACACAATAGGCATTGAATCACTGTAACGAGATCGGTGTCTCATAAATCGCTAAATAGATAACGTAGCGAATAGAATCTAATGTTTTGTAACTTTAAGCCTTTCTAATAATAAAAACTAAGCTCTCTGAAGTTAGGTAAATGTGATGTAATTAAGAGCGTTTATTCCACGCGGGCTGGCAACAACGCATTTATAGTAGGTAGTTTTTCGTGTTTTTTTTTTTTAAAGTACATTTTTTTTCAGTCACGCACTAGCTCGTTGGCATTTATTCTTTCATAAAAACATTCAATCGTACTAAGTAATGCAAATATAAAACAATTGACGGTATTTCGATTTTATAAGTAATACCAAAATAACTGTAAAAAATAGCATACTAACTTGAAAATACCAACGAACTAGTTCATGGCTGAAAATAATGTTCACTTACTTTTGTTTGTTTTTAATGAAATAATCACGAAAAAACGGCATAAATGCGCCGTTGCCCGCCCGCGTGTGGGTAACGCTCTTAACTTGAAATTTAGTTACAAAATAAAAAATTAAAGGCAACTGAAAAAAATTACATGCGAAATTTTAATAGAGCATGTTTTTTTATAAAAATGACCAATCTCGATAAATTGTTATCATTTTGAACGCAGTTTAAAAAAATTAGTAATCGGAATGGGGTGCTATTTTGAAAGGTATACTAAGGTATGTAGGAAGGCTTTTTGCAGGTTCACTTGCAATGGAGAATAAAAGGAATTCATAATCGTAAAATTCATAATTTAGGCAAATATTGTTACAATTGATATGTAATTAGAAGTTAGAAATAATGAAGTGATACAAACTATGCATAATGAGCACGTGCTGTGCCTCGATGAATATCTGATTGTTGCTTGCAGTGAACTTGCAAAATATATTTATTGCGTGAGTTGGAGTTTTGTCAATTTTATGTTATGTTCCTAGTTAATTATTGTATATGTTTTATCATAAATTCGGGCAGTCTATATTTAAGAATAAGTAGAATTTTAAACTGCAACAGAATATCGTTTTTACGATATTACAGTATTTCAGCAACATAAATAATTATTTAACTTGCTATAACATACACGTAGAGGTTCAGTCAATAAATCTTTTTATAGTTTAAAGTGATTATGAGTATGCGATATAAAGCTTCGTATGGCCGTATGCCACTCAACATAATATTGTAAGACAGTAGTGATGCGTGTAGTCGTAATATTCCTCGTGTGTGCCATAAGTTCTGATTTAATTACTTCGATGATTTATTTATTCGAAATATTTACGAGTAGTAATCGTTCTAAACTAGCGTCTACAGTCACGAGCAGAAGATGAGTACGCTAAAACAGGCGATCGTGGTATTACACACAATAATTTTACAACAGCAAATAACAATAACAAGATCGCCAATAGCAATAGCGGTATTTCAAATGAAGATATGGAAGAAAATAATTTTTAATTACGCATTACCTAATTGTAAATATTTTTGCACGTGAATGTAGTAGAAGGCGGCGGCACGGGCACAACAGTGCTCAACGTTTTGTTGAACATCTTGTCGTTACGCGAGATTGCAATCACAACATAGGTATGTGTAGATGCGTTTATTTTCAAACAATACCATGAGCATTGTCTTGGGTGTAATGTAATTAGGGAGGGACAAAATGAAAAATATACAGAACTCCAATGTGTCTGATCTCAGTGTACCATCAGTAAGCGTTACTATTATGTTAGGGCTGTGATTATATCGTGTCTGATTTATTTTCTGAATACAGTTTATATACGACAACGGTGGTAAAATAATTAAGATTTTTATTGCCATCATTTGGTATGTACCGACTTATAATTTACTGAAAATATTTCATAAGAAGGCGAGACGGCATGATTAAATCTTTTAATTATATTTCCACCTTTGTATTATAAACAGCTGATAAATATTGTATAAATTGTTTTGTGTCTTTTAACAGAACACTGCAGCACTGAAACTCGGTCCTTGTGTAGCTAATTAGCTATTAAATTAAGCTTTGAATACCTGACTAGATTTAATTATTTAACGATAAATTACGTACTATTGTTTTTATTTTAGTTGGTTGAAACTGTTGAGTGGAGACAGTGTAATATGATTATTTGATTAGTGCTACGAGGCCTTAATAATGTGTATTAATATGTATTGATACACTTAGATATAATCTCACCTGTTGTTAAATCGTTTGCATTAAGATAAAAGAATAATTAAGAATCTAGTTATAAATGCAAAACATGTATCGACTACATACAGCGCCAGTCACTAATCATATGGGTACAAATCATCACAGAGATACAGCTAAAAAAATAGTTTTCTAAACATAGGTTTAGTGCATATTAGCCTGTCTTCGCTCGCAGTACACTTAGTTATCATTGATATAAACTGCCTTATTTATAGATGCTGTTTCATTACTAAAATCTTGCATTCCTTTGTTAATCTCGAAATTTTGTTGTAATATGACAGGTCTATAGATACATAATTATTTAAGAACACTACCAATTTGCATAAACTAAAGAAAACTGGGCTTTTCATATACAAGCGTTGCACTTGTCGAATTAAGCTTAATCACTTTTAAAATGGATACGTTATTACACCATTTTAACCGTGTACGATATAAAGATGAGACCATGACTGTGTTTATACTGGATTTTATTTTATACTAATGAACATCAATGGAAGTCCATCCAATTTCAAATTCGGATTACAAAGACTGAAAATAAGAAACAAAAATCCGATATTGACAATAAACTTACGTCCAAAATATCCGGAGTCCCATAGAAAATCGAAGGAAGACACTGCAAACTGCCTTAATGAATTGTGCTTAAGCGTCTGTGTATACCATTGTTATTATTGTAGTCACATATTATAACCTGTCTCTGCAGGTTTTTAGGAGATGGTATTTTAAATTTTCAAAGCGCACCTCCCGAAATAGGTACTTGTCAGTGTTTCAGGAGATAAACGGCCGCTTATTCATTTCAAGCAATTTGTATTCTGACACATCTTATGTTCTCTGTCATATCTTGTCGATATTTTAGCGTAAATATGAAAATGAAACCTCGTATTTACGAGTATAATAAGTGGAAGACTGCTGGTTAGTATAAAATGGTTAGTAAATATATGAATTTTCTCAAAATATCGATGAGATACAACGTTAACAAAGCCTAATTGTTTTTTCATAATTTTATCAGCAAATATTTTGTTGTTCAAAGAAGAAAATATTAGTAGTCATCTTTTTAGCTATCGGTGTTTTTCAAATGAAGGTAGTTTCCATAGTTATCGTGCTATAGTAAATTCAACTACATAATAAAATATATATGTTTGTCTGTAAGTAGTTTCTCTGTTATATAATGTAAAGCAATGTATTGTGATTTTATTTGTATATCTATGTACCAACCATAGGCACCAACACTGAAAACAATGTATGGCAATGTCGAACGTACAATGTGGTGTTTTTTTATTTTTTATTAAATTTATCTGTTAGCTGAAGGTAGCAAGCATATACCTAAGTAAATTCTTACTACTCAATGTGCCGTAAGTCTCAAACGGGACTTTAAAATATCGAAAATAATCATAAATAAGCACTAACTGTTCTATAATGTTGTATATAATATCTAATATGCTAGTTCTAAATTAAACAATGTTTACAGCTAACTAATACATAGATACGGGTTGTATTCTCATAATTTCGACGCATATCTAATGATATATTTGAAAATGGTTTAATAATCACTTTTGTATGACGCATTTATTAGTATTCTTAATTAAATATGTTTAAATTGTACAGAACAAATTAATTATAATATTAATTCTTTGTATATTTTTTCAAATATAATGAAATTCCAAGAGCCATGTATTTTATTCAGTTTCCTTTGTTTGTAGCTCGATGTATGTACCTACTGGGTGGGCTTATTATTTTTGACTGAGAAAAACATGTGTGATACCTATATCCAAAATGTTGAAATTTTTACTACAATAGCCGAACCTACATGCCAAGATTGACTCCTTGACTCCTTGCAATAGCGTGATTATATTTATAACAAGCTTTTATTTAACTTGCAATGTACAGTAGCTGATTGTTCGGGCACACAATTTATATTATTTAAAAGCTTGTCGCAAGATTTAAGTACCAACTCTATAACTAAGTAAATACTAGTCAGACTTTCGGGCTTCTGACGACTCGTAACGACTGTCAAAGATGCACAAATGACAGCCGGGACCAACGGCCACAGAGTACATTTTTAAATAGCCAACGGCCTAACGTGTTTTCCGAGGTACGGAGGGGTTTTGGTATGTAAATATGGTCACCCATCCACGGACCAACCGCGTCAAGCGTTGCATAACCTGATTGATCGACCAGGGTGGCTGTTATTACTTAGCCACAAGCACCTCCATCTTCAACATCCAGACTAAAGGACAAAAATTCTATAAACTATTTTTCCGCATCAAACTCGCCACACTAATGTGGCAAGTGGTGGGAAGAAGGTTGATGATAAATAATAATCAATTAGTTACAAAGTGTATTGTTACCAGTCCAATGCAAGGAACATAATACCTACGGGTCCAATGACACCACAGAACATACACTATCACGAGTGGAGTGACACGTACAGAAAAGAGACCATAAATAAAGTCAATGACATTTCAAATGACAGTTGTCTGCCCTTACTACCGCCTTACTACCTTTCTCTATAAAATACAACTGAAATGAACGAAAAAATAAAAATAACAGTGCCTTTACAAAAATATGATTGATTACTTAATTAATATCTATATAAATATTATATGTATATATAAAAGGAAAAATTGACTGACTGACAATCAACGCACAGCCGAAACTACTAAGACTAGGAACGTAAAATTTTGCACACGGTTTCCTTTTATAATGTAGGGTAGCACTAAGAAGGTGTTTTTGGAAATTCGACCTTTAAGGGGGTGAAAAGGGGGTATTTTGTTTGTATGAAAAATCTTATTCCTTGACTTAATATTGAAACTTGGCACAAATACTTATCTAAATAAATTATAAAGTTGGTAAGTAATTTATTGTTTTTCTATATTACCCCCTTTTTTTGGTTGGGAAATCATCTAATAACTTCTCCCGCTCTAGGTGGAGCAGTAGGGCGTAACACTGGGGTACGCTCTGAGGATTTCGATAATACCAATACCAATGGGGTATTACTAGGGCTTTCAAAAACCGGATCTTTTCAATACATCAATACCGGTATTGGAAAAGTGAATACCGTGATCCCGGTCCGTATACCGGTAATCCGGTATTGAACGCAAGTTCAATAGCTATGTACAAAACGTATTTTTTTTTAGAGAAATCTCTCTTATATAACAATTTGGTATGGGTTGATTATTTAGGTAGGTTTTTATTTCATAAAAAAATACATTTGTGTCGAAATATCTGCACAGTAGGTATAGGTACACAAAAGAAACAACATAAACAATTACTTAACTGCGCAAGGTTTATGTTTACTTGAGTTTGCGACAAATTAAAGATCTGCTTACATGTTGTTCGCTAAGAACGTTTTGGGTAAGACACGAAGAGGGAGTAACGACTGTAATCTAATTAAACCAGTAAAAATACGTGCTAGTAGATCACAACATTCACAACTTCACAGCCACAAGTTAACACTACACAATAACAAAGTCTACATACGCGTTATTTCGTCGCCTTTGCGAAATTGACTGACAATAACAAAAACTACTTAAGTACAGCTCGATTTCGGGCATTGTCTCAGACGGGGCGCGGGAGGGTGAGCTTAAGATAACAGCGGGACGCTTGCACTGGTGAAAACAAGTGTGAGAATAAGATCACATAATTTTCAGATGTAATGTTTGTAATACCGCAATCACGGTATTGGGGCGTCAATACCGGTATTTTAAAAGGCCAAAATAAAATCCGTGATCACGGTATTACGGGATCCCAGAATACCGGTATTGAAAGCCCTAGTTATTACTCGCCATTTTGAGCTTATCGGCCAACAACTTGACGGCGTGGGTGCGAAACGCGGCCACGGCGGCCAATATTACCACCGCGTAGTCGTTAGCGCAGCTCTAAAAGGCCGAGGGCGGGGGCAGTAGGGTTTCTCTAAGGGCTGTGGTAGAGGCCCTGGGAGCGGGGGTACCAACCCAAAATATGCAAAAAAATCATCATAGTTGATCCAGCCGTTAATGAGTAGTTCAGTGACATAACACAAGTACAGAATTATGGGAGACTTCCCTACTAATCCCTACTAATAATAGGTCTTTACCTATGAAATTGCCGTTTTGTATGAAAAAATTTAAACGAATTTTTTTCATGAATTTTTTATTTGTATTAATCGAAGTAATCACCCATGCAATCAATGCATCTTTGCCATCGCAGTGGCAGTTTATTGATGCCCTTCTTAAAGAAATCAGCTGGACGGGAGGCAACAAATTCTTCAAAGGCATTTTGTACTGCCTCTCGGGTATTAAATTTTTTTCCCGCCAAGAAGTTATCCAAATTCTGGAAAAAGTAGTAGTCTGTAGGCGCAAGGTCTGGTGAGTAGGGCGGATGACGGAGAGCTTCCAACCCCAGTTCTTGCAACTTGGAGACCGTCTGCTGTGCAGTATGAGGTCGCGCGTTGTCGTGCAGGAGCAGCGGAGACGAGCGATTGACCAATGCTGGTTGGAGATGCGCCAGCTTCTCCATCATTGTGTTCAGTTCTTCACAGTACACATCTGCAGTAATGCTCACCCCGTTTGGTAAGAAGCTGTGATGAATCACACCGGCGCTAGACCACCAAACAGTGACCATCACTTTTCTAGGGGTAAGTTTTCGTTTAGGGCATTGTTTAGGTGCTGAACCAGGATCCAACCAACTTGCTGAGCGCTTACGGTTATCAAACAGAATCCATTTTTCATCGCAGGTAACAATGCGGTTCAAAATTCCTTCATTTGTGTGTCTGTTGAGCAGTGCAAGGCACGTCTCGACGCGTACTTCGCGCTGGCGATCATTGAGTTCGTGGGGCACCCATTTGTCAAGCTTTTTTACCTTGCCAATTTGACGCAAATGGACCAATATTGTTTTGACGCTAACGTCGAAAGCTGCTGCTAATTCAGCCGTAGATTGTGTATCATCAGCTTCCACAATCGCCTTTAACTCGTCATTGTCGACCAAAGTCTTCGGACGACCGCGAGGTTCATTTTTCAGGTCGAAATTTCCAGAACGGAAGCGAGCAAACCAATAACAGGTGGTGCGTTGGTTTGTAGTGTTAGCTCCGTAAACGTCGTTGATGTTGCGTGCCGCTTGTGCCGCGTTGCTGCCACGACGGTACTCATATTCCATAATTACTCGAATTTTTAACGTATCCATGATGACGAAAAAGATTGAAATGCGATGAAAATGTAACACTAATCAATAAAGAAATGACTACTTTTAGAAAAAAAAATCCATGTTTTTAAAATAAAATTAATTTGAAATTAGAATTCTTAGCCAAACAAAAATAATTTTGATTTGAAATGGCCAGTACTGCAGAACGGCAATTTCATAGGTAAAGACCTAAATTATAAATGCGAAAGTAACTCTGTCTGTTACGCTTTCACGCCTTAAGGAAAGAAAGAAAGAAAATTGCGTATATTGGCATTATATCGGTAGTAAAAACCTTAAATTATTTAAAAGGAAAATATAAAAAAAAAACAGAAAACAATGACCTCAACAATGATAATAATGCCAAAAGGGCCTCAGCTCAGCATATTGTCAGATGGCAATACAGTATGCACCACCTGACGCTGATTTTCAGCTGCAACCCACGAGTACCATACGCTAGAATAATAAAATAAAGACATAGAGAAGTGTGTGTCCGTAATAAATTAATAATATAATAAGAAAGTAAAATAAATAAAATAAAATGTTGAGGCATACATGTGCGTGAATGTGTGTTTTTTGTGACTAATGAAAAAATTGCATTAAATAATAATATCTGCATATTACCTACATTATATAGGAAATCTCTAAGTAGAAACTTAAAAAGCACCTACCTAGCTATTTGGCAAAAAACGTTTGACTACGTTGTCCTTCTTAACTACGAAACAGATTTACATGCTGATTTCATTTTTGATCTGTTTTTTCAATTAGTGTAAAGACATCAACTACAGACGAACAAGAAAGTAACGCAAATTCTCATTGAAATAGATAAAAAATAATAAAAATATAATGATAACATTGATAAAATGAGCAAAATTAATAAAATAAAAGAAATGATAAAATGATCAAAATTGATAAAATTATTTGTTTTAAATGGCAGATATGTCGGCTCGAACGTTTTCAAAATCCTTTTGGTGATTTAGTAAAAATTCTTTTAATTTCAGTTTGAAAGTTGGGAAACTTTTACTAAACTTTATGGGGGGAGGGATATTATTCCAGCATTTAGTAGCTGCGTAGCGAAAACTGCCTCTAAAAGCCGCCGACTTGTGCTGAGGAATGGAAAGCTGTTGAGAGCATTTTCTTCCTTCGCCGATTTTGTGTCTTCTTGTCCACGATAGTCTGTCATATAAGTAAGAAGGGGAGTGAGATTTAATGACACCAAAGAGTAGGCTCGCCAAGTGCAGTTTACGCCTAGCTTTCATTTTTAAAATGTTGTGCTTATTGAGAAAAGGTGTAACATATCCCCTAAAGGGAACCTTAAAACAAAACCGTGCACAAGCGTTCTGAAGTCTTTGGATCATTTTTTCGGTTTTTGACAGTAGTCGCTGGCCATACACCGTGTCCGCGTAATTTAACTTAGATAAAACCAGGGGTAAGGGTAGATAAAACCAGGGGTAAGGGTACACAAAACGCGGGCTCGAACTCACTGGTGGGCCTGGCTAAAAAGCACGCTGTCTCACCAGGCTTAGAGTCCGACAGAGATAGTATCAGCGATGAGCAGTTAAACGATAGTCTACACGCACAATATTATTGAGTGAGCTGCAGGATCAGTTATAGTAAAACAGGCGCGTAAAAAATTAAGAAAAGTCCTTCGGAAGATTGTGTTTTCTGAAAAAACCACTGTATAAATCAGTGACCAATTAAGTTTATATAACTTTTCGATAATTGGACTTTGTCGGTACTGATTTAGGTTTGGAGATTTTACACTTCTTTTATTACTTAAACATGTCCAAAGTTACGTTAAATTATCAAGAAAAACGAGTTCGAGGAGGGACGAACCGAACAAAACGAAACGACAAAAATAATGTTTTAACGGGATGTACTCGTAGCAAGTGCGCAAACAAACATCCAAAAAGTCTTCCTTTCTTTTAAGTCGCTTATAAAAACAGTACTACGGATATTTCTGACCTCCGTTTTCTGATTCGAGTCGGAAGCAGTGGTCGCTATGAGACAGGACGTACTTTAAAACAAAAAAAAAGTGAATAGAAAACGGTGTCCCGACGCAAAAGCGACGGGGTGTTATAAGTTTGACGTGTGTGTGTGGGTGTGAGTACGCGTGTGCGTGTATGTGTGTGTGTGAGTGTGCGTGTGTGTCTGAGGCAACGTAGCTCCCGAACGGATGAATCGATTTTAATTTTGTTTTTTTTTTTTTGTTTGAAAGGTGAATTAGTCGGGAGTGTTCTTAGACATGTTCCATCAAAATCGGTTCAGCCATTTGAAGATTATCAGCTCTTTTCTGGGTGATGAAAGGATTTGAGCATTTTCCACGGGTCTGATCAAGTCGAAATTTCGTATTCTATTATTTCAATGATATTAGACAAACAAAGTAACCTTAAACTGAAGCTGGAGCAATACCTGGAATTTGTAGGATACCCAAGTTACTCACCAACAAACAGCAGAAGTGTCGTGTTTGGGCTCATTGGAAAGGTCTCAATGAATAGGTTGTCCATGGATAAATGATGATCAGGACGAGGAATGAGGATAAATTAACAAACTTCACTGTGGGAAACATACGCAACGTTGCGCAGATTTAAGCAAGACATTAAGTTTATAAAGCAGGAATTAAAAGTTAAATTAAAAAAATTAAAAGCTCCCGACCTGCCCCCCGAAATGCTAGGCCTCCTCTGTTTGGCGTTTTCATTGACCGTCCCCCGACTTGACAATGCCTTGATCAAAATAATACGTACCTACAACTAAAGGCCAATTACTTTTTTTTTCTTTTTTGTTTGAGTCGGGCGGGGGTTTTTTTATTTAACTTTTTGTCTAAGTATTCGTAAATAAAACCTTTTCCGCTAGTCGATGGTAGATGCAAGCCTGGGCTTTTTTTTAAATCTTTGACACAGCTATGACATTGTATACCCAAAGTCTAGTTGTTGATTGTTTACTTTTATGATCTTATTTTCCTTACATTTCATAGTCTTTTTTTTTCTTAAATATGTTGTTTTAATGATATTTATTAGATAAATCAATTAGCATTATTTTTATTCCATACAGCTGCTACGACTTGAGTTAAAACAATCATGGAAATGCCAAGTGTATTGTTTAGAAAGAAGTCGAAAACAAATAATAACGTAAATAAAGAGGAAATAGCTGAACAGAAACATCTAGATACGACAAAAGATGAGTGTAAGACTTTAGTAGTAGACTATGTAGACTAACAGTAGTAGTGGGGAGCCAAGTAGGTACCTGTAAGTATTTATAACGATGGGAAAGCAAGCCTTGCCCAACATGGTAGATAGCGTCCTTTTCCAACATTAAATCTTTGCATTCATCATCATCTTTCAGCCGATGACACGCTTCAGCAGCGCTCCGCAGTTTGACCCGCGTAGTTCCCGTTTCCGTGGCAATACGAGGATAAAATATAGCTTATGTCACCCGGGGATAGTGTAGCTTCCCAACAGTGAAAGAATTTTCCAAATCGGTTAAGTCGTTTCGGAGCCTATTCAATGCAAACAAACAAACAATGAAGTCTTTCCTCTTTATTATTAGTATAGACGATTATTTAATTCACCTAAATTAGAACTAGCCATTATCCTGCATTAAGATATAGGGCCATTGTTACTGGGACGCCTTGGCCTCGCAGCCAGTTCGCGCGGCTAACAAAATGTATCTATGTATGGTTGTGTAACCAAGGGGGCACTTGGTGAGATACTTTCAATAGAGTTGTGTATATTTTGTTGGCGGCAGTGACGCCTTGCGCCGCCATGGTGTCCTGCACCCTAATTGCGTAACTCACGATTCATCATAATCTGTATCGTTTTGAAACGGATTGTTAAACCATTGCTTCATATGTTCGAAAAATGTGTCTGTTCGACAACATAAATAACGCAATGGATATTGTTTAACTGTGAAGACGAAACCAATTATGATCAATCGTGAGTTACGCAATTAGGGTGCTGGTTAAATATAGCCCACAGGGTGCAGTGGTGGCCCAGTGGTAACAGCCACGACTTACGAGATGTAAGGTCGTAGGTTCGAACCTATACAGACGCTTTGTGTAAATTATGTCATCACCACTGATCTCAAAACGGTGAACAAAAACGTCATAAGGAAACTGGCATGTCCTAGATAGAACCAAAAAATCAATTATTCAGCATTGCTTATATAGGTACGCTATCACACCCTTTATACCAGGAGGCTTTTATTTTGGTACTATGCTTTATTTACATTTCTAACCGACTTCAGAATTATGGAGGTTATCAATTTGACATGTTTATTTAATGTTATTCCTTTTGCTTAAATTTTCATTTTATTTGTTGGTTTATTGGCATGACCAGCTGTCATATGACAAATTATTTAGGTAATTAACGTTCTGTGTCTCGTAATTCTATCTAAGTAAACAGACAGCTCTGTTGCTGTGAAGTTTGTTGCGCTACTTCTTTTTCCCAGCTAAAGCACTAGGAAGTGGTGAAGGGCGGGCGTTTCGGGGGACTGTCTTATGTATTTTGACGTTCAAAAGGTGCTGATTCTCAGCCTGATTTGAATAAGTCACTTTTAATTTTAATTTAATAAAAAAACTGGAGACGTGGCATCTAACAACCCGCACTGGGCCCACGTGGTGGATTACGGCCCACTCCCTCTCACAGAGAGGATGCCTGTGTCCCAGCAGTGGGAACATTATAGGCTGTTTATTCTAAAATATAGAAATATCAAATGACAGTTGGTACAGTTTCTACATATTTAACACCAAGCCTGTATTCCCGAAGGCTAGGTAGAGGTGCGCCATAGTACACCCACATACGCAAGTTAGGTATGTGTAGTCTGACAACCAGTCTTACCAAGGTGTATCGTAACACCCAGTAACTGGGTTGTGGAGTTCAGATAGGCAGTCGCTCCGTGTAATACTGCATCTGGTTGGTGGTCTGAAGTCGACACATAGTTGGGATAAGGCTAGGCAGATGATGGCAGAACAACTATTTTTTATTTTATTTTATGTAATTCCCATGTAATAGTGTGCAAGCCTATTGCCTTTAACGGGGCACAAATCCTGACACCGGGCTGCCAGGGTACTGAGAAATTCAGATGGAAAACACAATAACACGGCCCGATCCGGTAATTGTACCCAGGCCCTTATGACCACTAGACCAACAAAGCAATTTTCTACTTTTGTCAAAATTGATAATTTTTCTAAGGGACGTGGCTGCATCAACATTTTGAAAAAGTTGCATTTTGTAAAGCGCCGTATGTGTCACACATTTGTGACATTGAATGAAGATCTTTTACTTATCGCATGAGCGACCTCCAAACCCTGACTTGACCTCTAAAACTGTTAGCATATTTTCTAAGACATGATAATGTTTCTGTACAATACTTCCACTTATGAACGACAAAATCTCAAAGAAAAGCGCACAACCTGAAATTGAAAATGTTTCTGTATTTTTCGTGGACCGCGCTACGCATGAGCCTACGCTGTTAGAACCATAGAACCTCCGTGTAGTACATAAGACTCGCATTTTTTGTTGTTGAAATTATTGGAAAAGTCATACAGTGGGCGCCAGCCTAGTGATTCAAATCAATGTGCAGCAAATAATGTTTTATTTTTGCAGTTTTTATAATAGTTTAAGATAAGAAAGTTTCACGAGTCTAAAAGGTAAGGAGCATGAGAAAAATAAAGATAAGTTTTCACTAAATAACTCTATTTTTTGATAAGAGAGGCCCCTCGACGTTATTAAAAAAAACTATAACGTCAGGGGGACAAACAATCATGGGTCACCTGATGTCATGTAAAGCAATCATCACCGCCCATAAACATTTACAACTCCATTGCTGATGAGCTTCCAACCTATTCCCACACAAAACCTTGCGCTCAGTCACCATTCGAAGCGCAGAAACATAATGTTGGAGAGGAAATACAGACACTATAAACAAGTTAAATTTTTTATTTATTTCTTACCACAAATTACAAAGTTAATTTAATAATTAATAGTCTACAGAGACAATTTCATAATTAATTTGTGGAAGACTGGTGCCTAAACTAAGTTTTTTTAAAACATCCGGGATTCCGGACGGCAGGACAGATGGGAGGATATCGAAATAATAGGGGTTCCTTTTTCCCACTTAGCTACGGAACTCAAAAAAGTAGTTTGTCTTTCTTCGGGATCCTAGACTACCTATCTACCAATTTCATAACGATCTCTTTATTTGGATTATGCGTGTATTGGTAACAGACAGAGTTACATTCGATTTTACATAAATATATTAGTAGTACGAATAAAATTATTCCTTTCTCTACAGCGAGCTGCAAGTGTATTAAAATTATTGGTCACTTGGAAAGTGTTAAGTGGCAGGACCACCGTGACTACCGCTTTAGTCCGGGACAACTTTCCCTAGATGACTGGACTCGAAACCCTTTCATTTGGCTACGTTACATTGAAAAATCTGATGGTATACTGACTGAAGACAACGCCCTCTTGTAAGTTCTTCCATGTTGGAATAAGGCACACATTGTTTTATCTAATTTAAGACCGTTTTTTAGCCGTCTGATAACTTTTATCTGAAGAATAAACATGAAGGTTTGTCATTTTTTTTAAACTAAATCTGTCAAACTACAATTTTAATTTCTCAGATAAAACTTATCAGAAGTTTTTGTACAATCGAATGTCCCAAATGATTGCTGAAATTACTACAGGTCTAAAGAAACTGAGTACTGGGGCATTGAAGAGGTGCAGCGTTACGTAACGGGTGACCAGCATTGTGAAAAAAGCTTGTTTGTGTACCCCTATCCGTACCCGAGGATGCCTACACCCCTGGGCAACCACTTATGGAGAGCCAACACTGCTCTGAAAACACAATGCAATATTTATCAACGCCAACTATACAACTCCATGGAATTAACTTTAAAGGTTGAAAAGTGTCATTTCTTTGGTAACTTTTGTGTGAGCATGTATAATATGAATATGATTCCACGGCTACAGGAATATTAAAAATATTCATGTTAATGATTTAATAAATTATAATAGTTATGGAATTTTCGGGTAACACACTAGGCATGGGCAAAAACTATCCAAATATAAAAATATCGATATTTTTCCACACAATTATCGATATATATCGTCGATATTTTTTGTCGCGATATTTCGATATTCGATATTTATTTTAGAGTATGTATAAATTTCGATTTATATTTAACGCAACTTTGGTTTCGTGTTTAATGTTATTAGATACTCCTTGCATGCTCCTTGCATGCTCCTAATGTCCATGTCCGATAACTACTGATTTGATTAAATTGTGTATAATTGTTTAAGCTCGAGCTTTAAAAAAAATACTACTTATTTTCTTCTATTTTCGTTTATTCTTTTTTACGAAGTTTGAATGCTTTGGAAATTTATGTATGAATAATCAAGCGAAAACTGACGACATATCGATATTTTTCACACGATAATTATCAATACTGTTTAAAAATATCGATATATTTTTTTCACTTGCCCATCCCTATAGCACACTTAAACAGAAAACAGAAGCTGGTTTCCTTACCAAAATGTAGCCGCAGCGGAGAGTTTGATGAAAAGTAAGATGACAGACGGATGAATCGTGTTGAGTAGGTAGGTATTTTCGCCATCTTGGTTTATTACAAAACTCACGGAGAGGAGTGAGGGAACAATATTAAAATCAAAACCAATCACGATCGAGAGATAGTTATGACGTAGCGTGGCAAGTGACCGGGACTGAGTGGGGAAAGTCATATATGGGTCGAAGGAAAGAGGAGACAAGGGTCGGACATTTACCCCCTTATTTATAAACGCTGCTTAAAGTTAAGTAATGATTAGCGACTGATTAACCATACATTTTTGAAGTTTAAACATCTCGTAACTTTAATCATCGTTTATGAATAAACCCCTTATTAATATCTACGGCTTCCATTTGAGCCAATGCTTTGCTGTAGTCTTCAAACGATAAGTGCGCGTATACCCGGTGAGGACCTGCGTCAGGCGGAAGGTGAGGACGCCATACCGCCTCTCAAGCCACTCCTCAAAGAGGGGGAAAAGAAACTATAAGTGCGCGTTACCTGTCACACGACGAACATGTTTACTCGACTTGCATCTTGCCACCCATAGAACGCCAAAATGTAGAATTGGATATGCGGCTAGATGCGAATTCTAAAATATCACTTCCAGTATAATTAAATCATTTTGAAAATTCGTTTTTTTTTTTTTTTGACATTGGGAACTCATCAAATAACTTCTCCCGCTCTGGGTGGAGCAGGAGGGTGTGCCAGACTTTTACCGACTAAAACCCACCCGTGTTCCCTCAGTTGCCTGTGTGCCAGGGGCCACGGTATCTCTTTCGAACAACCCACACCCCTGGCAGGCATCGCCCCATGCAGACCCCACCAATTAGTGCCGACATCTCTTTGAGGCGCGCGTGGAACACAACGCTCCGTCGTCGGTCCACTCAGGCTTCACCTTACCGGACAGCGAGCTACCCATTACTCACCGTCCGTAAGCCCGCGCCTACGGTGGCCCGGAATCAGCCTGGGAATTCGTCCATTAGGTACACCTACAAAAGTATGTTTTAAATAAATACTAACATACTTTTTATATTTGCGCAACAGAAAATGGAAATGGATCAGGTTCAAATGGACCGGCTGGTAGTTCCTGATTGCATCGTCAAGCTTGATCGTCTGGATTATTTCAGAAGGAAAAATTATTTCCGGCAATTGAACTACATCCTGAGGTATAATTTATTAAATATTTATTGTTTTTTTAATAGAGAGGTGGTTGACATGACGTTAATATTTATTTCTTAGTGATTTTATTATTTTCAAAATCATTGTGAAAATCTCCCATTTTTTTTTTAAGAGAAATTATTAATAAGTACCTCCTACCAGTTCAGTAATAGCAGTACCTAATGTATATTTTCTTCGAACCTTTACCTATGTACCTGCTAAAAATAATTTAGAAAATGTTGTCATCATCATCATCATCATTTCAGCCGAAAGACGTCCACTGCTGGACATAGGCCTCCCCAAGAATGGGGGGTTTTGCCATAATCGCCACGCTTGGCAGGCGGGTTGGCGATCGCAGTATGGTGGTTAAATGCATAGAGAACGCTGCTGCCCATTCTCTAGTAAGTCCCTTAGTCGCCTTCTACGACACCCACTGGAAGAAATGGGATGGTGCTATTCTTTTACGCCCGGCGACACATACGGGACCAAAATGTTGTATATCTCTTAAAATCGCAAATCTTAAAATATTCCTAATTAAGTAAAAGGATGTTGTTTAAAATATTCTATAAGTATTAAATGTTATGACTGTAGTTTTCAGGATCGTCTGCAATTAGTATCGTTCGAAAACTTGTGCTGCAAGAGAACGGAGGGAGTCAGTCTCCTGCAGCATCTAGCTTGTTTCAATGCACAGAGTCTAAAGTACCTGTTCTTGTGGAGATTCGTGTTGCCCAACGAGAATCCTCTCCTTATCAACTACTCGTACATCACTGGTAAGTGCATTTATCTATTCTATTATTTTTTGCATATATGCTTGTTAAGCGTTCTCTCTAAACTGGATGAATGGATTTTGATGAAATTTGGCACGTTTTGCCTAAATTAAGACATAGGATATTTTCATCCCAAGATTCCCACAGAATCAAGACAAAAGCGGGTAAAACCGCGGGTCACACTTATTTAATAATACTAGTATACGAAATTCGACCTTTTCTAAATTTATTTTATGTGATACACTAGGTATTTAAAAAAAAATTCGCTTTCGGCACACCTTCTTCATATAAACTTTAACTGTGCTTTTCATCTTCCGTTCGCGTAATTTTCGTAAAAAGGGTCTACTTACAAAGTTTTTGCTTCATGGGTTTTCACATTCACGGATTAACAGTCACCCACCCAACCAACCCATCCAACCATAGATAAAGTAACCAAAAATGACAAAAGACGCCTAGACTTCAGTGGCGGGTGTCGAAGAAGCCGAAGCGAAGTCGGCTTTAACTTACTGACTTATCAATAATGAATACTTACTATCATTCCAAAATTAATATAGGAATGTAAAGAATTAAATACAAGAAAATTTAACAGCTGAAAACCAAATACAATGTGCAATATTCCTCCATTTCGTTCTCGCTGACGCATTTTTCTACAGGATAAGTTTTTATCCAGTGCGCTAACTGTAACCATGAATTCAGCATAATTATCATTCTAGACCCCCCGGCACAGAAATTTTACGTCGGTTCTACAAAAATAATCTGCTGTTCCATACATTTTTACAGCGTAGGTATTGTACCTACTTTTCTATGAAACAGCAGATTTTTTTTTGTACAGAGGCCAGTACATCAAGCTTCCCCAATCTGTCAATTTTTTTTAATAGTTTTTCAACTTTATTACAAAGGAATAGGATAGATAGATAGATGTGATAGATAAATCGTTTATTTGGTGCATATAAAAGACAACACAACAAACAAAGCACAATGAGATTAAAATTAATTACACGAAAATAACAAGGTGCCAATACACTAAGAAAAAAAAGAAAACAGGTAACGTATAAGGTTCATGTTCAATTGGGAAAATTTGACAGTGTGGGATAGGTTGACCTGCTGGCGTCTGTACAACCGACGAAAAATATCTGCGCCGGGGGGTCTAGAATGATAAAATGCTGAATTCATGGTTAAAGTTTGCGCACTGAATAAAAACTTTTCCTGTATATCTGTCTCTGCCATAACCCGTTGTACAGCGACTTACCTACTGTCGTAAGCGGTACCATATGACCTAAAATGACATCATTATGGGATCGCTGTTGTATGAATCTTTAGTTCCCGATTATGACGTTTTGGCGCCGGGTTTTTTTTTAAGTAATATAAAGCTAAAAATAACCGTTTTTGTTGTTTGAATGTTACGGTGAATTAAATACCCGTAGTGTAACTATATTTTTTGACAAAAGTAGCCACCTATTGACGTGCCATTTTTAATAGCGATAGAGTTGCCGATGCGAATCCGCGAAGGGAAGCCGGTAGGAATCATGTTATATGGCGCTTTCGCCACTGCTGAACTTTGTACATTACGCTCTACAAACTATCTATCTATAAATATAAAAGGAGAAACTGACTGACTGATCAATCAACGCACAGCCGAAACTACTAGGACTAGGAACGTGAAATTAATTTTGCACACGGCTTCCTTTTATAATGTAGGGGAGCACTAAGGAGGGGTTTTTGGAAATTCGACCTTTAAGGGGGTGAAAAGGGGGTATTTTGTTTGTATGAAAAATCTTATTCCTTGAGTTAATAAACTTGAAACTTGGCACAAATACTTATCTAAGTAAATTATAAAGTTGGTAATTTTATTGTTTTTATAAACTACCCCCTAAAGGGGGATTGGAGGGTGTCAAAGTTTGTATGGAAGATTTTAACGCGCTGTCTTATTAACTTGAAACTCAGTATTTATACCTAAAACCAAGAATAAAGAATAACGTGTATCAGGGTTTTTCGAAAATCTACCCCTAAAGGGGTAAAAAAGGCCGTAATGTAAATGTGAAAGTTTGTGAAGATGATTGGATTTTTGTTACTCAATTACGCAAAAACGGCAGAACGGATTTGGATAAAATATGGCACACAGATAGATTTTAACCTAGATTAACACACAGGATACTTTTTATCTCGGTAGTACGTTCCCGCGGGATAATTTACGACTTCCAAGCGGGCGAAGCCGCGGGCGGAAGCTAGTCTACCCATATAGGTAATTAATAATATTACAAAAAGGAATCATACAAAATATCAATTGTCAGGGATCTAAAAAACGGTCGGCTATTTACTTCGTTGCAAGTGACTTAAATATCCGTTCATAAATAAGTATTAGGTTTGTCATTATTGCCTGCACAGCTCCGTAACGGAAAGGTTATATCTGTAATTATTATCTGCAATAACCTTCAAGCTCGTCTTTTTACGATTTGCGGTAAACTGTAGAAGAATAAGAACAAAGTCCAATATTAGTCAGCATGATATAATTTATAGTCCACGGAGTGACCAGACTTATAGGAAATATGTATGCAAAATTAGAACAAAATCGATCCGATAGTTTTTGTGTGATGCTAGATCATACATTCAGAGAGACAAAAAAAAATGAAAATATCTTATTTTCGGCATTATAATCGTTGAATCGTTCCTAGCAAAAAATGCTTGACAGTTTCGACTTGGCTACAATTTTATTACCTACGTGTAGAAGTTATTAACAGCATGCTCTGCTCAGCATGTTGTGTGTAAAGTCACATTTTCGATTCACGTGCTAATTGTATGCTATGCTCGTTAGTATTATTTATTTGAAACAGCATTGCATTTCAGGCTATTAATGCCATTTTTGTCGTATCGCCATGTACATACAAACGTGCATACCTCATCATCAAGTGTGTTAGGTCTGAACCCTACCAGCGCTGACCGATTTCGTGACTGCGTCTGTCGGGTAATTCCGTTATTCATTCGCTTCTTTCTTTCTTTCATACTTTATTTTTCGGGGTAATTAAACAGTTCAAAATAAATGGCGTTTTAAAGCAGCGATAGTTGTGTTTGCATTAGCAATTTAATTGGCACGCTACCACCGACTTCCATGACACTTAATCTCATACGGTTGCCTTAGAAGACCTTTAGACCGACAACTCTAAATAAGTATCGACAATTGTAATAACACATACATACGCAACCTTCAAGAGTTCAACAGACTGATTTAAGTACTGGAGTGT
This sequence comes from Polymixis flavicincta, assembly GCA_949987655.1. Classification (NCBI taxonomy): domain Eukaryota; kingdom Metazoa; phylum Arthropoda; class Insecta; order Lepidoptera; family Noctuidae; genus Polymixis; species Polymixis flavicincta. The sequence continues at coordinate 24,625,465 of OX465171.1, read as the reverse complement.
CTATCTAAAAGGGCGTGTGTTGAAATAAAACAACAATGTTGTTCATGAAATTTTACTAGGTACCTACAATGATTCTTCCAGAAATTGACAAAAACATAACGAAATAAATCACTCAGTATTAGAAGATTCCTTAGGTGTCGCAGGTTTAGCATGAAATGCATGAGCTTCCGGCATGATTGCGGTGGCCGTGGTGTTGTGAATCTTTTTGTACTGGAATTGCGGTAGATTCTTCTTGGCTGCGTCAACAGTGTCTCTTAGGCGGTGTGCTCCCACAGCCGGCGCCACTCGCCCTTCATCTTTACATTCCTTCACGAGGTCCTGCATCTCTTGTTCAACTAAAGGTACAATCATTTGGGAAGACTTCTCAAAGTGCCGCTTGAGCTCGTTGTCTACCCGAAGTAGCTTCTCTTTGTGAGAATTGGTTCGCCATAGTCTTTTAGGATCTGCACCGGTCAAAAGCACATTTTCGGTTTTGGCTTTTTTAACTCTGTAAGCATAAAAATTACAAAATTAATGGGGACCTACAAGAACACTCTAGGCGGTTATAATATGCTATGCCTACTTAGTCCACTGCGACTTAGTGTCTGTGTATCGCTGTAGTGTGCTTCGGGAAACTTTTTCCTTTAAGATAACGCAGAAACATACCTTGTTTTTTTTTGGTTGGGAAATCATCAAAAGACTTCTCCTGCTCTGGAGCAGGAGGGCGTGTCAGACTTTTACAAACTAAAACCCGTGTTCCCTCAGTTGCCCATGTGCCAGGGGCGATATTATCTCTTTCGAACAACAGGCACCCCTGGCAGGCATCGGCCCCTCAGTCACCCTGCGACGGGTCAGTATAGTGGCCCCGCCGCCTACCACTTTTCGGCCGCAGGGGATAAGGAGAGCGGCCAACGCGATACCGGCACTCTTCTTCCCGTGCGGCCCCACTGCGTCCGCCATCAAACGGTGGCGGCCCCGTCCAGCCCACGGAAGGGAAGAGTGCTACTCAAAAGTGCCGGCACTCCTCCTCCGCCGCTGCCTATAACCCTCAGCCGCGATGCCTTCCATTCGACATCGCGGCCCACCTCAGTTGCGGTGCACCTCACCGCAACCTACTTTTTTGGCCGCTACGTCGTCGGCTTTGAGGCAAAAGCCCTGACGAGCGGCCCCACCTTCGAGTCTCTCTTCGCTTCACCGTGGCTGGGAGACCACAGTTAATGAGGGAACCCACTCTGGGGGAACATACCGTGGTTAGAGCAAACCTACGTTCTTATACATCAAGTAGTCTATGTCTTTACACTTTGAAAGAATAATAAATAATACGAACCGTTTAGTTTCAGCTAACAATTCTCTCAATTTCTTTTCGTTTTCATCGAGTAAGCGTCGATCAACTTTATATGGATTCTCACCCAGGTCGTTTATGTCTTCCTCCTGGCGACTTTCTGCCTCAACCTCTCCACCAAATTTCTGGTGAAAAATCTTCACAAGATCAGAACATCGTTCCGTTAACTTCACTTCAGGCACTTCCAGTCCTTGCAAGAGTTTTTCTATTTTTGACTTTTCTTCGTCTGTTGCCATTTTCAGATTTGTCTATCAATAAATGTTTGTTACCGTGGCAACGTAGTTTCAAATAATGGTTGTCTTGGCTACTATAGTATGTACGTTCTACATATTCTTCTACAGTATTCTGTATAATTAAAATTTAGTTGTGTTCATTATCGTATTGAGTTTAACGGATGCCACATCAGAAAAATGAGAAAATAGTCCGCCGAGATAAACTCCCATCATACCCAGTAATGTTGCACATGGTATCATAAAACAGAACAGCTTGCAACTTGGACACAGTAAAAGTAAAGGCACAAGTTGGAACATATTCCTGTTTTTCCAGATAATGAACTGCAATAATTTTAAGTTCCTTTTTCTATTTTTATGCTGTTATAAATAACTACTTTATTTTATATAAAAAATGTTTGACATTTTATCGTTTTCCACTGAAAAGACATTATCCTTCAAAAAATTATTTTTATGGTCTTTGACGTACCTATCTATAGTTTTCGTAAAAAGTTTTAAATAATTCTGTTCTGTTTTTTCGTAATAAAAATCCCCGTAACATTTATTTCATCATTTTGATATTTATCAACAGCATATCTACGAATATAATAAATGATCATATTAATAAAAGACAGGTAAAGTGATAGACACTTTACCCGCCTTAATGTGGATCTCAGGAACTATTAAAATTCTTTCAGTGTTACATAGCCCATTTATCGAGGAAGGACCAATAGGAACGGAGCACCAATGAAGAATGTTTCAAAATCGGGTGTTTTTCTTTCCGCTGCGTGCTCTGCGTAAACGGTTAAAGTTTCGCCAAAATCATGTATGAAAGAATTGTTCCCCTTTAAAAGTTGTAAAAAAAAGTCCGCGACAGCATTGTCTATCTTTTAAGGTTGGCTCACCTTTTTTATGCTAGCCAAATTTGTTCTAAAATAATGCATTCTTTGCGAAGGTTTCATAAGTGCCCATGCAGGTTTATGTGAAATAAAATATTTTCGTTTTCATTTTTGATTTTGAATTACAATGTAATCACATTTAAAACCCACGGAACTAACACAATTGAATATAACTATAATTGTAGTTAAGTTAGTTATTTTTTATACTAAACCCACATCCGTACCTACTTAATGTTTAGTACCGTACCTAGTTGCTGTGCCGTGCCGCCAGTGGGCGCAGGCCCTTAGGGTTAGTGTCATGGCGCTCAATCTTAGTGCAAAATACTGAGGACAGCAATGGGTATTATGATACAAAATCACGGAGTATATTGCGTCCCCGTACAAAATTTGCCTGGACCAGGGCCGGACGCTAAAATCGTCGCGGCCGATCACCTCCGCGAACACACAGCGGTGCTCCGCCCAAACAGAACACACCTCCAACGTATGCTCCACCATGTCCTACAGGCGATCTAAATTCTAAATTTTACGATGACACTAAGCAAACCAATTACTTGAAAAACATCCTCATCTTAAGGGCTATCCAACGAACTAATAACATTTGAAAAAATATTCAGAGATCAATTCAGAGGTCAATTGTTTGATAAAGTTGGCAAAAATGGAAAGCCATAGCTGAGCAACTAACATGAATAATAATTATTGTAACTTCGAACCTCTGCGCTTGATATCGTTACTGATGTCGTCCCCAATTCTCAGTGAATTTTCGTATTTGTTTTTGAGTTTGGTCGCCAGCTGCGAATTAACTACATTAAATGCCCTGCTTATGTTTGCCAAAAGTAATACTGTTTTTTTTTTGTTTTTTTTTTTTTGCTTATATCTCGAAAATGGTGTGTCCTATCGCAAAAATAATGAAAATTTCGACCCTTTAATAGAACCCATAGACCTCTAAAACTCAACATGTGGGTTAATAATCTTTCATATTTGCAATACAAAAAGTGAAAATTCCATTTAATCACGTCGAGGCTGCCGCCCCATGCGCGCCTCTGGTTCTAAAAAAAATCACGGGGTAGGGCAAACAAGTCCAACGTTGTGAAGCCAAAACAAACCTCGTGCGAGTCGCGATTGTCAAATTCGATTTTAGTTGTGTCAAAATTAAGATTCTCATAGCCAAAAGTAAGGAATTTTAGTATTAGGTACCTACTTTAGTTAGTTTAGTTCGGTGTACAAGAGAATCGGCCCCATTAGACATCAAACTGTACCTTATTTCAGGAAGTGGCCAATATATACCGAGGCCTGATACTAGAAACACCTTCATTCGAAGTCTTGGGGAGTTAAGGAATTTACGTATTCTTGCTCTGGAATATGCGCACGTAGCTGATGGAACTGGAGGCGCACTGTTATCTTTATTACCGGTGATCAAAAGATCACATTTTAGATTACAGGTATAGGTACCTAATCCCTCTTATATAAACGTTGCTTTAAGTTAAGAGATTTTCAATCGTCAAAGATGTATGGTTAAACAGACGCTAATCATTGCTTAACTTTAAACAACGTTTATAAATATATAATATATACACTAGCAGGTGGTTGGCCGTACCTAATGGGCCCCGAATCCGGACGCGAGGTAAGTTTGCGAGTCACTCCAGTGGCCCTAGTGTAGTGGAGGACCAATCGGAGCGCCGAACGCGTTCGATGAGTTAGATCAAGATGGTTAAAAGTAAATCACACTAGCGCCACTGTTGACAGCTAAGAGCGCTGTCACAGGTCCACTAGCGCCACTCCTTTAAAAAAATATTATCTCGTGACTGAAAAGGAATTATGAAAAACGGCTCAATCAACGAAGCAACAAAATTCGATCTAAAGAAAAAGAACATTCCTTTAGATCGTATTTTGTTGCTTCGTGTCTCAATATGAAACTTTATAAAAGTTAATAGATAGAATATTCTAGACAAATCGAGACAGCTGATGGAGCCGTTTTTCATAATTCCTTTTCAATCTCGTGTCGGGCTCGCCCATAATGGTTTTGTAAAATAGTTTCACAACACAAATATAATTTGGATAAATAATAGGTAGATAGACGCAAATGTCTTCTGTAATTAGCATTTTCAAAATAGGACAATATATATAATTACTTTCTTCAAATTCTAGCTGATATGCAGAGAAGACCACATACCCGGCCGTACCGACGCAGCTCTCGGCGTTGGAGGATACGATATACCAGACACCGCCTGGCGACGCGTTGCCATAGCCTGTCCTGACATCTATCTCCTCTTCGCATTCTGTCAGTTTGATGTTGATAATACATAAGTACATTTTTAAATACCTACTTGACATCGGTAAACTAGGTAGGTAATTAGGTTCTAACCTGAGCTACTACCGATTTGAGAAACAGGTGGTGAGCGTTAAGCAATCTGCGACGATAAGCTCGCGTGGGATCGCCGGAGCCCCGCACCGGCGCACCGGAGCCGTGACAGAAGCCATGCCTGCTACATGTCGCATGCTCGCTTGCATGCTACATGTTGCATGTTCACTTGCATGCTGCATGCTTGCTGCATGCATGGTGTATGCTTGTTTGCGTGCTTCTTACAGGGAAATAAAAACCACATGTACACAATCAACTGTTTTATTGAGTGACAATACATGCAAAACAAGTCGGTAGAAGTAAACATATTGCCCGCTGTCTAAGACCTAACTAACTCGTATCTACCTAACGCATGATAAAAGTTCATAGCAAAAGCTTTGTAATAGGTACAAAGTTTTAAAATCATTACTTTGATAAATAAATGTTAAATAATTTGAATTTCGGACTTATAACTGTTATTGAAAACAGTTTTAAGTACATATTTTGTATATTGTTGGTTGTAATATTTATGACTAACAAAGGGCTTTGAAGGTTTTGGCCCTAACGTCGGCCGCCATTTTGATTGTTTTTCAAAATCGCGGTGCACAATAAATGTCATATATTTGGATAGGGGACACTTATACAAACAAAACGTAATTAACATAACATCATAAGGCGTCACGTTTCTGATACCTATTCAAAGATAAAAATAAAAATTGTTACTAATTTATTTATTTATTTTGTAGTTAATTCATGTCGATTAAGTTATTTACTGTTAAACTGAACCAGACAGAGAAAGAAAACAAATATTATAATACTAATCATTTATTTTGTTCATTAAAATCTTTTTTATCGAATTGGAACTTATGAATATGAGAAAAACGTGTCGAATACAATGATATTTTTGTAGGTAAACACAAGAGTAACAAAGTTCACGAACACATAAAACAGTAACAACATTAAGAACAACTCAACAAAGTAGTATCGAATCTATTGCAATTTACTGCATAGACAGGATAACGCGTGCACACAATGGACGTCAAAATGGCAAACTGAAGGGTGACGAAACGGGCGGGTTGTCGCGGGGTGTCCTTATTCGGCGGGGGTATACTTTTGTCTCTTTCGCTCATAATTAAAATAATAGGTACCTACACATGATGCAATTATGTTTTCATAGTTCAATATGCTTACCTGAATGGAAAAAAACAAAAAAACCTGTTTCTTCAAGGTTCAGTTTTCGACTTATATTTCGGTGAATAACTCCAAAACCTGACGCTTTAGGATATTATGTTTCATGAATTTTTTTGTTTGTCTAAGTGTCCTCTGTCTAAATATGTAACTTTCGTTGTGCACCGCGATTTTGAAAAAAAAATCAAAATGGCGGCCGACGTTAGGGCCACCCTCCATACAAAAATCTTCAAACCCCTTTAGGACATACCTATTGTAATAAGGGATTGAAATTTTATGGCATGTTATATTATGTGACATTAAGTTCGGGCAAGTTATCATTCGGACAAATATTGTTTAGTACAAAAAAAAAAATGGCACTTTAGATTATGGATAAAAAAGTTAGGGAACACAATAGGGAACCAAAAATAGACTTAGATGTCTCTCACCTTTTCGGCTGTGACTTAGAGTACACCTTTTTATTCTAACCGATTGCTTATTATTTTAAACAGTTCGTATTCGTGACTACGACAATGTAAGACGCTTCCTGACTCCAAGTTTACCTCTACGCGAAGTACATCTGCAAATGGGTATCGACATCAAAATACGACAACGACAGGATTCCGACATAAGCTGCTTCATTCGGCATATAGCATACCGCTACGCCAATACATTAAGTGAGTCCAACTGTTTAATACGAATCAAATCATAAAATATAGGCCAATATACCTATTAAGTAGCGGCAAATCATATATGAATAGGTTTTTTTTTTTTTTTCCCATGTTTGTTGTTTCTCTTTGGTTTTTGTTTTGTATTATTTTATGTTCTTGATTTGGTTTCGACAGTGTCTGCGATTTGATACAGACACTGTCTTTTTGTTATGGTTTTTTCGCTTATGTTATGTAAGATCGTATATAATAGTGATAAATGTTTATTCAAAGAAATATATATAATATTTTAATCACGTGCCATTAAACTTTTTAAGATGGCTCATAATTTTGGTCACATATTTGACGTAGGCGTCAAAGACATCCTTGTTTTCCGTCAGCATCCCGATGTCATACGCTGTGATACCAAATCGCTCAGAGATTGCCTCATATTGCATGCGATCCATGGCGAATCTGGGGCAATCCCTGAGGAGGTGGTCAAGTGTTTGTGTAGTGTTGTCGTGGCAGGGACAGTTGTCATCATCAGTTATTTTGAATCGGTGTAGATATTGTTTATGGAATCCGTGGCCTGTAAGAATTTGGGTTATGAAGAAGTTTTGTTGTAATTTTTTGCGGAATTTGTGGATTTGTAACAATGTCGGGAATATGATTTTAGTGTGTTGCCCCTGCTCACTTGATGTATACCTGGCTTGCCACTTGGCCAGGTTGGTTTTCCTGAGTTCGTGTTTGACATATGACATCGGGTATGCACTATAGTCAGGCGCTTTGTGTAGCCGAGTGGCCATTTTCGCAGCAGCATCCACTGCTTCGTTTCCTGCAATGCCGCTGTGCCCTTTCACCCACTTGATTTTTATTGTTGGTGTTGTATCCGTGGTGTTCTGTGTGTGATTATGGATAATTTTGTGGATTTTTGCGACCAGTGGGTGTGTGTTGCTCCGGTCTGCGATTGCCTGTATGGCCGACTGGGAGTCTGAGAAGATGATGGTGCTGGTTTGTTTCCTTGTGTGTGCCCATTTGCAAGCTTCCAGGATGGCCAACAATTCAGCCTGGAAGACTGTGCAGACGTTGTGGAGTTTAAATTTTTTCGTGGTTGCCGTTCCTCCCGGGTCGTAGCAGATAAAGGCCGCTCCAACGGTGCCGTCGTCCTGTTTGCTGCCGTCGGTGAAAATATTGTGCTGCGACGCTGGTGTTGATTGGGTCACTTGTTCTTCGTCATATTTCCGGGTACTGGTGACGGATTTTAGAAGTCTTGTCGCTGGGTGTAATAGCTCACGCACGGGTGTGGGACGCTCGGGGATTATGTCTGCTGGCAGAAGATGACTAGTGCCCGTGAGCCGGATCGTCTCGATATGGTGGACTTCTTCTATCCTAAGATCGAGTGGCATGAGCTCTGCCAATGCAAGAGCGGCAGTTGTAGAGACGGTCCGGAAGGCACGAATGGCCTTTAATGCGAAACCTCGCTGAAGGCTGGCAATTTGTTTTTTGACGCACTTTCTTTTTACTATGTGCCCCCATATGCCAGCAGCATACGTAATTGTTGGTTCAATGACGTGTAGATAGATTGTGCGGGCGTTTTCTGGGTGTGCACCCCACGTGCACCTAGTGTACATTCTCAATTTGTTGAATATGCGAGTCGCTTTGCCCAGAACATACTTCAGGTGGCTATTAAAGCGCAGGTGTTCGTCTAAGATGACGCCAAGGAGTTTTATCTCGGGCACAAACATAAGGTCAGTGCCGTCCATTCGAAGCTGCGCGGTTTTCGCTTTGGGCGTGAAGGCGATGACTTGTGTTTTTGCTGGACCAAAGGTGAGTTTCACGCGTTTGCCCCATTCGCTGATGTTAGCAAGGGTGCTGTTGGCTAGTTCTTCCAATGTTTCAGGAGTATCCGCCGTAACTACGAGCAGGACGTCATCAGCGAAGGCTTGCATGTGGCAGCCTGATGGAAGTTGCATGTCCAGGAGCTCGTCCAAGATCAGGTTCCATAGGACCGGACCGCACGCGGAACCTTGAATGCAACCCTTAGTCAGAGTTTTACGCACTCGAACTCCCGCGTGGTCCAACGTGGCTGTTCTATCCTCCACATAGTTTTTGATCAGCCCATAGATGTTTTGCGGCGTTCCGATATATTTAAGTCGATGGAATAGGGCAGGCCACCAAGCGTTATCAAATGCCGCCCTAATGTCAAGTGAGATAGCTATTGCAAGTTTGTTGTTTTGTTTGGCATGGTGTACGTGATTCAGAGCTGAATGGATGGCTTGGGTGGTGCTTTTTTGTTGGCGGAAACCGAATTGTTGAGGGTTAAGTTGGTTCTCCACCTCAGCGTGGTGGGCCACCCTTTTAATGAAGAGCTTTTCTAAGAGTTTCCCGAATACTGGAATGAGGCCTATGGGGCGGAAAGATTTGAGGTCCGTTGGATCATCCTTTCCCGGTTTGGGAATGATCTTGACATAGGCCTCTTTCCATATTCGGGGGAAGTACTGTAGAGTGAGGCATCTGTTCATGATTTCGGTTACCAAGTGCGGGTAGTGAACGGTGAATTGGAGGCAGATATCGGAGGTGAGGTTGTCGAGTCCAGGGGCTTTATTGGGGCTTATCTGTTTGAGTTGCTCGAGAACCTCTTCTTCTGTGAACGGATGGTCATCTATTGTGTTGGTCGTAGGGCTATGATACTGAAGACGGAGTTGTTCTCGTATAGGCATGAGATCGCGGGTATCGTCAGGGTAGAAGTGATTTAGGAGGGCCGTGGCTGTCTCCTCTCCATCGGTGGTGAATTTGTCACCTACTTTAAGGGTGATGGGTGGTCTTCTAGGCGCAGTCTCTTTCAGATAGGTAAGGTGGATAGCTATCTGCGGTGCTAGACAACTGGAATTACCAAATGTTTGTGAACGTTCGTACGCATTTCTGCCTCCAGCAGGCTTAGCACGAGCACCGATTTGTCGACGGAAGAATAGACATGATTATTAACTAAATCGTGTACAATAGGAGAAGATAGCTATGTTTTTCTATTAATTACTAGCTGACCTGACAGACGTTGTCCTGTCCGTCCAATAGTCATTCATACAGAATCCCTACCCTACCTACCCTACCTACCCTACCTACCCTACCTACCCTACCTACCCTACCTACCCTACCTACGCTATAAACCTCACGGAGCCCGAGACCTTTACAACGAATGCAAAACCGTGGAAATCGGTTCGTACGTTCTGGAGTTATAGCGTCAGGAAGGAAAACCCGACTTATTTTTATATAGTAGATTACAGTTATGCGTTCTAAACGAATCATGATTTTGTAGACAGTCGTTTAAAGCACAAAATACAGTACTCTCTTTATTTTGTGTTTAAAGGTAGTAGGTACTTTGTGGCCGTCGAGTAGAAAGTTTGTTGTCAGTGAGATTTTGACAGTTTGGGAAGAAATATTCTTCTGAAATAGTCTACATTTATAAGGACCTAGACAAATATCGTTAGAAACGGAAGACTAAATGACAGATTGTAGAAGGATATCTACGGTGCGATATCAAAAATGTAGGAACGAGATGTCACTTTGTATTGAAAAAGCACTGTCTATTCTTCGTAGAAATACAAAACGTCATGCTAAACCCGCTGCTACATACGAGGAAAGAGGAACAATTTCCTATTCTGATACATTTCAATGCGGGTTCTAATTTTCTAATACTAAGGCTACTCGCATACTCGCAATTGTATAATTCCATGCTATTTACTTCACGTCCATTAGGCCACAAAACCTCACTAGAAAAATACACAACTTCATCATATTATATGCAATTTTGCATTCATCTAAAAAAAATAGCTTACCTTCAATCACCTGTCCAGCACCCTAATTGCGTAACTTACGATTAATTATAATCGGTTTCGTTTTCACAGTTCAACAATATTCATTGCGTTATTTACGTTGTTGAGCAGACACTTTTTTCGAACATATGAAGCAATGGTTTAACAATCCGTTTCAAAACGAAGCAGATTATGATGAATCTTGAGTTACGCAATTAGGGTGCTGTTTGGGCATAATGTTTTCCAGGTACCTTGGTAAACTTCTGTAAGTAGGTAGGTACAGACGCCAGCACATCAAGCTACCTTAAACTGTCAAATTTTCCCAATTGAACATGAACCTTATTCTTATGCAATAAAGTTGAAAATCTATCAAAGACATTTGACAGATTGGGGTAGCTTGATGTGCTGGCGTCTGTACATCACCTACCCACCTACTTACCTACATTTTATTGTAGTAACATTGAGCATTCATCAGTGGAGATTCGCTGTATTCCCATTGCGTCGTATCTTGGAGTTAATGCCTAAGCTGGTGCGTCTCTTCTACATCGGTAAAGTTGAAGATGAAGTGGAGATCAAGAGATTATTCCACATGATAGCTTGTGGGGTTTTTAAAAGTGAGTTTTTTTTTATAAGTAGGTAACTAGGTATATTATATAAATGTAGAAATCTGTGATGTAGGTACAAACGTAGGCAAGTAGATACATAGTGACGCTTTCTGTCGCTTTTATGCAATGTTTGTACAAAGGCCAGCACATCAAGCTACCCCAATCTGTCAAATTTATTTAATAGTTTTTCAACTTTATTCCAAAGGAATAAGGTTCATGTTCAATTGGGAAAATTTGACAGTTTGGGATAGGTTGACCTGCTGGCGTCTGTACATGGTAATAGGCAATTTCTCAAATTGGGGTAAGGGACAACTATGTCAAAACTCGTGCAATCAATTTAAAGTATGGATTATATTTATTTAGTTTTTGAGATAACAAAGGCATTATTGTAAGTCCAGTTTTACCCACGCACAACGGACCGAATGGGAGTCTACGTGCGGAAAAGGGAGTCCCATCATCATCAAGTCCAGTTTTATTAAGGTTTCTTCAAAAATAAACCATGTAATGGTAATTCATTGATTGCGAAGACCCTTACCTTATTTGAAGTGGATTGGCGGCGATAATTACACCATTTCAAGTTGCTACATTGCATAGTTTTTCAGATACTTTGTTATTATGGGGCTGATTTGAATTTCGAATCCAAAAAATCAATTTTCAAAATATAACCGTCACAGAAACTCAGAGCAAGGCACGATCCACTCCATAGTACGCTGAGCCTGAAGCTTGCCGGACCTTAGTTACATATTTTTATTAGTGTTGTTGCTTGTTTTATCATGTTTATATGTAGATATTAATCAATACGTTTATGAATTTTACACAAAAAAAGATATTTTAAACTGATACTTTTGAAGTCGACACACACACCCCCAAAAACAAAACTCATCAAATTGGGATAATTTTCTTAAGCTAGATTTTTTTCATATAAGTACACCATTCCAAAGAGCGAAAAATTCTGAACAAAACTGTTTATGTACTCATCTCATTTTGGATATTTTGTCCCTTACCTCAATTGAACCTACGGTAAATTTTTACCCTCTTTAATAAATACTTATCTATTTTTTTTTTCTATAATTATGTTTCAGATTTGAAACAAATAAAACTTCTAATACAAGACGATGACAAGAAAATGGATTATTGGAGCAATGTTGCAGGATCTATAACTGAAGAATTTTCAGATATAATGCAGTTACACGATATCAAATTCTGCATTAGCATTTACAAAAGTTAATAGGTACAGACGCCAGCACATCAAGATACCCCAATCTGTCAAATTTATTTTATAGTTTTTCAACATAGTAACTTATGCATAAGGTTCATGTTCAACTGGGGAAATTTAACAGTTTGGGGTAGCTTGATGTGACCTAGACCTACCTACTAGAATATTTTAATGATTGTGATTCCACTGATTATGCAATATCTTCAATTTAAAAGCTAGTTTTTATTTATTTTATTTCTGAAGTATATCTACTTATTTATTATTATGCTGTAAGTAGGTAGTCGATCATTTTATACTAAATCAAAATAATGTCACGACATAAATATATATACGAGTAGGTATACCTATACAGGGTAAGTTTTTATCCAGTGCGCAAATTGTAACCATGAATTCAGCTTATCATTCTAGAACCCCTAGCGCAGAAATTTATCGCCGGTTGTACAGAAAAAAATCAGCTGTTTCATAGAAAAGTGCAATACCTACGCGGTCAAAATGTACGGCACGGCTGATTTTTTTTTGTGTATTCGTCGAAAAATTTCTGCGCTAGGGGGTTTAGAATGATATGCTGAGTTCATGGTTACAATTTGCGCACTGGATAAAAACTTTTCCTGTATAGTTTCTTTAAAGATCTTGTAATATAAACAACAATCTTCTTTAACTTCCAACAAGTTAATTTACTACATTTTACTAAGTAGATATACCTCATATAACCTCTAAAAATATATTTAAAGTATATTTTTACTATAAAATCTGGTTATAAACTTACAATAGATATTATTTACCAAAGAAATATACAATGATTGATGTAGGTACTTACTCTAAATTAAAGTAGGTACTTAGTACATACACATTTTTTTTTGTAGAACCGGCAAATAATTATATGCTGGGTGTCTACAATGATATGCTGAATTCATGGTCAAAGTTTGCACACTGGATAAAAACTTATCCTATATTATAGTACATGCCTGGAAATTCTTCCTAAGGTCAAGATAAGCTCCTCGTGTTAGCGTATTAGCGTAGAGGCCAGCACATCAAGTTACCCAATCAGTCTGAGTCTGTGAGACTGGTCATCTCCTAAGTTCCAGAGCTTATTTGAAATCTTATATTTAGAATTGTTTATTATTATTTTTACATTGTTCTCACATACAGAAGCAACAAGACTTTGCAATATCCAACTTGATTTAAAAGAGTGCCCGTGGAGTTTCTTGCCCGTTCTTCTCCATTGAGATCTACGTTTTGGAATGGGCAACTAGCTTCAACTTTCCAACTGATCGACTTTTTGACAACTCGAAAGTGCTTGTAAATGGTTTAATTGAAATAAATGCTTTGAGTTTGAGACAAATTTCTTTGATAGATTTTCATCTTTATTGCAAACGAATAAGATTCATGTTCAATTGGGAAAATTTGACAGTTTGGGATAGCTTAATATGCTGGCGTCTGTACAATACGGCCGATGAATAGGGAACATGCATATAATATTTTTTATCTCTTACTCAATGAAGCACGTTAATATAACCCTAGTAAATTATTTAAAGTGCAATTTTACTATGGTTTGTTGCTCAGAAACAACATTTTCTTTACTAGTCTGTTCTAACGTGCGTTAGTGTCACGACCATATTTGCATGGCACGATACTGCTTTGCTTACATCTCTGTTAAAGCCCCAAATCATGTAAAATATACATATTTGTGCTTTAAATCATAACCTTGGTGAGAATTCAAGCAGTTTACTAAGAACTTAGATTTATTTACATGCCTTTTGAGGTCACTTCCGGCATTTTCGTAGACGACGCGTTTCGTGCTTGAATTCCGTTCCATCAGAACGTAAAGAAAATTGTAAAATATGCAATTCACTAAAACGAATAAGATTCATGTTCAATTGGGAAAATTTGACAGTTTGGGATAGCTTAATATGCTGGCGTCTGTACAATACGGCCGATGAATAGGGAACATGCATATAATATTTTTTATCTCTTACTCAATGAAGCACGTTAATATAACCCTAGTAAATTATTTAAAGTGCAATTTTACTATGGTTTGTTGCTCAGAAACAACATTTTCTTTACTAGTCTGTTCTAACGTGCGTTAGTGTCACGACCATATTTGCATGGCACGATACTGCTTTGCTTACATCTCTGTTAAAGCCCCAAATCATGTAAAATATACATATTTGTGCTTTAAATCATAACCTTGGTGAGAATTCAAGCAGTTTACTAAGAACTTAGATTTATTTACATGCCTTTTGAGGTCACTTCCGGCATTTTCGTAGACGACGCGTTTCGTGCTTGAATTCCGTTCCATCAGAACGTAAAGAAAATTGTAAAATATGCAATTCACTAAAAAATAAAATAAAATATGTAATTTCTTTCTTGACTCCTATACCTAAAATGTTTAATTAATGAAAGAGATTTGAATAACATACAGAATCCCTGATGATGATGATGATGATGGGACTCCCTTTTCCGCACGTAGACTCCCATTCGGTCCGTTGTGCATGGGGATACTGGCTAACAGAGCCAGCCTAGCTCCTCCGCCCAAAAGCACAGAAGCTTCCTGGGAGCTTCACAGGCTTCGCGGGGCGACCTCACTGTTCCGAGGATTTCTTCACGTTGAGAAGCCACGACCTCGCGTTCCAGGATAACGTGGGCGGCTGATTCCTCGGCGTCAAGGCAGCCCCTATTATGACCGGTCTGAACATAGGCTCTCTGAACTTTCGCGCATGTTCTCCCGCTCACAATCGCCACATGTCACCATTAACCTTTTGACTAGGGCCAGCACGCCACGGTCACGACTACATGACCGACACACACGCGGACAAAAGGTTAAATTCCTAAAAACTGGCTAAACGCAGTCTTCTGCACGAAGTTCGGACTGCCCACGAATCATATAGGCCGTATTGAAATTTAGGTTCCTTTGTTCACTTCTCATCAACTCTAAGCATACTTTAACAAATCAAACAAATTAAACATTTCGTTATGAACACCCTTTTTTTTTAAAGCTTTTATTTAAGGCTAGGTTGTTCCGGCATGTGGGCCTTTGAAACGCTACCTCCGCCTCCCCCAAATGCGGCATGACGTATTTATTTACGATGAACTGTCAACTATTTAGCAGAAAATCCATGCCATAGTATAACATATTGCAGTTGATCAACTGAATTATTTTTGCTTAGGTTCGAAATTTTTTCCTTAGTTTTAGGTACGGTATGGTAAAACTAAAAATATTACTTAAAGTTCCCTGTGTAGGGTAAGTGTCCTGTAAGTTACCTATTGAGTGTTTTCATATTATCAGATATTGACACCAACCCGATACCGATATGTCGGCAACTGTACACATACCGATTCGAAACCGATATATTTGGTGAATATCGATGACCATCGCGACTCACCAAACGACCACAGTAGGTACAGTACCTAAGTATCGACGTCTCGAAATCAGCAATGCGAATAAGTGTGTTCAATTGAAAGAATGGCCAGTTCTCTCACCTCTATTGTGCTGCAGGCTTAGCACGAGAACCGTAGACAAGCGTTTTGTCATCGGAAGAGTAGACAAAAATGATGTTTCCCTATAGACAGTTGACAGTTTTGTACCAAGAAATGTAGACAAGCAATTTCTATTCTACAGAAGAGTAGATATAGAAAGCGTCATGCTAAGCCTGCTGATATCGGAGTCAGTCACTGTCTACGACGACATAGGTGACAATAACAACTCTATGTAAAAGCGTTTATTAGGTACTAAACGTATGCGAAAATCTAATCCCCGTTATCGTGGCGATGTCGGAATCGGCTAATGTGCTGTGTTGTAATTTAATGTAATTGTTAAAGTGCTATGTAATCAACTAGTTTCGAATGAAAATCAAGAAATGTATTTTCATTCAAAACTAGCTTTTACTTGAGGCTGGTAGTTCCAGAAATAGCGATTTCAAACATTTATAAAAAAACAAACCCTTCAGCTTTACTATTATTATAATTGCTACGGGTTTCAACCTCAGGACTAGCTGCTTCTCACATGGACAACTGTACGTCAATTGATCCCGCAACACCAGTCCTGTTTGCTTTGTTTCTTTGTATATTTAGGCTGTTGAGAGCAAATCTCAAATGTGACATTTTATTTATTTATTTATTTATTTATTTATTTATCACAAACACTGCTATCATTACAGGAATTTCCTAATGCGGTAGCGTGGTCCTTAATTAAACTATCTTAAATGACTATCTTAAGTAACTATCTTAAATAACTATCTTAAATAGCATAACACAAGTTGTGTACAGGGAAGTTTTATATAATGTGGCACAATAGTGGTGTCTTACGACTTCTACGCGAACGAAGTCACGAGTAGAAGCTGGTTACAGATACAGTTTTGCGGTTGTAAGGTGAAAATGAAAAATTGCAATGGTTTCATTTGGAAATCATGCTTCCAGACCTTTCAACCAGATAATTTTCAGACAAGTTTTAGTTGTCAGTGAATTTAAGAATTTGAATTCGAACTGATGGAACACGGGTGGGTTCAGTAAAAGTCTGATAAGCCCTCCCGTTTCGCCCAGAGCGGGAGAAGTCATTTGATGATTTCCCATTAAAAACAAAAAAATACCCTAGAGCAATTTGTTTTTTGAGAAAATAAATGTCTTTAATTCGAAATCATGCTTCTGGAAGCATGATTTCGAATTAAAGACATTTATAGGTTCCCAGAGGTTAAGGCTAAGCGTAAGTTGTCAGTGAATTCAAGAATTTATAAAGTAGACAAGCTGTGTGTCCAACGGTATTTCTCTTCTTCAAAATGGTAGATTTCCATACAAATCATCCACATTTTATTTACATCTTTGGTGGCAGAGGTTTCAAAGATCCTGATTTTCAGATTTTTATCAAGTAGAATACGCTTAAATGGTCATACTGTTTCGGTTACACTGTAACCATATTCTTTTGTTTTTGGTGTTTGCCATCGCTCAGAAAGAACCGTAAATATTGTGAGCTACATATGAAGGAACAATTGCCGTACTTTATTGTCTAGTGACGTACCTACTGCTCCAGCTATAATTTATCGAAACTATTATTTTAGGACATCAACATTAATATTTTAAAATCACGGATTTGAGAAAAAATCTTGTATTGTTAGCTCCGCTATTCGAGAAATATCAATAAAGTTGTTATCGTGTTCCTTGCAATTGGTCGTGTACCCTATAGCACTTTTGTCTGAGCAAATTTTTTCCTATTTTCTCTGTTGGTGTAAGACTGAAAGTTATTTATATTATTAGTATACAATCGACAACCAGACATATTGTATAATATGTAATATTAATGTAGGATATGATAGTAGCGAACACAGTTTGGTGCAGAGGAAATATCATAGTTGATAAGGATGAAACTGATTAAAAGAATCTTAGAAAACTGTGATTTGTACAAACTTCTTCATAAACGACGAATACGACTCTCACTTGACTTGATTATTTCATCGATAATAATTTGTAATGTGTCAACACTATTTTAAGATGACAATTAAATGTCATCATGTTGCCTAGAAATAATTACATTTTCGAAAACAATTTTATGAATTAAAACTATTATAAAATTACAACATATTTTTTCTGAGCTATCGCAATTTCATAAATTAATTAATTATTATTTTACTAGATTTTTTTGTACAGGCGCAGAATGAGCGAGTTTTTGAAAATTTTGACACAGGTCCACCCTCGATGACGTCCCACAGGACTGACAGGCTCTGAGCGTGAGCCGATTTAGCCGGATTTAGATCTTTTTGAGTTTATTAAAAAAATACCTACTAAACTAAAAAATTGAACCGTTGAATTCCCTCTTAAATAAGATTCCCTCATCGTACATTCAATTTTCACATAATAAAGGACATCGACCATCTCCCATACATCGTGGGGCCCACAATTTGATGAACCGTTACAAGTTCCAAACTAGTGTCATATGTTAGATTAAAAGATCAGCACCCTAATTGCGTAACTTACGATTGATCATAATTGGTTTCGTCTTCACAGTTAAACAGTATTCATTGCGTTATTTACGTTGTTGAGCAGACACATTTTTCGAACATATGAAGAAATGGTTTAACAATCCGTTTCAAAACGATACAGATTATGATGAATCGTGAGTTACGCAATTAGGGTGCAGCTTTATGCTGCCTTAGTTTCAGTTTCATTGACAATTGCAAAATCGAGATATGTGGGGTCGAATCTAAGGTCAGGTTATATTAGCGATTGTGTTATTTAACAAAATATTTTGCAATTTTATCAATCTGGTAATGTTTAGAAGATTAATAGTAAACTCCTGAGATAGTTTTTTGTTGTATAAAATAAACCGACATTGCAGACTGAATTATATACAGCGGTTTATGCATTCGTACATAATGTACTTATATACTTTTACGTAGAAAAGTATAGAATGACAATTTCAATTACATTGAAAACACTAATCAGATGTCAACTTAATAAACCTAAAACTGGTAGCAAATGAAACACAGTTATGAGTTCTGTAAAAATATTGTAAGATTTATACATAATGATTTTAAGGTAGGTACTTCTATGTATTTGTTCATCCTAAGAACCTCACATGAAATGTCAAATACCTAGTTTTTAGTGGATAGATAGGTTTATGATTCGCAGGTAAACTATAGTATGGCAGCGAAAAGTTGCAATACTGCAGTTAATGCAGTTGTCCATCACAGTAGATGGTATCGAAGTCGGAACTAACAAGCCGTAGTCAATCAAAGTAGCAGATACAAAGTCCGTTTTCGCGCTGAGGTAGTTCGTGAAAGCAAGATTCGTCAGATTCCGTGAAGCAGCCAAAGTCGTTGGATAAATCACCGAAAACAAAAATATCGCAACGCAACACATTCACTGACGCGTAAACACAGAGCGAATGAGGGAATGTTTTTTCATTTTATGTCATTTTTATTTGACACTGACATTTGTTTATAGAGTTGACTCATTGCCATTTTAGTAATTTCACGACGGAATGCGTGATCTCAATAAAAAACACAAACATTTCAAAAAATATTTTTCTGTATTTAGCAACTGTAAATTAAAATTATTTCTTATGATTTTGGTTTATCATAAAATAAAGTATTTTTTCCACATTTAATTTTTTGTGTAACACGTGGGCCCAAAATTGGGCGATCTCCTTTGTGTTCTTATTAGGAAATGAGACGGAAACTGGTTTTGAAATCGACCTTGTTTCGGATTTTTTTTTCATCGACCAAATTGCAATTAATCGTGTTTTGAACCTTTAATTTCCCTCAAACAAGGATCTATCTATGACATATGTTTTTTTCAGGGCGTAAATACACGAATTTGATCATTTAATCTTGATTCTGAAACAGGCAATTTGGGACAACCCCCCGTTAACTTCACTTGTATGTATGTCCTGAAATATTGGAACTCAATTTTGAAGCAGATACCTTTAACCGATTGAGCTGAAATTTTGCATGCATATGTATATCGCGTGACAATGCAATATTATGATGACATAGAGCTGATCTAATGCTGGAGCTGGAAGGTGACCATAGGAACTTCGCAATGACAAGACACAACCCCATCGAGTTTGGGCTCGTTTGATTCGTATTGACGAGTACTTTGATCCTATATGGTAAACAGGGTCTGATGCTGGAGCTGGAAGGTGGCCATAGGAACTCCGCAATAAATCGACATAACCCCATTTTTTTATAAATTTTTTTTGGATCGGAAATCATCAAATTACCTCTCCTGCTGAGTAGAGCAGGAGGGCGTGTCAGACTTTTACTGACTAAAACCCACCCGTGTTCCCTCGGTAGCCCGTATGTCAGGGGCTGTAGTATCTCTTTCGAACAAACCCGCATCCCTGGCAGGCATCGGCCCTTGCGGACCCCACCAGTGGTTGCTGACATCTTTGACGGCGCGCGTGTGGAACACAACGCGCCGTCCCGTCTACCACTTTTCGGCCGCAGGGGATAGGGAGAGCGGCTGACGCTATACCGACACCCCTTCTTCCCCTGCGGCCCCACCGCGTCCGCCATCAAACGGTGGCGGCCCCGTCCAGGCCACGGAAGGGAAGAGCGCTGCTCAGAAGCACCGGCACTCCTCCTCTACCGCAGCCCGTAACCCTCAGCCGCGATGCCTCCCATTCGACATCGCGCCCCACCTCAGTTGCGGTGCACCTCACCGCAACCTACTTTTGGCCGCTACGAGTACGTCAATGGCTTGAAGGCAAAAGCCCTGACGAGCGGCCCCACCTTTGGGTTCCTTCTGGCTTCACCGTGGCCGGAATCCACGGTTACTGAGCCCCCCCGCAACGACGATGCGGAAACCCACTCGGGGGGTTGACGAGCATGTTACGCCGATTTTAGAACACAGCGTACATGCTCGATGCGTAACACGCTCGATGCGAATGTTACATTACACCTCGTAACGTTGATCAGTACCCACAAGAGGGAACAGGGTGTGCAATTCTCCATAATACAAATGTATTCCCCTTTTTTCTTCCTGAAAAATGCACAGACTTATTGAGACCATGGGCCACTTGGACAAATGATAAACTAATGGCGGGCCACCAGCACAAATTAAAAACATAAAAATTGCCCCAGATTCAAATTTATATTATTTGTAAACCTCAGCAATATTCTTCTTTATTAATATTTGCTATTTGGGTCACTGGCATGTTGCCGCATGCGGCCCGCGGGTGGCCGCGGTCTGTGCATCCCTGCTCTAGAGCAATACTTTTTTTTTTCTTAAAATCAAGGTCTGCTGTAAACATGTTCCTGTCATTTTCTTTTTTTCAGCAACTAATTAGTAAAGTGTGACCCTCTAAAATTTACAAAAAATGCCCTATTTTTACCAACGAGATTAGAGGCCTACCAGACAAATTAGAAAAGTTTTAAACATATAAATAAATGATAGGAACCTAAACATATGTTAATGTAAAAAATAATTGAATCGACTCAGAATTCGAGGAGAAAAAAGGGGAATACGAAACATCGATCACGTCAAAAAAAAGTGATAATTTCGGTCTGAGCTGCAGCTGTCCCTATCACACACTACGGGGGCAGACTTACTGACAGCGCGACGGCAACAGTTTCTTCAAATACCAATTTTTCAAATTCTTCGCAGGCCACGTCCCCTCTTAATAGTAGCAATAATGTAATCGAAAGTAGACGGACTCCACAGTGAACATCAGAATGACTGGCCAAAATGACCGATCAGCTTATTAAAAATATTACTAAAATATTAGGTCTTTACCTATGAAATTGCCGTTCTGCAGTGCTGGCCATTTCAAATCAAAATAATTTTTGTTTGGCTAAGAATTCTAATTTCAAATTAATTTTATTTTAAAAACATGGATTTTTTTTTCTAAAAGTAGTCATTTCTTTATTGATTAGTGTTACATTTTCATCGCATTTCAATCTTTTTCGTCATCATGGATACGTTAAAAATTCGAGTAATTATGGAATATGAGTACCGTCGTGGCAGCAACGCGGCACAAGCGGCACGCAATATCAACGACGTTTACGGAGCTAACACTACAAACCAACGCACCACCTGTTATTGGTTTGCTCGCTTCCGTTCTGGAAATTTCGACCTGAAAAATGAACCTCGCGGTCGTCCGAAGACTTTGGTCGACTATGACGAATTAAAGGCGATTGTGGAAGCTGATGATACACAATCTACGGCTGAATTAGCAGCAGCTTTCGACGTTAGCGTCAAAACAATATTGGTCCATTTGCGTCAAATTGGCAAGGTAAAAAAGCTTGACAAATGGGTGCCCCACGAACTCAATGATCGCCAGCGCGAAGTACGCGTCGAGACGTGCCTTGCACTGCTCAACAGACACACAAATGAAGGAATTATGAACCGCATTGTTACCTGCGATGAAAAATGGATTCTGTTTGATAACCGTAAGCGCTCAGCAAGTTGGTTGGATCCTGGTTCAGCACCTAAACAATGCCCTAAACGAAAACTTACCCCTAGAAAAGTGATGGTCACTGTTTGGTGGTCTAGCGCCGGTGTGATTCATCACAGCTTCTTACCAAACGGGGTGAGCATTACTGCAGATGTGTACTGTGAAGAACTGAACACAATGATGGAGAAGCTGGCGCATCTCCAACCAGCATTGGTCAATCGCTCGTCTCCGCTGCTCCTGCACGACAACGCGCGACCTCATACTGCACAGCAGACGGTCTCCAAGTTGCAAGAACTGGGGTTGGAAGCTCTCCGTCATCCGCCCTACTCACCAGACCTTGCGCCTACAGACTACTACTTTTTCCAGAATTTGGATAACTTCTTGGCGGGAAAAAAATTTAATACCCGAGAGGTAGTACAAAATGCCTTTGAAGAATTTGTTGCCTCCCGTCCAGCTGATTTCTTTAAGAAGGGCATCAATAAACTGCCACTGCGATGGCAAAGATGCATTGATTGCATGGGTGATTACTTCGATTAATACAAATAAAAAATTCATGAAAAAAATTCGTTTAAATTTTTTCATACAAAACGGCAATTTCATAGGTAAAGACCTATTATAATACCTATTTGCTACTATTTGATATCTTTGTTTAAATAATTGGTACCTAATTAATAGCTGAGAAAATGAATTTAAAAATTGGGCAGTCATTCTGATGTCAGGATGACTGCCCACATTTAGGATCTCCAGGTAAGGGCTCCAAAATTTCAATTCGCCTTTACAAATATTTAGTACCTACCTATTTGATACCTAAATAGGTATATATTTTTTCTAGATTTTTAGGGCAAATAATAAAGATTATTCTAGAGATTTTTTGTTTAATATGTTAAGCGAGTCTGCCGAGTCGACATTAATGACTGCAACATGTCGACTTGCAGAAAGTTTGATTGCAATGGCACAAAAACGATTGATTGTAATTTAAAAGATGTGATTGCTTTTACACCAGACTGATAGAAAATAACACTTAGGGCTGATTTTACCAAAGTCAGATATCTTTTATCCGTAGAATAAAATTTACGTCTGACAATTCTACTATGGAATCTATCTAACACAAGGTTACTTTGTTCGTCTAATATCATTGAAGTAATAGAATAGGTACCAAATTTCGAGTTGATCAGACCCGTGGAAGATGCTCAAATCCCTTCATCAAACAGAAAAGGGCTGATAATCTTCAAACGGCTGAACCGATTTTGATGAAACATGTCTAAGAACCATAGAAATATAAAAAGCAGGAGAAGTGGGAAAGGGGCGTGTCTGTGTCCGCGCGGTATGATCAGCATGATCATTCCTAAAGGAAATGGCCGTCTCCGCGAACTAGTGTGCTTTCGACCGTTGTCGTGATAAATCATAAGAATGCCGTGTTGTTCAGTGGTTTCTTATAAAAACCAAAGCCAAAACAAAAACTTTGTGAATCATGGAATCACTTACCATAAATAAGTACAAGTATTTTTCTATATTTGTCTTTAAAATCATGAAAAACAAGAAATCGTTAAACATTTCTTGCGTTTACCATATTATTTTTGTTTTCAAATATCACAGCGACTGTATTATTTTTGTACTAAATACATTGCTCCTAAACCACTACCTAAATATTTTGTCGCGAAGTGACTGGACAAGCAATGTAAAAATCACAAAACGATAAAGTATCTATGCGGACGCATTACGTAGTACGGCCGCTGTGTCTTGCGACGAGCTAGTGACGTGCTCGTGTAGATCCACTAACGTAGGCTGTCGATAATGTCGATTCGCGAATAAATGTATTGCTAGATCGACGTGAATTAATGTTTTTTACTTATTTTGATTATTTTACAGCGTAGTAGAGAAATGCGTAAACAACAGTCGTTGTACGGTGCAACCGCACACTCTCGCTCAATTCAGCAGTTTACGCCACACATTCATTTCAATTCATAATAATTCCCTCAGTTCGCATTGGGCTATCAAGTCAGCCAGGCGTTCTCGTTACAGCCAACAAGGGCCGCGTCACTCACTTCATTGCCACACCATCAGGGGCCTAAGTCTACTAATTTATAAACGTTACAATGGTCTCTCAATGGTGTGTTTTTGACAGTTTTTGTATGGCAAATCTGTCAAAAACTTACCATTGAGAGACCATTGTGACGTTTATAAATTAGTAGACTTAGGCCCCAGTTCATTAAGCTCATTTTACTTTAAGTACCTTTGGGACAATACATAGTGTTTCAGTACTTTACCTTCTTTCATTCTATTCATCCCGCATCTAACAGTAATGTGTGGTCTACCAAGAGATCATACAGTCGTAAAGTTAACAAAATTTTAGATAATGTCGTTGGAGTGTTATTGGGTTTGAATTATCGTATAAAAAGGTTTTTTCCTCGTGCTATTTCCTTACTTTTTTATGGTTTTGGCATTTAACTTCCGTTAAAGTCTTCAAACGCTTCGAATGCGTTATTGTTATCGGCATGGTTCAGATAATATATTAGTGACGTATTACGGTTATCGTTTTTAATTTATCTTATTTTCAGGACCCCAAACAAAATTGAAGTAGTACAATAATAAATAGAAGTATCGACAACTTTCCGATGTAGTCAATCACTAGCGTATATGTAAAATAAATTGCTTTTGCACAGCACAACTGTAGCAACCGTTGTTTGTGTGAGTGAGTTGTACTTAAATGCACGCTGCGGTTGAAGGGATAAGGTCTATATTTGATTGTGTAGTACGTTCTGATTTATAAATTGCGAGTGTGAGCGCGACTTCGTATCTATTGGTTTTACTAAATTGCATGTGTAGTTGTGGCGCGGTAGTGGGGAGCAAGTGGAGACAACGGGTTCCGATACATTTTGAACTACTTGGCATATCTTCTTCTTTCTTAAATCTATGCTAAGAACACTCCCGACTAATACACCTTTCAAACAAAATCAAAATCGGTTCATCCGTTCGGGAGCTATGTTGCCTCAGACAGACACACACACACACACACAAACACAGACACGTCAAACTTATAACACCCCGTCGTTTTTGCGTCGGGGGTTAAAATAAGAAAACGCTTATAACTAGCTAACAGCGTACAGACCCTCATACAAGACATTTTAAGCAACTAATTAAAGGGTAAGGGGTCGAAAGGGGGATGATAAGCTGTATGGAAGTATCGTCATTTTTAGACCTAGAAGCTTTTTTTTTAATTTAGCCTGAACTGTCCCACTGCTGAGCAAAGACCTCCCCCAAATCCTTCCAGGCATCCTTTTCCAGGGCCTCCTCGATTCAGCCCTTGCAATACGCGTCTAGGTCGTCACGCCACCTTTTCTTGGGCCGGCCGGCGGTATCTAAGTAAGTATTTCTTCAGATAATAGTTAATTTTGCAGATTCCTCAGTAAAGGCTTGAATGAATTTGAGGGCCCTAGATATACCGCCATAAATCTGTAAACTACAGATCTGGGAATTTCTTAAAATATTTAAGAAAATCTTAACTAAATTCTTATATAAAAATTATTAACCCAGAGATAGTACTTTCTCAGATTTAGGCTATGCCACTTTATGCACGCGTCTGGATTGAGGGCCCAAATTATTTAATCATAACAGTTTTAATTCACGTTTAAGAAATTAATGGCCCTTTGCTTTTTTTTTTTACTAACTTTTAACTAACTTCCCTATAAGCCTTATTTAGTTTTGCAAGGGTTGAAAAAATAGGCCCTCAATACAGATGTACATCTGTCGCAGGGGCACAAAATGGCAATGCTTTGTCCAACAGAATAACAAAAAGCAATAAAAGCTTCTACGCACGTAGCATTTTATAGGCAAGAAAAGATTAAACTGCTTTATTTTTCATTATGTTACATTTAAATTACTTTCTATAATAGATAGTAAACAAAAAATCTCTAATAAAATCTTTATTATTTGCCCTAAAAATGTAGAAAAAAACATGTTTAGGTATCACTTAGGTACTACATTTTTGTAAAGGCGAATTGAAATTTTGCAGCCCTTGCGTGGAGATCCTAAAAGTGGGCAGTCATCCTGACATCAGAATGACTGCCCAAATTTTAAATTCATTTTCTCAGTTATTAATTAGGTACCAATTATTTAAACAAAGGTATCAAATAATAGCAAATAGATATTATACTTTAGTAATATTATTAAGCTGATCGCTCATTTTGGCCAGTCATTCTGATGTTTCCTTTCTTAATTTTGAATATAAATGATGGGACACGCCAAATGTGCTTCTTTGGTCTGCTCTAAACACATCCCTGTCATTTTCTTTTTTTCAGCATTTAACGAGTAAAGAAACAGTGACGCCCTAAAAATTTAAAAAAATGGCCTATTTTTAACAACGTGATACAAAAATGAGGCTTATAACACAAATCCCCCCTGAAAATCCCCCTTAGGGGGGAAACTGGAATCGAAAAAAATACTTATTCCACAAATCCCCCCTGAAAGTGCCGTTGAGGGGGAAAACTGGAATCTAAAAAATAAAGTCTCGAACTCCCCCCTGATAATCCCCCTTAGGGGGGAAAACTGGAATCTGAAAAAATCTACGTGCAGAAATCCCCCTGACGTCCTTACAATTTAAGGACGCTTAAGGAGTGCTTCTGCTACTACCAGCGCTGGGCACTGACTTGTTCGCCGGTGCTGGTTGCTAAAATATTTACCGCGTGCGCCGGCAGATACTTAACTTAGAATGCAGGAGCGAGCAAAGCGAGCTAGAAAATATTTTTTTACCATTCAAACACTAATAGGAGCATCGCCAAGCTGGCCTTCGTCGACATAGTCAATAAAGCTAATATTAAAATGTACACCCAATGAATTATTTTATGTTATTCGAGTTTAAACTTTAAATAGGCAGTAATGTTGTTGTTCTTTATTTATTAATAACTAGTTGCGCCCCGAGGTTACACCCGCAGTCTCGCTCGATCCCGTAGGCATATCCAGGTCATGATTTACCCATGGCCCAATTTTATTCAAGTCCGTTCAGCCATTTTAGCGTAAAAGCATATCAAAAAAACTCACTTTCGCATTTAAAATATTAGCAAGGATTCTACTCTACAACTATAAAATTATAAAGGCGAAAGTGCGTTTGTTTGTTTATTTGATTTGATTTCTCTTCACGCTGCCGCAACAATGGCTCAATCGATTGTTATTAAACTTCGTTTGGAGATTCGGAAACACATAGAATACTTTTAGTTTCAAAATTTTAAACTACATGGATACTTTAAATTTAATTTTAAAGTTTAAATTTTAAAGGAATAGTGGAATAACTTAAAATGATAAGGGGGCTTTCTGGATTGATTTTATATTAGAGTGCAGTTTTCCCCCCTGAGGGGGATTCTCTCAGGGGGAATAGTGGAATAAGCCAAAAATGACTACCTACCAGATAAATTATAAAAGTTTTTAACATAAAAAGAAATGATAGGAACCTAAACATACTCTTTCTTAAAATGTTAATGTATAAAATAATTAAATCGGCTCAGTTTTCGAGGAAAAAAAGGGGAATACGAAACATCGATCACGTCAAAAAAAAAATTGATAATTTTGGTCTGAGCTGCAGCTGCCCTATCACACACTACGGCGGCAGACTTACTGACAGCGCGACGGCAACAGTTTCTTCAAATACCTATTTTTCAAATTCCTCGCAGGCCCCCTGTCCCCTCATAACAGCAGCAATAACACTACACTACATATGCGTTAGTGAGCATTTTTTAAACGAAAAGTCCGTAATTTCGTTTACTTTAGACAACTACAACCTGATTTCATGTAACACCAGATGGAAAAAGACTAGAGGTGGTAGTCTAATCCTGGGACATGTGGATAGAAAAGTGGAGAATATTGATGTAATTAACAAACTTTATAAGATGGACAGCTTTGAAATATGTTGTGTTAAAGATATTGATACTGGCCTATACATATGTTGTTGTTATCGTAGTCCTTATGACAAGAATTTTGATTTTTTCATGACACGCATGGAACAATTGCTGGAACATTTATTTAATAGGAAATGCATAATTTGCGGGGATTTTAATATAGATATACTTTTAGATAATAAAAAACGCACTGAATTTATCAGCTTATTAACATGTTACAATTTTAGGCATCTTGTTAACACTGCAACTTTTATTAGAAATGACTCATATTCATGCATCGACAATATCTTAACTAATCTGCCTGAACCTTCTATACAGGAATGTCAAGTAGACCATAATGGTCTGGCTGATGGACATGGAGGTCTTTTGGGAAAATTTTGTTTAGAATCTCTGACTAGCAAGTCGAGTAATAATAACCAGCATGTTGTTATAAATAAGAGAATTTTCAGTTCTTATAACGGTACACTTTTTAAGCAGGGAATATTGACACATAACTGGAGTAATGTGGGAATCAATGCATTTCTACAAAAGTTCTCACAGATTTTTAATAACAGTTACAAAAAAAAGAAACGTAGAATAAACCTTATTAAGAGTACCAAAATAAAATGGGTCACCAAAGGTGTGAAAATCTCTAGTAAAATGAAACGCTTTTTATGCGCTAATAATGGTAATAATCTTGAAACCAGTGTTCTAAATTACAAAAATAAATACATCAGAATTTATAGAAAGGTTATCACGAAAGCTAAAAAAATAACAGTAAGGGAAAAAATTAATAGTTCAACAAACTCTAGTAAAGAAATTTGGCAAATTGTTAACAACTGCACAAACCGATCTAAAGTAATGCATACGGAACTTCTACAACTTAAAATTGACGGCAAAGTGATTAATGACCACGGAGAAGTAGCTAACACCCTAGCAAAATATTTTGATTACAAATGTCTCACCTGTGAAAACAAAAATGAGGAAGCGACTTTGTTACTACAGCAGAGTACACCACGAGTCGAAAACCAACTCTGTTTTACTCTTACTACTCCAAATGAGATTTCAAATATAGTCAGAAATATGGACAATAAACTTTCTTGTGGATATGATGAAATTCCAATCTCTGTAATTAAAGATCATCTAAATATACTTGCCGAACCGCTTTCTTGCTTCTTTAATAAATGTATTAATGACGGAATATTCCCAGAACAACTGAAAATAGCCAAAATCATACCAATTCACAAAAAAGGCTCAAAGACCGATCCTAAAAATTACAGACCAATCTCTTTGCTGCCAACGCTTTCAAAGATATTTGAAAAAGTAATCAAAACTCGGCTTTTACTACACATTAACATAAACAAAGTCTTACATAATAGGCAATTCGGATATCAAAAAAATGTTGGTACAGGAGACGCTACATATACTCTTGTTAATGATGTGGTCAATCATATAAATAATAAAATGAAAGTAGCTGGTGTATTTTTAGACTTGAGTTCAGCTTTTGACACTGTTGATCACGACCTACTCATGGCTAAACTAAATCACTACGGAGTGAGAGGCAAAGCCTCCCAACTTTTGTTATCCTACCTTAGAAACAGAAAAATGTATGTAGAAATCAGTGAGATGCAAGATGGACATATAAAAAAGCATAAGTCATCCTTTTTTAATATTGTTGCTGGTGTACCGCAAGGATCGATATTAGGGCCCATATTGTTCATTTTGTTCACCAATGATTTAATCAATTATATAAACAAAATTCTACCCGACATAAAACTAGTGGTTTTTGCGGATGACACGAATGCCATTATTGGGGCAAATGACACAAAAGAACTCGCGAAGAAAGTTAATGACGCCCTAAGTTACCTTTACTCATGGTTTACTGTAAATAAGCTTAAAATTAATAGCACAAAGACCAAAATTATGTTATTTAAAACAACTGCTCGTAATAAAGACACCATGGAAATAAGACTAAATGATAACAATATTGAACTTGTGAGAGACGCTAAATTCTTGGGAGTGCACATCGATGACTCATTAAATTGGAAAAAGGAACTAGCCGCACTAGATGCATCTATATCATCTGCGTGTTATGCTCTAAGAACCCTTCGAGACGAAATCGACACTAAACAATTAAAAATAGTATATTACGCGCTAATTGAGTCTAAATTAAGATATAGTATACAATTTTGGGGGAACAGCTATCATTATAACTGCCAAAGAGCTTTTGTCCTTCAGAAAAGAGCTATACGTACTATTGTCCGTATTTCACAAAGAGAGAGCTGCCGCCCACATTTTTTAGATTTAAACATACTTACTGTACCCAGTCTCTACGTTTTAGTACTCCTGACTAATCTTAAAAAGTACTTACATGAATATGAGACACATGAAGAAAGACTGGTTAGGGAAAGCACACGTAGGAAGGATTTGAGAAATAAGATAAGTCCACACTTCAACATTGTGAAGCACAGTTCACAATATCAAGCAGTGCAAGTATTTAACAAGTTACCACTACATTTAAAAAGCTTGATTTATACATCTGCTTTTAAACCAAAGGTTCAAGCATTCCTATTAGATAAGTGTCTCTACTCCGTTGACGATATGTGATATTAAAATATGATTATTCCTATTATTTATTTACTTATGTTGACATCAAATTGTTATAGAGCGTTTTCATTTTAAGTACCTACTGTTTTAATTTTAGTGAGTTGACATAATATTATTTTATGTGACTTATGTTTTTAATTTTTAAATGACCAGTATGTTAAGTGTTTTATTAGAGTTTTATTTTATTTATAATGTAGTAGTATTTCAAACACAATGTAAATTGTTAATGAATAAATTGAATTGAATTGAATTGAATAATGTAATCGAAAGTAGACGGACTCCACAATATTGTTTTCAACACACACGCTCATAAAATGGCTCTAATTTCACTGCAATGAGGCACATAATGACACCTATTATCAAACTGTGACTTTTTCATTACTATTATTCACTAGTGAGTTACAGAATTGGTCGAGTTGCTTTGTTCTTAGTGAGTTATAGGTTGTTTTTTAATTGGTTGAGTTGCTTTGTTCTTAAAAACAACGACGATGATGATGATGATGACGATGATGATGATGATGGCGATGATGACGATGACATGACATGACGATGACGATGACCACGACGACGACGATGATGATGATGATGACGATGACATTGACGATGATGATGACGATGACGATGGTGATGACATGACGATGACGATGATGATGACGATGATGATGATGATATTGTAGTATTATTTTCTTCGCAAGTGTGTTGAAAAACGTCGTATGATATACGTGTGTATTGATGATAATCGTCCTCGGCTCTCTTAAGACCCACCAACGTTACACACTTGTACCATAATGTACTATTAAAACATTTTAGAATCCTTTCTTAATTTTGGATACCTTTATATGATGGAACTCACCAAATGTGCTTCTTTGTAAAACTAATAAATTTGTTTTCTTTCTGTTTTTTACGATATTTTCTCAAAACCCTGTTCTTAAACAAATATGAACTTTCAAGCAAAAAATTGTACTGCACAGCGGCCAGCACATCAAGCTACCCCAAATCTGTCAAATTTCTTTGATCGTTTTTCAACTTTATAACAATGGAATAAGGTTTATGTTCAATTGAGAAATTTTGACAGTTTGGGATAGCTTGATCTGCTGGTGTCTGTACTTGTCCATGATTCGAGAAGTAATGACCAAAATCACGTAGAACGTAGGACGCTTGTCGCGTGTAGCATCGCTTCGCCTTGCTTCGTGTCGTGTCGCGTCGTATTCGTCGCTCACGCAGGACACCGCATTAGTCCGCGCCCGGTTAGCGGTTAGCATGTGTGCGTAGCATACTTCACTAGACACACACACGCGATCGGCGACCACGCGCCGTTAAATTTTCAAAAAATTGAGTACTTACACTTAGATTTGTAATGGCCTTCGTGTATGTTTATTCTACAGGCGCACATACAATGGTTTTAGAGATACACGATTCTGCAAAACGTTACTACAACAGGAAGTGCTATAACTCGAAAGCCTGAAGACGCACAATAGTACATTATGGTACAAGTGTGTAACGTTGGTGATTATCGCTGAGGCGCCATTGAGACCCGAGCCGTCAGGCGAGGGTCTTAAGAGAGCCGAGGACGATAATCATCAATACACACGTGTATCATACGACGTTTTTCAACACACTTGCGAAGAAAATAATACTAAATCATCATCATCATCATCATCCATCATCATCATCCATCATCATCCATCGTCATCCATCGTCATCCATCGTCATCCATCATCATCATCCATCGTCATCCATCATCATCCATCATCATCATCCATCGTCATCCATCATCATCCATCGTCATCCATCATCATCTATCATCATCCATCATCACCCATCATCATCCAGCATCGTCCATCATCATCATCATCATCCATCATCATCATCATCATCATCCATCATCATCATCCATCGTCATCCATCGTCATCCATCATCATCCATCATCATCCATCGCCATCCATCATCATCCATCATCATCCATCATCATCATCCATCATCATCCATCGTCATCCATCGTCATCCATCATCATCATCCATCGTCATCCATCATCATCCATCATCATCATCCATCGTCATCCATCATCATCCATCGTCATCCATCATCATCTATCATCATCCATCATCACCCATCATCATCCAGCATCATCCATCATCATCATCATCATCCATCATCATCATCATCATCATCCATCATCATCATCCATCGTCATCCATCATCATCCATCGCCATCCATCATCATCCATCATCATCCATCGTCATCCATTATCATCTATCATCATCCATCATCACTCATCATCACCCATCAACATCCAGCATCATCCATCATCATCATTCATCATCATCCATCGTCATCCATCATCATCCATCATCATCATCCATCATCATCCAGCATCATCCATCATCATCCATCATCATCCAGCATCATCAATCATCATCATCGTTTTTAAGAACAAAGCAACTCAAACAAAAAACAAACTATAACTCACTAAGAACAAAGCAACTCAACCAATTCTATAACTCACTAGTGAATAATAGTAATGAAAAAGTCACAGTTTGATAATAGGTGTCATTATGTGCCTAACTGTAGTGAAATTAGAGCCATTTTATGAGCAAGTGTGTTGAAAATTATTTTTTCGGCGCACATTTTTGCACAAATAGGTATAAGTTCTCTGCCCATGCACAATATTTCCCTCTCCGATCGTTTAGAATTTTCCTGCTGGAACAACATTCCTCCAGCGGGAATCGTTTTTTCCGTTTTTTTTCCAAAAGAGTACCTAATGAACTTTTCTCCGTGGGAGTACATCATTTTTATTCACAATGGCGGACGTAGATTGTGTGCATTTACTTTAGAAAATTAATTATAATTTTGGAAAACAGAGTCGAGATAGGTACCGAAGTCGCGTCAACCTGCACAGACTTGTTTGTAAACATGTGCTCGCAATACCTACTCGCTTCGAGCGGCTTGGCTTGCTGCACTGACTACTGTAACGCGTTACAAAAAACACGAAAAATTACAAACGCTGAAAGCCAGTCTTCCGCCTTTAGCTTTATAATTACACAGGGAAACAAAATTTGAACTTTGTCGTACCACACGAACTTCATTTATATTTTTTTTCAACACACTTGCTCATAAAATGGCTCTAATTTCACCGCAATTAGGCACATAATGACACCTATTTTCAAACTGTGACTTTTTCATTACTATTATTCATAAGTGAGATAGCTTGTACGTTTTTAATAAATAAAACTTTCACTCAAATATAACTTTTGTTTTTTTCTGTAATAAAGAACTTTGAATTCCCCATTTTGTACGTGGCTAAAGCCCTATCCGCGAAAAGCAAAAAAAAAAAAAAATGTCATTCTTTTAGGCCACGTTCCGAGTTACAATAATATCGATTTGACCGCGCTCACACACGACGTCCCGTGAATCGTCATAGATGACGTCCTGAGATGCGCCATCTTGTCAAAAATGACAGTTGTGCTGTTTTGTTTTAAGTCACATCGAATCTTTAATTAACTTAGATTTATTTGAAATAGTGCTACTATCTAAGAAAAAATGTGTGGTGTATACAAGTTTAATATGGTGAATATATGTTTTAACGTTGAGTGAACACTTTTATCGCGATCACGAGCGTTCCTTATTGATGACAGAAATGACGGTTATTAGCTGTCAGAATCGTGATATCTAACTCGGGATGCAAAATATCGATGTGAACGCTCACAGCGTTATTTTTTCTAATTCGGAATGCGGCCTTAGTATACGGCCGATCGCCATTGTTAGATGCGCGCGCATTGGTAAACTTGATTTGATTACTTTTTCCCATTGGCAAAAAAAAATCTCAACTCGTTTTCACTGTTGAAATTATAGTTATTTATTCATTAAAATGACTACAAGTACTAGTTATAAAGAAAATTATTTATGTTGTAACACCGCCCGATATAAATAAGATGTGAAGCCCTTCACGTTATGGAAAGTTTACTAGGTACCTACCTAAAAACTCTAAGGACAAAATGATTTTTTAGTATTATTTTCTTCACAAGCGTGTTGAAAAACGTATGAAACACGTGTCTATTGATGATTACCGTCCTCGGGTCTCAATGGCGCCTCAGCGGTAATCACCAACGTTATTTGTACCATAATGTACTATTACTTTAATTCACGACTGTTAGTAAAAATAAGTACCTACCTAATTTAAAAAATATATTGGCCAGCAATTTTATTGATTGATGTATTTTAAATATTTCAACATATAGGTATAATGACCGTCCGAAACAAAAAAGTAAAAAACGTTCAACTATGAATTTACTATTTAGGATTTTCTGGCAAATTTAGCTCCTGGATGGTCCCTTTCCAACGTCCAGCAGTAATTGGCCAACATCCTTGGGTTCCATTTGCCATAATAACGTATTTCCACCTGTGAAATGGCCTCTTCCCGTGCTTTGTTTGAGATTTCTTCAAACTCAGATTCATCGTCGTCATCAACGGCCCGCGATTCGCTCGAAGTGGAGGGCTGTGAATCGTCAATCGTAATCGTAACGGACGCAGATGTAACTGGTTTAGGTAAATTGTCACTATGAACTTACTGGTCTCTTAGTTGGCAGTAAATTAGGGCAACTTACTGTGTTTTTTAAATTAAATGAATGCCTTTTATAGCTGTAAGACAAAAAAAGCAGTTCGAAACGTGATCTTTTGGTTCGCTCCAAATCATGGGGACAGCAAACGGCATACGACGCGACCCATTCTTCCAATCACTCAAATTCTTTATACAGGTTTTGCAAAAAATATGGGGAGCCCAAGATTTGTCTTGATGAGCCACAGGGAAACCAAAATACTGACGATAACTCTCCATCACAACTAGTGTGTTTGAAAGTTATTTCTCCACAAATATAACAAAATGAGTCAGAATCGTTATTACACTTTCTCGGCATATTCACACAATCACAGCATTAAACTAATACGAAAACAATTAATTTAACGACTGTTTATTCGCGACCGTTTGTATGCGTTTATCACCGTAGTACTGGTTATACGAATCAACACATCACAAGAAATCTGTGGCCAATCGAAATAAAACTTGCTGTTTACTAATCAGTGTAGGTGGCAAAAACAATATTATTAGCTATCAGAGTTCGTGTGGCAAGACTAGTGTTGACCAGTGTTATTTATTGCTGTATAAAGGATGTTTGTTTTTTCAGCCAGTTAAGTTACTACAGGTACAAACGCTGAAAGGAACCATGAGTTGAATATAAAAAAGCGGCACTAAAACCTATAAAGGAAGATGTATTTTCGAAGATAATACAAACGAAATCTTGTAACAATCATAGGTCTAAAAATGGTATAAACTGTTCGAATGACCACCAATTCATGCTCTGACCACAGCTGAAGTTCAGTAGTCAACCTGTATACTGTAGGACGTAGGTATTAAAATATTTAAATTAGGTATTTAAACAATACATAAAACATACAACTCTGAAATTGGTGTTCTTTCGAATCGATGTAGGTATATATATACACAGTTAATTCTAGTTACTATGGGTTACTTTCATAAATCTTTTAACTACAAATTAAAACCACGTTTATTTACAAAAACCTCAAACAGAGATTTATTTTATATTTTTTTTATAAAATTTATAATATAATAAATAACGTGTGTTGTGTTACTAATAGTTCTTGTTGAATATACATTTCTATGGAATATAAAAGTACTATTTTTTAGAATATTTTTGAAAGGCTAGGAATTTATCATTGCTTTAGTGGTGTTCATTAATAGGAATACTCAGTAAAGATTAGCTTTTTTAAAAAGTTTATTTACATAACATACATAGTAACTGACAAGAGTAGCTAATAAGTAATAAAACTCAGCAGACGGTAAAGTTAAGAGAAATTAACATGCAATTGGACGGAGCGCGAAGCGTGCCATCCAAAGCGAAGTCGGTCTATCCGCCCTCGCCCGCACTACTCACCGCGCATCTCGCGCCCGACCAACTGAATTCACGAAAGATTTGAGACGGACATAACTGCTTACCGAGTCACAGCTAACTATTCAAATTAAAACTACATAAAAATATCTATGAAATTAAAAGTCACATGGTAATTTAATTCGCGCATTTAAAATGATAATAAAAAAGGAAAAACTTTAGTGATGAAATTAAAACTTACTGCATATTAAAAAATGGAAAGTTAAATTATTGAGAGCATTTTAAATTGGAGCTAATCATCATACTTTTTTTTAACTATTTTATATATTATAATATGCAAATTGTGTAAATAGTTTTTAATCATTCTACTTTCAGGCGCTTGGTTAAGTATCATTATTAACAATTTCTGGAATTGGAGTTTTGTTTTATATAAATTCTACTTTTTGCAGTGGCGAATTTTAGAACGACGAATCAAACAACCCAATCGCCTTAACATGATATTCACAAAAATAACGTTCATGATTAACAAGACCCCAACAATCTGACGTTTGGGACGCCCAGTAAAAAAATCCGCCACTACATTCAACTCTTTTAACCCCAAAATTAGGTATTTTATTACCTATAGAATTATATGATTTAAGTAAATAATTAGATTCATATATTAACTATCAGTTTTATGTTCAAAAACAAAAACATAACAGTAAAGATATTTTTCTAAACAGTGACTTCACTAGTATAAGACTATTATAAGCTTTAACCCAATGAAAGCATCCAAATGTATCTTTCTATTAAACCAGAATATACAGTTAATTTTTTTAAATTATTTTCGCAAAGATGTTCAAAGCGTACAAGTTATGCATCAAGAGCTTAAGGTAGGCTAAATCTCACAAGGAAACGAATTAAAATGTTTAATTTACCAGAGATTAATTACTTTCTCTGCTGACAAGATTGGCGTTTTATATAATACATTTAACAAAATAATCTCCAGCATAGGCAAAACCATTAATTGACTTTAAATTAAAAAGTCAATTTGTAACCATGTATATGTGTAACTTTGTATATGCGTAACTTTGTATATTTGTATTTCTAGAATTAACATTATAAACAGTAAAAACATTTAAATAAATATTTATTAAAAACCAATATTAACGATGTTATTGCGAATCTTGACAACAGAGAATATTTATTGTATCTTGACAACACTTGCGTAATAATTATCGGTTAAAACATGCATATTCAAATTATTATATTATTGTATTGATGATATAATAATTTAAATATGCATTTTATTGACTTGTATAATGATAAAAACCAGAGTACTTAATTCTGTGATTTCATTATTGATAAAACTATTTTAACCATAAAATAATGATTAATAATCCATCAATGACTATAATTATTCTGTCCCTCAGGAATTACACCCATTCGAAATCAATGTGACGCATTTTACCAATTAGGTACAATACTGAGTCACGCATGAAAATTTTGAAGCATATTCAATTTAAGATCTTGATAAATAACTATCGCGTTAAAAAATATTATACAACTTTTTTCTAGCTTCTGTTAGGTTAAGCATTATCATAATAATAATAATATAATCTATGAGTTCCATTTAGGATGATTCTAATATATTAAAATATAGAAGACATTGAATGCAGATGTTGCGTCAGGCAGGGCTGCGATCAGCACGGGTGCGATCACCGGCGCGAAGAGCGGCGGCAGCGCGACCGCGTGGCGCGACGCTCGTCAGTCCTCGCTGCACGAGTCCTCGTTGTCGGCCTCCTTAATGTTCGTAAAGAACGAAACCAACGCCTTCATCATTACACCTGCAACCAGAAAATCACCAGCATTTAAGTTTACCGCCTTTATTTTTGCTAGTATTTCGTCATAGTACGGAAACAAAGAAATCAAAATATACCTTTTCCCTCTGGCTCCTTTTCAGATTCCTCCCATGCAATAAACCCATCTAATGAAATTATGTATTGTTCATGCAGATATTGGAATATCTCCAAAGTTAAGCCTGTAACAAAAACAATTCAGTTAGGTTCCACAGTAAGTTTTATGTTCCATAACTTTATCAACCCAGTATCGATAGTTTCGTTTTCTTTGTACTGCACAAGCATGTAAACTATTTATTACTACATCTGACCAATAATATAGCTGTCGAGTCCAAGTAGAGAGAAGCAACATAAGCAAGCAGGTCACAAGAAAAACATTGATAAAATATCTGATTTTTGTTGGTATTTGTCAGTTTTACGAGTTCGACTTTGTTGACTGTCATTTGCGTGTTACAAAACGTTAACAGGGTGGCGCTGGACATAAAAGTTTTATGCGATGCTTTTGTGAAATGTATTGAAAAGATGGCTGCGTTAGTTCCGATTTGGGCCACGCATCTAAAGATCCTACAAGTAATCTTAAAGTACGTACAAACTCAAACTAAAATGTAAGCGGTCGGCTTCATTGTGCCCCACTTTTTATACACTTATGTATTTAATTAATTATTATATTAACCTTGCGGATGTTCCAGCCTACGTATAAGCTGTTGTATGCCGAATAAACAGCTCGCCTCTCTCGCCTGTTTTGTTTCGCCAAAGTCATGTATGAGACTCGCATACTTATTCATGCGGTCTTGGTTGAAATGTGGCACATCCCGTCCTTCAGGCCCGAAAAGCGCATGTTCGCATATAGCTTGAATTAGTGCTCGCATAAACCAATCCTCATTCGTAGAATTACCAATTTTATCCTGTGGAAACACATCAACGAGAAATGATTATAGATTCATATTCACAACAATGTTTCAAAACAGCTTATAAACGAAAATAATTTCTAATCGTACAGTTCACGCGTGCTAAGTCAAGATATTTATGGTTCAGTAAGCTTCCACCTCAATCTTGTCAAGAGATTGTGATATCTGAAGACCTGAAATCTCATTCCACTCGAAGGTTCAATGTTTCTTACCTGTATCCATCCCTTGATGCATTCACAAGTCTCATCAGCATTCATAAGTTGAATTAATTTGCTTTGAGTTTGAGCTGGCGGCATGACTTTCTTCGTTTCTTCGCTATCCTTAGCATCTCCTTCCAAAAATTCAAACTTATTGTCTTCCAACCATGTTGTAACCTGAAATCAAAATTACTTTTTGTATAGAACAATATACATGCAAGCAAATAAAATTTACGAGGTATCTATAGACAAGAAGATACTTACAAGTTTTTCATCCATCCATTGTTTAATTTGAAGACCAGACTCTTGCCATTTGCTTTTTACAAAGGAAGGTCCCATACTTTCTTTTAGGTCTCTAATCACTGCTTTCAAAAACAGATGGCCATGTTTTGCAGAAATGATGCTTTCAGAAAGCCTAAATATTTGTACAAACGTGATATGCTGAAAATAAATATATTGATTATTATAAAGACCATTTTATTAAACTAGTATTAAAAAATTCTTATCAAATTAGTTACCTTCTTTTCGATTTGTGGTGCAAGTATTTTTCCTAAATTATCATACAACATAGGAATATCAATGTAAAGATCAGGTGCGAATTCTAATATTTCTTTGATACCAGCTACAAAATTTTCAGGGGAGATGGTATTTGATGCGACTAAACTGAGCAATGCCTTTGAAATCAACGGAATCTCCTTTGCAGACCTAAAAAAAAAATTGTGATGTTTATATCTGTGTAACAAACTGCTAAATATACACCCCTTTATTGATAAACGTTGCTTAAAGGTTAGTAATGATTAGCGACTGTTTAACCATACATTTTTGATGTATAAACATTAATCAAAGTTTATAAGTAAACCCTAAAATGTTTAGAATACTAATAAAGTGCTTACTTTTCTACAGCAATATTGAATATTTCATTAACTACTGCAGCATGGAATTGGGCTGTGTACAGTTGCTTGACTTCAGCTACCATTTCAACATCATCTGAGTTAATGATGCAGAGGTCTATCATGGACTTGATCGATTTCTTCTTAGGCTCCGGGAGTGGCTCCTGAGGAATGGGAGCTGGTGCCGAAGCGGGCGCCGCGGCGTCGTTGGCAACCGGCGGTGTGGTCGGAGCAGCGCTCGTGCTGCGCGTACCAGAGTTGGAGCGAGCTACGCCCACCGAACCGGAGCGGCTGCTACTTCCACTTGCTGCTGTTGAATTTATGGTACATTATTGTTTTAGAACCTACTTAAATCATATTTATATCGAACGAGTGGGTAACACGTTCTCACGTATGTTAGTGGACGACTTTTGGTAATGGTGACCCATCTATAATTTATTTACCTAAACAGTGTTGGCAAAAAGATAATCTGATTAATGATTAAAAAATAAATAGTGGATTTTCGAAAAAAAAAAAAACAATCAAAATTTCTTGATTACTATTATTAATCGTCAATCACGATGAAAAATGTATGATTAATATAGCAGTATTGTATTTTTTTTTGTTGAAAATAACAAAAAACAGATAACCCGGTTTTCCTATTCGAATATTTATTAAAATCACTGGAACAGAATAGTCATTAGAATAGGTACATAAATTAAGTAATTAAAACTTTATAAGAACATTGTTTAAATTACATTTCATAATCACTCTTTTCTCAAATAATTCGTCTGATATTTTGTGAGACTTAGCTAAATTTAGCATGGTTGCAAACGAAAAAAATATTTCAGAGGATGGCATGGGTGTATTATCTATCTATCTATCTTATATATATATATATACCTATAAATGAATCGCCAAAATGTATGTACGTGCATAACTTCCGAGCGACTGCACCAAATTGGATGATGATGGTTCTTTTTTTTATTT
Organism: Polymixis flavicincta; assembly: GCA_949987655.1. NCBI lineage: Eukaryota > Metazoa > Arthropoda > Insecta > Lepidoptera > Noctuidae > Polymixis > Polymixis flavicincta. Next base: position 24,584,186 of record OX465171.1, on the reverse strand, counting down.
GTTCCTTATTGTCAGGACAAGGTTTGTATATAAGAAAATGTATAAAAAAATAAAAACCGGTCAAGTGCGAGTTGGACTCGCGCACCGAGGGTTCCGTACAAACCTGTGGGTATATAAGTAAAAGTTCAAAATTGTCAAAAAAAAATTTTTTTATATGACGAAACTAAAAAATTTCGGTTTTCGTAATTTTTCCTATATCTGTACTATAAGACGTGACTTCGTACAAAATTTCAAGATAGGTTTTGATTCCCGTGCGAGTTTCGAAAATTTGCGGAATTTTGCGGCCTAAATGGCTGTATCTTTTGATTGCGTTGACTTAGAAGGTTGATTTTTCTACAGCTTCCAGGGACAGTAGAACTAAGTATCATATAGAAATTTCAGTTTGATACCTCCACGCGTTCCTGAGAAAAACGGTCTTGACAGACGGACGGGCGGACGGACAACAAAGTGATCTTATAAGGGTTCCGTTTTTTCCTTTAGAGGTACGGAACCCTAAAAACATTTAGATTTGATCAGAATTATTGTGAAATTATTGATAATCCAACTGATTAGATTTTACCGGAAGGTTTATATTTCCTCAGTCGCGACTGGAGAAATAAAATATGGAGGTACGAAGTAGTGAATAGTCCCGGGAAATCCCGGAACCGAAAGTACCGGGAAATTCCGAAAATTTTCGTCGTTTTAGGAACCGGGATTTTGTTTTGAAAATCCCGGTTCCTAAAACGACGAAAATTTTTCTTTCGGTACTTTCGGGACAAGATACTTAGCGTTTAGAATATATAAATACAGACAACATAACTGCCGGACACATCAATATTAACATATTTGCAAAACCCTGAAATGTGCTTCTGTAACGCACATGAAGAAGATTCGTCAGTGTTTACCCGGCCAAGTAGTGACGAAATGAGCAGGAAGATAGTGACACTGCTAAGGCGTCCTTTAGGACTTTACTGTACTTTTTCAGAAACATCTCCTCAATTGCCGTCAGATTCAGATGGAGACATAGAAAGTGAAGCTCAATCAAAAAAAGAAGAGCTTGATGCAGAGCTTAAAAACACTACTGCTTGTAAAAAAACAAGAATGACACACAGTGAAGATCTTAATACGAATATGAGGATCGAAATGGCCCCTTTTAAGAACGTATGGGATCGTGGCCTTTTTTCGTCGCAGGTTTTCGCCTATCTTTTATCAATTCCGCTGAAAAGTGTAGAGCCTGAAAGAGTTTTTCTTCTGCTGGGTATCTTTGCAATAAAATAAGATCACGTTTAAGTGATGTGAGTTTGGACGCTCTTTTATATTTGAGATCATTAAATAGGCAGGAGAGAACGGCTCTAAAAATAAATAAAGAGGTACCTAGGTTATTGATTGTCTAAATTGTAACTATAAGTATCTCACCAATTACAAATATTGGTCTGAGCAAGTATTCCAAATTTATATTATGTTAGAGGATGATTATTTTTATTTATACTATTGTATGGATGAATATCTATGTTTAAGTTTTATAAAATTGAAGTTTAAACTTATATATATTTTTGTTCTTCAAAAATGTTAAGTTGTTTCAAATAATTTGTCGATTGAATATGTTCTACTTCCAAACTATTGTTGATATAAGTATAAGCTATATGCTGCTATACTTATTTATCATTATTTCTCTTACTTCCTCCGTTTCAACACTTTCAACTCTTCTATCATAAAGGCTTACTTAAAAAGTATCGAAAGTACCGGGAATCCCGGTTCTTTAGCCAGAATGTCTCGAAAATCCCGGTTCTTTAAAACAGAACCGGTTCTGCATTCCCTAGTACGAAGTTCTCTGGGTCAGCTAGTATTTAATAAATACTTCTTTTAAGGTCGAATAGCGTTCTAAAAGATCTATTTCTCAGCTATCTTCGGCGAAAAAATTAGAATGTATTAGATCCACTTTTTTTCTTAAATCGTTTCAGATTCACTTCCAGAATTCAGAGTTTAAAAAAAAACATACAGTGGAACATATAACCTCCTCTTTTTTTGGAAGTCGGTTGAAAATGACGTTAATTCACACACCCAAGAAACAGAAGTACACCAGACGTATCTGATCTTCTAAAGTGGGAACTACTCTACCAAGAGCCTCTGGTGAGTTCACCTAAAAATGCTCTCCTAGCTGTTAAATCTAATTAAGGATTAATTTTATTAATTGCGATTACGATTATTATTTTAATTGGGATTAATTTAGTTACGATTAAGTTTAATCCGATTATAATTAATCAAATTAAGTAATCGATTGAAAAATTAATCGATTAATGCCAACACTGCTAATATGTGTGTACTAAATTATGAAAACTTTATTTTGCGCCGGGACTGGACAAAATTTTGTATGGGCCGTGACGAGTCTCCTTTCTTACAGAGATTTTTTGGTCGCCTTGTAAATTACCTAGCTTTTACAGGTCAGCTTACATAGAATAATTTGATTAACTATTAATATTCATTAATGTAAACTTACTGAAATCACCTCTGGAATTAAATGTAGACCTTTCGATAGATGCTCCCTTGGAATAATTAGGCGTCATATCTCTGTTAGCTGCAAAAAAAAAACAATAAGTTTCAGTTTTTTTTTTAACACTATAACATTAAGTTTAATAAAAGTAATGTTAAACCATTTTGAGCAGTGGTGGCCAAGTGGACTTACGAGTTATAGGTCGTAAGTTCGAACCCAGACAGGCGTTTTACTTTGTGTAAATTATTTCATCACCACTGCTCTCAAAACGGTGAAGGAAAACATCGTGAGGAAACCGGCATGTCCTAAAACCAAAAATTCGAAGACATGTGACATCTACCAACCCGCACTAGGCCCGCGTGGTGGATTCCGGCCCAATCCCTCTCACCGAGAGGAGGCCTGTGTCCCAGCTGTGGGAACATTATAGGCTGATGATGATGATGAAACCGGTTTCATCATTTATGTTAACAAAAATGTAAGAATGAAGAACCCACAACTACTTGGTAAACCAAAAAAAAAGTTACTTGTTTGGTGACAAGCCAATTTACTACTTACTTCTTTTGGCAGATGAAATAAAAATCTTGGAGTTAATGGAAGTATGATCCTAAAAACCTAGCAAATCATCCGTTAAATAATCTACTTAATAAATGGAATTAACTAATTAGTGTGTAGTGTTAGTTAGGAAGTACTCGCCTCTTAGTGATGTAGGATCAGTTTGTACATTCTCTAGAACACTGTACATATTCTTGCTGATGCTGATCATGGAATTGCTGCTCGCCTGTGCAGTATTCTTTGTACCTGAGCCATGGTTCCAGGCTGAATTATGTGGAGCCAATTTGATATTGGTCAGATTCTAAAACAAAGCGAGTTATGGTATCAAAAACATAATATAAGGCCATTAACGCGTTACCACGTAATAATGAAAGGCGATCGAAGTTTTTTGTTTGGAGACTGGAACTTGAAAAGATAATCAAAATGGCGACCTCGTCCCGGTTCTCCATTTTGATTATCTTTTCAAAATGGCGTCGCATGGTATTACCTACTAAGTATAGGGGGCATATAAACACACAAAAAATGTCTATAATGTCCTAAACTGTCACATAACCCAGACAATTAAAGTTAAACATGGTCATGTTGACCGCAAATATTCTCGTTTCATTCATCATCATTCATTTATTTAGCGGGCAATTTAAGCTACAAAGGGCTTTTTCTGTTGAAAATGTTATGAGATGTGATTTATCTTAATAAAAGCAATTTAAAATCAATGCTAACTGCCACACTCCGAGAAGACTAATTGTTTCTTTTAGGGGCGAACTCCTTAGTAAAAATATAAAAGTTCAAAGTACAGCAAAACCTTTGCTTAACTTTTTACCAAATGAATGTCTGATTTAGCAGACTTTATTGAGTTTGTGGACTATACCAGAAGATATAGTGAAGTAGGAGCGAGGCGGTATTTACAAGATTATTCTGATCCCATTACTAAATATTTTATTAAAAATTCGGTAATTCATTTACAGGGCCTCCAACCGTGGATTTAATGTGTTCGGTCCACCTCAGCGGTGACGTGCCCCGCATGCAATCATGACCTTACCATTCTGGCCTGCACGACTAGATGCTCTATGTAGTTATGCCGCCTGGAGACATGAGCAAAAACTTTGTTTGTGACTGTACTAGTGCTGATAGACGCTGTTTGATGCAGAGTTCTTAGAGTACAGAAACGTATGTGCGGAATTCCGTCCATGATACCCCACGCATTCTTCTCCAGAACGAAGAGCCTGATTTTAGTGGCGTTAATTCAAAGTCAAAGCATTTATTTCAATAGGCACTTAAACGGCACTTTTGAACGTCAACATTTACATTAAAATAGAATTGATTCTAGTCGCCCCTTCCAAAATGTAGTTTCGTATGGAGAAGAATAGGCAACAAACTCTACAGTTAATTTGCTATACCTCCAAACTTTTGTTACTTTGTCCACTGCCCGTTAAGCTAAGACATACGCCGCTTCACCTAATCCACGCAGGTGCCATTGTTCGTGATCATAGCACCAGCATATACTTGGAATGAACTACATCGCAGTTCGCAATCTGCGTCACGTCTGGCGAGTTGGTGTTCCTTCGGTCTACAATCATCATCTTTGGCTTACTGCTATTAATCCTTACGACAGTAAAAAGACAAGAAAACGCGCGTTTCGTTTGGTATTTGTCCACTATTTCTTACTAATATCTGATAGGTACTAAAGCTTTCAAAATTCCGGAAAACTTAACCATTGCAAGGTGTTTAATATGTTTTGTTACTGTGAATGTCGTCAATGAAGTCACCAGCGACTATTATCGTCAGTAAACAGATAGAGCTAGCTATTCTATGTCATGTCCTCAAACCCTATTACCCAAAATGTTCTTTTTATCGAGAAGTTTAAAGAAATTCGGGTTAGTTACCTACCCAACCTATTTCGCGTAAGTTTAGGAATCATCTATTTTTAACCGACGAAAAAACGGAGGTTCTCAAGTCGACGCGTTTTTTTTTTTATGTAAACGCATAACTTTTTTCAGAGTACGCCGCTTTTGATAATTCTTTTTTTATTGGAAAGGGGTTGAAGTTGGTTTTTATGTTTGTGAATCTAATGTTATCCAAGTTCAGATATTACCCGTGACATACAGACACACAAGGACAATCAGGAGCATAAATATATTACTATAAATAGCTCAATAACTATAATTAATTGCGCAATTCATCTATCAATTTCTTACACCAAATATGTCATAATTTATGTGACGTAAATGGCAGCACAAATATGGGACTACACCATATACCAAAACTAAATAAAAGTGAATGTGAAATATGTACAAATTCTAAATGTGCATCTTAACTTTCACTAATGTCAGACACAGTAACATAACGAATTAGCATTACCATAGGATTTTTGTTACAGCACAGTACAGCTTTTTGTTCCATTAATGTTTATCAGTAGTCCTCTTTTTGTTTACTTCTTTCCTATCCAAAACCATCTTTCATTAAAACCATGCATTATAATTTAACTGGGACTTAAGCTTACCTTCTGCGTTACAGCCTTAAGTTTCAGTGTGTCCACTGGGTAGTTGGCCCGGGATGATTTCCAAGTATTATCAATAAACGAATTGTTTGAATTCTGTCTACGACTGTCGCCGCGCTTGCCACGGCCGCCTTCATCGCGGCGGAATCCCCCAATAGGGTTAGCATTCATTAACTAAAAGAAAAAGTAAATTTATTTAGACATGACGTTTTAAAATCTGATGATTAGGTCTTTGAAGTCTTTTCCAAATATAATGTGTGACCTTCATTATTATTAATGTTATTATTCATGCCGCCGACTTATTTATTAATAGAACATTTATATGTAGTTTCTTAAACTGAAATTACCTCAATATGACGCTGGTGTTGCTCAGCTTCTTTCTGAATTTGATCCATCATTTTAGGTTGTGAATCAATAACGGTCTTAGCCACCCATTTGCGTTTCCTGAGTTCAATTACATCTTGAAGCATGAACCTGTTCAACAACATTGTGTTTATTTATTGAATAAAATTATGGTCATGTGCATAATCAAAACTTTTTATCACTAGTAAGTACATTTGAATTATTTTTGTAGAAACTAACCTAACACGGCTGCTTATTTTATTGGACTTGCGATCCACAATATCTTGCATTTTCTTGAAAATGTTATCAAGTTGCCCATGGACTTCATTTTCAACTTGCTCACCAATCGTAGTAAGTAACTTGCAGAGACACTCAAGCTTTTCTTCTTCAACTTTTTCTATCAGATACTTCATGCAATAATCCATGATTTTAGATGTCAACATTTTTAATTTATACAGCTCACCTGCAACAATCATGCATAGAAATGTAATTGCAAGAAAATAACAAAAATGTGGTCCATATTTGTTTATATAAAAAAAAACTCATAACAATCGCATAAATCTAATTATAACACAAGATCAAAAACATGTCGCGTTAGCAAATACTGTTAGTTACTTTTGCTTTGCAACAATAGAGCAATTAGCTATGCTATAACACTACTAATATTATAAAAAAAGCGAAAGTTGTCTGTCTGTTAAGCTTTCACGCCTAAACTGCTGAACCGATCGTCATGAAATTTGGCAGAGATATAGCGTGGGATATGCAGAACATAGGCTACTTTTTTACGCGATAACTGACATCCACGCGGGCTGAGCCACGGAAAAGAGCTGGTTTTCAATAAAATTCAAATTAAATAGAACCACCACCTAGGTGTACCACTTCAGCCTAATCCATCGGAAAAAAACAGGCGCAATCTTTACGTTAAAGATATATTATATTTTGCAATAAATTCGTTTAAATGCTTTATATTCATGAATATTCGCAATATGAAATAAAGACTTTCGCTGGTGCTGTTGGGCAGAAATTTTGCATTATAATAATCCACAGATAAAATTTGAGTACTACTTAATACGTACTACACAATTTATTTCAATACAAATAAATATCAAACAAACAAATGAACAAAAACATTACTGTATCTTTAGATTGCCACATTTCAAACAAACATTTAAATTAAATTTATTAAATTTCAAAAAGTTATGTAATTAATAAGTAAATAGTTTATTCTTTCAGAAAATCAAGTAACTGTTAAAAAATATCATAATTAAACTTACCAATAAATCTCACATTTCCCACAGACCTCATTCTAACACGTCTACTTTCTTCAACTATCATAAGATTCAGTTCCTTCTTCCTGGCCTGAAATTTTTTCAAGTTAATTAACAATGTTTAATGTGATAATACGAGAAATTTATAGAATTATTGTCATTTTAACTCACAGGGTCAGTGCAGGCAGCAAGCTCACTTTCGTATTTCAATATTTGCTCATCCACTTTATGAGTTTCAAATTGATTTTGGCATTTGTTGATAATAAGAGCTCTGAAATTGACACATTTGTCAGGTGATGTTGGATTGTCCGCAGGTACCTGTAAAATAAGAAATAATATAATTTTCTTACACAGCACTCGTAAATTTCGTCTTATGACCACGTATCCAGCTTTTTTAATATTACCTTAAGGACAGACAACTTGTTACACATGGCAGCATAGGCTTCAGAAAAGTTAGGCTCATCAATGGCTTTCTCAAATACTAAATCAATTACACCTTCTAGACGCTTCTGATTGTTGATATCCAAAGTTTTTACTCTGTCCAAAAGAGTATCAAACTTCTGTGGAGTTAACTTGTTCAAAATACCCCTGAACTTCTTGTAGAGCTCCTGAAATATTAAAATTAAAGAATTACAAAACAGAATTTTGGAAAAAAAAGGCACAATAGATGGCCAACCCAGCCCAACCCCAAGATTAATAATGTCAAGCCTTTAATAAAATAAAAGTCAAAGTCAAAGCATTTATTTCAATTAGGCACTTAAAAGGCACTTTTGAAAGTCAATATTTACATTAAAATAGAATTGATTCTAGTTGCCCATTCCAAAATGTAGTTTCGTATGGAGAAGAACGAATAAAAAAAATATTTAAAGACATGATGACATTATGTACCTAATTTATGTGCCGGACTAAACCGGAATTTGTACTATACCGACATTGAAACAAATTCGCTTAGATTTTGTGTTAAATTGCGTAAATTAGGATTAAAGAGGTTTACTTCTTATTTGTATTACATTTCATGTTACTTTTCACCGATCTGTACCCTAGCAAAAAATTATACAGAGTGATCAACTAGTATAGTGGCATTGATAACCCACAATCATAACTATTGCTCTAGTTCTAGACTGTCTAGGTGGTAACAAAGCACTACTAGCATACTCTTTAAAATTAAGGTCTCAAGTTATTTTATCTGTCTCAGTATTTATTCCACCACTGCTGGTTGCAGAAGTGTTGAGGCAGGCTATACAAGGCCCACAAAAAGACAAGTCGCAAAAAATTAGGGACAGTATAACTGGCACCAAGGTATGAATTACAGAAGTTCAATAACCTCTAGCTGCAATAAACCTTGAAAACAAGAGTTATGACCTAAATAATATGTCGCGTTAAATCGTCTCTTAATTTTAAGCAACGTTTATAAATAAAGGGGTATATTAATAAGAAAGAATTGTTGTCTTTGTTTGTCTGCTTTTACTTTATTTTTTATATTACCGGCTCCTCAAATTACAAGCTATCTTGTACATCATGTGACATGCTTTGATTTAGCACAGGTACAATACACAAGGGCCATATTCATAAACGATGATTAAAGTTAAATGATGTTTAAACGTGAAAAATGTATGGTTAAACAGACGCTAATCACTATTTAACATTAAGCAACGTTTATGAATAAGGGGGTTAATGTCTATGGGTAATATAAAATATTTTGTTTTGAAAACAATGTCTTATTTTATGACTATTTACTTACCCACTCCAGCAATTTTTTTTTTTAATTTTAATTTGCTAGACTATTATGACAGGTCCGATGTACTTTTCTTTATCAACATGACAGTAGCACTTGCAACTGCTGTCATTTTAATCTAGCAAATTCAAAATCAGAGTTTAGACGGTCAGACTATGGTTACATGACTTTGCATCGTCACTACAAGTTGCCAGAAGATCAAGGGATCAGTAAGAAGAAATCTATCATTTGACTTTAGCTAAGTTGGTGCACAACAGGCAACATCATACTATTATAATTAAATTTACAATGGGTTTACCTGTGTTCTGAATTCTTCTTCATTGATAGAATCTTTACGGAACCTAGTAGGCTTCCATGCAGAATCTACTTCATTAAGTTTGACTTCCTCCCTCAATGACAATGATACATGAATAACTGGTTTATGTGGGCTGTTACCACTTGGACTTGGAGTCAGTTTGACACTTCCTTTGCCTGTGTGAAATAATGGTTTTAATAATATATTTCAAAGTTAATTATGGAAATAAGGATCACTGAGACACAAAAAAATAATACAAAAATTGAATTAAACAAGTGGAAAACTGAGAACCAATCTTTTCAATAAAGTTGTGGTATGCCCGCCCAACTTCATTGATTAGATTGGTTTTGAGAACTATGGTTCCGAATTATGCTTCCTTGGAAGAGTATTTTACAGGTCCCCCGAACTTAGAACTTTAGAAGTTATGCTGGAATAAAGTCATCGTACATGAACCCTGAAAACATAACACTTGTTTTTTTGAGCAATCATATAAAAACGAAAAATGTTACCAGTAGGTGCTGTATTTCTTGAATCTTTCTTAGTTTCTCGAGGTGTGTTATTCCTGGATCCCATACCAGGACTCTTAGCAAATGGAGGAAATAGAGAATCATTCATAGGCCTGGAAATAGGAGTGAATGGTTGCGGCTCCTGCATCGGAGTGGTCTGAAAAACAAGCAATGAAGAATAAATCACATTCTAATTGTTCTATACATATAATACATAGTTATATTACAGAAAAGAGTCATGACCATACCCTAATGACATTGCAATGTTCCAATAAAGGAACATTAGGCTTGTTCTTTGAAAGTGGGTCTTCTTTTATTTGCTTGAGCAAATCAATATCATAGCACTTTTTGCCAGCAGTGTTAAGTGGAGACCATTGATCTGAAAATATAAAAACGTACAATAAAAATTGAACCAGATTCTCAAGCTCAATAAATAAAAACTGGACAAACCTTCATTATATTTATATTTGGGCACAAAAATTTGTGGTGTTGTTGGTTGCTCAATCTTTGAAGTTTCCTCTGGCACAGGTTGGGGTGCAGTCATTTCATCAGCAGGCTGGGTTTCATCTTTTTCTACATTAACTACTTTATCAGTCTCATTTTTACCATTTTCATATGACTCAGCGTCTTTATTAACATTTGACTCATTATTAGCCATTTTATTTGCAGATTTTTTGTTAGTATTCTTGGTATTCTTTAAAACTTTTTCATTTTTATTGATATCTTCTTTAACAGTCTCAGTTTTAGTTGTATCAGTATTGTTTCCATTGGCAGTATCTGGATCTAACACAGGATCAAACAAAGAATGATGATACTTTTTTAAACTTCTTAAGGCATATCTTTCAAACCAGGCATGCAAGGATATAGAAAACTGTTAATACTCAACGCCAGAGACTACACTATCAACTGAACTGATTGACAAACTGGCGTCGTGCCTGGCACATAACTCTCAACTCGAGTCACTATCCTAGTGTGATTTTTACAAGTCAATAATTAGAATACCTATACACACTCCACACTTTTGGACCTCAAAGGGTTTTAAGAACAGTATATAAACCTGCAACCTCATGAAAATAAGCAGACCCTATTAAATGTTGGCAGAAGCAATATTGAAAAAGAAGTTGAAAGACAAATTCAAAATGTTCTATTTGTAAAAGTTTCTGAGAAGAAACAAAAAAAATAATCTTGTTAAAGGAACATATGTCAAACAAGGAAGAAATAAGAGTGAGCTGACAATGCCACTGTTATGCACTCTAACAGAAAGCCAAAGATGAAACTACTGGACGCCTGAAGGAGGAAGTCGCCGTTGAAGTTGATCACGCCAAAGTCAGTCAGTAAGACAGAGGCTTGAAAGGTGAAAAAGTAGAGATTCAACTCAAGGCAAATTAAAAATCACAACAAAACATTCAGTTGATTTCTCAGAGGTATGTTATATTGTAACACTGCAAAACTTAAGATGGATAACACAAAACCGCTTCATTGTGTAATTTGAGATCTAAGCTGGTTCTCAGATTAATTGTTCACTAATACATAAATTAATTCAGTACAGGTGGTATTGTCACTGAGCATTTGAGTACTACTAGGCCGGTTTTTTTTTTTAATAGATGCAAGCTAATTAATTCATTTTTAGGACCATTCCTAAAAGCTCAGTGCTGAATCTAAATAGCACTAAGTCAACATTATAGAGCAGCCTTGCTCCTAAAATAGGTGAAAGTAAAAATAATGATGAACACCTAATTTGATATGAAGTATTATCACAGAACTGACTATCATTTATCTCAGATACCAATACTGTGCTATTGCTAGATAAAAGATCTGAAATTCATACTGCCACAAATCAGAATATGATAACACCATGTTTGTATTCAGTCCCAAAAAAAAAAAACAGGATTTATATACACAGTAAATAAACTAGATAATCATCAAGTATATAACAAACTAAAATGTAAAGTAAATTACATGAAACACAGTACTAACCTGTAGTCTTATTATTAAGGTTAATATCTTTCATTTTCAAATCAGATTGATTAGTGCGCAGTACACTAGATATACTCTGAGTTAATTTAGCTTGGGCTTCTATTGCACTTGATCCTTCCTTTAGTTCAGGTGCCTTGGATAGCTGTTCCTTGGCCACTTTTTCAATGCTAGCAGATAACAGTTGTGTGGCAGTGGGAGGACTTTCAACGACAGGCTCACTCTTGATTACAAGTTCAACATTTGGTGCTACAGCAGCAGGGGTTTCAACCTCTGGGGCTGGAGAAAATTGCTTTAATGGTATTTGTCTCTTTGTTGGCTCCACACATAATCCTTGATTACTTTGACTAGTTGAATGGATGATAGCTTCTGCCAAGCTATCAACTGAACTAATCACTGTAAAAAAATAAAATATAAAGAATTAGTCACACATAGTATATGTAGCAAGTTATGTATTCATTATGTGATAGTCAGTGTATTTGCATGGTTGTAAATATTTGATGATGAGATACTGAATTTGGGATATTATTTTAAAGATTTTCACGTTGCTTTCGAACATGCATGTTTGCAATTCGATGAAGAATGACTGAATTTGGATATTTTAAACATTTTCACCTGTTGCTTTCGAACAAGTTACTAAATCAAGGCCATTACTGAGAAATTGAACACGAGACAACATAATGCCCGATAAAATTATAAGTAGAAGGATGTAACGTACATCACATAAAATACGGAGAGACAATCGATTGGTCTCGTTGCTAATACGGTGTAATTTAATCACGTCTACTTTACAATACGATTTATGAAATAATTCATGATTAGAAAACAAATTACATGTAGAAAATACTTGAATAAATTGGTTTATCTATCCTATCACTTTTTATGAACCAAGTTCGTGGTCTATAAATAGAGACGTGAGATATTTCCACGTGGGAGTTCTTGCACAGTACCTGAATATCAGACTTTATGTGGCACTGATACCTAAATTATATCACAGTACAATAATCCGTTAAACTTTCTTGTTAATCTTCACACAATTAAAATAAGATACGTTAATGTAACAATATGGTAAAAGAAAGTCGATTCAAAAGGTCACTCAAGGATCTAGTCTTGTCCGACTTTTAACGCACTTTGCACTTGAAACACATTACTTATTGTTATAACTTAAATAAATATGTAATACTAAATAAGATAAATTATTGAATTCAATTTATTAAAAAGATTTGAATAAAAAAGGTTAAAATATTTAAAACGCAGCCATGCTCAAAGTGACTGTAAGGTAAAAGCCGCCATCTTGAATCGTTCCATGCGGACAGAGGCGGTTCGGAGCAGCTAGTGTTGTGCGCAAGTGCACAATTTATCGATTAAATATTATTCGACACAAATCATATTACGTAAAATTTTGCATACAATTAAACTAAGAATCGCAAATAAAACTACTTTTTTAACATAATTTATGGAACCGAGTATCAAATATGAGAATGTTCTGAGTAAAACAGAACAAACCTCAACCATCGACGTATTATATTACGTAGCCGTAACGTACGCCAGTCTATTTTAGAATGACTAATTTCAGTTTTTTACGTAACCATTAGGAAATTTGACTGAAAAAACAATGATAAAATATTTTTTACAGGATATTAGGTGCATATTATTTCCGAGTAGGTGAATATTATTTGCCCAAAAAAATGCTACAGCCAGCTACAATATACGAATAGTTGTCGGGTGATAGTACAGTGCGCCCAGTATACTTTGTAATGCTAATACCTGGTAAATTAGACATACTCGCAGTTAATCTTTTGCAAGTAGTGACTGTATTTACTGCAAAGATATGTCACAAAAGTACTGGAAACTCTACGAGAGTACCAAATTCTCGAAGCTCCAAACGATTAATATAGTAACTACCCAAAATCGTAAATTAAATCTGACAATATCAACATAAAGGAGGCAATAGAGAAGGTAAAAAAAACTTTTTTAAAGTAATCGATTTGATGATCGATTCTTAGACTACCACCACTACGGACTCATTCCTAGTCCGACTCAATTAGCTACTTTTTGGTATGACCTTTGGCCACGACAAAGAAGTCATACTAATTCCTATACTGAATATTCTATGAGATTAGGTTTTGGTAGGAGTATTAAATGAGTAGTAAATAATACATGGGGCACGTAATAGACTAGTTCTACCAGTAGGTCAGATGGGACAATTTTATCGATCGGATACTTGTGCTAACGGATACTATAAGTACCTACCTAGGTACTGCTACTAATAAGTAGCCACTCGACAGAAATGATCAAGTTTCTTATTTATGTCACGTCATTCGGGATGACAAAGACCTGCATAATTTTGATTCCAAACCTGTTTTTCAACTTCCCCATGAATGTTACTTTAAAGACTTTTTAGCTTCCATGCTATAAAACGATATGTTTTAAGATTGCCTAAATATAGAGGTGGAGGTTATTCCGAAAAACACGACATAGCGCTAAATAAGTAGTTCGATCAGGGCTGCTTGACAATTGTCGAAGAATTAACTCAAGATATTCGAGATTCTTCTTATTATCCAGCGACTAGCGATAGGTAAAACCTCGATTTCTCACCACAGGAGTTCTAAATGGCATGAGGTGGCAAATTTTAGCAATCATAAAGCCAGACAAAAGATGGAGGAATACTATTTATGCATCCTGAGACCAGCACGAGCAACGGAATACGCCACAAAAGACCAAGTTGCCGTCTAATATTTTATCACGAAATTTAAAAAAGATTGCTACACACTGACTAAAACAGTTTTCCTACGAGCACCAGATGGTCATAAAAGACTATATGACAAGAAGAACGTTTATCTTATCGCATCCCGCCAACTCATTACTTAGTAATAGTGACGTCTGTTACATAGCAGGGCAAAGTACACTCGGAAGACTAGCTGGCGTGTTTTGGTCCTCGGGGTGGTCTCTGGGTTTCTGGGTGAATAAATCATATTCCTCCATTTATTGTCTGGCTGTTTGCTAGCTAAAAACGCCACATGATTCAATTTAGAGCTCTTGGAAGGTCTCTGCAAGTGGTGAGAACTCGTCTTTTTACTCATTTAATATGATTTTAAAAATGGCAGAATAATAAATAAATTCTGTCAATTTATGACCACCACGTAGGTATATAGAAGAGTCACGTGATTCATTTTAACAGCAACACTTGCGGATATAAGAAGGATATCAAGCACCACAGTTTCCCAAAACTGAGTTTATCCTTCGACGATTGTCAAGCTCAGAGTTGCGAGCAGCTAGCAGCGCTATATGCCATGTTTTTTGAGCTCGGAATAACTTACACATCAATAACCTATGATATCGTAAAAAGAAAATTTGGCATCATGGAACCAAAAACAAATCTTGTAACTCACATTCCTGGAGAACGTCGAAAACAGCTGTGGAATAAATAGGTAAATGTTAAACTAATGTCATTAAAAAAAATCTGGTCCCTATAACCGGGATGCTAGGAATAAACGTGAGGTGTAATGGAAACCAGAAAACGTAGGCAACCTGTTGCCTGTTCTGTATACTTTACTTATACGTAGTTATTTAGTCTTTAGTGCAGTTAAAAATACAAAATTATTTCTTTATTAATTATCGGTACGAATGTAAAATATTTAGGCAACCCATCACTATATAAAACAAAGTCCCCTGCTACGTTTGTAGTCTATCATACCGCGCAACTGGAAAGCTAACGAACGGATTTTTATACGGTTTTCACCAGATTCATGTATAATTCATATCGCTTAGGTTTTGTGTAAATTGGCTGAAATATGGCGATGATGTCGACATCATCGCCATATTTCAGCCAAACATCTTCGAAGATGTCGGAAAAAATCTTGCCGACTGGCGAGCACATATAAAAAGAAAAAACACCGTTTGCAATGGAAAACAAATATTTCTTTAATATTATACTTAACTCTGTTATGTTTGTCTTTAAAACACTAGGTACGTAAGAGTGGTTTCTATGTATATATTGTATGTTTAGCGCCCTAATTGCGTAGCACTTTCTCAATCACAATCGTATTTTTGAGGATGTTCATCCATTACTTTACCGGTTAAAAGAACTGGACTGCTCACTAACGTAAATAACGCAATGAACGTGGTTGAACTGTCAAAATGAAACCAATTAAAATCAACCCAAGATCGTAACACACATAAAATCAACCCAACCTTGATTCAAGCGTGGTTATTACCTCGCTGGCTGAGTCGAGGCTGATCTCCTATTTAATTATCAAGTCTCTGAGCAACGCAGGGGCCCCGATGGATGGCATCCGAAATTAAATGCTATTTCAATATTTGTGACGGAGGTACATTGAACAGTTTCGTTCGGTCTGACAGGTTGACCCAGGTCTACACCGGGTTCGTTGCTGTGGCTCAGACGGGGCAGCTAGATAGAAAAACATTCTAACCGCCATATCCCCGGAATGCACTACGTAAGTAAGAAAAGTGGACCCAAGGACAGTCCCCACTAGTGCAGGATTATTGCAGGATATTTGATATAGGAAGGATATTGGGCTTTGGGTTTGGGGGCTATAGTGGACTGTGACTCTGGGACCATAGCCCCTGCATGACCAATGCCATCATCTTCACATTCTTGTTTTTCTTATAAATATTACTATGACAGAGTGTGTTTTTAAACAACACTACCCGTTCCCAAAGAATTTAGTTATAATTCAAGAGTATTTGAAACGGATAAAAATTTTGAATTGGCTCGAATGTGTCACTCTTTATACATTTTCAAACTTAAGACCTATTTACACAAGGCGAGTGGATTGCCTATCAAATTTATATGAACAAAATTGAAGAAACAAATGACTCGTCTAAACACTGTCAACTTCCCAGGCTGATTTCCGGCCACCGTAGGCATGAGCTTGCGGACGGCGAGTAATGGGTAGCTCGCTGTCCGGTAAGGACCAAGCCCAGGTCGACGGCGCGTTGTGTTCCACGCGCGCCTCAAAGAGATGTCAACACAAACTGATGGAGCCCGCAAGGGCCGGTGCCTGCCAGGGGTGCGGGTTTGTTCGAAAGAGATACAGCAGCCCCTGGGCATACAGGCTACTGAGGGAACACGGGTGGGTTTTAGTCAGTAAAAGTCTGACACTCCTCCTGCTCCACCAAGAGCTCAGAAGTTATTTGATGATTTTCCACCCAAAAAAAAAACAATGTCAACTTTTATTTTTGCTTCAATTTTTAGGAATTACTTTAGATTCAAAATTGCAATGGGGTGCTCACATTAGAGCTCTTTCAAGTAGATTAAGCTCAGCTGCTTACGCGGTAACAAAAATAAGGCAGTTGACTGATGTAGTCACAGCTAGGTTTTTTTCACAGTATTATGTCTTATGGAGTTCTGCTGTGGGGATCGGCAGCGGACCTTGATTAAATTTTCATTTTACAAAAAAACAACCGAAGTCGATTTTTTTTTGGAAAAAGTTTTTATTTTCACTTTTTAGCTATGGTGCCTACCCCACATCAATTCGAAATTTCATCATCCTTTTAAACAATGCATATTTATGCGATAGCAGCAATCGCGGTTAATTTGCTGTCTTTTTTCGAAGAGTTCCGTTGTCTATCTCCGAAACGCATCATCAGATTGTATATGAAATTTAAATAGGACCATTTCGGAATAAATTCCTTTCTAAAAAAAGAAAAGAATTTTGTAAATCGGTCTGTATATGACGGAGTTATGCCCGAACCTCCACCTAACTCCTAACCGTTAAAGAGTTGTACCTTCCTTCATCAGCTCAGCGTCATGAGATGATGATGACCACACGCAAATGTCTCAATAGCTTTGGAAAACATATGAAAACATTGTTCATCACACATCACATCCCAGGGAAATCGAGGGCAACCCTCATAATTTGTAGGTATTCTACAAATTATGAGGGTTGCCCTCGATTTCCCTGGGATTCCATCATCAGATCCTGATTTGGTGCCAATGGGACCACCTCAGGAGTCTAGTTTTAGTCTTTCAAATAAAAAAAATAATTTTGAGAATCGGTCCACAAATGAGGGGGAAATCGGGGCACATACAGATGGAAAAAAACGTACAGTGAAACATGACTTCCTTCTTTTTTAGAAGTCGGTTAAAAAGAGCGCAAGCCGCGCAATCTGTAAAATGGGGCCTCGCGAGTCTCTTGGAAACAAATTCAGTGAAATTGATATACTAACTCTGCCTTCTCTTTATATCCTAGAAAATATATTGTATGTTCGCAAAAACTTAGGTCTTTTCAAAAAAAGATGCGATTTCCATAATATGAATACACGTGGTAAAGATGAAATTGTGATTCTAAAATTTAGATTAACTAAAACTAGCAACTCATTTCTAATAAACAGTATCCGCTTCCATAACAAGTTGCCAAAGTCGGAAAGTTTAAAACTCAATCAAACGTGTCCTTATCAAAAAAGCATATTATAAGATAAAAGACTACGTTGAAGACAGGGATGTTTGGCATTAATTCCTTCTGCACATGTGGCTTCCCTGGTACCTCATTAACCGTATATCTATGTGAAAGTCTATAAACTGCTCTCAAATTACAATGTTCTTTTTTTATTATTTACAATGTCTAACATATTCTCATCATTATTTGACATTAAACTTCAATTTTAATATCGACTATTTTTTAGTGATTGTCACGGAAATCATTTCACTTGGTATAAATAGGTTAATTTTATTTAAGAAGATTATTTTACATATTGTGAATGAGAGAACGTTGTAGGCCTTACAGACTAGATTTGTAGACGATTTTCTATTCTGTATTTTCATTCCTCTAAGTACCTGGTACTTATTGACAGGCCTGCTTTGTCCTCCCATACCTATTATCACTGTAATTTAAAAACATTGTTAAACCACTACACCACCAATTATTTTTTTAAAGAGTAACCGTGGAGTTTCTTGTCGGCTCTTCTCCAAAGGTAGCGACAAATTGGAACCGAGCACCCAGCTTCTGACGTTTCATAAGTGCCCATGCAGGTTCATGTGAAATAAAATATTTTGATTTGAATAATAATAAAGCAGGCATTTTCGGGCATTCGTAATAAACAAAATTTTTTGTCGAGTCGAGAACTGATTTTGTCTTTAATAGGGCATGCAAAATAATGGTGGTTTCGAAAAACTAAAGTTTCTACGTGTGAAAGGTGTTGCGTGTTGGTGGTAAAAAAGAGGGCTAAATGGTGTTACTACTGGTAGTACAATGGTTTACTACAATTTCGTAAGACTAAACTGTCCAGATCCCAACACCTAACGCGTTAAAATATTAAAAGTTAAAGTATTATGTATTCCATGATCTTCAAGGAGAACATTTCTTTATATGACGAGTTCTCTTGATTATTAGTAGATATGTCAGAAACTACAGAACTCTGAATGTGATTAATATATTATTAAAATTCTGGGATTTCGTCAATTAATTAACTTGAATTAATTCTGCGCTTTGCAAACAAATTTTTAAGCCTAAAAAAGGGAAATTTTCCCATGTTGGACTTTCGAGTAAGCCGGTTTCGAGGAGCCTAACAGATTAGCCAAAATAGCAGTTCTTTTAGGTATACAAACACGGGGTATATTACCTAGTTATTCGAGAGGTTATGTAAATTTAGAAAAATAAATAATTTATCTTGGAAGGAATCTTTTACCGAGAGATCTAAAGCGAAAGGGACCGTATACAGAGTTTCCTCATATATCTTGGTTTACCGGATCGAAACTAAATCGCTGTCAAATTCTTGCTGCGCATCGTTTGAGCTCAGGACATATTCCACTAAACAATTTTACTTTTCTCATGCGAAAATCTGATTCTCCTAAATGTGAGATGTGTGATAAATTATAGCAAAAGACAACAACAAAAGAAACGCACTGCTGAACTCGTTGAAATTGTCGGTAATGGATGTTGGAATGTTCCATGGCATTTTAGCTAAGCCTACTTCTGAAGCAGCAAAAAGTTATATACTTTTTTATTAGTTATTAAATTAGATTAGGTTAAGTTTTGTGTGACTAACAGTAATACTCAGAAAGTTACATTACATTAGTCCTAATGAGTACTGAACTTAATCAATGGTACATTCCATTACATTCCATAATATAAGCGTTCATTAGCAAATGACAGATTTAAGTATCCGTAGGGCGAAGCATCTCCAAATCATCTTATCGATATCATATCGATGAATCCTTGGTGTAGCTACATTTAAAAACAGTTGAAATTAAACCGCAAAAAGTTTATTTAAACACGTTGAAAGCTATTATTCGCTTAATTTTCGACTAAAAGACTTTAAGGATAATCAGGACGAATAAAAGTTATTCTCAGCAATAGTTTTGCATTTCTCGATTATCTATACTTAATATTTTAAAGCTGAAGAGTTTGTTTGCTTGACAGCGCTAATCTCAGGAACTACTGGTTCGAATTCAAATATTCTTTTAGTGTTGGATAGCCCATTTATCGAGGAAGTCTATAGGTTATAGGCTATATAACACCACGCTTTGACCCTTAGGAGGCGAGCAAAGAGATAAAAGTCACGTATACGAAGAACTCGCACGGGCAGGTAATTCGAAGCGATGGGGTGGTTCGGGGGAGCAAAAAATTTGACGCTAACGAAGTCGCGAGGAGAAGCTAGTGAATAGATAAATGTGTGACGGACTGATGGAGCCTTTGGAAAATATGAGGATTTTTCATTGATTCACAAAATTAGGATAACAAGTGGTTATAACTTTGCATTTATATCTAAACCAACGATCCAAGTAGCTTTTTTATTGCAATTTGAACCTGGCCCTCTGTTGGCATTCAGAAATTAAAAGTAATGATTTGAAGTTAAGTAGCAAAATTAAAATAATTTACACCATAAACAAAGATGTTTTTTTTTTTTTTTTGAGACTTATGAGCAAAACAATTATATGAGAAACATCCTCTTAAGGGCTGAAACGAGGCATAACTAAACAAAAATTGAGATGCCCGTCAATTGTTTGATAAAGCTGGTATTTGTGTCGTAACTCTTTACTTCGATCGGCGGCGGGGATCTCTCGCGTCCGGCCCTGGTCCAGGCAATGGTACGGAGCGAGAGTGCATGGGTAGCCGTCACCTCCTTTAGCGAAGCAGTAATGCTCGCGAAGAGAGAGGCGGCAGCATATGCGCCCTCACGGCCCTAACCGCCGCAGGAGACGCCCTGGGCGTCGGGAATCCCAGGCTGATTTCCGGTCACCGTAGGCGTGGGCTTGCGGATGGCGAGTAATGGGTAGCTCGCTGTGCGGTAAGGACCAAGCCCACGTCGACGGCGCGTTGTGTTCTACGCGCGCCTCTAAGAGATGTCAGCACAAACTGATGGGGCCCGCTAGGGCCGATGCCTGCCAGGGGTGAAGGTTTGTTCAAAAGAGATACCGCAGCCCCTGGCATACAGGCTACCGAGGGAACACGGGTGGGTTTTAGTCAGTAAAAGTCTGACACGCCCTCCTGCTCCACCCAGAGCGGGAGAAGCTATTTGATGATTTCCCACCAAAAAAAAAAAAAAAACGCTTTACTTCGAAGGAACCTCTACGCTCCATAGTAACTGAGTGGCAATTCTCGTCATTTTATGAACGTTCATAGTCTGATCTCAGTCTCATGCTGTCAAAAATTCCTCTCTTGTTTCCATACAATTTGACCAGCTTTTGACATTTGCTTGTCGCCGAGATGAGACTGCGACTAGATTGTGAACGTTTTTAATTACACGAATTGGCCTTCTGATATCGCCCCCAATTCATATTGGTAAGTGCATACTTCGTTTTTGTGACTTTTGTTATTAAGCCTCCACACTTGTGCTTAAGCCACTTCTTAGGCCGCCAACTGCGATTTGACTAGATTAAATGATAGATCATGAGATATTCGTCTGTATGTGTCAGACGAATTGAAAACTTCGACCCCTGTTCACTGTGGGTATAGGCGATTGTTTCAAGACAGCATGGATGACCAAATCCAAAACTATACTTAGTCATTATAGTAACTATACGAAATACCAAAAATACCTAAATTAATCTCGGTTTCGATTTTGATGAAAACTAAAACTACAAAAATCGATTTTTGTAAACGTATTGAGGAAAATAGTGGATTTTGAAAAAATATAAAAAACTTTCGTCGTTATTGAACCTTCCGATGGTGTTATGGATCAAATTGTGGGAAGCTAAAAAGTAATTTTAAAAATTAACGAAAATCGTATTGGCAAATTGATTAATAATAACGGTTTAACGTATCAATTAAAAATACAACCAAATAATTCATGCTACAGTGCAAATGAACAAATCATATACATTCTAGATACTTAACTCTATTACTGACTTATAATAATAGATTTTTGTAAAAAAAAGCGCCCTATTGCTCAAGACGGTCCGCCCCCCTGCAATAACATAACGTTATGTTTAGATAACAAAACAACGCCAGAATGCCCGTTATGTATTGTACAACTACATTTAGGTTACGGAGGTAAAATACCTCTTTGGCCAAAATTTGTATGTTCTATCTACAACTGCAAAAAATGCTTACCAAGGCCCCGGCGTCGCGCACGTAGTCCTAACTGCAGTCACTTAAAATCTGTGACTGGCTTCCTGGCTTCAGTCTTGTTTATGCAGATGTGTCTTCAGTCCACCTTTACTAAACGTGTAAGCACCGATAGTTTGAAACAGTGTCTTGCAAGTATAATGAGGGTTTTAGAAGACTAAACGCTTCGAGGACAGGTAGGTAGTGCCCCCGCATTGTATTGTTGACTCGTCTTGGCGGGGGCACTACCGTGCCCCCAGATAAGTGACTTTGGACAAAGTCGTTTGTGGTGTTATGAAGATAATTTTACTATGATGTCTACTACACTGAACTACTTAACCAAGACTACTGATTTATTCTACATAATGCTACTTATACTCTCACCCTTTTACTAATAACAAGGAATAAACTTATACCAGTACCCTACTTGCGTAACGCAAGATCAATCATAATCTGAATCATTTTGAAACAGATAGCTAATCCATTGCTTCATATGTTCGAAAAATGTGTCTGCTCAACAACGTAAATAACGCAAAATTAAACTGATTATGATTGATCGTGTGTTACGCAATTAGGGTGCAGGAATAACCATACATTTTCATATGTTTAAACTTGGAATAACAATATTCTGTGTTTATTGGTAAGAGGGTAAAGATATTTATTTATTCTTTTTGCAACGTATGCTAAGACATTATCATAGAAGCCGCAATGATTTTAAGGCCATCATTCATAAAAGTTATCGAACTTTTTATGAATACGAGCCTTAATGTTTAAAGAATGGGTAGATCAGATAATCGTTCTTTTCATTTTTAGAATCACGTATAGGCATATACGTATGAATTCCCTACAAAGCTGAAAACGGATGCGTCTCCGCGGATGGTACTGTAACAAGTATACTATATAATGTTGTAATCTGTGGAAAAGTGTCACCTAATAATGAATTTAGAAAATTGAGTTAAAGCTCACGGCACATCTAATTTATTCTAAGATAGATTTGTGTGGGTTGGACACAAAGTCGTTATTCGAAGCAGTGAACAGATATTATTTCGCCTAGAAATTATCTACTTACTATTAAAATATACTTAAGAAATCACTCACAAATCAAATCAATCAATCACTTTGTTTACTTAAGTAATTAATAAATATTAATTACTTAAGTAAACTATGAAAACTCGTTAGTGGAAAGTGCTTGGTACCTGTTTGTATTTGCGTCTAACACTATCTAATATTTCATTGAAAAGACGCAAAACACAGTCCTAGCGTTTTTTCTAGTCGTCTACTCTTTCGCGGCGGCTTATAGAATACCGTAAATCAGTAATTTCTACTTAAACTAACTGCATATCTAAATTAAACTAATTAACTTAAATTTAACCAAATATGTGTCTAAATATAACGTGCTTTCACTACACACAAAACAAACAAAATCCAACTAAAATCATAATTTATCGTTGTTTTAGGCTTATAAGTCGATTCGCGGGAATTTACTCGCCCGAATCGGGCCAATGGACACTTAAATAATATACAAATTATTTTTTATAGGCAACTTGCACTTTACTGCATGTACTTGCAGTGACTTTTCTCATATCTTTATTGCATACAATTTAAAACGTGCCAATTACCTAATACGTATTTATAGAGTTGTCGATTCGCCCACAAATGAATAAACTTCGTGCGAGTCACTTTATTTACTATCTGCGAATTCCAACTGATAATAATTTTACCTACTTATAAATTCAATGTACCTACATATATGTTGCAGTTAACACTCTTAACCAGTCAAAAGTACTTTTAACTAGCAATATCAGTAAGAAGTACTTTAACAAATTGGTCAAAAGTAGTTTTGACTTAAATAACAATCAGAAGTAGTTTTGAAGTAGCCCAATGGAGCTCTGGTTAAAAAGTAGTTTTGCCTAACTGAGTCCGTCAAAAGTAGTTTTGTTTCGTAGTTTAAATATTTTATTGAAATTGAGTACCTACATGGAATGTCTTCGGAAATGGAGACAAATCCTAATTGGACGAGAGTTTAAACTGATAACTGACCAAAAATGATGATAGCCCTATTCGAAAGAATATCGATAGATTTTAAAGGTCCACTTTCCTCAGATGGCTCTGGGAACAATCGATATATCCTTACGATTGTTGAGGTATGTTCTCGATTCCCATTTCAATATCCCTGCCCAGGCTTGAGTACAAACACGGGAATTAATAAACTAACTGACTTATCTTCTATATTTGGAGGTCTGATCGTGGTACCATTTTCTTTCCCAAGACATGAAAGACATTTTTCACCAGAAGGGCATTGCTAAAAGCTATACTACACCATACCTACAACCCTCACGGTAGTGGACAGACAGAGTTAGGTACAACGAAATTATCTAGCGTACAGGAAAATTGGCTCTGATAAGCTATGATCTGCCTATAACCAAACGGGACTCAGTTTTAACTCAAGCTTTGCATTCTGTGTGATCTTTGTACGGCACACAAACGGTGTGCCTCATGAGCGGATGTTCTCTCACGCCAGGGGATCCTAAAATGGTCAGTTGATACAAGTATGCGAAAATGCGAATGTATATAATGCGAAATCATAATCGAACTAGCAAATATGATCCAATGGTTGAAGAAATGGCGACTCTGGAAAGTAATCCTCAACATTCTCGTGTGCGTTTGAACAGTGGTAAAGAAGTTGTGGTATGTAATCGAGATCTTGTTCCTGCTAGGAAATCTTCTTTAGAAATGAAGGAAGTTGATTGTAATTATGACGAGTTCATCGAATGTTGTTAAGGCTAGGTTGTTCCGGCCTGTGGGCCTTTGAAACGCTACCTCCGCCTCCTCAAAATGCAGCGAGACGTATTTATTTACGATGAACTGTCAACCATTTAGCGGAAAATCCATGCCATCGTTTCGGCTTTTTTTTCGTCGAGCAAATTGCAATTTATTGGGGTTTGAACCTTTAACTTCCTTCAAACAAGGATGTTTCAATGAAATATTTTTTTCAGGGCCTAAATACAAGAATTTGATAATTCAATCTTGATTCTGAAACATGCAATTTCGGATAACCCCCATTAATTATAACCGAAATACTATCAATTACGGGTATATTCGTTACTACAATAATAACATTTTTATTCTAGTTAAAAGCGATTTTGACTGATGCTCTAGCAGTTAAAAGGAGTTCAGACTTAGAGCGTCAGTTATAACAATTTTTAACCGCAAATTTGCAGTCAAAAGCACTAACCAACGATTTTCAGTCAATACTACTTTTGACCAACCTGTTCAATGACTTACTTAGGACCGATTTTGCTACTAAAAAGTACTTTTGTCTGGTTAAGAGTTATTATAACTGCAACATAGGTACAACGGACAAAATGCAAATGCGAGTGTTAATATAATAAAAGGTAATAACGGGTGTCTCAGCACCGATTTTAAACTTTAAACACGAATTTCTCGGGAGCCTGCGGGGCTCGCGAGACCGAGTGGTAGCGTTCGGTCGGTGACGAGCGCGGATTTGTTAGTCACCATGTCGCAGTGGTCTGGCGTGCACCGCGCGTACGCAGTAGAGGCGTACTTTTGCAATGAGTTTTCGTTGAGTGAAGCACAGCGTAAGCTTTGTGACCGCTTTGAAATCCGCCGTTTAAGTGACGCACCGAGTATTCAGTTAATTAAGTCGTGGGTAGAAAAGTTTAGAGCGACAGGATGTTTACTGAATCATTCATTTCGCCCTCGAAATAGACCTGCGGTTACAAAACTTACGCTGTGCTTCACTCAACGAAAACTCATTGCAAAAGTACGCCTCTACTGCGTACGCGCGGTGCACGCCAGACCACTGCGACATGGTGACTAACAAATCCGCGCTCGTCACCGACCGAACGCTACCACTCCCCTCCCGCTAGCCCCGCAGGCTCCCGAGAAATTCGTGTTTAAAGTTTAAAATCGGCGCTGAGACACCCCGTATTATTCGATGACGTCAAATGTTGAACACAATAATGTCAATCGTTTTATGCTGTCCGACACTTCGACCCGAACACATTACACACATCAGCGAAACGACCAATGATAGCGAAATTCTCCCATCTATTTCGTGCGGATGCATTTTTTTATTACTGTGTCTATTGTAACTCGTTAGCCATCGAATTCATTGGCTTTCCATGACGTGATACTGGTCTGTTAGGCGATCAGCGTGTCCTGTTGCGTGTACCCTAAGTGACATCATGATGAGTTGATTTTGCCGGCAAGCCCGACGCGGCTACGAATTATTTTAGAGCAAATTTCTCTTGGAACATAAACACCAAAAATGTAATGTTACGCGTTTTGTAATTTTATGGTGTATAATGTTTTTGTGGTGTATTACTGTTTAGCATTATTAAAAGGCCGTATACGAAATTTTATTTGAATCGCTTTTTTACTTGATTTTAAAGACATACTTTTACAGCTGAAATACTGAATTTCCATAAGTTTTAATGCACAACATTCAGGATAGTTTCAATTATTATCTAATGAATGAGCTCCTTTTTTTATTTTTGTCGAGAATCGTAATGCGAGATTTAAGTTGTTTTCAAATATTATTTACTGCAAATTCTTTGACATTTTTTGCCTTTTTTTTTTGTGAAAGGTTTATTGATTGATCTGGAACTAAAGTTTATTATTGTAGTTTAATTTTTTTCAAAGAAAGTTCTGAGTAGCCGAAATCATAACCAATTCACCGCCTATTTTCTTTTAAATTTGACAAAGTATAATATTTTTTACTGTTTTTTAATATGAAAATGGTGAAAAGTGATTCATACATTGTATAGATATTGTAATTTTTTCATACTGTGTAGATTGTAAAACGATTCGTAAATATTAACCTCTTACGGCAAAATTCTCAAAACAGTCGCCGGTTTGAGGTCGATTAATCAAAATCCAGTAAGGAAAATAAAAAAATAGCTCATTCAAATGATCATACGAGAAATTATTATTCATATGGTGCATTAAAACTTATGGAAATACATTATTTTAACAGTAAAATTGCGTCCATAAAATTACGTAAATCAGCGTAATCAGAAAAATCTCGTGTGCCGTACACTATTCACAAAGCAATTCTCTTAACACTACTGACTGTGG
Source organism: Polymixis flavicincta (assembly GCA_949987655.1). NCBI lineage: Eukaryota > Metazoa > Arthropoda > Insecta > Lepidoptera > Noctuidae > Polymixis > Polymixis flavicincta. The sequence continues at coordinate 24,556,936 of OX465171.1, read as the reverse complement.
CATTTTTCAATCACTATAGAGTGGTTGTGATCTGAACTACCGACGGGAAGCCGGCAGGAATCGGTATATTAGACAGCTTTGCGCCTCATCTATAACTATACAACAAAAAAAAATCGTGTCTCCCTGTGTGTCATCATCACCATTTCAGCCTAAAGACGTCCACTGCTGGACATAGGCCTCCCCCAGGCTCCGCCACTTCGACTGGTCTTATGCTTCTCACATCCAGCGGATACCCGCAGCGTTCACAAGGTCATCGGTCCACCTTGTGGGAGGCCTTCCCACTCTACGTCTTCCGATACGCGACCACCACTCCAGAACCTTTCAACCCCATCGGCCATCTGTTCTGCGAGCAATGGGCCCTGCCCACTGCCACTTAAGTTTGGCAATTCTTCGGGATATGTCGGTTGCCTTGGTTCTCCTGCGGATCTCTTCATTTCTGATTCGATCGCGTAGGGAAACTCCGAGCATAGCCCTCTCCATTGCCCTTTGGGTGACTTTAAGCCTTCTGATAAGGCCCATTGTGAGCGACCACGTCTCTGTACCATACGTCATCATTGGCAACACACACTGGTCAAAGACTTTCGTCTTGAGACACTGGTATTTGGGACGAAAAGATATTGCGAAGCCTCCCGAACGCTGCCCAGCCGAGTCGGATTCGACGATTGACCTCTATCTCGAAGTTGGACTTACCTAACTGGACAGTTTGTCCTAGGTAAACGTACTCGTCCACAACTTCGAGTGTAGCGCCTCCGATCGTCAACACCTACTGTGTTACATGGGCATTCGACATAACCTTTGTCTTGTCCATGTTCATTTTAAGACCCACTCTTTCGGAAGCTCTACTGAGGTCATCGGTCACTGTACGGTCCTCCATGGTCTCAGCCATGACGACTATATCATCGGCAAACCGAAGGTGAGTGATGTAGTCGCCATTGATGTTGATGCCAGCCCCTTTCCAGTCCAGAACCTTGAAGACATCCTCCAGTGCAGCGGTGAACAGTTTCGGCGAGATAACATCTCCTTGTCTCACACCTCGCTGCAGAAGGATAGGTTTCGAAATCCGGTCCTGGAGTCGGACTGACATAATGGCGTTTTCATAGAGACACTTCAGCACCTCGATGTACCGATAGTCGATCTGGCACCGTTGAAGAGACTGCAGTACAGCCCATGTCTCGATCGAATCGAAGACTTTTTCGTAGTCCACAAACGCTAAGCAGAGAGGCAGATTATACTCCTCGGTCTTCTGTATAACCTGCCGCAGCGTTTGTATGTGGTCTACGGTGCTAAAGCCTTTACGGAATCCGGCTTGTTCGGGAGGCTGGAAGTCGTGAAACCTGCGCGCGAGACGTTTCGTGATGACTCTCGAAAACAGCTTGTAGACTTGGCTCAGAAGTGAGATGGGCCTATAATTCTTAAGAAGAGTATTATCACCCTTCTTAAAGAAAAGTACCACCACACCTCTGTTCCATGCCTGTGGCGTTTTGCCCTCGAGTATGACGGAATCAAAAAGCTTCTGTAGGGCCTTAAGAACGGGTTTTCTGCCGGCCCTCAGGAGTTCGGCCGTGATTCCGTCATCACCGTCGGCGCCTTGTTGTTTTTAAGCTGCTTCAGAGCAATCCTAATCTCGTACAAGCTAACGTCTGGGATATCTTCGGTGTAGTGTCGGGTCAATCTGGCTCTTGGGTCGTTTCCCTGTGTGTATATTTACTTAATTCTTCTATACTATTCTTAGTTTCTAAAGTTATATGCCAAGCCATATTTTCGAGTGAAATTGTATTTTCAGAGAAAACCGACAGTCTTCACAAATGACGCAACATATCTTTAAACCTATTCTAACCGTAACTACGTACAGTCGGCGAAACAATAGAAGAGACAGGATCACATTCAGCGTTTAAGTATTTCGTATACGACAATGATGCGAGAAGAGGCTTTAGACCTTAACAGACAGTATTGTGTCGCAGGGATATTGTCAAACTAATGATTGAATAATTTCACTGGTCAAATTATAATTGCACGAAATTTTATCCACCGCCTCCATTCCTTACAATTTAACAGGCTTTTTTAGTGTTAATGTAATTTCACGGGACCGCTGTATTGATTTTATAATAACCCTAGGTATATAATAAGTCAAGTTCGTTCGTGGAGACTTCGTGCGTTTTGATTGGTCAGCTCTTCTTCATCCGCCATTTAACAGACCAATTATTGACCATCTCACAATTTAACGGGCTTGCACATACAGTGAAATTTTCAAAATATAACTGGCTTGCAATATCGTTTCATAGGTCCAGTGAAATTGCAATAACACTAAAAACGTCTGTTAAATTGTAAGAAAAGGAAGCGGGTGACAAAGTTGCATGCAATTATAATTTGACTAGTGAATTTATAATATCGCTGGTTTGTCAATATCCCTGCGACATATATACATTACAGCGCAACTATTACGTAAACCAGGTGGCAGGGACATCGACGGGCAACTTTTACCATGAATCCCTTACATCATTCTGGACCTGCGTGGAATAATTTCAACGTTTGTACGTTTGTATAGGTTAAACCAGTGCATAAAATAATAAACTAGAAAAATAAGGTAACTTATATAGTAATAAGCGCTAATATTAAATTAAACTTGGTAATATTGAAAAATTGGTAACATTGTACATGGAAATAAAGATAAAATTTATGATAAACAAAACAAAAACATTAAAAAGTATAGTTGGTTAATTTACGACAGTTACAACATTGGATATTCAACAAAGGTAACATAATTAACGCAAGACCTCATAAACCCCAATTAGAGTATTGAGTTAAAAGCATAAAACAACAACCATCTCTTTTTTTTTTAAAGCTAACTGTTAATATTAAGAAAATCGTGATGACTCTAGCATTACTTAATGCAATTTAATATTGAGTCTTTAGATAAGATTTTTTTTTTTTGATCAACTGGCGGCGGCGGTCAATGTGGCAAAATACATAATTAAAAAAGAAAAACTATTTAAAAGTAAGTGAACTCGATTCAGTTCAATCATGAACAAACTACGCGGGGTGTTCAATAAAAAGTAATAATGGCACATAAACTCCTTGAACAACAAAAAAGTAAATACTGGCAGGTACAGCATTTGAAAAAACAAAAAATTTTTTTTTATTGATTTTCATTTCTTATTTTAATATTGAAGTCATTTGTTTTCGTCGTGTCGGAGCGTGGTACGTAAAATGTTTAAAATTGAAATTCGCGCCGTAATAAAATCTCACTTCCTGAAAAAAAATACTACTGAGCAAGTAAATCTAGACTTGAAAAGAACATTAGGGGTTAATGCTCCTCCGTATTCCATGGTTATGCAAGTACTTTAACTAAAGACGACCCGCGCTCGGGACGCCCTACGACGGCAGTTACCTAACAAATGATAAAAAAGTTGAAAAAATTGTTTTGGCAGATCGTCGTGTTACTGTTCGTTTTGTAGCTGAAGAACTAAAGATTTCGATAGGAAGTATTCATAACATTTGGGCATGAAAAAAGTATCAGCGCGCTGGGTGCCTAGAAAGCTTACAGACGACCATAATACAAACAAGACTGCGGATTTCTCAAATCAATTTGGAATTGTTACAACAAGATCCTGACCGATTTTTGGCTTGCTTCGTAACTATGGATGAAACATGGCTCCACCATTATGATCCTGAAACGAAACAACAGTCCATGACTTGGAAGAGGCCGTCATCTCCAACGCCTAAGAAGTTTAAGGCAATTGCATCCGCCCGTAATATTAAAGGCTCTCTTTTCTGGGACAGCCAGGAGGTGATAATGATTGAATACAATCATGGAGCCACTATTACGGGGCCCTTATAAGCAGAACAAATAAAAAACTGCGTCAGGAAATACGTGAAAATCGCCGCGACAAACTTGCTAAAGTGATGTTGTTTCACCAAGATAACTCCCCTGCACACAAGTCCCGAGTTGCGATGACTGCCATCCAAGATGCTCGATTTGAATTGATGGAACATCCTCCATACTCACCTGACCTGGCGCCTAGTCCCCACCGAGTGGGTTCCCGCATTGTCGTTGCGGGGGGGCTCAGTAACTGTGGTCTGCCACCCACGGTGAAGCCAAGAGGAACCCAAAGTTGGGGCCGCTCGTCAGGGCTTTTACCTTCAAGCCAATGACGTAGCGGCCAAAAGTAGGTTGCGGTGAGGTGCACCGCAACTGAGGTGGGCCGCGATGTCGAATGGGAGGCATCGCGGCTGAGAGTTACAGGCTGCGGCAGAGGAGGAGTGCCGGTGCTTCTGAGCAGCGCTCTTCCCTTCCGTGGCCTGGACGGGGCCGCCACCGTTTGATGGCGGACGCGGTGGGACCGCAGGGGAAGAGGAGTGTCGGTATAGCGTTGGCCGCTCTCCCTATCCCCTGCGGCCAAAAAATGTTAGGCGAGACGGCGCGTTGTGTTCCACGCGCGCCGTCAGACATGTCAGCAACCACTGGTGGGGTCCGCAAAGGCCGATGCCTGCCAGGGGAGCGGGTTGTTCGAAAGAGTTACCGCCGCCCCTGGCACTCGGGCAACTGAGGGAACACGGGTGGGTTTAGCCAGTAAAAGTGTGACACGCCCTCCTGCTCTACTCAGCGGGAGAAGTCATTTGATGATCCCACCCAAAAAAAAAACGTTGCGCCTAGTGATTCTTACCTGTTCCCGCGGTTATAAGAACAACTGAGAGGTCACAAATATGGCAATGATGAGGAAGTGATTTCCGCCGTACATGATTTTTTAACCGATCAAGATGAAGATTTTTTCAAGAAGGGAATCTAAAGATTAGAAAAACTATACCAAATGTATAAACCTCAAAGGTGATTATGTCGAAAAATAAAATAACAATATAGAATATACAACTGCTTCGTACTCATTATCACTTTTTATTGAACACCCAGTAAGTACTTTCTTCGGTCTTCTTTCTCCGACTGGCGTTCATTCTATGACATCTTGTATAGATAAAATTAAATTCAACGACTTATAACATTGGTAACTTGATAAAATCGAGAAATTATTGACGGCGGCAAGTGCATGAAAATAAGATTAAAATTATTAGCAACATAAAATTAAATTAATTCAAAATTAATGGGTTAAATTAATATTTACTAAACATTAAAGAAAAAAATACCGGCCTGGTGCATGTTGGTCCACGCACAATGACGGGTTCTATAGTTACGATATCCCTAGAACAACCTTAACTTTGTATTTGAGAAAATGTTCTCCCTTATCGATATACGTCATGGTCAATTTCGCCACTCAAAATGGAATTGTAAGTTTGTATCGCAAAAAATACTTTTTTTTATGTGAACTATATGAATGAATTTTCGAACTTTTCCTTTACTTGCGCTTCTTGACAAATTTTCATGATTCTAGATTAACGGGAAGTACTTCATTTATTTGCGAATATCAAAATAAAATGTACACTGGCTTTCAAAATTTAGTCCCACACTTTTAAACTTTTAAAGTACCCAACAAAAACATTTTCATGAAACACGTTTCCAAGACGTGACCATATGACTTGCACTGTCAAAAAGTTGTCAGATCTCATGTAGCGCCAAGGTTCTAACTCTACAAGCCCTAACTTCACAAAGTCTACACCTTAGTCAAAATATGTGGCTTGGCCGTTTCGCTACCGTCACACATCGGCGTAAGGTGAAAAATGTATTCACTGTTCATTACTTTTCTGTTATACAATAGTTCTTGTAGTAACGAACTGCCAGGGGTGCGGGTTTGTTCGAAAGAGATACCACAGCCCCAGGCATACGGGCTACTGAGGGAACACGGGTGGGTTTTAGTCAGTAAAAGTCTGACCGCCCTCCTGCTCCACCCAGAGCGAAGGCCTAGCCTTTCACCAGACGAATGTGCAAGAGTCATGGCTTTTCTGGAACTAGGCATCAGTATGCGTCTTTTCTAAGAATGGTGGGTGTAACATTAAGAAAGAGCCGGCAGGTAAAGGGAAGGTAAGAAGAAACTGGAAACCGTTTGAAACCTTGTAATGGCAGCCGAGAAGACCACTATAATATTGTTTTCAGTGTTTTGAGTAATAGCCGCCTCTACACAGTAGAGCCTGTCCAGCTACAGCTTCTTCAGACCCATAGAGACGTTATTAGTGACAGTACAGCAAGAAGACGTGCTGAAGCAAACCTGAAGTCCTAAAGACCACAAAGTGGCCCCAAACTCGAGAGAGGGCATCGAGTAGCAAAACTGCGCTACGCCTGTGAACACATACAGTTGAGTGAACAAGGTGTGCAGGCGACCTGGTGAGCGATGATACATACTCGTACAAGCCTGCTTCACACAAAGAGCCCAATACGGCGGAGGCTCTGTACACGTATGGGTTGGCATCTCTTCAAAAAGTTGCCAAAGCTCCACTAGCTCTGGCGACTTTCGTAGAAAATGGCACCCCGACTGAAGAAAGATATGCTCAAGAGATCCTTAATGAGTATGCACGACCATATTTAGTAATGGATCGATCGGGTGATGGATCGATACTGATGCAGGATAACGCCCGGCAACACACCGCTTGGCGCTTGGGTCGTACAAGAGTACATTCAAGAGTATGGTATCAACTTCATGGCTTGGCTATCAAGAGAGCTGAAGAAGCAAGAAGCTGAGAAGCTGGTCAGAAGCCCCAGACCACCTCTCCTATCATCCTCAGGGCCCTAAAACAGGCCCTGAGGGTAGTGGGTAGTTGGAGAATGGGAGAATATTCCCCAACATCGCCCCCGAAACCTCGTCTTCAGTATGCGAAACCTCGTCTTCAGTATGCGAAACCGGGTCGAAGCTGTTATCAGAGCCCGAGGAGGCAATGCCAGTTACTAAAAAACTTTTTAATAAAAAAATTAAACCGCCGAAAAACCGAAAAGTAAAAAATAATAAACTAGCTTTGTCCAACCACAATAACTAAGTTCGGAAGGCGGTGACATATAATTAAATACATATCCAATGTCACCGACTTATAATATACTAATTTTTTTATTAAAAAGTTTTTATTTTATATTTTTTGTGGCTATAATCTACTAATTATTACATGCTTAATTTTTGATTTAATACACAACTCAGTATTAAAATCTGTGAGTAAACAATCAATCATCCCCTGTTTTCTTACCCTTAGGGTTGGAATTTTTCTTCGAAATTTATATGGGACCAACTTCGAGTTATACCCTTTCCAATAAAAAGAATTATCAAAATCGGACTACTCTGGAAAAAGTTATGCGTGGTCATACAAAAAAAAAAAAAAAAAAACAAAAAAAAAGTATACGCGTCGAATTGAGTAGCCTCCTCCGTTTTTTCGTCGGTTCAAAAATGTAAATAAGGCGTAAAAAATACTTAATGTTGTTCGGGTGTTTTGATTTTTCGGTAACTTAAAAATAGCTTTTTTTTTGTTTTCTTTAAGATAAAAATGTTACTAAGGAAAAAAAAAAAGTTGATGAAATTTGATAATAAGTAACGTTTTTTATTTCAAAACTGACTTTTTTGAAGGCCAGAGTATGTCACATTAATGGCAGTATTTTTTATTGCGTTACCTTAGATGCTCTTCTAGAGCTCCAAGGGACCGTAGACCTACGCCTAGCCTAATGTTCTCACTGCTGGAACAGAGGCCTCCTCTCGGTGAGAGTGAGTGGAGCGTAATACACCACGCGGATTCGGGTTTATGTCACATGTCTTCAATTTTTGGTTCCAATACATAGGTACCGGTTTCCACAAGATGTTTTCCTCGTACATCGCTTTGAAAGAAATGGTGATGAAACTATTTGCACAAAGTAAAGCGCCTGTCTAGGTGCAAACCTACGTCATACACCTCGTATCGCGGTCGTTACCACGGGTCCAGCTCACAAATATGACACACGTTATATTATAAAAAATAAAAACATTTCATATAAGTAGTGGATTATGATTACGGGTTCATTTATTTATTTATTATTGGTTTAGCAACAGAGTCGTGGAGATAAATAACATCACTGTAGCCATTTACTGCTTTAGACGTTCTTGCACAAAGCGAATTGGTTCTCAAAACGGTTCTTCTAAAAGGCATACAATGAGGTGTGATGGCACTGCGTGTATTCTAGGGGGAAAATTAAAAAGGCCAAGCAAGCTGGGACTGTCTATTTAATGCATGAAGATTTTATCTGCAAACATTGCATTGATTAGATGTCTACGCAAGGTGAGGTCATGATAAAATGCTATCGAAGAACTTGGGTAAGTACAATTCCCACAAGCCGCCAACTAGGGGAAGAGGAATGCTACCGAAGAATTACCTACGCCTAATAGGCGATCAAAACAATTAATGGACGTTTTAAGAAATATTTTAATAAGCAAAGCGTAACAGCTAAAAAGTCGGTTAATGCAATAAAAGGGTGCAGTCTTTGAAAACAAGCGGGTTCGATTCCTGGGTGATGCAAAACCTTTATCAAAAAAACAAAGAATACAGTTTTAATTTCGATCAAAATTGAGTTCATGGCTCCTTTAACCACTTTGACCTATTGCCCATAGTTTCAAATTTAGCCTAATATGCCATTGCAACAATTATGTGTATTAACGTGACCGATGTATATTCACACATCCATGCAGCGTTTTTTTTTTTTTTGGGTTTTGATCTACATATAAACCATCCCACTAACATGGTTTTGGAGCAGTATGAAATGACTTGCTTAAGGCTACTAAAAACAGGCGCGACGCGCAACTTGTAGATCAATTTCCATGGAGTTTTTAGAAATTGTTCTACGAATGTCCAGGCGCGACATTCGAGTCGCTGCCCAGTAAGTAAACAAATGGCGTTGTCTGTGGTCATTAACCTTGAGCTCCTGGGTCAGTTGGATCTTGTACGGGTGCAGGACCAGGGTGCTTACTCTCGAATATAATTCCGATAAATCGTCGTAAGCACCCAGGTCCCGACACAAAATTCACCATGTTGAAGTCTGCGAAAGGAGAGTTCTTGTGCACGACGAGGAATTGACTAGCGGGATAAAAAGTATCCTATGTGTTAATGTACAATCTGTGTAGTATCCTTCTACTATCTACTCATATTATTAACGCGAAAGTTTGGATGTATGGATGTTTCTTACTCTTTCACGCAAAAACTACTGAATGGATTTGGATGATATTTGGTACACAGCTAGTTGACCTGGATTAAACACAGAGTACTTTTTAGCCCGGTAGTACGTTACCGCGGGATAATTACCGACCTCCACGCGGGCGGAGCCGCTGGCAATAGCTGGTTATTATAAATGTGAAAGTTTGGATGTTTGTTACCCATTCACGCAACGGGCTGAACGGATTTGGATGAAATTTGGCATACAGATAGTTAATAACCTGCACCCTAATTGCGTAACTCACGATTCATCATAATCTGTTTCGTTTTGAAACGGATTGTTAAACCATTGCTTCATATGTTCGAAAAATGTGTCTGCTCAGCAACGTAAATAACGCAATTTATATTGCTGAACTGTCAAAACGAAACCGATTATGATTAATCGTGAGTTACGCAATTAGGGTGCTGGATCGAGGAAGAATTGAGTTTATCCATTTAATATGTTTTATTAACTGGATTAACAAAATTCTTCCTCGAGTTCGACGATTTTCTCGTCGGTCCGGAGTGTACGCGTGTTGTATGTTGCCAGGTGCAGCTTTCGGTGATTGTGGTAGCCGGATCTCTTCCGGGGATTGTTCGCTACCGTACCCAAGAGTAGGTGGGCCGCCGGGCACTAGGGGCCATTTATTTATAATGCTTGTCATGTTGAAACCCGCCCCCCCCCTGGTTTGCCATAATCGCCACGCTTAGGGTTGCCACCCGTACTTTATAATAAAGTATTGTACGTTATTTCAGGTAATTGTACTCTATACTTTATGAGAACAATAAAGTACACGCAAATACTTCACATGATTTGATTTCTTTGGGATTTTGAAAAGTTTGGTCGTAAATATTTTTTCGTTAAACGAAATTTATCGATTGGTGCTGAGTCGATGTCGCCACTCGCCAGCGCCACATCACTTAGCACTCGTTTTTAACAATTTATGAACGCAACCTAACCTCAAATGTCAACGTCATTGTCACAAATTCTTGTTTGTTTTATTTATTTGTTTTATTTATTTATTTAATAGTACACATACATTATTATACATTTAATGTGGTGCCCAACATAAACTCTTTAGAGTTTTACCGTGCACCAAGGTCATCGACTACATAATATTGGTTAAAAAATGGTTAAAAAATACAAACAACAAATAAAATAGGGTATAGAAGAAATAATATCTACCATCGAACATCGGTGACCAATCGGGCCGTCCATCGTTAGAACAAAAGTGGTGGTGGAATGTTTTAAAAGTGCTACAGGCTGCTCCTATTATTTTAATTTGTGTTTTGATAATTATTGTTAATGTATTATTTTTGCGTATTTTGAATGTTTTTAAACTATTTTTCTATTTAGTAGTATACTAGTATATTTTGTTAAGTAATGGGTGTTATATTATCTTAGGTACTATTTTGTAAAAGTGTTGTTTTAATTTGAATTTTATGTTATTTGAGTTATTTTGTCCCTCAATGATATTGGTACTTAGTTGATTTATTAGTATGAGAAGCGGTTTGAGTGCATTAAGAATACCTACGATTTCAAGTTTTATAGATTCATGTAAATCATGCACAAGGATACTCCACATATACCTACATAACGTAATTTTGATAGTGAAACGGGTCAACAAGTTAGTGAATTTGTTACACCAAAAAATGGTAAGATGCTTCTTTAGTAGAGATACTAATTTGATACAAATGGCAAAAGGCAATAAAAAATATGTTTTTAAACATAATAATAAAGAAAAATAAATTGTACTTTATTTTGATACTACCTACGCACTTTTTTTTGTTACCTATAATAACCAATGTACTTTAACGCGAACTCAAATTACTGACGACTGAAAAAGAGAAATCGTTGTGTAACTATTCATCTGATATAATACGTTTATTAGTAAGGAGGCTAATCTTTTATCTATGTATGCGGAACTTATTAAAAGCAATCTATACAAATAAATAAAAATGAAGTGTCTGTTGCAATGTCAAAATAATAATTATTGTATTGTCTTACAACTTCCACGCGAACGAAATCGCGGGCAGAAGCCAGTTTAAAATATTGACTAATTATTTAAATCTAATAAATAAATCATACTATTCAAGTATCAAAATCAGCTGGGTCGTACTAACTGGGTTGGTACCTGAGCAATTGTGACGCCCTCATTTATTTTCTACTCTTTTATGTCGCACCGTACAAGATATTTGTGAGATAAGATATTGTGCTATCGCAATTTCATAAATTATTTAGTTATTATTTTAGTAGTTTTTTTTTATACAGGCGCAGGATTAGCGAGTTTTTGAAAATTTCGACACGCTCGACCCTCGATGACGGCCCGCAGGACCCTGAGCGCGAGCCGATTTAGCCGGATTTCGATATTTATGAGTTTGTCAAAAAAAAACTTTTAAACTAAAAATCCAACCATTAAATTCGCTCCTAAATACGATTCCCTCATCGTACATGCAATTTCCACATAATTTTGTGCAATTATTAGCAAATGAGACGGAAAATGGTTTTGAAATCACCCTGTTTCGGATGTTTTTTTCAGCGAGCAAATTGCAATTTATCGTGTTTGAACCACTAATTTCCCTCAAAAAAGGATGTTTCTATGACATTTTATTTTTTCAGGCAATTTGGCACAGTTAAAGTTATAGTTATTACTTTATATGGAGGAGTGTAGAAAGCATTTATTTTTATATTATAATGTTTTAAATACACATTCAGTTTTAAATGAACTATGGTCAAATTACGAACACTGACCTCTTATTAAAATCAATGTTCGACTTGTTTAGGTATACTTTAAAATACGGCTTCATGGAAAAGTTTAGAGGATTGGCGGGCGGGGGGGGGGGGGGGGGGGGGCAGACGGCAGTCTCGCCTCCCCGCCTCGCAAAAATTCTAGATTCGGAACTGCAAATTCCAGTCATGATATAAGACCGATTATTTTTTCCACTTTAGTAAGTACGTCTTATTTTTTACTTATTTACTTAGAATATTCTTCGTTCAGCAATGTTATGTCTTTTATTTATTCGGGAAAATAAACAGTTACACATTACAATATCATACAAAATTGGAGCTACAGAGTGAGTAAATGTGTAAACCACGGCATTTTTCACTTATGAGCAGTTTATTAGTACCCATTGAAAAGTTCCACTATCCACCTCCTGGCTCCAAAGTTAGATCAACTCCAAAATACCAAATCATAGATAGTCATCATTTTTCATTCTCCTGCCCTTATCCCAATTTATTTATTTGTGGTCGGCGCAACATGTCTTTTTCTTCCACACTTTTCTATTAGTCGTCGTAGCCGAGATGACGACTAATATTGAAGTGTGATGATATGTTTAGAAATGGTGTGACACACCCTTTCCAAACATATCATCATTCACACAGTCCATCCATCTTTTTTTCGATCTCTCCTACCCTCATAGCCATCGACATTCATACTCAATATTTTGCTGACGACATTTGCCTCATTCATTGCCACCTGAACTATATTATACAATCATACTTTCATCAAAACGAATCATTTGACCTCACACTCGGGCGGTTTACTAGTAGCCACTGAAGAGTTCCACTATCCACTCCCGGCTTCATTATGACACCCTCAACACCAAGTACAGATCTCGGCACGTTAAGTCAAAATCAGAAGAAAAACACGGTGGCTTCTCAACGTGAAGAAATCCTCGGAACAGTGAGGTCGCTCCGCGAAGCCTGTGAAGCTCCCAGGAAGCTTCTGAGCTTTTGGGCGGAGCTAGGCTGGCTCTGTTAGCCAGAATCCCCACGCACAACGGACCGAATGGGAGTCTACGTGCGGAAAAGGGAGTCCCATCATCATCATCATCATCATCAGAAGAAAAACAACCAAAAGTACGAGCACGTGCACTCGTTGCCTCGCACGGGAAAAGAATGAGGTCACCGTCTAGCATAGTCATTGATGTAACGTGTACTAAACTTTGGAAATAAATTACATATCGCGGCACGAAGGTTGAACCTGTGGATGAACCATAATCCTATGTTGGTTCATCATTGTACTCATCAAACCAGATCATTAGACTCAAAACTCAGTGTTTATTATTAATAGCCACACTAACCACTGAAGTTCCACTATCCACTTCCTGGCTCCACCATCAGATCAGCTTCAAGATATTGTAAAAGTATTGTATTTTCATCGGTTCTTGAAACGTGTGCAAATTTTCGAGTTCTCGAGGTCTTCACGTTGGTGAAAATTACGTTGAAAGATTCCGTTACATAGATCTGAGGCCCCAGTGTGAGTACGTTTTAACCATATCGACTACGCATCGACCGCGTTCGGCGTTAGGATTGGCCCTTCACCAATCCAGGGCAAATCGGAGCGCCGAACGCGGTCGATGCGTAAAGTCGAGATGGTTAAAAGAAACTCACACTGGGGCCTCAGGTCAGGCTTAATAACAGCGTGTTAAAAAGCAAACAACTGAGTTGAGTCTCGCATATTTTTTGCCAATATTAATCCCCTTAACATTGTAGTTGAAAAACATGAACACAATGTATCCCAACTACGGAACCCTCGATTATTGCGTGGTCTGTCACGCACTTGCCCGGTTTTTACATAGTAAATATTAAGCTTCACCTACGACCAAACACTTTTAGTTCAAGTCAAATAAGATTCACTTTCTATCTGAAAATGTAACAGACAGAGGTACTTTCGAATTTATAATATTAGTATGAACTAGCTTCCAATTCAGCCGCGTGGAATAAAACATATCCTACGGCAATCAGCAATAGTTGTGGATTACTGTCAGGGGAGCAGTGGTGGACAAGTGGTACTGGTAACCTCCGGACTTACCGGGATGTATGAAGGTCGTAGGTTCGACCCCTGACTAGAGGCGGGTTATCAACCGGGTTAAAAACCCACTAGTGGGTAAAACCCAGTTATCACCCGTTTCATTCCACTCATTGGGTGGTTTGGCCGGGTGAAAACAAAATATTTCTAATTTTTCAAATAAACATGTAGAGCGATACGGCTGGTGTGCGAGGAAGGCTAGAGATGGGTAATGACGCGGATTCAAACCTAGTAGCGGGTTAAAACCTAGTTATCACCCGTTGTATTCCATTCACTGGTTGGTTTGGCCGGGTGAATACAAAATATTTCAGATTTGTTATATTCAAACATAGCGCGCTACGACACACCATTTTGCGATAGAACACACCATTTTCGAGACATAAGCAAAAGAAAAAAAGATACACTACTGTATCTGTACCGGAAGTCGAACTGTTGGTGTGAATTTTAGTTCATGACAACTAATTTTATTCCCCACCTTTTTCATCGCGATTAAAAATAGTCAGATTTAGTGAGATTAATCAAAATTGTAGGTAAAAACGTCAAATTCAGAATAGTAAATTTGCCATTTTCAGTAAAATAATAACTCAGGGCCATCTCAGTGCTGTCAAACTAAAATAGAATTAAGTTGTGTCACTTTAGTCAATTTCAGAATGGGAAATGTAGCTTGACAGGAATAAACAAACAGGAATAAAAAAAGGGGGATTTGCCAGAATCGCCACGCTTGGCAGGCGGGTTGGCGATCGCAGTGTGGTGGTCAAATGCATAGAGAACGCTGCTGCCCATTCTCTAGAAGTCCCTTAGTGGCCTTTTACGACACCCACGGGAAGAAATGGGATAGAGGCATTTGTGACAAGAGAATTGACACCATTATCTGAGTATGGAACAAATAAGTTTGCTACGATGATAGGAGATAGTGCAAGCACCTAAAATATACAGAAATCTTTTCGACTCATAAAAGACGTTCATACTCACAGACATCCGAAGTTAAGACTGTTTGGCTCAAGTGTATTATGGATATATGACTATTGTTACGTCAATAAATTTTTGAATTAAGTGAGACACAAATCTATTGCCTAGACAGAGAAAAAAAATTACATATAATATAGTTAAAAAGGGTTTTTTGCAGAAATAGGACATTGAACTAGATGGCTCTGGTGTCGAGTATTGTGTTTGCAACCGATTCACTTTGCAGCGTACTTATTAGATCGCCCAAGTCCAAGGATCTGAACTTGATGAAAGTCAAGAAATCGACGCTATGCAGTCATATGCAAAGTAGGACAAATTATATACGTACATAGTAAAAATAAATAGACTCACGACGAAAAGGCCAGCAAAACTGACATAATATAACATACAATTGGAATTTGTTGCACAAGCACCTGGATGTTTTAAGTGATAACTCTGAGGACTGTGTGCTTGATTCACCACCAACCCATACATATATAGTCCCGGAGATATAATAACCAAACCACGCCGCCACGTACAAATGGCCCAGAACCATTTACGTCCGGCATTAACAATTTAATTTTTTTTAGGTTGTGACCGTATTTCCGATGCAAGTGACGATGATGAATAGGTACGGTTACTAATTTATTGTAATTTTTGTAATCAGTAATAAATGTATATGATTTTGTGTTCACACTGTTATTTTTAACCAGCTAGTAGTTGACTATACTTCACACTAATGTGTAATTAACAATACGCATTTTCACCCAGTAATGGGTTAAACCCGGGTTAAAACCCAAATCACCGGGTTATAACCCAAATAGGAAGAACGGGTTTTAACCCACTACCATCTCTACCCCTGACAGGCATTTTACTTTGTGTAAATTATTGCAGCACCAGTGTCCTAAAACCAGTAAAGATAACAACGTGAGGAAACCGGCATGTCCTAAAGTCAAAAATTCTAAGACATGTGACATCTACTAATCCGCAATGTACCCGCTAGGTGGATTACAGCCCATTCCCTCTCACAGTGAGATGGCCTGTTCCTATTAGTTGGAACATTATAGGTGCTTATGCTTGATCTGAAACCTGATTTTAGTGTTTATTTTTATTTTTGTAGTTGATACGTGCGTTGTTACGTGCGATCATGGGCCTAATTTAACGAGGAGGAAGTCATCCCAATTTGTTAAATTACCGCAAAGGGAATGCCTCATCTTATCTGTCCGAAAAGTCTCGATTCAAAAACTTGTATAGTTAGTTTGGCAAACGAAATTATCCTTGAAAAGATCAACCTACATAATCTAGAAACCTGATTCGTTTACCATTGGTGAACTAAACCAATGAGTTATCATCATCATCTGCCTAGCCTTTTCCCAACTATGTCAAGGGGTAGTCTTACAGTCTAACCGGATGCAGCTGAATACTAGTATTTTACATGGAGCGACTGCCTATCTGACCTCCACAACCCAGTTACTGGGTAACACGATACCCCTTGGTAAGACTGGTTGTCGGACTTTCGGGCTTCTGACGACCCGTAACGACTGTCAGAGATCCACGAATGACAGCCGGGACCAACGGGTTAACGTGCTCTCCGAGGTACGGAGGTTGTCTTGGTATGTAAAGATGGTCACCGCAACCAATGAGTCACAGCCTACTAATAACTATACCGCTTTTTAATTTTTATTGCTAAAACTTAATCGTTATATATTATATTTCTACGTCGTCTCATCGGCATTACGAATAACACTGTAATGTCAAACGGTGTAAATTTGCGACAGCTCTTCATAGTGAATCACAGCATTATGAAAATCTACCCTAATTTAGACCATGTTTGCAGTTCAACTAGTTGAGGCATCGTCCGGCTTATATGTGTACGAGCGATCCTTCTCGAATATTCAGAAGTCAGATACAACAGTATCAAGGCTAGTTTAATTGCATCGCGTTCTATTTCCACAAAATGTGTTTTCGCGCAAGCAAGATTAACAAAAGTCAGTGTGAAAGAGGTAAATGTACGAACAGAGTCATAATTATCTCAAGTAACCATAATTATCAATATAAGGGTTAATTTTTCAATAGTTAGATAACTTTTATTTTTATGAGGAATAAATATTGCTTTTTATAGAAAATATGTCAAATTGACATAATTATTCTTTGGATAAAAATTATCTGAATTATAGTTTTATTGGTGGAACGAACTTCACATCGAAAGCAGTAGGTTTATGTTTGCAACTGAACAAAGCAAATGTAACTAACTAATAAATAAGTGTTCTACCGGCGGTGCCGTTGTGATGTAAGCTTATAATATTAACATTTATTGATAGGTTAAGAAGATAGTTTTACTTACCTACGGGTGTCGGACCATTAGGTTTATTGGATGCCGACACGGTTTCTTTTTCTTGTGATTCCCTCTCTTTGTGTTTTTCTTTGTCTTCTGATTTGACTCTTTCTCTGGGTTCTCGTATCCTCTGGGGTTGAGGGGCAGGCGTAGGAACAGGGACAGGTGTTGGAGCCACGGTAGAGAAAGTGGTTTGTGTTGAAGCAGGCACTGGTGTGATGGTAGACGTTATCGCTGTCGAGGTCGTAATTGGAGCTACTGTGGCTATTGCTACTTGTGCAAGATTTATATTTTCTGGGGGCTTTTCTAATTCTTCGACTTGAGGCACATTTTTGCTTTGTTTAAATTGCTTATTAGGTGGTATATTCTTATTTGTATCTAGGACTAAAGACTGAACTGTTGGTTCACTATTCTTTTGTAGTTGCTTAATATTCATAGGCATTTTAGGCACTATAACAGGACTGTCCGATATCGCTGATACTATTGGTGTTTCGTTAGATTCCACAGCAACATCAGATGCTAAATGTTTACTTTCGTTAACAGTTAATATTTCAGACTTTACTAAATTATTATTTATAGAGCTTATTGCATTTGGTTGAGTTTGGACAGAGCTTGCCGTAGATGCAACGGGTACATCCACATTCTTTGATACATAATTAGATTTAATAGAGTTATCACAAGAAGGTTGATTGGCGACTTCGTTGACCATTCTATTGAATTCTTCTGCGATACTGTGTGTTGGCTCCTGGATAAAAATAATTTTAAGAAGTTTATTATCTAATCATCTCTATCATTATTAGTATAGGTAAAAAATGACCCTCAAATTTATGTAAGCGCTACCGTAAAATGGTACAGTCGGTGCTAACAAAATGATAATTTTGGTCTACCCCCCGCTAAAGCAATGAATTTCATAGTGCTGTGATATCTAAAGGTTACTTTTAAGTAGAACATAAATTTGAATTTCGTCTGTAAAACATAACACCTTGTAAAATGTGGAGGTTAAGACCAATATTTATGAAACGATAGCGGCAGATTTTTTTTTTTAAACCGGGTTTTTTTCTTTGCTCGAGGAGGAGTAGTCAAAGTTTCATAGATTGAAGGTCATGGCACATTATACCGGCACCGCAGCGGCAACATGGCGTCACCTGGAATTTAGGCTACGGCAAGCCGCCAGCGCGCTTAATACGCGTCGTCGCGACGCGTATTTAGCTTGCTGTCACCGCGAACACAATTTTTATATGGCATTTTTGATCGAACATGCCTTAGTACTTGCACGTTTTCCTAATCTAGTTGTTTCGCTGGCGACTCGGAGTCGGCGCGCACTAAGCACTAACCGACACGCCGCGCGCGGGCTGCGAGTTGGTTAGTAAGGTCACAGAATATATACCTGAGCATAAAAAAGCTTCATACAACGCAGTGCATAGGTACACTACTACACGCACAGGTATGTGTGCGTGACGTGTCACCGAAAAGGCTCAGGGGGCGAGCACCGGCGCCCGCTCGCCGTACCGTTTTGAACTAGATCAGTACTGACGAAGTTAAGGGCTGCTACCGGCAGCGATACGACGCGGACGTTACTAATAGTTAGTTTTTTAATTATTGTTCAATATGCCAAGCTGTTGTACAGTCACGAGCATTAATATGTATACACATCGCCAAATTCAACAGCGATTTTCTTTTAAATAGCGATTGCAACCTTGAGATAACTTGGGTATTTCAGTATAGTATGGGTTCCAAAATATAATTTTCATAATAAAATAAGATTACAATTAGTAAAAGTGGAGAAAATCACTTTTAAAAGTTGGTAAGCGCATACATATTATTGCTCGTGACTGTACTTACTGTGTGCACAAAGAATGGGAGAAAAACCAAGGAGATTTCTTATTTTGTGTATCCAAAGGATCTTGTCAGGTAAATTACTATATCTACCTGTACCGTACTAAGTATTAGAAGTATTTAGTTACGAGATAAGTAGTATCCAAAATAATTAAGATAGCGACAAGGTTTTTGCATAAGAATGATTATTTATTATTCTTATGGTTTACCTATCCCCCATTTAAAAATTATTAGTTTCGTATTTTTGTTTTAGTAGGTACGTACCTAAAGTAGGTATGTGTTGTGTTGGCCGTCTTAGCAAGATTCTGTTTGACCTTTTGTGTTAGATACTTCTTACATTCACGTCACAGTACCTGTCCGTCCGTCCGTCCGTCTGTTCGTTCTCATTGTCGAATCTCGACTCGCAATTGCCCAGGCTTTTTGCACTAACCGACTGACAGCAGAAGATAAGAATTTTGAGCACTGTTAGGAAGCTTTCATTCTGCTCGGGTATATATTCTGTGGTATGGTAGCGGCAAGCGCTCTGACCGCCCGCCGTTGGCGTTTTCATAATTATTAACATTATGAAATATATTATACGACACACGATGTAACGCTCAATTTGAATGTCAAGTTAATTGCTGGCTTGGAGCGGTGCCGGTATAGTGTACCATGACCTTTAGGCCGCTCTCATTTGACCACTAGTAGCCGCCACAAGTCGCAGTAGCAATCTCTCATGCATTTTCTTTGAAGGTTCTTTGAGACTAAACTACATTACAACAAAATTTACCTGAAAAAAGATCGACCAAACGCTGCCGGTGGCTGACGGTACGATGATAGCACAGTGGTCATGTTACGATACTAGTAGCTGCGACTGGTGGCTTATTCTTCTATTTTCGAGTTTTATATTTGAATTTGAATTGATGCGAAATTCACAAGCAGGCTTCGGTTTTATGACTATTTACCCTTTCAATGCACTTGTCCCACCTATAATAAGATTAAAAAGCTCTGTTGAAGAGCTCGTTGAGCTAGTATCTGGGAAAGGGTTGGCTGACGATAAGCAAGGGTTTTTTTTTTTGGGCATTGGTTTCGCACGGTTTGTGCATTTAGCCAGTTTCAAGTAATTTTTCTTTTCGATCAAGTAAATGGCCCGTTATAAGGCACGAAGTTACAAAAGGTCATAGTCGTCTTTAGTCAGTCAAGTCGAAGTTATTGTAAAGCGGTAGTAATTTTACAACAACCTACTTGGAGTTTTTGGGGGGTGAAGGTGAAAATAAGTGACTGACGTGGACTATTCGTGTTGAATAGTCCACGTCAGTCACTTATTTTCACCTTCACTACACTTCTGCACACACGCGTAACTAAATAGAATAAAAACACTACCAAAATTATACAATTTAATTCGCTATTTCACAAAATTTCATGAAAATGAAAATTCTCGAATCTTGAGTCGCACTTGCCCGGGTTTTTATTTGCACTAACCGAGTAACATCCCTATATGTAGGTAAGAATTTTAAGCTTTGTTAGGAAGCTTTCATTCTGCTCGGGTATATATTCTGTGGTTCTGACTGCGACTCTGATCGAGTTATGTCTTCGATAGCTCTTATAGATGTGACTCTATGAATCTATACCACTGCCGATGATTATTAAAGAGAAGCAAGTAGAACAAGGAACTAGTAACGATAAGGCGAGTGAACAAGAATATACAAAATGATGTTGTTCAAAATGATGAGTACAATGACCCCTTTTCGGGTTGCACACGGTGGCGATCTGCCCGGCTTGGGTGGAGCACCGCCGTGTCCTCGTGGAGGCGATCGGCGGCGGCGATCTCTCGCGTCCGGCCCTGGGTGCTTACTCTGCAATATAATTCCGATAGATCGACATTGGTCAAACGTCAGTTGGATGAGTTTAACGTCAGGGATTGGCTTGACTCACTGAGTCTAGCTAATCCCTGACGTCTGACTGACAATTCCAATGTCGATCTATAGGAATTATATTCGAGAGTAACCACCCTGGTCCAGGCCATGGTACGGAGCGAGAGTGCATGGGTAGCCGTCACCTCCTTCAGTGAAGCAGTGATGCTCGCGAAGAGGGAGGCGGCGCACGTGAGGGAGAGGCAGTCTATGCGCCCTCGCGACCCTAGCCGCCGCAGGATACGGAGACGCCCTGGGCGTCGGGAATCCCAGACCGATTTCCGGCCACCGTAGGCATGAGCTTGCGGACGGCGAGCGGTAGCTCGCTGTCCGGTAAGGACCAAGCCCAAGTCGCCGGTGTTCCACGCGCGCCTCAAAGAGATGTCAGCCAAGGGCCGATGCCTGCCAGGGGTGCGGGTTTGTTCGAAAGAGATACCACAGCCCCTGGCATACTCGTATGGGCTACTGAGGGAACAAGGGTGGGTTTTAGTCAGTAAAAGTCTGACACGCCCTCCTGCTCCACCCAGAGCGGGAGAAGTTATTAGATGATTTCCCACCCAAAAAAAAACGCCCTTTTCGGGTTTAGGGTAAACAAAAACTAATGTTGTATAGTTGCGACCCAAAGTAACTCCTTGCTAATCGTCAGACAGCGGGAGTACATAGATTATATGTTTCTTGAGCGAAAAGATAGCTAATGGCCAGTCGACGGTTCTGTTTGGTTCAAGAGAAAAAAAACCTAAGTTAACATACATATTTTATTTTGGGCAGGATTTTAGATAAATGATTCTAGTCCAAAAACTATTAAAAATACAGAAGTTTGTCCAGAATCGTTTGATAGCTAGAAAAGCGCATTTACCAATATTTTTTGGTAGCCCTCTATTACCTAAAAATAAAGAATTATAATAATGCAATTCGTGGGTAACCAAAAAATAAAAACTAGAAAAAACCTTTGTTTTTTTTAAGATAAATTAGATTTATAATGCACTATCTACATCCCAGGCCACACATGCTCCAATCCATTAGATGCCAGCTACATGATTTTCAATCGATTAAGCCACTTCAAACATGCAAGTTTTTCAATTTATTTGACGATAAATACTCGAATTGTTTGCAACGCAGTGTATTGATATTAAATATGCACTATTATATTATTGTGTAGTTTGTTTTATTCCCAAATATTGTCGGATAGTAGTCCCATCTAAATCCGTTTCGCTAACAAATGTTAGTAATAAAAAGAACTATCAACTGATATATCACTTCTGGATATTGAGTGCCAAGAACATTCCCAAACTTCGGTGCACAAGTAGTCGCATATTTTGGTCATTAACTCCGAATTGATTAACAACTGGCCAAAGTCGTGTTAGTAGCAAAGGATCTCCTTGAAAAGCTCTTTCCGTTGGTGTATACATATTTTATGGCTATTGGGCGCCAAGAATTCTTTAACTTCGGTGCCCAAGTTGTCACCTATTTAGACCATTAACTCCAAACTGAATAATAATTTGGCAAAAGTCGTTCTTACAGCAAAGGTTCTCCTTTAAAAGATCTTTCCATTGGTTTATATTATTGTGGTTATTGGACGCCACGAATTATTCAATTTCGGTGCCCAACCTGTAACCTATTTAGGTCATTTACTACTAACTCACAAAAAAACTGAAAAGTCGTGCTAATAGCAGAGGTTCCAGTTGAAAAACTCTTTCCATGCCATATACCGTATGGCTACTGGGGTTCGTGGTACAAACCCATAGTTCGGTAACCATTTTTCTTTAGATTTTTTTTTAAACTTGCCTACAACTATTGAGTGACTGTACTAACTTCTGTATCTTTAACATTTTTGGAATAGAATATTTTCCAGATAATTTGGCAAAAAAAATCTCTTAACTTTGAAAAAAAAAAGAAAAAAAAAACAACTCAAGAACCAAACAGAACTGATACACAACAGTTGTATTCCTGCGTTTCTAATCATAATTGCCATCGTCGGTTTGTGGCTGAAAACGATGATGGTATTGTTGTGGATGTCATACATACTGTGCGGCGGTGGGACAGGTGCCATGAACGGTTGTCTGTTCTTAGAGAATAAATAAAGAATATTTTCTATGGTGGTGATTAAGAGGCCGTTTACGAAATTTTTACGATTTCGCTGATTTACTTCATTTTCTAAAAGTACTTTTACAGTTAAAATACTATATTTCCATACTTTTAATACACAGCACGAAAGTACCAATTATTATTTTTTGCGTTTGTTTTGGAAATGGTATTTATTTAACTGAAGTTTATTCCTGTTTAAATTTTATGAACGAGAGTTCCGAGTAGTCGAAATCAAAAGCACAGTTTTCATTTTTTTTATTATGAAAGTCGAAAAACTGATTCATACATTGTATAGATGACTTTCACAACAATGTATAGTAAAAAAAATTACAGCGTTCTACACGCCACAACACGGGTTCGTAAATATGTGATATTAAAACCTCATGCAAAATTGGTAAAACACTCCCCGGTTTGATGGTCGATTAATCAATATTAAACACGAAAAAATAAAAAAGTAACTCATTCATTTCAACATAATTCAAATTATCTTACATTTTGCGCATTAAAACTTATAGAAACATAGTATTTTATAGTACTACAATAAACAAAAGAAATGCATAATCTATTGTGACTTTCAGAAAACAATGGAGATAAACGGAATGTTTCAAAACTGTTCCCTTCGTGCAGACAATATTTTACAGAAATCATTTAAAAAAAAAAACATTTCTGAAAAAGTTTTCTTACACAACAATCAATTTAAGGGTGTCTTGGTCAAAAAAATCACTTTTGTAGATAGATGTATGCAACAAATATATTTATATACAGCATAAGTTTTTAACCAGTGCGCAAACTGTAACCATGAATTCAGCATAACATTTTAGAGCCCTAGCGCAGACATTTTTCGTCGGTTCTACAAAAAAAACCAGTGTTCCATACATTTTGACCACGTAGGTATTGCACTTATCTATGAAACACCAGTTTTTTTTTTTTTTGTATAACCGGCGATAAAGTCTAGAATGATATGCTGAATTCATGGTTACACTATGCGCACTGGTTAAAAACTTACCCTGTATACACGTTAAATTGACTGAATTTCCACACAATGGCATCTCACTTGGCATTCAAATAGTGAGTTAATTCTGAGAGACCCAGTAGAATGATAATGACCAAGTTTAAGAAAATTATGATTAAATTAAAGAAAAAGTTAAAAGTTTTCTTAGGAATATTCGGTACACTGAAATAGTATCGTACACCATTTTAGTACTAAAACATAACAAAAAACAAACCATTCGATGGAATTTATGCTAATCTAATTCCACCATGAAATGTATCAAATTGTAAATTTACTATAATGGCGTCGTCGTCAAGCGGAGGCTGCTTATACAGTAGACAATTACTCTTCCAACATGTCGAGTAAAAGAAGATAAATTCTGTTGGTATAAACTTTTTTTCTGTATCAGGAAAAACAGTTTATAATCACAATTTCATCAAACATGATTTATTCAAATATAAAACTTTATGAAAATATATTTTGTAACCTGCATTTCACCACAGTCACATGTTGCTTTTTATTTAACAAAGGTGTAATAAATATGTACTTACGGGTGGTTGCGGGGTGTGTCGATCGTTAGCTTCGCTGCTTAAAAAATTTGTATCGTTGGTATATAAATCTGAGAAAATATCTTGTTCTGAAATAAAATAAAATAGTAAATAGTAGTTGCTCAAACAACATATTAATTTTTTAATCTCTGTCTTTTCTACTTACGCGTTTTAGGGTCGATGATAGGTACTCTATGACTTCTTTTTGGAGCAGATGGGCGTATACCTAGGAGCAAAATTAATTAAAGACTGTTTTAAGTATACCTAGTGGTTCTAAAAGGTGCAATCTTGAACAAATAACAAAGAATAGTCTGTATGAAGTAAGTTTAACTAGCTGCACGAATAGCACAATCCACTTGTTTAATACAAGTTGTCAAAATACAATGCTAAATAAGACAAACAAGAATTATTTTTTATTTAATTCTATTAGCTAATAATTCTTGAACCCTTTTATGTATTAGTTAACAAGTTTCTTTTAGTAAATTTAATAAGGTGATGCATTTCGTCATTACTACCTACACATTTTATTTAATTGAAAGCCATTAATTTGAATTTGTCCGTTTTTTAAATTAATGTTTTTCTAAGAGCTTCTAATGATGCACACTTTTTAAGCCTCTTTTTAACTTCCTGGGCTTTTCTTCCAGCTGGTCGCAACTAACCTGGAGCGTCCCAACCACACACAGGTTAGGTTACGTTAGAGTTTTTAGCAAGCATATTCAACACAGCAACTAAGTACCTGACTAGGCGTTGAAAAAACACCAAACAGATAAGAGGCTTGGGGGCAGGGGGCGCTTTCAGATTTCAGAAAAAGACGAAACGTAACAGGATGTATACCGCCGTCGATTTTCATCTGTACGAGAGGGCGGCTTCAGTCAAAACGACTTATAGGCATAGGCAAATGTGACGAAATATTGTGGGGTTTCACAAAATCTGACGATTTCGAAGAATTTAATTTGTACCTTTTTTGTAAAAAGGATTTTCAGCCCGAATTAAAGTTATTCTACCTGATATTGTTCCTTGACCTGATGGTGAATATAATATTACATATTTGACGGTTAATGGATGCTTTCGGCAAATCTAACGAATTTCATACATTTAGAAGAGTAACTAAATGTAATCATAATTTTACATTCACGTCTAAATCAACTTGTGGTCACGCCACATGAAGATAAATTTTTCCAGCTTTAGCAAACAATTAATGGGCACCCCTGAAATTCAGATACTTAACATAATTTTTAAATGTTAAAAGCGCGTCCGATACCACATAAAATGTCCTCGGAATGCGCCACTGACGGGTTCCCAGATAACGGTGGGAGGGGTTCACATTGGCGTCGAGTCAACGATGAAGTACCTGGGACTGACTCGTCCTCGACAGCCGGTGGAACTTCGCGGAGCATTTCCGCCGTTTGGCTCCCAGACTGGAGCGGGTCGGGGCTGCGTTGAAGCGGCTCTTGCCCAATCTAGGGGGGCCAAACGCCTCCTGCCGGAGGCTCTACGCGGGGATCGTGCGGTCCATGGCCCTATACGGGGCGCCGGTGTGAGCGCCTACATTGAGGCGCCAACCAGCTCGCAGGTTGAGGGCGTCCCATAGGGTCATGGCTATCAGGATGATCCGAGGATATCGCACGATCTCCGGCGAGGCGGCGGGCCTCCTTGCCGGATTACCGCCATGGGATCTGGAGGCAAAGGTCCTCGCGCAAATGTGGGAGTGGCGCGAGGCCAAACGCCGGGGCGTAACTCCGCTGCCGCGGGAAATCGCGGCACAGCGGACTGAGCTCCGGCAGGATCTCATGGCGATATGGAGTGTGCGATTGTCGCAACCCAGTGCTGGGCACGCCACGATTGCGGCGGTAAGTCCCCTCTTTGAGGAGTGGCTTGAGAGGCGGCATGGCATCCTCACCTTCCGCCTGACGCAGGTCCTCACCGGACACGGTTGTTTCGGGAGGTTCCTGTTTCGGATAGGGCGGGAGGAAACGCCCGGGTGTTTCCACTGCGAAGATCGCCCTGAGGACACGGTGGAGCACACGGTGGCGGTCTGCGAGGCTTGGGCGGAGCACCGCCGTGTCCTCGTGGAGGCGATCGGCGGCGGCGATCTCTCGCGTCCGGCCCTGGTCCAGGCCATGGTACGAAGCGAGAGGGCATGGGGAGCCGTCACCTCCTTCAGCGAAGCAGTAATGCTCGTGAAGAGGGAGGCGGCGCACGTGAGGGAGAGGCAGCATATGCGCCCTCGCGACTCTAGCCGCCGCAGGATAAGGAGACGCCCTGGGCGTCGGGAATCCCAGGCTGATTTCCGGCCACCGTAGGCATAAGCTTGCGGACGGCGAGTAATGGGTAGCTCGCTGTCCGGTAAGGACCAAGCCCAAGTCGACGGCGCGTTGTGTTCCACGCGCGCCTCAAAGAGATGTCAGCCCAAAAAAATGACGGGGCCCGCAAGGGCCGATACCTGCCAGGGGTGCGGGTTTGTTCGAAAGAGACACCACAGCCTCTGGCATACGGGCTACTGAAGGAACACGGGTGGGTTTTAGTCAGTAAAAGTCTGACACGCCCTCCTACTCCACCCAGAGCGGGAGAAGTTATTTGATGATGTCCCACCGAAGAAAAAAAAAAACACAAAATGGGGATGTTTTGTGAAATAATTTGTTTGCTTCTTGTCATAGTAAAATGTTAAAATAATACTTTAGGGACAAAATTTAGATTTTTTTACTTATAATAATAACTTTCAAGTGCTTGGTATTTTCAAACTTATGAATACTGACAAATCTTCACGAAAGGCTAATCTTTAAATTCAAATAGAAATTAAAGCTTGGAGGCTCGCTCATTCAGAGATATCTAAATGTAAAATTCTACTTTTTCTGAATTAACAAAACAATTCGAATTAAGGAAAAAGCCCCGTCAATCGATATTTATTCTATATCCGGATAAGAAACACTATCAGGGAGAATAAGGTTTTTCCGTGCTGAATATCCTTTTAAAATGTGACTTTTCTTAATTGACTCAGGTTAAAATATTTCAATTTTTAGTAAAAATTACTAATTATTTATGTTGCAGACTGACCCTCGCATAACTAGGTATATTAAAAAGTACGATGTACAGATTACTTATAGTAATGCCTTTAGAAAATATGTTAAAGACTTATAATAATAATTTTCCGGCTTGGTCTAACTGATATTATTTAACGTTATATAATAAATTAATAATCTAAGTAATATAATTAATAATAGAGCGCCTGCATGAAATGTTTTGCTCGTTAAATTATTCAGGCGCATAAAAATTAAAAATTAAAAAAATATTTTGTAAAGAAACGATAAAGATCACAGTCACCTACTGTTGATTTTGATTTTTGAACGAAATCAGGTAAGTACTAAATACTGGTTCGATCAGAATGATGTTATTCGTTGTTGTTTTGGAGTACAGGCATGGTCTCGCCATTATAACGCATCTTATTGGCAGGACTAGTGTTATCGTGAAATTCAAAAACAAATTATGAAATTTGATAGCAATTAAAATGTATGTAGAAAATACTTAAATATTATGATTTTGAGTCATAAAAGCACATTTTTATTTTATTTTATTATAATTAAAAGTCGAAATGTTTAATCTGTATATCACGTGACCTAAAACACGAGCCGCCATGTGTGACGTCATACAGGCAAAAACTTTAAATTCAGTGTAAACAGCTAAGTAGGTTCTATCGTTTTAATGCTAGTATTTGTACAACTAGACACTACACACCAACGATGGCGATTGTATTTCATTATTTTCCCATAAAACCAAATATAGCTGTTAACGTTGAATGAGTGTGGGCGCCTACATTGAGGCGCCAACCAGCCCGCCGGTTGAAGGCGTCCCATAGGGCCATGGCCATCCGGATGATCCGAGGATATCGCACGATATCCGGCGAAGCGGGGGCCTCCTTGCCAGATTACCGCCATGGGATCTGGAGGCAAAGGTCCTCGCGCACATCTGGGAGTGGCACGAGGAGGCCAAACGCTGGGGCGTAACTCCGCTGCTGCGGGAAAACGCGGCACAGCGGACAGAGCTCCGGCGAGATCTCATGGCGACATAGAGAGTGCGATTGTCGCAACCCAGTGCTGGGCACGCCACGATTGCGACGGTAAGTCCCCTCTTTGAGGAATGGCTTGAAAAGCCGCATGGCGTCCTCACCTTCCGTATGACGCAGGTCCTCACCGGACACGGCTGTTTCGGGAGGTTCCTGTATCGGATAAGGCGGGAGGAAACGCCTGGATGTTTCCACTGCGAAGATCGCCCTGAGGACACACGTAGGACACGGTAGCACACGGTGGAGGTCTGCCCGGGTTGGGCGGACCACCGCCGTATCCTCGTGGAGGCGTACGGCGGCGGCGATCTTTCGCGTCCGGCTCTGGTCCAGGCCATGGTACGGAGCGAGAGTGCATGGGTAGCCGTCACCTCCTTCAGCGAAGCAGTAATGCTCGCGAAGAGGGAGGCGGCACACGTTAGGGGGAGAGGCAGTATATGCACCCTCACGGCCCTAACCACCGCAGGAGACGCCCTAGGCGTCGGGAAACCCAGGCTGATTTCCGGCCACCGTAGGCGTGGGCTTGCGGACGGCGAGTAATGGGTAGCTCGCTGTCGGGTAAGGACTAAGCCCAAGTCGACGGCGCGTTGTGTTACATGCGCGCCTCAAAGACATGTCAGCACAAATATACGTCACAAAATGGCTGACAACAGCGTTTTCTGTGGGAAAAAGGTTTAAAGATTCATTGAATTTTATGGCAAGAAAACGTGTTTATTTTGCCGAAATATATTTTTTTTGGCTTTTTATTAGGATAATCAACATTTTGCAGTACTTTTTCAAACATAGTAAAATTCCCTATTACAAGAGTTGATCCCGCCATTATGAAGTTTATGTCACATTGATTAAAACTTCACAATATCGACCAAAGTCACATTTGTCTATTTAAAATCGTTGTGTACGATGAGACGAAAAAGGTTCATAAACGAAAAAGGAAAAAAGGCTCTTATCTGAGAGTTTAAAAATATTTTTTTGCTCTCTCTCTCGCTTTACGCCCCAACCTACTCAGCTATCAAGTTTTCGTGCTGAATAAGCTTGCTGAAAAACTGTGATCAACCACGCCCGAGCCGAATTGATCGTAGTAATTAAGCAAGCCACCCCGATCAAACATATTTGTTAGATTAGAACAGTGACTCCAGAATTAGGGTTATTCCAGTAATCCCCATTAACAATCCCCATTGACGTGTCATAGAGCTCATAATTGAGATTTGTTGAAAGATAGTTTTCAAATACACATGAGTTACTAAAATAAGTAAAAACAACATAAGTATTAGATAAGAATCACGAAGTATTTATTTCATAAAGGAGTCATTGATAATTTTATAATCAAGTGAAATATTTTAGCTGAAAGAAAATAGCAGTCTAAACTTTACTACAAATAATATATTTTAGAGATAAATTTTTTTATGGTTACTCTGTGACTGCTTATTTTAGAATCTGTTCTCATAACAGGTATTGAGACTTCAATGGGGGTTTGTGGAAGAAAAGTTCATAAATCCCAATTGATGGAGATTGGATTAATGGAACAACACCATAATTGGAATTTATTTGAGGTTCACAAAAAGAGCATTCATTATATTAGAGTGTTCAGTAATATTTTTAGGAAAGCAAAATGAGATTTATTTGTGGTTCGATTAGATACATGCCACTGCATAATAATATTCTGAAACGTCACGGCTAAAAAAGCACGCGCTTTCGCGCAAGACCACGACTGGACGTAGTCAAAACCTTGGTCGGAGCAACTCGGCCCAAGATGCGTATTTGGCCGCCACTGCCGCCAAAAGCGCGTTTCGTATTGAATTACGATACTTTACTTGGTTTTTTCGGCCACTGACCGTAGTCGTGGCCGCGTTGCGCGCGACGTCTCTAAAACTCGAAGTGCCCATATTTCGCCGGTAGCAGTTGATTAGAAATAAGTGGAACCGGCTACATTCAAGCTACAACTATGTCAAACCTTACGAAAACAAAAGCATTGGTTTGAGCAGACACTGCATAGTTTATAAAACAATTTATAAGTAAGGGTACC
Source organism: Polymixis flavicincta (assembly GCA_949987655.1). Taxonomy (NCBI): domain Eukaryota; kingdom Metazoa; phylum Arthropoda; class Insecta; order Lepidoptera; family Noctuidae; genus Polymixis; species Polymixis flavicincta. Next base: position 24,526,332 of record OX465171.1, on the reverse strand, counting down.
ATTCATCTTGTAACAAAAAAAAAAAACACAGAAAATAAAAATATCATGCTATTATAAATAATAACATCCTAATCATGCACTACATTGTTTTATTATTTCATATAACTAGCTGTACTCGCGACTCCGCCCGTGTGGAAGTCTGAAACCAGCACAAATACCATCATTACCAATAAGGGTTCAACCAGACAACCGACCAGGACCATCGCCTTAATACAGAGTGGCGATAAGGTTAACACATTAAATAGTACAGCGGTTATTACAAGTTTCTATCAGTCTGTTAAAATAATAAAATCAACATTTTGTCTATGAATAAAAAACTGAATTTTAAAATGAATAAATATTGGCACTAGGCACGCGCGGTGCTATGGTATCAACAATTCAACTATTTTTTATTTATGGTATTGTTGCCAAACAATAATAAATGAAGTATAATGTTGTTAAATACTAAACGGAAAAAGTACCCTGGCTATAAAGCTAATAATTATTAATCATTTTAATTGTGTATGTTTAAAATACGTAATGTAGAAAATGTGGTTTTAATTCATATGATAATCCTAATCGCCACACTGTGTATGCTTAAATGTCACAATCGTGTCGATCTACCGCGGTCTGATTGCACCCTACAGCTGTGTACCGTGACTCCGTATTCGGATATTAAAAAATAAAAATGGATTAACTTTTATTAGTCAAATTATTATTAACTACATTTAAAATTAACTCAACTACACCTTTTTTCGCGAAACCTAAACTCGTTTATATGACCTGGGTGCTTACTCTGGAATATAATTCCGATAGATCGACATTGGTCAAACGTCAGTTGATTGAGTTAAACGTCAGGGATTGGCTGGACTCACTCCCCCTTATTACAAAACAAGGTTTTTCTTTAGGTATGGTTTAAACCGTCGAGCCTGTTTTTTAAATAAGAACCTAACTGAAATCGAAATACGGCTCCTTTTACAAAACTGACAAGTTAGTCCAGTGCTAAATTGTCAGTTTTGTAATAGGAGCTGTAATTCCATTTCAGTTCTAAGTTCTTATTTCAAAAACAGGCTCGGTGGTCTAAACCATACATAAAGAAAAACCTTGTTTTGTAATAAGGGGGAATGGTTTAAACCGTCGAGCCTGTTTTTTAAATAAGAACCTAACTGAAATCGAAATACGGCTCCTTTTACAAAACTGACAAGTTAGTCCAGTGCTAATTTGTCAGTTTTGTAAAAGGAGCTGTAATTCCATTTCAATTCTAAGTTCTTATTTCAAAAACAGGCTCGGTGGTTTAAACCATACCTAAAGAAAAACCTTGTTTTGTAATAAGGGGGACTGAGTCTAGCCAATCCCTGACGTTTGACTAACAATTCCAATGTCGATCTATCGGAATTATATTCGAGAGTAAGCACCCTGTTTGTATGAGGACAAACGCGTTTATATCCAGGTGAAAAGAATCCACACAACCGATTAAAATAAAATATTTTAAAATATGCTATCAACAGCTATACAAGTTTCATTTAAATCTGTCCAGATTTTCTCGTGATGCTTTAAAAAACAGAGTTCAATTAATTCGCGATAAATGTACAACGTACTTTCTATCCTCTACATTAAAAATGTATTAATATAGTAAATTAAGGTTTCCATTTACTACAATTATAGAAAAATTGGGTCCCAGTGCTTTCGAAGTGTACCTACTAACAGAGATCCTTCTATCATTAGAATATGGTCCACACAAGCGGAGAGTACGATAACGCGCGCTGACGTATACTTTGAAAATTACCGTAAGCAATTCATATGCAGCTCGTGCCATCACGAATTTTTATGAATTGTGTGTAAGTCACATATTATCATGGTCCTTACGGGCTCCGAGCTGTCCGGGTTATGTCACGTATGTGAAGAGAAAATTATTGCTAGCATACAAATTTATAAAATTGTTCACGTATGTTCATGGCTCGGGGTCCGAGCCATCCGGTTCAGTTTTTCAGAGCAAGCATGGTCACCGAGGTCAACGTAACTGTGCCAATAGAGTCAAGACTTTTTGTTTTACCGACACTAATATTTACGCCATTTACCCATTACGAATAAAATTCTTAATAAATGAATGACTTAAGTATATAAAAAGTGCCTGCTGACTAACTCAGTCGACTACCGCGTGAAAATCGAAAACAATATTAAAAAATGTAAATTTAAAATTGTTAGCATTCCGTCGCTATCAACTGAGTCGAGTCTGAGCGTCGGAATAGGAGAAATGATGAGGGTGGACGACTTGTTAATCACTTGCCAAAGTTGCCAAGTTGCCTTATTTCGCATTTTATCCACATGATGCTTATTTTTGCTGCTTCGTGGAGCAATTACACAAATTCTTGTGTTTCTAAGATCCGACCATATCCATCCAACTTTTTACAGCTTTGCTTGTCCAGGATAAAAATATTATGTTGATGCAAAATATTATATACAGTAACGCAATGAATGCAAAGTTTAATTAAATCGATCTGGCAGTTTTTGCGCGATAAAAAAAATCCAGTTTTCCTAAAATGGTTCTTAATTATTGATTTTAGGTATTAGTAAACACCGACTGCTTCTAATGAACCCCAAAAATATAAAATCATCGTTATTTTCTTAAATCAGGAAGGTAAGGATCGGCTTCCCCTGCGAAGAAGGGTATGCTCCAACCGCTCAACACTGCTCTGTAGAGCTCGCCTCAGACTGATCACTGTCCCACCTATTGAAAACAATTTGCAATATACAAATGCCTCGCACCGACATAGTAATTAAACAGTAATTATTTCTATATATCCTATAACCTTTACAAAAAAAAAAAAAAAAAAAAAAAACTAACAGTTATGTAGGTGAATCTAAAAAAATACAAAAAGCATGACACAATTGGGCTTATCAATTATCGATTTCTGCCAGACCACCATAGGATTTATGTTTTTGACAAGAAAACTACCCAATTCTTCTTAAATATGCCGAATTATGATTTTTAGCTCCAATAGTAATTTGGGGTTAATCATAAATGTTGTAGTTACGTCATGTTCAGGGTGCTATTCTACATAAGAAAATGATGATTTTTATTTTCTGGTTTCTTTCTTTAATTGTTGGGTACAAAATATATGCAGTCAAAAAGATCACCTTTTGACCAAAGGACGCCTTACTTGTTTTGCCTAATTGGTACAACACAACAAGTTACAGAATAAGCGCAAGATCTCAGACATTAACACATACATATGTATGTGAAAACGACTTTATCGCATCTAGTTTGCATGCTAATCTATTTTTTTATTTTATTTTGTTGTAATATGACTTGTCTTGGCTAACTTGTCGCTAAAACCAACTGACGTACATGCTCCATGAAAAAAAGTTATGAGGAACTTCCGTGATTAAGAAGTAAGATATACCTACACCGGCATCACGTCAGCAGCAGTGGCACTATCACTCATTTCACATAATATAACGTGGTAACCACATAACTTGATACATATAACACCTAATTTACTTCTTCGTCATTTTATTGGACTATGCTGAATTTACTGGGCAAGTTTATTAACGGGCATCATCGAGGCAGCTACGCTAAGCGAGATGTTCTCTTACACGAGTGAAATTCCAGGCCACAGCTAGTAGGCTAGATTTCAATGACAAATGAGAGGTAGTTCTAAATTATTCGGAAGGAGTATGCCGAAAAGCGAAATAATTATAAAAAAAAAAAAAAAACTGATGATCATCTGATCATTCTTGTACGGAGTTTAAACAATGTAACAATTCGCCATTCCAAGAATCGTTCATTTTAAATTAAGCTCGAAAATGTAAACAGATAATTACATGCACGCGCACACAAATGGCTAGTGAACCGATCACATACTCGCCTCGCCAATCGCACCACTGTGTAAATTCGCTATCAAAAAACACTAACGAAATTTAATACCTACATTCAATAATCATTTTCACCAGGAATGTTGTGGATTTGAATTTTTGAAAGCTCACATCCGCAGATGCGATTCTTAATATATTTTTTAAGGGAACTGTATCCTGTCTTGTCGCAACCTGCACAACATCGGCATCCTTATGAACATCCTAGCGAACGCGGATGCAGTTCAAATCGATGCCGAAGCTCCGCGATTGCGGATGCAGATATCCGCAACATCCCAAATTTTAACAAAATTATTTCGTTATGTATTTTAGTAAAACTGCTCTAACATTTCAATATGCACAGAAAGGAACCTATTATTCACTTGGAATCCATAATTCAGTTAGTTCTGCGCCAACGGCTATTCTCCGCTGAGAATGGCCGTCATGGCCTAAATTCGGTATGGAGGATTACTTCTATTATCACACGTAAGGCAAAATATTAAATATCTTCAATTAGTAGACATTTAACATCTGTCCAATATCCCTCTTTATTTGTTACCTTCAGCAATTTCGATTTTCATTTAAATTAAACACACTCAAACTATATAGCTAACGTACAAAAGCTATTTTATAACTCTTGAAAAATGCTATAAACTCAATGCCCGGGAAAAATGGCTTTTGAGATTAGTTTTTTTTTAAACGAATCTCAAAAGCCTTTTTTTTTAAACAACTCATAAAATAATGTGTACCACTTTTTGTTTGTTACCTTCAGCAATTTCTATTTTCACTCAAATTAAAACACACTCGAAAAATTGAAGGTAAAATATAAAAGCTATATTAACTCTTAAAACGCTATATCTGAGCTGCCGTGCTTTCGTGTTAAAAACTCAATACCAGCGAAAAATTGCCTTTTGAGTTTTTTTATTTTTTATATCAACCCATAAAATAATGTGTAGGTAGGGATAAAAAAAAATTATGGAGGGAAGTCAAACAGGTTTTACTTATGACAACCTAAGAACTGGGTTTTGACAGCTATAACAATACTTTGTGTAGTGACGTTAAAAAAATCGGCTTTTGTAAAAACCGATTCAGAACAACGAACCCAAATAAATGACTTTGTAAAACGTCCTGTCGAAATATGAAATTCGACTATGAATTCGTGTTTTTGAGTGATTTGTTCATCATGGTAATTAAGACAATTTTGAATTTGATTTGTCAATTTCCTACCTAAACGTTAACAAAAAAGTTATCGCGGCATGTATAATGAGAAACCTCAAATCCGATTTCTTAGATTGTCATAGGTATAGGAAATACTTGAAGTTTGCAGCACAGTGAAGGGTTATATTGGGAGTACATTGTTTGTGAGCAATTAAAGCGGATTGCATTTTTTCGGCTTTGCTTGAGTAATCTCACTTCAGCTAAATTGGGTGGTTACAGACGTCACATATGAAATAAGATGGGTGGTAAATTGTTACATATGACAAAAAGCTGAGTAGATTCAACATTTCATGTCATCCGGGAATCGTAGTAAAATATCTCATTAATAATAGAAGTAAATGGTTACCAGGCATAGTTTGGTGCATGAGTGGTGAAGCTTGTGGGTGAGGAAGCGTGGCAGTGGGCGCAGTGGGGGTTGCAAGTGTACCCTGTGGCCCCACCGATGTAGTGGGATTACTTCTACCACCTTGGGCGTTGGCTTGTAAGTTTGGCGTTGGCAGCTGGGGACTATTTGAAGTGTAGTAATCTGCGGGATAAAACAAAATCATATTTATAAAATGTTTAAAGTCAACTAATTGCCTAAAAAGTCCACAAAACAAATTAAACTACAATAAAAAAAAAAAATACTGTCCGTCTGGTCTCTTAGAAAGTGTTTTAGTTACAATTCTATCTTATTCAGTTCTTTGACTTTACAAACCATCTAGAATCTTTTGTTTTGTAATTTTAATAGTAATGCATTATGCCGGACTTAATTTTCTAAATAAAAGTGTGAAAGTTTAGAAGGACAACGCAACCACATAGACAGACCCAAAAAGCGACTTTATATATGTTTAGATTTCATTTCATTACCCCCGGCACGAAGTAAACCAAAGTTCACGCGGTTATTGAATATGAGTCAGCAAAGGTGGCGCGCCAGAAGTAACGTTTGCATATCGCCAGTCATGGCAGCTATTCGTTTTGTCCACATCCCTAGCGAATCCTACGGAGTGGGATCCGGTCGGAATAAGCCACATGTCTACATTTATATCTTTATGGTGTACACATAATAAAGAGTATTCTATCTATTTTAAAGTATCATAGATTTTCATAGCATTGCCAAGGCGGCGTGGATTGTATTTTGCCTTTTCATGATCATTTCAGCCGAAAGATTCCACTGCTGGACATAAGACTCCCCAAGCACCGCTTCTTCGACCGGTTCTGTGCTTTTTACCACCTCCTGCCTCACCGTAGCCTTAATCGCTACCGTAGACAAGCGTAGGCGGGCTGCCAGGTACTAGGGCCGTTTTCTCTTGGTATTAGTATTTTTTATGGGGGTTTGCCATAATGGCCACGCTCGTCAGGCGGGTTGGCGATCACAGTCTGTTTGTAAAATGCATAGATATCGCCGCTGCCCATTCTCTGGTTGCGTTTTATGTACGTACATACATATTATGTTAATTTTTAATATGACCGACTGGCCACTAACTCGGTAAACTATACCAAAAAATTATTGAGGCAGTGAAATAGATGGTATATCTAAAACACTTTCTATACACACATACTACAAAACAATTTATCTTCGATAAAAAATACAGAATCCAACTGCATGAGGATCGACGATGCGAAGGCTTGCGGCCCGCAGAGCTGCGTATCTTCACGGACGGATCAAAAACAGGTAGTGGCACAGGGGCTGGAGTCTTCTCGGAGGACCTCAACATCCACATAGCCACACCACTGGGGGTCCATAACACAGTGTTCCAGGCCGAATGCATGGGCATCTCCCTTGCCGCGTCTGCTATCATGGCCAGGGAAGTTAAGGATCACTCGATTCGCATACTCTCAGACAGCATGGCTGTTCTACAAGCGCTGAACAGTCACACGGTTGACTCTGGGCTGATATACGAGTGCCACCAGCGCCTCAACGAGGTAGGTAGCCTCAACAATATTACCATTCAGTGGATCAAAGGACACAGCGGTTCGCTAGGCAACGATGCAGCCGATGAACTTGCCAGGAGGGGGTCGAGCATGACACCAGTGGGACCAGAACCCATTGCGCCACTTCCCTTCGGGTATCTACGCACTCTGGTAAGGAAACGAACCAGGGATCATCATCACAAAATATGGATGAACCTAAGTGAGTGCAGGCAGGCTAAGGCAGCGATTCCTGCGTTCGATGTCCGCCTCACGAAACAGGTTCTCCGTTTAACAAAACCACAGCTGCGTACAGTTACAGCAGCTGTAACTGGCCATGGGTCATTTAATAAACATCTCTTTGTCATAGGAGTAACAGACAGTCCGCTGTGCAGGGCCTGCATGGAGGACGACGAGACAGCGGCTCATGTGCTGTTAAACTGCCCGGCGGTTGCTAATTACAGGGCAAAATACTTCGGTAACCCAGGTACCCTACGTGAGATTGTCAGCAACACCAAGGCGTTGCTGGCCTTTCTCGAGGAGCTGGGGTGGATCGAATGACCGATTCTCCCACCCGTACGCAAAATACGCGCTTTGACGTGGAGTTGCGGACAACAGCCCGTTTTACCTATTACCTATTACCCTTTCTATGGTAACACCGGGTATTTGTGACGGTAAACGTTAAAATAATAAATGAGGTTTTAGTGCCAATATTTACGATATGTACGATTGTCATTCAGTGTTAAACAGTTATTCGTTCATAACGTCATTTTTTCGCGAGAAGACTTTCAAGCCATTTTAGGTAGTTTCCTAGCTGCCGGAGTCACGGCAGGGTGAGGCGGACCCGTGGTATGAGTCACAACGGGAAAATTCGAGGGCCTGACGCATAACATATGTAGGTCAGAGTTATTGTAACTTTCTTGACGTTGTATTTGTTAGTATTTTGTTGATAAAATGAATCGTAAGCAATGCAACACTCGCCTGGGCCCTCTACATCTAAAAAAAAGTTCAGCGAGAGCCAGTTACCGGTAATTTAAACGAATTATCAGGATCATGGCTGTGTGAATCAGACGATCATCGAAATATGTAGAATTTGGCCTTCCATCAGATTGCGGCAATTCTTTGGAAGAAGAAAATGAAGAGGATACACTGTTGCCAACACCAGCAGCCTGTAACACATTTCCGGAACACTTAGCATTCCATCGTCACATTTGGCAAGAGACAGAAAAGTACCTACCCAAAACCGACCACCAATAATTGCCGTAAAAAAGTGGCTAAATAAGACCATAACTAGAAAAGCTATTTTGATCTCTTTAGAACATTTAAAATAAAACATAAAACGAAAAAAGAAAGTTCCTATTGTCATTCATTTTTTAATGTTAATTTTTAAGTTTTTTTTTTATGTTTTGTTCTCAACCTCTAAGCATGTTGATTAATAAATATTTTTTTATGAATATTTACTAATATACTTATCATCACACCTTCTGTTTTTAACATTGTATTGCTTAAAAATCTATAAAAATATGAAATACACTTGATGACTAGCTGAGAGATCATTTTAAAATACAGACGAATGTCATTCGTACGTCAGTAGTAGTGTTACAAAATGACACGCCAGTGGTTGAAGGTTAACTTCAAAATGAAGGTTTGCTTGAATTCGTTTTAAATACATGTTTTCAAGCCGGGTTGAAGGAATAAAAACTAATTAGGCCCCTTGTATACAAATATAAGATACGATACAAAGGCCCCGAGATAACAAAACATATTTAAGGATGTGATGTCTAGCTTCCCATACAACGAGACCAGTAAACAGAAACGGATCGTTTTGCTTACCAATGGTTGCATTTTTTATTGCCAAACTGGGCATATAAATAGTTACCTAAACAAATTTTACCTGTGTCGCTACTTCCATATACCTCTACTACGCAAAGTTATTAGGTCTTTGCTTCATAATTAGTAAAGACACAAGAGTCTTAATTTTAACCAACAACTGTCCGTAAATAATAGGAATCGGCCATTAACGAGTTTCGATTTACATTGCGACAAAATTCAAAAATAACTATGAGGTGTACGTCTCACGACCACGACATATCAACCGAACTTTCCTGAAAATATAACACGAACTAATATTTATATGTTCACTAGCCGACCGTCCAAAAGTCATTCAAACAAAATCCCTAACCTACCCTACCTACCTACCAACCCTACCTACGCTACCCTACACTACCCTGCCTACCCTACCTACATACCTTCCCTACCTACCATAAATTGAGATGTAAGCTATCCTATCTTTTAAGTTGGACCATATTATAAATGGTTACAAAATTTTATCAAAATCCGTTCAGTAGTTTCGGAGTTTATCGCGAACATACATCGTGACACGAAAATTTTATATATATATATATATATATATATATATATATATATTAGTATAGTCGGAACTCAGCAGAATCTGCCATTACCTATACTAACACAACTTTATTTATTTATTTACATCTTATTACAATTCCAGACACTTATAGTGCACTTCTTGTATACAGACAGGACAATATTTTTTTTAAAGCAAATACACACCCTACGTCAATTTACCGTGATACCGTCCTTTTATTGAACTGTCAAAAAATTACAGCTGGGTTTACAATGCACGGAGAACTTAAGTGGTCAAAGAGCCTCTTAATGAATTTCCTGAAACTGTACAAAAACAAGACTACAAAAAATAATATTGTAACTAAACTACATACATGGTGGGGTGTGGCTCGGAGGTGTATTATAACCTATATAATGTCCCATATATGGATAGTACCTGTGAAAGAGAAAACATAGCATTAGTCAAAGTAAATATTAAACACAGACCAGGATGCTTACTCTGGAATATAATTCCGATAGATCGACATTGGTCAAACGTCAGTTGGTTGAGTTAAACGTCAGGGATTGGCTAGAGTCAGTGAGTCCAGCCAATTACTGACGTTTGACTGACAATTCCAATGTCGATCTATCGGAATTATATTCGAGAGTAAGCACCCTGTTCTGATACAATCAATTCTATCTGCTGGGAAAACGAATTATTATCAAGTTATTTAACTTGCCTAGAGCCGTTTCAGAGATAATGCTCCAGCGATTTTTCCAAGGAATTTTACGATATCTGCTACCCGGTGGACAAAAATTGTCTCGTTTTAAATTTCAGCTAAGCTAGATAGACAAATTCGTACTAGGCGTTTACCCAACTAGAGTCCTACGAAAGGCTCTTGATGCGTGACACTTTCATCATCGTTTCTAAAACTTTCAATATTAACCGGAGTTCATTATTTCAGTTAAGAACACTCACCCTGGTGTACTGGAACGAGGCTGCTGGTAAGTTTGTATTCCCATGGGCGTAGGCTGGAACACTAACGTCGGATACATGACAGGTCCGGTAGCAGTGGCAGCAGCACTAGGAATGTACGACTGTTGTTGTCTGCGGAAATAAAGCGTACAACATTGTATTATAATGAAATAGAAAGAAATATTGTGTTGGGATTAGATATTATTACATTGCCCCAAACCTTCGGGGAAACAAGTCGTGATGTTATGTTCATGTTAGAAAGAATATCGTAACATTAGCGTAATCATAAAAATTTACACGAAATTCTCAATCCACAAGGAGTAAACAGTTGACAGTTGCACATTCGTAACAGTGACGATTACATCAAGAATTTCTGAGTCTGCACGGTTTCTGGATGGGTTTTTACCAAGAAACACCAATAAAATTGAAAATAGTATCAGTAGATTTTGAGCTTCAATTCAACATACCTACGTCCGTATACATAATACCTTAATACATAATATATGAAAAAGCTCAACCCATATCCTTTCCTCGATTATTCCATTTATCCACAATAAGGTGCAATTGTCAGGCTTAGGGTGGTGAATAAACGGAATAACCACGGAGAAAAGAAATAAGCGGAGAAGAAGCAAGGCAATTAGGCCGAGCGCCTTCAGTTCGGCAATGACGTCACAGTGGGCGGAGTCGAAAACCTTCGTTTTGAGTGAATCGTCATCGCGTTAAGGTCTGTTGTATTTTGATAGTTTTGAATTGTTTTAATAATGAAGGCTGTTTTTTGATGCAAAAATTGATCAGGATTAAAACTGTAACATATTGATGGCATACCATTTCACGTGTAAGTCCCTAAAATTAATATTTTCACTATAAATCACATTTTCTCTTTTGATCGCCAGATTGTAGCTAGTGACATCTATCGTCGAAGGGATGCATTCTAACCACTTCTCAGCAATTTTGTGCTTTTATTATCAATGCATATTATGACCAATTTTCGAATCAAATAACTTGCATGAGTTTATTTTACTCGCTATAAGTTATTTAATAGATAAATTACATAGTTTGGTCCAGCAAACAATATGAATTTAAAATATCATAAAGGTCCTAAGTGATGAATGAAAATATGTGCATAATCCCAGCAAGACCATATTTATCGAATTTATTATCTTCATGATATCTTTTTTTATGCTAACCTATTTTTCGTTATAATTTTATCAATAAAACTGTGTTTTTTTTACATTTTAAGCCTATAACGTTCCCACTGCTAGGACCAAGGCCTCCTCTACGTGAGAGGGAGTGGGCCATAATCCACCACGCGGGCCCGGAGCTAGTTTGTAGTGTTTTCCTTCACCGTTTTGAAAGCAGTAGTCATGAAATTATTAACCCAAAGTAAAGCGTCTGGCTGGGTTCGAACGCACGACCTACAACTTGTGAGTCACGGCCGTTACCACTGGGCCAACAACGCTGCTGTGTTGTTTAAAGACCAATAATAAATACTGTCCAATAAAGATTGATGATATTAACAACTTTTTGATTTAACTACCTACCTACCCTACCCTATAGACCCTATACCCCACATGACACTATAAAAAAAACTATTTCAAACTGGCTAGACATTTCCGTTTCAGTTGGGTAATAAATAATGTGGTCCCGTCATACTAACGTGCATAGAATGTTCTGGAACAAAGCGTCATGCTTTGTAACGCCATAGTGGCCAGTGGACGAACTAAAATGACAAACAGCCAGTTCAGTTACATTGTCATAATTCCTTTCACCGCTAGATGGATTTACAAAAAATGGGCAGGTACACCGTACCCCGTCCCCCTCTCACCCGCATTTAGGCGACGCTTCTTTCTAAAGAGATTTTGCTTTGAGGCATCTCCGCTTCTTGCATTACTCCGTGGGAATCCGTGGAAAAAGGTTCCTGTTTCGGATAGGGCGGGAGGAAACGCCCCGGTGTTTCCACTGCGAAGATCGCCCTGAGCACACGGTGGAGCATACGGTGGAGGTGTGCCCGGCTGAGGCGGAACACCGCCGTGTCCTCGTGGTGGAGATTGGCGGCGGCAATCTCTCGCGTCCGGCCCTGGTCCAGGCCATGGTACGGAGCGAGAATGCATGGGAAGCCGTCACCTCCTTTTGCGAAGCAGTAATGCTCGCGAAGAGGAAGGTGGCACAAGTGAGGGAGAAGCAATATATACGCCCTCACGGCCCTAGTCGCTGCAGGAGACGCCCTGGGCGTCGGGAATCCCAGGCCGATTCCCGGCCACCGTAGGCGCGGTCTTGTGGCCGGCGATTAATGGGTAGCTAGCCATCCGGTAAGGACCAAGCCCGGGTCGACGGCACGTTGTGTTCCACCTGCGCCCCAAAGAGATGTCAGCACTAACTGGTGGGGTCCGCAAGGGCCGATGCCTGCCATGGGTGCGGGTTTTTCGAAAGAAGTACCGTGGGCCCTGGGACACAGTCAACTGAAGGAACACGGGTAGGTTTTAGTCAGTAAAAGTCTGACACGCCCTCCTGCTTCGCCCAGATCGAGAGAAGTTATTTGGTGATTTTCCATCCTCAAAAAAACGTCATTGTTATTTACAACAATTCAAACTTCCCATACATTAAAAAAACCTGATAATGAATGTTGATGTATAGATATGAGGTATAGAAGAAAGTCTACCTGTATGTATAGAAAATAATGTCACATAGTAATTTTTACGATTTAAACGCTACGAAGTCCGAAAACTATTTATGGTACTTTTTGGGTAGGATTTGTAACGGCAAATCCTAACAAACATAAAGAAATAAATGTGTTGGAACAAATTATTAAGAGCGTTCATTCCACGCGGGCTGACAACAACGCATTTATAGTAGTTTTTCCTTATTATTTCATTAATTCAAACAAAAGGCCAATTTTTTTTTCAGGCAAGCACTAAATTGTTGGTATTTATAATTATTTTTAACATTTACTCTGTAATAAAAACATTTAATCGTACTTACTGATGTAAATAGAAAATAATTACCGGTAGGTATGTAGATTTTTGTAAGTAAATAACTGAAAAAATAAAATAGCACATAAACTTGAAAATACCAACGACCTAGTGCATGGCTGAAAAAAATGTTTACTTTTGTTTGCATTTAATGAAATAATCACGAAAAACCGTCACAAATGCGTCGTTGCCAGCTCGCGTGGGGATACCAACTGTTATATGTACACATTATGGAATGCAATAAAGTATTGAGTATTAACGCTCTTAACGCTCAAAAATTAGTCTCGAGATCCTGGGGCGGTAAATACGGTAGTAAAAAGAAGTAACACACAAAATGGTACAGTAAGCAACGATACGCAAACACAACAACGAAGCTGTGCGCCGATGCCAAAACTGCCAATAGCAAAACTGTCAAAAGTCAAAAAAATCTGTTTCAGTCGTGCGAACTCTACTATATACTGCATGATTCATTTATTTAATTACTAACTTTTACCAGCAGCTCCGCCCGCGTGGATGTCGGTTATCGCGTAAAAAAAGTAGCCTATGTCCTTCTCCATATTCCAGGCTATATCTCTGCCAAATTTCATGACGATCGGTTCACCGGTTTAGGCGTGAAAGCGGGACAGACCGAAAGACATACAGAGTTACTTTCGCATTAATAATATTAGTAGGGATTTTTTTTAAGTATTAATCGAGTCGTACTTATTAGATATTGCAATAACCATCGAGTACCTGGGATGTGCATTGGGTCTCGTTCCGTGCTGCGCTGCTCTGTATTGGTTGTAGTTGGTGAACTGCGTTGAGTGAGGTCGAGGCTGCGGCGTCTGGTTCTGCGATACATAACTATGGCCAGCCTGGAAATAATCACACACCAGAGATGAGAAAACAATTTACCAATTACACAACTGAGACAGATGAGCTGGGTTCCTAATAAATATACTTTCTTAAATTAATCATGTATGTACTTAGTTCATATTCTGCTATGTTTATTAGGAAAAAAAAACACATTATACCAACAAGCTCGTGGTGCAAACGTGGGCAGTGAGCCCCACTACCACCCATTAACTGACTAATCATCATCATCATTTCAGCCGAAAGACGTCCACTGTTGGACATAAGCCTCCTAAGGGAATTGCCATAATCGCCACGCTTGGCAGTCGGGTTGGCGAACTGACTAATACTCGTATTTTAAACACGACATGAGCATGTAGTTCTTTACGGTACGAGAGCAGGTCCAAATATAAAATTTTCAATGGTCGCTTTTTTAGATTATAGCAGCACATGCACCACCATCGCCATGCTTTATGAAGCTATTAAAAACACACCCATATGCCATACCCATAAGCAGATAGTTACATTGTCATTACCATGGTAGTCTTAGACATGTCCTGCTGAGGTGCCGGCGGTGCCGACGGCTGCGGTGTCGGCTGAACTCTCAGCGAAGATTGCGCCGAGGGCTGCGCGCCACCGGCTGTACTCGGCATGTATGCGGCCCCGGCGGCGCCTGAAGGGTGGTAACATTCCACCGGTCCTGTAAACACAATGTGCAACATATTATAAGCAGTCACAAGATATAACTTACTATCACTTTTGGAGGCGGCCTGCGCATTATTGTCCGCTTCGTCTTCTTGGGAACTCACTGTGTGGTGTTGACGCCCGTGGATAACTGTACTGCGCTAAGGAAATATTTTGATAGTACATAACGCAAGCTATGCCTAAATTTTAAGTTTATCTTAAGGCCCTTTGAACACACATTTTTCTTGCCGATTTATTCGCCGTGTTTGTGATGTTGGCACGGTCGTCAGTGTTAGATTGAACACTATGGAGGTTTGTTGACGACATAGCGGCACTACGGGACGGCGCCGTCGCCGTATACCATAGAACCGTATTTACACCATAGAAACCGTACCATGTACAAAGGGCCTTGATGTATTAACGTAGATTCTGGTCGAAATAAAATATGGTAGCATGTGGAAAGCCCAAGAGGCACTTCATTTGTTGCCAATTATTTTGAAAACATAATAAGTATAAAGCAAAACTAATGGTTAGCGATATAACAAGAGAACATAAAATACTATCGATACTTGAGATTAACTAACATAAGAAATAATTCGTCTTTAAAGAGCAAAAAAAAAAACGAATAACGGAAATATTTTCATAAATGCCCAATATAAATGATAGCATCGTTAGTGCACACTTACTAGTTTGAGCTAATAGTCGATAATGATGCGAAGGCAGCATGCAATTAGAGTTGGAATACCGAGAAGACGATTGTTCATGTTTCATGGAGTTAGCATTCGTATGCTGCGGTAAAAACTGCAGTGAAACATTATTCAGGGGTTGCAAATTGATTTGATTCGCATTGATGTGCTGTGCCACTGCCGATTGTGGTTGTGGCATATTCAATGATGTTTGTAAACTTTGCGCCAAATCAATCGCACTCTGTTGTGACTGATTTCCATGGTTGACACACGCATGTGACAAAGTATTTAAAGAACTATTTGTTCCTCTTAGCGCTACCATTTTAATTTCATGATATAAATCTTTTAGAAATTGAATAAGCCAAATGTTGAACCATTCCCAAAACAATGGATACACGATCATCGGCATTAATGCAGTATTATAATTTAATGTATCATTTCGTGATATAACGACACAAGATGTGTCAGTTTCACGTTTTTTGCATGTATGAGTGCCGTCTTATGTCGGTGTTGTTGTGATTAGTTAAAAGTTACTGCAGCTGTGATCACCATGACACCACTGCACCAATGGTCCTTACTTGATTATTAGAAAATATAGGCACAACTCATAATCGAATATTATTCAATGCAGTCCGTGTTCACAATGTAAATATTAATTTAATGCAGCATAGAGAAAATCGATAAGCAAACGGCGCGCTACATGCTACATCGCTCTACACTCGCACTCGAATATACGTCGACGCGACACTTTCACGTTAACTTCAATTATTTAAGAATGTTTGACCAAACAAAACTTTGATTTATTAAAACATTTCTATAAATATCACTCAATGTCTCCAAAACGTCTGATGAGGTATCACACCAAAGAACATTTCTTAGGTGTATCACGACATAGCGAAAGAAAGAGACAAGAGTATCTACCGCGGCTAAAAAAATTTGGGGCGTTCCAAGACGCCCCTAGTTACCCTCGTAATATGTTCAGTGTTAGCGACATGCCCAATCAAACAGCGTCCATTGCAGTTCATATTACTAAACGACGCGACGCGAGGGCTGTAAAGGAACTAAAGCAGTAATGAATGAGAAACTAAAAGGTTCTACGAAACTCGGAGAGTGTTTTTGTTAAGGGTTCGTGGGGTTCGTCAGGGTTGCTATTCCGAAATTTACTCGAACTAGTGGCGTGCGGTTAAGAATCGCCAAATGCTTGAAACGATTATTAAAAAGTATGATCACTGTGACCAGTTTCAAAAAAGTTCAAAGTGAAAATAAAATGTATTACGAACTACCAGTGATGAAGGGTTATTTTATGAGAAAGGAAAACCGGAGCGAATAAATGCCGAACTAGGCTAGGCGTGGCGCACGTCTAGGGTTCATTCCCGGGAATTCTCGAGCCGAGAATTCCCGGGCAATCGTTGAGCTTTGTTCCCGGGAAATTAAGTCGAGAACTCGAGAAATCATATTTGTTTATGTTTTTGTAACTATAAGTGCTTGCACGATATTTAATACCATTTGTATGCCACTATATCTGGAGGAATATTGGCTCCTAAAACACAGGCTTTTGGCCTAGTTTAGGAGGCATCAGTTCGCCCTTTAATGTGACTCTATTGTACAATAAAAAAAAAGCTACAAATGCTTTAGTTTTTCTAAGGGCACATTTTAACAGACAGACTAAAGAGATCTAATTGTTCTGTATGTATGTACGTACAGTCGCCAGCAGGTCAAGCTATCCCAAACTGTCAAATTTTCCCAATTGAACATAAACCATATTCCTTTGTAATAAAGTTGAAAAACTATCAAAGAAATTTGTCAGATTGGGGTAGCTTGATGTGCTGGCCTGTGTACATGTCCAGATGTTGTTTTATTGATCTTGCAGTTTTAAGTTGATTATTTTCCTAATGAACCTGCCAAAAATGGTGTTGTGTATAGTCAGCGTAGTATTAACGTTTTAATGTATTTTTTTTTATTTTGTTTGAGAAAAGCAATTTTTTGTTTAGTGACAGTTTAAAAAAAGTTTTATGATTATTAAGATACTTTTATTTGACAGGAAAAACACTTATTTTATTGATTTAAAAACATTTTTCAAAAAAATAACAACCGCCTTCCGAAATTAAAGTTATTTTTCACTTTGTAGTGTTATTTATTTATTTATATTACTTTATTATACACCACAAAAAATACATTACGTTAAAATACATTAAAATACATACAAAATATACAATGGGCGGCCTTATCGCTTTCCGCGATCTCTTCCAGGCAACCTTGGCATGGACAGCGATTGGTCTGGATCTAAAATGGGGATGTTGTTGGCGCAAATAATAAATATACAATTATACTAGTGTTTTTCCGGAAGTCGGTTGTTATTTTTTTGTCAGCCACTGATATTTATCGTAAAGGTAAACATTCAAACGTTAGTAAAATTCATAGCAACCTTTGTATTTTTTTTTCATATATGCCCAGATATGAAAAAATTACGGAATTTAGTGTTTTTTTTCTTGTTTCCTCACAAAGCCAATTTATAATTTGTCAAACAACAATCTAAAGCTATTAAGGTGCGGCCCTCACAAAGTCATCGGTCCACCTTGTGGGAGGCTTTCCAACTTTACGTCTTCCGGTACGCGGTCGCCGCTCCAGAGCCTTCCGGCCCCATCGGCCATCAGTTCTGCGAGCAATGTGCCCTGCCCACTGCCACTTAAGTTTGGCAATTCTTCGGGCTATGTCGGTTGCCTTGGTCCTCCTGCGGATCTCTTCATTCCTGAATCGATCACGCAGGGAAACTCCAAGCATAGCCCTCTCCATTGCCCTTTGGTGACTTTAAGCCTTCTTATGAGGCCCATTGTGAGCGACCACGTTTCGGTTACATATGACATCACTGGCAACACGTACTAGTCAAAGACTTTCGTCTTGAGACACTGCGGTATGTGGGACGAGAAGATATTGCGAACCTTCCTGAATGCTGCTCAGCCGAGTCGGATTCGACGATTGACCTCTTTCTCGAAGTTGGACCTACCTAACCGGACAGTTTGTTCTAGGTAAACGTACTCGTCCACAACTTCGAGTGCAGCGTCTTCGACCGTTAGAAGAGTGGGTGTTACATGGGCATTGGACTTAACCTTTGTCTTATCCATGTTCATTTTAAGACCCACTCTTTCGAAAGCTCTACTGAGGTCATCGAGCATTGTACTGAGGTCCTCCATGGTCTCAGCCATGACAACTATATCATCGGCAAACCGAAGGTGAGTGATATACTCGCCATTGATGTTGATGCCAGCCCCTTTCCAGTCCAGAACCTTGAAGACGTCCTCCAGTGCAGCGGTGAAGAGTTTCGGAGAGATAACGTCTCCCTGTCTAACACGTCGCTGCAGAAGGATAGGTTTCGAGGTCTGGCCCTGGAGTCGGACTGACATAGTAGCGTTTTCGTACAGACACTTCAACACCTCGATGTACCGATAGTTTATCTGGCACCGATGGAGGGACTGCAGTACATCCACGTTTCGATCGAATCGAAGGCTTTTTCGTAGTCTACAAACGCTAAATAGAGAGGCAGGTTATACTCTTCGGTCTGCTGTATAACCTGCTGCAGCGTATTTATGTGGGCTACGGTGCTAAAGCCTTTACGGAACCAGGCTTGTTCGGGAGGCTGGAAGTCGTCAAACCTGCGCGCTAGACGGTTCGTGATGACTCTGGAAAACAGCTTGTAGACATGGCTCAGAAGTGAGATGGGCCTATAATTCTTAAGAAGGGCATTGTCACCCTTCTTAAAGAAAAGTACCACCATACCTCTGTTCCATGCCTGGGGAGTTTTGCCCTCGAGTATGACGGAATCAAACAGCTTCTGGACGGCCTTAAGCACGGGTTTCCCGCTGGCCTTTAGAAGTTCGGCCGTGATTCCGTCATCACCTGGCGCCTTGTTGTTTTTTAGCTGCAGAGCCATCCTAGTCTCGTAAAAGCTGACCTCCGGGATGTCTTCGGTGTAGTGTCGGGTTAATCTGGCTCATGGGTGGTTTGCCAGATTCGTAACGGGGTTGCTCGTTGACGTGTAAAACTGTCCATAGAACCTCTCAATCTCTCTCAAAACAACAAAGTTGGAAATTCACACGGACGTAATTAAAAACGCGGCGGGATTTTTCGAGCACTTGATCGTCAACGCACTGTTTATTAGGGCCGGGTGTTGAAAATCAGACAATGTGTCTTTTCAACGGATTGAGTCACTCGCGGTACACTCTGGTGGATTCTCAATGCTACCGAGCATTGAGAATCCACCAGTGTAGCGCGAGTAGCCAACACTGACAATTGAAAATCCAGTGTGCGAAAAAATCCTGCCGCGATTTTATTACGAGGTGCGTTCAATAACTACCTAGCCTCATCGCCAGAGGGCGCTGTAGTTTCAAAAGAGTTTTACCACAGTGTAGCACATTCTTTTTTAATTTAAAAAATCCATGTTCTCGTATTGGCAGATCGCCGATTGAAGGTTCGGGAGCTAGCTGAGACTGTAGGCATTTCAGAAGGAACAGTGCATCATATTCTTCACGAGGAACTCGGCATGAGAAAGCTGTCGGCGCGATGGGTGCCGCGTTTACTCACACCAGAAAACAAGCGCAACCGTGAGACCACATCGGAGACGTGTTTGGCGCTGTTTAAGCGGAATCCAGCGGAGTTTTTGCGTCGTTTTGTGATTGTCGATGAAACCTGGATCCACTGGTACACACCAGAGACCAAGGAGCAATCAAAACAATGGATCCAGACCGGGGAACGTGCTCCAAAGAAGGCGAAAACTGTAAAATCGGCCGGAAAAGTTATGGCCACCGTTTTCTGGGATTCACAAGGTGTGATCTACATCGATTACCTCGAGAAGGGTAAAACAATTACAGGGCTTTACTATGCCGATTTATTGGGCCGATTCGACGCCGAATTAAAGAAAAAACGACCCCATCTGGCGAAGAAAAAAGTGCTGTTTCACCACGACAACGCACCGGTTCACACGTCTGCCGTTGCCATGGCCAAATTGGTCGAATTACGCTACGAATTGCTGCCCCATCCACCGTATTCTCCAGATTTGGCCCGTTGTGACTTCTTTCTATTTCCTAATCTGAAAAAATCACTCGCCGGGAATAGATATGGATCGAATGAGGAGGTCATCGCCGCCACGGAGGCCTATTTTGCAGAGTTTGACAAAAACTATTTTTCGGACGGGTTAAAAAAGTTGGAGCATCGCTGGGCTAAGTGTATCGAACTAAAAGGAGACTATGTTGAAAAATAAATTGCCACTTTTCCAAAATTTTCGTTTACTTTTTGTAGGCTAGGTATTTATTGAATGACCCTCGTACGTCCGCAATCCGCATGAATGTCCACTTATAGTGTATTAAATACATATACTGTAATTATAATATTTGGAATGATTAAAGACAACTGACTGTGCTATTTTCAGTGACGATAAAGTGGTTGCGTTCGCAATAGTGACCGACCGAAGCTTCATTGTCAGCCATATCTTAGTATCTTTCAATTTGGCCATATTTCAGTTTTCGGCCACATAAACCAGCCGAAACTTCGGCCAAACCTAAAATCAGAAGTTGAATTATCGCGCGTCATCCGGGTGAATCGATTGCCCTCGTGGTTTCGCTCAGCTGATATAAACGGACGCAATTTTGTTTTGGTTGTAAAGCGAGTGTGATTTCTTCACACGCATACACGTATAATAATTCAAATCGTTTTCAACAGAAAATAAAGACTAATGCTAAAAATTATATTTTCGTTTTCTGTTGAAAATCCATTTTCAGTCGGACACTAGTTCCCAACTTCAAAAGGGAAGCCGGCAGGAATCGGCACCTTCGCCTGGTAAATACCACTTTTTCAACAGTATTATATATAACTTCCGCCTGTACTATACATATATGGCATGCCGTCAGAGATGAAAATTATTGTTAAGAGGCCGTTTACGAATTATTTCCAATATTATACGTCTTTAACTTATTTCATAAGGTATATGCCGCGTGAGGTACAATTTTTACAGGATAAGTATAAAATAGTACGAAATGGGTACTAAATATTCGTGGTAGAATCTTTCAATTACAAGAGTTGGTCCCGCCGTTATGACGTTTATGATTTTAATTTACTGTTAATTAGAAAAATCACATCATCACATAACATTTTCAACAGAAAAAGCGGTTTGTAGCTAAAATTGCTCGCTTTCGATATGCATGAAACGAAAATATTTGCGATGATCATGGCCATTTTTAACTTTAATTCTCTAGGTAATATGACAGTTTCGGACATTATATCACATGACATTTTTTGTTTGTCTATATGCCTCTTATCTATACTAATAATAAAGAGGAAAGATTTGATTGTTTGTTTGTTTGCATCGAATAGGCTCCGAAACTACTGCACCGATTTGAAAAATTCTTTCACTGTTGGGAAGCTACACTATCCCTGGGTGATATAGGCTATATTTTATCCTGGTATTCCCACGGGAATTACACGGGTGAAAACGCGGGGCGCTGCTAGTCATATATAGGTAATATTGTGCGACGCCATTTCTAAAAATAATCAAAATACCGAACAGGGACGAAGCCAATCTCCATACAAAAAAGTGCGATCCCTTTTATGTTGTTTTTCACTTAGTAGGTTTTTGTTAGTAGTGTTTTTTCTTTAATGAAGCCACTTTGCATGTAATGCACCACATGAAAGACCATTACAATCAATATCAAACGAATAAGCTACTTTTTTAGTTTTAATAATGGATTTTGATTTATCGACCTCAAACTGGCTACTGTTTTGAGAATTTTGCTGTAAGAGGTTTAGAATATCACATTTTTGCGAATAATTTTAGTGTGCATGGTTTAAAAAAATTACAATGTATTGTTGTGAAAGTCATCTTACATCTATATATATAAAAGGAGAAACTGACTGACTGATCAATCAACGCACAGCCGAAACTACTAGGACTAGGAAAGTGAAATTTTGCACACGGCTTCCTTTTATAATTTAGTGGAGCACTAAGAAGGGGTTTTTGGAAACTCGACCTTTAAGGGGGTGAAAAGGGGGGATTTTGTTTGTATGAAAAATCTTATTCCTTGAGTTAATAAACTTGAAACTTAGCACAAATACTTATCTAAGTAAATTATAAAGTTGGTCATTTATTATTTTTCTAAACTACCCCCTAACGGGGGATTGGGGGGTGTCAAAGTTTGTATTTAAGAATTTTAACGCGCAGTCTGATTAACTCAAAACTCAGTATTTATACGTAAAACCAACAATAAAGAATAACGTGTATCAGGGTTTTTCCAAAATCTATCCCTAAAGGGGTAAAAAGGGTAGTCCGTAATATTATAAATTTGAAAGTTTGTGAAGATGTTTGTTACTCAATCACGCAAAAACTACAGAACGGATTTGGATAAAATTTGGCATACAGATAGATTTTAGCCTAGATTAACACATAGGATACTTTTTATCCCGGTGGTGTGTTCCCGCTGGATAATTTCCGACTGCCACGCGTGCGAAGCTGCGAGCAGAAGCTAGTCATTCATACAATATATGAATGACTTTTTACCACTTTCATAGTAAAAAATATTAAATTTAGTCAAATGTTGGAGAAAATGGGCAATGAATTAGTTTTAATGTCGGCTACTCAGAACTCTCGTTCCAAAAAAATTAAACAGAAATAAACTTCAGTTCAAAATCAAACAAATTCCCTAAAAAAATGCAAGAAATTTAAAGACTTGCAGTACGATGCAAGGTTGTTTTGCATCTTTCAAAACAACCTAAATCTCGAATTATAACTTTCTACAAAAATAAAAAACGAGCTGAATCATTAAATCATTAGATAATAATGCTTTCATGATGTGCATTAAAACTTATCAATGCAGGATTTTAACTATAAAAGTACGTCTTAAAAAACAAGTAAATCAGCGAAATCGACAAAATTTCGTACCTCTTATCTAGAGTAACACAAATATTGAATTAGAATGATAAAATCGGATCTCTAACATGTCGTCAGACATGCAAGTGGTCAAATACGCATTGCACCAGAAAACGCATGTTGACAAAAACGCTTTTCGTCAGATTCCGACCACGTCAAAGACGCAGCTCGACAAACACGCAACTTGACACA
Source organism: Polymixis flavicincta (assembly GCA_949987655.1). Lineage (NCBI taxonomy): Eukaryota > Metazoa > Arthropoda > Insecta > Lepidoptera > Noctuidae > Polymixis > Polymixis flavicincta. The sequence continues at coordinate 24,502,797 of OX465171.1, read as the reverse complement.
TACACGTTTCGACAGATACGCAACTCGACAGTCAATTAATAATTACAATTTATACGCTTGTAGTCATATACGTACGAAATTAGTAAGACAAAGTAATCTATTTCGTATTTTATCATTAAAAACGTAATATGATTAAGGTAACAATACCTCTAGGCAGTGGCGTGCACAGAGTTTTCGGACAGGGTAGGCAGACATTAATAAAAAAGGCAACAAAAAATAAAACAGATTAACCGATTGCTGTACCTACCTAGGTACACAGCATGCAACCTGTGAGGCAATTCAATTAATCAAATTGTTTTGTATTGAATTTACGATTAACTTTACCTATAGTTTGTATTTATTGCAAATCCGTGTACAACTACTTTTCACGATCACTTGTTTTTTTTCACCAATTTTTTATACCCTTTTTATACACACACCAGCTGAACAATTTTCAGTGAATATTATCTATTTTTCACACTATTTATCAACATTAAAATCTTAAATACATGCTATCATTGCTCACAACCAAAACAAATAAATCAAAACAAACAATGGCGTCGGAATTAATCGGAATATGAAAATAATACGACAAAGAAGTAACAGTTGTTTATGTAGCGACAACTGAATGAAACAATACTACTTTTTAAAATAGTCGCATAACCAACTTTCTTCGGAAAACTTCGGTGAGTTTCGTAATTCGTATCGTTGTAAAAAATCGTAAAAAGCCAGTGACTACCCTCTACGGTTGTGTGCGTTATTTGTTACATTGTGTGCCACGTATGTATAGGAACGCAAACACAATAAATCTGCATGACCACGAGAGCACACATATAGACATTAATCCGCGAATAGTTCATATCTCTACCGAGGCTCTCAGCGGCGGCACTAGTACATCGCAATGCGAAGCTGCGTCAAGTTCGAACGAATGGGTTATATGATACTAATTATACGACCGACGCTCGACAGGCGGCGCTGATTTATGAATAAAGATTTTTTGTTTATTGATAAAATAATATTAGTTTTACATATTTATCTGATTTAGGTATGGTAGGCAGTGTCTTCTGTATTTATGGACTGCACGCCACTGCCTCTAGGTTCTTCTATAATAAAACTATTAAAAATTAATCACTAACTAACCATTCGATTCTCATCCTGAAGGTAAATATGGGCATTTAAATTATATTTTGATGTTACTAGTGATATGAATGCTAATACAATTATTAATTAATATTGCCATACTTATTTCAATTAATAGGGCTGATTTTTCAATAGTCAGATGTCTTTTATCTGAAGAAAAAATCTTACAGTATGACATATTTCTGTACAAACGCTGTCAAACTGCAATATTTATTCCTCAAATAAAAGTTATGGGACTGTTGAAATATCAGCCCTAAACCAAACAAATTACGACTACATTTCAAAATCAAAATATTTTTATTTCATATAAACCGACATGGGCACTTATGAAACGTCAGAAGCTAGGTGCACGGTTCCAAATTGTCGCTTCCTATGGAGAAGAGCCGGCAAGAAACTCCACGCGGTTACTCTTAAAAATCATTGGCTTTAACAATGTTTTCAAAGTACAGCGATAATAGATATGGGAGGACAGTGCAGGCCTGTCAATAAGTACCAGGTACTTAGAGGAATGAAAATCTTCAAATCTACAGTCTGTAAGGCCTATAACGTTCTCTCATTCGCATTATGTAAAATAATCAACATAAATACAATGAACCTATTTAAACAAAGTGACATGATTTCCATGACAATCACTAAAAATAGTCGATATTAAAATTGATGTATACTGTCAAAAATTACGAGAATATGTCAGCATTGTAAAAATTTAAAGAATAAAAAAGAACATTGTATATGAGAACAGTTAATAGACTTTCACATAGTTATGCTGTTAATGAGGTACCAGGGAAGCCACATGTGCAGAAGGAATTAATCCCTGTCTTCAACGTAGTCTTTTATTTTATAATATGCTTTTTTGATAAGGACACGTTTGATGTGAGTTTTAAACTTTCCATTGCTAAGAACCGACTTTGGCAACTTTAAGAAGCGGATACTGTTTATTAGAAATGACTTGCTAGTTGTTTTAGTTGATCTAAATTTTGGAATTACAATTTCATCTTTAGTACTTGTATTCAGATTTTGGAAATCGCATCTTTTTTTGAAAAGGCCTAAGTTTTTGCGAATATACAAGATATTTTCTAGGATATAAAGAGAAGGCAGAGTTAGTATAACAATTTCGCTGAATTTGTTTCTAAGAGACTCGCGAGGCCCCATTTTATAGACTGCGCGGATTGCCCTCTTTTGTAAACTGAATCTACGTCAGCTGCCGATTCCCACAACAGCGTGTATATGCCGCAGGCAATTTGTATAATTCCGCGTTTTACAAACGGCGTCGTCCGTTTATAAACGCTCGCCGTTTTAAAATATGCCGAAGGCAAAATGTAAATTGCCTTGTCACTTTATAATGAGCCAAAACATTTGATAAACAATTAAATCGCCGTTTACAAAATGCCGCAGCAAATTGAAGTGAGGTTATTCGGCACGTAAAAAACGCTAAGGTGTCCATGGAATCTGGTGCTCGGAGGACTCCTGCGAAATATGATTGGTATAAAAAGTATGATGTGATGACTATTGGCGGTGTGGACTCTCTTATTCTGAAAAAAGACAGCCCTGAGAGTCCAACGGTCCGTGTAATACCTTTAGAAGAATATTATGATATATTGTTAGATATTAATTTTAATATTTACTAAATGCCTTTGTTAAAACTAGTTTGACGGGACTCTTCGGCGACAGGGCTTATCAGGTACGTAATAGGTTAGGTCAGAATTGTGACCACCCGCGCGCGAGCCGAGCGAGCAGTGCCGCGACAGCGGCCGGCGAGCGCTACTTCCAAGTTAGTGGCTGTTACTCAGTAAACTAATGAATCGAACTAGTGGGAACAAACCATCAGTTTAAATTCGTTTAGTGTTGTTTTTGTTACTTAATTACATTAGAATAGGTACCTGATTTCTGAAATAAATTCTGACACCCTACTATAACAATCAATGTCGAAATTAACAATCGAACGAGTCGCCAATTTCCCTTTGGCATATTTTAAAAGAGCGAGCGTTTTTAAACGGACGACGCCGTTTGTAAAACGCGGAATTATACAAATTGCCTGCGACATGTATATTATATTCAAATTATCACTTATTCCTAGCGTAGTTGATACCTAAAACGTATTTTTAAAAAAAGATGACGGAAGGCACATAGTTAATTTCCTATGCTAAAGTTAAGATCATATAAAGAATTGAAATTTTTACTTAATTGTTTTATCATTATTATCATCTATTTACTAAATCTAAAACTAAATCTTATTCTGTTTTAATTAATATGCTGAATGCATTGATAACTGATATTGTTTGTTAAAAAATACTGATCATTATTTAATCTCTTATAAGGGCTAATTTTTCAATGGTCAGATATTATTTATCTAAAGAATAAATCTGACAGTTTGGCATTTTTTCTACACAAAAGCTGTTAAACTGACATATTTATTCCTCACATGAAAGTTATCTGACTATTGAAAAATCAGCCCTAATTCTTTTGTTTAGATCAATCTGGCTGGATGGTTTGAAACATCTGAAGAAATGCGTATCTGTCGTGTTGCGTGTCTGCCGAACTGCATGTCTGTCAAGTTCCGTTTCTATCAAGTTGCGAGTTTATACTGAGAGATGACGAATTGCGTATGTGACCACTTGCATTTCTGACGACATGCTAAGAGATGCATAAATCTTTGAAAATGCAATAAAGGCAATATTAATTTCCTTTACAAAACTTATTCAAACCGTGAGTAAATTATGTATTAAGTACAACTTATCCGAATAATTTTGTATCTTAGTTGTGTGTGGTTTTCAACCGATGTCTATTTATGGTTTAAGTGTACCTAAAATATTTTTACATTGTATGTTGTGTTTTTAATAAAAATAATTAAAATAAGACTCAGCCTTTTTTTTTTTTGTTGACCGGGCTTTTTACGGAGTAGTCCGACTTTATCATTTTTTTTTTTTTTTAAGAGTATAAATAACCTCGTAAGGTTCTCATTTGAAATTGAAAAATAAAATCTCGCGTTATTCTTCTACACACGACAAAAATAAAAAAGGAGCTAATTCATTGTATAATAATTGATGCGATATTTTCAGGTTATACATTAAAACTTATGGAAATGCAGCATTTCAACTGTTAAACGACGTCTTTAATATCAAGTAACTAAGCGAAATCGAAAATAAATCGTATACGGCCTCTTAAGCGGGTCCAGAAGTGTGTTATGCAACGCGATTTTTTTATGTGGACGCGTTACGAGCATTGCCTACATGTAACATCCATCCACGGGCTGTTGCTTTTTAGCGTGAATGCAAAGGCTCTCGCAGCCGAATACATACAGCACCCTTATTGCGTAACACACTATCAATCCGAATCTGAAACATTTTGAAGAATATTGTTAATTCATTGCGACGTGTTCGCCATTTCTACTGTTAGTGTGTTGTGCAATTACCCCCAGAATTCGCGTTGAGTTTGTAACTTTGTATAGCGTCCACATTTTTCACATTACATTACACGCGTCTGTACACGACTTAAGCTTTGTCTAGAATTCCAGACGTATAATACTCGTGGTGCCGTCCACACGCATTATTCGCATTACAATACACGATACATTACATTATGAACGTCTGGTTCCGGCTTAATCCCTTTGAGTGGCAGTTTTAACTAATAATGACAAACTTAATTATTTATTTCGGAATGTATTTGTACAAAGTTTGAAGTTTATTAATATTAAGTCAAGGAATAAGAAATAAAGCTCCACAAAAGCAAAGAGCGACCTTCCCCAAAATTAAAATGGCATAGAAGAATAGTGTGATAGATATATGAAGAAATGGCAGAAAGTTGAATATCCGAATGTTACTTTGATATGAAATTTCAGAAAACCAATTCTGTTTTTCCTGGTCGTGGAACAATGGGTGTCATCTTCGCTGTTTGCCAGCTATGCAAGAAATACAGAGATAAAAACTGTGAGAGATAAAAACTTGCACATGGTATTAGTTGACCTCAAAAAGGCATATAAACAAGTGCCTCGTGAAGTTTTAAGAATAAATGAGTGTCTGGGCGTTGATTCGTTGAATCTAGAGTAGAGTAGATCCAGAACCAAGTTCAGTCTACAGTGGGTAGTACTGGCAGCTGCATAGTGGCTGTCGGCTTACAGCAAGGGTCACCAATGAGCCCATACCTCTTCCTGGTGGATATCGTCCACCTCAATCGTTCTAAGTCCAGCAGCCTAATTGTTTAACACACTATTAATCACAATCTGACTAATATTGAAGGATATTACTAAACCATTGCTGCATATGTTAAAAAAATTGTCTGCGTGACAATGTAAATAATACAATGAATGTTATTGAACTGTCAAAATGGAAGCCATTCCTAGTGTTAGTGGGTAAATTTATAAAAGGCTTGTGTAAAATTTCACCAATTTAAACAAAAATTTCATTTTAGCTAAAATTTAACATTCAATCTTAAGCATAGCATAATCATTATATGCTTATTATGAGTATTATGCAACATCCCAGCAGTGGGAAGGTTATAGGCAGATTATGCTATGATAACTTTTAAATATAATCTTTACTTACTACTAATAACAAAAATGCATTTCTGATAATGAAAAACAAGTACTTAGCCTGCAAAGATTAATATTTAAGGTACACTAAAACCATAGATAGACCTGGGGTTGAAAACCACAAACAACTAAGGTACAAAAATATTTGACTTGTACCTAAAGCATAATTTACTCACAGTTTGAATTATTATGTTGTTTAAAGGAAATATAACCTTCTTTGTATTTTCAAAGATGTTATCATTCTAATTCAATATTGATATTATTCTTATAAAAGCCGTTTTCTCTTCACACATTTGCGTAAACTGATAATTGTATGTATAAGGTTAGACAAACTACAACAAAATAAAACAAAAGTGGAAAAAAAAAACTTTCAAACATAACTAAACTTAGTAGTATATTGTTGATGATAACAATTAAAATTATCTATTGTGATGAGGAATGTTTATAATACTAGAAAACATTATTTTAAGGCATCCAGTAAGTATTCAATTTAATCAATCTTATTTGGAATAACCTAAGCCACTTATACTACCCCAATATGTTTGCAAGTACATAATATAATTAAAAGTGTGTCGAGATGTGTTACAAATTGATTCTACGCACAGTATGGGAAATATTGGTGTAATAATAACCATTTAGCTACTTTCCCATTTAACAGCCCTATTTTCTTAAAATTCATAAATTTAATTACAATGTAGAGTAAATGACTACACTAAACAAAAAGTCAAAAACACATTAAGACCTCCCATTTCGCACAAAGATGTAAATAAAAGGGCATTCGCTTTGTTCTACAGATTAACTAAAGATAACTGATAAGGTTAGGTAGTTTATGATGAATTGGTTGTTTCAAACTTTTGAATGTCCACACGTTTTGCAAGTATATTTTGCATGAAAAATACAGTAGATAGGTCCTGGTATGAAAATAATGAATGATTTAGTGCATACAAAACCACAATAAAGTAGGTAATAATTTAATACTGCAAAAGAATTTAAAATATTCATGCAAAATTGTCACAAACAATGGTTACTACAAGTCATGTTGCAGCAAAACATATATAGCCTGCCAGAATGCAATGTAAACTACTTGTAAGTTGGTCCATACCCAGGTTGGAACTAAAACCACCCATAGTACTAGGTTTTTAACTTACTTACATGAGTGGCAATAATAACAACATTAGTATTTATTCGCAATTGCGGTTCTACCGACTGCTGAAGTGGCATATATTACGTAAATAAAATGATACAAACTTTATTAAACACATATATGAAAAAGGATACGGTCCGGGCCCTCGCTGATTCGGCGCCAACGGCACCTGATTCCCGTTGCTACTCATATTCTTGGCAGCATAGGTATCAGGACACGTACACCACTCAAGGTGGCACGTAAAATCGCCCTAACCGATTGTAGGACACATCCGGCACATAGGTAGATATACCGACGTCAGTTGACAAGTCACACGATTTAATTTTTACCCTTAGAAAGCAAAGTTTCTAGCAAAAACATTGTACACCACTTGTGAAGTCACAATATATATTTCCTGGGTAATGCTATATTGGCATCACTAGGATAGAGCCCCAGTCACTAAACAAACGACAGTACAAAATGGCGGATGTTAACCAATAAACAAACGTGACTGTCACTGATAGTCAAAAATTATTGCTAATCACTTAATTTTAGCGTTGCTGCCGAAGTATTTTTCGTTTAAATAAAGATAAAAAATGTAAAAATATTTATTTTCAATATGAATATTATCACGTATTTTTGAAATCTTAAAACTGTCATTCGATCGTTCACGTCTACTCACGTCACGCATGCAATGCTCCGCTAGCATGTCATTTTTTTTCTATCGAGTGATAGTAGGCATCAGCATGACATAGTGCTGGGAAAAATGTACGAAATGAAAAAAAATAAAATTAGTAGAGTAGTCACAAGTCAGCAGTATCAGGTTATGTGTTAATCGAAATTTGATTCGCAAACATTTAAATATTTATAGAATTGTAAAACTTAAAATCGTCAATAGAATTCTCTACATTCATATTATCCTACTGAAACAACTCTCTAGACTCACTGACTACTAGAACGTTATGTGACAACAGTTGCAACTCTGTTCTCTACACATTTGTATAAAATGTAGACCATAGAGTTGTTGTAAGTTGTTACCTACTAGTGGCCAGTGTCAGAGTGTATGTTGACTACCAGCCGGACACTGACTGTTTTTTGAAATGTGTTGCAATAAACGTAAGAATGGGACAATATTCATTTAAGCCCTAATGAAGACCAGTCAATTACATACTTTTAAGTATCGTACAGACGCCAGCAGGTCAAGCTATCCCAAACTGTCAAATTTTTCCAATAGAACATGAACCTTATTCCTTTGTGATAAAGTTGAAAATCTATCAAAGAAATTTGACAGATTGGGGTAGCTTGATGTGCTGGCCTCTGTACAATAATGTAAACTTGATTATTGACAATTATCTTGAGTTAATCAAAGGATCGGTGAAGGAAAACATCGTGAGGCAACCGGCGTGTCCTAAAACCAAAAATTCGAAGACATGTGACATCTACCAACCCGCACTGGGCCCGCATGGTAAATTACGGCCCACTCCCTCTCATGGAGAGGAGGCCTGTGTCCCAGCAGTGGGAACGTTTTTAAGCTGAGTATGTATGTATGTATATAATCAAAGCTGCAGTTTAAAAATTGAATTGATGATAACGTGAAAGATACGCCGTATTATCGTGTCGGAAACTATAGCTTTAAATTCTAACGTTGTGCCATGTGCATTTTATAATTTGTTTTTTGGCACAAAAACGTTCTTGAAATCGATTATATCGATTAGACGATTGGCTTCCTACCGGACGTGCCGACTTACGAAACGTGTTAGTTATAAAATTGTAAGGCTAAGTTTAGACTACAACAGGTATGTACGACACAAATGTCAAACATAGATTTCTTCCATAACTTTTGTTCACACCAGTAAGAGCTTGTGTCCGTGTTATTCACAAATAAAATAATTTTAAGAAACAGCTAGTGCTCAGTCACCATGAATACACGTCGTACAGCAACTATTACAGAATATAATATTGTAATTTACAATACAAAGTACGTGGACGTAAAAGAAGTATTTGGGTTTATCCATGGTTTATCAGTAGATTCAACGACAAGAACTAGGAGTTTACCATAGATTGCATAATGAATTGTGCGCAGAAACTACTAAATTTTACGAAGACTTCTGTCGAATGTAATATGAGGATTCCAAATATTTATTAGACATGGGATGTATATACGCCTACAAATAAAAAAAGTTACCTACCTACGCGAATAAGTTTGTTGATCACTCCAGATGAAGCCAAAGCTTTGGTAATCTTTTTATGAACAATACACACGGCTCTGTCGAAAAATTACCGCCTCTCAAAATGTCTAACGGACGCAAAATGTCAATTTCTCAGATGTCTCTTTCGCAAAATTATCACTTCGCAAAATATGTACAGACGCCAGCAGGTCAACCCACCCCAAACTGTCAAATTTTCCCAATTGAACATGAACCTTATGCTTACGGCATAAAGTTGAAAAATCTATCAAATACATTTGATAGATTGGAGTAGCTTGACGTGCTGGCGTCTGTACATACCGGATGCGAAATGGCCATTTCTCAGAATTAGTGTTTCGCAAAATGACCACTTCGCAAGATATCTCTTTTTCTAATGCACATTCAATCCTTCACATCAGTACAAAATCGGACAACACTGATCCGTGCACACAGGGTTATTATAATAATGTTCACACACGTAACTCACGATTCATCTTAGTCTATTTCGTTTTGAAACAGATTGTTAAACCATTGCTTCATAGGTTCGAAAAATGTGTCTGTTCAACAAAGTAAATAACGCAATGAATACTGTTGAACTTTCAAATTGAAGCCGATTATGATTAATCGTGAGTCTAGTCTTAAACCAGCTTTACTAGACTCGTATCCAAGTAAAGCTGGGTTTAAGAAAATATGACTACGTTTGCATCCCGACCCAACCCGCACTAGGCACGCGTGGTGGATTACAGCCAACTTCCTCTCACAGTGAGGAGGCCTGTGTCCCAGTAGTGGGAACACTATAGGCTGATTATTATGCCTAGTGTAAACATAATGTATAGTTACTTAGAAGAAAGCTAGAGTTTGTTTGTACGCAGTGGTTTGAGGAACTATCAACCTCTTATTAAAATCTTTTTGCCATGGGCATAGCTAGGAATTTTGTCTGGGGGGGGGGGGGGGCATCCGTCTTGATGGTGATGGAGATCATAGATGACGCCTAGTAATTATAATAATCCCACAAAAAATATTTCATGTAAAGTAGGCTGCCAAGACTTAAAAATAGGTAACGCTTGCACTGTTAAAAGTTGTCTATCTATCTTCTTCTCTAAATATCTTTAATTATAAAAATCTCATGTCACGATGTATGTTCGCGATAAACTCCGAAACTACAAAACGGATTTTGATAAAATTTTGTAACCATATATAATATGGTCCAACTAAGATAGAATAGTTTTTATCTTAATTATTGATCTCAATATTTATTATTGCAAATTATATGTAAATAGGACATTAGTTCTATAAATTCCTATAGATGGCAGTTTAGCATCTAAGTTGCACAGGTATCCGGCAGATGGCGTCGTATTTATATTATTTTACGACATTTGTGTGTATTTACCGGTTAGTTCTAAAAATTCCTAATAGGTAGGTAGGGTAGTGTAGGGTAGGGTAGAGTAGGGTAGCGTAGGTAGGGTAGGTAGTATTCTTTATTGTTGGTTTTAGGTATAAATACTGAGTTTTGAGTTAATCACACTGCGCGTTAAAATTCTTCCATACAAAGTTTGACACCCCCCAATCCCACGTTAGGGGGTAGTTTAGAAAAAAAAAATGACCAACTTTAAAGGGTAGTTAATTTTACAAGGGATGGTTTTACTGCGTGTCTTGACTAACTCGAAACTTGGTTTAAATAACCAATAAGTCAATTATTATAAATAAAAAAAAACAAGACTTTAAATTTTTGTTACCCCTTTGAGGGTTATTTAGTTTGTATGAAAGATCTTATTCGTTCGGTTTAGAAAACGTGGCATAAACTTATCTAGGCGAATATTAAAGATGGAATCATACAGAGGCCAGCACATCAAGCTACCCCAATCTGTGAAATTTCTTTGATAGTTTTCAACTTTATTGCAAAGGAATAAGGTTTATGTTCAATTGGGAAAATTTGACAGTTTGGGATAGCTTGACCTGCTGGCGACTGTACATTTTTCTTTTTTGACTTGAATGTGTATATAGTTTTTATTTGCATTGTTATGACTGTGCATGACAGCCGATCTCAAACTTAAAGTCAAACTTTTTGGAAGTCTACATAGTCCATGCATAATATTTGTATAATTTAACTACGTGATCGATAGATGGCGATGTGATATGACGTAATTTTTCTGAATCGCGGTATTGTCATTTTCTTGCATGACCCTAGCTCAATGTTAAGAATTTTTTGTCGTTAGTTAGGCATAGGTGTGAATATTTTGAGTTATTATAAAATATTTACTGTTGTTATTTTCTGGACTCACCATTGAACTTGGACACCCATTTAGGTCTCACTTCTTTCTTTTGTCGTTGAAATCAACAACCAAGGCATATACCATAATATTGAACTTGCTTGTCTCTCATTTCACATTTATGTTTTTGATGGGCTTTAGAGAATTTTTATCATTACAATTTCTACTTAATATTATAAATTCGAAAGAAACTCTGTCTGTCTTTCTGTCTGTCTGTAGGTACAAAAATAAAAAAGGAGCTAATTAATTTGTTATCAATTAAAACGATCTTTCGTGTTGTTCATTAAAACTGATGATCCATCACAGTAATGTAGTATTTTAACTGTAAAAGTAAGTACCTACGTCTAAGAATCAAGTAAATGCGAAATCGATTTAATTTCGTGTACCGCCTCTTAAATATATAAAACTAGAGCGCGCACAGCATCGTACACGCGACTGAAGTGAACATTTGATTAAATAAAGTGTTCCAGAGAGGTAGATATTACTGCTGGTATTGAAGCTGGGTCATGTCTACACTGGAATCGCAGGATAACCACTAGCTCTACAAGGTTTTTTTTTTTGTATAACTGGCGAATAATTTCTGCGCTAGGCGTCTACAATGATATGCTGAATTCATGGTTACAGTTTGCGCACTGGATAAAAACTTGTCCTGTAGATGTAAGACGTGTTGCTATATGTTCCTGGTGTAATGGATGATATCATAATATTTAGTGAGCCTTATGAAAAACTTGTGCTTGTAAATGTTTTTCAAAGAAGATAGTCGCTGTCAGGGTTAAGCCGTTTGCTCAGTGGGCATTGGGTACTTTCAGGAGATAGTAATACCTACACCGTGGCCCAAAACTAAGTTGAGAGAATTAAAATTTGTAAATTGTAATATTTCGCATTTTTTTTTTTTTTTTTTTTTTTTTGTTATTTCTTGTGTAACAATCTGTTCATTCTACGGCGTCATTGAAAAAAAAAACAATTGTTTCCTAAAAAGTGTTAAAATATATATACTTGGCTACATATTATGTCAGTGCAACGTTGAGTCGTTATATTACTGAAATTGTACTGACATGAGCGTGGAAAAAGGCAGTGTGCGATAGTAAACATTCTTGGTGTTAATCGTCAGTTTCTACAGCAATCAAACGTTACAACGAGCTCGGCAACATCGGGGACTGGCGTAGAAGAGGACGCATGAGAACCGGGGCCTAAGTCTACTAATTTATAAACGTTACCATTAAACTTACCATTGAGAGACCATTGTGACGTTTAGGTATAAATTAGTAGACTTAGGCCCCTGTTTGAACTTCTAGTAACCAACCGACGCATTAATCAAACAAATATTAGTCCGTAATCCGCCACGCGAGTAAAGTAGGTATCGCGAGAAAATGTCGAAAAATCATTTACGTTTTTTTTTTTTGTTGGGTGGCGTATTATCAAATAACTTCTCCCGCTCTGGGTGGAGCAGGAGGGCGTGTCAGACTTTTACTAACTAAACCCCACCCGTGTTCCCTCAGTTGCCTGTGTGCTAGAGGCGGCGGTATCTCTTTCGAACAACCCGCACCCCTGGCAGACATCGGCCCTTGCGGACCCCGCCAGTAGGTGCTGTCATCTCTGAGGCGCGCATGAAACACAACGCGCCGTCGACCCGGGTTTGGTCCTTACCGGACAGTGAGCTACCCATTACTCACCATCCGCAAGCCCGCGCCTACGGCGGCCGGGAATCAGCCTGGGATTCCCGACGCCCAGGGCGTCTCCTGCGGCGACTAAGGCCGTGAGGATAAGATAGATTTTCGGTTTGCTATTTGCACCACTGGCAAAACTCCCCGAGATTTTTAGAAAAGGGTATCAAAATCAAACAAGAATACTATCGACGACGAAACATTCTTGAAAATGTGCTTATTCCTGGGAGTCAATAGCACTTTGGTAACCGTTCATGGATATTTCAACAAGACTCTGGTCCAGTTCACAGGGCAAAGACAATTTTCCTGGTATTATCAGCTCCAAAGAATGGGCACGCTAACGCTACTCGCCTGATCTGAATCATGGTCTATCTAAGGAGCAAGGTCCTGTGCTAAGCATCAAGTATTGATGAGCTTAAGAAAACTCTTACACAGGAGTGGGACGAAATATCTGTGGAGGAAGTATAATGGCGTAGCTAAGTAACGAAAGGACCTGGGACAAAAAATTTACTAAAGTCCCAACTAAACTATTTAAAATCGTTTGTTCCGTATTCGTCGTGTTCCGAATTCGACGTGGGTAGGTACTCCAGATTTGTCGTACTCCAGATTTGTCGTACCTACTCCAGATTCGTCGTAATACAGTCGACTCCATAGTAAAATTAAAAACCAAGTGCAAATTGTAACTTAATTTAATGAATACATTAAAAGTATTTTATGAAAGTTAAAAAGCCCGCGCTTGTAAATTCACTGATAGCGTTATAAAGGCAAGCTGTTGAAGCGCGCCGCGTTTCTCAAAGGTCCGCCTTGCGTCAAGCGCGTGCTGTTGAAATGCGCTGTTCTACGGCGCGGCGCTACTGTGAAACCAGCCTAGAATACAGCGGAGTTCCCCGCAAGTTTCATACAAAGATGTTCGAGACTTGTTGGGAACCTGTATTTTTTCAAATGTTGCCATTATTAAAGTCGCGTTCCTGCACCCTAATTGCGTAACTCACGATTAATCATAATCTGTTTCAATTTGACAGTTGAACAATATTCATTGCGTTATTTACGTTGTTGAACAGACACATTTTTCGAACATATGAAGCAATGGTTTAACAATCAGTTTCAAAACGAAATAGATATGATTAATCGTGAGTTACCCAATTAGGGTGCAGTAATGAGGCACTGCCCTGTTTAGCCCTCCGGTAGCTACGCCACTGGGAGGAAGTGTGGAAAATTATTGTAGAAAATTTTACCAGGTTTGTCTGTACAGGGTGGAAAAAAAATCAATGGGTAATGGCCCATTGATATTGGGAAACTAAATCCCTAAGCTAAATTATTTTACTTAAAGGAAACATTTCCTTATTTAAAAAAAGACACAAAACTGTTTTCTCAGGTTTCTCGTCATGCTTACCGGGAATCGAACTAGCTACGAGTACATCGTCAAAAAATAAACACTCGCTAGTGTCTCGCTAGTTTATTCTACTAATCCTTAAGATTATTGTTGTTGGTAGGCCTTGGAATTTCTATTATTGAGAGCAGGAGCACGATCTTGTTGATAAATGATATTATCTCGTTACTCTTCAGGTAGAAAGTTTAATTCGGTTTAAAAAAAAATACAAATCCAAAGTCACCGACTTCCGAAATCAAAGTTATTTTTCACATTGTAGTGTTTTTCCGGAAGTCGTTTGTTTTGTTTTGGAAAAAATATATTTTTAACTTTATACTTAAAGTACCTATCTACCCCACACCAATTCAAAATTTCATTATCCTCGATTTCAATGTACCTACTTTTGATATACCCTTCGTAAACGTGCTCGAAAATTCGTAATACTTCGCGTCAACGTTATTTTGGGCCACCCTGTAATTTACTAATAGGGTGAATTAATAGGCACTGGATAAGTGACCATCAACATTTTTAACAATGTGTACCATTCCTTACAAGTCCATAGTTACACAGTTTAAGTACTAAGATTCCTTTAGAGTTTTTGGCGAATTTTCATTTTCATGAAATTTCGTGAAATAGCGAATTAAATTGTATAATTTTGGTAGCGAACTATTCAATTTAGTTACGTGTGAGTGCACAAGTGTAGTGAAGGTGAAAATAAGTGACTAACGTGGACTTTTCGTGTTCCCCCCAAAAAGGACTGGTGTTAGTATGTTACGCAATTACCCCACAGGTATCTTCGTGATCAATCGCTACCCGCAGCGAAAGGAACAGCACCCTAATTACTCACGATTTATCATGTTTCGTTTTGAAACAGATTGCTAAACCATTGCTTCTTAGGTTGGAAAAATGTATCTGCTCAACAACGTAAATAACGCAATGAATATTGTTAACCTGTCAAAATGAAACCGATTATGAGTGCTGGTTAGGTACAGTAGTTTCAGAACAATTCAGTATGTAAAACAATATATTCAGTAATTTATAGGTAGATGTAGTTTATGAACAACTGCAGTGCTATTTCGTAAAAATCTCACCGCGGTAATTTGGGTGATATGAGCTTAAGGCTGCCCTCTCAAAAAATGGTAGTTTTATCATTAAACAGATACTTAGTCATTTTTATTTATTAGTTACTTAGTATAACTTCCATTTATGGCATTCTTTAGAATAGGATATCTACTCGTACTTATCAACTCGCGTGCCTATTGTAAAACTCAATTTGTTTGGAACTTACCGTAGAAAACAGGAGCTCGTGAACAAATGTGACAGGTACAGCTTTGTCGAGGCTCATCAGTTGCACCGTTTGATGATCTGACCCCCAGTAATACATTCAAGTCACCAAAAATTGGAATGGGACTGGAACTATACCTGCAGTTTTCTGAACTTGATGCAGAAGATGGTCTACTATGTGACAATTCATCTAAATCAAATAAATATATGCCTTGAAGAGTTGTATATCTAAACATAATGAATTAAAAAAAGTAAATAAATTAAAAATAAGTTACTTAATAAATAAAATCTTAGATAAACCTGCACTTATGGCTACCACTTTGAAAAGAATCACTAAATTACACACTAATGAATAAATGAGGAGAAGCAAGGTAGCCGCGAGAAATATGTAACATTTTTCAAGTACCTCCCTATGTGCGTCTTTTCCATAGATTTAGTACATCTAGGTTTTTAAATTGCCAGGAGACCAGTCGAAAAAATGCGACAATTAAAAAAAAAAATGTTGAGTAAATTATGAATGAACTCATGTCTAACTTATTATAACATATTTTGACTGTATGAAAATACTTGGCACGAAGAGGTACTTGCTTATGAGCAAATTTTTCAAAAGTCAGATAATTTTTATTTGAATAATATATTTGACAGTTTCGCATATTTTCTATACAAAATTTATCAAAACGACATATTTCCTTTTATTTAAGTTATCTGAGTATTGAAAAATCTGCTCTAAGTAAGTAATAAAGTTATATAGACGTGAGTCCATTCTATACTCTTTTTAAACCCCGACGCAAAAACGACGGGGTGTTATAAGTTTGACGTGTCTGTGTGTGTGTGTATGTGTGTGTGTGTGTGTGTGTGTGTGTGTCTGTCTGAGGCAACGTAGCTCCCGAACGGATGAACCGATTTTGATTTAGTTTTTTTTGTTTGAAAGGTGTATTAGTCGGGAGTGTTCTTAGACATGTTTCATCAAAATCGGTTCAGCCGTTTGTAGATTATCAGCTCTTTTCTGGTTGAAAAAAGGATTTTAGCCTCTTCCATGGGTCTGATCAACTCAAAATTTGGGATTCTATTACTTCAATGATATTAGACGAAAAAAATAACCTTGAACTGATGCTGGAGCAACACCTGGAATTTCCAGGAAACCCAAGTTATTCACCAACAAACAGCAGAAGTATCGTGTTTGGGCTCATTGAAAAGGTCTCAATGAATAGATTATAGATAAATGGTGATTTAAGGGAGACATTAAGTTTAAAAAGCAAGAAATAAAAATTAAATTACAAATTTAAAAAACCCCCGACCCAAACAAAACCTCTAAAAAGTAAAAAATAATATTTATAGGCCTTTTAATTTGAACGTAATATTTTGATCAGGGCATTGTCAAGTCGGGGGACGGTCAATGAAAACGCCAAACAGAGGCCTAGCCGTCCCCCGACTTGACAATGCCCTGATCAAAATATTACGTTCAAATTAAAAGGCCTATAAATATTATTTTTTACTTTTTAGAGGTTTTGTTTGGGTCGGGGGTTTTTTATTGTTCAGTTATTTCATTAATGACGTCAGTAACATGACATTTTTACAGAGTGTATTTCTATTGCCGCTTTATATAAATAAAACAAAGTTATAAAATATAGGGGCCATTCAAGAAACGGCTTTTTTACGGAGTGTTTTTTGTTGTGGCACGTTTTTATTTAGATTTTTGACAAAAAATATATTTAAAGCGGAGCGGGAGGGCGTGTCAGACTTATACTGACAAAACCCACCCGTGTTCCTTCAGTTGCCTGTGTGCCAGGGGCCACTGTATCTCTTTCGAACAAACCGCACCCCTGGAAGGCATTGGCCCTTGCGGACCACACCAGTTGGTGCTGACATCTATTTGAGGCGCGCGTGGAACACAACGTGCCGTCGACCCGGGCATGGTCCTTACCGGACAGCGAGCTACCCATTACTCGCCATCCGCAAGCCCACGCCTACGGTGGCCAGGAATCAGACTGGGAATCCCGACGCCCAGGTTGTCTCCTGCGGTGACTAGGGCCGTGAGGGCGCATATACTGCCTCTCCCTCACGTGCGCCGCCTCCCTCTTTGACAGCTTGACTGCTTCGCAGAAAGAGATGACGGCTACCCATGCACTCTCGCACCGTACCATGGCCTGGACCAGGGCAGTGCCGGACCAGGGTCGCAAGAAATCACCACCGCCGATCGCCTCCACAATGATACGGCGGTGCTCTGCCCAAACCTCCACCGTATGCTCCACTGTGTCCTCAGGGCGATCTACGCAGTTGAAATACCCGGGCGTTTCCTGCCTTATGCGAAATAGGAAACTCCAGAAACAACCGTGTCCGGTGAGGACCCGCATCAGGCGGAAGGTAACGACGCCGTGGCGCTTCCCAATCCACTCCACAAAGAGGGGACTTACCGTCGCAATCGTGGCGTGCCCAGCCCTGGGTTGCGACAGTCGCAAAAATGGACGGTGTTGAAGATGACTTTAATAATGCGGTTAGGCTGGTTATTTTACCCTTAATTCCTTTACATAACTACATTAATTGCTGTTCTGGTATGTTCGCTCAGAAGGAGCTCAATGAACTCTAACACGTTTTTGTAACTCCAATCGAATTGTAGTTATAAAGATACATCTAGGTTTCTAGCCAAAAAGTACTAAAACGTGCGTAACTTTCGCAGTCGTGACTGGAACTGGCGGAAGAAATGTGTAGGAGACCACGCGAAGGTTTTGATGAGCGTCAAAAAACCGACACAGCATGGGAAACCGCGCATGTGGCAAACACTAAGCATAATTATAATTTGCCATTATGGTCCCAAACTTGTGGGTTCGTCTATTCGTACGAATGGGAGTAATCGGCATTTCATTACAACGAAGCTCGCGAAATTAAAGTTGTTTTTTTTTTGCAATTTAGATACAGGTCAGTAGTAGGGTGTAAGTTTATCAAAATATGATTCGTAATCAATATATAATGTGACGGTGCAGGTCATAATGAAAAAGGTAAAAAAAAATATTTAAAAAAATAACGCGGACTACCTTACTGTGCATTCGCACTGGTGAATCATTCACAGTAAATCATGCTGAAATTTATGTTTTCTGAAAACTCGAGTTCACATAGTAGCATAATTTGTTGCTCCGAAACTTGTTTCACAATACATCTCTTGAAATGCTTTACATACCAATTTTATTAACATAATGTTACTGTATAAATCTGGCAAAATGTTCACTCCATGTTTCGATGTTTCCCGTCCTAGACTCCTACTTGTGTTGGAACACACTAAACCTTGCACTAAAGTCAAGCAATAGATAAGTTGAGAGGCAGGAACAAACTACAGTGCAAACGCAAGCGTGAAAAATCTCCATACAAAACATGTTTATTGAATAATATTTCTAGAAAACTGGAACGCAATTCGCAAACAAAACAAATCTTGTGTCTTAAAACTTAAGGTGAAATAAGTCCACTTTTTGTCCATACAAACTTCGGGAGGGTTTTACTCCACTGTTTCACAATGTACATCAAAACTTAAACATGGTATGGTTTTGTTTCATTATTAATAGGTATTGTCGGTACGGAAACTGAATACTAAAATTAAAAGCCATTAAAAAGTTATGAGCCAACAAAGATTCGTTTTTCTTGCTAATTTAACTTAACTTTGGGAGTGTTTAAGTAATAAAAGAAGTGTGAAATCTCCAAAACCAAGTCGGTACCGACAAAGTTAAATTATCGATAAGTTCAATAAACTTTATTGGTCATTCATTTATGCCGTGGTTTTTTCATAAAACCCGATCTTCCGAAGGACTTTTCTTAACTTTAACGCTCCTTTTTTACTATATATGACCCTGCATCTCACTCAATAACGTTGTGCGTGTAGACTAACGTCTAACTGCTTATCACTCATACTACCTCGGACACGAAGCCTGGGGCCTAAGTCTACTAATTTATAAACGTTACAATGGTCTCTCAATGGTGTGTTTTTGACAGTTTTTGTATGGCAAATCTGTCAAAAACTTACCATTGAGAGACCATTGTGACGTTTATAAATTAGTAGACTTAGGCCCCTGGTGAGACAGCGTCCTTTTTAGCCAGGCTCACCAGTGAGTTCGAGCCAGCGAGCGACTAGGTTCCCCTTAAGAGGGCGATAAACCAAATTTGCTTATCTTAAATTAGATTTTTCATGAAATTTATAAGACTTAGGTATAAAATAAAAATATTACGAGTTATTACATGATATTTTAAATTTTTTTGTGGAACAGAAACACGATACATTAAAATTTTCTCGATAAATAATCATCACGAAGTTACCTCTCATTTTCTCGTAGTTTCAATTTGTACATAATATGCTAATGACTAATGGGATAAAAATTTGATGATTACTTGTATTACTACAAAGCGAAAAAAAATTGTGGAGGCGTGTTTTGATTTTCGTTTTATTTTTTATTTTATTACGACTACAAGCTATTTGCACTTACGACGCTCTTAGTTCGAGGAAAAGTCATCTTCCGTCGCATGTTACAGGAACTTCAAGCAAATTTTTGTTTCACAAATCAGTTGCCATCGCTCTATTGAGACGAGAGGACTGCGCTTGAATTTTCAGCTGCGCTGAGAAATAATTTATTTTCGTAATATTTTCGTAATTTATCACATTGTAGAAAATACACTGTGAAAAGAACATAAAAAAAATAATAAAACCACTTACGAAACGATTATTAAAAACGTTAAGAATGGAAAAACTGAATAATTGCCGAGGGTAAACTACAAATATTATTTATCACAAATTGTGTTGTTGATATTTATACTCAAGATGACATACATTTGATTTGACAGATTTTTGACTGGTATACCTACGTGGAAGTAGTAAGTACTATAAAGCAACTAGTCCTTTTGCTCAGCATTTCGGTCAATTTCCTTGCAGCAATAATTTACAACATAGGCCACTAGACAATTTGAGATCTTATTTTATTAAGTAGGGATCCAAATTTGTTTACTCGCGGACTCAACTACCAAGGCGTACCCTTGGTAGTTGAGTTCGCGAGTAAACAAATTGAAGAGTGTGAAGTTCGGTGAAGCACATTATTATAGACAGCTACGGAAGGGCGCGAGTTACGAGTCACATCTTTTAGCATTCTCGGCTTTGTCGGCAAAAAGTTATTGGCAGGGAACGCCTCAGGCATTAAGTTCGTTTTCGTACTGTTATTGTACACAAAATTTTATAAATTAAAACAAGGAACTATCAAACTTTTGACTCTCTTTAAGCTCCATATAACTTGGCACCTTTTTGCATACCAATTCTTTTATTGGCTTAGCTGACAATTCTGTTATAGCCTTGTACCAAATCATCATTGACAACTATTTATTTGCTTTGCATTATTTGCTATGTTTTTGTTGGGGAGGTTCATACCTCAATGCTACAGAAATCTTACGGCGCGCGGGTAAAATTGGAACTAATGCCTCCATCTTGTTTTTCCAATACAATTTTTGTGATAATTTCACAAATGTTTACCCACAAACGCCCCCCAGACAATGTCAATTAGACGCCAAAATATCCTTGTAGCAATAAAGCAAAGAGTATGTACTTGCACTATAAAAAGGAAAGGTTTGCTTAGACACACATGTCAAATGACAAAAATGTGTGTAAAATCAACAAATAGTAGATTTTACAACAAGTGCACAAAACAAACTATTTTTATCCGAGACTTTTAGCAGCCCGAGCCGAAGGCGAGGGCTTATAGTAATGTCGAGGATAAAAATGGTTTTGTGGACGAGTTATAAACTCTGCTTTTCACTTCGATTGCGAGGAAATAAAACAGTAGTATAACATAACATTTCTTTAATTAAAATTCAAAGTAAAATTAGAACAGTTTTGAATACTGAAGGAAATTGTTTTTCCCGGCATATTAACGGTATTTTTCTGAATTTGTGAAGACGACATATTGTGGCGATGGCATATTATGAGAAGATGGCTCTGACGACAACAAGGAATCTCTGGATGTAGAAGGGACGGGCTCGCTTGGGATTAAATTAATGGCTTCTGTTATACGGTCGGTAATCTTGCTTTTGTTCTGTACGGATTCTTCAATGTATCCCTCAGCAACCTGATCAGACTTCCACCCGCCATGTCTTTTCAGCATTGTTAAGTTTGCTCCCGAATCTGCTAGAAGGGTGGCTGAGGTCCGGCGGAAGCAATGACCCGTGTAATTTTCGGGATTTTCTAATTTTAGAAAAGTTGCGATCTGTTTGGGAAAGGCTGCAAATTTATTGCGTCCTATAACTTGCTTAGTGCACTTCCCATTTTGATAATTGAGGAAAAATTTATTAGTCGACACGTTTTGAGGACGTAGAGCTTGGTAATTTTTAACTATTTTTAGGTAATCTCCTTTGACAACAAATGTTCGCTCCCGTTTGTTTTTTGTGTCGGGTAAGTTTATTGCTTGCAAAAGCGTGTCCGTCTTTACGTCATTTACGGTAATGTTCGCAAGTTCAATGCCCCGGCACGCACCACTTATACCAAATATAAGTGCCACCTAAAACAAAATTAATAACTTTTATACACTTTAGAACAAAAGAGCAATAGGTATATGAGCAATAAAATATGAAAGGAATGTGTATTACGTACTTTTGTGGCCAAATATGTTTCATCTGGAGCGGTATTTAAGAAGGTTTCCACTTGATTAGCTGAAAGGACCTTGCTTTTCTTGCTTTTGTGCCCACTTGAAAGCCTCTTCAACAAAGATGTAAGCTTCGAATAATTTTGTATATTAACATTGTCCTTCATTTGTAATGTTGCTTTCAGCATGGAATATATACTCCACAGTGTAGACGGCTGAAGTTTTTTGGATAATTCATCAAAATAACTCAAAAGAACACTTTCCGAGAACGTAGTTACTAGTTTTTCTTTTCTCCAATTTACAAAGTTATCGTAAACTTTGAGATATTTTTCCCGAGACTTTGGCGGTAATATCTGTTGCACAACTCTCTGTGCATTTATTTCCATAAGCGTATTAAGAGAGACTGTTAAATCCTCTTCTTCACTGGACATTTTTAACAATTTTAGCAAATTGAAGAAATTAATAAATGCACGAAAAAAGAACAAGAGCTATTTCCCGCCGCTTTATTTTTTTTAAATCTTACGACATTGATATTAGGCTGCAGACCTATACAGCCTACTATTAAATTAATTTTGTAATAATAATTTTATTAAATCAACTAACCTACCGTACTTGAATTAAAATTTTAATATCTATTATATCTTAAAAAAACACATAAGGCAAATAAATTAAAGTAAATATTATATAATAACAAATTTTATCTACCTATGAACTTCTTATTGCATTTGGCTGTATGGCTCATTTTCTTTGCCTTAATATAATACATTTATGAGTAGATACGTTAATGCCCTTGTGCACAAAATTCGATTTTGTGCAGCCTATACCCTGCACAAAGAAGCACTTTCAGAGCATGAGAAGTGAAAAAATATTTTTTTTCAACTTGTGAAGTAATAAGGTCCTAAATAAAATTGGTTACGTACTTGAATTTCAACATTGACACGTCGTTTCTGAGTTTATATTTCCAAAACATGGTAGTAAGCTAAGATTCTGAATTCGAGATTAGTGCATAGTATATGCAAACGAAACAGATGATTATATCGAAGGAAGAATTTCTTTGAACTATTTTTTCTTTTAGAGTTGCCCTTCACGAAATAATTATAACAATCCGTCGAATGTCGTTCTGTCTCTGTCGAATCAAATCAAATCAAATATTTGTTGGAACTAAAAACTGGTTTACAATTTTTTTTAGCTACGATAGTTTAAAAAACTATGTTGCAGCCATTAGCGCCCACCTCCGAGAGGGGGGAACTGCACACGATTGAAAAAAATAGGATGATGTAAAAAAATCGTTAAGCACTAAATATATTTGAAGTGCATCTATAAGTTATTTGAGATCCGCACCCTAATTTCGTAACTCACGATTGATCATAATTGGTTTCGTCTTCACAGTTAAACAATATCCATTGCGTTATTTATGTTGTCGAACAGACACATTTTTCGAACATATGAAGCAATGGTTTAACAATCCGTTTCAAAACGATACAGATTATGATGAATCGTGAGTTACGCAATTAGGGTGCTGTTTGATCTCAAATAACTTATAGATGCAATAATGACCGACGAAAACAACATTGTACACAGCGGTCAATACTTTCATTGATCATCTGATTATTTTGCATATACATACGACAGAGGGATAAAATATCAGTTAAATATAAACCGGGGAACACGGCGCGAAAGGATTGTGTTTTGTTTTCGTCCAGTTTCATAAGAGGGGTAAGTAAGGGTAGCGGGGGTGAAATTTGTTTTAATTCTTGGTTTAAAAGCCGGGCGAAAAGTTTCTGCTGGCGGGAAGGGATTATGTTTTGTTTTCGTCGTGTATGAAGAGGGGCAGGCAACGAGGCGCGGGTGAAATTTGATTTTTTTACCTTACTACGCATCCTTGTAGTTCGAAGACATATTCAAAAAGATAGTTATGAGATTTCGAAACATCTACATGATTAATGTTTTTGGTGCCAACGCATAGTTAGCGCATCCCCCTTCAAATGTGGTGACTGACTTTAGTTGTCTATGGCATCGCATTTTGAAATAAATACTTTTTCAACACACTTGCTCGTAAAGTGAGCCTTATTACATCGTTCTTAGGGCCATAAACCGAACTATAACACACACGTGCATAGTAATATTACGCACTAGTGCACAGTAGAATTATCCCTACAAAGTTAAGTTAGTACCTAACTGCAAATCGTAAGCGAGTAAACAGAGCATTTTCAATACAACTGGGTAGTATAATTTTTTTTTTTGTAACAACAAAGAGGTTTTATGCCGCTGAAAACCCATAAAAATTTTTGGAAAGACGAAAAAAAAATCATCAACATCATCAAATTATTTTTAATTCACAATAATTTGTTATAAAATATTTGCATTTTATCACTAAAATGATATTTTTGAAATGGGCCGTATGGCTATATGTAATCAATCACCTTGCATTTGGCGCGAGCAAAACAAAAAAAAAAACTTGCGCGCCATTTCCCACAGTTTTCATATTTTGTTTGTAACGCATTTGTTGCTGTGTGGTAAAACGATTTATGCAATACAAGTTTGTTTTTCCTCGCAAGTGTGTTGAAAAAGTGCGTATGAAACTCGTGAGCAACTTGCTCACTAGACACTCGGCTGATTTGCGCCCTCGCCTACGGCTCGGGCTGCAACCTACAGCCTCGTGTATAATGAGCAACTTAGCTCACTTGTCTCATATAGGTGTACTATTTTATAACACCTCAGTTAAACTATTAGTTGATTTAACTTTTGAATTTGTTCTCGTTATTGAACGATTGCTGTTTACATATTTGTGAGACTATTGTGTGTTCGTGAAAATGATCTTGTTTTGGTCAAAGAGTGTATAGACCTTAATTGCGTAACTCACGATTAATCATAATTTGTTTCGTTTTGAAACAAATTATGATTAAACTATTGCTTGATATGTTCGAAAAATGTGTCTGCTCAACAACGTAAATAACGTAATGAATATTGTTGAACTTTTAAATAGAAACGGATTATGATTACTCGTGTGTTACGCAATTAGGGTGCAGTACCACCATTTAAATCGCGTAGGTTTTGGTTAGGGTTGCCACCCGTACTTTATAATAAAGTATTGTACGTTATTTCAGATTATTGTACTCTATACTGTATGAGAACAATAAAGTACACGAAAATACTTTATTTCGCATGATTTGATTTCCTTGGGATTTTAAAAAGTTTAGTCGTCAGTATTTTTTCGTTAAACGAACTTTATCGAATGATGTTGAATCGATGTCGCCACTCGCCAGCGCCACATCATAACCTCAAATGTCAA
Source organism: Polymixis flavicincta (assembly GCA_949987655.1). Taxonomy (NCBI): domain Eukaryota; kingdom Metazoa; phylum Arthropoda; class Insecta; order Lepidoptera; family Noctuidae; genus Polymixis; species Polymixis flavicincta. The sequence continues at coordinate 24,477,363 of OX465171.1, read as the reverse complement.
AAATGTCAGTGTCATTGTCACAAATTCTTCTTTGTTTTGTGCCTAGAGGTTTGAGTGCAATAAAATTATGATTTAGTAAATCATGGACAAGAATACTCCACATACACCTACAAAACGTAATATCGATAGTGAATCGGATCAAATGCACTTCTCACAAAAATTAAGGAAGCAAAACAAAAGATCGATTTTTAACGGGTATCTTGAAGAAAAATAGACGTAATAGCTCCAAGTGTCTAGTTTTTGGACCAAATTTTTTTTTGCTTTTTTTTCAAGTAGTCGTTCGATAACTACGGATAAAAGAAAAAGTATTTTCTTTTTGTAATTTTCTTTCGTTTTTTTTCATTTAGCCAGTGTTTGTGCATTTAGCCAGTGTCAAGTAATGAATCTTCAAAAAATGTCGATCAAGTAAATGGCCCGTTATCAGGCACTAAGTTATAAAAAGTCATAGTCGTCCAAAGTCAGTAAAGCAAAGTTATTGTAAAGCGGTAGTAACTTTACAACAACCTATTTGGAGTTTTTGGGGAAACACGAAAAGTCCACGTTAGTCACTTCACCTTCACTACACTTGTGCACTCACACGTAACTAAATTTAATAATTCACTACCAAAATTATCCAATTTAATTCGCTATTTCACAAAATTTCATGAAAATGAAAATTCGTGCGACATGTTCCAACGCGATCCCGCCAAAAACTCCTGTTATTTTTGTGGTCGTCTACGGACTTGTTTTTTTTTTTTGACTTAACCTCCATATGAACCGGATGCCTAGTTTGTTCAACTCCAATTTCTTTCTTTAAAAACCTCGATTCGAGCAATTTTCGCTGAGATATCGGTCTTTGAACGTCAAGGATCATTTTGCCTTTAAGTATCAATATCTCGCCAACCAATGATCGCACGAGCATGATTTTTGGTCTCAAAAGCTGTCAATTTTTATCAAAACGAAAAAAAAAATGGTGAGTTATCATTGACTTCATCATTTTTTTTTTTCTCAATTTTGCATGAGTAACTTTTTAACTTTAAATGTCCCATGCCATTAAAAAAAAATAAAAAAAAATAAAGAATTCTTACTACTACTGCTTTTTTCTACATTTTTGTTGTCTATTCCAGCCACATCAGCATTCACAGAAATAGTTTTTTCTGTCATGAATGTGAAACAAAGCGTCTCTGAATTTGATAAAAAATGAATTACTTATTTACTTTCATTTAAATATAGACTGTAAAGATTATGTGCAATTGTATAGTATAGAGATACTAATTTGATACAAACTGCAAGAAGCAATAATTTTTTTTTTTTAAACAGTAATAAAGAAAAATAAATTGTACTTTATTTTGATACTATGTACTTTTTTTTCTTACCTATATTTGACCAATGAACTTTATCTGAAAAAAAAAGGTGGCAACCCTAGTTTTGGTACAACCATACTACGTAATTTACTTATTTGAAAAACAACGGATGCGAAATACAACAGATAGTTCCTATGTTTTGTAGCTTTACATGCAAATGGTTACACAATTATGGAACAATGTGTGTATCATCATTTCAGCCGAAAGACGTCCACTGCTGGACACAGGCCTCCCCCAGAATGGGGGGTTTTGCCATAATCGCCACGCTTGGCAGGGTTGGCGATCGCAGTATGGTGGTAAAATGCATAGAGAACGCTGCTGCCCATTCTCTAGTGAGTCCCTTAGTCGCCTTCTACGACACCCACTGGAAGAAATGGGATGGTGCTATTCTCTTACGCCCGGCGACACATACGGGACATGTGTGTTTTGTATACCATAAAATGGTCCGTTGGCCGTGTAAAGGTACCTACATATTTTTGGGGCGGACTGCACAAACAAATTGAAATAGAGGAAGGCTCAGATTATAAAACAAAGGAAGATAGACCGCGCGGAATACCAAGAGTGAGGCCAAAAACCAAATACTGATTCAAAACTCAAGTTAGTACGCCACGAAGCGTCGGCGTCGCATTGTGCGTTACATTAATACATACAATGCGACGCTTAAGTATTTAGTTTTTTGACTGCGCGGTCTATCTGCCTTTGTTTTATAATCTGAGGAGCAAGGATTGGATTTTTGGGAAAAATAAATAAATAATAAAACGACAAACATTTTAAATAATGTAGGTAGGCTCCACAGTTTGAAGACATAATTTAACACGTAAGAGGTACTTAAAGCATATTTTTAATTTATTTCTGCCCAGTTTTAAAACTTAATGATACAACATAAAATTCAACTTAAATAAATAGGTAGATATTTATTATTATTGATAATGATCACAGATATTTATTGTTTTATAGCTACACGAGACACGGCCGACCGAAATCCGGCATTACGCCAGGATGATTGATAAATAAGGAGGTACATAATTTTGACCTATGGTGTAAGTTTTAGGTGAGCGTTATTTCGCCATGATGGGCTGCTACGCCAGAACACCGTTGTGTTTTTTTTTATCTAAAGCAAATAAATAGGTACGACTGATTTTATTGAAATCTACGTTGCATAGTCAGAAACTCAGAATGCGTAAAGGGTCAGTCCAAACAAAACGGGATAAATACCCGAGCAATATATTGGCTCCATTGAATAAAGGACTATGACCATAGTCTAAAGTAGAAAATTGTGTGAATATCGCTCGCTTGCGACTCGGGTTTGAATATCGCTCGCTTGCGACTCGGGTTTGAATTGCGGCCAGAGAAGACTCGAGCCTCCACGAGGATTTTTCCGTTCTATTTAAACTGACCCTAAAAGTAAGTTTCTAGTACCTACATAGGCTATGGCTGTCACAACCTGTACTACGTTTTTTACGCAGCGTTTTAACTCTGGTAACTGCAGTCACAATTCTCACAATAGACAGGATGCTAGTGCAATTTTAGTAGCCTTCTAATTAGACTATAATTTTGAAGTGTCTTCCTCGAAAGTAGGATTTGAAGTGCCTCGCAGTTCATGCATTCTTGACACATCTGTCTTCGGTTTCCTCTGCAAGTGAAAAAACATCTTAGTTTGTTTATTTGTCATGCAAGCAATGCTTAATTTTTGAGGAGGTTTTACTGAATGAAAACGAAGCTTGCTTCGATTTGACAATCCCATTATTTTCCTATTAGTCACTTACGATTTCGCATAAAACGGACCTCTTTCGAACCGCTCCCCCACTATCCGCTCGACCAATAAGAGCGCAGCTTTTCTAAAGTTCTAGAAGACGTTTGAGAAATATACGACATTTCTTAAGAGGATTGTGGAGGGAGCGGTTTGAAAGAAGTTCGTGTTATGATTTGTTTTTCCTGGCCAAATAGGGGAATCAAGGAGAGTACCATACCCGCCTTCCACTAAAATACTCATAAATCTTTCTATACTTTTACAAATCGCTATTTTCTATAATTTATATCTTAAGCTGTATTATATAGCTATATACCTATTCCCTTAATAAAATTTGATACATCATTAATAGTTCATGAGTAGTAACGATTTCTACCAAAGTGACATTCGGCTAATATGTGTTCCCACCGCCGCCGCCGACTTGACCCCCAAGTAGGGAGGTTTAAAAATAGGCATAATAATCATTACAAATTATAATTCTATAAATAAATTTAATCCGTAGTTCCGTGTGGTACCGGACGTAAAGAATAGCACCATCCCATATCTTCCCGTGGGTGTCTTAGGAGGCGACTAAGGGACTTACTAGAGAATGGGCAGCAGCGTTCTCTATGTATTTTACCACCATACTGCGATCGCCAACCCGCCTGCCAAGCGTGGCGATTATAGCAAGTCCCCCCAAATTGGGGGAGGCATATGTCCAGCAGTGGACGTTATCCGGCTGAAATGATGATGATGATTATGAAAGAAATTTAATCATAAAAATTTGGCACATAATATTACGTAGTAAATGAGAACACGAGGAGGGTAATTAGAGTATCTTTGAGATACCTACTTACATAAGTGAGGAATTAAATAGTATCACGTATATGTATTTCTTAACATAGTTAGTTACTTTTACAATAGTGAGTGTTTATAAACTTCTAATTAGAAACCCTTTGAGACAAAACCATACCATGTTTAATTTTTGATGTACATAGTCAAACAGTGAAGTAAAACCCTCCCGAAGCTTGTATGGAAAAAATGTGGACAAGTGTCACCCTTAAAAGACCATTTCAGACACCAATCTACTTGGTCTTCATATGATCCGACCAAGATTATGTCTGGACTTTAAAAGAGACTGTGACTAAGTTTGCATCTGCCTGTCTTCTCCGAGTAGTCACATAGGAAACACCGGATTCTAGTTTGAAAAATATTATTGACGTGTAGATGTGTTAGTACAAAGCAACGTACAGAAATAATGCAATTACAATTGTTACTATTGTTGCTGTGTTTATTTTATGGAGATCGCTTCTTATTTTGGAAATACCTTAGTTTTAGTGAACATACAAAATACTTTCTAAGATAAAAATAGAAGGCAGGGAAAGTTTGTACAGTAGGTGATTAAGGTAATTCGTGGTTACATCTGGAGGTAGTTCTGCAGCTACTGAGGGCAAAGCAAGCGAAGAAACATCTTGCTCTTGAAGTCATTTCTCTGTCTGTTACCGCGGAGCATAAAAAGTCTTCATCAGTAAAGGGGTTGTAGGGGTGTATGCCAGTTTTTCGAAATCCACTCAAAATATTGGATTGGCTAAAAGCGACATAAGTGTCGTTACAAATCCGGGTATATTGTAGATCGTAACAGTTCCTCCTGGGTTACTTACCATCCAATTATTCATGGCTGAATTACGAGTATATCCTAGCCTTGAGAGATGAATAAAATATGGCAACGTCTAATGGCTGTAAGTTATTGCTGCAGTGGGGTGGTATAGTTAGCAAAGTTACTACATTTCATTTTGCGTATTTGACGACTTCAATATTGACATGACTTTCTGACAGAGATATCTAGTTCCACAAAGGTTCTATGAGCAGTGGCTATTGTCTCCCACCTGCTAAACTCTCCCGGACTCCCTTATGCTTCTTTATAAGTCCGAGTCTAGTCTAAGTACCAACTTATTATTTACTAGGTAGGTATACCTAATAAGTAATAAGTTGGTACTTAGACCCACACATAATACACAAATATTTTCTACAATTAACTATAGTATTAAGTATAAGAATTAAGTACAAACCTGAGATTTGTAAACTTGATTTGTAAGTTTTGTTTTTCCAGCATAATGGTTTTCAATATCATTCAATCTTTTGCCTTCGGTCTCAGGTAAAATGAAATAAAATACGATGACGCCAACGAAACTGAAAAATAAAGATGTTTTTTTTTATGAAGAGTTACAATGAACTGCCTCGTTCGTCTAGTGGTCGCAAGAGCTACTGCTAAGCAGAAGATCCTAGGTTCGATTTCCAGGTCGAGCAGTGTTATTGGGTTTTTTATTTGGAATTTCTCAGCATCAGCTCGGAGTCCGGATCGGTACCCGGTTGATGGCAAAAAGCTCGCCCCCTCTACATCGGATTTAAACATAACTGGCAAAATGTGGGAGTATACTATTGGTAGGTAGTCCTCTGCCCAACCCTTCCCTGATTTGACTTTGTGTACCTATAATCATGATCATTTACATTCCTCAACACGTGGGTACATAAGCATCCCACTGAGGCCGAGGATTCACCTAGATATTCGTATCTTTTTTTAAATCTAATTGTTTGAATTACACAAACTTTCTTTGTTGCAAGTGTAGTTTCACAGCTTTTTACTAAATGCACATGAAGGTATAAACGGTAAAAAGTATATAGGTAGGCACTTATTTAAAAATCCAAAAAAGTTTTTTTTATTTGTATTTGTCTGCGTGTCTGTTTGTTGCAGCTTTTCTCCGTAATGGCTGGACTAATTTCGACGGGACTTTCAGTGGCAGATAGCTGCAGCAGTGGAATAGTTTTCGACATAAACGCGGGCGAATCCGCGGACAGAAGCTAGTAGATAGGTGCCTCACCAAACAACGCCATAGAAGCCATAGGTGCCCCATATTGACAATGTATCCACCATGCTTATGTACATCTTATTCGACAGGAACCCGAATAAGTAGCCGACTGCGCTAGCGACGCCTGCGCCGCCCGAACGGGTCTTCGCACTGAATACCTGGAAACGAAACCAGGAATAAGTCAACGAATAAGGCCCTTCATGCTGGTTCAAAGTGTGTTTTATCAAACACAACCAGCTTCTGTTTAAAAACCGATCCCGAAGCTGAGAAGGCATGCACTTTGTGTTATATTTCATCATCACTACGAGTACACTCAAAACGCTGGAGGAAAACATTTTCAGAAAATTCAAAGACATGATTGTGTCATTCACCAACCCGCACTAGGCCTGCATGGTGTATTATGGATTACGGCCCACTCTATCTCACTGACTGATTTATGATCAGCTTATAATATTCCCAATGCTGGTACACAAGGCACCTCTCTGTAAGAGGCAGTGGGACGTAGCTCATAGTCGCCCCCATCCACCACGCAGGCTCAGTGCGGGCTGGTAGATGCCAGTGTCTGTCACATGTCTTCGAATTTTTGGTTCTAGGACATGCCGGTTTCCTTGCGATATTTTCCTTCACCATTTTGAGAGCCACCATTGGTGATGAAATCATTTACACAAACTTAGTTGTAAGTCGCAGGTTCGAACCACAGAACAGAGAAAACAGGTATTTTATCTGTTATGTGTATCGAACGCTGACTGGGCCCCGATTCTGTATCGTTATAATGATTCTCCGCGGAATCTTACTACGTTCAAACTACGTCAGTATCGTGTTTTGTGGAAACCAATGTAACGGTAAGGAATCGAAACGTCATATTCTGTATGTTCCAAGACAATTTCTCGATATTTATTAGCAGATGTCGTGTGTGATCTAAGAAATTGAAGTGGTTTCGATGTAAGGAATCGTTAAGTGGTTATAGTGAATTATGCTTTTGCTAATGAAAAAATATTTTACCTCGCCGATGAGAATCCATGGCAGTAATCTCAAACCCGTGTGGGCTACAAGAGCCAAGATCATCAGCAGGGTCATGGGCATCCAGGAGTACGGGTTCCGCTACAAAAACATTGTGCCAAAGTAATAAAACAAGCTTTAAGCTCCAAAGGTAGTCCGTAGTTGTTGAACAAAATATGTTTCGCGATCGTAACAAATATGGCTTTACAAAATTATAATCAATAAAATCGTTCCTTTTATTCCATTGAATTACGTTTAAACGCAGGGAATAATAATCATTCATCATCATCATCATATTAGCCGAAAGACGTCCACTGCTGGACATAAGTCAAAAGAGGGGGATTTGCCATAATCACCACGCTTGGCAGACGGGTTGGCGATCGCAGTATGGTGGTCAAATGCGTAGAGAATGCTGCTGCCCATTCTTTAGTAAGTCCCTTAGTCGCCTTCTACGACACCCACGGGAAGAAATGGGATGGTGCTATCCTTTTACGTCCGGCACCATACGGAACATAGTCATTCAACTGAATTAAATAAACGTAGAGGGTTGTATTAGCGATTTCTGTAAATACATATGTGTTACGATCGCGAATCGTATTTTGATTAACATACAACCTGGCACTAACTTGAAAATTTCACACAAAGTTCTGGGTGCCCCTGCATTACCCAAACACTGACATGGGTAAATATTTTTGACAAATATCAACGCTATGAAAAATATACTATACTAGCTTTTGCCCGCGGCGCCGCCCTTGAGGATGTCGGTTATCGCTTAAAAATAGTAGCCTATGTCCTTCTCAATATCCCAGGCTATTCCTCTGCCAAATTTCATGCCGATCGGTTCAACAGTTTAGGCGTGAAGCGCAACAGAAAGACAGAGTTACTTTCGGATTTATAATACTAGTAGTGATGTAATTTTGCTCTCTAATATATACCAGACCCAGTCAGTGTATCTCCATAATAAGAACCATCAAAGTCCTCATTTGCAGAATCTTACCGATTCCTCGTGTATGTCAGCTGACGTAGCGTTCATAGCAGTCAAAGTAGCATTCGTTACTTCCATAGTTTCACCAAATCCGTTCTGGAAATAAATATAAAACTAGTTATTTTTAATGTATGGGTGACAGGCAACATCGATGCGCAACTTGTTACGTACCATGGATTTAGGAAATTTATCTAAGTTTTAGAGGGGCTCCATACATTTGACAACTGACTGTTTTTATAACCTGTGAAAAGTGTCTGCTCAGATTAGGAAACAAGATTCTAGCACATGACTGTAGACCTTCCGTCTAGAATCATGTGCTGGATTTCGGGTTTCAGTCGATGTCGCAGGGACATCGACACTATGTACAATGACAAAAAATTATAATAAAAAGCGTGTAAAAAAAAACAACCGACTTCCGGAAAAACACAACAAGTGAAAAATAACTTAAATTTTCGGAAGTCTGTGACTTTGGATATGTATTTTATTAATTTCTTGTCACCGCCTTCCGAATTTAAAGATATTTTTCACTTTCTAGTGTTTTTCCTGAACTCGGTTGTTTTCTGTTGTTTTTTTTTATTTGAAAAGGTTTTTATTTTTCACTTTTTAGTTATAGTACCTACCCCACACTAATTCGAAATTTCATCTTACTTGAGGTCAAAACAATGCATACTTATGCGATATCAGCAATCGTGGTTGATTTGCTGTCATTTTTTGAAGAAAAATAAAATTGTAATTCGGTCCACAAATGGGGGAGAAATGCGTGAACATACATAAAAACAAAGATACATATACGTACACAATATAATACAGTCGAACATATTATAATCTCCTCCTTTTTTTGAAGTCGGTTACAAATGCTATTCGTTTATAAGTGCACCACTAGAGGAGTGTCATGTCGGTATAGCGTCAGCCGCTCTCCCTATCCCCTGCGGCCGAAAAGTGGTAGACGGGACGGCGCGTTTTATTCCACACGCGCGCCGTCAAAGATGTCAGCAACCACTGGTGGGGTCCGCAAGGGCCGATGCCTGCCAGGGGTGCGGGTTTGTTCGAAAGAGATACCACAGCCCCTGGCATACGGGCTACTGAGGGAACACGGGTGGGTTTTAGTCAGTAAAAGTCTGACACGCCCTCCAGCACCCTAATTGCGTAACTCACGATTCATCATAATCTGTATCGTTTTGAAACGGATTGTTAAACCATTGCTTCATATGTTCGAAAAATGTGTCTGTTCGACAACATAAATAACGCAATGAATATTGTTTAACTGTCACGACGAAACCAATTATGATCAATCGTAAGTTACGCAATTAGGGTGCTGCTCTACTCAGCAGGAGAAGTCATTTGATGATTTCCCACCAAAAAAAAAAAAGTGCACCACTAGAGAACGGCTCGACCGATTTGGTAATTTATTGTTTTAAAATGTTCGTAATCGTCCGAATTGAATTTTTATTGATAGCAATAGGAAAACAATAGAAAAACTAAGTTCTTTTTCACATGATAAGTATTTCATGAACTCAAGACCGTATTGAAATTTTTTCACAAAAACGTCTGTCGTGTCAGCTAGTTTGATATAAAACGACCTGTAACCACGCCTGTACCTATCTTTAAAGCACAAAAAGCTTAGATAAAAACTTGAATTATGGATAGTAAGTACCTAGGTATCGTAAAGAACTATTAACCTAAAAATCAACTAATTAGGCTTCGTATAGAGGAAAAATCTTAGTGATGTTTCAAGCTTATAAACTACTAATAATAAAGAGGAAAGATTTGATTGTTTGTTTGTTTGTTTGTTTGCATTGAATAGGCTCCGAAACTACTGAACCGATTTGAAAAATTCTTTCACTGTTGGGAACCTACACTATCCTCGGGTGACATAGGGTATATTTTATCGCCGTATTCCCACGGGAACGGGAACTACGCGGGTGAAACCGCGGGGCGATGCTAGTAAACTATAAACATGGCAAAAAAAAACCTTCAAGTATCTAAGTAGATACTAACAATATTTCGTTGTTGATTTTTTCAAACTACACATCACATAAGGATACACTTCACAGAGAGGCTGTCATCATGATTTACCTAGCCTCTTAATAACAATGTTGGGGTCGGCTTCTAGTCAAACTGGAAGTAGTTGAATTTTAAATGGAGCGACTGTTTATCGGACCTGCACAACCCAGTTACTGGGTAATACGATACCCCTCGGTAAGACTGGTTGTCAAACTTTCGGGCTTCTGACGACCCGTAACGACTGTCAAAGATCCCCAGGTTTTGTCCAGCTCAGATCCCCAGAATTTGTAGATTTACTATTATAGTACCTAAAATTATGTCTCCTTTTTAGGTTCCATACCTACATTAAGATGAGCTACGTGTAACAACACATTTTTGCTTCATAAGACCATCAAGAGGAGTATTAATAGTATCCTCCCGAAGTCCCGACAGAATAGTGGTCACGACAGTCAATTCCAACGGAGACAACCAAGTATAGGAGGTACTATGGACAACAAAACAAGTATGATGTAACCGGGAAGAGATTATAGGTGCTTCGGCTAAATGTGCATTCTTAAGGCGACGATAGCTGACAGCTACCTACAGCGATGCACTGCCGCATGCCGCACAGTGGGTCGAAACTATGATTTTAGTGACTTAGGGATCAATTTTGTTTTTTTACTTTTTTCTTTATGCGGATGGATAGAGCTCATAACCCTCAATAATAATGGTCCTGATGTTTTTTTTCCTAAACTTTATACTTTGGGTAGAAAAATCAGTTTTGTTATTTTTTTGTATGGAGCGGATCAAATTAAGTCAAATTCCTGCTAAGTAGCGTGTGATCCCGCTTTAAAACTTTATTTTTCTTATACCTTGTCTAGTCTTATATAATTTGATGCTATGAACATCTGCATAAAGCTGCCACTCTGCCAAATAAATGGACCGAAAAAAAATGAAAAATACGTTGAATAAAAAGCTTCTTTTAAGTTAAATTTGATATGGAATAGTATGTAAAAGCACGTAATAATACACATAATTATTTAACAACTAACAACAATACATTTAAAAGGTCCCTAATTAGCTTAAATTTACTAATTTATTACATTAAGTATTTAATAATGTTGATCTATGAATTTCTATTTGTGTGTTTAATGACTAATTAGCTTATCCTTTTACTTTATAAAAAACAACGTTTTTCACTTTTAGCCATTACGGTAAAGTTAATGAGGATAATTATTTAATGAGGGTAGTAGAAAAAATTGTAAAGGTTTGTTTGTCACTGGAACTATAAAATGACCATATTTAATAAAAATATTACCTAGTGTTCGTTTATTCGTACTACTACTAACATGTCGTGATTGTGATCGTCCCTTTTTCGTTATAATGGAGAGTTTAGTTAACAATTTAGATTTATTTATGATTTTAAGAGAGCAGCTGAAGTCGCTGTCGGATAGTAAAAAACTTTTTCAATTTCTACAAGATAAAATAAACGCGACCGAAGAGAACAGTGTTGAGCTCCAAAAATTCTGTACGCGCTTTTGTTCAAATATAAGTGCAAGATGGGAACGAAGTAATCGCACGTTAGCACAGTTTATAAGAAAAAATGGTGATTGGTTAGAACATGCAATAAATTGGCCCGAAGGAATGATACGTGAAGCTGTGAACACTGAACAGGAAAGGCTCGAGATTTGTAATACTGAAGATGTTGAAAATCTACCACCATCTACTTCAGAAGCTTCGACATCTACATTTACACCTCGAAAACCTTTCGAAGAATTGGGCTCCAGGCAAAAACGAAGACGCATTGAACAAATTAACCAATCGCTTTCGTTATCCCCAGATGAACTGAAAGCTACTACAATTGCTAGTTTAAAAAACACTGGAAATGAGGACGTAGGAAAAATCATGAACCATTTGCTAAATCACCCCGAAGATCTAGAAAAAGTTAAGGAGTGTTTAAGTACAAGTAAAGCAAAAAGTAGTACCTATTCACCCGATAAGGCACTGTCTTTATTAGTTTCACTTAAATTAAGTAAGTGGCAGTATATAAGCCTAAGAGAAGTAGCAAGTGAAAATGGGTCTGATTTATACCCTTCTTATTATAAAATTAAAGAAGCAAAGTTAAAATGTTATCCAGGGAAAGAAGACATAATTATTACTGACGAAGGAGGTGCTATTAAACTGCAAGCTTTACTCAACTTGACGGTATCTAGGCTTTTAGATGTGATTGCTTTTGATTTGAACTCGGCAACAGAGTTACTGCTTATAAGCAAATGGGGCTTTGATGGAGCCTCAGGTCAAAGTAATTACAAACAAAAGACTGAAACAGAGTTTAATGATTCATCTATTTTCATGGCCAGTCTAGTTCCTATAAGGCTTCAACAATGTGATGGAACAATTGTTTGGGAAAACGACCGACCTTCATCAACTTTCTATTGCCGTCCGATAATGTTAAAATTTACCAAAGAAACGCAGCCAACAGTGGCAACTATAAAAGCTAGCATAACACAAGAAAGAGATAGACTTCAGCCGTCAAGAATCAATCAAGTTGAAGTTAAGCATCAATTGCACTTGACGATGATAGACGGCAAAATAACGTCATATTTGTCAGACACATCTTCAGCTGTCTGTGATATTTGCAAAGCAAAACCGTCAGAGATGAACAATTTAGAGTCACTTGCTCAAAGAGAAAGCAATGAAGAAATGTTCCAGTATGGAATGTCATCTTTACATGCCTGGATAAGATGCATGGAGTGCTTACTTCATATCGGTAAATATAATCTTAAAACTTTATAATTTTTTCATGGTAGTTTCCTGTGAAATTATTTTTAAGTTTCATTTCTTTTTGTTTGCAGCTTATCGTTTGGACTTCAAAAAATGGAGTTGCAGGGGCGATGATAAAGAAAAAATGTCACTCAGAAAGAGCGCTATACAGCAAGCGTTTAAGAAGGAATGCGGTTTACTTATCGATATAGTCAAGCAAGGAGTAGGCACAACCAATGATGGCAATACTGCCAGAAGATTTTTCAGGGATGCAGAAACAACAGCTCGCATAACAGGAATAAGTAAAGATTTAATAGAAAGGTTTTACGTGATTCTTCAGACTATTGCATCTGGAGAGCGCGTGGACTTTTCTAAGTTTTCCGAATTTTCTAGAGATACTGCAGAATTGTATGTAAACTTATATCCTTGGTATTATATGCCTTCCAATATACATAAATTGTTGGTACATGGGAGTGATATAATTAAGCACTTTGGTGCCATACCTATAGGTAAACTGTCGGAAGAGGCAGCGGAAGCTCGCAATAAAGATTTCCGGAAATATAGAGAGAGTCATTCTAGAAAGGTAAGTAGAACGGCGACAAATGAGGATATTTTACACAATCTTCTTTTGTCTTCTGATCCAAAGATCACAAGTTTAAGACCTCGAATGGTGAAACAAAATGTAATGGTTCTCTCTCCAAAAGTTAAAGAGCTTCTGCTGAGTTTTCCCACAGAATCCGATATAGATTTCATTGATGTAGATAATTTGCAAGATAGACATAGCGATAGTGAATAAGATTTTTGGTAGATTGTAAGTTTCTTGTTTCTCTTTTACTAGTTTGTATGTCATATTTGAAAGGAAATAGTAAAGTATGGTGTTGTATATAGTTAGTTTTTTAGTTTACTTGTGTTAGTAGTAAGTTATTTTATCTTTACTAATTCGTATCTGTTTGTATGTTTCTTTACTTACTATCCAGTATTTAATTGAACTTTATAAACTAATTAAAGTCATTAAATAAACAAATAGAAATTCATAGATCAACATTTTTAAATACTTAATGTAATAAATTAGTAAATTTAAGCTAATTAGGGACCTTTTAAATGTATTGTTGTTAGTTGTTAAGTAATTATGTGTATTATTACGTGCTTTTACATACTATTCCATATCAAATTTAACTTAAAAGAAGCTTTTTATTCAATGTATTTTTCATTTTTTTTCGGTCCATTTATTTGGCAGAGTGGCAGCTTTATGCAGATGTTCATAGCATCAAATTTTATAAGACTAGACAAGGTATAAGAAAAATAAAGTTTTAAAGCGGGATCACACGCTACTTAGCAGGAATTTGACTTAATTTGATCCGCTCCATACAAAAAAATAACAAAACTGATTTTTCTACCCAAAGTATAAAGTTTAGGAAAAAAAACATCAGGACAATTATTATTGAGGGTTATGAGCTCTATCCATCCGCATAAAGAAAAAAGTAAAAAAACAAAATTGATCCCTAAGTCACTAAAATCATAGTTTCGACCCACTGTGTGCCGCCCGTCGCTCGCAAGAGACTCCGCTTGAACGCGCATCAAGTTTTTCGAAAAACAACCCATGTTGATTTATCAAACACATATCAAAGAAAAACCGTATACTAAATTTTGGGTGATTAAATTGTCTTTTAGATGGTGAAAGTTTCATGGAAATACACCCGATCGTTTTTGCGTGATAATCGTTTTTATGTCCGCGATAGACATTACTTTACCAATTAATTACATTATGTTATAAAAATATTATTTAAAATATTCACATATCAAATGACGAAGAAAATTGTCTAATTTCACATATAATTTTTTCAAATACATAAGACAAGCCGTTAAGGCGTGATCTTTAATAAAAAGTCCTTAAAAGTCGGCTGTCTGCGCCTTAAGGACGGGGTTGTCTAATACATCCGCCAACGGCTGCGCGACCAACGACTTAACGTGCTTTCTGAAGCACGCAGGGGTCTTGGTATGTAAAGACAGTCACCCATTCACGGACCAACCGCGGCAATTGACACGTGCGGCTGTTAATGATGGAGTTTGTTTCGGCCTTTCTTCTCAGAGTAGTCAGATAGGAAACGTCGACCTCAACTAGTTTAAAAAAAATATGATTGACGTGTAAAAGTCTTTGTACAAACCTACATATAGAAATAAAATCATTTATCAATAGCCAAAAACCCCTACATATTCTTACCATTTTGATATAAATGTCGTAACTCGCAACGAGTATGCAGCAGATTCCAGCACCCCCCGTGGAGAAGAGAGTCAAGGGCCGCTTGCCTGTGTAATGGACCAGTACGACGCATGTACCGGCTCCCACTATCTGTAGCACGCCAAGAATCAAGGTTGCGTAGTACTTATCGATAGGCGCCTTCAGCATTTGGAATATAGAAACTGCGTAGGTCTGCAAAAAAACCATTTAAATATGTACTTAGTAGGTATGTTATAAACGCGAAAATTACTCTGTTCACGCTTAATCCACTGAACCGAATGTTCTTATAGGGAAGTAGCCAAGGACCTGCAGAAAGACATAGGCTATTTTCTCATACTGGATATAACAACACGCCGTGTTTCGCCGAAGGGGTGGACAGAGTTGTACCTACCTACACTAGATCCACATTACGCCAGTTATGTTTAAGTCCCATGTAATATGGGTGAGCCCATTGCCATCATCCGGGCACAAAATCCGATCTACTACTTAGAAATTCTCGATAGGAAACCCAAATAATACTTTGTAAGACCTGGGAATCGAACCCATACCCGCACTACGAAGTTGCGACCATTAAACCAACGAAGAATTTTTGTTTTAACGCGCTAAATTTATGAACCTACCAGTCGGATTTATTTATCTTCCATCTTCTATATACTCATAGTCGGATTTATTTATCTTCCATCTTCTATATACTCGTATATGTATATAATGAATCGCCGAAATGTATGTACGCGCATAACTTCCGAACGACTGCACCGAATTGGATGATTCTTTTTCTTATGTGTTCCTTATTGTCAGGGCAAGTTTTGTATATAAGGAAATTTATAAAAAATAAATAGATTTGATCAGAATTATTGTGAAATTATTGATAATCCAACTGATTAGATTTTACCGGAAGGGTTATATTTCCTCAGTCGCGACTGGAGAAATAAAATATGGCGGTACGAAGTTCGCCGGGTCAGCAAGTTTAGTCTATTTATAAAAAAGTGTTACAATATTGAGGTGTGACACTGGATCCCGCAATAGGATACAATGTGCCGCAGGATCCAGTCTCTTTCGACAGATATTATATGAAATTATGAAAAACTAGCTTCTACCCGCAACTTTGTTTGCGTCAAATTTCTTGCTGACCCACCCCGTCGCATCGAATCGCCTGGCCGTCCGAGTACTTCGTATTCGTGACATTTTTTTATTTTTGCTCGGCTCCTAAGGGCCCTAGCGTGATGTTATATAGCCTATAGCCTTCCTCGATGAATGGGCTATCTTACACTGAAATAATTTTTCAAATTGGACTAGTAGTTCCTGAGATTAGCGCGTTCAAGCAAACAAACTAACTCTTCAGCTTCATAATATTATACAGGATACGTTTTTATCCAGTGCGCGAACTTTAACCATGAATTTAGCATATCATTCTAAACACCCCAGCGCAGAAATGTTTCGGCGGTTACACAAAAAAAAATCTGCTGTTCCATACATTTTGACCGCGTAGGTACTGTACTTTTCTATGAAGCAGCTGATTTTTTTTTTTTTTTATAACCGGCAAATAAATTCTGCCCTGGGGGGTTTAGAATGATATGCTGAATTCATGGTTAAACTTTGCGCACTGGATAAAAACTTATCCTGTATAAGTATAGATAAGTATGCAAGAACAACGTTTTAAATAATTCTCTAAATCTAAGACTAAATAGTTCACTAAAACTAACACTAAATAATTCACTAAAACTAATAAGAGGTAACGGAATATGTGCGCATGTAAAATGTTGAATAATTCTTTTTTGTTTGAACGCGCTAAATCTCTGAAAGTACCAGTCCGATTTGTATAATTCGTTTTGCATTTGATAGCCCATTAATTCTTAAGCAGTTATGGCCCAGTGGTAACGTCCGCGACTTACGAGTTTGTAGGTCGTGCGTTCGAACCCAGCCAGGCGCATTACTTCGTGTAAATAATTTCATCACCACTGCTCTCAAAACGGTGAAGGAAAACATCTTGAGGAAACCGGCATGTACTAGAACCAAAAATTCGAAGACATGGGACATCTACCAACCTGCACTGGGCCCGCGTGGTGGTTTACGTCACACTTCCTCTCACGGAGAGGAGGCCTGTGTCCCAGCAGTGGGAAAGTTATAGGCTGAGTAGGTATGTATGTAATTTTCAACGAAGGTTCGACCGCTGCGACCTTTAGATCCGCAAAAAAGTAAAAAAAACAAGAAATATGGCATTCATTTTAGTACAAATCTACCTATATTGTGGTGTCTTACGAATTCGTCGCGAGCACAAGATTGGATTTTTCTTTGTATTGGCATAGCATTATCAGCCTCTAATGTTCCAACTGCTGGGACACAGACCACACTCTGTGAGAGGGAGAGGGCCGTAATCCAACACGCGGGCCCAGTGCAAGTTGGTAGATGTCCCATGTCTTCGATTTTTTGGTTCTAGGACATGCCGGTTTACTCACGATGTATTTGCTTCACCGTTTTGAGAGCAGTGGTGATGAAATAATTTACACAAAGTAAAACGTCTGTCTGGGTTCCAACCTACGACCTACAACTCGTAAGTCTCGGCTGTTTCCACTGTGCCTCTACTACTCTCCGCATCTTTACCAGCAAAACAAACAAAAACCGGTAATTTACCAATGCAATATGGAGCGAAGTATGCTAAACATAAAGCTGCGTAACCGGTGGATGACCTCAAAAATAAGGAAAAGGACAAAAGTATTTAGCTATGATCTAATAAAAATAAACAAAAAAAGTAACTCGACTGGTTTAGAAGAACGAATAGAGAAATATGGTTGAATACCGTAATGTAAAGGCATCCTAGCAATGAAAAAAACTAAAGGGACGTCAAATAAATGGATGGGAGAGTATGAATTGCGAAAAGGATGGAGAAGATTAGCTCGTGACAGAGATGAGTGGAAAAAACAAGTATAATACTTACTAATATAATAAACGCGAAAGTTTGGATATGTTTGTTACTCGTTCACGCAAAAACCACAGAACGGATTTGGATGAAATTTGGCACACAGATAGATTATAACCTGGATTAACACGTAGAATATTTTTTATCCCGGCAGTACGTTCCCGCGGGATAATTTTTGACTTCCACGCGGGCGGATGCTAGTATGTACATATTTACTTCTCTAATCGATTTCTATTTTCGTTATTAAAATAGATTTAAAATTACAATTAGGTACATTAGTTAGGTCTGTATTGTATTGGTCAGCAAATAAAGGCTTTTTATTATTTTTATTTATTTATAATTATACATATATAACTAGCTAACCCGACAGACGTTGTCCTGTCTTAACTACGAATACGGTATTGGATTCGCATTGATATAACATTAGAAAAAATAGGTTTTCTTACTCATAAGCACCTTCTCCTGGCAATAACAAACACAACAAAAAAAGAATTAGCTAACTTGATCTAGCCGTTCACGTGTGATGTCGCCCATGCGCATGTGACCGCCCGTAATTTTCTGAATATTCATGAAAAAATATCGCAAATAAACTTCAAAAGGGGGGGTCTATCTATAACATTTTTTATGTTATTAAATTTTTATTTTTAAAATAAATACACAATTTTTTACCGAAAAAATGACTTCGATTCCGTTTTTTTTTTCGTAGTCGATAATTTTTAGTAAAATGTTAATTAACCTGTTAAAATAACTCATTTCATCATTTTGGAAATAATAAACAGAATCCAAATCGACCCATAAACTTCGGAGATGTGTCAAAAAATAGAAAGCAAATCTACAAACTGTACTTAAAAATTAAAAATTGAATAACATGAAAAATGTTATAGAGGACTCCCCCTTTTGAAGTTTATTTTCGACAATTTTTCATGAATATTCAGAAAATTACGGGCGGTCACATGCGCATGGGCGACATTGTATATATAAATAGGTAGATAAAGCCGAAGAGTTCGATTTTTTTTGTATGTTGCGCTTATCTCTGGAAATACTAGCCGGATTTGAAAAATGCTTTGTGCATGTGATAGTACCAATTCTTGAGGAAGGTTATAAGCTATTTAACATCACGCTACGATTCTAAGGAGCCGAACAAAAAGAAAAAGTCAGAAAGAACGCTAAAGCAAAACGATGCAAACGCGGGCGAGCAATGCGATGGGCCACGGGGTTTCCGTGTGGGGGCCAAGGGCGGTCGTATTTTATGTTAAATTAAACAAGAAAATTCTCGGTGGCGAAGTCATGGGCAGAAAATAGCAACTGTTATATTACAAAATAGCAACTGCTATAATACAAAATAGTCGTAAACGAGGTTGTGAGTATCGGTTAGTATTCTATGTACGTATTCATCGTCAAATTATGTTGATGGGATGTAGGAACGTAACTACACTTTTATTTACCTGTAAGGTAGTCATTCCACTAAAATTGCCCACGAAAAAACTGAAAGTCACCAGGAAGAATGGCAACATAAAACTTTTTCTCATGTAATACGAAATTTTTTCAGACATTGTCTCATCAACTTCAATTAGATCTGAAACAAAAACCATTACTTTAGACTCATTCCTTTAGACAAATTGTTAACGTAGGTAGCTATGACAGAAAGCGTTTTGTAACCTTTCTTCTCCCTTTTAAATAGAAGTTGTATGTCTCGCAGTTCATATTCTACAGCGCTAGGTGTTGTCCATCCACGGAGCCATTGCAAGCTCTGAAATTCATATTTAGATAACACCATCATTAACAGGAATAATAAATAAATAAAAAAAAAAACAATCAACCGTCATTTATTCAAATTTGGTAGTCTAAGAATCAGCACTTTTCGAACGCCAAAAAGCGCTGATTCTCAGTCTTAATTGAATAAATGACTGATTGATTTTTTATTTAATTAATTAGAAAAAAAAAACCACTATTATACAACTGGCCAGGTTATAGTCCCGTATGTGTCGCCGGGCGTAAAAGAATAGCACCATCCCATTTCTTCCAGTGGGTGTCGTAGAAGGCGACTAAGGGACTTACTAGAGAATGGGCAGCAGCGTTCTCTATGCATTTTAGCACCATACTGCGATCGCCAACCCGCCTGCCAAGCGTGGCGATTATGGCAAAACACCCCATGACTGGGGGAGGCCTATGTCCAGCAGTGGACGTCTTTCGGCTGAAATGATGATGATGATGATGAGGTTATAGTGATGACCCAGTGTGATCGTAGGTACCTACCTTTCTAGCATCATCGTAACGCTTCTTCGAAACCAACCAATGCGGAGACTCCGGCACGAAGAACAAGGCGATTACTGCTAGTATCTTCAAACAAAAGTTTCGTTGATTGTTTAATTGCCAAGGAGCTATTACTAAGCAAGTTGCGAAGACATTTAGTTTAAACACGTCACTTTCCCTCGTAGGTACGTTAACTTTGCTTAAAGTTAAGTAATGATGAGCGACTGTTTGACAATACATTTTAGACGTTTAAATATCTCTTAACTTTAGGCAACGTTTATAAATAAGAGGGTTTGTCTATAAGTAATATCATTTTAGTATGTCATTAAATTACTAGTACATTAAAATCAATCAATCAATCTAACCATTCCCTAAAGGAACAGTACCTATACCTACATACTTTCAACACTCACTCTGCCGCCCGGACTAAACATGTTGAGGTTGAGGAGGTGCGTAACGTGGCAGCAGAAGAGAGTTACCACAGATATTTATGTAGAGGTTTTAGAACCGTTTTATGTGTTTTTCATCACAGTTTTCCGCTTATTCGTGCATCCACAGCACCATGGACCATTAACATCGGGGTCATGGTTGTGATTCGACCATTCGACTAACACTTCTGTTCATTCAATGTCAATCACGTAACCCTTGGACTTTATTATAACGCATTGAATGACTCTGTTGATAGTCGGTCATTAAGAGTGCGAAAAGTTCATCCCAATTAAATTGGAACCATAGTACATAATAAACACAGAATAAAGTG
Source organism: Polymixis flavicincta (assembly GCA_949987655.1). Taxonomy (NCBI): domain Eukaryota; kingdom Metazoa; phylum Arthropoda; class Insecta; order Lepidoptera; family Noctuidae; genus Polymixis; species Polymixis flavicincta. The sequence continues at coordinate 24,456,525 of OX465171.1, read as the reverse complement.
ATTCAAAGTTTAAAATCTATGAAAAATGTATGGTTCTTCCTTTTTTGTTCCTGGCATAACTTTATTCCGTGTTTATTAGTAAGAAGGCTAGACATCAGCCAAAATTAGAAATCAAATAAAATACAAAAATGCAATCTACTTTGATTTAGGTAGGTTACGAGTTAACAGTAGGTTTTATTTTAACTTACCGTAAATGCGATGTTGACCAACGCCACAGTTCTCCAGTACATGAATATTCCGAAGAGGAACTGTGTGAACACTCCAAGTATGATGCAGAGCGAGCTGGTGGCCGTGAGGGCTCCTCGGAGGTGCGGCTGTGTGATCTCTGCCACATATGTCAGCACCTAGAACGATCAGCCTGGACGTCAGTTTAAGGGTTTATTGTCTTTCAACTGCAGATTCAGACTGCGGTCTATCGCAGTCCACAGCTGAACAGGGCTCACTCAAGTCGTGACACAACACCCGGTTCTCCGTTTTATCAATATTACTAAAACCATGTAAAGTGATAAGTGAATTGCAATTTACAGAATGAGTAATTACCTAATTACTATAAACACATTAATTAAGTTCACGGATCATTTGAGATGTTTACTCTCTTTTATATTGGAAATAAAATAATGATTATTGTAAAATATCGAGGGCGAGTTCACGACACAACTAACGGGGTCGGTCATTTTTATACAACAACAATACTTTGCAACCTACAAGAGTTGGCATTATCTAAAGTTTCCAGTGGTTTATCGTGAGGAATTTAAGGCCCGCGAAATCCCATTGAATCATCAAAGAGTTATTCACAGGGATTATATAAACTTAGACGGTTGTTTTGATGATTTTATTGATTATAATAAGGTATTTTACTCTAAAGAAAAAGTCTAAAAATATATTATTGAGATAGCTTACACCACCAACGATAAGTAGAATAAAAACTATTTTTTTTTTAATCATAAACAATTAACATATAAAATATCAGCGCATTTGTCTATACTTACAGCAAACTAACGTCATACCCACAGAGCAATATGGCGTCCACTGCGTCTAGCGTTTTCGTCAAACTACGCGCAAAATTAGAAAATTGTAAATAAAAATGCATTTTTACGGCACTAATCGATTAAGTAAAAATGTTGTGGTTTTTTTTAGTGGTTTATTAGCACTTTAGAATCGAATTAGGACACTTTTCAAAATGGGTGTAATGCCCTATTTGTTATTGTCGGGAAGCATACTTAATTCAACGTACCTACAGTTTCATACGGACCTGAAAATTGCTTAAAAAAGTAAGAAAATTTTAACTTCGCGGTCTAGCCTGGCGCTTCTTTCACGAATGTTATTACTATTACAAGTCTATTATTATTTTTTCAACACACTTGCTCATAAAATGGCTCTAATTTCACCGCAATTAGGCACATAATGACATCTATTATCAAACTGTGAGTTTTTCATTACTATTATTCACTAGTGAGTTATAGGTTTTTTTTTAATTAGTTGAGTTGCATTGTTCTTAAAAAGATTCGTTACAGAAAAGGTCGTGTTCAATAGTACAAATAAATTAATGTACCTATTGCTTGCTCATTTCATGCAACTTCGTATTTATATAGATAATTTCAACTTGTGTTTTTAATAAATAAAACTTTCACTCAAATATAACTTTTGTTTTCTCTGTAATCAAGAAAACTTTGAATTCCCCATTTTATATGTGGCTAAAACCCTATCCGCGAATATCCAAAAAAAGAAACCTCATTCTTTTAGGCCACGTTCCGAGTTACAATAATATCGATTTGAGTGCGCTCACACCTGTTCCGAATTGGCGTGAGCGCGATGCGAATCGTCATAGATGACGTCACGACATGCACCATCTTGTGATAACGCCGACCATGCGTTATATTAATATCACAGTGAGCGCTGTCATTGATGACAAAAATGACGGTTCTTAGCTGTCAGAATCGTGATATCTAACTCGGAACGCAAAATATCGATGTGTTAAGTCAAGTACTAGTTATGAAGAAAATGATAACACCGCCCGAAATAAGATGTGAAGCCCTTAATGTTATGGAAAGTTTACTATCTAAAAACTCCAAGGACAAAATGATTTTTTATTATTATTTTCTTCACAAGTGTGTTGAAAAACGTCGTATGATACACGTGTGTATTGATGATTACCGTCCTCGGCTCTCTTAATCAATGGCGCCTCTTCGGTAATTACCAACGTTACACACTACTACCATAATGTACTACTTATTAAAAAAAAATTGGCATATGCCGTAGGCACTCACCGTACGTTGGGCACGAACTTATAACTTAAAGGTAATTTGACGTTACCAAGTGTCAACGAATATTTACAAACTTCATCAGTATTAACTTCGAAGAGCTCTTACCTAATAAGGAGAATTACCCTAAAAAATTGCACGAAATAATGTGAGCATGATAAAGTAACTCACAGGTGCTTCTAGTAATCCGCCTGCTAATCCCGTTAAGAATAGAGCTCCATATAAGTGCCCAGTCGTTGTCGAAAAGTGGAAAATCAGCCAGGCTATGAAGAAAGGCACGTTAACCATCTGCATCGCCCTCCGCCGGCCTATCGGAGATGTCACTACTCCTGATAGGGCACATCCTACTGGGACTATAATGAGGTTGATAGAACCTGAAAAAAACATTAAATAGGCTAAGAGAAAACCATTGAATTATTCAGTTCCAGGTTCATATTCGATCAAGTAAATGTCTTTTCATATAAAATAACGTATTGTGAAGTTACTTTCGTTTCTACCTATAAGCATTGTTGATGTTTTATGATAGTTCTATGTAAGTGATGTCGCATTGTTTCATACAAAGAAAAACTTGATGTTTTTCATTTTTTCAACCTAAGTGGATCGAAGGTGTAATGGTGTACCTTCTATTTCATTACTCTATTAGCTGCTTTTTCATCTCACGGGTCTCGCAAGATCACCAACTGAGAGGTTCAATGATAACCGTATGAAATCACCAACTGAGAGGTTCAATAATAACCGTATGAAATCATCAACTGAGAGGTTCAATAATAATCGTATGAAATCAATTATAATGCCAGATGTGAGACAAACTAAACAAGCAGAATATACGTGGATGAATTTTACGACGCTATATTTTAGTTTGTTATCAGTTTCAGTTACCTAAGTTAGGAAAATTGATTGTTACTTATATTTATTTAGTAGGTATAAGTTCATAATTATGTATCTAAATTTTATTTGAAATCTGAACAAACAGCTAGATAGTAATTGGTAACAATTTAAATCTTGACAAATTTCATGGTTAAAGGTCAACGGGATTTAGGTACCGTGTAGATGTGATTTATTTGCGAGAACCTATCGAAAGTGTCACACAAATGGCCGTATCTTTTTATTGCAATGACATAAATGTTTGATTTATTTAGACATCAAGGGACCGTAGCCGTCGGTCTATGGTACTTTGAACTCTTAAAAAATTAACTTACTGTAGTTCAAAATAATATCGAATACGTAGGTATGTGATATTAATTTGAACTTGATACCTCTTTGCGTTTCTGAGGAAAAGAGTCTTGACAGACTCACAGACAACGAAGTGATCCTATAATTGTTCGTTTTTCCTTTTGACGTACCAAACCCTAAAAACCTGTTATGTATTGCAACCTAGTTTGTTATAATAATTTAAGTAGGTATTTTACTCATGCAGGCCTATGTTGTGGCTACTTGTACAAGTTACAACAACAACCAATGCACAATGGTTGATACCTATAGTTACTTAAGAAAACATGACAAATACACATACAAGTTATACAAGACATAACAAACTCATTACCATGGAAAATGTTTTTCATAAAAGAAAGATGTCAATGTTCTTGCATAATTGGTGGAGAACTGTAGAGTATTCATATGTAAATATAACAAATACCAAACTTACTGATCCATGAAATCTCTGACTTGTTTAAATGTAGTACTTCGCCATCTTTCGGGTTTTGTACAGCTGGCATGAGAATGGTGGAAAACCCAAGTGTCATCCCATATCCTGAAACAATAAGTGAGTTTTACAGGTATTACCTGGGGAGATTGTTCCAGCTCCTTCTCCGGATAGCTTTTAAATGCTGCTGCTACACAATGTCTCGTAAATATTGTACGAAATTGAAATTGACACTTTTCCTGTTTATTTGATGCCGACATCTTTGAAAGTCATGCTGCTTACAAGGTTAAGACAGCAGTTTCAGAAATGAAACTTTTGGAGAAACAAAATAATCAATATAACATGAAACTTTCAATGATCATGCCACAGATGAAATAAAAACAGATCCATGTTTACCCGGAATAAAAACTGCGTACAGAAAGAAAGTCATTGGTTTTGAAGTCAATTTACAGTCGAATTCATTAAGATGGACCAGCGTGGGATAAACTGGCACTATAACACCGTGACCTATTTAAAAGCCATCGCTGTGTGAATACGCGATCGTCGCGTTCATATGTGATTTTTTGTTCGAAATAACGGTGAGTGCCCTATATCGGCATTCAGGTTCATCAGAGGTAAAGCATCCAGAAACTCAAGGATCGACTAAAAATGGTCCCATGAAAGCCAAGATTCATCACAATAAACCACAGCGATTTTAAAGGAACTTACCTAAAAGAAGTAGGTTCTTTGCGCTGACCGCCAGAAACTGTGGTAAGGCAGTCCGAAAATCTTTCTTGTATGTATAATCGTCACCGATCTTGTGCTCTCCATCGGCAAACACCATGGCTTTTTCACGCGACATCTGAAGCAAATATAAATAGAACTTAAGATCTCATTTATTTGCATGGAACTCCAGACAAAAGAAAAGATAAGATGAGAATTCATGTCAATAGAGATAATTGAGACTTGTTCTTTGTTGCTCATCACAACAAAAGGCTTGAATCTTCACCTTATTTGCTTTTAATTTATGATTTAGAAAAAATGCATTTTTGTGCTCACAATGTATGCTGTCAAAAATATAATTATTTAGTAAGAACACTTGGAACGTCTTTCATGTAACAGACACTTAATTTCCACAATTCGTTAAAATTGGCAAATGTTTTTCTACACAAATTCTTTTTCATGAAACTCAGTGTAATGAATCTTTTGAAAGGATAATGTCCACTGGTCCGCACCAGCCGCAACGCACTCACGGCACGCAACGGATTTTGGTGTGCTTTGTATGAATTCATTATAGCACTGCGAGCTTCATTGCGTGTGCATGCATTGCGGCCGGTGCGGCGCTGCCCCGTGGATGTTCACTTTAAAAATTCGCGCATCATGTCCATGATTGGTCAATTCGCAGGAATCGACCAATCATGGACATGATGCGCGAATCCACTGTAGCGGTGACATGCAGATGTCACCGCTACAGTTGAAATATACATTACTCAATTATTTTAGTGGATTAAAAATCGCATGGGCATCTAGATTTTGAAATAGCTCAAAATGTCACAGCCATATTTAATAGTCGTTTCAATATGTTTATTTTCGGTTGTTTATGGAGCAATGCACGGCTTGCTTCTCCTCTACCGGCCCATCGACGTCAGCAACGAGTGCGCCTTCTCTGGACAATTGCGCTACGACCTATCATTCGGCATGGGGATGTCAGACACCATCACCATGGTATGTCAAACGTAAAATAATTCATGGTGATGTATATGGTAGCACCGAAATGTATCAATCTATCACATTGTAATTAATTTATCTGTCATTGCTTCATTTTAATTTTGTTTTACCTATGGCGGCATAGTTATTTTATTCTAGGTGCATCTTCTTCACATATAATGGTACATACCTAAGTAATTAATGTATACAAAATATTTCAAAAAACGTTGGAGTTTCTTGCCCATTCTTCTCCATACAAAACTACCTTTTGTAAGGGACAACTACAATCAATTCTATTTTTTTGTGAATTATGACGCTCAAAAGTACCTTTTGTGTGCCTATTTGAAATAAATGATTTGACTTTGACTTTGACTTTGAACTATGTAGGAACACGTTACATAAGTACATAACTCGTTGAGACAGGAAACTAGACGATGTCCGTGTTGCATTGCCATTTAAAATGAATTGATTTAAAAAAAAACATTTAAGTTAGGTATATGATTGTGAGATAGGTATGGTTTGTTACTAGATGAAAATGTGAGCAATGGATCTGGGCCTCAAGTCTGCTATTACAATAGTGTTAGAATGGTATATCATAGATTTCATAATTGTTGATTTGGAAGTTTGGTAATCTATTATTATAATGGCGTCATTTTGACTTTAAATGGTGACCCACTGAAAGAAATGGCATTTATTGGTAATCTCGTACATAATGACAAATGAATGACTGACTTAGGGGGTAATCTGCTAAAATTTTGACAGTTCCTAAAATAATATGTTAGGAAATATATATGTAAAAATATACATATATAAATGAAATCTGGCATTAATAAATGTTCAAGTTTAGTAGTATTTTTTCGAAAATCATTTCTACTAACGGGTTTTATAATAATGGCAATACGACAATGCCATTATAACACAATTCTATTACGAGACCATTGACCGACCACTGATCGACCATTATGAATTTAGCAGATTACGAACTTTAAGCAAAATGTCGATGGGATCGTGTTGGAATGACGAATTTATAAAAATAGCAGACTTAGGCCCCAGAAACCGTACCTGTGGGTGCCATTCTGTAATGCCACTTACAAAATCCGTGCTCTGATTTAATAATTGGAATAACTATTTAAGTCCATTAAGTATTAAATAACAAAACAAAAACTTATAAAGCCTAACCTAATTCCTTATAAAGTTATAACTATTAATAACCATGTAAAATGGCGTCGAAAAGTACCTCCGCATGGCTGTCGACTGGTAATGTACCCAAGAGACTGGCGGCATTGCCACGTTATATGACAATCCTTGCACTCTGGCAAATATAATTACCGATAAGGTTATTATGGTTTCGCCGTTTGAGGTAAAGCTTTAACCCGAAATTCTAAATTTATATCACCTTACTAAGGTCTTACTTTTACTAAGGTCAATTTATAACCTCAATTCGCGACGATGATTATTCTATTTCAATTTTATATAATACTAGCTTCGGCCCGCAACTTCGTCTGCGTCAAATTTCTTGCTCCCCCGACCCACCCCGTCGCATCGAAATGCCTGGCCTCTCTTTGCTCGGCTCCTAAGGACCCTAGCGTGATGTTATATAGCCTATAGCCTTCCTCGATAAATGGGGTATCTAACACTGAAATAATTTTTCAAATCGGACCAGTAGTTCCTGCCTGAGATTAGCGCGTTCAAGCAAACAAACTCTTCAGGTTTACTATTAGTATTGGATAATATAAATAATATTTAATATTTATTGTTATTATATATATTATGGATTCAAACAATAATTGTTGGAAAAAGTAGTGAAGTTAAATATGAAGCCTTATAAATGGATGTGTTAGTAATTCCTTTTAGTGAGTTATTGCGTAAGACATTAAACCTGAACATGGTTTTTGTTGTGTATACTTTCATCAGATACATTTGAAACAGACTATAAGCACGTAAAATGTATTAATTTGCTGCATTATTAATCCTTCATTTCTAAGTATTTTTATTACTCAAAATATTTGTAATTATGCTGCTGATATGGGACTCCTATTAGTACATGTACAGTTACCAAAAGTGATAAGTAATCAGGACGTGATGTAGTTGAAGTTTAGTTAGAAACCGATGGATGTTTTCGAATGAAATTTAGCTAATGTTTGTTTTCTATTAATTATCCGTTCCTTACTTTAACTATTTCCGACTTTCTCTTTTGGTGACCGTACATGCAACGAGGTGCATGGTTATTTTGTAGGTGAATGACGAATCGTTAAGATTGACACCCCTACTTATAATGTTGCATTATTATAGACTTGCAACCATCACAACCTACAATGACTACAAAAGACCTAACGACCTGTGAACATGCACTGGGACGCTTCGCTTCCACTTTGCATTGTCAGTTAAAATAATTACCTATGACAATATGTTAGTAGAATAATTCACGTAAATAAGAAAGTCCAAAAATAATGTTTAAAAAACCCCTCAGAAAACCATAGCAACAAGACTTTATTTCTGGTTGGTAGTACCACAGTATAAAAATCATACAGTAGGACGACGCCTTTGATCTTTGGTAAAATACCGACATCGTCTAGACAGTAACGCATCGGCCAGGGTTGTCACAAGTAAACAATATTTATGTTTTTTTTTTTTTACTTCGGTATTGATACCCATTTCATATTATAAATACATTTCAATTGACGTCCGCCATCTTGGATTTCGAAAAAGGATGGCTTTTTCGTAACAAGCACCCCAATTAAACTTAAAATTGGTGCCGATTCTGTTGTACACCGAACTAAACTATAACTAAAATTCCTTACTTTTGACTATGAGAATCTTAACGCTATTCTGCAAAAAATATCTCTAAATTTAAAAACAATTTTGACACAACTAAAATCGAATTTGACAATCGCGACTCGCACGTGGTATGTTTTGGCTTCGCAACGTGGTACTTGTTTGCCCTACCCCGTGATTGTTTTTAGAGGCAGGCACGCAGGGGCGGCAGCCTCAACGTAATTTATATGGAATTTTCACTTTTTGCATGGCAAATATGAAAAATTATTACCCACATGTTGAGTTTTAGAGGTGTATTGGGTCTCTTAAAGGGGGTCGAAATTTTCATTATTTTTGCGATAGGGCACACCATTAACGAGATATAATCAAAAGAAAAAAACATACCGTACTATATTTTTGCACCAGAAGTCGAGGTGTCGGTGTGAATTTTAGTTCTTTACAAGTAATTTTATTCCACATCTATTTAATCGCGATTAAAAATTGTCAGATTTAGTTAGACAACCAAAATTTTAGGTTTAATAGAATAATGAAATTGACAACAACAGAATAGCAAAACTGCCATTTTCACTAAACTAATAACTCAGTGCAATCTTAGTGCTGTCAAACTAAAATATAGTTAAGTTGTGTCACTTCAGTCAATTTCAGAATGGGAAATCGTGGTTTGACAGGAATAAACTAAAATTGGTGATTTTTAGTCTAGTTTAGAGAATTTTGTGACAGCAGAATCGGCACCATTGACACCCAAAACAAATTATAAAAAAACGACGTCCACCATCTTGAATTTTAAAAAGGATGGCGTTTTCGTAACAAGCACTCCAATTAAACTCAAAATTGACATTATCTTAATATAAAAAAATAACGTCCACCATCTCGAAATTCACCCTTAGTAAATAATAAAAAAGTCCACCATCTTGACACGGAACATACAAACAAACACTTTCACATTTATTTAGTAGCATAATAGCTATTTAGTAGCATTAGTAGGATTTCCAAACAGATGCCCTGTGCGATAACCTACTTTTTTTTTACCATTGTTGGCCGTTGGCCATTTTATTAGCGTTATCAACGTGGCACGACATTACAAATATTTTTTTTACTGCACTCTACAATAATAAAACAGATTTATTTACCTTTCTTCTGTGCGTGGAAGCTGATGAAACCGCAGATCTTTGTTTATACGAGACTACCTTCCGCCCTTACCTTCGCTCGCGTGGAAGTCCGAAATTATCCCGCGGGAACGTACTACCGGGATAAAAATCCTGTGTATTAACCTAGGTTATAATCTATCTGTGTGCCAAATTTCATCCAAATCCGTTCAGCCGTTTTTGCGTGATTGAGTAACAAATACCCAATCATCTTAAAAAAACTTTTACATTTATAATATTACGGACTACCCTATTTACCCCTTTAGGGATAGATTTTCGAAAAATCCTGAAACACGTTATTCTTTATTTTTGGTTTTAGGTATAAATACTGAGTTTCGAGTTAACCAGACCGCGCGTTAAAATTGTACCAAGTTTCAAGTTTATTAACTCAAGGAATAAGATTTTTCATGCAAACAAAATCCCCCCTTTCCACCCCCTTACAGGTTGAATTTCCAAAAACCCCTTCTTAGTGGTCCCCTACATTATAAAAGGAAGCCGTGTGCAAAATTTTACGTTCCTCGTCCTAGTAGTTTCGGCTGTGCGTTGATTGATTAGTCAGTCAGTTTCTCCTTTTATAAATATATTAATAGTTATATAAGATAGATAGATGAGGACTTGCAATCACTCACAGCACACGTCGTATGCACCATTTTATATAAACAAATGAAAAACAAACACGCGTTAGCCCCGAATGATATAGCCCGAACTATTAACATCGTTTTGCTCGCAGTTCGGGCTCGGCTTATCCGCGTCTCGCACCTCACACCCCGCACGATTGCCCTGTCTAGACGTCTTCGTTGGATGACTGTATGATTTATAGACTGTGGTAGTACACATCAATAGTCGGTGACTCGGAGCTTGTGTCATATAGTAGGTACCTACTCAAGCTATAAAACGGTTTCTAATTTTCTACGAAACATCGACGCCGGTGATGTAAACTAAATTAAAATGTAGCTTATTATTATGCAGAAGCCAGTTTTCGCTTGCTGTCGTCATGATCATGCCAGTTTTAATTTCGAGTGGACATTATTCTAAGTTCAATAAAACTTTCATATTTAGTCTGTTTTATCTGTTTCACCTAGCTACGATGCCATGCAATTTTTTTTTTTTTACTTACCTGTATTAAAACGGTAAAAAAAAACAATCACAGGGATAGGCAATGATTCTGTTCTTTTGCAGGTATTTCGTACATTAAATGAGATAGACTACGCATGTAATATTGAAATAGTTACTCAGCACGATCGCAACGTCTTCCTCGTAGTGGTCATAAAGTTTCCCACGAGCATATCCAAGAACTGCCATGCAAACGGAGACGCATTCAACGTGATAAAGAAGAACAGGTGCCTCCGTCTCTGCGATTTGATAGGAGCCAGAGACATGTTATCATCGTATTTCGTCATCACGGTCAAAGGAAGAATTCGTTTCAGATTTTTGAGCAATAGCAGCATCAACTCAGATATAGACGTAAGTAAATTCATTACAGATTAATTACCTATCCCTTTTTTTATCCCATTAAATGTATTTTTCCTGAACTTATGTATTGATGATAAAAATTAAATAAAAATAATAATAATAAAATTAATTTAATTTGAAAAAAAAAATTGGCTTGACGTTTTCTAAAAATGAAACCTAGTTAGATCGATTTATCGCTCCCGAAACCCCTGCATACTAAATTTCATGAAAATCGTTGGAGCCGTTTCCGAGATTCAGATTATATATACATATGCACAAGAATTGCTCGTTTAAAGATATTAGATGATTTAGTGAAGCCATAATTGTTACGATCGCGAATCATATTTAATTCAAGATAGGTACATCCTGACACTGACCCGTAAATAAAAATAAAATAAAAAATAAAGTTCGCGGGCTCCCTTGGCACATCCACCTCACGGTGTGACTCGGACTCGGTAACAAATCTGTTTCATTGTGTGTTTTGCATAATAGTTAAACTGGTATTTCATATGTGCATGTTATATAGTTGATTTAAAATTAAATTTCACGCATGTATTCGTATCGTAAGCCTTATCGGTATTTTTACATACGTTGTAAAATTTGGAGCTATTTCACGTGGTATCACGAATCACGTACACACGCTTTTTTGCTGTTGCTGTTTTCACTAAAGTTATTTCGTAATCTTATAAGGTTGTAACACTTGCACCAGCCGCAAAAAGTTCCTCTCGCCAAAATGAAATACCGGTTTGTTCTCTAAATAGACATTGCTATGTGTTTTAGTAGGTGTTTTTCCAGTTACGTTGATGCTTTAATTTTGTTTTTTGCCTTTTTTGTCTGCGGTCTTCTAAACATTTTGTCGTATCTTGGTTTCAGGCGGATTTGTATCAAGTGACTGCAACCGCTGCAAGGCTGCAGCCTCCAAGTAAATGCAACTTGCGAAACGAAACACTTTGTGTGATAGATCAACAAAATTTCTGCTTCACCAGTGGCGTTGTGTGCGATGGCATCAAAAACTGCGGTGTCTCTGATTGGTTAGTCAACTTTAGTAGACAACTTAGGCATAGTTAATGTAAAGCAGCACGCCAACCTCCCGAGCCGGGCAGCCTGGGAGGTCAGCGATCTGTGGGCAGAAGACTATACATAGCACATATCATAACATCATATTTTGGAGAACAGTATTTATGATTATAATAATAATAAATAGATCATTATCCTGCTTTGATCTTCTACGTATGTACGTGGGTGTGTTGATATAAATGACAGCCTATTTACCTGGTTTTAACCTGGATACTAATTTGACACGCGAATGTCAAACTCCTTTAATAAAAAAGCAAACACAAAAGACTTGAAATATCAAATTACGCTCTGGGATTTAAAAACGAACTTAGACTAGTTTTCTAAAGTACATGCAATACAGGCTGGAAATTCACAATTTAGAATTGTCTGTGTGGCACTGATATTTTACTTTGACCGTAATTAATGTAATAGTTGTTACTTTAATTTTGTCAACACCTGTTTAGATACATCCCTGTTTTGTGCATAATTAATAAGTAGGTACTCCAACATTTACAGCTAAAAGAATTCACTCAAGATCCGGTACTATTCTGTCGCCATGTTTGCATTCAGGTCGACTATTGAGTGCCTATGCTGCATGAGAATTGGGCTATCATTCAATCATGAGCTGTTACCAAATCTATTACGTTTGTAGTAGCACGCCGTGTTCTATGGCCTGACAAAACGCAGTTGGCGACGGTTCTTTTGGAGATATTATTTTCGCTTAAATTTTTAGACTGACTACTCAGACAGGAAGTCGTTCTTAATTCACGTAACAATAAAAAAACTTTTGCAAATTCGCAATGTGATCCATTCCGGTTCGAAAGTCTTCACACTGACGCCTACGCTGGAGTTTGCCCTGCGCAGGCGTAGTACTACGACTAAGCGTCCTACGCCTCGGCGTAGCGGAGTCGTAGCGGCAGCGTAAATAACGAATTGGTATTGCAGCCGCGAAGGCGGAGAGATAGTGGCCATCTAGGCTTAGCAGATGCTATTAATCCTACTGGATCAAAGAGAGCTTCGAAGTTTTAAGTGTTGTTTTTTTAGGCTTAAATGGTTTCTATATAATAATAAATCCTAATAGACCAGAGCCATTTATAAAGCAATACAAATTCTTAGCAGTATCGAAAAATGAAGTTTATGGTGTAAGTAATAAATGAAAAATCGACCCGACTCGACTGAGTGAAAGTTCCGGAAAGGGCTTAGTGGTGGCAGTCGTTTTGAGGGCTGAATATATTATATTTTTTTGCTATTTGCGGCTTAACTATGCATCTAGTTTTTTTTTTCAAATCTCGGTAATTTTAAAGCCGACTAGTTGAGTACATGTTAATTACTTGTATTACGTTGGATTATATGACAGTTCCAATTTTTCATACTTTGTAAACGTTTAATTTTAACCGACTTTTTATTAGTAGTTTTCTTTTTGTTTTTTTTTATCATATTTCAACGAAAAACACTGGCAAAGTTCAAAAATATACAGTTTGCTAAACAAATTATTCGATTGAAAATTGGGTCGTGCGGTTTTCAACTTTCTTAATAAAACATCGACCCCCTTATTACAGAAAAAGGTCTTTCTTCAAAGAAAAACCTCGTTTTGTAATAAGGGGGAATAAGTTTAATATTTTGCTGTGAAAAAAAAAGCCTTGTTTCAAAAATAAAAAACATTTCCCGTTTTCTCCGTACAGAAGGTACCTACTGATCATTCAATTTTGTGGCATAAGACATATTACGGGAACGGTTGATCAATAATACTATACTAAATATAAACAACTTCAAGCTCTAAAAACGACACTTGAAATTTCGAACCCGATTTTCCATCCAGTGTGCGCTTTGGCGTAACGGATGCTTAGCCGTAGCGGCCGCGTAGAAGACAAGTTAATGTGGCGTAGAAGCGGCTACGTTTCGGCGTAGCTACCGCTTCGGCGTAGCAGCCGCGTGGGCGTAGCAAGCCGCGTAGAGCACTTACGACTTCTCTTCGGTTCGCTGCGTAGTACGCGTAGACGCATACCCTGGGCGTTTATGCTAAGCATACTATCCACGAGCGCCCACATACACTGGATAATCTTGTTGAACATACCAACGTGTTATGAAAATCATATTTTTAATATTTAAAACTTATAATTTACATCAGTAGGTAGTTTTTGGGGGACTGTCTTATGTACTCGTAATTTTGACGTTCGAAAAGTGCTGACTTTCAGCCTAGTTTGAATAAAAGACTTTTGATTTTGATTTTGAGTGTACCACATAAATACTAAGGTTTAGGTCTCTCTTCTCTCATGTAGTCAAACAGAATACTATTGTCACCAGCAGGCGTAGCATGACCAATTCTATCTATTTTCTAGCAAGAATAGACAAAGTTCGTTCTATCTAACTTCTCATATCTCTTGCCCGAGTACGGGGCGACCCGTAGACTCGTTTTTATGAAGACAAAAATATAGTTATTCTTTCCATAGCAACGGGGAGGTAGCTAGTGATGTAGTTAAGGTGGATGGTCTAATCTAAGGTAAAAGATTTTGTCATTCAATGGGATTAAAGGAACTTAGAACGATGTGTTGTTAATTTTAATGGTTATAGTTCTGTAAAAATGTTTCTATGCCCAAGTGTCAAATATAAAAAAAGTTGTCGTAATGCTTGACATCGTAGACTTTTGTCGACTGAAGAATAGAACAATTTCTTCTGTTCGGTTTTAACATCGTTATGCTTAAGACGGTAAAAATCTTTCTACAATCTGTCCTTTTGTCTATTCTTCCGTCGACATTTCTATGAGGTCATGCTACGCGTGCTGCTCGGTTTGTTTCATTCGCTCGCATAAGTTATAGTTTAGTACAATCACACACAAAGTACCGTTCAGTTTACTTCCTGATTCAACAAGTCTTATAGACATAGGTACATAGGTATATCCGTTGCATAAATTCGTCGTAATAATTATGTCTTCCTTAAATACAGCCCATTCACAATATTATTTTCTTGTCCTCATTTCATATGCCCAGTGAATAAAAAGTGTTAAAATTAACGTTTTCTGTTTTAGGTTTGATGAACGGAAGTCCGAGTGTAGTTTACCTATAGAATACCTGGGCTATGCCCCCGTGATAGCTGTGGTTGGAGCGCTCGTGTGTGCCCTACTGGCCGGTGGGCACATCCTCATGCGATGCCTCCCGCCTTTAGCCAATTCATTTTTCATATTTAATGCCAACGAGGACAACAGACTGTGCATCGATCCCATGTTCAAATCGCCTGTATATGTACCATACGAAGTGGATAGAGCTAAGAGGAAGTCGCTCATTCCGGTTGGTTTATTTTGACCACATCGAGTACAGTCGAACAAAGAGATTGGTAGACAGACACCTTACCTTGTAACTACTTTAAAAAATGTTTAGATTGTGCTAAATTATCAAGTTTTTTACGAGTTTAAGTTTGTTTCTTTTACATTAAAGATTTCAGTTTGTCTAAAGATTAAAGCTTTACGAAGCAAACAATCAAATTCAAAATTAGCGGTGTACTGGAAAGATTAACATTTACCTGTATGTATACCTAACTATTCGTTTGATCGTACATACATCATGTATCAGAAACGTGTGGTACAGACCATCGAACTGAACGCGATAAAATCCTATACAAAAGTTCAATACTTACTTGACTCAAAAGTATGGGACGGTAGATTTTTTTTTTGGCTATTTCTATGTTGGTCCCATAGAGAAAGTTGTTCAGTTTCATGGCCGGAACCCTTTGAGCACCCCTATCTATTACAGCTGTGTTATGACGTCTATCCGTAATGACATGTATTTATTAATCATCATCATCTTAATCAGCCTAAACTGTTCCCACTGCTGGGACACCATCTACCACGTGGGCGTTGGTAGATGTCACAAGTCTTCGAATGTTTGGTCCTAGGACGGCCGGTTTCCTCACGATGCTTTCCAGCACCGTTTTGAGAGCAGTGGTGTTGGTATTATTTACAAAAAAGTAAAGCGCCTGTCCGGATTCGAACACACGGCCTTCAACTCCTAAGTTGGAGTGGATACCACTAAGCCACCACTGCCCTCTATGTATTATTTAGTGTCATTGCAGGTGTCCAGTTCATCCTCTAGCGAACATTCGGTAGTCTTCGAACAAGATGAGTTTTGTCATGAACCAGTCGAACAAGATGTGCCATCGTCAAGCCTATCTGCAAACGTTAGTAATTTATTTATGTTTAGGGTCCTTCTGCTGGCTGCTGGGATATCAGGCTCACTGACAATGTTTTTCTTCACTTTATGTCAGTCACCAGTGTTAGAGAACTTAGTATGTTTATGTGAACTGTGCTTTTCCAAATTCATAAGCTTGAATTTATTGGATGACATCGGCATGTCACCCTATGAATTTAGAAAACAAGTTTCTGTAATACCGCGACCTCTGTTGACAACCTCAATGCTCCATTATGTATCATTTAAAATGTATTAACCTATAGCTTCTCAGTTTTATGTCGAGTAAAATAAGTAGAACAAAAAGTTGGAGTGAAGGCTTCAAAACTAAAAAGTTAAAAACACTATGTGTATGTTGGAGCAACTATTCGTCTGCTATGGAGTTTATTCTGACTACTCGACAAAGTGACAATGGTCACTTTGTCAGTTCACAAATGTCTTCAATGGAATGTATTCACAACTATTTCATGGATGGAGACTAAAATTGTATCACTACTAACTAACGAATAATTTCAACTGTCACATACAAAACTTCATTACCTACCAACTCGACCCAAATGAATGGGACGGCTGATTATGTTTTCGCGATTACGATGTAGTTTCCACGGAGAAAGTGGTTTAGATTGATGGTTCATTGAGCTTTAAATATGACCACACCTTTAAACATTCGTAATAGTAGGTAGGTGCATGGTGTTTATGTATGGTTTTCTATTATCTGACTTTCTGTACAAGTGCCATTGCGGACACTGGCGGTCGACCACTTTTCAACCTTATTGCTTGTGCCATAAGAGTGAAAACTGACCCACGGCTGTTGTCCGCGGTTGTGCCATTACCATCGTAACAACTAGTCACCCAGTAGGCAAATTCGTTTTGAGTTTCGCTCAAATGGCTCTACAAACGAAGTCTTCAGCTATATTACTAGTGGAGTATATACTAGTGGAGGTATATATGTGTGTGTACAATACCGATTTTGTTGCAGTATTCACGGTTATAATAATTATGGTGTTATAATTTCATGATTGTCAAATGTAAAAAAAACTTTGCAAATTTAACTTTGTTATTGGGTTTAGGTTAAAATACTTTAGAGTTTTTTGTAAATCAATCATTGTTATCAATGCTTTATTCTTAAAAAGATAAAAGGCCACTTACATGAGAATATTAATTAACTAATGTACATAATAAACTTATTTTAGGTAACGATCATCGATACAATTAATACTATTAACGATTATATTTTTTTTTTTGGTTTTAAATTGTTGGGCTACCGTCAAAAACTGTTCACTATGACTAAAAAGAAAACGCTTTACGCTGTGAGCTTTAGATGATAAATACTAGGTATTATTGAAAAGGCAAACATTTAATTTGAAAATTACAGGACACACCACCAGTACCCCCACCTTAGTTGCTTGACGCACTCGACGTAATTCGAGGGTGAAGGGGTAAGTGAGGTAACTTGGATTAGCGCAACGCAACTAACCCTTTAACCCCGGAATAGCGACCCCTTTATTAGTGTTGACAAACACTAGGTTTTATGTTTGTGTTTTTATGTTTTTTGTCTAGCATACAAAGGTTTTAAACGTCATGAAACAATTTCCTTATTTACATAAATTTTGTTTCATCTTATTTTCCTATTTCATGTTCCTATAACTAATTACTAATTAACAACATGAAAGGGAAAATATTTTGAATTGCGAAACGATTTGGGTGCGCTAATTCAGTAATCCTACTAATACTTATTTATAAATGTAAAAGGTCGCATGTTTGGATGTTTGTTACGCAAAAATGGTTGAATAGATTTTGATGTAATTTGGCACACTAACCCTAGATTTATACATAGAATATTTTTTATCCCAGTAGGACGTTCACGTGGGATAATTTTCAATCTCCACGCGGACGATGCCGCTGGCAACAGCTACTCTTATATAAGTCAATTGGTACCTTATAATCTATTTGATTTCAGGACACACAGCAAAGTGTGAAACGGAAGTCTACTATGAAATCAATGACTGCAAGGCTCCAGCAAAAGATCCGTTCCGTGACTGAACGAGGAAAGATGATACGCGCGTCCTTGACTGTTAGTGATGTTATTGCCGAGGATGTCGAGAATCCATAGCTTAGTACAGATAAAGATACTCATCACTAGCAACAACCTCTTGCCTTTTTTTGGATGGGAAATCACCTAATGACTTCTCCCGCCCTGGGTGGAGCGGGAGAGTTTTACTGACTAAAACTTACCCGTGTTCCTTCAGTTGCCTGTGCCAGGGCCACGGTAACACTTTCGAACAATTCCGCAACCCTGGCAGGCTTGTCCTTATTCCAATGTACCTATTTGGGGTCGGTGCAAAATGTATTATTTTTCCATACTTAATGGTAATTAATAAATACTAGGTACTTACCTTATTTGTATAGTTGTTTTGTTAATATGTTTCTTATTATTAGGTACCCAATTCAAGTATTGCACATTTATAGAAAACTATTTATTGAACAAAACGAATTCAATACAATTTCACGCCTTTAAACGTAGGTAGCTATTTAACTACTTATCGTTTTGATGGGACCATTCATGCAAAAAAAAAAATAACCGAAATCAGAACTTTGAACCCGAACTTTTTCTACCTGCTGCCTGTGCCAAGGACCTTCAGCATTTGGGCGCACTAAATTTGTGGGCGAGTGCGGGGTGATGTAGCCGTGCAGTCATTAATCGGTCGCATTTTTAATTTATTATAACAAAAATAATGCATATTTGTAAAAAGTTTCAAAACCAAATCATTGTCCTTTGTATTGCAAAGCAGTAGACATTTTTTTTAACTCTTTTGTTAAAAATGAAGGAGTAAAATGGTTTCATCTCAACGATTTGGAGGTGATTTGGTGTTTTTTTTTTTCTTAATATTTATTAAATGCCATGGAAAAGTTATGCCAAAACCAAATGACGTATCATATTATGTAGATTACTAACTATTTTTTTCAAATGTAATTTCTCTGTAAATGCCGACGAAAAGTGGTTTCATCTGCATGCTGTTTTCAACCATTTTTTGAGAGGGCAGCCTTAAAATGTTCTACGTATACATACTGCGAGCTGATTTATGTAAAACTAGCGACCTGCTTCGCAAGGGTGTAATCTAGGGTGTAAAGATCTCTGTGCTGTATCAGAGTTAAATATGAATCTATTATACACCTAAAGAGATCAGTGGTGGCCCACAAGGCACACATACACACGTGACTTACTAGTTGTAGGTCGTAAGTTCGAACCCAGACAGGCGATTTACATTGAGTTAATTATTTCAATACCACTGATCCCAAAACGGTGAAATAAAAATCGTAAGGAAACATAAAAAGATTTGAAGACATGTGACGTCTTCCAATCCGCACTGGACGTGACTTGTGCTGGATTACGGCCCCCTATCTCTCAAAGAGAGAAGACCTGTGACCCAGCAGTGGGAACATTGGAGGATGATTATGATGATGATGACACCATATATATTTTATGGTAGGTACACATAAACCTTCCGGCATAAATGCTCGAAATTATGGTGTAACCCGCATCACACTCCATTGCTATCCTAGTTAAGAAGATCTAATAGAAGCGGTCATACAGACAGACCAGAGACCGTACCAATACCTATAGATAAAGATGTGACCTATAATAATAATGTAATATGTAACGTAAACAACAATAAATAAAGGTGCAATAAATCAAGTATGATCGCAGTCAGAAGGAACGCTTCTTATGTTTTTATCGTAAAGTATATAATGTAGGTCGCGCTACAATCACCTAAGAGTTCCGGCTACAGGAAACAGATATTGCAATAAATTTCAATAAGTCTATTAATTTTTTCTTAATTTATTTTTAAGAAAAATAAAATAGGTTAAGTATCTGCCCCAAAACGCAACGTAAACCAAACGTAAACGTAACGTTGTAAGGTCATCACTATCATCACTACATATTATAACACAAAGTCCCCCGATGCGTCTGTCTGTATGTTCGCGATAAACTCAAACAGTACTTACGGATTTTCATGCGGTTTTCACCTATACACAGAGTGATTCATGGGTAAGGTTCAGGCATATAATTTGTTAAGGTTTTGTTTAAATTGCGTAACGCGGGCGAAGCCGCTGGCAAAAGCTAGTAGATTATAAAGCATCTTAAGGCTCTTTACACACACGTTTTTCTTGCCTTGTAAATCTACGGTATATTTGCTGAGTGTAGGAACAGCTGACTAGTTGTGTGAATCACTTTGGAAAATTGTGGACAGATACGTGTTTTCTATAGCGTGGGTGAATACGCCGCCGCCGCACAGTGGGTCGAAACGATGATTTTAGTGACTTAGGGATCAACTTTGTTTTTTTACTTTTTTCTTTATGCGGATCGATAGAACTCATTAACCTCAATAATAATTGTTCTGATGCTTTTTTTCCTAAACTTGCTCCTTTAGGTGGAAAAATGCATTTTGTGATATTTTTGTATGGAGCGGATCAAATTAAATTAAATTCCTACTAAGTGGCGAGTGATCCCGCTTTGAAACTATATTTTTCTTAAAGCTTGCCCAGTCTACTATCACTTGATGCTAAGAACATTTGCATAAAGTTGCAACACTGCCAAATAAATGAAACGAAAAAGAAAAAAGAAAAAATACATTGAAATTTTTTGAAATGAAGTTAAAATTGATGTGGAATAGTAAGTAAAAGCACTTAATAATTCACATAATTAATTAACAACTAACGACAATATATTAAGGTTCGATAATAGCTTAAATTTACTAATTACGTATTACTTAAAAATGTGGATATCATTTATCTATAAATTTCTATTGACTGTAATTAGTTTGACTTTTACTTTATAAAAAACAATGTTTTTCACTTTTAGTCATTACTTTAATGTTAATGAGGGTAGTAGAAATATTAGTGAACATTAATCACTGGAAGTATAATAACTATATTTATTATATATTTACTAGTGTTCGTTTATTCGTACTACTATTAACATCTATTGTGATTGTGATCGTCCCTTTTCGTTATAATGGAAAATTTAGTTAACAATTTAGATTTATTTATGATTTTAAGAGAGCAGCTTAAGTCGCTGTCAGATAGTAAAAAACTCTTCCAATATCTACAAAATAAAATAAACGTGACGCAAGAGAACAGTGCTAAGCTCCAAAAATTCTGTACGCGCTTTTGTTCAAATTTAAGTGCAAGATGGGAACGAAGTAGTCGCACGTTAGCACCGTTTTTAAGAAGAAATGGTGATTGGTTAGAAAGTGCGATAAACTGGCCCGAAGGAGTAATATCTGAAACTGTGAACACTGAACAGGAAAAGCTCGAGATTTGTGATATTGAAGATGTTGAAAATCTACCACCATCTGCTAGAGAAGCTTCAACATCTACATTTACACCTCGAAAACCTTTCGAAGAATTGGCCTCCAGGCAAAAACGAAGACGCGTTGATCAAATAAACCAATCGCTTTCGTTATCTCCGGATGAACTGAAAGCTACCACAATTGCTAGTTTAAGAAACACTGGAAATGAGGATGTAGGAAAAATAATGAACCATTTGCTAAATCACCCCGAAGATCTAGAAAAAGTTAAGCAGTGTTTAAGTGCAAATAAAGCAAACAGTAGTACATATTCACCCGATAAGGCACTGGCTTTATTAGTTTCACTTAAATTAAGTAAGTGGCAATATATAAGCCTAAGAGAAGCAGCCAGTGAAAATGGGTCTGATTTATACCCTTCTTATTATAAAATTAAGCAAGCAAAGTCAAAATGTTATCCAGGGAAAGAAGACATAACCATAACTGAAGAAGGAGCTGCTATTAAACTGCAAGCATTACTCAAGTTGACGGTTTCTAGGCTTTTAGATGTAATTGCTTTGGATCTGGACTCGGCAACAGAGTTACTACTTATAAGCAAATTGGGCTTTGATAGAGCCTCAGGTCAAAGCAATTACAAGCAAAAGACTGAGAAAGAGTTTGATGACTCTACTATATTGATGGCCAGTCTAGTTCCTATAAGGCTTCAACAATCCGATGGAACAATTGTTTGGGAAAACGACCGACCATCATCGACTTTCTATTGTCGTCCGATAATGTTTAAATTTACCAAAGAAACCCAGACAACAGTGGCAACTATAAAGGGTAACATAACAGAAGAAATAGAAAGACGTCTGCCAACAAGAATCCACCAAGTAGAAGTTAAGCATCAATTGTACCTGACAATGATAGACGGCAAAATAACATCATATTTGTCGGATACATCTGCAGCTAAAAAACGAGGAAATGTACCAGTATGGTATGTCATCCTTACATGCCTGGATAAGATGCATGGAGTGCTTACTTCATATCGGTAAATATAATTTTATTACTTCATATTTTTTAATGTTTGTAGTTTCCTGTGAGATTATTTTTAAGTGACATTTCTTTTTTTTTTGCAGCTTATCGTTTGGACTTCAAAAAATGGAGTTGCAGAGGCGACGACAAAGAAAAACTGTCCCTTAGAAAGAGTGCTATACAACAAGCATTTAAGAGGGAATGCGGTTTACTCATCGACATAGTCAAACAAGGAGTAGGCACAACCAATGATGGCAATACTGCCAGGAGATTTTTCAGGGATGCAGCAACAACAGCCCGCATAACTGGGATTCGTGAAGATTTGATAGAAAGGTTTCACGTGATTCTTCAAACCGTTGCATCTGGAGAGCGCGTGGACCTTTCAAAATTTTCCGAATTTTGTAAAGATACGGCAGAATTGTATGTTACCTTGTATCCCTGGTATTATATGCCTTCCAGTGTACATAAATTGTTGGTACATGGGAGTGACATAATAAAGAACTTTGGTGTCATACCTATAGGGAAACTGTCGGAAGAGGCAGCGGAAGCTCGTAATAAAGATTTTAGGAAATATAGAGAGAGAGTCATTCTAGAAAGGTAAGTAGAACGGCGACAAATGAGGATGTTTTAAACAATCTTCTTTTGTCCTCTGATCCAAAGATCACAAGTCTACGGCCTCGATTAGCAAAAAAAAAATAGAATGGTTCTCTCTCCAAAAGTCAAAGAGCTTCTGCTGAGTTTTCCTTCAGAATCCGATTTAGATTTTATTGATGTAGATAATTTACAAGATAGTGAATAACATTATTGATAGATTGTAAGTTTCTTGATTTTTTTATTAGTTTGTATGTCATGACTGAAAGGAAATAGTAAACTGTTGTTGTTGTATATAGTTAGTTTTAAGTTTTTACCTTTAGTAAATTTGTATTTGCATGTATCTTTACTTACTATTCAGTATTCAATCGAATTTAAAAGATTTTATAAGTTCATTAAATAAACAAATAGAAATGAATAGATCCACATTTTTAAATAATATGTAGGTACTTAGTAAATTCAAGCAAATCAGGGACCTTTAAATGTATTGTCGTTAGTCTTTAAGTAATTATGTGAATTATTAAGTGCTTTTACAATACTTACTATTCCATATCAATTATAACTTAAAAGAACATCCGAAAATAAAAAATTAAGCTTTTTATTCAAAGTATTTTTCATTTTTTTCGATCCATTTATTTAGCAGTGTTGCAACTTTATGCAAATGTTTAAATCATCAAATGATAGTAGACTGGACAACCCCTAAGAAAAATATAGTTTCAAAGCGGGATCACACGCCACTTGGCAGAAATTTAATTTAATTTGGTCCGCTCCATACAAAAAAATATCAAAATGCATTTTTCCACCCAAAGGAGCAAGTTTAGAAAAAAAAAATTCACAACAATTATTATTGAGGTTAATAAGCTCTATCGATCCGCATAAAGAAAAAAATTAAAAAAACAAAGTTGATCCCTAAGTCACTATAATCATCGTTTCGACCCACTGTGCGCCGCGCCGCACCGTAAAGAAACCGTGCGGTGTACAAGGCCCTAAGGGTTTACAAAACAAGCCGACGAGATAGCATATAGAATCTTAAAAAGAGACAAAGACTGCTCTGCTTGCCAGGCGAGTTGGCCAGCACTGTTTTGCCTTGAAGTAGCAAAGAAACGGTTAATTACACACTCTCCTAGCGTTCAAACCGGAATGTTGCTATTACTTATGGTATTATTGTTGTTAACAAGCCTTTATTAGCTTCACCTGTATGTTTGTTTGTTCGTAACCGACTCCTTTGGAATTGATTTTGACCCACTTCAAACTGCCAGATTTCATTTAAACTTTGTAGACTTATAGAGGACCGATGACAATTCAATAATTTCAACAAAAAAAAACATCACGCTTTTGTAGTTGGCAGAACTAAATTATATTTCCCAGTTGGTCCCATAGTTATTTTAATGAGAACTACAAAGTATATCACATCACCACTTTCATATTTTACACTACTATATCAGCTTATAGCCGCGGCTTCCCGTATGTGTCGCCAGGCGTAAAAGAATAGCACCATCCCATTACTTCCAGTGGGTGTCGTAAAAGGCGACTAAGGGACTTACTAGAGAATGGGCAGCAGCGTTCTCTATGCATTTTATCACCATACTGCGATCGCCAACCCGCCTGCCGGCGATTATGGCAAAACCCCCCAAAAATTAAGTGGAGGAGCCTGGGGGAGGCCTATGTCCAGCAGTGGACGTCTTTCGGCTGAAATGATGATGATGATGATACCCGCGGCTTTACCCGCGTCTATGCAACGGAAATGTGCTAACGGTACAAAAAGAAGCCTATTATGTCCTTCCCCAGGATGCCAAATCCGTTCCATGTTTACGCGTAAACAGGACATACAGACATTTACTTTCGAATTAATAATTTTAGCATGGATTATGTAAATTTATGTATATTTCCATGTATGACCAGAATGTACGAAAGAGTAACCGTGACAAATTAAGCAGTCTGTAAGCATTTAGCAGGTGGCGTTCTGTAGCTTCTGCCTTGGGGAGCAGCCGTGAGTTATATATATGTATGTACCTACCTATGTATTATAGACTATACAATTAATTAAAAGTGATGACAATAAGATGTTATGCTCACATTCTTTATTTGCCCACCACGACCTTGAATATTTACCAAGCTGCAGCATAAAACAGCAAGTGGCGCGTATTATGGCAAACGAATATAAAACGAAGCTAATTACGATACGCTTAAATGAAAATTACTGCGTTCCGATGCGAAATACGTAACATAACAAAACACGTAGATGTGTAGGCATAAATAATTTATATGTATGGAATTCGTTGAATATGTGAGAAATTGTAGTAGAAAACAAGAGTTTCAGACTCGTCTTGCATCCGGACATTTTATTTACCTAAGTTAAAATCGATTACAAGTTATTTATCAGTTATCACTTATCACGCACAACTAACATTAATTCATGAAAACTGCGATAAGGTCAACGTTTTACCCGCTTCATAGGTATGAAGCGGGTAAAACGTTGACCTGAACTTTAAAACCAAGTCAAAAATTAAAATGAACAAGATACACAACAAAAACCACTGGCTTCTAAGAAGTTACCTACTTGTGCATAAACTACAAGAGAGGTGTATCAAATACCGGAGGAGTAGGTAGGTAATAATTTGAATAGCTACCTACAACTAAACATTTTCCAATACTTTATAAGTAAGCCGTTAATCTTAATTTCCTAAACTTCTGAAAAATATACCTGCATGAAGCAGACTAGGTACCTGAAATTACGTATTTTAAGTAAGTTTAGACGAAACGCAACTAAATCTAATAATAACGTACTATAAAATTATGCTTGTAATTCCCAAAGTTAGGTAAAGGTGTAAGTGGGTACTGTAGGGACTCTGAAGAGTTCCGTGTGTTAGGGATCGAAGCTAAATAAAATTAAACGCTTAAGAGAGTAAAAATGTGAACTTCACGTTTATTTCAAGGATAGCACTGTACAGTTCCGCGCCTGTCAATCAATTAAATTCTCCCGAAACAAAACCTACATAAAATTATTTGACGCATTCCTTCTAGAACTTCCTGACTGTTCGAACAAAGACAAAGCCCTTTCGTTGCCAGTACGTACAGTGAGCTGCATCAATTGGGTACCCCAGTTGTATTAAAATTTTAATACAACTGGGGTACCCAATTGATGCAGCCCACCGTACATAAGATTGCATTCGCTAAGCGACCAACCTTTTCAGTACCTACCTAGTATAGTACAGTGGTGCACCCACATTTCGCCAGTTTTGTTTAGATTCCCTCAAATAGGGGACGAGCTTATTGCGTTCAACCGGGAATTAATCCAGATACTTTAAATTGGTTGCTATGTTTCAGTAAATAGAAATTCTAGTGCAAGATATTTTAGCATGAAAAATCTTGTATAAAACATATTTTAATACTATAATAAGTTTTTCTAGGATTTGTAGCTAAATCTGACTAATCTAAACAACATAAGGTCGAGGGCGAACATTATACACGGTGTCATTTTAGTCGTCTTACAACGGCAACCCACTTGATGAATCTGATGATTACTAATCATATATATTATATTTTAAAAAATGGACATAAGCATAATTCAAAAACTTAAAATATAGTTCACTAAGACGCATGACGTAGTTTGAAATACTCTGTTAAGGAGATGGAATTAATGATGGAATGTAATGGTAGGTAGGTATATCTTCTACCGTTTGATACGTAAACATTATTAACAGGGATGGTGTTTCATAATTCTGAAGGATTATTTATTTTTCTTTGTACCGCGCCTAGAGGTATTTTATGACGGATATATTGAGTAGACCACCGTTGTAACACGACTAAAATATCACGGTGTACCTATACACAATATTTTTGTCCATATCTTAGAACGTGGTATGCAAATCCAAACCAGTTTAATGAATCATGATAGCTACATAATAACATTTATGAAAATGAATGTATTCCATGCGGTTTTTGTGGAAAAACAACAAGTAACTAAGTACATACTACAACCATTTGGTAAACACAAATAATTAAACTAATATGTAGGTATCTATAGAAAAAGGTAGATGTAAATTCTATTCTGTGAGCACAGCTGTGCTAATACAATAAAATGAAATTATAAACCATGAATTTTAGCATCAAATTAATGAACAACCATCCAAGCATCAAAATAATGATACTAACTGAATTAATTATTGTTAAAGACACTTCACAAATTATTTCTATTTCAGGGTTTATAATAACTAAAATAAAATAATCGCTAGTAGCTACGTGTGCAGAACAGCAGTGGCGCAAAGCAGGAAATAATACAAGTTCAGCATAAAGTAAGTTAAAAATATAAAGTCACTAGACTTACTTGGATGGTATATTCACAAGCGACGTTTGACGAATATAACGGCTTTTGAAAACGGCAGCGACGTGTGCTGCGACACTCGCTAGTTGTCGACACTCACTGAGTTTGCATCCGCAGTCGTAGCATGAATAGCTCGCCATTTACCACCACTATTGTGTCAAGGCACCTCTCGCTGCAGTCTGGTGAGAGGCACCGCTGTGAGCGCTGCGACCCATCTCAGCGACTAAGTTTTGTTATTCTGACCTCAAGCATTTTTTTACGTGCAGGTACTCCGTACTGGACTCGGATACATCATTCCACCGCGTGGAAATTTGAGTCTCGAAGGTCGGTTCTTTTAAACAACTCAAGTCAAAACTTAGGACCCACAGTCACAAAACGACAAAAAAAAACTCGCGACTTTCCATAAAACAAGCATAATTTTGGGAAAGCGCAGAGCAAATGGCGAGGGAATGGTTTTTTAATCAATAATCGAGATTAATCACTAAAACAACAGAACAATGCCGTCTAATCCACCTGAACGTGTGTTCTTGACATTTTAATGTGACTATGAACATGATCTTGTCAGAGGCCACGACTTAATCAACTATAGGTTACATAATTAATTCTAACATGTTTTTAGTTGGCCTAGGCTTTAAACTATTACTTTACTTTGTAGGTAGTTAAGTTTTGCATATATAATTACAAATAAGATCTGAATGGTAAGATATTTTTAAATAAATAAATAAACACAATATTAAAAACTTGTTTGCGGCATTGTTTGTATTTTTCTGCTTTAAGTTAGAACATGGCTAGGTACATCAAGGCTCTAATTTAAGAAACTCTTGATACTAGACTCAATTAAGTTTCTCAAGAGGTCCTTTTATCGAGTTTGTAGAAATGCCATCTAGTTGAGTCTCCAGATCTAATCTAATCTACTGCAGTTCATTATAATCTGTTGATAAACTCTGACTTCTGATCTATGTAGTTTATACGTAGGTAGGTACGTAGTTGAATAGGTGCATTTTACTCGTTAGTTACATAATAATAATATGTTCACAAAGGAGTAGATAGGTAGGGTACCTACGTACTTTTAAGTCTTTCCATTCTTCACTCTTGTTTGTATGTATGTATATTTGTATATTTGGGTCTGGAACACATTTTTTTTTCATTCACAACAGTTCAACAACTATTTTATCATTAGCATCAAAGTAAAAGGCGATTCTATAGGCATTATTGTAGGGAAAGTAGGGGGAAAGCCGCTCACCCCCATAATCTGAAAACTACCACGCCTGAATTGACAGGAGAAAAAACATCAGTCACCGCGCTCCATGTGACGATGGGGGGTTGTGGGGTATGTTTGTTTTAATCTGATCTCATTTTTAGCCCAGTGTTTCTGTCTATAGGATTGTTCTAAATGAGATGAAAAACGGTGTGCCAGAATTTAATTAGGTATACAGGTACCTACATTAGTGTGTGTGTGTTATAATTATAATTAAAGATTAATAACTAACCTTGCTTTTAATAAACCTAGCTCTAACTAAACAGTTCTGAAATTGTCAAAACTTACAGAATTAGATAGAAACAAGAAGATGTCGTCTATGTGCCCATGAGAAAGACATCTCCTTGTTTCTTTCAAATTCTTCAGTTTGTAGTGTTATAAATAGTTATTATCATATATGATCGTCAACCGTGGAATAATTAACAACCATCGAATAGGGTATTTTCCAATTTTTCAAAAACTATTTTATTTTGAAGATTGGGCCGAAATATGTAAGAGAAAAATAAAATAAAAATGATTTATTGTCCATTTTCTCGATTAAAAACGTTTAAAATCAAATTTGTTTTCGTTGTTTTGAATTTACCGCTAAAACGCTCCTCACGATTACTTTTTTATCACGTGACGTCAGCTTTGTGTAAACTAAAGTAGTTGTAAGCAAGTGAATGTCGAGTTTTTACAATTAACAAGATTTTTAATGGATAGAAAGTGGTATTACTGGTGTGCGGTGCCTCTGTGCACAAATACATCTAAAAATGCGCCACGCAAAGTATTCGTTCCGGTGCTGTTTACACAAAGCTGACGTCACGTGTGGTCACATGTTAAAAAGGCATCGTACGGAGCGTTTTGGCGGTAAATTCAAAACAACTAAAAACAAGTTTATTTTAAACGTTTTTAATCGAGAAAATGGACATAAATCATTTTATTTTATTTTTCTCTTACATATTTCGGCCCAATCTTCAAAATAAAATAGTTTTTGCAAAATTGCAAAATACCCTATTGCTAAGCGACTGATTTGTTGGAATACCTAGTTATTAGTAGCTATTAATTTTTTGTTTTAATAGGCATTTTTGAAGCAATATTTTTGCCAATATTTACAAAATACTATGTCAATGAAGTAGCTAGTACTTGATTGACACAGTTTGCAGGTTTTTTGTCGATTACAGCCATTTTAAGAAGCTGAACTGGAGTTTGGGACTGATTCTTTCTACCAGCTATTGCATTCATGAAGCTCCAAGGTCTTTTTGCCTTTTTGGTTTCTTACACCCGCGCAAGGTGTTAAAAAGCTGCGGTATTTCCAAATGTATCGTCGCCTGAATTTTGAAAGATTTTCGATACGTGTTATCGTGATTTCGGAAGCACCGTAGTAGACCGGGGATAACCCAAGGCTTTAAAAAAAATAACTTTCCTATTTTTTAAAGTCTATATATTGTTGTTTATCTAATACCTTTAAACGAGCAATAATTCTTGTATATATGTATACAGAGGGTGAATACCTAAACAGCTCAAAATAAAATACTCTAAGAATTGATACCATATTTCGGTTTCATGTTTCTTAAATTCAAATCACAACAAACGTGTCACCACACTACGTAGGTCAATAACTTTCCACGTTACTTGCCAATATCACGATAAATCTCTTCCGAGTGACGTGTTTGTTTCAATTAAAAAAGTTCGGTTTCTGGTTTCAATAAGTATATTAAAAAAATTCATAACTTCCGAACATGTGAAGATAGGTTTCAAAATCCCTTCCAATATCGTTTGATATCATCCAAAGAAGCCATGCCCTTGGTATGTATGTATATACCCTTTCCTTTACACGTTGTATATTTAACCTGAATCTCGGAAACGGCTCCAACGATTTTCATGGGGTTCGGGGGCGATAAATCGATCTAGCTAGGTTTCAATTTTAGAAAACGTCAATCCAAAAAATAAAAGCAAGCAAAGCTCTTTTTCTATTGTGGCGTAATTTTTGGTTTGTTTTTATATGAGTTAGTTCTCATACCAAGGCATAAAACTATTGGTATATGATCAGCGACATGAGTATTTGATACCATCGTTATCGCTGGCACAGATATTATCAACAAGACAAGATCCAGGCAGTTTCCTTTCCGTGTGGGAACATTGTCCTCCATGTGTGGGAAGGAGATGTTCAGGTAGAAATCCAAGGATGGTTAGGTTAAGAGAATCACCGGTATTTTAGTCTTTATTTTTTATTTATATCGATCCTTAAATTGCCAATAACATCCAAATTTTAAGCTATTTTATAATATTCACTAGACCTTCGAAGCTGTCATAGAAACGACTGAGATTGTTGTAAGATTGTGATCGGTAAATAGTGACCATGATTTGCCCTATGTGTTCCCCTTTCCCCTTCTAGATGCGAATTGTTTAGTGTGTAGCACACTAAACAATTCGCATCTAGAAGAATCAGCTTAGAAAATCAGAATTATTACGTCAAATTGAAATTTTATCATGGTTAAAACTGATCAAGAACTGATCAAAATTCTTATTTACACATTGAATGTTTATGTGTATTATTTTAGTTGATCCGTCTGTAGTGTCTGCGGAGCTCAAGCTCAGGCTGTCTGAAGATATGACGACATTATATGTAGATAAATAAGATTAAACATAAGCAAGCAATGCAGGTACAGTTAAACCAGGCAAGGTATGAACTTCGGTAATATTCGTGTTTCCGAATGAGTACGAACGTCGCGCCACAAAGTAACTCTACTGAGGCTAAGCTTCTGTGTTTGTACATTTTTTTTTCCTCTAGGTTACCTACTTTGGTCGCACCATATCGTAAGACACTCCAAGTAACCACGTTCTTACAAAATAGGTAGATAATAGTCATTTATTACCCCCGACGCAAAAATAACGGTGTGTGTGTTTATGTCTGTCGCATCGTAGCTCCCGAACGGATGAACCGATTTTGATTTTGATTTTTTTTGTGTGAAAGCTCAATTAGTCGGGAGTGTTCTTAAATCAATGATATTAGACGAACAAAGTAACCTTGAATTGAAGCTGGAGCATCACCAGGAATTTCCAGGATACCCAAGTTACTCACCAACAAACAGCAGAAGTATCGTGTTTGGGCTCATTGAAAGGTATCAATGAATAGGTTATAGATTTTAGATAGATATCCCATCCCATCTCTTCCCGTGGGTGTCGTAGGAGGCGACTTAATCACAAGAGAATGGGCAGCAGCGTTCTCTATGCAATTTACCACCATACTGCGATCGCTAACCCGCCTGGCAAGCGTGGTGATTATAGCAAAACCCCTCAAATTGGGGTAGGCTTGTGTCCAGCAGTGGACGTCTCTCGGCTGAAATGATGATGATGATTAGATAGATATAGAAAGTTTAACAAATGTTCAACATGATTCTTTAAATTGGCATAACTTTTTTTAATGAACCGATTGACATGAAACAAACAGTACATGTTAAGTGAAGCTTGCCACAATAATATTAGTGAAAACCAAATTTAAATCGGATAAGCCTTTTCTGAGATTAGTGTGCACAAACGCACAGACAAACAGACACACAGGTAAACAGACAAACAGGAAAAATTCTAACAATCATTGTTTTGGCTACTATTTGCGTTGATAAAGGTCTCAATAATATTTCTACTCATATATCTTCCATGAGTTCCATGTACAGACAGCGATCCGTTACATTTTTAGTAAATGTATTGATGATGATTGATTATATGTATCTATTTATAAATATAAGTATTTATATTTTTTAGATTATATAGAGGAAACATTTTTTCGTTTGCTTGTTTGCTCCGAATAGGCTCTACTACTGGACCGATTTGAACCATTTTTTCACCAATAGAAAACTAAATTATCAGGAAGTAATATGTTACTTAGGCAATAATTAATTTAAAAAAAAAGATCCTTAAGGAAATTGCAATAATGTAACCCAAAGTAGCAAACTAGGTGTGTCAGCTCGAAAACGCTTTACGCCGTCGAAGTACAGACGCCAGCAGGTCAACCTACCCCAAACTGTCAAATTTTCCCAATTGAACATGAACCTTATAGATACGGTATAAAGTTGAAAATCTATCAAATAAATTTGACAGATTGGAGTAGCTTGATGTGCTGGCGTCTGTACCAGGTTGTTATTACTCGGTAGGAATTAGTGAATAGTCCCGGGAAATCCCGGAACCGAAAGTACCGGGAAATCCCGAAAATTTTCGTCCTTTTTGGGAACCGCGGGAAATCCCGAAAATTTTCGTCGTTTTAGGAACCGGGATTTTCAAAACAAAATCCTGGTTCTTTCGGTATTTTCGGGACAAGATACTTAGCGTTTAGAATATATAGATACAGACAACATCACCTGCCGGACACATCAAAATTAACATATTTGCCAAACTCGAAATGTACTTCTGTAACGCACATGAAGAAGATTCGCCAGTGTTTACCCGGGCAAGTAGTGACGAAATGTGCAGGAAGATAGCGACACTGCTAAGACGTCCTTTAGGACTTTAGGTACTATACTTTTTCGGAAACAGCTCAACTGCCGTCAGATTCAGACTAGTAGAAAGTGAAGCTCGATCATAAACAGCTATACTGCTTGTAAAAGAACAAGAATGACACACAGTGAAGATCTTAATACGAATGTGAGGATCGAAATGGCCCTTTTTAAGAACTTTGTGTACTTTGGATATGTATTTTATTATTTTCTTGTCACCGCCTTCCGAAATTAAAGTTATTTTTCACTTTCTAGTGTTTTTTGGAAGTCGGTTGTTTTTTTTTCCGAAAAATATTTTTATCTTTCACTTTTTAGTTATAGTACCTACCCCACACCAATTCGAAATTTCATCATCCTTGAGGTCAAAACAATGCATATTTATGCTATAGCAGCAATCTCGGTTAATTTGCTGTCATTTTT
The DNA here is from genome assembly GCA_949987655.1 of Polymixis flavicincta. Classification (NCBI taxonomy): domain Eukaryota; kingdom Metazoa; phylum Arthropoda; class Insecta; order Lepidoptera; family Noctuidae; genus Polymixis; species Polymixis flavicincta. The sequence goes on along the minus strand of OX465171.1, from coordinate 24,422,942 downwards.
CGAAGTCGTCGAAACGCATCATGCGTTTCGACGGCAGACAACGGAACTCTCCGATCTATTTGAAATTTAAATGGGACCATTTCGAAATAAACCCCTTTCGAACAAAAAAAGAACTTTGCAAATCGGTCTTGTGACGGAGTTATGCCCGAACCTCCAACTAACTCCTAACCGTTAAAGAGTCTGCCAGGGGTGCGGGTTTGTTCGAAAGAGATACCACAGCCCCTGGCATACGGGCTAATGAAGGAACACGGGTTATCCTGCTCCACCCAGAGCGGGAGAAGTTATTTTATGATTTCCCACCCAAAAAAAAAACCGTTAAAGAGTAGACCTTCCTTCATCAGCTCAGCGTCATGAGAGGATGATGACCATACGCAAATGTCTCAATAGCTTTAGAAAATATATGAAAAACATTGTTAATACCTACAAAATTTGAGGGTTGCCCTCGATTTCCCTGGGATTCCATCATCAGATCCTGACTTGGTGCTAATGGGACCACCTCAGGTGTATACTCTTTCAAATAAAAAAATAATTTTGAGAATCGGTCCACAAATGGGGGAGAAATCGATGAAAATACATTTAAAAAAATACATACAGTGGATGAGTGGGACATACAGGAAAAGTTTTTATCCAGTGCGCAAACTGTAACCATGAATTCAGCATATCATTCTAGAACCCCTACCGCAGAAATTTTTCGCCGGTTATACAAAAAATATGCTGAATTAATGGTTACAATTTGCGCACTGGATAAAAGCTTACCCTGTATAACCTCCTCCTTTTTTGGAAGTCGGTTAAAAAATATAGTTAAGTTTTCACTACGCTACGATTTTTATGTAGGTAAGTCTAAGTACCTATAGATGTAGGTACCCATATTACGTTATAGCGAACGAAAACTTATCTTTAAAATATCTTGTAAAGCTAAGCTATTACAGTGTCAGACTGATACGATGGCGGCTTAAACCAGTAGAAACGAGTTTTCAGAGCGATTGGTTGGGATATGTTATACAATTTAATCTTTCTTCAAAGATATCAGAACTCGAACAGTATCGTAAAATAGTCACCTGTCACTCAAACACGTTAAAATAAGTACTTTAGCATTACTTATCAAGTACCGAGTTTGAGTTAAGATTATAATTGATACCTTGTTCAATATACAGGTAGTGGATGGTAGCCATGTATTGTGCTCTTACACAGGAATTTGCTGAAAACCCACATAGTGTTTATCATTATTATTTCACTCTTAACCCAAGCTACTCTTTTGAATTTTCTCGAAGTAGGTTTTCCTAATATTTATTTCACGTAATTTGAGAAAACAAAGTACACAAAATGATGAAAAAAATCAAATATTATTCAAATAAATTGAGGTATAGATCGCTAAGGTAGCTAGAAGCGCGTACACTGGTTGCCTCGCACGGAAAAAGAATGACGTCACCTTACGTAACGTGGAAGTACTGAAGTTTGGATATAAATTACAGATCACGGCAAGTAAGCTGTAACAAAATCCGCCACTTTGGTTCAACTTACGTGCCGCGATTTGTAAAGACTTGAGGGGTTGAGATAATACCCGACTTATATTTGGTCCAGATATCAATAACAGGTACCTACAACTCTCTCCAGCTTATCTTTGGACCATTGATATGTCTTAGGTACAAATTTGTATTAAATGATTAGTATCCTCTAAATACGTCGTATTCATCACTGTCGTGAAATATATTTTGATCAAAATAAACTAACAACCAGAGCAAAAAAATGCGTTCGTTTTAAATTTCGCGGGTTACTTTATAATTGTAAACATGTTACATGTTTATAATATTAGTAGGTACTGAAATTGAATAAACCTCATCATCAGATTAATCGAAAATACTTGTACTTCTACTAAATGAATATTCGACTAAAACTATTAGTTTAGCTTCTATTGTCTCTGCCATAGATTATTGCCACATTTCACCTGTTGCAGGTACAGGTGGCCTCCGGCGCCGCCGCCGCGCCGTTCCATTCCACGCCGTACAATATTAGCGCATCCGCATATATTTTATATGGCAAAGGAAGTGATGTGACCGCGACCACTCCATGCATAAAACAATAAAATAGTTACCTGAGTAGATTAATTTAATTATTAGGCTCAAAATCGATTGTTTCTGACAAGTAACTTTCAATATGAGAGTATTAGGTATCTGCCAAGTTTTTTTTTTTATTTCAGCTTGTATGTACTTGTACCTACACGTTTAATAGGTCTTATAAAAACCGGCCAAGTGCGTGTCGGACCACGAACAACGAATGGTTCCGTAGTTAGAAATGAGTTGAAAAAAAATCTTACAAGGTTTTTTATTAATTTCAAATTGATACCTCCACGCGTTCCTGAGAAACCCTTTTCACAGGAACGCGTGGAGGTATCAAGTCCGCCTACGCATGTCTGCCTGTGAAGAGCCCTCTCTTCACAGGCAGACATGCGTAGGCGGGCGGATGGATGCACAAAGAGGTGCTCCACGGTTCCGGTTTATTCTTTTAGCACGGAACCATAAAAATAAATACATACCTACAGTAGACTGGTCTCCTTTTTAACCCCTGACGCAAAAAGAGGGGTGTTATATTAAAACTTATTAAGTTTGATCGCTATGTGTGTCTGTCTGTCTGTGGCACCATAGCTCTTAAACGGGCGAACCGATTTGGGTGCGGTTTTTAAATTTAAAAGTAGGTTTTCTAGCGGTGGCTCTTAGACATTTTTTTATCAAAATCGGTTCAGCCGATTCAAGATCATCGGCTGTTTTCTTAGCTGCGGTAGGGTTCTTAGACGCATAATGTGTAATTTGATTCTAATGGTTGCAACACGATAAACTGATGCTGCAGCCAGGATATCCAGCACACTAGTGGGTACACACTAGAAAAAAGAATAGCAGATAGGTATATCGTTTTTGGATTCGTTTTATTTTATTTAGCCGCAAGTATGTTAATTTTATTCAAAGGTAACCTCTACAGACGAGATCTGATCATGATTTGATTACGTTCTCCTTCTTATGGTGCAACTTTTGATTAACAAGGGTTAGTACCTACTTTTGGTTGCAGCGTGGCTTTTTTTGGTAAAAACACGGGAAAATCATTATTTTGATTTTTCACCATTACAATTTAATTACCTAATTTCGTAATGTGTGCATTATTTTTCGTTCTCGTACTGCTGATAGGCAAAGTAGAAATTCGAAGAAATAAGTAGCCCACCAATTTTCATGTTTGTAAATAAAAAATTGTGTTGTTTTCCATATTTTCCGAAATGTGATAACTACTTTCATATGTAGTGGATGGGGGAGCCCTGACCGTAACCTACAGGTTATGATCTTGCATGACTGACAGCGACATCTAGTGGAGTAATGACCGAATCAAGATATCAACCTAGGCTAGCAGAGCAGACATCCATTCCCCTTGGACCAAAGTGACTCAGTTAGCCACTAATAGATGGCACCAAACGTCATGAGCAAAATCAGCATTGCACAGAATTCGTTTAAATTATACTAGGTGGCTCTGTTAAAAATACAAAGCCGGCCAAGAGCAATTCGGGCTCATACAAACGTATTTATGATACTTATTAAAGAAGCTGCTTTTTATATATTTTTCTAAGGTACCGTACCATACCACACTGAGCAGTCTATAGAACAGTCACTTGGTCTGTCGTAATTACTGTATTGAACGTAACTGTTCTACGCTAGCTCATAAACTAGAGGTATAGTAATAAGTACCAAACTACCAAAGTACCTATAAACGTAGTGCACAATGCACACAGCGTCAATTCTATATGACGCACTTTCAAGGAAGTAAATTGGTCTTCTGCACTACCTAAGTATGTGATTTATCTAAGTACCTACCTATCGTTTGTTTATTTGTTAAAAGATACTTGTGAAACTACCTACATAAGTAATAATAAAAAAGAGTTTTATTTTTGTGTATTTTTTTTATTTTTCAATAGCTGTCTTTAATAATAGGTACTTACAATAAATATAATAAACTGCTAACTCCATGGATACTTCTTAGAGGTAAGGAGGGAACGATGTTCTTTGCAATGTATGAGCTACAAGTGACCCGCCCCTGCTCCTCAAGAATATTACCTACCACTTGAAAAAACATCGAGATTTCTTTATAAGTACTTACCTACACATAAAACTAAATTACATTCTCTTATCGATGTTGAAACGCGCTTCAAAATCTGTTAGTACATAATAGGTCTTTACCTATGAAATTGCCGTTTTGTATGAAAAAATTTAAACGATTTTTTTTCATGAATTTTTTATTTGTATTAATCGAAGTAATCACCCATGCAATCAATGCATCTTTGCCATCGCAGTGGCAGTTTATTGATGCCCTTCTTAAAGAAATCAGCTGGACGGGAGGCAACAAATTCTTCAAAGGCATTTTGTACTGCCTCTCGGGTGTTAAATTTTTTTCCCGCCAAGAAGTTATCCAAATTCTGGAAAAAGTAGTAGTCTGTAGGCGCAAGGTCTGGTGAGTAGGGCGGATGACGGAGAGCTTCCAACCCCAGTTCTTGCAACTTGGAGACCGTCTGCTGTGCAGTATGAGGTCGCGCGTTGTCGTGCAGGAGCAGCGGAGACGAGCGATTGACCAATGCTGGTTGGAGATGCGCCAGCTTCTCCATCATTGTGTTCAGTTCTTCACAGTACACATCTGCAGTAATGCTCACCCCGTTTGGTAAGAAGCTGTGATGAATCACACCGGCGCTAGACCACCAAACAGTGACCATCACTTTTCTAGGGGTAAGTTTTCGTTTAGGGCATTGTTTAGGTGCTGAACCAGGATCCAACCAACTTGCTGAGCGCTTACGGTTATCAAACAGAATCCATTTTTCATCGCAGGTAACAATGCGGTTCAAAATTCCTTCATTTGTGTGTCTGTTGAGCAGTGCAAGGCACGTCTCGACGCGTACTTCGCGCTGGCGATCATTGAGTTCGTGGGGCACCCATTTGTCAAGCTTTTTTACCTTGCCAATTTGACGCAAATGGACCAATATTGTTTTGACGCTAACGTCGAAAGCTGCTGCTAATTCAGCCGTAGATTGTGTATCATCAGCTTCCACAATGGCCTTTAATTCGTCATTGTCGACCAAAGTCTTCGGACGACCGCGAGGTTCATTTTTCAGGTCGAAATTTCCAGAACGGAAGCGAGCAAACCAATAACAGGTGGTGCGTTGGTTTGTAGTGTTAGCTCCGTAAACGTCGTTGATGTTGCGTGCCGCTTGTGCCGCGTTGCTGCCACGACGGTACTCATATTCCATAATTACTCGAATTTTTAACGTATCCATGATGACGAAAAAGATTGAAATGCGATGAAAATGTAACACTAATCAATAAAGAAATGACTACTTTTAGAAAAAAAAATCCATGTTTTTAAAATAAAATTAATTTGAAATTAGAATTCTTAGCCAAACAAAAATTATTTTGATTTGAAATGGCCAGTACTGCAGAACGGCAATTTCATAGGTAAAGACCTAATATATTACCTCAATGGTTTAGAATAACAACACACAGACAGTCACGAAAAACTTCTTTAATAGGTACTCGCTTCTGCCCACGTCTTCGTCCTTGTGGGTTTCGGAAATTATCTCACAGGTACGTGCTACCGGGATAAAATTTGTATCCATGATCCTAACACCTAAATCAAGCGTAAAAGGATATCAGACACACGGTTAATGCATAGCAAAAAATATTTTTATTTTATTTCTATCAGGTTTTATAATTTTAATGTGTAACTTAAATAATAATAATTAATTTGAAATACTCTATCGTCGCCATTCACTAAACATTTGCTAAGTTATTTTATAACTTCTACTTGTAATCATTTAAATATGTACATATTTAAATTAAACAAATAAGTAACTACTTACTAAAATGTATAATACTATGCCTCAAGGCAAAGACGAGATCCGACCGTATTTCCAATTCCATAGGTCTCTTAAAAAGAGGAAAAACTGAAACACGTGGGGAAACCGAAACGCTGAAACAAATATTTTACATAAAGAAATGCTAAGTTTCCCAGCAAACATTTCGGCCCTTATTCATAAGAACTTTTATGAATAAGGGCCTTCATCCGCTATATCGGGGGTGCTTATGTCCTTCCTCAGAATGCCAACTATCTCCTTGCCAAATTTTATCGAAATCCATTCTGTAGTTTGAGCGTCACGTATAGACAGACGGACGGACGGACTATTATAATGGATATGGAAGTATGGAATGGACTAAGCTGACCGGATAGTTGTTCGGTTTCTTGGAACTCGATTGCAGCTCCACCTGCGGGGTCCAATAACATACACTCGTACACAAGAATTAAAAAGAAAACTAAAGCAAGTAATTGAAGCCCTATGAATGCCAACAACACTAAAGCCACATGAATGAGTAACCGCCTAGACTAGAGCCGGGCAATAATATTGTACTGATTTTCTGATGCATGTTGTGTGTTCAATTGGGAACTTCAACAAAAAAATTCGAAAGTTTTCTAATAAGATGTGTGAAAATAACTTTTATAATTGGCCATATTAAGGTAGAAACGATAACAACACGATATTTAGCATAAAGAGACGTGTTTCTAAATTTATTCTAAGAGAGAACCGAAAGAATCGTAAGAACCGGTTCTGTAAATCTGAGAACCGGTTCTTTCAGGGACCCTCAGAACCGGGGATTCCCGGTTCTTTTGTGGGGAACCGGGAAAAACCGATTCCGATGCCCTACCTGGCCACACTCTTCTTAACATTATATGCCAGACCATGCAGACTGGCATATTGCTCGCAAGTGGCCACGAGTGTCCTAAGCCTGCAGACTGACGTGTTCAGCAGCACCATGTCATCGGCGTAGCTTACGTAAAACACAAACGCCATCACTATGACACCCCACGCATGTTGCTAGGCGCTCCAATCAGATAATTCACGTATAGGTTGAATAGCATACGCTAGCATAACGCCCCCCTCCTCACCCCGCACTCCAACCCAGGCCTCGACAGGGCACCCACCCGCCTCACACTATTGACTTGATTTCTATACCAGTATTTTAGAGTATTTGTCACCTCTGGCGGTAAAATTTACAACTTCCATCTTCCTCCATAAAATGTCGTAGGAAACCAAGTCAAAAGCCTTGCTCAGATCAAGGAAACAGGCCTAAATTGGAGTGTAGGTATATAGCGCTGTCAGGGGATAACCCAGAACGGAAACCAAATTGGCTCTCGTGAATACCTTTAAAACTGCTAAGTTGAGCGGTAAGCACACTGTCAAAAACCTTTGACAGGTTTGTGGCAAGAGATATTGGCCTGGGCCCTAATCCACTATGACCACTTAACGATTCCTTACTTCGAAACCACGTCAATTCCTTAGATCACACACGACATCTGCTAATATTGTTTTTCTAATATCGACAAATTGTCTTGGAACATACAGAATATGACACTTCGATTCCTTTCTGTAACATTGGTTTCTACATGACACGATATTGACGTAGTTTGAACGATCTATTCCCATCCAATACCAAGAGCTAATACCATTTGGTATTAGTTTATTTCCGAATTTATTTTCTATTCCCAACGAGTAACACATTTTAAAACCAATACCAAAACAAGTTTGAAGAAATCAGATACAGTCAGGTTCAGTAAAATTAAAATGCTTTGAGTGATTTTAAGTAATGTTTAATCAAGATTAGGGTTTGAATATAAATCACATATAATTGCGTATCTTAATAATAAATCACCTAAAAATTTGGCATAAAATCGAATATGAATAGTTAAAGTACTGAAAATCTAACAAAATTATAAAATATCACAAATAATCAACTTTTAATGTAACAATGTTTTTGGCAAAAGCTTCAAAAATGGATATTTTACTTACAATGTAACAATAGTTATAAAATATCACAGATAATCAACTTTCAATGTAACAATGTTTTCGGCAAAAATTTCAAAAATGGATATTTTACTTACAATCTACAATAGTTATTAAATATCACAGATAATCAACTTTTAATGTAACAATGTTTTTGGCAAAAACTTCAAAAATGGATATTTTACTTACAATCTAACAATAGTTATAAAATATCACAGATAATCAACTTTTCATGTAACTATTAGCGGGTATTCATAATAATAAATCACCTAAAAATTTGGCAAAAAATCGAATATGAATAGTTAAAGTACTGAAAATCTAACAAAATTATAAAATATCACAAATAATCAACTTTTAATGTAACAATGTTTTTGGCAAAAGCTTCAAAAATGGATATTTTACTTACAATCTAACAATAGTTATAAAATATCACAGATAATCAACTTTTAATGTAACAATGTTTTTGGCAAAAACTTCAAAAATGGATAATTTACTTACAATCTAACAATAGATATAAAATATCACAGATAATCAACTTTTAATGTAACAATTTTTTAGGCAAAAACTTCAAAATGGATATTTTACTTACAATCTAACAATAGTTATAAAATATCACAGTTAATCAACTTTTCATGTAACTATTAGCGTATATTCATCATAATAAATCACCTAAAAATTTGGCAAAAAATCGAATATGAATAGTTAAAGTACTGAAAATCTAACAATAGTTATAAAATATCACAGACAATCAACTTTTAAAATAATTATGTAGCTTATTAGTAATAAATCAGCATTTTTTTTTTTTTTGCAAAAACGTCAAATATAAATAATTTGCTAACATTTAAATTGACTTTTATGACCTGACTCAGATGATAACGCGCGTACTATAGTTTGGAAAGTTTTAGCATGTAAATGTTAGAAAATAAAATAAAACTTTGTGTAGCTGAGTGTACAAAAAGTCACGCTTTGGTATTCGTTAGTAATAGATTTTTTATTTATAAAAATGTGGTACTCGTTGGGAATAGAAAATAAATTCGGAAATAAACTAATACCAAATGGTATTAGCTCTTGGTATTGGATGGGAATAGATCGTTTGAACGTCGTAAGATTTCGCGAGGAATCATTATAACCATACAGAATTAGGGCCCTGTGATTGTTTTTATCTCCCATGTCACCACCAGCATTATTTTGACAATAGGCACCACTTTTGTTTTGATCATGTCACTCGGCATATATATACATGACCCAGACAAAAAGCAAAAAGCGTAGCTAACACTCTTGGCAAATGCGGACCAGCAAATCGAAGATGCTCAATGCTGAGACCATTATGACTAGGAGACTTTCCTCGACGCATTGCGTTATTTCAGTTCAACAGCATTATGCCACAATTCAAATCCTATGTAGCATTTCTTGTAATCATAGGATCCTCAATATCTACAAGTCTCTATTGAATGAGTATTTCATGAAATCATGACAGTTGAAGCCAATTGCTGGAGACATTAGTCTCCTACCTCCGTAAGGAGGTAGGTAGGTGGTATGATGTACGTACCTGCACATTCCATGATCTGAAGAACGACACACATTACTTATGTAATGCTACTTATGTAATTAAACTATACGGATGAAAACGATAAAAAGACCGCTGTCATCATGAGGTGAAGTTTTATAATGACGGGTAATTTAAACTGAAAGACGTCCACAGCTGGACATAGATCACCCCAACCGTCGCCACATCGACCAGTCTTCTACTACTATTTATTTCTTGCATCCAGCGTATTCTTACGGCCTTCACAATATCATCGGTCCACCATGTGAGAGGAGGGGATGATGTAGGCAGTGATGTGTTTGATTGAATTCACTGGATACTCTACATTCATCTTGAAATTCATAAAGCCATATAAGCTCTTCCTTCAGCCACTCTATCCCCCGGCATAGCCGACTTTTCATAAAACATTGCCCACTCCGCCTGAACGATCAAAGGTAGATAGGTGTAGGTACTTAATCTAGGCGATGTCTCGTCTCAATGTCAATATTAATAACCACATCTCTGGTACAACTGTAGTTCCAATTGTCCTCATGTTGTCATCCTTAGTATAGAACATAAATTGGTGGCATCCCGAGCACGACGGAGAGTTGATCAATTTATTCAATTGGATGCACTGGCATATTGCGCACAAGCGCACTGCGCAGTTCCACACACGTCAATAAGTAACTACTTGATAATGTACAAAGAAGAGCAACCAAGATGGTTCGCACCATGCGTAATCTACCTTACGAACAGCGCCTCATAGACCTTGGCCACACTGGAACAGCGTAGACAAAGAGGTAGGCTCATTGAAACATATAAATACTTTCAGAACACTAGGTACGAAGTTCCCAGCCTTCAAAACCTTACACTCTGAATGCCAACAAACATTTGCGTGGGCATTCCCTTATGTTATGGGAAAATTCATCCAAGCAAAAGCCTTTGAAGCACTTCTTGTCTAACAGAGTTGTAACAGCATGGAATAGACTCCCAGAAAATTTTGTGATGGCTCATAATCCGTTTCAATTTGACAGTTCAACAATATTCATTGCGTTATTTACGTTGTTGAGCAGACACATTTTTTTAACATATGAAGCAATGGTTTAACAATCTGTTTCAAAACGAAACAGATTATGATTAATCGTGAGTAACGCAATTAGGGTGCTGAACGTATTACCTGGACGTAATACCTATGACACTGCGGCAGTGAGATGCCCTATTTACCTATTTATCCTACGCAGGTCACCTAACTACGTCATGGTCGGAACGAGAAATGCACTACCGGCGCAGGTTTCCGCGCAACGAGGAACTATTATTGATTTATGTATTTTTAGATTGAAGGCTGACATAGATTCGGGAAAGTCGCACCCAACCGCATTGCATACTGGTAATGGTATTTCAAGCATTTTGTAGGAACCATCAAGGAGTCACGGACAATTGTTTCAATTTAGTCAGACTGCGCTTTAGTGCAATATGCGTACCTCATACACTAGTTTCAGTAGGTGACTTAAATTAGGCCCAAAGGCATCGCCACTCGATGGCCCAGGGAAGGCCAAGTTGCTATGAAGAATGGGAAAAGTATGAAATATGAATTGTAGGTTCAGTCATGAGCACATGAAGCTTTACACTTGTACTGTTGACGTGCCCATACAGAGCTTTTTGGTAGCCGTTACGAAACTTACGAAACAATTCGACACTTTCATGTCGACACTGATTTATTCTAGTAAAATTTTTTGGTCGGTGAGTCGACTTTGTTCCGTCGCTACGACTAAAAATGGGGAACGGTCGACACAGTAATATTTGGTTTTAAAGTTACGTTGCTGTGTGGTAACATTGTTCATAATCTGCAACCACATCTCAGAAATCATTCGTTCGTTCAATCGTTCGCTTTTCGTTCTGTGACGTGAAATTAAAAAATAAAAAGAAGAAAATATCATGCAGCCATCACTGTTAATCAAGGTAACTTTTTGTTCATATATTAATAATTGGTTTTTATTGTTCAAATATAAATGGGAAAAGAATTTCATCGTGCAATTTGTTCAAATAATTTGAAATTTATCAATGCGCCTCCATGTAATTGTAATTTAACCTGTGTAGTACAATGTAAGCAATCGTTTTTACTAACAAGTTTTTACAATTTTTACATTCCCAAAGCTTGGAAGCTTTTGCTATGATAGATTTAATACTAAATATATGACATGGAACCAAAAATGAACCATTAAATTGGTGAACAATAAGAAGATGTCTTTTTATTTAGATAAAATATTCTAGTCACAACAGGTCAGTAAGTTACTAGATTGTTTCGACACATGTCGACGTGAAACCAGAAGTAGTTATAAAGTTACCGAATTCACAAAACGGTTTATTGTTTCCAGCGATTCTCAAACGTTCGGACTCTGAAGCCAAATATGACGTCAGCGTTTGCTGCAGCTGACTGTATTCTGCATGCGATGGAATTATGCCTATATAACTGAAAGTTTTGAAATTGTTACGGTTACGTTTGTATGATTTTTTTATAATGTTTGGTAATTTGTGTTAATTACAAATAAATATTTAACTGATTGTTTGTAAATAAAAATGAAAAACTAATATTTTATTTCTTTATTTTCTTTCCTACTGTTGTCAATACTGGAATAAACATAATTTGAGAGTTGCAAACCATAGATATAAGTTTACCTTTGACATAAACAAAAAATTTTTTTTCGTTCTTTCATTTCGTAAGGAAGTAATGTGTCGTAAATATTTAATGGTCGCTCAGAAAAATTACATTTGTTTTTTTATATCCCTTCCAACGATTTGTATGTTTCTCTGATCAAAAGTTGTGAATTTCATTTCTACAATATTATTATCGGTAGTTAAAAACCATTTAACTTTAATGTATTTTGACAGCTGGTAATCCTCACTCATTTTTACAGTAGTAATTACTTTTTCACCCATATCTAACAAATTTTCGTATTTGAAAAGAGGATACATCCGTTTGGATTTATGGTCCTTGATATTTAGCTTTGCCTATTCCTGTATGTGATTCGCTACTTGCGCTAAGGGTTGGTCGCCTTTTCGTAAAAGGTTTTTAATTCGAAACAACTAACTTTCAAGTGGATAACAAACACAATTTATACTGAATAAATTTAATATCTGAAAAAATATGTACTTGGAGATAGATTATGTGGAACCAATAATTTGTTTACTTTTTTGTAGAAAGTCGATATGAGACGGAATCGTTCAGTTTTTTACTCATTTTCAATCAGATACCATCATTTGATCACTTGTCGAAACACTTTGAGAAACAGTGCCTTATGGTGACTTTTTCATTCACATTTTAGCAATTTATTGTGCAGTAATAATGACGTAACATTACGACACCTCGTGTAAATATAATTTTTAAGTTATTATTCTAGTAACATGGTGACCACACATTTTTACTCGATTGTACGCATGTTACAAACTGAACACAAAGTGTTTAAAAGTAAGTCTACACAAATGATTACGTTACGTGTACAAAGATTACTTATCGTTACTGAAATATTTTCCAGTCAAATTGTGTGCGAACTAGTACCACACATAAAGACCAAACCCCACACAGTCACCATGTTTCGTAGCAGTTACGAAACTGTGACAACTTGTTACTGCTTTTAAGATTCTGTGACCGAAAAATTCTGTATTGGTGACGTGATCGCCTTTTTCCTCCGAGACAATCAGCTGGACATCCTACTCATACATGAAACTTTTTTGAAGCCCCCGCCATCGAAACCTGCACAAGCGCGGTACACTCATTTAAAACAGAAAGTCTCTATACTGCATCCCTATTGACCCACCTCCTCTTCTATCTCAACTGGAAGTCTCTATTTGTCGGCTCGGCATGACTGGTCATCAACCGAACATCATCATTTCCATGTATGTCACTCCTAACAATTGTCTTGAGGATCCCATCCCTCCCACCAGCGGCCTCACTCCCTTCTTCGGCCTGAGTGACTTCGTGATCTTGGCGGGAGATTTCAATGCTGAACATCCCTCTTGGAACTGTAACATGACCAGAGGTAGGAACGTATTCAATCTAGGAGTTTCTCTCAATTTCGATATCATCACTCCGATAAATTCAACCCATTTCCCTGGCAATCCCAACCAGTTTCCCGAAATACTTATATATATCTCTGCTCCAAAATTTAAACCTCCATAAACGTTCTACGTACCTACAACTCGTTTCCATGTGACGCGAACAGCCCACATGCGCCAAATACAGCGTGCTGTAAAGAAACGCACAGTGTACAGACGCCAGCAGCACCCTAATTGCGTAAGTCACAATTGATCATAATTGGTTTCGTCTTCACAGTTAAACAATATTCATTGCGTTATTTATGTTGTCGAACAGACACGTTTTTCGAACATATGAAGCAATGGTTTAACAATCCGTTTCAAAACGATACAGATTATGATGAATCGTGAGTTACGCAATTAGGGTGCAGGTCAACCTACCCTAAACTGTCAAATTTTCCCAATTGAACATGAACCTTATTCTTACGGTATAAAGTTGAAAATCTATCAAATAAATTTGACAGATTGGAGTAGCTTGATGTGCTGGCGTCTGTACAATCGTTCCGAGAGTTGAAACAAGATGCTCGGTGTAATCGAGCCCTCAAGCTCAAGCCTTCTGGCATCTTCACAGGAAACTACACTCCTCTGAAGAGGTGTCCATCACCCACCCCATAAGGGCATAGTCTTTGACCCTCACGATAGCACCCAATGCCCAGTTTACTTTTATGCAGTCGATTTTTTGATTTCTTAATTATTTTTTTATTTTTATTAGATACCTAACTTAATTAAAACAATATTCGGGGTTATTATTGTAAACTATATTACTAAAATCTTGTAAGTTTTCTTTAATAAGTTGTCTGTGCACACGCATCATGGCCAGACCCCTGAGGCGATTTTCCCTCATAATTCTTAACCTTTGCAATTTGACAGTTCAACAATATTCATTGCGTTATTTACGTTGTTGAGCAGACACATTTTTCGAACATACGAAGCAATGGATTAACAATCTGTTTCAAAACGAAACAGATTATGATTAATCGTGAGTTACGCAATTAGGGTGCAGGTCTTTATTTTCTTGAGGCTGCTTAGCGATCGTTCTACCGTTGTTACAGAGGCCAGCACATCAAGCTACCCCAATCTGTCAAATTTCTTTGATAGTTTTTCAACTTTATTCCAAAGGATTAAGGTTTATGTTCAATTGGGAAAATTTGACAGTTTGTGATAGCTTGACCTGCTGGCCACTGTACCTACTTACTCATTTTGCATGGTAGAGCTATCAAAATTTTCAACGCTTTTCCTGTTTCGGTAGGTAATGAAGGTTTCTGCCTCTTTTAGGACACCAACAAGCTGCCCCCATGTTCCCCACCCGCTATGCCTCTGACGCCACCCATGAACAGGCCTAGCAAGCAGTAATAGTTTGACGAAGAAGGCAGCATAATCTAAGAAAGCAAATGCAAGTCGAAAGCCACCTACAGCCAAAAGTACAGTTCTTTATGTACAGACGCCAGCACATCAAGCTATCCCAACCTGTCAAATTTTCCCAATTGAACATGAACCTTATGTTTAGGATATATAGTTGAAAATCTATCAAAGAAAATTAATAGATTGGGGTAGCTGGATGTGCTGGCCTCTGTAGGTACAGTTTTTCAATTTTAGTATAAAAGAATACTTTTGAGGAAAATATCTTTTGTACGGTGTGCAATGTCTACCCTTGCCCTCCCAGCTTTGCCCATGCCAGAAACTCACTTTTGTACAGTCGCCAGCAGGTCAAGCTATCCCAAACTGTCAAATTTTCCCAATTGAACATAAACCTTACACCTTTGTAATAAAGTTGAAAAACTATAAAAAAAATTGACAGATTGGAGTAGCTTGATGTGCTGGCCTCTGTACTTTGCTAAGTCGATGTAATAAAATCGCCACTAGATTTTCAACTCTCGGTGTTAGACCGATCGACCGATCATTGAGAATCTAATGCTAATAGAATTGCATCTCAGTACGTCAAAAATCGAACAGTGGAGTTTACTGTTCGATTTGCAAATCTCAGCGATAAGCAATACGATGAAAGCGCCGCGCGCCGTGCGCGAAAAAAATTTGCAGCAATTTTATTAAGTAGGTACCTACGTCTTTGGGAACAAGGGCCACGTGCAACGTAGTAAGGTCCAAAAGTTTCTTCACTGAACTATAAAATGAAGACAAAATAAAAACCACTATTATTATTTTTAACTGACTTAAAAAAAGGAGGAGGATTAGGTACTTCCTCCTTTTTTAAAGTCGGTAAAAACAAAATACATACAGTCGAACACACCTACAAATGTTCGACTGTTTTTTTTTTATGTAAAGGATATATTCCTGAGGTGGTCCCATTGGCACCAAGTCGGGATCTGATGATGGAATCCCAGGGAAATCGACTGCAACCCTCAAATGTATGTGTATAATGTACTTAAGTGTGTTAACAATGTTTTTCACATATTTTCTAAAGCTATTGAGGTCATCATCATCTCATGACGCTGAGCTGATGAAGGAAGGCACAACTCTTTAACGGTTAGGAGTTAGGTCGAGGTTCGGGCATTGCTGTCAAATATAGACCGATTTGCAAAATCATTTTTTGTTCAAAAGGGGTTTATTCCATTAAAATTTCATATATCTGATGATGCGTTTCGGAGACAGACACAACTC
The DNA here is from genome assembly GCA_949987655.1 of Polymixis flavicincta. Lineage (NCBI taxonomy): Eukaryota > Metazoa > Arthropoda > Insecta > Lepidoptera > Noctuidae > Polymixis > Polymixis flavicincta. The sequence continues at coordinate 24,406,851 of OX465171.1, read as the reverse complement.
TTCAAAAAAAAAAACAGCGAATCAACCGCGATTGCTACTATCGCATAAATATGCATTGTTTTGATCCCAAAGATGATGAAATTTCGAGTTGGTGTGGGGTAGGTAGATACTACATAATTATAACCAAAACGTAAAAAAAAAACAAGAACCGACTTCCGGAAATCACCACAAAGTGAAAAATAATTTTAATTTCGGAAGACAAGAAATTAAAAAAAAACATATTATCAACAGAATTTTCACTTTGTAGTGTTTATCCGGAACTCGGTTTTTTTTAAATATAGACTCACTTTATTTCAATAGTTTTCATTGCTTTACTAACATTGCCGTACCCACTCTCAGAGAAATTGTCTGAAATTTTTGCCCTCAAATGCAACAAAACTGCTCACTTCACCTCATCATCTATATCTTTGTAACAGTACCTAGTAATTTAAACTTTTGTATCTGATTAATGTAATGTCCGGTCGGAAACTTTTGTACTTACGAAACGTACCTGTCCCCTGCCGCGGCAGGCGTCTGCAGAGCAGACCTACAGTAACCATGTATTTAATGTTTTTCCTTTTCTGTGTATTTAATATACTCCAACAGTTACTGTTGGAGTACCCTACTGTGGGTTTGTGTAAGCTTAGGTTTGGTTTTGAGCATAACTTAAAATAGCGGTTGGCGACACATCATGGCTGCGACCATGACCATTTGATGGCCACCGCGGTGTAAGGGAACCCTAGCTAAGGTAAGCAGTTAATCTTCATCTTCCATTGACATAAAATTCAAACAGAATAGATATATTAGAAATGTTGACCTAAGTAGTCCTAAAACCCACGAGATAACCGCGAGTCAGTTTAGTACCTAATTGTTAGCTACCTAAACATCAATGGAAAGACTAGACCAATGGGTTGGAGGAAGGATTACAAACATTAAAATAAAATTGTTTTCACACAGGTAAAAAGAAGTTTTTATTTCTGAGAGTGTTGTTTACAGAACTAATGATTTTATTACAAATAAGACTTGTTAAAACATACATCCATATAAATTTATAATAAAAGAATCATCATTCTTTTTAAAATACATAATTGGGGCGTAGGAACCTGCATATCATTTCCATTTTCCAAAACATTGAATTGCACAGTTGTATGAAATCTTGGATATCCAAAGTGTATAAGAATTAGTTTAAAAATACAATACACAATCATCATGTTGTAGGAACAACCAAAAAACTCGTAAAACAATACATTATTTAGTATAATTAAAATATCACATTTTTGATCTATGATACTATGCAGTTCCAAAAAACCTTCCCCTGAACATTACATTCCAATGAAGATGATAAAAGTGCAGAGTTTCTTAGATGTAAGCTTCTGCAACAACAATTAAAACAAAACACTCTTCAGTTGTACAGACAAGACAAAGTTGTGATGGATATGTGGCACAGCTAGAATTAACATGCACTACGTAAGGGTGTGCCACATTGTGCAGCCACCGGGTGTTTAGGCCTGGCTCTCATTAGTAGTGGTCTCGATGGTAGTACCAGCAGGCTTGGTGGTGGGTTTTGGCTTGGCCTGCTGCTGCTGAGTTGGTGCAGCAACGGTGGCTGGGGCCTCTGCCTCCTGACCATTCTGGCGCGGTACTTGAATAGGCTGCCCGCCAGTTGGGAGTGCGCCCTGACCTGGTGCTTGGCCCTGACCCGGAGCTTGGCCCTGTTGGAAGTTACGTGGGCGCACGCGACGGTATCCCCCGCGATTCATCGGTCCTGGACCGCTTCCACGGCGTCCGCCACGGAAATTGCGGCGGAAGTAGCTGCAAAATGAAATATATCAGTATCTTCTTATTTCAGAATTATATACAACAAACTACTCTCACATCTTTGATCCCTTACCTGCGCTGTTGAGGTGCTCCGCCTGCCTCTTGACCTTCGTCCCCCTGTGCACCCCCCTGGTTGGACGGGGGCCCACGACGTCCCATTCCACCTCTACGTGGAGCGCCCTCCCCGCCACGTCCGCCACCTTGACGGGGATAATACCTGAAAATTTGTTTAGTTAAAACAAGAGTAAAAACAAAACCAGCTTAAAAGAGAGTCCACTGAACATTCACTTACTGGCGATGGAAGCCGCGGCGTTTATCAGCTGCATAGGGCGAGCCCTTTACCGGCTCACCGCCGGGACCAGTCACTCCGGCTGCTTCATAGCCTTTCTCCCCGGCAACCACGGCAAACTCCACCGCCTCCCCGTCGCCGACCGAGCGCACAGCCTTGCGAGGGTTGTTCCGGGCGATTGCAGTTTGATGCACAAACACATCCTCCTTGGTGTCATTCCTTTCAGGGACAGATAACATAATATTATAACAAAATTACATTTAAAACAGATAATAAGAAATAATGCAATTTGTGCTAAATTTACCTATTGATGAAACCATATCCACTCTTCACATTAAACCATTTGACGGTTCCCGAAACTTTCTCAGCTGAAAAGAAACCAGTTGTTTTAAAGATATTCAATTATTTTAAGATTAAAGAACAACTGAATTGTTTCTGATATTCAGCTTCATTCTTTGATTGGAATTCTATAATTGGAATGAACAACTATCAATTCACAATTACCTACACGATGGCTCATATTATGAACTGGTATGGTATTTCAGGTAGCGTTTTAGCACAAAAAAGTGGTATTTATTTGTGTTAAATTCGTTTTTCAAACAAAGTTACAAAAAACTGGCTATGTGTATGTCAGCCCATGCACAATAAACGGTTGTGAGATGGATCACTTAGAATAGAATGATAGATGACCACTAGCATAGAATATCTTTTTTTTTTATTAAATTTGAATTGTACTATCAAAACATTTACAAAACCTAAGTAATCTAAATGCAATGTTATCTCCTCAACAGTTATATTATAGTTTACATACAGGAGCTCCAAATCAACCCACAAATGAATTATTGTAGCCCGTGGTTTGTTTTCATAGTGCATATGGTTGGTTAGTTTTATTCATTGCCTGTTGACAAACTTAAATAACTTGGTGGATTTTACCTATGGACATTTTTACAGAGGAATTAAAATTTAAGTTGTTCTAAGATTCAAAGTTTGCTTTTGAATCCTGTCAAACATTTGAACAAAGTTAACAGGATATTGAAAACTCAGATCTTCATTTATTGTAGTTCCCGAAGAAGACACTCCAACCAACAATTAGTTAGCATCATTTGTTAATATTATCATGTATCCATGTGTTACCGAAATACTATAATCCAAGGTGGGTAGGTGCAAAAAACCACAATGAATGCGTGTTTTCGTTCTGGTTTTTTTTTGCACCTACCCACCTCAGATTTTAGTAAAGCACATGTAAGAACCAACCAAATAATATGAGATATAACAAAAATTTGAAATGTAATTTATCAGCCAAACTACCTACATCAAAAACATACTCCAGTGTGCACAGCCCAACTAGAAAGTCTACTACGAATTAAAATGTGCATTATGTTTATGATGCATGGCTCTCTAAGTCGCCATAGATTTATGTAGACGCAGATGGTAAATGACACCGACACGCCCTTAAATAAAATGAGCAAAGATGATGTCAATAGTATTTTTAAAGTTGGATAGAGCAGGAACATCATAATCATAACGTACATTCGCAACTAAGAGAATAAGAAAAATATTATGGCCAAGCAACAAATTACACAACTACAACATTCCAATAGGAAAAAAAGCGTTGATGATTATGATTGATATCACACAAAACGGTTGAACTCCCATGCAGAACGCCACGCCGTCCTCCATTCCGCCGGCCATAATTATTATTGATTCGTTCGTCGTTACTCGTAGTTATGTTCTACAGTAAAGTACAGTGGGGTCAACACACGATCAATAACGCCGCCGACTAGAACGCCCACTTTTAAGAATCAATCCTAATGGATTATTTTTATTTAAACGTTGCGATCCATTAATTTAATCACATCGCTTAGATAATATGCCAAAAAATTCTAGGATTCCGCAATATAATGAACATGTGCTTTTGATAAATTAATGCCGGGGACACGCAAAACTAAGATGGCGTAGCGACACTTACCAATGACCTGCTTTTGTTTAGCCGCTTTAGCTTGTAGCGGTTGCTGTGTGGGTTGTTGCTCTTGCTGCTGCTGCTGCTGCTGCTGTTGGGGCTGCGGCTGCGGCGCCTTTTCGGTATCAGCCATGGTGTAATTGGCGAACGGCGATGGTGGCTAGATGGTAAATTCCTCCACGACCTCTCCTCGATGTTCACCGGTCTTAGTCGTCGTTACAATTGACTCTGAGTATTTTTGTTGAAGATACGTTAGAGCTTGAACACGACAAGTTAATTCTATCGATAAAATCGATTTAGTAAAATCGCCTTCGAATTAACAAAATGTTAAAGCAAAAGTAATAAAGCAAATTAGTATCTCAAGCATAATATAAAAAGCAAAACTTAATTTTCATTTTCATTTTTGGTATGATTTTTCTTGTTAGTCGATTCTGAAATCATTTTTAACATAAAATCATGTTTATAAAATTTGGCCATAACTAATTTTGGAATCATCGGAATATAATCTGATATCTGAACAATAAAAACTATCTTACTTTTACTATGAGATGCATTGGTTTTCTGGCACTGCCATAATTTCTCAAATTTTGGCTATTGAAAAACCGGCTCTTTGTGTAAAAATGATAGTACTATTGCCTATTTATTTATTTATAGATAATGACTTTTTCAAAATTGAACCTGTAGTGGTGCCGATTCTGTTGTCACAAAATTCTCTAAACTAAACTAAAAATCACCAAAATTTTGTTTATTCCTGTCAAACAACGATTTCCCATTCTGAACTTGACTAAAGTGACACAACTTAACTATATTTTAGTTTGACAGCACTAAGATTGCACTGAGTTATTAATTTAGTGAAAATGGCAATTTTGCTATTCTGTTGTTGTCAATTTCATTATTCTATTCAACTTACTATTTTGTTTTTCTAACTAAATCTGACTATTTTTGATCGCGATTAAATAGGTGTGGAATAATAAATTAATTATCAAGAACTAAAATTCACACCGATTACCTCGACTTCTGGTGCAAAAATAGTACTGTTTTTTTTTTTACTTTTGCTTATATCTCGAAAATGGTGTGTCCTATCGCAAAAATAATGAAAATTTCGACCCCCTTTATAGAACCCTAATACGCCTGTAAAACTCAACATGTGGGTAATTATTTTTCATATTTTCCATGCAATAAGTGAAAATTCCACATAAATCACGGCGAGGCTGCCGCCACTGCGCGCCACTGGCTCTAAAAAAACACGGGGTAGTGCAAACAAGTATTACGTTGCGAAGCCAAATCATACCACGTGCGAGTCGCGATTGTCAAATTCGATTTTAGTTGTGTCAAAATTGTTTATAAATGTATAGATCTTTTTGTGCAGAATAGCGTTAAGATTCTCACAGACAAAAGAAAGGAATTTTAGTTATAGTTTAGTTCGGTGTACAGAGGCCAGCACATCAAGCTACCCCAATCTGTCAAATTTCTTTGATAGTTTTTCAACTTTATAACAAAGGAATAAGGTTTATGTCCAATTGGGAAAATTTGACAGTTTGGGATAGCTTGACCTGCTGGCGACTGTACAACAGAATCGGCACCATTGACAAAAAGAAAATACATTAAGAAAAATTCAAGGTTCTTGTGAACAGTCTCGGCATTAGTGATTTGCTCAAGTAACTACGAGAGATTTTGAAATTGCCAGCGAGTTGGGAGCGTTCAAAGTCGTTGCGCGTGTACAGACGCCAGCACATCAAGCTACCCTAATCTGTCAATTATCTTTGATTGATTTTCATCGTTAAAACATAAGCTTATGGATCATGCTCAATTGGGAAAATTTGACAGTTTGGGGTAGGTTGATGTGCTGGTGTCTGTACATGCGCAGCATTACAATAATCGTTTAAAAGGTTTAATCGATTTCAAGTAAAATTTTAAATATTTTTTGTCGATAATATTAGTATAGCATTGGGTACTCTAGTTTCTAGTTGAAATTATTGCCAGTACAAAAATACTTAAGCACCATAGATAAATAATGATGGCCTGTTTAGGAATAAACACGGAAAAAAAACAATCGAATCAGTCTAATTCAATACGGTAAAACCCATCGTTCATTGTGGTACGAGGTATTTCTATAATTTTAATCGCGTGTTTATTGTCATAAGAAGTAATCTCTTCAAGAGAAACCTTTTGGAAACGGATGTCGCTTAAAGTGTCACATGCCATAATATGCCGAACCGATGTGACCAGCAAAAAAATACATTTATCTACGAAAAAGTTCTTAGGTGGCGCTGTAGATGCACGGCGGAATTTTGCTATCCAAATCTCCTTTTAAAGACTCCACCCAAAGATTACCTTTTATATGAAAGTAATAATTATATGGATTGCGCTTACGCCACACCGGCTATACGTAGGGTTTAGGGCTCTAAGGTAGCTCGCAAAATTCAGATTCATGCATTCAAGGTGGACGCGTTATGCCAAGGTCGACCGCGAAATTCAAATTTTTTAAGAATTTTATGAATTGAAAATCATCAATACAATACAACTCTAATTAATGATATTTTCATGAAATAATAAAAAAAAAACGTCTCAGGAAACCGGAGGAATAATAAAGATAGGTTAGGTATCTATCCTATCTATACTATTTTATGAAATGGGTAGGTACCACGGCCGGTACATGTATACAATAATTCGCTATAACCTAGATCACATATTATAGATAAAATATGTAAAAAAGGGGAACGCAGATCAAAAAAATATCTACATATTGGTAATTAGCAAAAAAATTGCTGAAAAAAGGTTTGATTTTCTTTTAAGTATGTACACCTACTGATTTTAAATAGTAGTTTGAATAACATGATACCGTTATTAATTTTATAAAGATTTTCTGGTACAAACGATTGTATGGTAGGTACTGGAAAGTGGAAACCTCTGGAAACATTGTAGGAGTTCCAAACATTTTTAAATTTCGTTTAACAAAATGTCAGTCGCATCCATTGAGGTAATATGTACAGTCGCCAGCCAGGTCAAAGCTATCCCAAACGGTCAAATTTTCCCAATTGAACATAAACCATATTCCTTTGTGATAAAGTTGAAAAACCGTCAAAGAAATTTGACATATTGGGGTAGCTTGATGTGCTGGCCTCCGTACTAACGTACTAGTGCATAATACCTCAATGGTCCCATCTTTTCATTTCATTCACAGGGTACGTTAGAACATACTGAATATTTCATTCGATTTCTTCCTGCGATCTTGTTTTTCCGCGTTTGTTATATGTTATATGAATGTGAAATAATATAATTTCTGTAAGTAGGTTTGTACAAACACTTTTACATTTGTTATTTTGTTATTGTGCTTCATTATAACCGTGTTAAGTTTTCATCTTGTTGTTGATTGTTAAATTTCCTTTTATATGATAATGTGAAGGTATCTGACTACTCTCAGAAGAAAGGCTGAAACGAGCTCAGAGGTCAGTCTCTTTTAAAGTCCAGACATAATCTTGGTCAGATCATGTGAAGACCATGTGGATTGGTGTCTGAAAAGGTCTTTTGAGGAAAGAACCACACAGATTGAGTGGACCTGTCCAATCAGTGCACGCATTTATCAGTAATCATGTAGCTCAACTCAGAACTTTAGGAACTCAACGATTTGACGAACAATACCAAAGAAAGGACATTTGGTTAGGCCGCAGTACTCAATTCCAGATTTACATTAAAAACGAACTAAGCAAGAGATTAAGAGCGTTTATTCTGAAAGTTGGCAACGTCGCAAATAGCTGTCAAATATTTACCTGTTTATAATACTGTATGGAAATATGAAATCGCTAACTATTTACCTAAAATATGAATAATGATTTGCAATTATAACACTGAATTAGATGGTGTACCCGTTTTAGGTGTGAAAAGGGCATTTGGAAAGTTTCCAAGTTCTTTTTTACAGCTAAAAATAAATATTCGGTGTTAAAATATTAATTATTGCATTTCTTAATCAATATTTTAGATCAGTAGTTAGCAATATTTCATATTTCCATAGAGTAATATTGCCAACTTAATCAAAACAGGTAAATATTTGACAGCTTTTTGCGACGTCGCTGCCAACTTTCAGAATAAACGCTCTTAAACTAACGTGACCATTTATTCTTTGACTCAAAACGGGACATTGGTTTATTTAGGTTAATTAACAGGTAGTCGGTAAAACACTTTTTCACTTAAAGTTCTGTACCTACGATACTTTTCGCATCTGACATCTGGGGGATTTTTTTTTTGGTTGGAAATCATCAAATGACTTCTCCCGTTCTGGGTGGAGCAGGAGGACGTGTCAGACTTTTACTGACAAAAACCCACCCGTGTTCCTTCAGTTGCCCGTGTGCCAGGGGCGACGGTATCTCTTTCGAACAACCCGCACCCCTGGCAGGCATCGGCCCTTGCGGACCTCTTAGTCACCCTGCGACGGGTCAGTACAGTGGCCCCGCCGCCTACCACTTTTCGGCCGCAGGGGATAGGGAGAGTGGCCAACGCTATACCGACACTCCTCTTCCCCTGCGGGTCCGCCGCGTCCGCCATCAAACGGTGGCGGCCCCCGTCCAGGCCACGGAATGGAAGAGCGCTACTCAAAACTACCGGCACTCCTCCTCCGCCGCAGCCTGTAACCCTCAGTCGCGATGCCTCCCATTCAACATCGCGGCCCACCTCAGTTGCGGTGCACCTCACCGCAACCTACTTTTTTTGGCCACTACGTCGTCGGCTTTGAGGCAAAAGCCCTGACGAGCGGCCCCACCTTGGGTTCCTCTACGCTTCACCGTGGCTGGGAAACCACGGCTACTGAGCCCTCCGGCAACGACAATGGGTGAACAAAAAATCTGTCAAACAATAGGGTATTTATAATTTATTATAAACTATTTTAACCTCTTGAAGATTGGAACGACATATTTAACAGAAAAATAAAAATAAATTGATATATATCCATTTTCTCAATTACAAACGATTTTTCTGTTACATATTTCGTCCCTATCTTCAAATTAAAATACTTTTTTTAACAAATTGGAAAATACCCTATTATTCAACAAAGCGCGAGCGATGACGTCTTGGCCACTCTCGGCTATTGTCGTGTTGACCGACGACGCGGTCTCGCTCTTGCACATCGCTCGCGTCCGGACGGCGCGCGGCGGAGCGGCTGCCGTCCGGCCGGCTCGACTACTCAAATTTTCGCGCGGTTTCAGAAAACGGGACAATTTTTCGTCCCAGAGTTCTTTTCGGGGACACCGGGACTCGTTATTATAAAAAGGGACAGTCCCGTTCAAAACGGGACGTCTGGTCACGTTATCTTAAACACAAAAACAAAACATGACCCACATAGTCCTCGCATTCACAATAATTAAAACAACAATAATATTATTATACTTCACAAAGTAAATATTCATGTCAAAGTGTATATAATAATTATTAAATGTCAAAGAGTAATGTTTGCAAAAACAAAAAAAAAAAACATCGGTATGTAAAAATTGGTGCAGCTATTCCCAAGCTTTTTTGTCCTCAATAAAAGCTTATAAGCACAAGTTACGTTTAATGAATGATTTAAATTTATTGAGACTTAGATCTTGAACATGGCTTGGAAGTTCAATATAGAAGCGCATACATTGACATCTGAATGACCCACCTATTTTCTTGATCCTGGTTGATGTTACGCACGGCTACACATCATGCTATACATTTCCAGTTTACACTGATCTCGCGCTGAACGGAAATCCTATAAAATGCGAGATCAGCTTATACTGGAAATGTATAGCTTGATGTGTAGCCGTGTGTACATACAACTTTGTGTTTGTTCTTAGTATTTATACTATGGAAATCACTGTATTTTTAAACAATTTTAATATTTTATGGGCATATAAAATATTTTTAAAAATATACTGTAAAAGCACAGTCTGTCCGTAAATTTCTCTCTGAGAGAGGGTCTTGGACTTAATTTATAAATTGATTGAACAGCTCTTTTCTGCAAGACAAAGATAGTCTGAATGTCGGCGTCATTCCCCACAACAGAATACCATACGGCATTACACTATGAAAGTAGCTTAAGTACACACGCCTGCAGGTCAAGCTATCCCAAACTGTCAAATTTTCCCAATTGAACATGAACCTTATTTCTTTGTGATAAAGTTGAAAAACTATCAAAGAAATTTTACAGATTGGGGTAGCTTGATGTGCTGGCCTCTGTACACTAAACGGGCTGTCTCTATATCAGTTAAATTACCAATTTTTCTAACAGCGTATGCTGCAGAGCTGTTTTCGATATTTTATCTATATGGGGGCCATATAGATAAAATATCGAAAACAGCTCTGCATCCAACTTGAGCAGGATTCAATTCTTCGCCCTTTATCAACACATTCGTTTTCACCTTCTTAACGTGTGGTAGCGTTAACTTAATGCATTTGTTTTTTTTTTTCATTAAGAAGTAAATTATTAACATTGAACCAGTGAATTACTTTTGAGATTGCGCTATTTACAAACTTAAGTCAGGAAACTGCCCACAGTCGATACAATGATAAATTAAATATAAGAGCTAAAGTAGGTGCCACAATGTCAATAATAGACTGAGCAACTTCTACAGAATTACCACACAGATCGGCACCCTAATTGCGTAACTCACGATTGATCATAATTGGTTTCGTCTTCACAGTTAAACAATATTCATTGCGTTATTTATGTTGTCGAACAGACACATTATTCGAACATATGAAGCAATGGTTTAACAATCCGTTTCAAAACGATACAGATTATGATGAATCGTGAGTTACGCAATTAGGGTGCTGCAGTCTATTTAACCCCCGACGCAAATACGACGGGGTGTTATTAACCCCTGACGCAAAAACGACGGAGTGTTATAAGTTTGACGTGTCTGTGTGTGTGTGTGTCTGTCTGAGGCCAATGAGGCTAATGGATGAACCGATTTTGATTTTGTATTTTTTGTTTGAAAGGTGTATTAGTCGGGAGTGTTCTTAGACATGTTTCATCAAAATCGGTTCAGCCGTTTGAACGTTATCAGCTCTTTTCTGGTTGATGAAGGGATTTGAGCATCTTCCACGGGACTGATCAAGTCGAAATTTGGTATTCTATTACTTCAATGATATAAGACCACGTATTAGACGAACAAAGTAACCTTGAACTGATGCCGGAGCAACACCTGGAATTTCCAAGATACCCAAGTTACTCACCAACAAACATCAGAATCAGAAGAATCGTGTTTGGGCACATTGAAAAGGTCTCAATGGATAGGTTATGGATAAATGGTGATCAGGACTAGGAATGAGGATAAATTAGTAACAAACTTCATTGTGGGAAGCGTACTCAACGCTGCGCAGATTTTAGCGAGACATTCGTTCAAAAAGCAGGAAATAAAAGTTAGATTTAAAATTAAAAAAAAACCCCCGACCCCGACTTAACAATGCCTTCATCAAAATATTTCCTACAACCTAAAAGGCTAATAAATATTATTTTTTAATTTTTAGAGATTTTGTTAGGGTCGGGGGTTTTTTAAATTACTTTTTTTAACATTTAATCTGTGAAAGGTTTTAATTATATCTCTACAGCTAATATGTTCAAAATGAAGTTTCCCTTGAAATGTTCTAAAAAAAGTCCGCGACAGCATACCATGTCCACTTATCGTTTATGGTTGGCTCACTACAACCTTTTTTATACTAACCAAAGTTCTAAAATAATGCATTATTTGCGAAGGTCTTTCTTTAAATACAGTTAAGGATTAATATCATGTTTATCCATGATATTAATCCATAACCAAATAAATACGTTATACATCACGTGTTTAATTCAAAACAAAATTGCCCTTTACATCATTCGATTTAAATGAATATCTTATGAGAAATAGCGTCGCAGCAAAATAATGATCAAGTATCTACTCTGAAGAGTTTGTTTGGTTGAACGCGCTAATCTCAGGAACTACTTACTGGTTCGAATAAAAAAAAAAAAATTGCGTAGGATAGCCCATCTATCGAGGAAGTTTATAGGCTATATAACATCACGCTAGGGCCCTTACGAGACGAGCAAAAAGAAAAAAAGTGACGAATACGAAGTACTCATACGGCCAGGCGATTCGATGCGACGCGACGGGGTGGCCGGGTCGGGGAGCAAGAAATTGACGCAGACGAAATTGCGGGCAGAAGCTAGTAAATTATATGAATTAAAGATTTGGAGATATAGCAAACCATGATCTCGAGAAATATAGCATTATCCAGTGATTGGACTACCATCAAAATCCCATCAAGATAGTCGTACAGGCTGTGCCTTGCAAATTTTGTTTTGGTAGTTTTGATAGATTATTAAGGCATTATGGTGAACTTAGTCCACATTTTTCCCATAAAAACTTCGGGAGTGTATTACTCCACTGTTTGACAATGTACATCAAAAAATAAAAGATGGTATGGTTTTGTATTTTTATTAATATTGTCTGTACGGAAACAGAATACTAAAATTAAAACCATTAAAAAGTTAGGAGCCAATAAAGATTCAGTTTTCTTGCTAATTTAACCTAACTTTGGGCGTGTTTAAGTAATAAAAGAAGTGTAAAATCTCCAAAACTAGGTCAGTACCGACAAACCTCATTTAACGAAAAGTTCAATAAACTTTATTGGTCATTGATTTATGCAGTGGTTTTTTAGAAAACCCGATCTTCCCAAGGACTTTCCTTAATTTTTTATGAGCCTTTTTACCATAACTGATCCTGCAGCTCCTAACTGCTAACTAGCGTCTAACTGCTCATCACGGGTAGGTACTACCTCTGTCGGACACGAAGCCTGGTGAGACAGCGTGATTTTTAGTCAGGCCCATCAGTGAGTTCGAGCACATGTTCGAGCCCGCGACTAGGTTCCCCTTAAGTCCGCCTCTGTACATTTCTGTGCGTGAAGAATGAATAAATAAATACTCACTACTGCCATCTACCGATACAAACGTTTGTTTTATGGAAGCAATTTTTGCGCATGTATTATAACTCAGATAAACTTTAGTCATTAATAGTCGCCATCTATTTGATATCATTTCTTTAAATTATATCAAATAGATGGCGGTTAATCTGTGCTCATGTTTCTATCACTAGATGTCACTTACTAGCATCTTACTGGACATAGTCTCCGAAGAAAACCAGACTAAGTAGGTACTTTTCCCAAATGGAAACACCCAATAAAATTTTGCTGACGCATTTATCGAACCCAGGATCAGTAGTCACACTATAAGTGTGACGGGTAATCACGGAAAGGAAGGGCATAGTTTCCATCAGCCTTATACGTTGTCCTCGATACTATCGTACAAAATTCGAGTATAATCTTTTTTGGAAGTTTTTTCTGATGGTACCTAAGCGCTAAGGCGTACGAATCTACTACCTATTATAATTCAACGAATCCATACTATTGGATCGATTTCGTTCAATTAAAATTGTAGATTCATTGACACTGAGACTTGAGAAGAAGCAAAGATCGCCGAGCCTGACCATGTTAGACCAACGGGATAATTGCATCTAGCACACGAGCAATGTCTATCATTTCGACAATAATTCAACAACATTCCTTGCGTTATTTAGCTATGCTGTCGAGCAACGAGCAATTGGGGTGTAGTGTAGTGTGCCATGGTGGAACAATGGCACGAACTAATATCACAGAATATTATTGAAGTCCTCCGTCGCATTAACTTTCTTTTTCACCTTTCGCAATTCACGCTATATAAATAACTAGCAGCGCTCCACGGTTTCAACCGCGTGGTTTCCGTTCCCGTGGGAATATGGGGATAAAATATAGCCCTTGTCACCCGGGGATAGTGTAGCTTCCCAATAGTGAAATATTTTTTCAAATTGGTTCAGTAGTTTAGGAGTCCATTCAATGCAAACAAACAATCAAATATTTCCTCTTTATAATATTAGTAGATTAGTAGCTAAAGGTCATCAGATACCAACTCTGAAACTGTTGTGTAAATATTATTTTTAAAATCGGAAACCTCGCGAATGAAGTCGCGGGGCACTACAAATAAACACACAACGTAAGGTTTTAAATAAATTACTTATTTTATTTTACGAACGTATTATCAAACTAAATAGATAGATAAATAATAGGCACTACGGGCTGGTATCCGCAACTCCACGTCAAAGCGCGTATTTTGCGTACTAAAATTATAGGTGTAATCCAATTATTTTATACATACTAGCTTTTGCCAGCGGCTTCGCCCGCGCGGTACTTTCATCCCCTATTTAATTCCCTTAGGGGTTGAATTTCGAAAAATCTTATTCCTTTTCTACATTAAAAAGGGAACCTCTGTGCAAAATTTCAGCTTTCTAGGTCCAAGGGTTTGTGCTAGGCGTTGATGAGTCAGTCAGTCAGTAAGTCAGTCAGGACTTTTCTTTTTATTTATATAGTATCTATAGATAGATAATTATATTCCGAGGGCAGTGAAGAAGACGTGTGAAAAAAGATTCTAGAGATGCGAATGTTCAGATAAATATAGATAAGACAGCATAATGTAAGAAATGAGTATTTTAGAGGAAGTTGTTAGAAATGAAGGTGCCAGTTACAGAAAAGTTGAAATGGAATCTTTTTCTTGTTAAAGTCATGTGATGAGATGAGAGATGTAAATGTTGATGGGAACCGAAGATAAGATGGATGGATTGTTTTGTGTGAAGGATGATATGAAGGAAAAAGAAGTGAACGAATGACGTCTTACAGAGGGAAACAAAAAAACATGTTGTGCCGACACTAATTAACAGAAGACACGGGTAAGATGATGAAACTATAAAACTAAATAGATAGATGACGAGCAACTTGAAAATATTGTTTTAATAATTGAATGCAAATAATGCCTTTTAATACGTCAAATACGGGTGCGGGTGCACATTCCATATTAGATGTGAAGTTATTATTACCCATCTGTTTGCTTCCTTTATGAATTATAATACTAATTTTATTATTCACAAGGGCAGCAAGCAGATCCATTTAATAATTTAGGCAACAATAAGCAAATCCCAGCTGTTATCGCGAGATAAAAATAAATGTTGCATTTGTAAAATGTTTAGGTGCAATTCTTATGTTTAATACAATTACATAATGAGTTCATAAAGTTTGACGTGTGGTTTTCTTGAATCTGATGGCACATTGAGAACCCATCGATTGCTACGTCTAGTTCCCCACCCGACTGTTGAATAAAACGGGCTGGTATTTGTTTTTCGCCAAACGAAAAATAAAGGTTCCCTTGAATATTTACGATATCAGACTGGACTACTTTATCGATGTTTGGCTCTAGCAAATCAAGATTAGAGTTTGATTCGTTATTTGATGGCGTTGATGTAATGCTATTATTTATGAAGTCAGAATTAGGAATTTCTTCGTAACCATCCAATACACTCACGAGGGTGCCATTTGAAAGTTCTTTAGTTATAATTCGTGGTACTGTCATATCTTTTTCACTATATACTTTGCGGTCCGTTTTGCTTGTTGTTTCTAGGTCCTCATAATCTGTTGGATAGGTGGAAGCTGACAGATTTATTTTGTCGTACACTGTTGAGTCCTCATATAACGATGAAGTCGAGGTAACGTCATTGTTCTTCACTAGCACATTATTGTAAAACAATGTATGATTATCATGTTCTGAATATTTCTTTTTTAATTGTACCTTTTCCGTTTTTTCGGCAACAATGTCAAAAGTGTCAATTGCAGCATTGTTATTATTGTAAATATCATCTACAGGATGAGTCTTCAGTACGTCAGGATACATATCACTCGTAGTAGCATTAACATTTTTGTTTGTGGCATTTTGTGCTCCTATCTCTTTGTAAGGATCAGCAGTATACATTTTATCTTGCACATCCAGAGTCAACTCTGTACTTTTATCCTCCTGTGATAAAAATTGTTTTATTTGATAAATGCTTTTTTTAATGATACTAGCAGGCTGATCACACTTGCTTTGAATCTCTGTTAGCTGTTGGAAACTCGATAAGTTATCGTGATGAAGTTTTCGACCCGAATTCGTATTTGTTTCGTTAATGGTATCAATATGTTTTGAAAATATATAAATGTGGAGATCTATGCATTCTGATAAGTTTTTTTCGGCAGCTTGAAAGCTCTCAAACATTTGTTTTAGCTCGTCAAGTTGTGGCCTATTTTTTTTTTCTGATGTAATGTCTAGATCCAAATATAGGAGAAGTGGAAGTTCATTGGTTTCATTTACCAACTGTGGCATATAAGTGTCTCTTTTTTTATTTTGATTGTAAGACTTGCTATCAGCCTCATTATTGTTATCTTGTTCTGCGAATGATTCACCTGTGAGATCTTTTTCTACACCGTTGAATGTATTTTGTTTAGACTTGAAAATCGGATTTATACTTAACATGTGCAATGTTAATTCATCAAACGATGTATTCACCGGATCATAATAAATTCCAGTGTCTTTTATCTCTGGAAGATTTGCGATGTGTTTTGACGTCGTTGAACGAGGTTTCCGTAGGTTATGAATGGAACAGTCACATCCAGGCGGGATGAAAGAGTTATCAGGTGAACTGTAATGAAATATTTTCCGAAATTATTTTTTACATAAAATTTTGGTTTTAAGTTAAATTTGTTGGCTGAGCGCTGTAAACAATTCCAATGCAATGGAAAAAATACAAAGAGCATTGAGGGACAGTGCAAAGACTTTTTTTTATAACTGGGTATCTGAGATGATTTTTTCGACATAGTTAAAAAATCGTAGATAAAATTCTTGCGGTATGAACTTACAAATTGCAGTAATGAACACAGTTGTGTGGTAATCCTAGGGTTGTCTTCATTAGTGTGACTGCGATGATCATGTACATTTCCAATGCGGGCATCATTAGAGGACCGAACTACTTGTATGACGTTCCACAAACTCATTAAGTGTGTTTCACGGCCGTTGTCGAAGCGTGCCCGTGGCTACGCGATCCGTCACATTAACCAGCCATTAGAACGATAATTTTAATTTACTGCATAAAGCATGCCTCAGCCTTTTGTCGCCAGTTTTGTGTCGCAAGGCGTAACGCTTTACAATTAATTTCGAAGAACTCTATGTTGCACTTTTGCAATCGAAGACGCATTGTTTTAATTTGACTGATTGTTACATAGGAAGGTATATATTTAAATATATTCTACAATTATTAGATCATAGGTTGGTACTTACTACTTACCTTAATACGGTGCAAATTGTACAACTTTAGCCATGCACAAATAATTAGACATTATGTACAAGTATATAAAGTAAAAAAGGGAAGAGTTCACTGGGCACCGCACTGACAGCGATGCGGACCCACGCAAGGAACACCCAGACGCAGACTTGTAGCGAGCGGGAAGGTAGAGTCACCCAGCATAGTACCTATGTTAGGTGACGGTAGCGCCATAGGTCCGACTCCTATTCTCCCACAGCCAGCAGGCGGGCGCGTTCAGCAGTCGGTATTGGTGAACGTATTAATGAGATTATTCCGTATGCTATACAAATAGATAATATAAAGGCTAACTAAAGGAGATGGAATTAGAAACAAGCAAAAAAAACAGAAATTAGACCCGCAATAACACCAAAATGTAGCGTATTAAACCTTTTTATGGCGCTTTATCCCATCTTGAAGACGACCGACGCAAACGTTATCTGTTCTCTTCCATTCTCCCCGTCATCCAACCGATAATTCTGCCTTATTAAATTTTAGTTTCATTTTAACAGTTCAACAACATTCATTGCGTTATTTACGTTGTTGAGCAGACACATTTTTCGAACATATGAAGCAATGGATTAGCAATCTGTTTCGAAATGATTCAGATTATGATTGATCGTGCGTTACACAATTAGGGGGCTGTTCTACAAGTGTCGCGTCGCGCCTGTCTGAAGAAGCCTTTATGATGCATCAACGAGTGCTGCCTACTGAAGCAACGCCCTAATTGCGTATCACACTATCAATCAGAATCTGAATAATTTCGTAGGATATTGCTAAACCATTGCTTAATATGGTCGAAAAATAAGTCTTTTCAACAAAGTAACACAATGACATTTATTGCGTCACATATTTGCGTTAGTTAAACTGTGAAAATGAAAGCCATTTTTTTCATTTATTTTGTTATGGAAAATAAACAATTGTAAGTAGGATTATACAAGAAAAATCAGCTGTTCCATACATTTTGACCGCGTAGGTATTGCAGTTTTCTATGAAACAGCTGACTTTTTTTGTATAACCGACAAAAAAAAAAACTACTTTACGGGGTCTAGAATGATATGCTGAATTCATGGTGTAACCATGTTTGCGCACTGGTTAAAAATGTACTCTGCATTAATACATCTTAGAAGCCCAAACCAAGCGCAACCAAAATCTCGAGGTGCAATTTCGTAACACTAACAAGTATGTTACGAAATTGCCCCTCGGGATTTTGGCGAAAGTTTTCAGCGATCTGGGATGACGTTGACGTGACGTTGACAGCTGGTTCCAGATCCGGATAGGAATGCTATCATGTCCGACACGTTTTCTTTTTTGTTTTCGCTTCGCACGGTTTGTGCATTTAGCCAGCGTCAAGTAATTTTACTTTTCAATTAAATAAATGGACCAATATCAGGCACGAAGTTACAAAAGTCATTATAGTCAGTCAAGTCAAAGTTAAGTCAATGTTATTGTAAAGCGGTAGTAACTTTACAACAACCTATTAGGAGTTTTTGGGGGGAACACGAAAAGTTCACGTTAGTCACCTATTTCCACCTTCACAACACTTGTGCACTCACACGTAACTAAATTGAATAATTCACTACCAAAATTATACAATTTAATTCGCGTTTTCACGAAATTTCATGAAAATGAAGAATCGTGCGACATGTTCCAACGCGATCCCGCCAAAAACTCCAAGCTGCACCCTAATTGCGTAACTCACGATTCATCATAATCTGTATCGTTTTGAAACGGATTGTTAAACCATCGCTTCATATGTTCGAAAAATGTGTCTGTTCGACAACATAAATAACGCAATGAATATTGTTAAACTGTGAAGACGAAACCAATTATGATCAATCGTGAGTTACGCAATTAGGGTGCTGGTTCCAGCACCCTAATTGTGTGACTCACGATTCATCATAATTTGTTTCGTTTTGAAACGGATTGTTAAACCATTGCTTCATATGTTCGAAAAATGTGTCTGTTCGACAACATAAATAACGCAATGAATATTGTTTAACTGTGAAGACGAAACCAATTATGATCAATCGTGAGTTACGCAATTAGGGTGCAGATCCGGATAGGAATGCTATCATGTCCCATCCTTGTAGCAATCCATGTTTGACAATGAACTTGTTTTGGTACTTGTTATGTAGGTAGGTACCTATTTGTTTGATTTTACTTATTTTACTACCTAAGTGGGAAGTATGCTGACGTAACAAAGTTAGTCAACATTACAGATCAAGGAAGTCACGCGCGAAACGATGTTCTTTACTTTGATTTCCAAAAATATATTTTATGATGTTTTATTTATTACCAAACGTTAGTTAATTTCTTTTAACATGTCGGTGGATGTATAGCTACTTGCGGACAGTCAGCAACACGTAGGTACCAATTAACACTACTTTTATTTTATGCCTTTAAAATCAGAACAGAATTAAAAGAAAACATACACACATAAAGTAGGTATTAGTATGTACTCACGCCTTCTCATTGTACTAAGCAGATACTACAGAATTCAACTTGCTACGATCCTTAAATACTACCAGCCGTCGTTACCTATTTTTTTTTCATCAAATCTTTTTTTGTTTTTGTTCTGTTACTTAACTTTTTTGGGTGATGCTCTATCTCCCCAGGTTCCAAGTTCCCCAAAACTTTTATTATTAACAAAAAATTGCTTATAAACTGTTACAATTTATTAATTTTTCCCTAGAACAACCTGGATACATTCTTGACTCACCCACTGACACAGCAGTACGGGGCAGTAAAAATCATTTTGGGGAACTTGGAACTTAGGAAGATACGGCATCGCCCCTTGTTTAGATTGATAGAGAGCAGACTAGCCAGTGTGCCAGGCAGTGGAACAGAATAGTTTGTTTTTGTTATTTTGTACTGTTCCACTGCTGGCTTCTCCCAAATCCTTCCAGAAACTCTTTTCCTCTACGCCACCTCGAAGCAGCCGTCGGCGTCGCGGTATGCGTCCAAGTCATTTCCCATGTCTTTCTGAGCCGGCCCCTCTTCAGGCACCCTTGTTTCGACCCTTTTGGCCAGCGGTCTTCGTGCATGCGGCTCAGCGATCACGGGTTATATGGTCGCTGATGCGGCTGCATGATGTGACCCATATAGGAGTAATTAAGGTAGGTATTAAAATTCTTGAAACATATTTTCTAATTTACCTAACTCTTAACATTTTCGAAGGTTCACTTAAATGAGTTTATTTTAATTATGCTACATATTGCTACGACTTGCTATAGGTACTACGTAATTAGATCATGTAGGCAATAGTGCGCATGATTTTATTTTAATTATTCAAAATGGACGGCCGGCAAAATCCTATTTAGTAACATTTGAATACTATAAAAATACTTCATAGTGTTCGTTTTAATTAAGTTAAGTATTAAAATGAGTAAAATATGTAATAAATAAATATAATTAAATCTAAAAGACGTAACTCGTCAAGGTGCTGCTTAGTAAAATAAAATAATGAAGTAAAACATAAACTACCATTATGACGATTCCTAGATTCAATAACTATTTTTAATTCGGAATTTATAATTAAACGATTATTTATGCATGCAAGTTAGTTAGGCGATTGTTAAAGTTGAATGGTACATCTACATACACACTTAAGAACCTATTGGTTGTTTTGTAGACAGTTACCGGGATGATAAAATGTTCCTGTGGCTCTAGTGTGAGTTTCATTGAACTCTCTCGATCAAACGCATCGAGCGCGTTCGGCGCTCCGATTGGTGAGTCACCAATCCAGGGCCAATCGGAGCGCCAAACGAGCTCGATGCGTTTGACACTAAGGCTTCGTCTTTTCGTATGCAAAATTTCATTCAAATCCGCCCAGCCGATGTAAGGCAAGTAACAGACGTACAGAACCATAAACAGATAATATGTATTAATACATACTTACTAGCTTCTGCCCACGGCTTTGCTCACACGGATATCGGAAATCATCCCACGGGAACGTGCTACCGCCGTGATAAAAGTCTATTTCATTCCCCAGGATGCCATCGATCTTCTTGCCAATTTTTTTATTGATTTCCGTTCAATGGTTTAGGCGTGAAATGGTAAAGGTATAATAAGTCTCAATACCGAGGAAATATCGGGATGAATACTCGTAGTACCTACCTATCCTATGTCCTGAAGTCCTAACCTAGGTCATAGTCTACTGATGCGCCAAATCTTATCTAAATCTGTTCAGCCGTTTCAGCGTGAAAGCGTAGTAACCAAACAAACTTATTTTCGCATTTCATCATCGTCATCATAATTTCAACCGAAAGACGTCCACTGCTGGACATAGGCCTCCCTCAGGCTCCTCCACTTCGACCAGTCTTGTGCTTCCCACATCCAGCGGATACCCGTGGCCGTCACAAGGTCATCGGTCCACCTTGTGGGAGTCCTTCCCACTCTAAGTCTTCCGGTACGCGGTCGCCACTCCAGAACCTTTCGGCCCCATCGGCCATCTGTTCTGCGAGCAATGTGCCCTGCCCACTGCCAAGTGCCACTTAAGTTTGGTAATTCTTTCGCATTTATTCGCGATTAAATAATACGGGTCGATGATGGTCGATGTCGAAAATCTTTGTAAATTACAATTAATAATTGTACCCACATGCCTAAAACTTACCATAAACAACAGACAATTTTAGTATCACACGAAATAAAACCTATAAATGAACTACAACGTAATTAAAAAAAAAACCTTTTTATTTGGAAATAAATTTAATTCAAGTGGTTGTTTCACTTTTGCAAAGTGAAACTATTATCTACAACATAGGTATAGCTTCATTCATTTTGCTAGCTCTATTATTAAATAAAAATTAAATTTAAAATTTAAAAAACCCCCGACCCAAACAAAAACACTAAAAAGTAAAAAATAATATTTATAGGCATTTTAATTTGAACGTAATATTTTGACCAGGGCACCGTCAAGTCGGGGGACGGTCAATGAAAACGCCAAACAGAGGCCTGGCCGTCCCCCGACTTGAATGCCCTGGTCAAAATATTACGTTCAAATTAAAATGCCTATAAAATATTATTTTTAACTTTTTAGTGTTTTTGTTTGGGTCGGGGGTTTTTTAAATTTGTAATTTAATTTTTATTTCTTGCTTTTTAAACTTAATGTCTCCCTTAAATCACCATTTATCTATAATCTATTCATTGAGACCTTTTCAGTGAGCCCAAACACGATACTTCTGCTGTTTGTTGGTGAATAACTTGGGTTTCCTGGAAATTCTAGGTGTTGCTCCAGCATCAGTTCAAGGTTATTTTTTTCATCTAATATCATTGAAGTAATAGAATCCCAAATTTTGAGTTGATCAGACCCATGGAAGAGGCTAAAATCCCTTTTTCAACCAGAAAAGAGCTGATAATCTTCAAACGGCTGAACCGATTTTGATGAAACATGTCTAAGAACACTCCCGACTAATACACCTTTCAAACAAAAAAAACTAAATCCAAATCGGTTCATCCGTTCGGGAGCTACGTTGCCTCAGACAGACACACACACACACACACACACACACACACACACACACACACAGACACGTCAAACTTATAACACCCCGTCGTTTTTGCGTCGGGGGTTAAAGAGCGTTTTAGTTTTTCGTATCTATGTTTTACAAATAAAACTATTCTATTTTTAACCCCCGACGCAAAAACGACGTTGTGTGTGTGTGTGTGTGTGTGTGTGTGTGTGTGTGTGTGTGTGTGTGTCTGTCTGTCTGAGGCAACGTAGCTCCCGAACGGATGAACCGATTTTGATTTTGATTTTTTTGTTTGATAGGTGAATTAGTCGGGAGTGTTCTTAGACATTTTTCATCAAAATCGGTTCAGCCGTTTGAAGATTATGAGCTCTTTTCTGGTTGATGAAGGGATCTTTCACAGGTCTGATCAACTCGATATTTGGTATTCTATTACTTCAATTATATTAGACGCACAAAGTAACATTAAACTGATGCTGGAGCAACACCTGGAATTTCCAGGATACCCAAATTACCAACAAACAGCAGAAGTATATAAGCAGAAGGCTCATTGAAAAGGTCTCAATGAATAGGTTATAGATAAATGGTGATCAGGACGAGGAATTACGATAAATTAGTAACAACTTCACTGTGGGCAACGCAACGCTGCGCAGATTTAAGCGAGACATCAAGTTTAAAAAAGCAGGAAATAAAAATTAAATTTAAAATTTAAAAAACCCCCGACCCAAACAAAAACAAAAAGTTACAAAATAATATTCATAGGCCTTTTAAGTTGAAGGTAATATTTTGATCAAGGCATTGTCATGTCGGGGGACGGTCAATGAAAACTCCAAAAAAGGCCTAGGCATTTTCATTAGCCGTCCCCTGACTTGACAATGCCTTGATCAAAACATTACCTTCAACTTAAAAGGCCTATGAATATTATTTTGTAACTTTTCAGAGTTTTTGTTTGGGTCGGGGGTTTTTAAAATTTTTAATTTATTTTTTTATTATATGGAATATCAAAAACGTAAGTTAGTAGGTACCTACTTATCTAAAAAACACAAACCCAACAGCTTAAAGGTAATTCGAATAAAATATGTATATTTTTTCTTGATAAAACAAAATTTATGTAGAAAATGGAAACAAACGTTCTATGGTAGGTAGGTACTTATCCATAACCACAATCAGGGTAAAAATGTTCCGGTAAAAATGCGGGCGGGGTGTATACGCAACGCACTAGCAATAGCAATATTATCTTTTGACAGTTCAACAACATTAATTGCGTTATTTGCGTTGATCATCGTCGGGTCGGCTTCCGGGTGCAGCTTTATTTACGTTGTCGAGCAGACATATTGTTCGAACATAATTTTATGAATAGTGATGTACCGACTTGTCACCGACTAGTCGGGAAAGCCGACTAGTCGGCCAAGTTAGTAGTCGGTGATTAGTCGGCGGCTAGTCGGCTAAAACCGCCTACTAGTCGACACATTTTATACTCGTGTTAACCGATTAATGCTTAAAAATTTAAAATACTGTGATTGAAATGTAATTGAAATCTTTACTGTTAATATTTTTAGTATAGAATCAGTTTTACAGTTTACTTTCAGTGCAATCTAGAATAGGATAGGAAGAAACGCCAGAATAAACGCAAAGAAAATGCTGATTAAAAATCTATGTCTTTTTTATTTTTCAAGATAATGAGTTGAAATTTTGCAGCAACATACTATAAATATTTAAGTAAGTCTAAATTTAACAAGCACTAAGTCGTGGTTTTACTTTGTTTTAATTTGCACACTCTCAAAAAACCGTACGTATTTTGTAATTCCAATTGAATGTAGTTGTTGTCTTTTTTTAAAACTAAAACGGAATACAAATAAAATAAAGCACACTTTTAAATATTATAAAAATATTTATTAAGTACACCTTTTTTAACTAAATGCTGGTATACTAAACATCAAAATAACCTTAATTGCTAAATTGAAGTAATAATACTTGAATTTAGCAATTATTATAATAATATATAAAAGATAAATAAATACATATAGGTAGGTACTTAGGTATCACACCCTGAACAACCTCAGGATCCGTGATTTGTTGATTCACTTTCAAGAGATGCAGAGTATTTTCGTCCATTTCTTTGATATTATTCATATGTTTTGCGAATGCTTGTAATGTATGGATCTGCACCCTAATTGCGTAACTTACGATTGATCATAATTGGTTTCGTCTTCACAGTTAAACAATATTCATTGCGTTATTTAAGTTGTCGAACAGACACATTTTTCGAACATATGAAGCAATGGTTTAACAATCCGTTTCAAAACGATACAGATTATGATGAATCGTGAGTTACGCAATTAGGGTGTAGATGTATATAATAATGTATGGAAAACATCTTCGTTTGTTGCCGATCTTGAACATTTTCTCGCGTGATGTAGTCTAAAGTTTTTGTAGTCTTTATTGCGAGACTTTTGCGCGTCTTTTGAAAGTTGACAAATGGTAATACATCAAAGTGATTTATGATACTCTCTCCATGAATCAATAACTTGTGTTTTTGGACTATTTTTTTTTTCCTGTTTTAGTTTTTGTTTTCATCATTGATCGCTGACCATTTTTTACACGCTTTTTATTAGCTTCACCTGTATGTATGTTTGTATGTTTGTAACCGACTTCTTTGGGCGCGATTTTGACCCACTTTAAACGGCCAGATTTCGTTCAAACTTTGTAGATTTATCGAGGACCGATGACAATACTCTAATTTGATAAAATTATTCCATTTTTCAATTTGCAAAATATGATTTTTGTTAATTTAAGTCGATAAGGTAAGAAACTTAATTTTATTTTATTTTTGTTTTTCTCTACAGTCGATAAGACAGGACTTGATGTTAATTTTAATTTCCAATAATTATCTTTAGCCGATTTCTCTAATATTGACAAATTTTCGAATACTAAGGAGAATTTTAATTCTACAAAACAAAAATAGTTTAAAAATAATAGTTTAAAAAAAACTAAAAAACACGCTTTTATAGAAAACCGAACTAAAAAATAGAAAATAAATTGTAATAAATTTAAATTAAGTATAGTGTTAAAAATTTCAATAAATATAAATTAATAATAGTGTGAATAAAAAATAAATAAAAAAAAGCGTGGGGTGCATGAAGTCAATTTATAAATATTTTATTGATAGATATGAGTAGAGTGATTATCATTTTGATAATATCGTAAAAAGCACCCCACGCTTTAAAAAAAATACATATATATTTTTATTCACACTATTATTAATTTATATTTATTGAAATTTTTAACATTATTCTTCATTTAAATTTATTTTCTATTTTTTAGTTCGGTTTTCTATAAAAAGCGTGTTTTTTAGTTTTTTTAAACGATTTTTTATTTTCTACTTCTTAGTTTGGTTTATTTATTAATAAAAAGCGTGATTTTTTAGTTTTTTACACGCTTTTTATTAATTCAAATGAAAGATTATAGGATATTTGTAATATCATCTCCATGCAACGAACCCAAGCATGTAATGTAGATAAATCATACTGGAAATAATTTTCGTTTTCTGGTCTGACAGTGACTTTTTCTAAATCATTCTTTAACCGGGGAGTAGCACCACATATAGTAAGTGTGGAACTTGAAGGTGTGTCAGTCAATACTTGAGATACTTCTCCATCTATCATTGTAAGGAAAAGTTGATGTTTTACCTGTATTCCTTCCCCATGTTTATTGACCAATGATGGGCTTAAATTGTTAATTTGGCTTTGAACATTATTAACAGCTTTTGTTTTGCCGGGAGTTTCTTTTGAATATTCGATTGAAATAGGCCGACAAACCTTACAGTTGACGATACAGGATTTTGCCAGACAATAGCGCCATTTGCTTCATCCACTAACCTTCTAGGAACAAAAGAAGTAATAAACAGATTGGTATCTGAAACAAGTTCAGATTCCTCTGGAATAATTTGTTTGTACTCACTTTGACCAGATGAGCCATCCCTACTTGCTGGATGAAATAAGGCTTCTTAATCCAGTAACATTGACAGTTTCAATCAATAAAATTCTAGCTGCTGTATGATCCAACAAGTCTATTATAGAAATATTTTTTTGCATTTGTGTTGGTAATTTCCATCGATGTATTAGGTGGATAGCAACTTTCTTTACAGTTCTGTATTTTGTAATGTGGTGGCAGAATAAAGCAGTTCCTTTAATTTGTTAGATTTCTCATAGTACAAATACTGTGCTTTGGTAAGATCCAAGTCGGTTAACATTCCAATGTTTTCCGAACAAATCGAGTCCAAAATTATTTTCTTAAGTTTTTTGTCTGCAGATCTATGTAATAAGTTCAATAAGGTTTGCCTGAGTTCCTTCGCTCATTGATCGTAATCCTTGCAAATATGCTTCATAAATGTGTTGGAATTCATATTCGTTGAGTAATGTAGCATTTTTACGACTCTTACTTGATTCAGAACAGTCTTCATAAGGAACACAAGGTTTACCTCGCTTCTCGTTAGAAGTTGAAGGCGTGTAGAGAGACGATCCATCATCTGTTCCTCAAGCAGGAGAGTAACAGAATTATCTGTTTTAAGCCAGTTGGCTTCAAAGAGAATATTCTGTAACTCTGCCTGTAACGCATTGTCCTTCTTGCGTGAAAATTTAGCCTACCGATTATTGAATTGTGGTAATAATGTCTTTATAAAATCACTTAATACTACTTGTATGTTATCTCCTGTTTGATAATTTTCACGTAAAAATGTTGATAGGGCTGACACATTTTTACCGTTCTCAATATAAAAAGTATCATTCACGTCTAGAGCAATTTAAAAAAAAACATTATGAAAGTTATAAGTATTTTATATTATGATTTATTAACAACTGTGGTAAAACGTGTTCTATGGCCAAGCTTTTTATGGGAAAAGGGTGGTGTGAATTATACCATTCTTATCATAGGTGGCCTTATTATCACATAACACGTGTGCAAAATATATGAACACCTAGAAGATATGCAAAACCACAAAGTTTTACCACAAAAACCATATACAATAGTTATTTATTTAGCTCTCATGATAAAGCATTTGGGGCATTTTATACATGATGCTTCATAACACCAAAAACCGCAAAAATCCGGATTTTTTTAAATGGATATATTACGTAGTTACCTTGCGCACTAAATAAGATTAAATTTAGAACTTCGGCAAACTTAGCTAACTACTAGAAGCCTCGCTGAAGATGAAACAAGCATGTTTTGTTTAACGTTTTACGTAAAAATATATAACCGTTTTATTTCAACCCATATTATAATTTAAATAAATAACTGTTCCTTATTTTACATAAAATATCCTTTCTAAATATATACCACACTATATGCTTCTTTAGTGATTTTTGTTTTTTTTTTCGGTGGGAAATCATCAAATAACTTCTCCCGCTCTGGGTGGAGCAGGAGGGCGTGTCAGACTTTTACTGACTAAAACCCACCCGTGTTCCTTCATTAGCCCGTATGCCCCTGGCATACGGGATACGGGCTAATGAAGGAACACGGGTGGGGCAGGCATCGGCACTTGCGGGCCCCATCATTTTTTGTGCTGACATCTCTTTGAGGCGCGCGTGGAACACAACGCGCCGTCGACTTGGGCTTGGTCCTTGCCGGACAGCGAGCTACCCATTACTCGCCGTCCGCAAGCCCATGCCTACGGTAGCCGGAAATCGGCCTGGGATTCCCGACGCCCAGGGCTTCTCCGTATCCTGCGGCGGCTAGAGTCGCGAGGGCGCATATGCTGCGTCTCCCTCACGTGCGCCGCCTCCCTCTTCGCGAGCATTACTGCTTCGCTGAAGGAGGTGACGGCTACCCATGCCCTCTCGCTCCGTACCATGGCTTGGAACAGGGCCGGACGCGAGAGATCGCCGCCGCCGATGCCTCCACGAGGACACGGCGGTGCTCCACCCAAGCCGGGCAGACCGCCACCGTATGGTCCACCGTGTCCTCAGGGCGATCTTCGCAGTGGAAACACCCGGGCGTTTCCTCCCGCCCTATCCGAAACAGGAACCTCCCGAAACAACCGTGTCCGGTGAGGACCTGCGTCAGGCGGAAGGTGAGCTCTTGAACCACTCCTCAAAGAGGGGACTTACCGCCGCAATCGTGGCGTGCCCATTTTAACCAGTGTTCAATAGCACTCTGAAAATATGTAATTTTCGGAATACAATTCATTGAATTTTCATACTGCCGAGTTCTAATGCGATTTTCTCACTGTTTTGTGTACTGAATGGATAAAAAACTAATTGCATATAATACGACTCCCTAAGAAAAAAATGAAACCAAAAAAGTATACAATTCTCAACACTTACACTTACCTATTGAAATAGGTACAGTATTTATGCTTAGCATTCAGCACTTGTTTTACGATAATCCATAGTGCGCCGGGCGCCGCGAACACGGCACCTGCAAGCCGAAAACGTATCACGACATTACCGATGTCACCAGAACTCAACCGAAAGCAATGATCGGCTTGGCCGAGTAATCGGCCATTTTACAGCCGACTAGTCGGCTAGTCGGCTAAAGTCATATTCGGCCCATCTCTATATATGAAGCAATGTATTAGCCCTTTGAAATCATTCAGATTGTGACGGAAAATGTGTTACGCAATTACGGTGCTGAACTGTTTTAAATACTTGTATTTAATTATATGGATACCACTGATACCAGTATGAATACAAAGAGAATAATTTCAACTTAACAATACGATATATACTTTCTTGACACAATGGATAAGTAGGTAGGTAAATATCAAGCGCCGACGATGAGTAGGTAAAATATTAAAATGTACTATGCTGCCACGCTGCCACAACAACAGAGTCAACCTTGTTGAAGGTCACTGCCAATTTACTCACGACGATGTTACATACCTACTTGATTAAGTGAGGTAACATCAGCGCGATAGTTTTGAATTTACCTTTATTGAATAAAATATCTAAATAGAATTTAATATTAATTTGCTTAGCCTGTCCCTAAATATATTGGGGTCAGCACCCTAATTGCGTAACTCAGGATTAATCATAATCTGTTTCGTTTTAAAACAGATTGTTAACCATTGCTTCATAGGTTCGAAAAATGTGTCTGATCAACAACGTAAATAACGCAATGAATATTGTTGTACCTACTGTCAAATTGAAACAGATTATGATTAATCGTGAGTTACCCAATTAGGGTGCGGGTTCCAGTCTCCATAATCAGCCTGTAACGTTCCCACTGCTGGGATACAGGCCTCCTTCCTGTGAGAGGGAACGGGCCTAATCCACCACGCGGGCCCGTTGCGGGTTGGGATGTCACATTTCCTTGAAATTTTGATTCTAGGACATGCCGGTGACGTCACGATGCTATCATTCACCACTCCTATGGTTTCCAACCTAACCGAATGTAAATATTTTAGATGGAGCGCCTGCCTGTTTGACCAGCGCAAACTTGGCAACACGATATCTCTTGGCTTACCAAACCTCGTACCAGGGAGCCATACTCTCTAAGCACGAAATCCGTAATATCAGTCAAAGTTACGGGCGTTTCCTACGCCGTATCACTTACGGACCTAATCATAGGTCCGTAAGGGTTGGGGGCCCAAACTAAGAATGAATTACCTACTACACGATTTGACAGTTGTCTCTACTCCCTAGGTAGGTACCTAAATGGTTTTACCCGTCCAAAAAAGGTAATTAATCAGCTGTAGGTATGAGTCACTTCGAAGTTTCGAGCTATTTTAGGCCGGATCCGTATTTTCTTTGACGGAGTTCCATAGTAGCCCCCCTCGTACAGAGTTTGGGCTGCTAACTACCCGTAACAACCGTCAAAGATCTATGAATGACAGCCGAGACCAACGGCTTAAAGTGCTTACCGAAGCACGAAGGGGTCTCGATATGCATTGGATGATGGTCACCCATCCACGGACCGACTGCGGCAAACATAGCTTAACTTTTGATGCCACCCCCCACTACCTAACTAACTTGCTAAATATCATTCATAATAATGAAATTGTACCTACCTACCTGTGTTATCAATCATCCGATTATTTAGTTATCGGATTTAATGTGTAGTTATCTTACTTGGTACTCAACTCCTCAAGCAAAATGTACGTTCAGAATTCCAGATTAGGTACAGCATGATCCATTTGTGACATTCCTTTTACGTTGGTACTATCGCGAACGCCAAAGCGTCCTTGCTTTTGTGCACGACTCCACGTTGTAGAAAGAAGCATGAGGCATGATGTGTCTACTAAAAAAGTGGTGCAATTTTAAACATGGATAAAAATTAAGTGTTCATTAAAGCCATAAAAATGTAATCAGCCCATAAAAAGATCGCAGTTCAATGGTTAAACTAATAAAAATTAACTCATTTTGTTTCGATAACAATGTCAATGTTAGGTTAAAGATTTTGGTCCTAAATAATAATAAATGTTATTGTATACTCATATAACAAAATGTTAAACACAGTAATTAAGAGCTATCATTGTGATATTAAAGTAATTGGCCATTCTATCTATACTACTTATACTAATTATTGTCATGATGCGACGCGCGAGTAAACGCAATCGACACACTTTTTTGAGCATATTTGCTCGTAATCTAGCTCTTATTGCATCTGCTTTAGGTTCACAATGCAGTGTATTGAACACACGTGCCTTTTACTTTTCATTTCCGCTCTACAGCTGAAAAGTACACCTCAGTTTTTTTAAATCTCCGCAAGTAGTATCCTTCAAAAGTTGTAAATATGTACATAAATTGTTTAAGTAAATAAAATACGGTCAATAAAAATTGTATTTCATGAAATGATTTACTGGTTTTTCAAAGTTATCATAGGCAAGGCGCGCGAAAAATCCAGCGAATTAAATCATCGCATAGTTAAGCGAGTATGGTAGGTAGAAAGGTAGATGAGTATTTTCGAAAAAAAATACGACTGTTTTATAAATTTTCGACCTTACAGATTTATTTTTAACCAGTCGGTCAAAAATAAATCTGTAAATTCAAAGTCATAAAAGGAGGAGGTTCTCAATGGTTGTTTGTGTTGGTTTTTTTTTAAATTATCTCCGGCATTTATTAACCGATTGGAAAAATTCTTCTTTGTTTTGAAAGCGTATACTTACCGAGTGCTCCCATATAAATGAAGCTAAGTTCTGATTTGTGGTTTTCATTTCAGCTTCAATAAAACGTATTTTTCCCACTTAGTTTAGATAGGACTAGCAGCGCTCCGCGGATTCACCCGCGTGTTTCCCGTTCCCGTGGGAATACGGGGATAAAATATAGCCTATGTCACGCGGGGATTCAACCCAACAGCGAACTGCCAGGGGTGCGGGTTTGTTCGAAAGAGATACCACAGCCCCTGGCATACGGGCTACTAAGGGAACACGGGTGGGTTTTAGTCAGTAAAAGTCTGACACGCACTCCTGCTCCACCCAGAGCGGGAGAAGTTATTTGATGATTTCCCACCCAAAAAAAAACCCAACAGCGAAATAATTTTTCAAATCGGTTCAATAGTTTCGGAGCCTATTCAATGCAAACAAGCAAACAAACAATATTCACAAAGGATATAGTACAGAAATTCGTAGAGCGGTGGCAAGCTCAAGCGAAAGAGCCAAGATGGCTACTGACACACGACACCCTATGCATAATAAAATCCTCGTGTCACAAAGGCTGAAAAGCCGCAAAAGCTTTTTAAAGTGTGTGTGTCTCACTGGCGAACAGTCTAAGGAACGGCTAAGCCAGTGGCGAGACGGTGCTTCCTTGCCAGACCCATTTGTCCTACCCGAAGAAAATATCGCATCTGGATATGAGTTGCCTTGGCTTTCCTGGAAATTTTTAAATAGACTCCGGACTCAGGTAGGCCGAAGTAAAGAAAACCTGCGCAGGTGGAGATTCACCGATGACTCCGCCCTGGAGTGTAAATGTGGTGCTGTCCCACGAACAATGGGGCACTTATTATCTTGTCCAGCGTGTCCTACTGTCTGCACGCTGCAGGAGCTAATGGACGCTGCTGGAACTGCTAAAATCGTAGCCAAATTCTGGGCTGACTGTATTTAGATTGCTTTCGGCACGCTAAGAAGAAGAAGATAGTACAGGATTTTTTTTTTGCCAGTGCGCAAACTGTTTCTACGAATTCAGGATATCATTCTATACCCGCTAGCATAGACATTTTTCTACGCTAGAGGTCTAGAATAATATTATGAGTTCATGGTTACAATTTGCGCACTGGTTAAAAATTTACCGTGTATTGATGACTAGCAGCTGCCCGCCGCGCGGCTTGCCTGCGTAGATGTCGGATGTTATCCCATAAGAACGTGCTACCGGGGCAAATAGTACCTTAAGTGTTACTCCTGGTAACTGGCCAGTGAAAGTCTCGTAACCCCTGGAAAAATATTTATTTTGAATCAATGAAAAATCAAGTTGATTTACTCACTAAACTGATACTGTGCATCCATTTTTTGGCAACTGTGTACCAATCAAAATCAAAAGTAATTTATTCAAATTAGGCTGAGAATCAGCACTTCTCGGACGTCAAAATACATAAGACAGTCCCTCAAAACTCCCATCCTTCACTTCACCACTTCCTTGTGCTTTAGCTGGGAAGAAGAAGAATAATAACAGAGTGCCGGAGCAAAATTTGTGCCGAATTTTCGTGCGTAGGATGAATCAATTCATGGGTGCCGAGATGGGAAGTTGCCGAGAATAAAGTATTGCCAGCTAATTTAATTTGACCCTGTTTAAAGATGACTAGCTTTTGCCCGCGGCTTTGCCTGCCTGGATGTCAAAAACCTTTTCGCGCCAATCCGGATCATACATCCAGACAAACAGGCAAAAATTCTTATTAAAAAAAAAAAACTATATTTTTCAACACCAGACTCGGTCCCACACGTCATACATACTCATAACATTTTATTCAATGTACTGTTTTGACCTAGTTACTATTTCATTATAATGCAGGAACATTTACGGGCACACTTTGAAACTCTGACGTTCATTTGTAACTTGTTTATTTTGAAAAAGATAGCGACTTATTTTGCAAAAACAATGAATGTTTAAAAAAATGGCTGGATCCCGGTGTTAGGATAGCAATTTATTATTCAAGTAACACATTTATTTAATTCGATTATATTTCGTTAATTCATGTATGCGTACATTGTACAACAATTCGACAGGGACGCATTAATCAACATTTATCATCCAATAAATTAATTCCTAACACATAACATACCATCACGCGAGTATTCCCGAAAGGGTTGGACAGAGGTGTACCTGTAGGTCACCTACATGTCGCCAGTTATTGTGTCAAATATTATTAATACTGGAATTGCGTGCGTAGGACGAGGAAAAAGGAGTGTGATTGTAAAGATCGTATCAGGTGGATTCTGTAGTTTCTCCCTACTCCCATGGGACGAAGGCGTGACTTTATGTTTATATTAATACTGGTGTGATGGTGTCTTGGGTTAAGGCCCGATTTTCAAGCACGTGGATCCTTGGTTGAAGCCTGTTAGAATAAAAAGAGTATGTATTATTTTCATATCGGTCCTTTTTGTTCTATGTAAATTTATTCTTCTACTTAGGTATTCTTTTGAATATTCCATTAACTGACAGACAAAAATGAACCTTCATGTTGTCAACGAGGATAAAACAAAAATGTTTTATATTAACTTCTATTTTATTATCTACTAATTCTCATCATCTCCTGCATTCCACATTATTAAAAGCACTCTGCTAGTGGGACCAATGTACCCCTACTAACAGGTTATGGGCAGCAACTTGCAGGGGGATGTCTAATGGCAACAAGAGTTGTCATAGAGAGGTGAACTCAAAAATGGCACATAATACGGAGTCTTCAGGGAGTAGTGGGTTGCCCTCTATAGAGAAATTAGATGGTAACAGCAATTGAAGTGAAAAGTGAAGTTTTCGATAAATTTATAGAATTTTAAGGCGTTTGCTGAAAATCAATGCGGCAATAAAATGAAGATCCTGCGCACTGATAACGGGACCGAGTACGTCAATAAGCGAATGGATGTATTTCTAAGAATTGCGGAATCCAGCATCAACTGACAGTGAAGTATACACCAGAGCAGAATGGCGTAGCTGAACGGGCCAATCGCACCATCTGCGATAAAGCAAGAACCATGCTACATGAGTCAGGATTAGAAAAGCGTTTTTGGGCTGAAGCTGTCCACCACGCCGTGTTCTTAAAGAATAAGTCACCAACGATTGCGGTGAAGAATATGACTCCGGATGAGAAATGGTCAGGCAAGAAATGTGACCTAAGCATGCTAAAAACTTTTGGGTGCAAAGCGTTTATGCACATTCCTGATCAAAAGAGGACTAAGTGGGATGTAAAAAGCAGAGAGCTACACAGGTTTCGACGACAATGCGAAAGCGTATCGCCTTGTGCATCCTACTTCCGGAAAAATATTTAAGGCCAAAAATGTTGTGTTTTTGGAGAATCAAAAATACAAAGAGCTACAAAAAAATTTGCAAGGGGAACCAGAGATAATACTTCTACGAGATGAATCAATTGTCAGGAATACAGTAGAACCAGATGTTTTGCAACCTCAACAAGAGGATGGTGATGTTAGTAACGTTCCTAGAGTGGAACAAGAACAAGAGAGTTTTGCTGAAAATGAAGTCATTCGTGAACCAGAGGATGTGGAGGTTCAAGATTGTGAATCGGACATAAATGAGGATCGACCACAAGAGGTGGAACGGAGGTGTACTCAGAGACAGGAAACCCAAGGAGTTCCCGGATCATGTTCTATACCATGCAGTGGAAACAGAACATGACCCTACTACGGTTCAAGATGCACTGTCAAGGCCTGACAGTAGAGAATGGAAAGCAGCGATTCAGGAGGAGCTTGATGCTTTAAAGAAAAATGGAACTTGGACTTTGGTAAAACCTGGACAAGCGAGCAATGTTGTAGATTCGAAATGGATTTTTCGAATTAAAGAAGAGGCGGGAAATAAGCAAAGATACAAAGCTCGGCTTGTTGCCAGAGGTTTTAGCCAAAGATGGAGCATTGATTATGACGAGACATTCTCTCCAGTGGTGAGACATAGTTCCCTAAGAGTCCTCCTGGCGATGGCAGCTAAGAGTGGCCTAAACGTTGATCAAATGGACGTAAAAACTGCTTTCCTGAATGGAGACTTGTCTGAGACGGTCTACATGAAACAGCCGGATGGTTACGAAGAAAAAGGAAAGGAAGATTACGTATGTCTCCTTAAACGCTCGCTTTACGGCTTAAAGCAATCCCCCAGAGCTTGGAACAATAAACTGAACAATGAGTGACAAACAACGAGTGAGAAACACTTATCCTTCAAACGATCCAAAATAAGCCATGCATTTATATGAGATCTCAGGGTAAGAAGGTCATCATTTTTGCAGTGTATGTGGATGATATGCTGATTTTTTGGAACGACGCGGAGGAGCTGCGTAAAGTAAAGCGAGACCTTATGTCAAAATTTCATATGAAGGATCTTGGGAAGGCAGAGCATTTTTTGGGAATGCACATAACACAGAACGATATTGGAATCAAAGTTGACCAAGAGAAGTATGTTGAAAAAGTTTTGAAGGTTTTTGGGATGGCTGATTGCAAAGTTGCGTCAACCCCATTAGTTTCTGGACAAAAGCTTGTGAAACCTGGACTAGAACATAAACCTGATCTGAGGATTCCATATCAAAATCTAATTGGTTCGCTGATGTACATATCTGTTTGTACGAGACCAGATATTGCACATGCAGTCAATCATCTGAGCCAGTTCAACGCTTGCTTTGCTGAAGAGCATTGGATAGCCGCAAAAAGAGTGCTCAGATATTTAAAGGGTACTAAATGCCTTGGGCTACAGTATAAGAGAACAGGAATGCATAAGGTACAGGGCTATGCAGATGCCAGTCATGCCATGTCATGATAGGAGATCATACTCGGGTATGGTTTTTCTACATATGGGAGCTGCAATATGTTGGGAAAGCAGAAAACAGAGGACGATTGCTCTATCCACAGCGGAGGCTGAGTATGTAGCTATATCAGAAGCTGCTAGAGAGGCAATATTC
The DNA here is from genome assembly GCA_949987655.1 of Polymixis flavicincta. Taxonomy (NCBI): domain Eukaryota; kingdom Metazoa; phylum Arthropoda; class Insecta; order Lepidoptera; family Noctuidae; genus Polymixis; species Polymixis flavicincta. Next base: position 24,370,110 of record OX465171.1, on the reverse strand, counting down.
TTAAAGAGATTGATTTCGGAGGTCACTGGTCAAGTTGAGATGCCAATGAAGATCTTCAGTGACAGTCAATCTGCTGTTGCTATTGCGCAGAACCCTGTACACCATCAACGCACAAAGCACATAGACGTGCGACACCATTTTGTGAGAGAGGCAGTTGAGCATGGCCATATTGAATTAGAGTATGTAGAGACACGTCGTATGGTTGCGGATGTTCTAACGAAACCTCTGTTGAAAGGGAAGTTCAACTGGTGTACGCTGGGTATGGGTGTTGTGTGATTGAGTGATGGGTGAAAGTAGAGTAATGAATTTTAATAAAACATACTCTTTTTATTCTAACACTCCTTGTTAGAATAAAAAGAGTATGTATTATTTTCATATCGGTCCTTTTTGTTCTATGTAAATTTATTCTTCTACTTAGGTATTCTTTTGAATATTCCAGACAAAAATGATCTTTCATGTTGTCAACGAGAATAAAACAAAAATATAGGTTTTATCCATTATCTTAACTTCTATTTTATTATCTACTAATTCTCATCATCTCCTGCATTCCACATTATTAAAAGCACTCTGCTAGTGGGACCAATGTACCCCTACTAACAAAGCCGGCCGTGTAGGTAACAACACGACTTACTTGCGGTGCTGTAACATGATCAATGTTCGTGCGTTCTCTATTTGAGAAGAGGCACACGGCACAGGCACTGCTGGCAGTGACAACAAAATTATTAGCATCAGAAGGCCAATTCTCGTAATTAAAAACGTTCGCAGTGTCATCTCAGCGACAATCGAATTTCAAAAAATAATTGTCAGAAATGTATGGAAACTCGAGGAAATTTTTGACAGATTGACACTGAGATCAGACTGTGAACGTTCTTAAAATTAGCAGAATTGCCCCTCAGGTGTAGCAGCGAGAGTAGAGCTGCGTGAAGTGTAGCGTCGAGCGTAGCGTTGAGCGTAGAGTCGAGCGTAGCGTCGAGCATATCGTCGAGCGTATCGTCGAGCCTAGCGTCGAGCGTAGCGTCGAGCGCAGCGTCGAGCGTGGAGTTGAGCGTAAAGTCGAGCGTAGCGTTGAGCGTAAGTTCGAGCGTAGCGTTGAGCGTAAGTTCGAACGTAGCTTCCTATCGCCAAGTGTAGTGTCGAGCGAAGCGTTGAGAGTAGCGTCAAGCGTAGCGTAATTACAACTATTAAAAGATAAACATGTCTGATATTAATTAATTTGTGTTTCCTCATAAAAGAGGAAAATTCTGCGTTGCGGCTGCGGTTAATTACAATTGCCAATAAAGAAATAAAACCAAGCAAATTAAGTCATACGAGTAAGATCGATAATTAATCCATTACCCCAATTTTTCAACGAAGGCCACCAAAATCGGATCTAGAGCAACATCAGAATTTGTATTGAAAAATAAATGCGCCGTTTGTCGTCGTGATTCAGGCTCATAGTTACGCAGGTTAAACTAAATACCATATACCTTGTATCTATTGTGTAGTTATATAACTTCTGGGCTGCGAACATTGCTCGCAGAACAGATGAGGCCGATAGGTTCTGGAGTGGCGACCGCGTACCGGAAGACGTAGAGTGGGAAGGCGTCCTACAAGGTGGACCGATGACCTTGCCGCGGAATCCGCTGGATGTGGGCAGCACAAGACCGGTCCAAGTGGAGGAGCCTGGGGGAGGCCTATGTCCAGCAGTGGACGTCTTTCGGCTGAAAATGATGATAACTTCTGACAACAGCGTGAGTGGTAGTGCGGCCACCGAACACAATATTAATCTGAATCAGAATAATTTTGAAGCTTGTTTTTAATCCATTGCTTCATATGCTTGTATAATTCGTCTGCTCAACAACGTAAACAACGCAATGAATGTTGTAGAACTGTCAAAATGAAAGCGATTCCTACTGATAGTGTATTCGGCAATTACCTACCCCTCCTGACATCTTTTGGAATTGGTGGACGCAAGAGTGCAGCTTTAAAATGGCGAAAGTAGAAAAAATATTAATCGTGACGGCAGAGACTTGTTTCGCAAACCGGTTCAGGTTATTAAGGCCGGTTCTACTAATGAAGCCAACTTGTCCCATCCATTAACCTTAAAATTAAATTAAAAAAAGTACTCATAACTAGTTGCTGCGTTTTTGAGGCAGTCGTTCATAGATTTGAAGCAATAGACATAGGTAAGTAGGTAGTAGGTACTGTTGAGGTTGAGTAGGATGCTGGCCAAAGCAAGGCCGGGTATTCATTCCTTGCTTACGGAACTTCAGTACTTACATACGAGTATATGATGTCCTTATCTATACGCAGCTACATCTTCTGCTCCTTTTGCCGTTTTTCTCAATTTTGTAATTTTAGTCCATCCAAGAGATCTGGATGAGAGTTGCCGAGAATAAAGCTGAATGGCGTGCAATTTGGGAGGCCTATGTCCAACAGTGGACTGCTGTAGGCTGATGATGATGGGATGAGTCCTATAAAAATATTTATGATGTTTAATTCGAGATAAAAAGCGTAGTAGATTTGAAAGACTTTTATGATAGTGGAATATTGCACAACATTGAAATAAACACATACAAGTCTAGTCATGAACTGTTACCGTACATACCGATATTAAGGTCAGTGACTTTATTAGAAAAGTAAAGCTGGTTTGTCCACCTAGCCAATCAAGTTTATGTAGCATTTATAACAAGGTTTAAGTTGTCATTTACTGTTGCTGTTGCTGTTTACGTACCTACTTACCTACCAAGGTTATGTAAGTATATTGACTTATGGTTCAAAATATGGTAGAGTTTTTTTTTTGGGTGGGAAATCATCAAATAACTTCTCCCGCTCTGGGAGGGCGTGTCAGACTTTTACTGACTAAAACCCACCCGTGTTCCCTCAGTAGCCCGTATGCCAGGGGCTGTGGTATCTCTTTCGAACAAACCCGCAACCCTGGTAGGCATCGGCCCTTGCGGGCCCCATCATTTTGTGCTGACATCTCTTTGAGGCGCGCGTGGAACACAACGCGCCGTCGACTTGGGCTTGGTCCTTACCGGACAGCGAGCTACCCATTACTCGCCGTCCGCAAGCTCATGCCTACGGTGGCCGGAAATCGGCCTGGGATTCCCGACGCCCGGTGCGTCTCCGTATCCTGCGGCGGCGGCTAGGGTCGTGAGGGTGCATAGTCTGCCTCTCCCTCACGTGCACCGCCTCCCTCTTCGCGAGCATCACTGCTTCGCTGAAGGAGGTGACGGCTCACCATGCCCTCTCGCTCCGTACCATGGCCTGGACCAGGGCCGGACGCGAGAGATCGCCGCCGCCGATCACCTCCACGAGGACACGGCGGTGCTCCACCCAAGCTGGGCAGACCGCCACCGTGTGCTCCACCGTGTCCTCAGGGCGATCTTCGCAGTGGAAACACCCGGGCGTTTCCTCCCGCCCAATCCGAAACAGGAACCTCCCGAAACAACCGTGCCCGGTGAGGACCTGCGTCAGGCGGAAGGTGAGGACGCCATGCCGCCTCTCAAGCAACTCCTCCAAGAGGGGACTTACCGCCGCAATCGTGGCGTGCCCAAAAATATGGTAGGGTCATTGCTAATTTGAGACTATACCTAAATATTCAAATATGTATGATAATGTGGTGCTTCGAGGATAAAGGACTTAAAAAACATCAACGATACAAAAAAAAAATCGTAAGATCAACATAAAAAAAATAAAAACAGTTGAAATTGAGCGGACTGGAAATACCTGTATTTACGTAATTATGTTTTTGCGTTTGAAGATTGACAACGTTGTGCATAAATTTAATACAGAGGTTGAGTGAGTAGCTTCAGTAACATCGATTCTCTATAGTCTCATAGATAGAAAGTAGGTTATAGCCATACAGGTACGATATCTTTTCATACTGTCAACAATTGCTTCAACTGACAGTACGGTTGGCGTAATGGTTAAGCGATTGACTGCTGCGCTGCGTGTCGTGAGTTCGATTCCCGCACGGAATAAATATTTGTATGTCTTACAAGGGGCTGAGGGCTGTGGCCAAAGGCTGTTTGTGTGTGTGAGTTTAAATGTTTGTAAACGCACCCACAATTAAGAAGAAATTCCTAGTGTGGGGCAACGTTTTATACAAAAAAAGACATAATCATAGATGGACAAAAGATTATCCATAGGAGCTTACATAATTATCTTAATCTTATCAGCAAACACACTCTGCATTTTATACGAAGCGACTGCAACCCAATTATAGGGAACCGCGACACAATCGCACTTTGCATGTTGATTGTCGGAATTTAAAACAATCTGACACCAGAACCGGGGGCACGTAGAGGTGGCCTCTCGTATAATGAGCCATCGATACTTGACCGCAGTCCACATACCTAAACTTGACACATTACTTAACCTTGCAAATCGATCAGATTGCAGGGTAGATGAACCCCACGACGAATCAGACTCCATTGACAAGAAATTCAAAGAGGTCATTGTAGGGACGGGTTCAACAAGGACAAATTGACAACATACCTAGTCAACCAATCATGGCAAGAGAAATGATCATTTGATGGACAAAGTGCATCTTGTCGCTATTTTGTGCAAATATAATACGACCTACAGACCGAATTTCGGTCATCGGCGCGGGAGTTATTATAGTACCTACTCACGTGCCTGCGCAGACGCAGGTGCACTCTCGGCATCTGCAATTGTTCCCTCGATCTCATAGTCCGATGGGACGGCAATTCGACACGACCGGAGAGAGAGGTCAGGCGCAGAACCTTTTCGAGGCAAGGGGTATCACACGACCAACTTCCAAACTCTGGGCTGCTACTGAAAAATTCCTAAAAGAAAAACCCATTAACACTTTTGCCCGACCTGGGAATCGAACCCTTGCGCTTAAGACTACGAGACCAACGGGTCAATCATCTATACAGGGTAAATTAACAGCTCATTTTTTTTTCATAATCGACGTCTGGAGTGATATGCTTTTTCTTTTTGGATGGTGGGAAATCATCAAATGACTTCTCCCGCTCTGGGTAGAGAGCAGGAGGGCGTGTCAGACTTTTAGTGACTAAAACCCATCCGTGTTCCCTCAGTTGCCTGTGTGCCAAGGGCGACGGTGTCGCTTTCGAACAACCCGCACCCCTGGCAGGCATAGGCCCTTGCTGACCCCACCAGTTGTTGCTGACATCTTTGACGGCGGTGAAACAGCAGATTGTTTTTTTCTATAACCGGCGAAAAATTTCTGCGCTAAGGGTTCTAGAATGATAATTATGCTGAATTCATGGTTACAGTTTGCGCACTGGATAAAAACTTTCCCTGTATAATATAAAGTATATTGTTTGTAGTTATTTGAAAAATAAAATTCCGAAACTAAAATTATTTTCATTTCATTACGTTTTTTTTTTTGGAAGTCTTAATAAACATTTTTTTCTTTTTTCGTCTCTTAAACTCAAACGAATTTATTTCATTTAAACCATTTACAGACACTTGAATTCTGAAGGAGACGGTCAGTCTTAGGTACTAGTTTAGACTTTAGAGGTACTGATTAGTGGTGTACTAGACAAGGAGGATGCCATTGTCTAGTACCGCAAAAAAAAAAAAAACACGCATGTTAAATGAACATTGTGAATATCGAACTTCCTCCTAAAGTGGCTTTTATTATTTAAAAGTCACTTTAGGAAGAAGTTCGATGTTGAAAGGATACATTTATTGCAAAGTAGGTACACATTAATGCACGATGTGTGTATGTTTGGTTGTGTACCATATGATTATTGTGTTAGTGATGCATCTGTAAATAGATAATTATGAATCATCTTGATGGTCATGTCATTTATGCATAAGTACATAAAGTATTAAAACCGATGTACCTATTTATTTTGAATGTAAACTTGCCTAGGATGAGATAACAGACGGTCAGTGGTACCTACTCCCCGCGATAATTACGACATTATCGATTGCTTGCATAATTATAAATAATTTATGTTCCCTACATTGTAAGTTTGTTGCTAAGACGAAATATTATAGGGTACCTATTAAATCTCCATATAACATTTTCTCTCCTGGGCCACAGGCCTCCTCTCTTCGAGAGGCAGTAGGCTGTAATCTACCACGCGGGTCCAGTGCGGGTTAGTAGGTGTCACGTCTTCGTATTTTTGGTCTTAGAGATGCAGATTTCCTAACCATGTTTCCCTTCACCGTTTTGAGAGAAGTGGTGATAAAATAAATTATATAAAGTACGAGTAGGTAAAGCCTAGATTATGAAATAATTTACACAAAGTAAAGCGCCTATCTGGGTTCGAACCTGCGACCTACAAGTCCTACAACTCGAAAGTCACAGCCGTTACCAATACGCCACCACTGCCACTGCTCTCAAAACGGTGAAGGAAAACATCGTGATGAAACCAGCAAGTCCTAGAACCAAAAATTCGAAGAACTGTGACATCTACCAACCCGCAATAGGGCCTCGTGGTGGATTACGGCCCTCTCCCTCTCACCCAGAGTAGGTCTGTGTCCTCTCCCTCTCACCCAGAGTAGGTCTGTGTCCTCTCCCTCTCACCCAGAGTAGCAGTGGGAACATAATAGGCTGATGATATATAATAAGTAAAGCAAAGGTAAAATAATATACAGTACCTGGGGTACTAAATATTATTTTGGTGCAAACTTATAAAAGTAGCTTTTGTCGAGTGTGAGACAAATAAGACAATGCTACATTAGGTATATTACTGTTTCTTAGATGGGCGAGACGGACTCTTATATTATACACCGGATAATTATTGTACCATGTTTTAATACAAATGGAAATATTATATTCTACAGGATAAGTTTTTAACCAGTGTGCAAACTGGTGACCATGAATTCAGCATGTCATTCTAGACCCCCAGCCCAGAAATTTTTCATCGGTTATGCAAAAAAAATTAGTGCAATACCTACGTGGTCAAAATGTATGGAACAGCTGATTTTTTTGTATAACCGACGAAAAATCTCTGTGCTGGGGGGTCTAGAATGACATGCTGATCACAGTTTGAAACTTATCCTATATGGTACAGATGCTTGGAGAAAAAGGAGAACGTAGGAGGGGCCGAAGCTTACTCACAGAGGTCTGTAATACACTATTATTTCCTACTCAGTAGTGTTTACACTTGAAGCTGACCCCAACCCATGTATATATTTGGGAAAAGACTAGGCAGATTGTTAATACTTTACTCGTAATGTTGCTGTGACAGCCGTGACAAGATCATAATAGGAGGGTAGACTCTACAATACTAATCTCAAAAAGACCATCGAAAATTTAACAAAAAAGGAAAGTATTTATAAAAAACTTACAACGGACATTGTTAATGACACTCCAAAAAAGAAAAAATCTTCCCAAACAGTTCCAACAATGGATCTCAGCATCACTCCCAAGTCTACGAACAAAGTTATGAATCTTACTTCCAAAATAGCTGTTAGATCAACACCGGTAGCTATGCCCCAGATGGTTAATAAGACAACTCAATGTGAAATCTTTGGAATAAAACACTCATTTCGTGAGGATTTAATAAAAAGTAAACTAAGTATAATAAGCGCTAACAACAGAAATGGACTTTGCAGCATTATAGAAGACTCTTTTGCAACTGATTAAGACTTCTGTCTGTCACTACTCGTATCCTAATGGTAGCATTGAACAACTCCTACTATAGGTATAGGAAATAAGATCAAAAATTATAATAAAACCGACTATTGTGTCATATTAATAAGAGAAAGAGACTTCTTGATAGCTAAAAACTATCACGATTTAATCTACTATATGAAAGATACCATCGAAAAATTAAGCCATACCAATATAATTATATGTCTCCCAACCACGTAGTTAAGAAAAATGCTCCCAACTTATAGACAATGTTGTGTCAACACAACATTATAATACTCGTAACTCATTTTATTGTGTTCTGAATATTTATTATTTTAATTAACTGTATGCTAAATGGAGCAGTGGTGGCCAAGTGGTACCGGCCGCGACTTTCGAGTTGTAGGTCGTGAGTTCGAACCCAGCCAGGCGCTTTACTTTGTGTAAATTACTTAATCGCCACTGCGCTCAAAACGGTGAAGGAAAACATCGTGAGGAAACCGGCATGTCCTAGAACCAAAACATCGAAGACATGTGACATCTACCAACCCGCACTGGGCCGCGTGGTGGATTACGGCTAGGGAATGCAATCTCGTACGAGATTTCCGCCTAGCGAGATCTCGCGAGACTCAAAACCCAGTCTCGCGAGATCTCGCAAATTACGGGATCTCGCGAGATTGGGAGAATCGCAATTAAAACATATGCAAATGCTTGTTTTAAGAACTAGTAATTGACATGATATGTAATTAAATAGAAACTGCGTCGCTTAGTTATAAAAATAATGTAAGTTTTATTTTAAAAATCAACAGAGTACTTATTATTTTGTCTCTAACTCTAATAACATTTGTTTATGTCTATAATTATTATACCTACTGTAGCTAATCAGTTCAAATTCTTACAATATTGGTAACAAAACAATAATTATCTATATTTAGTCTTTTGTAAATTATTACTTTAGTTTCAATAATTAAGAGTAATAGGAACATTACTTATGGTAAATAAATACAACAAAACAAAAACTTAACTTCACAAGTTCTTAAATAAATGTTGTGAGATCGTATTAATCAAATAAAAGAAGTTTAAAGTAGAAGTCAGATGAAGTTATCAAGGTACGGAAAGGCAAGTTAGTTTGTCTGAAAATGGCTTCTCAAAAAACACATCATGTCGAGAGTATCATCTGACAGACGACTTCTGATTTTGCATGCCAAATACCCTGCTGCTGAAAAAGCTCGTTCTGCCTCAACACTTGTGGGAACCACAGTTGAGAGGCAGTTATGTACGAAGTTTAAAAGTTCCCCTCTTACTCCACCAGCTTCGTACAAATTCATTTCTTTTTTTATTAAAATGTCTAAAGTATTTGTTGTAGAATTTGTTGAGCGAGCAGTGGGCTGTTTCAGTGCTTTCAGCGATTTTTGCAGCTTTTCATGAAATGTGATATTTTTTTCCGCGGAGACGGCAGAAGAGGCATTGTAGTGTCTTCAATATCGAAGCCTTCATCGTCCTCTTGTGCAACCGGTGCAACAACATCGACATCCTGCGTCTCGTTATCTCGCGAGATCTCGTACGAAATTTGACGAGATACAATCTCGTAAAATATAGCCGGGATCTCGCGAGATCGGGATCTCGGCGAGACGAGATTGCATTCCCTAATTACGGCCCACTCCCTCTCACTGAGAGGAGGCCTGTGTCCCAGCAGTGGGAACATTATAGACTGATGATGATGATGATGATGTATGCTAAATGCTTTTTTATAAAAATTGGTTGTATTCTAAATATTTAAATTTTTGTTAAATCGTATGTTAATATTGATCTTAAATTCTGCCCTAATGGGTAGTTTATTGAGTTACCATAGCCTAACTATAAGACCTACTGTAGGTATTTATCACCAAAAATCACACCCATAAATACTTTGACTGTTGACTGGTGTTGACACATTAATGAGTAATTAAGTACCTAGTTAGTTTAACCGCATTCAAGGACAATTTCCTTAATTCCAATTCTTAGTAATTATTTAGATAACTTATAAGAATGACGTGGCATGATATTGATCATCATATTCATCTGCTTACCCTTGTCTCACCTATATATCTTGCGGTCGGCTTCCAGTCTAACCGGATGCAGCTGAATACCAGTATTTTACATGGAGCTACGACCTGTCGAACCTGCACAACCCAGTTATTGGGTAATAGGATACCCCATGGTAAGATTGGCTGTCACACTTTCGAGCTTCTGAAGTGACAAAAAAAAACTTGTTTTGAAATATGAAAGCAGGTAGAAGACGTATTTTACTAAACAGCCTAGGGTGGCAGGAACACCGACGCGCAACGTGTTACCATACGTATTATGATTCTGAATGACCCTGCGAAGAAATTTTTTATAGATTATTAAAAAAATAACTAAAATCTTTCTCCGCTAGGGTTTAGGACCAGGTGCTTACAGTTTCCGCGTGGATGGCCCTGCCACCCTGTATACGAACTTAAATCAATTTAAAGCTCCCTACGCAGGTTTAGTATCCGTCCGGAAGTGTCCGGATATGATCGGCTTTATAGCCTCTGTCCAGTCTTTTTTATTTGTCCTTTGAAATTTTCGTGGTTTAATACATTAAAAAATTCTTTACTCCACCAAAATCGTAGGTAATCGTAGGATTCGTATCTTACGTAAGAATGTAAGTAGCTACCTACATAAGACTGAAGATACTGGCCAGTGGCCACATAGATAGAAGAAGTCATTCTCACTGTAGTCCTACTACACTAACCACCCATTAATTCAGCAAACCCTTTATTAATTACTAATAGCTTTTGCCCAAGGTTCCGCCCGCGTGGATGTCGGTTATTGCATAAAAATGTAGCTCTATGTCCTTCTCCATATCCCAGGCCATATCCAAGGCAAATTGCTTGACCATCGGTTTAGGCGTGAAAGCGAAACAGACAAACAGACAGAGTTACTTTCGCAGTTATAATATTAGTAGGGATAGGTAAACCTATCAAAGAGAATTCACAACATATCAGCAATTGGCTTTCTTGATAGAAATATTGTGTTGTTATACATACATAGCCCTGAAGACGGCTTGATCAGCTGTTTATTTATTTACTTTCTGTTAAATACATAATAATATCTGGATGACCGAGCTTGGCTCGGTTTCTTTTTTGTTTGACGTTTTCTAAAAATGAAATCTAGCTAGATCGATTAAACGCTCCCGAAACCCCCTGCACACTAAATTTCATGAATATCGTTGGAGCCGTTTCCTAGATTCCGAGATATATAGCCTGTAAATATATATATATATATATACATGATAAAATCAGCTGTTCCATACATTTTGACCGCGTAGGTATTGCACTTTTCTATGAAACAGCTGTTCTTTTTGTATAACCGGCGAAAAATTTCTGCGCTAGGAGCTCTCGTATGATATGCTGAATCTGGATAAAAACTTTTCCTGTATAAATACTCGTATATTCAAGAATTGCTCTTTTAAAGGTAATTAGATTATATTTACACCAGTATCTGAATGTCAACTGGCAACAAAGACATTAGAATATTTTAGATACGCACTTCGGTCCGTTAAGAGTCATTACCTATCTTAATATATCGATAGATAACGAGTGGAAGTATTTATGTAACTATAATGAGTTATATATATATACATGAAATGCCAATTACTCCGATGTGACCTGATAATAACTATTTTTATTATGTTCACTCGAATTTCGTTTAATTTCATAATATTTTTTCCATTGCATTCTAGAAGATTACGTTCAAGTCTCAACGTGTTAAACTCACAATAAACCTTTAATTTTTATATTAAATAAAAGTATCGAACTGATTAACACGACATGAAACGGTAGCGTCCTTTTAACATTATTATCACCTCTATGAGTACCTACCTAGTAGACGATTGAATTGAGCCCCCCACTCTTCAAAATAACGTGGTGTGCTTGCAAAATTGACGGCACGGTTGGCACTGCTGCGCTACGTGTCGCGGGTTCGATTCCCGCACGGAACAAATATTTGTATAACCTACAAGTAGGTAGTTGTTCCGGGTCTGGCTGTTTGTGTATGTGAGTTTCAATGTTTATAAACGCACCCACAATAGGTACAGGAGAAATTCCAAGAGGCAAAGTAAAAAAAAAAAAACAGGCGCAAAGGAAGACACATTTATAATTAAATTCAATCACTGGGCATGACAGTATGCCCTATTAAAGATGTGATGAAGATCCCAAAAGTTTTAATTATGATCTATTTGAATTTTCCACCTTTCCATGTTTTTGTAACTTGTCGGCATCTATGTAGATATATGATGTTAGCTATCATTGACGTCAGTAATAAAATGAGACGAAATTAAGCAAAATAATGATAACCCAGATAATACGAAACACCCATTCGATAGTACCAATAGATGCTTATAGTAAATTGGTCAAAATCCAATTTGTTTGCCTTTGTAACTGCCATAATGATGACGTAATAAAATCGCGGGATTAAACCGGTTTTTCATTGCGTACTGTTTTTTCAACGCACTGCTTGTGCTTAGCGTCGAGAATTTGTTTTTTCGACGCGCTGCGCTGAGATGCACTCTGATGAACTTTCATCGAGAGTTGAAAATCAAGAGCGCGATAAAATCCCGTCCGGATTTCATTACCTCCTTGTGAATGTTGACTAACGGTGTGGGGTATACCTACCATAATAGAATTAGTATGTACCTACTAAACAGCGTGTATCAGAAAGGTGTGGTCTTTAAGGATTCTCTAAAGGTTGTCTGCAAAAGTCGACCCTACGTTGTACAGCCTGGCGATAAAATTACTCTTGTTGCATTCGAACAGTTACTGTTAAGCTAATTTAGAAATGCAATAACAGATTAAAACAGTATCTAGGCGTCAGACGTGGCTGACAATCCAGCAAAAAATAATAATATAAGAAAAGGTTTTAACGTAAACCGATTCCCTAATAATTATCTATGATAACTGAAAGGTACTGTCATGACCTGCATTTTCCCATCTATGTTCGGGTCAGGTTCCAATCTAACCGGATGTAGCTGAAAAACATTTTACATGGAGCGACTACCTATTTGACCCCCACAACCCAATAACTGGGTAACACGATACCCCTTAGTAACACCGGTTGTCAGACTTTCGGGCTCCTGACGATCCGTAACAACTGGGCAACGGGACCAACCGCGAAAAACCTGATCGATCGACCTCTGCGGCTATTATTACTTAGCCATAAGCCCCTCCGTACCGCCCGCGCCCCTACCTTGACCAACTTCTGTGATGTTGGTCCCATGGAGTTCAGATTGATGATCCGAATCAACCCTTTTTGACCACACTTTTCTGATACATGCTGTTATAGTACAATATACCTACAGCCTCACAAGCCCCACAAGCCCCATCCAGCCCGGTGTCTGCGACGGCGACGCCGTTTTTTGTTTTTTTTTTGGGTGGGAAATCATCAAATAACTTCTCCCACTCTGGGTGGAGCAGGAGGGCGTGTCAGACTTTTACTGACTAAAACCCACCCGTGTTCCTTCAGTAGCCCTTAAGCCAGGGGCTGTGGTGTCTCTTTCGAACAGCCCGCACCCCTGGCAGGCATCGGCCCTTGCGGGCCCCATCATTTTTTGTGCTGACATCTCTTTGAGGCGCGCGTGGAACACAACGCGCCGTCGACTTGGGCTTGGTCCTTACCGGACAGCGAGCTACCCATAACTCGCAGTCCGCAAGCCTACGGTGGCCGGAAATCGGCCTGGGATTCCCGACGCCCAGGGCGTCTCCGTATCCTGCGGCGGCTAGGGTCGCGAGGGCGCATATGCTGCCTCTCCCTCACGTGCGCCGCCTCCCTCTTTGCGAGCATCACTGCTTCGCTGAAGGAGGTGACGGCTCCCCATGCCCTCTCGCTCCGTACCATGGCCTGGACCAGGGCCGGACGCGAGAGATCGCCGCCGCCGATCGCCTCCACGAGGACACGGCGGTGCTCTGCCCAAGCAGGGCAGACCGCCACCGTGTGCTTCACCCGGTCCTAAGGGCGATCTTCGCAGTGGAAACACCCGGGCGTTTCCTCCCGCCCTATCCGAAACAGGAACCTCCCGAAACAACCGTGTCCGGTGAGGACCTGCGTCAGGCGGAAGGTGAGGACGCCATGCCGCCTCTCAAACCACTCCTCAAAGAGGGGACTTACCGCCGCAATCGTGGCGTGCCCAGCACTGGGTTGCGACAATCGCTCTCTCCATGTCACCATGAGATCCCGCCGGAGACGGCGACGCCGTTGATGAACAAAAATAAAACAGAAATTCCAATTTACAAAATAATTTCGTTCGTTCAGGACAAACCATACATATCTCTTAACCGGGAAGGGACCAATCGCAGAACTCACAGAGGACACACTTTTTTATTATCACCACGTCCTATCATCAGAATCCTGTAAAATAATAAAGGGTTTGCCATTGCATGAGTGTACAGACGCCAGCACATCAAGCTACCCCAATCTGTCAAATTTCTTTCATAGGTTTTCAACTTTATTCCTGTAAAAAGTTCATGTTCGATTGGGAAAATTTCGCAGTTTGGGGTAGCTTGATGTGCTGTCGTCTATTATACATCTTCGATTAGGTGCACACTGGGACATTTCAAGCTATACATATCCAGTACAAGCTGACATCTCACAGTACGTAAAGCCACACAATGCGAAGTCAGCTCAACCTCAAATTGACTTGATATGTCGCCGTGTGTACATGGAAAAAATCGCGTGTCTTCGTTTGTATGTGGGCGTGGTTACCATGAATAAATAGCTGATGACGTCTCTGTGACTATGATGAAATCTAATGAAACGTTTTTGTATGTCGTGTACCGTGCGCACGGACATCTGGACCGTGTGCATTGTGCACTAAGTATAATAATTATACTAATTTTGCTTATTGAAATGAATGAATCCGGAGTCCTTCAAACGTATGATCGTTTTTGTTAAGTCATTGAGTTTTTCTGATTATCTGAGAACGTAAGAAAAAAACACAATTTATATCAGTAGCTTATCTGCACGAGTAAATTCCTTACTTAGCTAAGTATAGATTAAACATATTTGTGGTACATGGGTATGACCGTGGCGGGGGTAGAGATAGTCGCAATCATCTGATTGTGATTATCTCTCTCTCTATAAATCTACATATTATGAACTATATTAGTAGCACATACCTACCTAATAGGAAAGTTATTCAGAAGTTGCAAGAAAACGAGATGTTGCGCTGACCCCAAATTATCAAGATATCCCAGTGGATATCGGTAGGGGAATGATTATGATAATAATAAGTAACTGCTTTCCTGCGCTTGTCTGCTCCCTTTCATCATCGTGCCGAGTCTATCTAAGGGTCACCGCAAGTCTGGATCCTAAACACAGTTTGCTTGAGCCTTACTTACCTTAAAGAGATACCGTGGCCCCTGGCACTCAGGCTACTGAGGGAACACGGGTGGGTTTTAGTCAGTAAAAGTCTGACACGCCCTCCTGCTCCACCCAGAGCGGGAGAAGTTATTTGATGATTACCTAACCTCAAAAAAAAAAACTACCGTTATGGTATAGTAGCTCGGATGGAAAACTTTTTAAACAGAAACCATGCTTTTTTTTATTTATGTGGGTAGTTAAGAGTAGGCGGCCTAGTGGTAAAAACCCCAACTTACGAGTCGTAGGTTGTAAGTCCAAACTCAGGCAAGGGCGGTGTTTACTTTGTGCTGTTTATTTCATCACTACTAATCTCAAAACGGTGGAGGAAAATATATTTTGAAGAAAATATATTAAAACTAAACAAATGGCCTATATACAATACAAAAAATATCCAAATTTTTGGATCAAGTGTACCAACTCGCACTGGGCCTACATGATGGATGGATAAAAAAACTCAAGCAACACGCCCACACCCAGCAAAGGGAATATTAAAAAGCTATTTTAGAATAATAATATTAAGTGAATAAATAATTATTTATTCACTTAATAAATAATAATTTATTCACTTATGGTACCTTGTCATTATTATAGTACCTATACTATCTAAAGACCTTATTCCAATTTATTTGTGATCGGCCCAACATTTCTTTGTCTTTCGAACTTGTCTTTTATTCGTCATCTCGGTAGTCACGCCCTTTTTGGCTGTCATTCACACAGTCCACCTGAATTACTTCAGTCTTCCCTTAATCTTAAAGCCTTTTACTTCATTACTTGAGCAGTTTTGGGCAAAATAAAATTGATTGAATATTTACGTAAACAAAAAAGATTTTAGAGAAAAGGCCTGATTCTTAAAAACAGGCATTAAATAAGGTCTTAGGCGCACAAAAGGGTACTTAATTAGGGCTGCTTGAAAATGATCCTACCAACCCAAATGACCTTGTCAAGGTTTCTGTTGGGTTTAGTAGATTCCAAAATCTGAACGCTTTCTTTTGTATGTACAGTCGCCAGCAGGTCAAGCTATCCCAAACTGTCAAATTTTCCCAACTTAACATAAACCATATTGGTTTGGAATAAAGTTGAAAAACGATCAAAGAAATTTGACAGATTGGGGTAGCTTGATGTGCTGGCCTAAATCGAGAAAACTAAAATACCTAGTGTTAAATAGTAATATGCATACAAATTGAAAGAGAAATAGCACCGTACGAAAAAAAACCGTTCATTGACGACAGGAATTTTGCCAAAAAGCCGTCCATAAATTATGCACACTAGATTTATAAATTTTTGAATGCGTTTAAAATGTACTTGTCATTCGTCTTACACGTCATGAACGTCATCTCATCGAACGTCATCTCATCTGATGTCTGATAGTAATAGATTAGATGTCATAACATTAAAAAATCTGTCATCATAAGTTTCACAGTCTTTTTTTTAACCTCTATCTAGCTTTATTTATTAATTTTTAAAGTAAATTAGTTTTGACTAAGTATACGTTTTCAGCCAGTCAATATTGGCAAGAACAACTGACATGAAAATATTAATGAAACGGTTATATAATGCAAAAGGGAATTTGAAAAAAATACTTGTTCTAGAGTAATATCATAGTACCTATGTACTTAGCGTAGGTATACATATATTTATCTATAACATATCGGTCACCAGTCGCAGTTGTTTGGCATGATAGTTGTTTATCGCTGGTAACTCTATATAAGACGAATACACGCAGCCCGAGCGGTATTTGTGTTCGCGGTACGCGTCCAGTGAGCCGCTCCGTCCTGTTGATAACGTACGCTTACAAACCAACCAAACCAAAATGGCTTCAAGGGAACCTGCCACTGACCAGCTGGTTAACTTCAAGAAAAATCTCAAAGTAAGTTTAAGTTTACTGTTGAAGTGATAAAATAGGCAGTGAACAACATTGTAATAAGTGCTTCGTTTACGCGGACTGTGTTTACTCTTGATAACTTGTGTGCTAATTCAACGAATGTACTTTAAACTTAGGAATATTAAATTTTACATTAGCTATTTGCATTTAACTTTTTACTGTGTAATGCTGAGCATTGTGTGTATATTAGTGGTGCTCATGTCCCACGTCATTATTACATTGATCTTTGGACCTTGACTTGGAATATCAAGAATTTTGTGTAAACATTGTTTTACACTGTGATTATAAAAAAAAGATGATTTGTTTTTCACTTTGATAAATCATACACTTCTAAGATTTTGGTGTTTATTGAAATGCTGTAGCACATAGAAGCTAAAACCTACTTGTAATATTAGTGAATGAATTCCTGTCAATGACTGCATCTAGAACATGTTTCTTTTAACGTCAATTATACACCTCTTGCTGTTCACCTTGTAATGCATTGCGAATTAACATACCTATTACTTAATACTGTGAACATGTGTGACAACTTATGTTAGCTACTGAGTTTTTACTTGACAATACTGTGTTTATGATAGTGTTGATTTTACTACTTATCACTTTACAACGTTTTTTATTTATTATTTTCCAGGATTCTCCCGGCTACATCACTACAAAAACTGGAGCACCTGTTGGAGTCAAGACTGCTATTCAAACCGTTGGAAAGAATGGACCAGCTCTTCTGCAAGATGTCAACTTCCTTGATGAGATATCTTCATTTGACCGGGAGCGTATTCCAGAGCGTGTTGTGCATGCCAAGGGTGCTGGAGCATTTGGGCACTTTGAAGTGACTCATGACATCACAAAGTACTGTGCGGCTAAAATCTTTGAAACAGTTGGAAAAATAACCCCGATGGCTGTGAGATTCTCCACTGTTGGTGGTGAAAGTGGCTCTGCTGACACAGTCCGTGATCCTAGAGGATTTGCTGTAAAGTTCTACACTGATGATGGTAACTGGGATCTTGTTGGCAACAACACACCTATTTTCTTCATCAGAGATCCCACTTTGTTCCCTAGTTTTATTCATACTCAGAAGAGGAACCCTGCCACTCATCTTAAGGATCCTGATATGTTTTGGGACTTCATCACATTGAGGCCGGAGACAACTCACCAGGTGCTATACTTGTTTGGAGACCGTGGCATTCCTGATGGATACAGGCATATGAATGGATATGGTTCTCACACTTTCAAACTTATCAATGCTCAAGGAGTGGCACACTGGGTGAAATTCCACTACAAGACCAACCAGGGAATCAAGAACTTGACTGTTGACAAGGCTGGTGAACTGGCATCTACGGACCCTGACTACTCTATTAGAGACCTTTACAATGCTATTGCCAAGGGTGACTTCCCATCATGGACAATGTACATCCAAGTCATGACAATGGCTCAAGCCGAAAGCTGCAAATTCAATCCATTTGACTTGACCAAGATTTGGCCACATTCTGACTACCCTCTGATTCAAGTGGGCAAAATGGTCTTGAACAAGAACCCCAAAAACTACTTTGCTGAAGTCGAACAGATTGCCTTCAGTCCTGCCAATTTGGTGCCAGGTATTGAGCCATCTCCTGACAAGATGTTGCAGGGTCGTTTATTCTCATACAGCGACACTCATCGTCACCGTCTGGGAGCCAACTATTTGCAAATCCCAGTAAACTGCCCCTACCGCGTCACTGTGGCTAACTACCAGCGCGATGGACCACAAGCTATGAGCAACCAGGACGGAGTCCCCAACTACTTCCCCAACTCATTCTCAGGCCCTCAAGAGTGCCCGCGAGCGCAGCGCCTGCAGCCCAGGTACAACATCAGCGGTGATGTTGACAGATACGACAGCGGCCAGACCGAGGACAATTTCTCTCAAGCTACAGATCTTTACAAGAAGGTGTTCGATGATGCCGCCAAACAGCGCTCTATCGAAAACATTGTGGGTAACTTGAAGGATGCCGCAGGCTTTATCCAAGAGAGAGCTATTAAGATCTTCACTCAAGTTCATCCTGATCTAGGTAACAAGGTTGCTGCTGGCTTGGCCCCATTCAAGAAATATCATGCCAATTTGTAATTTAAAATAAGGAACTTATGGGTGCTATTTTATGTTAGATGCTAAGCAACAAGATTTTTTTTTATTGTCTTGTGGGTAAACTTGGGTCTTTATGAAAACTGAACATTATGGTACATAATATTATACACAATTCCATTTTAAAATACTTTTAAGGTGATTTACACTAAATATACTACTGCATAATAAAACTGACTGTTGTACTGATTATATTGTTATTTAAAATATACCATTTTGTAAATAAAATACCACGTTGTTTTATTGAATTCCTAAATTTACAGAACATAACATCATATTATCTACATATCCCGAAGGGTTAGGCACATTTGTACCTATAGTACAACATTTCAGCAGTGTTGACCAAAATTCATACTATCTGTCATATTGTGACCCTGTGTGTGACCCTCGATAGTTAATAATGACAATCTTATCATTGGGTTATCTTTCGAATGACGATTAAGAAATTGCAGGAAGGTACACAAGTTCAGTAATAAAGCGTTAAATCTCACAAATAGAGAAAAAATATCCCCTTTCTGCGATACTGTGTGATGGCCCAGTGGACAGCAGTTACGGTTCCCGCAAGCAGTTGTGGGTTCGAAGCCGGGAAAATACCAATTGTGTCTCTTTGAAATTCAAATTCATATGGATTGTTTTTAACCAGAACTCGTCCTTAGCATCTTTAACAGAGAGTAGGGAGGGTAGGTAATAACATGCTTTTAATAATAATGATACATGTTCTTAATAATTTATTTTTAAAGTATTTTTAATAGTATTTTTAAAGTCCGGGACATCAACTGATGACGGAAAACTGTGAGCGGATTTGGATGAAATTTGGCACACAGATCGTTTATAACCGGGATTAACACATAGGATACATTGATACATTTCATCCTGGTAATATATTCCCGTGGGATGATAAAAATTTTGACCTCCACGTGGGCGAAGCCGCGTGCAACAGCTAGTATTCAATTTATTATGCTTTGATTTATATCCCAAGACAGTCGCAAAGAAAGTTGGTGCGCTGCCGAATAGGACGTTACATTTAAATATTGTTAAGAAGACTTCTTTGACAGGCTATACTATAGGACGCTAATCATTTCATAACTTTAAGCATGGTGCATCGTTTATAAATATGGGGATAATGAGTAAATATACTTGATCCCTAAGCATAGTATGCAAGCGTAAGTAAATATATAAAGTTAATAGTTGAAACCTTGGAGCTCATAGGTAGATTTATTTTGATATTTATTCAAAAAAATATAAAGTTAAAATATGTGTGTTTTGAAGGTATGAAAATTTTTATTTCTAAGAATTACGTGCATGAACTAGGTAATCCTGTATTTCAAGCAACAGCTAAAATAGTCTTATAAATTTAGTAAAAAATCAAAATTAGAAAATAGACAAATCATTTTATAAATGTCGAGTAGAACTCTTGCTTTCTAAATTTGATAAATGCTTAACGTAAATATTCACTTTAAGTTACTAAATTCTCTGTTTCTTCGTAAGACATACTTTGGAGAGCATCATTGAGAATTCTCTTACAATTTGAGTAGGTAGTTCGGGGAATAAATGTTTGCTTTCGAGTTTAGTCTTTATAGAGGAGAGGACTGAGTTACAGTTATTGGCTATCTAGATAACTCATACTGACAAACGAATCAATAACATGCTGCGACTGCGATCAAAATTGCACTGCAGTTTGTTGTTATCAGCATAACACGACAATAAAATATTGCTCTGCGCATAGTGTCGTGTAGTGTTAGTAGGCAATAATGTTTTGTGCGAGACATGTGAGAATGTAATAGGTACATATAGAAAATTCACGCAGATTAAAGCGCTTATTACCTACACTTGGCTGAATTTAGTCATCCAAATACAGTCGTTACTGAATTTAGTCAAGTGTAATCGCAATTAGCAAGCTAGCATCCATAGCTTTTAATGTTGCTTCTGAATTTAGATGACTAGTTAGATGACTAAATTCAGCCAAGTGTAATAAGCCCTTTAGTCAGCAGCACAAAGTCCTTCGTCGGCATACAGAGGAATAAGCCCCCTTATTTGTAAAATAACTATTTAATTATGGTTAACTTTAAATAACGTTTATAAATAAGGGGGAACATGTCCTGCTGACATCAAAAAGAGTACAAAAGTGTTTTAGAGAGTCAACTTACTAACCCCTTGTTTGACTAAAGTACAAAAAAAATATTCTTTCGTTTACCTACACTTTGTAGTTGCGAAGACTACTTAGTTGTCTACAAAACATGTCAAAAAGGTGAATAAACTTGATGTAATAACGAGACATTGACAAGATTTACAAGTAGGTACCTAAATGGGTGTACGAGTACCTATACACAGGTTTACCTTGATGAGAGAAACATGTGTCCAAATTTCCAAATAGTACCTAACTTATACTTAATTATCTATGTCATGTAGGTACAAATGTGTATAGTAGTTTATTTATAAGTCGAAAGTGCTGGCAAAGCAATGAAAATTTACATAGGTAACTAGGTACTACGGTAGGTTAGAGGCCGGTACCTGATACATAATCTATACTGGTTGTATTTTTGTTTTTAAACGGTTTTATTTGGCTTGTTGTTTAAACTTTTCGTATTTGATACCTAGTCCAATTCTTGATCTATTTGTCATCACGACCTCGAACAAAACGAAAAATGTCTGAAGAGCGAATAGGAGACAACATCTAGGGCGGGCGCGGGCGATGGGATGCGACGCGGTGGGTCGGGGCCGAAATATCACCTGTAGGTACCTACTTAGATAAGTACCTAGGTGTTTACCATAAGTTTTAAAATTAGCATAAAATCAAAATCAAAATGTTTTTATTTCATATAAACCTGCATGGGCACTTATGAAACGTCAGAAGCTAGGTGCACGGTTCCAAGATGTTGTTTCCTATGGAGAAGAGCCGGCAAGAAACTCCACGGTTACTCTTTTAAAAATGATTGGCTTTAACAATGTTTTCAGAGATAAAATATATGGGAGGACAGTGCAGGCCTGTCAATAAATACCAGTCTACAAATCTACGGTCTGTAAGGCCTACAACGTTCTCCCATTCAAATATGAAAAATAATCTACATAAATAAAATGAACCTAACTAAACATAGTGACATGATTAACATGACAATCACAAAAAAATAGTTGATATTAAAATTGATGTAAAATGTCAAATAATGACGAGAATATGTCAGCATTGTAAAAATAAAAAGAACATTGGGAGCAGTTAATAGACTTTCACATAGTTATGCTGCTAATGAGGTACCAGGGAAGCCACATGTGCAGAAGGAATTAATGCCAAACTTCCCTGTCTTCAACGTAGTCTTTTATCTTATAATATGCTTTTTTGATAAGGACACGTTTGATGTGCGTTTTAAACTTTCCATCGCTAAGTTCTGTAACTGACTTTGGCAACTTGTTATAGAAGCGGATACTGTTTATTAGAAATGACTTGCTAGTTTTAGTCAATCTAAATTTTGGAATCACAATTTCATCTTTACTACTTACGTGTATTCAGATTATGGAAATCGCATCGTTTTTTGAAAAGGCCTAAGTTTTTGCGAACATACAAGATATTTTCTAGGATAAAAAGGCATAGGCAGGATTATTATTATTTGGACACACTAGCTGCTAATTAGCTGATGCGTATGTATCATAAAGCTTGGATACCTATATTTAATCTGTCTAATCTATTCTTGAAACAGTTAAGTTTATTTTTACCTAAGGTTTTGACGAAGAATAACAATCTCTTGTTGAAACACAAAATTACAGTTAACAGATAACTTACAAAGATAAGTAGTAGGTTGGATAATGGTTGACCTTCACTGGTATTCAGAAGGTAGGTAGGTACATAGGTCCCTACTTATTTTTATTGTGTTTCATTATCATTAATTACGTAGCGATAAAACTAATTGAAGTGAGTGTCAAATTTATTTTCTATCAGCCATCAACATCAAGATTCATTAAACAGCCCCTTTGTTTGTAGGTCTAGAATCTAGACCTAGACTCTAGAAACATACTGCATGGGGACTGACCACTCACTACGCGTGCAACAGCAATCGCTATCATCTTTCACTGGTCGATTTTACCCACTGCTCTGGTAGGTATCCATGATACCCTCCATACCACCGTGTGTCTCTGCTTGTGCCAATCTCCACGCTCCTGTGCCAGTGCCATCCAGGCTTATCTCGAAGCTGGACGAGCCGCTCGCATGACCCAGCGGGCTTAGCATGACGCTTTGTATTTCTACGAAGAATAGACAGCGCTTTTTTAATACAAAGTGACATTTCGTTCCTACATTTTTGTTATCGCACCGCACCGTAGAAATCCTTTTACAATCTGTCATTTATTCGTTTCCGTGTTCGTTTCTAACGATATTTGTCTAGGTCCCTATAAACGTAGACTATTTCAGAAGAATCATCATCATCATCATCATATCAGCCGAAAGACGTCCACTGCTGGACATAGGCCTCCCCCAGGCTCCTCCACTTCGACCGGTCTTGTGCTTCCTACATCCAGCGGATACCCGCGGTCTTTCAGAAGAATATTTCTTCCCAAACTGTCAAAATCACACTGACAACAAAACTCTCTACTCGACGGCCACAAAGTATATACGATTATCTACAAAATCATGATTCGTTTAGAACGCATAACTGTGATAATGAATAGAAAAACACAGCTATCTTATCCTATTGTATATTATTTATTTAATAGTCATGTCTATTCTTCCGTCGAAAAATCGGTGCTCGTGCTAAGCCTGCTGGACTCGTTTATTTTAGGCTATGAGAGCGGGAGCAGACTAGCGCTGGTAACGGAGAAGCTGTGTAGAAATTGGTGGTCATGGTATGGGAATGTATTGATGAGAAAGGGTGAATGAAGGATGTCTTGAGGAGAGTTTCGATTTTGAACTTAAATTGCTACTTATATTACTAGCTCGAGGAAGATCATAAACGGAGGATTGATTAAAACCTAGCAACTGACATTTCAAAAACTACGATTAGTTTTTGAAAATATGCAAAAACACCGATGTGTTTTAGCATATTTTGGCTTGCTAGAATCTAACAAGTCAAAATATGCAAAAACACCGACTTTTTTAGAAATGTCACAGGTGGTGGTGGTGGTGTCAATGGTGTTAGGTCCTGTCTTAAAATTTCACAGCCAAGTTGATAAGTCGATTAATCGCGGTGGGGTTTTATCGTGCACTTGATTATCAACTGTCGATGTTGAAACGTGCATTGAGATTCCAATAAAGTGCAACGAGAGTGAGTCAAAGCGCGTCGAAAAAACACAGTGGTCGATTTTCAACTTTCGCACTAAAGCGCCAGTGCATCGAAGATACAGCGCGCGAAAAAAATCTCAAAGCAATTTTATTACCTCCATGGGAACGTGAGCAAAGGCCTGAAAGAAGATAATATACAACGGCTGATAGGAATGAACGTAGGTAGCTAGGAGGTACGGAAAAAAAAAGACATACATGGTGCACTGACTTCAAATTAATTGGGATATGTAGGATGGGGCATGATGTTGTCAGTCAGTCTTACTTGCCTTTTAGATCACTTACGCTTTGGAGGTACGGTTGGTATTTGAATTACCTATACATTCTCAGCATTTAAACGACCCCACTGCTGGGACACAGGCCTCCTCTCCGTGAGAGGGAGTGGGCGGTAATCCACCACGCGGGTCCAGTGTGGGTTGGTAGATGGACACATGACTTCGAATTTTTTGTTCACACATGCCGTACATGCCGGTTTCCTCACGATGTTTTTCTTCACCATTTGAGAGCAGTAGTGATGAAATTATTTACACAAAGTAAAGCGCCTGGCTGGGTTCGAAGGCACGACCTACAACTGTAAGACGCGGTAGTTACCTCTGGGCCACCACTGCTCTCTATGGACTTATAAGTACGTAAGTACGTACGCACGGGTACACATCAAGCTAAGTATAGATTTCCACTACAAGCTGATCTCGCATCGTTTAGGATTTCCGTATATTGCGAGGTCAGCGTAAACCGAAAATGTATTATAGCTTGATGTGTAAGTGTTGTTTACTCGCTACAATCAGGTAAAACATAAAAAAATTCGCTACACTTCATGTAGGTACACTTATTCTTACGTAGTTAAAACGTTAAGTAAGTAGGTATTGTTCCCACCAACTGGAAATAGGTAATATTAAATGCGACGTGTCTTGAAGTGCTTGGGTGTTCCTCTTCGAAGACATGAGACATTTACCAACCCGCACTGGACCCGCGTGGTGGATTACGGCCCACTCCCTCTCACAGAGAGGAGGCCTGTGTCCCAGCAGTGGGAACGTTATAGTCTGATAATGAAGTGCCTACCTTTACTTACCTAATGAATCCGTTTGTTTCGCTTATAAAGGGTCCCCGAAACGATTAATTGCAATTTTTATGGTTAATATTTACTTGATCTATACACCGATCGTCTACCAAATCTAAATACAATTGCAGCGATTCACAATAATAACACAATAGCAATTGATCGATTGGAGGACCCTTTAAAAAAAGTAAGTAGGTAGGCAGTGGCGAGGGCTGGAATTATGGCCAAGGTAAGCTGCTCCAAGAAAAAACACTCATCTCGTTCAGAAGATAAGGCCTCACATTCACTGATAGTGAGTTGCAATCAGAGAGATTTGTACGAAACATTTGCTTTTTTTGTAATACCACAGATTAACGTAATACTTAGAAACATAACACGTACAAATTAATTGTACCTACTTTGAAATAATGAATGGTGGATCGATGAGGTGGGATTTCTTAAAGATAAGCCGATGGGAATTACCTTGTACTAAACTGTCGCCACTGTAGGTAGGTATACATAACTAGGTACTTCAGTGCCTGATTTAACGTTACTATTTAATTATTTTATGATAAAGTCACAAATTAAACAGATTTAATGAGACTATAATAATAATTCAATCACATAATAATGTCAAACTTTGCACCAGTAGGTACAGACGCCAGCACATCAAGCTACCCCAAACTGTCAAAATTTCCCAATTGAACATTTTAAAGTTGAATAACTATAAAATTTGACAGATTGTGGTAGCTTGATATGCTGGCGTCTGTACCTAGTACGTACAAAAGGATGTCGTTATGCTACCTATTACAGGCGTAAACTAAAATTTTCTTACTAATGATAAATCTAATAAGTAGGTACCAACCACGGAACCCTTCATTGTTCGTGGTCCGACCCGCACTTGGCCAGTTTTATTAGACAGGTAGATAGAAAGATAAACCATTTATTTAACCAATCATCATCAAGTGTACGTTAGCTCAGCAAGAAAGTGTCTCCTAGAGTTATATGAGTAGAACGTATAATGTGTGCCTTATCTGCTGTAAATGTGCCCTCATATAAAAAATGTGTGCCCCCAGTCGTTTTGGAGAAAAACGGAAAAAACGATTCTTGCTGGGGTAACGTTTTTCTAGCAGGAAAATTCTAAACGAATGATCGGAGAGAGAAAAATTGTGCATGGCCAGAGAGCTTATATGTGTGCCAAAATGTGCCCCCAAAAATAAAATATGTGCCCCTTCAGGTTTTCGAGATACTGCATTTCCTGCTGGAGTTACGTTTTGATGAATCGTATATCTCTAAAACCATTGCATGTGCCCCTGTAGAATAAACATACACGATTAGTTCTTAATGTGTGCCCCTTAGTGCCCCAATTAGATTTAAGAAAATATTTATAGTTTTCCAGTTATCGCGGTTTTATGAAAACCCCAAAAAACATCGCAGCGCCTAAATGAGACAAGGCACAAGTTCGCTGAAAACTGTAGTCGGTCCTTCTTGACGCTATTAATAGCCATGCAAAGTTTCAAAACTGTTCATGCATGCGTCTTTGAGTAATCTTGCTAACAGTCAAAACGATGGTGTCTTAACTCTGAAAACTATAAATATTTTCTTAAATCTAATTGGAGCACTAAGGGGCACACATTAAGAGCTACTCGTGTATGTTTATTCTACAGGGGCACATGCAATGGTTTTAGAGATATACGATTCATCAAAACGTTACTCTAGCAGGAAATGCAATATCTCGAAAACCTGAAGGGGCACATATTTTATTTTTGGGGGCACATTTTGGCACACATAAGCTCTCTGGCCATGCACAATTTTTTTCTCTCCGATCATTCGTTTAGAATTTTCCTGCTAGAAAAACGTTACCCCAGCAAGAATCGTTTTTTCCGTTTTTCTCCAAAACGACAGGGGGCACACATTTTTTATGTGGGGGCACATTTACAGCATATAAGGCACACATTATACGTTCTACTCATATAACTCTAGGAGACACTTTCTTGCTGGGGTAACGTACACCATCATCAACATTCAGGTGAAAAAGTTTGCATGGGCACACGGCTAAACATTAAGCCATATATTTCCAGAATAAACAGATCTCGCATTGTGTGGGATTTCCGTACAGCGCGAGATCAACGTTAAATGGAAATGGATAGCCGTATAGCCGATGTGTAGCCGTATGTACCTGCGAGAACAAACAGTGAATTCTGAAAGACCCGGTGGACAATACTGGGAGGGCAGGCACGATTCGGCACGAATAAATCGACTCTCGTCGCTGACTGTACAGAGGCCAGCACATCAAGCTACCCCAATCTGGCAAATTTCTTTGATAGTTTTTCAACTTTATTACAAAGGAATAATATAGGTTTATGTTCAATTGGGAAAATTTGACAGTTTGGGATAGCTTGACCTGCTGGCGACTGTACATGGAATACCTACTTTGATCTTATCTAGAAAGCCGTATCATCTGATAGATAAGGTATCAACGTTTGTTGATTATAGCTAAGTAGGTAATCAGTATAGTGTTCTCGTATTTATTATTACAAATGTCTTCCAATTTGCTAGCGCAAAACACTTTTACTTTTTAAGTTTAAATCTTTCATAACATAACCTCACGCCTTGTTTCCCCGAGGGGTTTGGTAGAGGTATACCTATAAGTAGTAGGTACACCCAAATTTCGCCAATAAGTCCCGTGTAATAGGGGGCGAGCTCATTGCCATCACCCGGGCATAAATCCGGACTCTGAGCGGCTAGTGAGAAGTACCAGATAAAAAAACCGAATAACACTTTACCCTGGGACACTCGAACCAAGGACCTCATACACAGCAGTAGGCACGAGGCAATAAGGATCTTTCATTTTGACGGGACGTAGGTTTAAATAATCTTTATTCTCACAAGAACGTGCGATACAGTTCGTTTAAATGAGACTTCAATTTTAACTGCCCACCTATTAAATAATAATCTTGCATATTATCACATGAGTTTGGTAAACGTGTTGTTCTGCAATCGTACGTTACTAATATTATAAATGTGAAAGTTTGTATGTTTGTTACTAAAACACGCAAAAACGGCTGCACGGATTTGGATGAAATTTGGCACACAGATAATTTGTAACGTGGATTAACATAGGATATTTTCCATTCCGGTAGTACGTTCCCGTGGGATAATTTCCAAACTCAAGCGGGCGAAGCCGCTGACAAAAGATTGTACAGACGCCAGCACATCAAGCTACTCCAATCTGTCAAATTTATTTGTTAGATTTTCAACTTTAAACCGTTAGAATAAGGTTCATGTTCAATTGGGAAAATTTGACAGTTTGGGGTAGGTTGACCTGCTGGCGTCTGTACACACGGCTACACATCAAGCTGTACATTTCCAGTTTACGCTGATCTCGCACTGTACGGAAATCCTATACAATGCGACATCAGCTTATACTGGAAATGTACAGCTTGATGACATGTGTAACCGTGTGTACCTACTTAATAATAAAAAAGAAACAAGTTCAGCTCACAGTTAATAAAATGAAAGGAAGAACATTCTTTTATTTGCGGTAAAACATGCTGCAAATAAGAGTCACATCATCATCGTCATCTTCATGTCAGCCGAAAGACGTCCACTGCTGGACATGGGCCACCCCCAAGCACCGTCACCTCGACCAGTTCTTTGCTTCTCGCATCCAGCGGATTCCTGCGTCTTTCAACAAAAGACACAGAAAAAAGATTAACTTAGGGATATTCGGTATAGCCAGATCCATGCGAATCGGTCATGCTGTGCATAATGCATAAAATGAGACAGAAAATAAAATAAAATAAAAAAAGTAGATACCCAAAACAAGTTCCGAACCAATATCTTCTGGGAAGGAATTTGGCCACTTACCACGCCTAAACCTACTGGCTCCTGAAGTCCTGAGATGCTGTTAAGCTAGGAGCATGAAAGTAAGTATGTGCATGCAGTCCAATGCAGCTGAACGTGCTTAGCCCTCTCCAATCGCACGCCATTCATTTTGATTTTCGGCAACACTTTTATATTGAAACGCCTTTTAAATTATTTGTAGCAATGACTGACTAGACAATGGTATGCAATGAACTTAATCAAAACATAATTGATATTTTATCAGTCTTCACAATTTCGTTCGCAGTTATTTTACCTCTAATTTTGCGTCACTGTCAATATCAAAGCGATATTTGTACACGTTAAACTAAGGTTGCTTTTGGGTTGTTGCTACTAACAAGTCCATCAATATCACAGTGAATTTTTATTTCGGTTATTAAAAGGTTGCTGTTGGGTTGCTGGTGATACCTAAGGTTAATTGTGTGAACTAACTGATTTCACCTTCATTAAATAAAAAATTGCAACTAGTGGTCGCTCAGTAGGAAAATTCCACCCTATCTCATTTTTAATTTAAAGTTTGAACAAATGCATTGATAAAAAAAAAAAAATTGCCATCAGAAAAGGGACAGACCAAAGTAAAGATGGATGGATTGTATCGTGTCATCATTTGGGAACAGTGATCAATTATAATTATTATGGTATGGGAAGGAAGTAAACTGGATCAATGACGGCAAATACAGATCAAGGGATGTATGGTACGAACGTACGAAAAGACATACTGTGCTGCCCCAAATAAATTAAGCAAGAGGATGCCACTTCCGTCTTTGGGTAACCTAGAGGTATAAAGGAATTCCCCTTTTTTACATTTAAGGGAAAATAGCAGAGTTCTGAAAATAGGTTTCCGGATGAGATCAAACATAATGTTCGCCTTATCTATGAGAAGAAAAATCTCATTCTTCTCTATTGTGTCTCTGGAAGAAATAAAAATATATGACATGTGACATATGTGTAAGTTGTCGTTACATATTTACAATGTTTTGAGGTATTTTTTTGTAGATTCTTAATTATTTTTAGTTTATTTTATAATGCTCTACAATTTGTGCTTTTTACAAATTGTTTTTATGTATGCTTTGGCAAAAGTTATACAAAAAAAATCTGAAACAAATGTGATTTGTAACAAAATTGAACTTCTTATTCAGTAATTTCCAATTTTGCAACTCGGAGGTCTTCAATATTGGGTCCGTAGTCTCAAATACGCCCCCGGAGACTGAGAAAAGGTACGTCATCGTTATCTCTCTATTGTCAAAATGTCTTTGATAGATCAGGATAGATAATTGGCAGCAAGTTGGAAATCAACACATGATTTACGTAAACCCATTAGTAAAGCTAGGGTTTCCTAAGAATGTGGTGGCCACCAGTTAGCGTCCGCCATTTACCGTCGAAAGACGTCACTGAAACGTTATTAGTATGAAAGTAAGTTGGTGTATTTTCTTAGAGAGCCTTTTTTCCTCCATAAAGTGCAACCTCGGTACCAATATTTTCACAAGGGCCGTCTCTGCGGACGTTATGAGGAAACCATATTTTATTCAATGTTGGAAACCGTAGCTTAAGTCAATGCAATGTAACCCTAAGGTAAGGTTTATATCAAATTTGATCGTGGATGTGCTGCTTTACCTGCCTGTAGAATTTACTATTAGATATGCCATTACATATCGACACCCCTTCGTGCCTTAGGATGCACCTTAATTAAGCCTTCGACTGTCAATTGGTAAAAATATTTTTGACAGTAGTTACGTGTAGTCAGAGAACCGTTTGTCTGGCAACCAGTCATGCCAAGAGTTATCGTATTACCCTTTAATTGGGGTATAGGGGTCAGTAAGACCTCGCAGCATGCAAAATACTGACATTCAGCTGCGTCCGGTTAGACTACAAGCCGACCCAAACATAGTTGTGAAATAGGAGAATATCTAATGATGACCTAAGTATCATTAGATTAGCACAGCACAATTGCCCTTTACAACTTTGGGGGTAAAACACAGGCTTTCGGGTTCGGAAAGCCCGCTTTGGATAGAAATGTCTTACGAGATGACAACTAATAGAAAAGTATGGCCAAGAAAGGCATGTTGCGCCGATCCCAAATAAATTGGCATAAGGCAGGTGAATGATGATTGTGTTACACATATAAACCTCCAAAAAACTCGGTAGGTTAGCCTACTAGAGTTCATACGTGGAATCATCGTTAGTTGCCACATCGGATTGAATTGGCAGAAGGATTAGTGATCCAAGTACCTAAGTTGGTAAGAATACTGTCTGACAAGAGGCTTATTGACGCCCCTCATCCCTGAGTTGTCATTTACGACATAGCCTTGGGGCACATGTTTTAATCGACAGACACAGGATGTGCATTGTACTGTACTATATCATTCATTATCTTGGGGACCTAGGCCGCTCAGTTTAATTAAAATATTCAATTATCATTTCAGGATGCTATGTAAACGTTGTCAGCGGTCACTTAAAAGTGGCGAAGGTCTAAAATGTGGAATATGTGAGTCCTGTTTCCATATGAGATGTATCAATAATTCTGTGAAGGAACACCGCGATGGTGGAGACAGAGGTTATCAATGGAAGTGTTCTCTTTGTCAGAACTATGTCAGTACACACGCTAGTGGTTCAGACTTGTGTAAAGAAAAAGACAAGGATAATAAAAATACCCTAATGCAGGCCGTTAATGCAATAAGCGAAAAGTTTGAACTTGTAAATAAATTTCAATTACCGAAATTGAATAGCGATTTGGCGCAGATAAAAACTGTAGCAGATCGCATTGTCCAACAGAATAACGATATATTGCGGAAAATTGATGAAATTGAAGAGAAAAGAAAGAGCGATAAGCAATGCCTTATTTCAACCGGTCGGTACCGAAGGAGGAACCTAAGCCTAATTCATAAATCATCGAGTACACCAGAAAAAGAGGAAGAACCACCTATTTCGCTGAATGAAAAAAATGTAAGATATAGGACACGAAGACGGTCATATCTTTTGCACAGAATATTTAACATTTTGAACAGAAAAATGAACAGAACTCAGTCTCCGAGATAGTAATAGTGGAAGTGAGCGTTCGAATAAAAAATGTTTACCTTATTAACTTTGTTTTTGTGTAATCACCACCACCACGTCACGCCACCACTAATGACATCAGCGGCATGCAGCGGATCTTGACATCCAAAAAGCCTCATTCGCTTCGTTCGATGGTTAACGCTTACATCAAAGCAGACATTTTGTACTTTATGTATAATTTATGGAGAGCGTTTTAAATTGAAGGAATCTTAAAGGTTCTCTAATTCTTATACATACAGATGTACCTATTGTAATGTCTCCGCGATCAACTCTCTCTCTAGTCTCGATGCTTCAAACAATGTGCTAACATAAAAAGGTTTTAGGCCGAGGGGACTCAGACTGAAATAGTAACATTCCTTTGAATCCTGGATAGCGAAATGGATTCCATTGTCCATACGTAATATTAAAGTGTCTATCCACTTCAGCAACGTCATTGGTCATTACGCGTCGTGCCTAAATGTGGTGCCTTCGGATGGGTTTTCATATCTACAGTAACTTACATACCATCTTAACATACCAAGACCCTTCCGTGCCCCGGAAAGCACGTTCAGCCCTGGTCCCGGCTGTCAATCGTGCGTCTTTGACAGTCGCTAAGGATCGTCAGAAGCCCTGAAAACAAGTCTTACCAAGGGGTATTACCTAGTTACTGGGTTGTGGAGGGCAGATAGGCAGTTGCTCCATGTAAAATACTAGTACTCAGCTGCATCCGGTTAGACTGGAAGCCGACCCCAACATAGTTGCGAAAAGACTGGGCAGATTGAATGATTTTCTACAGTAAATTTATCAGTCTACAGTACCTATAATATTAATAATGTAGGAAGGTATTATTTACCAGCACGATACACAATAATACAATTGTATGCTTAAGAGTTAGTACCGGGTCCATATAATAAACTAAATGTTATAATCCGTTGACGAATTATTATGTCGAACATGTATTATGGCCTAAGCTCATATTTATAATAGCTGAGTCGTCACACAACCACCTACACAAACATACTTCAAATTGTTATAGGTATTAAGTTGCCATACAAATATAGGGTGACTGGTAATATAATTAGTGACCAAACCTCAAATCGCGAAAAAAAATCAGCTGTTCCCTCCATTTATGTTCGCATAACTCGTCAAAATGTAGGGAACAGCTGATTTTTTTTTTTTGCGATTTCTGGTTTGGTCCCATAGTAAAAGTTGTTCATAATGATAAGTACAATCATGTGTTTAAATGTCGGT
Organism: Polymixis flavicincta; assembly: GCA_949987655.1. Lineage (NCBI taxonomy): Eukaryota > Metazoa > Arthropoda > Insecta > Lepidoptera > Noctuidae > Polymixis > Polymixis flavicincta. The sequence continues at coordinate 24,336,673 of OX465171.1, read as the reverse complement.
CACTAATTACCAGTCACCCTATTTATAAGTTTGGCATTTTGACTGTCGAACTGTTGTCGATAGTTTTATCCTCGGAAGCCTGTCGCTTCTTCGATGGTTCACTTCAAAGTGCGGGTGACTCGTTATGACTGAAAATAATAAGAAAACCAGTCGTCTGTGTTTGGCGTTTTCAGTAGCCGTCCCTCGACGTGATAATGCTTTGATCAAAAGATTACCAACCTACAACTACTACAACTAATTATTTTTAAACTTTTTAGAGGTTTTTGTTTGGGTCGGGGGTAAACATTACCTACTTTATAAGTAATACTTAAACAAATAATAAGTGATGAACATGAACAAAAATAATAAAGTACCTAATTAATCAATGTGCCTAGCCTTTTCCCAAATATATTGGAGTTAGCTTCCAGTCTAACCGGATGCAGCTGAATACCAGTATTTTACATGGAGCAAATGCCTATCTGATCTCCATCCCACAGATACTGGACTTTTAGGCTTCTGCCGACCCGTAACTACTGTCAAACATCCAAGAATGACAGCCGGGACCAACGGCTTAACGTGTATGATGCATGAAGGAGTCTCGGTATGTCAAAATGATCACCCATCCACGGACCAACCACGGCAAGCGTAGCATAATCTGATCGATCGACTCATGCGGCTAATTAGCCACGAGCCCCTTCAAACAAACAACAAAGTTTGGAAATTTTTATTTTGTACTTCGAATTTCGAACTAGCTCTGAACTGAACACTGAGAACGGGAGTAAAGTTGGTGCAAGATACAAAACATTTAATTTATTATTCATGTATACAGGAAAAGTTTTTATCCAGTGCGCAAATTTTAACCATGAATTCAGCATATCATTCTAGACCCCTACCGCAGATAATTTTAGCCGGTTATACAAAAAAAAATCATTTGTTCCATACATTTTGACCGCGTAGGTATTGCACTTTTCTATGAAACAGCTGTTTTTTTTTTATCGGCGAATTTTTTCTGCTGTAGGGGGTCTAGAATGATATGCTGAATTCATGGTTAAAATTTGCGCACTGGATAAAAACTTACCCTGTATAAAGATTATGTTTTAGTTACAAATTTTGCTGTAGATTTATCAAAATTATTTTTTATTTAAATCCACGACCGTATTTTAGTTTTGTTTTAGGTAAGGCACTGTACAGTATCAGAGAAGAAGCAGTATTGCGCCTTTACCGGAAATCCTGTAGCCCTACCGGCACCGTTTAGTCGACATGATAATTAACTATTAAGAACGAAATATTATTGTTTTCTATTAAGTAATTTTTCAATCCAACTCGACCATGTCGATTATAAATATAACATTAACGACTCTTTTCACGCTATAAATATTCCACCACATCGTAATTTACAACTTATAGTAATGGTTTACTCAGCACCCTTCGATAACAAGCGTGAAAAATCCTCGTGCTGGACAAAACAATGTAAACGCTACGCGACCTTCACTTTCAATGTGTTCATAGTATTGATTTTCCTCCTCTGAGCCAAAATTCTCCATACTTACAGCAGCATGCTACCAGGAGTTCATAACGCGGCAAGAGTACTTAATATGTCTGTTTCCATTGATGTTTGACTAGTGTTTTCCCGCGACATCGTTACCATTTTATTTTTGAGTTGATTGTGGATTCAAGTGACTGTGGCGTGCCTCCGCTCACGTGACTTAGTATTCTTTTGGGATTATAAGTCTCATAACCTAATATCACGCCTTGTTTCCCCGAAGATTTAGGCAGAGGTGTTCCTACAGGACACCCACATTTCGCCAGTTATGTTTAAGCCTCATGTAATAGGGGGTGAGCCTATTGCCATCAACCCGGCAAAAATCCTGACCCCGGGGTGCTACTGAGAGAGGGAATCGCTCAGTTTGTTAGGGTGGTCTGGCTAAGCGTGGACAAGATCAAATTAATAAAATACTTGAATTTAAAAACTAGTTATTTAAAGGAAAGCAATTATTACAATAAAGTTGTAGCAAGATGCAAGAATATGTGAAGCATATAATCTTGCATGTTGCTAAAACTTTACGTGTATATGTTGCTACACTGGCATGTGAAAAATTGAAAACTTGCCGAGTAAAATCTTTGTAATAAGCGTACCTATTCTTTTCTATAATCTGATTATTTACACATTATAGGATAGTATTAGGCGTGAATTATACAGAAACAGCGTAAGGTAAAGGCGCGGCGCGGGCATGATGCCGCTTTTAGACGTTTTCATACAAAACGTACTGCGTACACTGCGCCTGCGCCGCGCCTTCACCTTACGCCGTTTCTGTGTAATTCACGCCTTATGGTGGTTAGAATAAAACTATTCGGTTTTATTTGTTGTTTTCACTTTATTCAGAGTCATAAACTGTTAAAATAATGTCTAAAAACTGGACAGGCGATGTAACATTATTTCTGTCTCTAGCCCAGCTTAAAAACCAAAGCGTATTGTTGCTTAGAATGGTTAAGAAATAATAAAGACTCACATAAATTACATTTTAGTTAAATCAGATTGTGAAAGAAATTCCAAATCCATTGAGTCATTATATTTGAAAAAATCGTCTGCTTGATAATGTAAATAACGCAATGATTGAGTCAAAAATTAGGCATTTTCACGTTCGTCGGGAGACGACCAATGCAAACGCGAAACAGCCGTGGCCCCTGCAATAATGAATGAACTATGCTATTGTAGAAAGGATAACATTTCAATTTGGCGTCCCCAGACGTGACAATGCTTAGATCAAAATATTAACTACAACTTAAAAAGCTTTATTATTTTTTGTTTTTAGAGGTTTTTGTTTGAATCGGGGGCTTTTAAATGTTTTTATTTAACTTTTATGTGAAGAATAAATATGACAAATCACAATATTTATTTTCCATGTAAGAAAACTGAGTATTGGAAAATTAGCCCATATATCGAAATGATGGAAATAAAAAAATAAAAAAATGTATATCTCCAAACTGGAATTTGGCAACCGATTAAAAATTGCGCAGCTTACCGAATGTTATCCAGCTGAGTCGGATTCAACGATTGCTTCCGTAAAGGGACTTCGTCGTTTGACATCCCTAATAGGGATTCTTACCCTGACCATGAAGTTTCGCCACTTTTTACCCGACTGCGCCAGAAAGAGGGTTATGTTTTTCGAGTGTATGTATGTATGTATATTTCTTAGGCACGCTCTGTAGCCTAAACGGCTTGATCGATTTCAGCTTGAGAGGTGCCATTAGATTCGTCTTAATTGTGAGAGTGACACTGGGTATACCAAAATTGAAAAAACCAAAAATACCCGATTTTTGGCGCCACAATGTGTTTTCTGAAAACCTATTGAATGGGGTATCAAAATAAAGAGTTTCACAAATAGCTTGCAAAAATTAAGGCAACTTGTATGTTTACATGTAATTTGGAATGAAAAATGCTAAAATAATATAAAAAAGCAACAAAATAGTCAACGTTACAACATAAACTACATGATTATTCATTAATTATATTAAGTGTGCATGGCAGACAACAACGGAAACTAAAAAAAAAAAAAAAGTGAACTTTAGGTAATTAAAAAAGATGGAAACAAGAAACTTGTTTTAAAAGGATGACTATTAGACTGAATACTTTAAGCAATCGCATGCAGTCGGAGGCAATAAAGATCTCTATTGTTACATTTAAGAATATGCCTCCGACTGCATGAGATTGCATATAGTATTCAGTCTAATAGTCATGCTTCTTGTTTCCATCTTTTTAATTACCTAAAGTTCACTTTTTAGGCAGTCGGGTTTTTTGTTTTTAATTTTTTTGACTTAAATTGTTTAAATATTGCAGATTTTCAAGGTTGTGAGACGGTTGAACGAACAGACATGTCATAAATCGAAGGGTTCGACTCCGGAAGCCTAAAAATAACAACGCACAATAAATTGATCGTTATATTCAAATATTCAAACCACGACTCTATGAACAGGACGACAACCTATGTATCTATCGTCACAAGCTTAGGTGTACTGTGACCACTTCTTAAAATGTCCTATTACGACGCAGTGAGACCGTGCCTAAGCGTGTGCGCAAAAATACTGATGCGGTATTTATTCATGAATTCCGTATGTTTCATACCAAGTCCCATAATAACCCACGTGGATAAGCCGTGAGTAAATTAACAAAAAACCAAATCAATCGTGCTAATATAGGCATAAACTGAAACCCTAGTGTATTGTGCTCGATTGTGAGAACCGATACAGCAGAGCACCGATAATAACGCTTACTTAATTTCATAGCATTGTTTTATGTAGGTACTGTACAGGTACTACGTTACGGTGACTGGGTAATCTTTAGCTTGAATTTAACTCTAGGCGATTCATTAACTGTTCCGCTTTTCGATTTTAACTAATTGAAATCCAAACTATGTGCTGGAAATTTTTCGGTGTAGTTTGCAACCTCCATGCCACTTTCTCCGGTGCCATTTTCTAGACCTTTGCCTTTTACTATTGTTGTTTTATGTATACTATCTTCTCGTAAAAGAGATCTTCGAAAATAGATAACTTTGTGAAATATATTAGCTGCGGATAGTTCAGAAGAGGAGCTCTAAAACTAAGGGTTAAAAATCCGAATTTCCCATTAATCAGCCTAATTTAGATACACTATGAGCTCGATTTATGCAGTCATCGTAGACACAAAAATCACGTTTAATAATAGGCATTGCGCTGATTTTGTTGGGATGTTGTTAGAATTATATACCAAAAGTGTAAAATCAAGTTTGCAGCATTGAAAGACCTATTCTTTTTGTTCGTGGGTGAAAAATCCTCATGGATGTCTGGGTCTGACAGTTTCGAAAGACCTGTGCTGACTGCGTGGTGTTCGAAATGCCTCAACATTTTTGGACTTGTACCCTTTTGTTGAAAGATACATATTATAATAAATACTAATTGGTACATTGTGTTTTGTATTTCTGTAGCAGGACTCAGCTGAAGTCCCGCTATCACTTAACGTTTAACGATCCCAAATAAGTCCTCTACACCTTCATCTCCCATTACTTTCCTAGTACGAATAATAGTCTTTATCTTTGTAGGATGAGTATTTAGCCGATGTAGAAGTTATAAACCGAAAACTGAAAGATAGAAGATCGATTTCGAGGTGTCTCGAGCATCCCGCACTTAGCGCGGGTCTTTTGAAGCTACAAACTTGGTTTAACATTATTGGTATATATATGCTAAGAACATCCCAAAAAATTGTGAAGTCCGATTTTGTGTGACCTACGATGATTTAAATCACTGTTCTAATTTGGGTCAATAAAAAGCATTGCTTCGCTACGCTAGCTGTGGCCGGTTCGTGGATGGATGACCATCCATTTCATATCAAGAAATATGTTGGGTCTAGAGAAAATTCTCTCACGAAGAATGTTCTCCGATCGAGAATATTCTAAGTTGAACCAAAACAGAGTACTCGTTTTGTGATTTTGGCGGTCTCTCCAGTCCTGTACCTATATCTCTCGCCGGAATGCCTTTGCCGTTCTCGTCCGACTTTCTGTACCCTGGGTCGCTTGTCTAAGGGGATGGCGAAGTAAACTTGGTTATGTGGGTCAGACAGGCTGTCGCAATTTTCAGCTGCATCGGGTTAGACCGGAAGCCTCAGGCAGATTGATTGGTCGACGGAGTTAAGATGTTATGAGAGAGATGTAAAGAGGTCACCGCCATGGACATTGTCATACGAAAGGCGTCGCAGATACGTTTCCCAGAAACAATGCTGAAATACTTTAAGTGGTACATCTAGATGCACACTAGCGTCACACGCTACACGTGTTACACTAGTGTCTACTTCTACAATTGCATGCATGTATAATCAGTTAATAATGTTCCCGCTGTTGGGACAGCCTCCTCTCTGTGAGAGGGTGGGCCACAATCCACAACGCGGGCTCTGTGGGGGTTGGTGAACGCCACATGTCTCCGATTTTTTTTTGTTCTAAGACAAGCCGGTCTCTTCAAGATGCTTTCTATCACCGTTTTGAGAGCAGTGGTGATGAAAACAAATACACAAAGTAAAGTGCCTACGCACTCAGGATCTACAACGGTAAGTCGGGGGTTAAATCTACTAGGCCAGCACTGCTCAATATCAAACTCGGAAGAAACCAGGTGCTTGGCAGCAATAGCTAATAGGTACAGCACCCTAATTGCGTAACTCACGGTTCATCATAATCTGCTTCGTTTTGAAAATGATTGTTAAACCATTGCTTTATATGTTTGAAAAATGTGGCTGTTCAACAACTTAAATAACGCAATGAATACTGTTGAACTGTCAAATTGAAACCGATTATGATTAATCGTGAGTTACGCAATTAGGGTGCTGGTCTACTAGTAGGCACACTACTAAACACATAGTAGTAGACGAATAAATGTAATTTCAATAACAGGTAGCACTATCCACGTGTGCTAATCTATCGTTAGCTGTCGTAATTTATCGCTGTTCCGACTACCTTACCTCTACCTGATTATTATGGAAATATCCCATCGCAAAACCACTCTATTAATCTGTACAAGATGTTGAACTCATGATATTAAAGTGGTATTGCATAATATAACACAATATTTTAAGATCCTATGGTCTTGACAGTCATCGTAAACGTTTTCAAAACTGTTTACGATGTAGACTCGGAAGGAAAATATTAATTAGTACTTTTGCGTTTTCCCTCTCATCAGAATGTATAGGAAAAGCCACAGGCCACTACGTAACGTGATACAACAGTGTAAGTTAGTTCATTAGCTACGGATCACTATATAATAAAAACCTGAGACACCGGCGTTTGTTATCATTTCGTGTTTGCTTTCGAAGCGGCACGACCATCTGTATGCGATCATACCAAACAAGTTTTATTTATCTGACGACTTAAGAAGAATGTGGAAGTCTACGGTGACGTTGGTAAATTTACTCTTTACGTTGTATGCTCGTGATGTGATCAGCGAGAAACAACCTGTGGTGCGGACCCCGCTTGGTGAAGTAGCAGGTTACTATATGCAAACCAGGGGAGGACGCCAAATATCAGCATTCACCGCCATTCCGTTCGCGGTCCCGCCGCTTGGAGATCTAAGATTTAAGGTAAGTGAATATAATTATATTATCGCACAGCGAAATGATATAACGCTTCATTTATTTTTTTGTTCCCAATCATTATCAGATAAATTGCTACGGTAGTATTATTATAATATTTGTTTATCACCGGTACTGGTTGGTATGTACCAGTACCGGTGATAAACTGTGACTTATTTGTATTTATACGTATAATAATAGTATTTGATTAATAACATATTATTTGTGTGCTGATTTTATGTGCTTTTAAGTATTTGCAATACACAGTCGAAATTTCCAATCTCAACTGTTGATTTTTATTTTAATTTCAACAAACACATTTTTAATGTTATTACGACGTTTAAGTAACAATGTTATAAAAACACAGATGAAAACACGTCATCAACACATTCGGGCATTAGGTAGAGAACTATGTTTTTACACACCAACCTACACCTTATCTGCATAAGGTGTAGGTTGGTGTGTAAAAACCTGTGTAAAAATATCTGCATATTACTCGTATCATCAACATTCTTATCGATTTTATCAATATTTTGCAATTAACAAATTACAACATTATAAATGCGAAAGTGTATTGTCTGTGTGTTTGTTACGTTTTATGGCTAAACCGCTCAAACGATGTTGGTATTAACGAAGGTTTAGGTATATATAGCTAATAGAACCCAGAGGAAAGACATGAATACTAGTAGACATATTAAAAAAATTAGAGGAAAAATGGGAAAAGATGGCTTCATCTTTACCCATTTTTCCTCGAAGTTTTTTTATCCGCTCGGACAAAGCTGAAATGCACTTGAAAAACATCATGGCATAGCGCTATACTAAGGCCTCTAAGTTGGTGTGACTTTAGCGGCATAGTAATTTATATTGGTGTGTGATGTTGAAAAAAATATTTTGATAGCAGCTACCTACGTCAAATGCAACCTCGCCGTGCGTTAATGAATAATTTATAAGTATTATGTGCGTTTAAGTTCATGGTGTTATTTATATGATCAAAAATAATGCTGTGCTTGAAGACGACTTTTAAAATTAAGTTAGTGCTAATAGACAAATTTTTCCACAGGCTCCTGTTCCAATAGGACCATGGCATGAGACATTAGACGCAACCACTGTAAGTCCAGTATGTGTGCAGAAAAACCCTTACATTCGCCAAAAGGACATCGTGGGACAAGAAGACTGTTTGTATCTCAACATTTACACACCAGTTACAAGTAATGTGCGTATGTTCTTAAACTTTAAGGTTATTTACAAAATAAGGTTTTATTCTTTTGACACACTGTGTAAAACCAGTTTTTGGAAATAACTTCTTCGCATGTTATACTTTGCACATTTGGCGAGTGAGAGCTAAATCACATTTGATCGTCACGACACTTTTGTTATAGTTTGTGTACAACCGTATGTCTATGTTTAGATAAATTTCTGCAGTAAAGACGTGCGGGATGTGCGTCCGCAGTTTTCTATTCAGTTGTTCTCAAACGTTGTTACTTAATTTATTAAATTGTGCCTTTATATTAGAAACAATTTACAAGCAGAGCAAAGTAAGGAACCTCGTTCGAACGGCCGGGTGTCACACAACACCGCTCAACTTTTTATTGTAACGAGAACATGTTTATGATTTGACATTTCTCTATATTTATTGAACTGACAATTTAATCCGAAGAAGATCCGAATTTAAGAAGTTGTGTTTGTTTTAAGACTTATGAACTTTACTGTACTCCGAATAAAGTACAACATTTTTAAATGGCACCGTGGTTTAAACCTGGGTCTAATGATAAATCTTGATTTGTAATAAGACGATAAGAGGCTCTACCAAACGGTGGAAGGGCAAAGCCAACGAAGTAAAACGGAACATAATTAAAAGGTTTTTTAACACTGTCCGCTCAGATACTGGTTATGCGAGTTCAATGTTTTACTCAAATATGAAGTGAAATAATTAAATAACCTTCCTCGCTTTGTAGTAGAGACTCCCATCCATGTAACTATATGTACAGACGCCAGCACATCAAGCGCCCCCTATCTGGCAAATTTCTTTGATAAACATTTAAATCCAAATAACATGAACCTTATGTTCAATTGGGAAAATTTTACAGTTTGGGGTAACTTGATGCGCTGGCGTCTGTAAATGTATAATCAAATTATTTTTTTAATTAAATATTCGCAGGATCTCGAAAAGAAACCTTTACCGGTCATGTTGTTTTTGCACGGTGGCGGATGGATGTGTGGAGACGCCACCACGCAGATGTATGGGCCACAGTTCCTGCTGGATAGAGATGTTGTATTAGTTACTACGAACTACAGATTAGGTTAGTAAATGTTATGTAAAACAACTTTATGAATAAGAAAATACACAGTTCGCTGAAACCTAAAATACTTTACTAACAAATACATTTTTTTTTTAATTCCAGGACCATTAGGTTTTCTATCTACTCAAGATGAACACTGTCCTGGTAACAACGGCTTGAAAGACCAACAGGAGGCTCTACGGTTTATACAGAAGAACATAGAGAGTTTTGGTGGAGATGAGAACTCCGTCACAATATTCGGAGAAAGCGCTGGTGGAGCCAGTGTGCACTATCACATGATCTCGGAAACTAGTGCCGGTACACCAATGCATTTATTATCATCAGCTTGTTTACGAATACCGCTGACGAGGGCGAGCAGAAATATGACAGAGCGTATGCATAATCCACCATCCATACTTAGAAAGACTAATTTGGTGAACATGAGCGTATATTGGTCTTGTCAGAAACGTGCACTATACACCGCGACATTTTAGTCATCTCACAAATACGGTCCACCCAATTTATCCGACATAAAAAACCTCTAGCCGCGATAAAAAAATTGTTACCATTAATTAATATAATAGGTACGAAGAATAATAAATAATGCTTTAGAATTATGAAACACCCGTGTTTCAAAATTCTAAAGCATTATTAATAATGTTTACGTATCAAAGTGTAAACATTGTTGTGGGAAGCACAAGACCGGTCGAAAAAGAGGAGCCTGGGGCAGGCCTATGTCCAGCAGTGGACGTCTTTCGGCTGAAATGATGATGATGATGATGATGATCAAAGGGTAGAAGATCCCTATACCATTACATTCCATCATTCTTTCCATCTCCATAACAGGGTGTTTCAAACTACGTCATGCATCTTAGTGATTTTTTTTAATTATTCATAAAAGTTTTTTTTTTTTTTTATTATTTCAATGTAGTGTAGTCACTGGATACATGAAGTAGGCTGCGGTTGTAAGACGACTAAAATGTCACGGTGTATAATTAGTTAGCAATCAAAAGAGGAATTCGGTGTCCTGGGCATTGTAGGCGTGTAGATTTATTTAACTTATACGACGAGTAATTGTCTTTTGGATGATTCCTATAATTTACGGACCATTTTTGGTAAAAAATAAGACTCTTGTATGTTTACCAATAATGAAGCAAAGACCGCATAGCTTTGCACAGTAAACCCTTCCATATGGAAGTAGCTATCCCAGGTAAAATTAACTTGCGAAACTATTTATATTGGCATTATAAATTGCTACTAATTGATTCAGAAAACAATTCGTTTTTGTTTATAGGACCGGGTATTTTTCTTTGTTTTTAGGCGTATCTTGAGGCCATCATTATTATAACACACGAAACTTAAACACTTATGTTTTAATTTTTATGTTGAGGCAACTTAATTGTATCGAGTTCATTTATTTATTTAGAAGGTGCTTCGTACATGCACCATTGCTTCCGGATTGACGATATTGTGAGAGTGCAAAGAACTTCCAACAATTGTGGTTGAATGGAAAGTGTGAAAGTGTTAGCTATAGAGGGGACAAAGTTTACTCTTGAAGCAGTAGGTATTTGATATACGCGTACTACTAAGAAACAAATGAAATTCGTTTAGTATATTGATTTTTATTAATCTTTCTTTAGGAAATGGGTATGCATGATTCACTTCAAATCCTTTAAACAACTTAGGCAGGTACAACCCGATTTGCGCAATGACTGAGCAATTAGCTTCTACAAAATAGCTGGGGTTTCCATATGAAGCTAAGTTTAGTCTTTACTTAGTATATCAAAATGTTAGAATCCCAGGGTTTGTACAACTGAAATACAGCCCATTTATTGTGCAACCTACTCTGATGTACCAGCTAGATATCAAAAGTACATTATAAGTTTAACCCAATTTGAGAAAAAGTATAAATGACAACGTAAAGAAATGAATTTCTAAATGATTTCAAATTATTTCAGGACTATTTCACAAAGGAATATCGGAGTCGGGCACGGCTCTAGTGCCATGGGCAGAGGCTCCACCTGGTGAAGCACTCCGGAACGCATTTCGCTTGGCTAAGTTTATGGACTGCCCTCAGTCGCCGTCAGAAAAAATGATAAACTGTCTTCGCACCAAGGACAGCTACGATATCATCAACACTGAGTTTCGTTTTTATGTAAGTCCACTTTAACTATTTATAGCACTCAAATATGCTTGTAGTAGGTATATCAACATACGTTATTAATTATTTTTTTCATCTATCACTGTCTTGAGTCGAATTTTTGTTTTAAGATCACATCCGTCTAGTCATAAATAGGTATGTGAAAATTAACATATTTTTCTTATCCTTCCCGGATTATTTAGGTTCATCATCATCATCATAATTTCAGCCGAAAGACGTCCATTGCTGGACGGTTCTGTGCTTCGAGACGTAGAGTTAGCCTTCCACAAGGTGGTACGCTGACCTTGTGAAGGCCGAAGGAATATTTAGGTTAATGTTTTTTTTTTTTTTAGGAATGGGACTATGAGCCTATGACCCCATTCAAAGCGGTTGCGGAGCCAAACCTCCCTGGGGCATTCTTGAAGAGGAGTCCTCGTAAAATTCCCGACGTACCAGCAGTACCCTGGATGACAGGCCTCACCAAAGATGAAGGGTGCTTGAAATCAGTTTGTAAGATTATTTAAATCATATTGTTGGTTGGTTGTGTAGAGATGTTTCACTTCTGTATTTTTAAAAGAAATTTTGATATTAAGTAAACTACAGTTTTTAGAGACTGGTGACAATAAGTTCGGTTTCAATTCCAGCTTCAATCAAATTATTTAAAAGTTGATCCCATGACGCCTCTAATTTATTTAACTATTGCTGATAGTTTCAGATTGTTAACACTATATAATACAAGTCACATATCCAAGTTCAAACTAACATCAAACTGAATTCACCTTATTTGGTCCATGTTCTGTGGTAATAACAGAAAAGTACGCAATCCAGTTCGGCCCTTACATAATATTTTGTGAGAGGCATTTAATGGGAAAAATAATGTTTTTATGTTTTTGCATTCGATATACCTACTTAAGCCGTTGTTACGTAACAGTTATATAATTATCTACCGATATTAATAACCTACCTACCGGTTTAGAGTTACCAAATTATTTGTATTCTGTTTTGTAGGGATCACAGCAAATACGTCTAGATATGAAGAATTTATGTCAGCTTTCGATACCATCGCGCCAGTGACATTCTACTATGAGAATTCACCGTATATTGACGAAATTACTGAGAACATACGTCAAAAATATCTGAAAGAAGACGATGCAGTGGCAACACAACAAGGAATCCTAGATGTAAGTGATTTAGACTTTGTCGCACACGTCAAATTAAATTAGCTAGCGAAACTTCACAGACGTCATGGGAATCGATAGCTAACAAAAATAAACTAATCTACGGCCGCTGCGGACAGCGTAGTTACTTGAAATAATCAGATAATAATATCTTATTTTTTTTGTTTTATCTTGTTTAGGTATCGATACCCATCATTCGTGCGAAGAAGAAGTTAATTTCACTCTGTATAGTTACAATACATATATCTTACCTAGAATCCTAGATTATCGTGAAATGGTAGATACCAGCGGCGAGGTGTCAATTTTTCAAAGAGAGAAGCCGGCCTTAACTTACTATAATACTTACTATCAGTCTAAAATTAATTTAAAGAAATAAATACATTAAAATTGAACAGCTGAAAACTAAATAAAATGTGCAATTTCATCTTCATAATATATTATGTACATTCATTCATATTATGGACTCCCTGATAGTCACAGTGGTCAGGTAAAACCGCGTAACACAACTGACTTTAGACTGAACTGGGCCTAGAGACACAATACATTTCTGTTAGCGTTAGCCAAACGCTACTTCAAAATGAATAGGAATGACATTACCTGCGGAAAGAACACGACATAATCTTTCCGCAGGTAATGTTATTCCCATACATTTTGGCGTGGCGGCGCTAATAGAAATGTGTTTTGTCTAGGCGTGCTGACTTGTTAACGGTAAAACCTGTATGGATTAAGTAAATTTGTAAGATTTATAGGCATTTATCGAGAGTGAGTAATAATCAGCCTTTAACGTTCCCACTACTGAGACACAGGCCTCCTCTCTGTGAGAGGGAGGGGGCCATAATCTACCACGCGGGCCCAGTGTGGGTTGGTGGATGTCACATGTCTTCGAATTTTTGGTTCTAGGACATACCGGTTTCCTCACGATGTTTTCCTTCACCGTTTTGAGAGCATGTGGTGATGAAATTATTTACACGAAGTAAAGCTCCTATCTGGGTTCGAACCCACGACCTGCAACTCGAAAGTCGGGGCCGTTACCACTGGGCCACCACTGCTCCAATTCTATCGTACTGGTCTTCTAGTAATAATATCTATTATGTATTCACAATTATTGTTTTTTTTATTTCAGATGTACACAGACTCGTATTTCGCATACCCTGCTCTAGAGGCTATTGAACTGATGTTCAATTACACGAAAAATCCAGTTTACTTGTATGAATTGGCCTATAGAGCCACAAACAGCTTTTCACAAATATTCGGTGATCCAGAAGGAAATTATGGTGAGTTAGGTAAAAGCTTCAGGGTAGCCTGCGAAATCCGAATTTTCTTGAATTTTTTGCCATTTGCAAACTATTTCATTACAATTTTTCATGAAAAACTCATTCAATTCCATTGAATAAGTTTTTGAATTTCCAAAAACCCCACCATAACATTCGTTTGGTTTGGTTTGGTTGCATTAATGTACAGTCAGCGTCAATAAACTCGGACGAACAGACTGTTCAAAATGACAACTATGATAATTAAACATTAACTTAATAACATAAGGAATGTTTCAGAATGAAACAGTACACGACATCTGTCCTTTTGACAGGAAATTTATCCAATTGAGATAAAGTTGAATGTTCTTAGTTTTTGAGATCATTTTGAACTTTCTGTTTCTTCCCGATATTTTTGTTTTGCTTCGGCCTTTCTTCTCAGACTAGTCAGATAGGAAACGTCTACCTCATCTAGGTTAAAAAATATGATTGACGTGTAAAAGAGTTGGTACAAACCTACTTTCAGAAATAATATGCTGTGTGTCCTTTTCAGGAGTATGTCACGCCGATGACCTGATGCATCTTTTCCCAATTGACTTCCTTGCAAAACCAATATCCCCTGAAGATCTCAAGATGAGTGAAACTATTGTAACGCTATTTACTAATTTTGCTACTACAGGGTAAGTTTTTAAGAAATCTCTTAATTCTTTTAGTCATTATAATTTATATTCTTATCAAGTAGAAAAGCTAGGTAGGTACCCATTTTCACTTACTATAATGACCATTCATCCAAAACTCAAGTTATGGGCACATAAAGAAGTATCAATAGGGTATTACACCCATTTTTAAAAGTGTTCTAATTAGATTATAAAGTTCTAATAAATCACAAAAAATAACATTTAAATTTTAAATTTTCAAATTTCGCGCGTAATTTGACGAAAACGCTGGACGCAGTGTACGTCATAATGCTCTGTGGGTATGGCGTCAGTTTGCTGTGTAGACACATTTGTCAGCGCATTAGCTAATATTTTGTAAGATTATTGTATATAATTTTAAAAATGAATTATTTCTACTTATCGTTCGTTCTATCGGTTTGATGTTCCTGATGCTAAATATTGTAAATAAAAAAAAACTTTGGGTACGAATAATAAAAGTACAAAGGTTGTTCAACTGACACGCCGTATGACGCAATAACATGGCGGCTACTATTGCATGGTGTTTTTCAAAAACAGATTAAATAAACTGAAATCTTTGAATTGAATTTTAAATTTTATTTTGTTATTTCATGAACTAAAACTAATATTTTCGGACTGCATTTTACCTAAGCTATCTCAACAATAATTTTTATTTTTTTTGTTAAATAGAGTATAATAGTGATTCTCATGGAAATCATGTCACTTGGTTCAAATAGGTTCATTTTATTTATGTGTATTCTTTTACAAATTGTGAATGAGAGAAAGTTGTAGGCCTTACAAACTAGATTTGTAGACGATTTTCTATTCTGTATTTTTATTTCTCTAAGTACCTGGTACTTATTGAAAGGCCTGCACTGTCCTCCCATACCTTTTGTCACGGTAATTTGGAAACATTGTAAAAGCCAATTATTATTAAAAGAGTTACCCTGGAGTTTCTTGCCGGCTTCTCCATAGGAAGCGAGAAATTGGAACTGTGCACCTAGCTTTTGACGTTTCACACGTGCCCATGCAGGTTTATGTGAAATAATATATTTTGATTTTTTGACCGATCCACCGCCCTAAGCCTTCTCTTTTTTTTTTTGGGTGTGACATCGTCAGATAACTTCACCCAATCTGGGTGGAGCAGGAGGGCGTGTCAGACTTTTACTGACTAAAACCCACCCGTGTGCCCTCAGTAGTCTGTGTGCCAGGGGCGGCGGTATCTCTTTCAAACAGCCCGCACCCCTGGCAGGCATCGGCCTTTGCGGGCCCCAACGGTTTGTGCAGACATCTCTTTGAGCCGCGCGTGGAACACAACGTGCCGTCGACCTGGGCTTGGTGCTTACCGGACAGCGAGCTACCCATTACTCGCCATCCGCAAGCCCACGCCTAGGTGGCCGGAAATCAGCCTGGGATTCCCGACGCCCAGGGCGTCTCCTGCGGCGACTAAGGCCGTGAGGGCGCATATACTGCCTCTCCTTCACTTGCGCCGCCTCCCGCTTCGCGAGCATCACTGCTTCGCTGAAGGAGGCTACCCATGCACTCTCGCTCTGTACCATGGCCTGGACCTGGGCCGGACGCGAGAGATCGCCGCCGCCGATCGCCTCCACAAGGACACGGCGGCGGTGCTCCGCCCAAGCCGGGCAGACCTCCACCTTATGCTCCTCTTCGATGCAAACTTGCTTGAATCGCCCCCCTGGTCTTTCATACACTATTATTCTTCAGTCGTTCTTATAGAGCATAATTCTTGATTCATCTGAGAACATAATTCTTGACCAATCTTCAATACTCCAATTTAAGTGGTTCCGAGCATATGTTAATCTCGAAATACGATGCCCACACTCCAATTTAGGACCATTTGGAGGTCTTAATGGTTTTGAATTTGCTTCAGCAAGTCGTCGTCTTACAGTCCATGCACATGGTAATTTCCTCCGAGGAGTCGGATCTAAATGTAAGTGCAGTTCTTGTGAGAAAGCGGTTTTGAAGCATTGTGTTGACGAAATATCGACCTTCTCGTGCTGTGGTACACCTCGCTCGGCCAGTTCGGTTGCGTAGGTTAGAGCTGGTTTCCTCGTTACTTCGGAGAACTCGTTGTACAGTTAATAGCGACACACCAACTGTCCTTCGGCGTCCGGCCAATTTCCAGCTTTGTGAGAATTCTGGTATATTCTTCAGGTGTAAGCGAAATTATAACAGCGTCAATAATAAATATTAAACATCAGAAAGGCTGTTTACATACTGACAAAATAGAAAAAAAAAACCGGTGCAGAATATTCGTAGTTCCATTTACAAGAGTCCCATTTTTTTATTTTTCATTTTTGGTAGCATAACTTTACAGTAACGAAGAAGTTTTATTACGTTCATTTAAGGAAAATTTAAATGTCTAATAAACACAATTTATTACTAAGCTAGCAATTTTAGTTTCAAAGACTTTCAGGTCATCTTTATATGTATGACCCTAATTCATTGCTCTCGAGTGTTGATTATATTATGTTACCTTCAGTTTTTCTATGTTGTACTTTGATCGACCCTTTACTTTTTGCCTCTATTTTAGTTTTAAGTAAATCTGTGGATGAAAACTAATCGTGTCTGACCATGCCTTCCCTCTTTTCCTCCATGAGCCTCTAAATAAAGTTAGAGATATTTTTATAATTTTTTCAAGTACTCGTTTATGTACGTAAATACACAATCTTAATCGAATGGTCCCAGAAGTCTTGATATAGAGCTTTGTCACTCACCACGACTCAGGACCGAACTATCTTTATCGGTAGGTCGGACCGAACCTCATTATATATTATGCTTTCAGAAACCCCAATAAACCCGTGCAAGTGCCACTAAAATGGCAGCCAGCGACATCGGGACGCAATATGGAGTATCTGGAAATAGCAAGTAAATCGAAGATGAAGAAAGACCTTGCCACGCGATCACGCTACTGGGGTACCCTGCCTTTGTGGCATAATGTGCGCAATCGCAGGTTTACCGACGAACTATAGATGATTTGACTTGTAAATAAATATACGTACCTATTAAGAAGTAATTTAGTTTTATTTCTTTAAATACCTGTTTTGAAAAAACGAACACAGTACAAATCAAAATAAGAGTGGTAATACAAGTTTCGATACAAAAATTCGCAGACGTGGTGAGTTAAATCTGAAGATATTACTATCTATGTTTAATTGACAAATTAGCGTAAACAATACGCAGAGGCGATTGATTCCTTCTTGTACCTTGAAGAAGATATGGCTGACAGAAAATTTAAGATTTAGTGCGAGATCCACAATGATCGCACAATGATCTGAATCATCTGGTACACAATGTGGAATGCAAATAAATTATTGAGTACTGAGATCATAATTCCAAAATAAATGAACCTTTATGATTGAAAGATATCATGAGTAATCGTAGCTGGGCTTTGTTCGCACAAGTACCTTCTATTTAGTTAGTTTTATCGTTGCCTACCACTTGTTGGCACAAAATTCGGCAGGTGTCCACCAAGAACTGAAGTTCTGATAAATAGTTTTTTCTGTCATCAGTACTTCATCATTCGCCATGGCACAGAACTTGCAGTATTCATCCGAATCTGGGTTCGTATGCCTCCGGCGAAGTGTATAGTACTTTCGCCATCTAAAAAATCGATAGTATAATTCACGGTTTTCCATGATCTCATATATCTCCTTGGCTAAATTTTTTGCTCCTAATATGTTGGCGTTTAGGTATGAACCAGGTGGCAAATATCTGGAATAAAAATATTAAATTAATTATATAACAGCTTTTGCTCGCTGCTTCGCTTGCGCATCCTACTGAGTCAAATTGTGATCCTAAACCATCCAGGGATCTGTTTGTGTTAGTTTTAACACAAACAATTTTTACAAAATCGGTCTAGCCGCAAAGGAGAAGTTTAGTGACATACACAGGTACAGAAGAATTATACATGTAAAGATATGCTTTTCAAAGGTAATAACTGTGATTCATAGGTATTGTACTTGCCTGGAATAATCGGCTCCACCGTAGACTATGGGTACGGTATAGTGATCCAGGGCGTACAAAATCTTTTCCGTAACGTAATCCTCGCTGATAGCATTTTCAAAAGCTAAATAGAAAAAGTAGTTTTTTTCCAAAACACTGAGGCACTGACGCATTATAGATTTCGGACATTGGTAAGTACCGCATGAGCCGTACACATCAATTTTCAAACTATAATCACTTATGTATGTTTGAAGTTCATTAACGAATTCCTCTCTTCTACTTAATGTGTTACAATTAGAAACGAACCAAGCTCCCGCTTTGTTTTTGGACTCCAGTTTTTGTCTTAAATCTTTGCCAATAGGGGTCATATCGTCCACGCTTATCCAGTCTATAGCCGTGCTAGGTCCAATAACGTGATTACTTGAGTTCCTTATAACGATGTATCCCCAGATGGCATCAGAATTCAGTTTATACGTCCATGTCCAGTTGAAAAAATTATCCCAGGTATCTTTGCAAATGGGATAGTTAGCTGCTGCTTCCACATTTGCGTACACATATTTTTGACGGAAACTTCGCACTCTTGGAAGGTCGTCAATGCTCTCTACTTCTACTAGTTGAGGCCCGTTAAATACAATAATGTCGTATTCAGTATAGTCTCTCAAAAGTTGCCTGTTACTAGTAACAAAACAATTAGTATATTCACATTTCTTCTTTTTGAAAACACTATTTCCTTCCCCGAAGTACACAAATGGACATGAATTAGGGTTAGTCCAAAGCAAGATATATTTGGTTTTAGATCTTGGTCTGACATATTCTATCTCTTCAGTAGTCGTTTCATGGAAAGGCCTGTTTGTAGCACGAACAATTTCAACTTCAGTTTTCTTTATATAACTAGTGTTATTTAAATAAAATATCACGGCAACTAATATCACAGTAACAAAACAGTAGATTGGTTTAATTTTAATACTCTTAATATTGACGTGCATTATTCAAGTCTGTGCAAACATTGTGCGTGTCTTTTCCTTCAATCGTTTACAACTCGATTTTGTTTACATACTACTTAGTCGTATCGGTTTTTCACAAGAATTGTTGGAAATAAAAAATGCCACATTCCTTAACATGGAATCATATTTGAAAATATGATTATGACTGAAGAGTTAATTTTATTGGTACATTGCCATTAAGTACTAAGGCCTTTTTTGGAAAACTTCCTTAGTGGATTCGAACAGTAACCGACGTAAATGTGGTAGGTACGAGAAGAGCAAAATTACATGGGTTAGTGTCTTTGCTTTTTCTTTTCTTTTCTTTGTCTTTGCTTATTCGCGTTGTTAGCGCGATATAGGGAAGCCTGACTTTGCCACGGAGAATCATCAAATGACACGTGGAAGATATCAGTATAAAATCTTCACATCTCGAAGGAGTGAATGTTTTAGTCTGTTTACTGCAGAGTCTACACTAACTAGCGTAGCTTAATTACAATGAAATACTGAAAGTGTTGAGAAATGTGGAAGAACGCACCGAGGTCTAATAATAAAAAATATGTATCATTTGTTTGACTACGGAACTAGGATTATTCTTATTGTAGATCACATCACCCATAAATGAGCGATGGCTACACGAGGTGGTGACTACGAATTTTATATTCATTGGATTCAAATACCGTCGCGCAATATGTACTCGTATAATGTACTGTTCAAGTTGTGCTGGCGGCCATATTTCCCTGGAAAAAATAATTTACAGACCATCAAAGTGTGCTTTCAATTTTGATCACGTAGTCTATAGTATGCCTCAATGTCACATACTGTAGTACCTACTTACATATTTTTGGTTATATCCATGAGGATATAACCAAAGATATCTTACTCTCTGTGAAGGTACAGAGAGTTAGCTTTATCTACGTAATAAAACAAACATACAACCGACATATTTAATCATTTATAATATTATAATAATAAAAATAAAAAAAATTGTTCACCGAAATAAGTACACGTATTACAAAATTTAACAATGACAGTATACACTAAGTAATGGCTTAAAGTTTGTAATATTGGGACTATCTGCATCCGAACTAGGTGGTAAACTTTTATCTCGGATTACATTTGATCCCCGTAATAAATTGTGACCATTTAGACATTTATAATATTGCCATGTATATGGAAACTTGGAAAGTATGCATAATGTAAGAGAAAAAATGTAAGCGTGGTGTATACATTTTAGTTAGTAGGAAAGAAGTAAGTAGGGCTTGTGGCTAAGTAACAACAGTCACACTGGTCGCAGGATCACGCATGCCGCTGTTGGTCCGTGGATGGGTGACCAGCTTTACATACCAAAACCCCTACGTGCCTATAGATCAATAGAAATCCAATTTTTTATTCTCTTCCAAAACAATATTTTGGAGCAGTCTCACTAGGTGAATCTGTGAATGTTATAGACGAGACCCGTCTGTGCTTTGGGAAGCACGTTAAGCCGGTGTTCCCGACAGTCATTCGTGGGTCTTGTCGTCAGAAACCCGAAAGCTACCAGTTTTACCCAAAGGGTAACGTATTACCCAATAACTTGGTTGTCGAGCTCAGTAAAGCAGTCGCTCGATGTTAGATACTGGTGTTCAGGTGCAGCCGGTTAGACTGGAAGTGGACCCCACCACAGTTGGAAAAAGGCCAAGTTTGAGTAAGTAGGAAAGAGGTTTTTTCTTTTGAGGGTGGGAAATCATCAAATAACTTCCCCCGCTCTGGGTGGAGCAGGAGGGCGTGTCAGACTTTAACTGACTATAACCCACCCGTGGTCCTTCAGTTGCCTGTGTGCCAGAGGCCCCTGGTAGGCAAGTAGGAAAGAGGTAACAGACAGCGTGTTTTAAAGCCCAAGCCAATTATGAGATTATTGTTATAGTGGTTGTTATGTTGTGTCATGGTTCTATCACAGAAACACTGTTTTCTATGGCTTTACAATGCTTTAAAGTAGGTAACTGAGTCAATGGTCGATTATAGTACTTATCATTGTCTCGTTCTGCTTTCTCAACAAGAACTCATTTTCATGTTTGATCTTTTCTAAGTAGATAGCAGTGGTGTTCCAGTGATAATGGCCGCGACTTACGAATCGTAGGTCGTAGGTTCGAACCCAGACAGGTGCTTTACTCAGTATTCATTATTTCATCACCACTGCTCTGGAATCCGGCATGTCCTAGAATAAAAAAAAATCGAAGATGTGGCATCAAACAAAACGGGACTGGGCCCGCGTGGTGGATCACGGCCCACTGTATCTCACAGAGAGGAGGCCTGTGTCCCAGCAGTGGGAACGTTATAGGCTGATTTTGCTAATGCTTATTCAAAGTAGATGGTACCTACATAATAAGGCTGTAAAATCTTTGTATCAGCCGAGATTATGCTCTAAACTCTGTTACATCCTAACAATCAAATAAAGATTAAAAGGATTACCTCATATAACACTGTTTTCTAATAAATAGGCTGATAAGAAAGTTACTTTGTAAGAGGCAATTAAGTGATTAAAGTTCTGAATTGATCTCATTATAGTATTTTATGACATACACATGTAGGAGGCTGCTCCTAGCTGTTGTTGTATTTTAGATGGTATAACCTGTTTGGTTATCAAATGCACGGGTTGACGCCGAGTTCAGTCCGACGATGGATGACTATCCGTAACCTATCGATTTATCGAGACCATCCGTGATCCAGCAAGCACGTTTTTGTATATCTCTGACCTTCGTTATGGGTAGCCAGAAGCCCGAAAGTCTACAACCAGTTTTCTCAAGGGGTGTCCTTAAACTACCTAGTAACTGGGTTGTGTAGGTCATCTGACCAGTTCTTTACTTAAAGTACTGGTATACAACTGCACTGCACGCGGTTAGACTGGAAGCCAACCCCAACTTAGTTGGGGCAAAGTAAATGCTAGGCTACTGATGATAACTTGTCTCACCAAACATCTTCCATGTCCCGGTGCTATAGACTATTAAAACTTCCTAAGAATGATAGATAATTATAACCTTATTATATGCCATTAACGCGTTGGCGAAAAAAAAAAAAACCAGTTTAAAGAAACCTTACGATTTTATAAATAAGTACTCAGATTTTTTTTTGAGGTCCTTCAAGGTCACAAAGCACGTCATCTAAGTAGTTATAATATATTATCATATACTTAGCATAAGCATAGAATAATCAGCATAATGCTCCCACTGCAGGGACACAGGCCACCTCTCTGTGCGCGAGAGTGGGCCATAATCCACCACGCGGGCCCAGTGCGTATTGGTAGATGTCACATGTCTTCGAATTTTTGGTTCTATGACACTGATCTTCACCGTTTTGAAAGCAGTGGTGAATGAAATAATTTACGCAAAGTGCCTGCTTGGGTTCGAACCCCACGTCCTGCAACACGTAAGTCGGGGCGCTTAGCACTGCCACCACTGCTTTCGGTCATGTACAAACGCCAGCACAACAAGCTACCCCAATCTGTCAAATTTCTTTTATAGATTTTCATATAAGCATAAGGTTCATGTTCAATTGGGAAAAAACAGTTTGTGGAAGCTTGATGTGCTGGCGTCTGTACATACGCATAGTTAACTAATCATTGATTTTAATCTGCTGTATGTGTCTGAATCGTGCTGCAACTGAGAAATATTAAATCTAATATTATGTTATTTTGGTGGGTATTGTGGGTAATGAAGATATGAGCACCTACCTACCTACCTTCGCCATTCCGGTTTTCTGAGACTGGCTTTGAATATTCAAGGCCTCTTAATGCTAAATCATATACATAATAGTCAAAGCCACAAATGTGTATGTAATATGGATTGTTATGATTCTTATTTCCATACATATAGGAAGGTATATTTTTACAGATTGTTCAATACACTTAACAAGATATTTTTGTTTAGGGAGTAATCAGCGATAACTCGATTCGGTCTGTTATTGATAGGTACCTACTGTTTTTGTTCTTCATATTTTAGGATTTAAAATAATTAACGCAAGACCTCATAGACCCCAATTAAATTAATACTCACATTTTTAAAACGTATATATACGTAATTTCTATAAGCTTTCAAAATAAGACTTATTTCCATAAAATAAAATAAAAATTTCTTTGGCTCATTGGCAGCCAATAAGGCAATAATATCCCTACATCATTTTTGAAAACAATACCTTCTTCTTCTAATCACTTCTTCTTCTTGTGAAATCGCTACAGTAGTCAATTATGAACAAACTACTTTTTGGACTTGCGTTTATTCTGTGGCACCTTGTATACAGGGTAAATTTTTAACCAGTGCGCAAACTGCATACCGATTCTCTCACCATCTCACCACGTGATGTGAGCGTGGAGTGAGCTGTCAGTGTTATGTGTACAGCAGTTGAATGGTCAATCTAGTGCACATAAACATTATTCGAAGTTGCGAGTGTTCAGGGTTTCTTAACCGAAAGGTAATTAACGGAACCCTATTAACTACCTACTAAGCTTCCGCTGTCTGTTCGTTCGTCTGTTTGTCAGCGGGCTGTATCTCATGATCCATAATAGGTAGACAATTGAAATATTTACAGAATGTGTATTTATGTTCCCGCTTTAACAAAAAATAATGAAAATAAAATAAAGTAAAAAAAATAAAGGAGTCTTTATACGTCCAGAAACTTTTTTGCCTTGTGGTACAGAACCCTGCGTTTTGGTACGTAACCGGCCGAGTCCGACTCGCACTTGGCCACTTCATTTTCTCGTTTATGCACTTACTGACGTCTATCATCAGTGAATCATTGCACTGGTATGACGGCAACAACGATAACCGTCGTTAATTACCTTTTAATGTGATTTCAATAAAACAAATTAATAATATAATAAAGTTTTAATCAACAGGAAGTATGGTAGCATAATCAATGGGATATAAATGCTAAAAACATGCTGAAACGATTCTAATATTCAAATGATATTTTTTTGGAAGTGGTAGGGATTTTTGGTCGGATTCTAGCCCCAGACCCTGACGCTGTTGTCCCAGGAGCAACTAGCCAAAGCAACGCCATTGGGAGACATGGAGATGGAAGTCACGCGGTTCTCGTGACCATGAAGGGTACCTGTAATTAGTACATTTGTATAAATAATCATTACGAAAGATCTACAACGTGTAACATAATTAACGCAAAATACAACGACCAAAACGTTTTTATTTTAAAGCTAACTGTTATTATTAAGAAATTAGTGTCGATATTAGTATTACTTTTTGCATTTAAAATTGAGCCTTATTTACTTGAAATAAGATTGAATATTCTTCATATCAATTGGCGGTAGGTTTGGCAAAATACATAATGTTTGAAACAAAACCAATTTAAAAGTTACTAAAATTGATTTAGATAGTCAATTATGAAAAAACCTACTTTCAGGCCTTGCGTTTATTCACTTTGTATACAGGTTAAGTTTTTAATCAGTGCGCAAACTGTAACCATGAATTTAGCATTGATATGCTGAATTCTGCGCAAAAATGTCTCCACTGGGGGGGTCTAGAAAACATTCTAGACCCCCCGGCGCAGAAATTTTTCGCCGAGTAATACAAAAAAAATTAATCAGAAGTTCCATTTAGACGGCGCGGCGTAGGTATTGCACTTTTCTATGCATTAGCTGATTTTCTTTTTTTGTATAACCGACGAAAAATTTCTACGCTAGAGGTTCTAATTATATGCTGTACTCATGGTTACAGTTTGCGCACTGGTTTTTTTTATCCTGTATGTATATTTTACGTGCATCTCATTTGTTGTTTTTGGGTACAAGGAGAACTTCAAGATGCATGATCTTCGTTTTCCCGTTCGTATCTACAGCACACCTATAATATAAGTAGGTAGGTATTCAAATTATCCAGCCCATTCACAATGACGTTCAGGTGGTCTCCTCGTCTACCAAGATGCGCGTCATCAGTATTTTGCCTTCACGACTCCATTAAACTATTTTTGTACAACTAACAAAGCACATAGGCTTGTGTTATCTGAAGGTGAGAAACTTGAAAAAAATAATAAACAATCACAAACTGGTTCGTGTAGGTCATTGGTCTCTTGATTTCTTTATTTGTTTTTATTATTTCACTATCATATGGCGACTCTAGGTAAGTTTTAAAGTAAGTTGCTGATTATTTCACAGTGAATTAACAAGATATGGCTTTTTTAGAAAACTAAATGTGAAATAAATGTCCTTCACCAATGATCTTCTTGCCCTTGACCGCAAAACCTTCTGAAGTTCAGAAATAACCTCCATAGGTGCCTACAGGAAGGACGGTTATGATGAAATGATAGCTCGTTATAAAAACCAGCCTAGATTTTTTTTAGACGTCGCCCCACACTACGAATTTCTCCTGTATTGTGGGTGCGTTCCCAAACATTTAAACTCACATACACAAACAGCCAGACCCGGAATAACTAATTGTAGGTCATACAAAGATTTGTACCGTGCGGAAATCGAAACCGCGATACGCAGCGAAGAGGTACCGTGCCGTCACAATTAAAGCATAATTTATTAGATTAGCATTTGTAATTTGTCAATGTATCAGGCAATTCTGCCTAAACAAAAGCAAATACTTCCACTGCCATCAGAAGAAGTGATGTGCCGTAACTCTCCACGCCCAGTGTGAGTTGGTGGTTGTTTGTTACACATCTTCTATGCCTATTTCATATCGGCTTCCTCAGGAAATTTCCTTTCACCGTTTTGTGGGCAGTTGAGTTGTGATGAACACAAGATGCTTATTTTTTTAAAATAAGTAATAATTGTTTTACCAGTGTGGTTGACTTTTAGGGTGTCCCAGGAATGTACGTAGTTGTCGTCTGACCCGGCGAGCAAATATCTTCCGCTCAGCGAAAGTCCTTAAAAAAAATGAGAAAACCATAAATTATTCCCAGTTCGGGTAATTATATTGTTCTTTGGTTTTTTCATCAGGATATTCCCAGTTGCAGAACGGAGTGCGGATTTGTGCCCGATTGATGGCAATAGGCTGTCCCCTTTTAAGTGGGACTTATACATTACCGGCGAAATGTGGGTATAGGTACATGCACAGGGTCTATAGATTCAGGTGTCATATTTCGTCGGTTTTCAGGTTAAGCAAAGTTCTGCCTGACCCTTCGGGAAAAATAGGCGTGATATTATATGTTATGTTTGATTCTCACATCTTGAATCAGTAAGTATAACACCTAGTATAAACTATGTCGATATTTGAATAGTGAAAATCTAATGTTTTCTCCATGACACAATATCAATCGTATTATTCATTTAGTTACCACTAGGTAAGTATCTAAATAATATGCGAAACTTAAAAGTTGCAAAAACGAAGTAGGTAAGTACTTACTCCACAAAAGATATTGATTACAGAAATATAGGGCCAGCTAAGTTAAATATCCTAATAATCGTAATATTTTCAGAGCGTCAAACTCGGCTTCCTAGCTACGCCTGGTAAAGTGAACTGGCAACGTACCGCAGCTGGTGAATCCGCTGGCACCCGGCGGGGTGTAGTGCCCAAGCTGCTGGTCACTGCGAATGTCGAACAGTCGCGCCGTCTTATCTTCAGATGCTGTGGCGAATGCTTGACCACTGTTGTGGTACTGTGAACATTTGGACTATTTTAATCATTCGGTTGACATTTTTGTCAAATTATATAAAGAAAAAATCTGACAGTTTGGCATATTTTGTATAAGAAAGCTGTCAAACCGACATATTTATT
The DNA here is from genome assembly GCA_949987655.1 of Polymixis flavicincta. NCBI lineage: Eukaryota > Metazoa > Arthropoda > Insecta > Lepidoptera > Noctuidae > Polymixis > Polymixis flavicincta. The sequence goes on along the minus strand of OX465171.1, from coordinate 24,309,434 downwards.
CCTGAGATAATATCTGATAGTTATCTGACAAATCAACTCTAAGACGAATAGTAGAAATGTTAAAATGAAATAGAAAACACAAGTAAGTTAGTAACTTAACTTAGTCCCGAACCTGGGCCATGTGTGTTGTAACGTGTTTATTGTGACTGCACTACATTACGGTACCTCGACGAATAGTCTTTGCGCAATCGGATTCTGTACATTCTTTTTGTTGATGGCTTTTGCAAAATTGATATTAACGCTTTGTTCATAAACTCATGTTTCAACGTTCGCAGCTTGGTTACCATCGTACCGTTGATTAGGTTAGTTTTCGAGGGTTAGTATTGGTATTATGGTACTTACACAAACGCTGTTTACATCGGCGTCGTGGCCGAAGAAAGTTTGCTTCGCTTTTTCATCTCGAATGTCCCACAACTTGCAGGTCTTGTCCACCGAGCCAGTCACGTAAGTCTTCATGTCTGATTTATACACGAATATTTTTAGTTTAGCATAATCAACCTATCATGTTGTTACTATTGACACAGTACGAGTATTCTCTCGATGCCATGATCCCATGATCCCTCCAAATCTGTACGGCTTTTCGGGCCCCGTTCGGTTTTGGCCAGCTGGGAATAGGTTACACCTCTTCTTCCCAGATGAAGCTAGGACTTTCTAAGGGAAGTGGTGAAATGCAGGCGATTTGGAAGACTGTCTTAAGTAATTTTGACGTTAAAAAATTGCTAACTTTTAGCCTAGCTTCAATAAATTAGTTTTTTTATATATTTTTATTTGTCTTTGTTACATTAACTTAATTGACGGCGCACCGAGAGAATTGGTTCGGCGACGTCAAATCGTTTGATTCATTATTATTATCATCATCCTCATCATTTCAGCCATAAGACGTCCACTGCTGGACATAGGCCTCCCCAGGTTCCTCCACTTCGCCCGGTCTTGTGCTTCCCACATCAATCGTTTGATTAATAATGTTAATTTCTGAACAAATGTGTCAACTGTCAATTTGATGTAACACCAGAGACTATGGCGGGCTAGGCGGGCTACCTAGCCCGCCATAGCGTTTATCATAAAGTCAGTGGAACAGATTGATTGATCGAAAAGACGGTATTGATGGAAAGTATCGTCCAGAGAAAGTGAAGTCATTGCGCTTGCGCCACGCGTACTTGGTGGAACGTCGTTCTTAAATTATTGTTCACGTTCAGTACTGTAACTCGAATAGACATCTTGTTACCCAACTGCGCCAGAAAGCGGGCTATGTTTTTAAAGTGAATGTATGTATGTTTCTTTGGCAAACTCTGTGGCCTAAACGGTAATAACGGGCTAAATCGATTTCAGCTTGAGAGTTGCCTTTAGATTCGTCTTAATTGTGAGAGTGACACTGGGTATACCAAAATTGATAAAAAATATGGTCGATTTCTGGCGACATAATGTATCTTCAATTTTGTTTTCTCAAAGCCTATTGCGTGGGGTATCAAAATAAAGAGTTTCATAAATAGGTCTTATTAACGTCAAAAATAATTATATTAACAAAAAAGTGTAAAAAAAAAAAAACAAAATCTAAAAACCCGGCTGCCTAAAAAGTGAACTTTAATTTAAAAAGATGGAAACAAGAAACTTGTTTTAAAAGGATGACTATTCGACAGTCTAATTAAAATAATATTAGACAGTCGAATAGTCATCCTTTTTGATTTTGTAAAAAATACATTTTTGTTTGACGTTTAAAGACTTTCATTTACTTTGAACTCCTCGCCCCACGCCAAAGCCACGTACCATGGCCTTCTCCTCTTCTAAAGACGACCTCTTCTGATAAATTGCCTTTATGGGATATAGAGGGCAAAATATTGGGGAGGCCATGTTGCGTGGGTTTGCTGGCGACGAGTTTAAGAAAATAATGATAAAATGACAGCTGTTTACCTGGTCCTAGTGAAATAGTGACGACGTCACCAGCGTGAGCATCAAACTCCATTTCCCGTTTGCCTGCTTCCAAGTCCCAAACGCATCTGCGAGGAAAACTAGATTAAAGCATATCTACCTACCTACTAATATATAGTTAGTATGAACAAATCTGAATGTAATAGTAACTGCAAAGATTTGCCGACTTTGATATACGTAGTTGGGTTTGAAAGTTATTGATAAGTGAGACAGGTTCATGTCAGAATTGATCGTGGTGATCACTCACATCTTCATGTCACCGGAGCCAGTGAGAATGTGGGTGTCGTCCAGGAATCGGCAGCTGCTGAGGAAGCCCTCGTAGCCAGCCAACTCACGGACCATCTTGGCAGCGCCGGTGGAGTCACGGTTGTTCACGTCATACACAGTACACATGTTGTCCATCCCGCCACACGCTTCAAACATAATACAAAGTCATAATATGAAATGCCAAAGATTTGTGTCACGTCCTGGAATTCCATTCCAAATAAATACTAACATCCCTTAGTGTTGTAGATTGTCAACTGCTTGTAAATGAGTAAATACCTATAAAGATAGGTCAAAGAGATTCAATATTTAAATATTTTTGTTCGTACCGTGCATGTAGCCCTCGAGTCTTGTAAATAACAACGAAATATATCAATGGCGGTTGCCGTAGTTCAGTACATACCTTCTGTTTACTTCTAACCTAAAACAAGTGTGGTATAGTCTGAAACTGAAATAGACATCTAGGTCCATAACATTTGTTTCACGCGTTTCAACGCGTTGCTGAGAAAAGGCCTCCCGCAAATCCTTATAGGCATCCTTTTCCAGAGCCACGTCGATGCAATCCTTGCAGTAGGTACGCGCCTAGTCGTATCGCCACTTCTTATTGGGGCGACCTCCGCGGCGCCGTACATCCTTAGACACTCACCCTGTGTAGACTATTGCCCAGCGGTCACTGTGCATGCGGCTGACGTGCCCGCCTAGTCCCATTTTAACCTAGCAGCCTAATGACACTCATAAAAACAAGTTTGTATTTTACCAACAAAATTTCCGGATGGGGCAAATGCGACGCTCATCACCCAGGCCGAGCGGAGCGGTATCACTTGCACCTTGTTGCCGCTCCAAGTATCCCAAATGATAAGTTTCCCGTCCAGCGAGCCCGTGACGCAGTGCCTGTACATGACAGCTTTCTTTATTTCGTACCCACGCTAACTTACTATTTTACAACATGCGTAGCTGTACAAATAAGGTAGGTACCAATTACATTACGTACGATTTATAAATTATTACTAAGTATTTATTATTTTTATGTGGCCAGTAAAAATATGGCCACAAATTCACCATTATTTACATGCTTGTTTAGAAATCTTATATACAATATAAAATCTAACACTAAAATAAATATGTACATAATGTCATATAATGCCTATAATGATCCCACTGCTGGGACACAGGCCTCCTCTCAGTGAGAGGGAGTGAACCGTAATCCACCATGCGGGCAAAATGTGGGTTAGTAGAGATGTCACATGTCTTCTAATGTTTGGTTCTAGGACGTGCAACCAGCATATCTTCGAACCAAAAATCTCCTCCTCACGATGTTTTCGTTCACCGTATTGAGAGCAGTGGTGATGATAACAAATACACAAAGTGAAGGACCTGTCAGGGTTCGAACCTACTCGTAAGTCGTGGCCGGTACCACTACTATGGGCCACCACTGCTCTATCTATATTATGTACGAGTATACATATGAATAAAGTGAAGAGCTCACTGGGCTTAAAAAAAATTGTCGGCATCGCTTTTAGTGTGAAAATTGCCCAATGGGCTTGCAATGTTGCCACGTTGGATGGCAATGCTAACCCTCTGGGGCCTAAGTCTACTAATTTATAAACGTCACAATGGTCTCTCAATGGTAAGTTTTTGACAGATTTGCCATACAAAAACTGTCAAAAACACACCATTGAGAGACCATTGTAACGTTTATAAATTAGTAGACTTAGGCCCCTGGTTACGTGGAGAGTCGAGTCGCACACGGACTTCACGGCTCTAGTGTAGTTTTGATTTAGTGTTTCAACCCCAAATGCCTCAAACATAAAGCTCCAAATAGGGTCGTATATTTGCGCTGTTTGCACCTGCAGTAGCCTCTCCAGCGCAGCCCGTCGGCTAGAAAGATGGAATGGCGCGAGGCTGTGGACAGGTAGCATCCCACACCAAAGGCCTACCCCACTTCCAAGGTATTATGGTCATTCCGACGCCTCATCCAATCGTCGCGTGCCAAGCCATTGGGTTCTAAAAAAGCTGGACCCCGCGGCGGCGGTGACAAAAGCCCGACAGGTGGTTGCCGTGCACACCATCCAGCGCTCTTGCTGCAAGCAAGGCGATGGTGTTCGAGGCGGACAACTGATTCACTACAACGATTTGGAACCAATTACAATTGTAAATCCTGACTGAATTAAGCAACTGTGCTCTATTTAAATTGCTGATATACTTTGTAAATGTGCCCCTTTTATAAATAAACGATTTTTTTTATTTAATAATACTGTTAGTCATCATCATCATCATAATTTCAGCCGAAAGACGTCCACTGCTGGACATAGGCCTCCTCCAGGCTCCTCCACTTCAACCGGTATAGGGCTGGTTTTCATTTTTGGAGGGTTTTGCCATGATCGCCACGCTTGGCAGGCAGGCGGGTTGGCGATCGCAATATGGTGGTAAAATGCTTAGAGAACGCTGCTGCCCATTCTCTGGTAAGTCCCTTAGTCGCCTCCTACGACACCCACGGGAAGAGAAGGGATGGTGCTATTCTTACCCAACAGTAAACGTAAACTAAACGTAAAGTATTGAGTTCAAACTAAATCAAAAGTGTGTCCTGTATCTACACCACGAAATAGATAAGGTTGGTTTGCAGTTTCTGTATCGTAACGTACAGTCCCAAATTAATACGGAATGTCTCAAAGATAAAAAAATATCATGGCATCAAGACTAGTAGCGTGATGGGCCGATAATAACTTGATTTAAAAACTCCTTATACAGGATAAGTTTTTATCCAGTGCGCAAATTGTAACCTTCATGGTTCAGTATATCATGCTAAAAAAAAATCTACGCTGGGGGGCAGCGTAGAATTTTTTCGTCGGTTAAACAAAAAAAAAAAATGCTGTTTCATAGAAAAGTGCAATACCTACGCGGTCAACATGTATGGAACATCTGATTTTTTTTTTTGTAAAACCGACGAAAAAATTCTACGCTGGGGGGTCTAGAATGATATGTTGAATTCATGGTTACAAATTGCGCACTGGATAAAAACTTATCCTGTATCTTAGAGTATGCTAAGTTGAACCCGATTTTGAGCTATGAGCAAAAGAATGATGATGATAATAATATGATAATGGTGAATGCACATGCGCTTATATATGTACCTACTGTGCCTATTTACCCACTACTAATTGGATTTGTAAAGTAAACCCAGAGTGTTTATTCAAAGCCGTTAGGAGGTACATTAACTGGCTTTGATTTCCTTTATAGGTTCCTAATATTTGTACAATACAGTCGTTACGGGTCTTCAGAAGCCCGAAAAACTAACAACAAGTCTTACCAAGGGGTATCGTGTTACCCAGTAAATGGGTTGTGGAGGTCAGATAGGCAGTCGCTTCATGTAAAATACTGGTATTCAGCTGCATCTGGTTAGACCAGAAGCCGACCTCAACGTAGTTGGGAAAAGGCTAGGCGATGATGATGATGATGATGCTGTGTACAATACATAAGTACTAAATAATAGGTCTGCCGGTCTATTCTGTAATAATTGCTTGAACAGAAGCTTGAAGTAAGCTGTCGTTCCGCCTAACGCTAGGAGTTGACACTTGACAGCTCACTTCACTTGAATTTATGACGGTGAAATTTAAACAGAATAGACCGCCTGTTTACATAATTTTCGCATTTATCTACTGAGTGCGGGAAGGAAAATGTTTATAATGTAACACAACTATTGTACTAAATAAACATTGAGTCACCAACGCATGTGTTCGGGGAATAACTATTAAAAGCAAATCTATTATCAAACCAATAGTTGTAAATTAATAAACCGTTTTAAACCAAGTGGTTTAAAAACTCGTTTTAATTTATTTAAAATCACGACCACGTGGACCGTACATAGATTACGTACCTATTACTTTATAAATGAAGTTGTAATAAGAAAAATCATTCACCATTTTTATTAATTAAAGTAAAGTCTTATTATATCTTACGTATCTATACTACTATTAAAGGAATAGACAGTCTGAAAAAAATCGTGATAATAATTAATAAAAAAAAATTGTAGCTAAGTATAATTTAAAAAAATATTGTCTGATTAGGTTTTTGGTCAGCCACTGCATATTTTTAGAAAGTGTAAATTTTTTGTTTCTTAATTGCCCTTTGGAATATCCCAAATAATAGTAGGTGTGGTCGAGATCACTGCGTGTGAAGCCTCAGTGAATTATATTAAAAAAAAAAACAACATTTTTAACGTATTATAAACCGCTACAGGGTATCGTGTGGATTTAATTCGTTTAAAATGTTTAAAATTCCTTTTGTATCTTTAATCAAACTTAAACCATAATAGCAAGCCAAATTATACCATCGCAATGAAGTGTGATCTACTTATTTTGATCTACGCACAGCTCAACAATGATACAAATACATCCTGAAAGTTGTTTATGACCCACTTTAAATGTTGCCGTTGTTGTTATAAGACAGGATACAGTGGAGGATTTTAATCAAACATTTGGTAGAGGCAGTGTTTTTTTTTTACATAAAATTCTAATTCAATTTTAAAAGCCGACACGAATGCCAAATTGGTATAAAGCCCGTATCTATTTTAGGTTGGAACTCACCTGGAGTCTCCGCTATAATGCACAGAGTTGACTTTATTGATGTGTCCTTTCAAAGTCTTCTTCGTAACCAATCTTATCTTCGGCACGTCTCCTAAATCCCCACATTTTTCAGCTAGCTTCGCATCAGCCAACTTTTCTTGATCAGCCTGTTGAAGGGCGTGTTACTATTTCGTAAGATTTTTCAAACAATACGCAACTATAAAGTGCGTACAGAAAAATATTATAATAGCCTTATCTTGGATATTCTGCAGATACCTTAACTTTGGCGATCAAATCAGTTAGCTCCTTTTTAAGGGCCGTGGTCTCAGGGTCTTCCTTCGGCATGTTTCCCGTTGTCTACTACGATGGAATAGTTGCACGACTTGCTCCAACGACTAGTATGAGCCACTAATAGAACCGAGCTCATGTCTTTAATCTCATTTGCGTAAATTGGATTTCAATTTACTGCTCAACCGAAGCTTTATATGTGCCAACTCATGTGCTGGTGACCATAATTTATTATGTGAGTGGTTGATGTAATAGAGTGAGAAAAATATCCAGGAATTTGCTCGTTATTAATTCAGCAGGAAGACGAGCCAATGTGTCAAGAAATGTGGTGTTTGAAAAGTGGTCTCACACAATCAAACTGATTGGTTTGTTTTCGTGTATAAAAAGGAGATATCAAACACCAGTTTACGATCAAAATACCTACACCTCGTATTACTCTAGGACGCTGCGGACGGCGAGTAATGGGTAGCTCGAAGTCCGGTAAGGACCAGGCCCAGGTCGACGGCCCGTTGTGTTCCACGCGCGCCTCAAAGAGATGTCAGCACAAAGTGATGGGGCCCGGAAGGGGCGATGCCTGCCAGGAGTGCGGGTTGTTCGAAAGAGATACCGCCGCCCCTGGCACACAGGCTACTGAGGGAACACGGGTTGGTTTTAGTCAGTAAAAGTCTGACACGCCCTCATGCTCCACCCAGAGCGGGAGAAGTTCTATGATGATTTCCCACGCAAAAAAAAATAAAATAATAATAATTGGTAGGTACTTATTTTAGTGCACTACAAAGCGTATTTCATAAGTTCATTTAGTGCCTTTTATTGATCAATGAAAATATCCAGGAATTTTATCGATATCGATTCAGCTGAAAGAGGAGCAAACGTGCCCAGAAATGTGGTGTTTGAAAAGTGGTTTCAAATGATCAAATTGATTGGTTTGGTTTCGTGTTTAGAAAAGGAGATACCAAACATCTGGTTATTCAGAATCAAAATAATCCTTCTATATAATATATTTGAATAAAGAAATTCAACTATATTATAAACTAGCTTCCACCCGCAACTTCGGACTTCGGACGCAACCGGGATATAAAGTATCCTATGTGTTAATCTAAGTTACGAGTATAATCTATCTTTAAGCCAAATTTCATCCAAATCCGTTCGGCTTTTTTGCGTGAAAGAGTAACAAACATCCACACATACATCCATTTATACAAACTTTTACGTTTATAATATTAGTACCTAAGGATGTGAAAGTTTGTAAGTTAAGATGTGTTTTACTAAATCACGCAAAAGGCCTAACGAATTTGGATGAGACTCACATAGTTTAGAACCACATAGGGTAATCATTTGCGACCTCCACGCAGGCGAAGTCGCTGGAAAATGCTAGTATATATATAAAAAATATAAATAACCACTTACACCTAATTAATTGCTTTTATTAATTCATCGTTCAGTTTGTGAATAGTTAAGTTAGGATATTATCTTTACTACAATAATCTACTAATATTATAAGAGGAAAGATTTGATTGTTTGTTTGCATTGAATAGGCTCCGAAACTACTGACGAGATTTGAAAAATTCTTTCACCGTTGGGAAGGTACACTATCCCCGGGTGACATAGGCTATATTTTATCCCCGTAATCCCACGGGAACTGGAACTACGCGGGTGAAACCGCCGAGCGCTGATAGTAAATTTTAATATCCTAACTTAACTATCCACAAACTGAATGATGAATTCACAAACTAAAACAAGGCGTTGAAAAATTCATCCGCATCGTGCCGACTGGTAATGCCAGGTAGTGGGTAATGCGGTATTGCCAGGTATTGAATTGCAATGCTTCAAAAAAAAAAAAAATTTATTTCATATAAACCTACATGGGCACTTATGAAACGTCAGAAGCTAGGTGCACGGTTCCAAATTGTTGTTTCCTATGGAGAAGAGCCGGCAAGAAACTCCACGGTTACTCTTTTAAAAATAATTGGCTTTAACAATATTTTCAAATTACAGAGATTAAATGTATGGGAGGACAGCGCAGGCCTGTCAATAAGTACCAGGTACTTAGACGAATACAGAATAGAAAATCGTCTACAAATCTACAGTCAGTAAGGCCTACAACGTTCTCTCATTCACAATATGTAAAATAATCTACATAAATAAAATGAACCTAAATAAAATTGATGTATAATGTCAATTAATGACGAGATTATGTCAGCATTGTAAAAATAAAAAGAATAAAAAAGAACATTGTATTTGAGAGCAGTTAATAGACTTTCACATAGTTATGCTGTTAATGAGGTACCAGGGAAGCCACATGTGCAGAAGGAATTAATGCCAAACTTCCCTGTCTTCAACGTAGTCTTTTATCTTATAATATGCTTTTTTGATAAGGACACGTTTGATGTGCGTTTTAAACTTTCCATCGCTAAGTTCTGTAACCGACTTTGGCAACTTGTTATAGAAGCGGATTTTATTAGAAATGACTTGCTAGTTTTAGTCAGTCTAAATTTTGGAATCACAATTTCATCTTTACTACGTGTATTCAGATTATGGAAATCGCATCGTTTTTTGAAAAGGCCTAAGTTTTTGCGAACATATAAGATATTTTCTAGGATATAAAGAGAAGGCAGAGTTAATATATCAATTTCGCTGAATTTGTTTCTAAGAGACTCGCGAGGCCCCATTTTATAGATTGCGCGGATTGCCCTCTTTTGTAAAATGAAAATTGAATCTACGTCAGCTGCCGATCCCCACAGCAGAACGCCATAAGACATAATACTGTGAAAATTAGCAAAGTAAACTAACCTAGCTGTGGCTAAATCAGTCAACTGCCTTATCTTTCTTACTGCTTAGGGCTGAAACTGCGTTATGCGGGCGCCCGCGACGGTCAACCGTCGCGGGTCTATGTGCGTGGACACGCGAGGTGGGATCGTAATGACGCCAGTCGCGGGGACATTTTATTTACGACTAGCTGCTGCCCGCGATCCGCGGGATCCGCGTGGATGTCGGAAATTATCCCACGGGAACGTGCTACCGCGACTGAAAGTAGCCTACCCCGCGACGGACGCCCGCGCTTGGAACCGCGACGGGGCACATTTGTATGAAACCGTGCGGGCGTCCGCTTAACGCAGTTTCAGGCCTTAGGGTCTAGCAAGGTAAAAGCCATCCGTTGGGTTACGAAAAGACACCACGAGGACTCTTTAAAAACATCTCGAAAAGGCTGGTGCGGCCCGTGGGTTTCAACCCCAAACCATTATTCATTAATTAATCAAAACATCAACACATTTAATAGAATAGCTATTTGCATCGTTGCCTTTATAATAAGTGTAACTGCTGTTAATTTTGAACTTTCTTTGACCATTTGCACTGGTGTGGTCGTGTGTAAGCATGCCACGCTTTGCTTGAGTCGCTCGATGAACATCCAGAAAATAAGTCACAAACAATCTGCCTAGTTTTCTCCAATTACACACATCAAAAGTGTCTAGGCATCAAGCACGTTTTTGCCAGAATAATTATTTTGTACAACTCTTATGGATACTTTTTAGTAATTTTCGCAACAAAAAAAAATGGATTTACGAATTTCCGTCGAAAGATGAAAATAGGCGTAAAGTTACTGTAATATTTCTGAGCGGAATCGAAACAACAGAACGACGAATAACTACGACGTTGTTTGAGCCGAGAGGTTGATCAGAGGCCTTAGTGGAGTTTCATTTAACCATCTCGATGAAACGCAACGAGCGCGTTTGGCGCTCCGATTGTCCCTGGATTGGTGGCGGACCAATCGGACTACCGAACGCGCTCGATACGTTTGATCACACTAGGGCCACTGAGCCGTTATAAGTCGACTTTGGACACGTTACCGCATAACTGGCAGTGTGGCAGAGCGAAGAAGATCAAAGGTCTTTGATTCCGAAAGTTTTTTACACAATTTGGCTTATACGAGTAGGTATATTACTTAAATTACATTCACAATATGTCTCTTTGTTTTTAATTTATTTATTAGGGAAAACAAACAGTGACACATTACAAGGAAGAAATACAAAAAAATACGACCAAATGTGTAACCAACAACATTTTCCACAAAATAAACAGTTGTTGTTCGGTGTGCCTTACGGCATAAGCCTCCTCCGACGCCTTCCACTCTTTCCTGTCTGTTGTAACCTTTCTCTTGTAACAAAAGGGGACCCAAGGTAATTTTTAGATATTATTAATACGATATTAGGAGCTCTGAAAACGGTGAATTAAATCATCGTGAGGAATCCGGCATGTCCATGTCCTAGAACCAAAAATTCGAAGACATGTGACATCGACCAACCCGCACTGGGCGCGCGTGGTGGGTTATAGCCCATTCCCTCTCACAAAGAGGAGGCTTAATTGTGTCCCAGCAGTGGGAACATTATAGTCTGATTATGTATGTTATGTATCAGCAGATGTCGTGTGTGATCTAAGGAATTGACGTGGTTTCGAAGTAAGGAACCGTTAAGCAGTCATAGTGAATTAGGGCCCTGACCTTCACAACCCACTTACTGGGAACCCATTTTTAAGATGTTCGGGCGTCTGACTACTCATAACGACTATCAAAGAAAATAAATCTATTGGTACAAATGCCTGCCGGGAACAATGTAGCACGGAGGGGTCTCGATAAGTTTTTTCTTTGGCCCTTGAAACTCTTCTAGCAATAACATGAGGAGCCTGTGTGTGTACTACAAAGCTATATACCTACTGGGTACGTCTTTGACTAACAATGGGTACAGCGGCCAGCACATCAAGCTACCCCAATCTCTCAAATTTCTTTGATAGTTTTTCAACTTTATGGCAAAGGAATAAGGTTTATGTTCAATTCAACAGTTTGGGATAGTTTGATCTGCTGGCGACTGTCCGTATGTTGATTTAAATGAGTGTCTGTGGAGTTTCTTGTCCGTTCTTTACTACAGGAACCCCTTGTGCGTTGATATAGGCAACATCTGCGTTGCTTATGATACCTATTGTAGATGTTTATAGGCGGCGCGGCGGTAAGCACGAAACCATCACGTGGGTGAGATAGCTTGTTTGCCAAAAATATGTTGAATACACTCCAGAAAATATAAGATTTAATTTAAAAAAAGAAACATTTATTCTTTCGTTACCTATTCAATTCAAGTGAAGCGCGACATCGGTGTCCCAGAAACGTTCACTTTCACTCGTTTCACTTCTTTTTGATCAATTTTAACTGTTTGCAACAGTCACTGATGAAAAACCGAGACTTCGGCACGAATCGAACATTAATTTAGGTACAGTAACTGTATTGTGTGGCAAATTGGTCTGCTTATCGATCTGTTAAGATGTGAAGCCCAGCTAACGGTGCCAAAACATATTGAGACCTATGATACGCCTAGACCATATCTACCCATACACTTACATACATGCACACGTTGCTATGTACTTTTGCTACCATAGCATGTCATTCATAATACTACTTGTGTCAGGATTCAATCACACTCTTTCTTTACAACTTACTCTAAAACAAAATCTCTCTGTCGTTCAGTAGATTCTACTAATAATATAAATGTCAAAGTTTGTGAAGATGTTGGGATGTTTATTACTCGAGCACGCAAAAACGGCTGAACGAATTTGGATGAAACTTGGCACACAGATTTTAACCTAGATTAACACATAGGATACTAGTATAGGATACCAGTAGTACGTTCCCGCGGGATAATTTCCTACTTCCACGCGGCTGAAGGCGCGGGCGGAATCTTATACATATATTTGTGGTTATTTGTTGAAATAATACATCATCATCATCATCTGCCTAGCCTTTTCCCAACTATGTTAGGGTCGGCTTCCAGTCTAACCGGATGCAGCTGAATACCAGTATTCTACATGAAGCGACTGCCTATCTGACCTCCACAACCGAGTTACTGGGTAATACAATACCCCTTGGTAAGACTGGTTGTCAGACTTTCGGGGTTCTGACAACCCGTAACGACTGTCAAAGATCCACAAATAACAGCCGGGACCAACGGCTTAACGTGCTTTTCGAGGCACGGAGGAGTCTTTTTTTTTTTTTGGGTGGGAAATCATCAAATAACTTCTCCCGCTCTGGGTGGAGCAGGAGGGCGTGTCAGACTTTTACTGACTAAAACAGTAAGTAAGTTTCAGTAGCCCGTATGCCAGGGGCTGTGGTGTCTCTTTCGAACAAACCCGCACCCCCGGCAGGCATCGGCCCTTGCGGGCCCCATCACGAGTGTGCTGACATCTCCTTGAGGCGCGCGTGGAACACAACGCGCCGTCGACTTGGGCTTGGTCCTTACCGGACAGCGAGCTACCCATTACTCGCCGTCCGCAAGTCAATGCCTACGGTGGCCGGAAATCGGCCTGGGATTCCCGACGCCCAGGGCGTCTCTGTATCCTGCGGCGGCAAGGGTCGCGAGGGCGCAGATGCTGCCTCTCCTTCACGTGCGCCGCCTCCCTCTTCGCGAGCATTACTGCTTCGCTGAAGGAGGTGACGGCTCCCCTTGCCCTCTCGCTCCGTACCATGGCCTGGACCAGGGCCGGACGCGAGAGATCGCCGCCGCCGATCGCCTCCACGAGGACACGGCGTGCTCCGCCCAAGCCGGGCAAACCGCCACCGTGTGCTCCACCGTGTCCTCAGGGCGATCTTCGCAGTGGAAACACCCGGGCGTTTCCTCCCGCCCTATCCGAAACAGGAACCTCCCGAAACAACCGTGTCCGGTGAGGTATGCGTAGGTGAGAATTGATTCCTTTATTATGAGATCAGCCGTGTCCGGTGAGGACCTGCGTCAGACGGAAGGTGAGGACGCTATGCCGCCTCTCAAGCCACTCCTCAAAGAGGGGTCTTACCGCCGCAATCGTGGCGTGCCCAGCACTGGATTGCGACAATCGCACACTCCATGTCGCCATGAGATCCCGCCGGAGCTCTGTCCGCTGTGCCGCGATTTCCCGCGGCAGCGGAGTTACGCCCCGGCGTTTGGCCTCCTCGCACCACTCCCACATTTGCGCGAGGACCTTTGCCTCCAGATCCCATGGCGGTAATCCGGCAAGGAGGCCCGCCGCCTCGCCGGAGATCGTGCGATATCCTCGGATCATCCTGATCGCCATGACCCTATGGGACGCCCTCAACCGGCTAGCTGGTTGGCGCCTCAATGTAGGCGCCCACAGCGGCGCCCCATATAGGGCCATGGACCGCACGATCCCCGCGTAGAGCCGCCGGCAGGAGGCGTTAGGCCCCCCTAGATCGGGCAGGAGCCGCTTCAACGCAGCTCCGGCCCGCTCCAGTCTGGGAGCCAAACGGCGGAAATGCTCCGCGAAGTTCCACCGGCTGTCGAGGACGAGTCCTAGGTATTTCATCGTCGACTCGACGCCGATGTGAACCCCTCCCACCGTTACCTGGGTACCCGTCGGTGGCGCATTCCAAGGACCATGATACCACATGGCCTCGGACTTGTGCAAGGCCACCTCGAGTCCCAGTTGCCGGATCCTATCGACGATTGTCGCAACCCCTTGTGTCCCTAAGTCGGCCGCCGCCTGGTACGACCTCCCTTGCGCCAGGACCAGCGTGTCGTCAGCGTAACAAACTACACTGATGCCGCTAGGGAGGTCGGCGCGCAGCACCCAGTCGTATCCGATGTCCCACAGATGCGGCCCCAGGACCGATCTCTGTGGGACACCGCACGACATCTCTCGCCGGTTCCACTCTCCAAGGTGACCGGGGTAGATGACGGCCCTGTCCGTCAAATAGGCTTCGACCACACGACAGAGGTAGGTCGGCATCCGGTGATACCGGAGTGCCTCCCTGATGCAACTCCAGGGCAGGGTGTTGAAGGCAGTAAGCAGCAAGACGACCCCACCCCGGGCCACAGCATCCCCCGTCGTGAGGGCTCGCACGCGCATGATGGCTTCCACCGTGGAGCGCCCCCTGCGGAAACCAAACTGGCTCTCCGCCAAATCTGGCCCCACCCGCACCAGCCGCCCGACGAGGCGGTCTGCAATTACTCTCTCAAAGAGCTTGCCCACCTCGTCGAGCAGCACGATGGGCCGGTAAGCGGACGGAGAGTCCGCTGGGCGCCCCGGCTTCTTAATGAGGACCAGTTTCCCCGTCTTCCAACGAAGCGGAAACTGGCCCTCCTCCAAGCACGCGCTTAGGAGCCCTCGTAGTCGAGGCCCGAGAGCCTGCAAGGCCAGGACCCAGGCTTTTCCGGGCAAGCCCGACGGCAGGACCCGACGGTCCTGGGGCGGTATTCTTGGTATTCAGCCTACGTACCGCCACTCTCAGGTCTACCTCGGTCACCTCTGGAGAGTCGTCGTCGTCGTCGGTGTGGTCCGCATCGGGCACCGCAGGAGGCGGAGCCATAGGCGGGGGAGCGTGCTCCCCTCGCAAGGGGAACAGAGCGCTCACCACGTCCTGCACGAGCTGGGGCCGGAGACTCTGCGTCAGCGGGGGAGCCCACGGGCGGATTTTATCGCTCAACGTTTTGTAGGGGCGTCCCCACGGGTCTCTGTTCAGAGTCTCCAGCGACTCCTCGCGGGCCACTACTCTGGCCCGCAGGATCTCCGCTCGGAGGGCGGTCTTCGCCACTCTGTACCCCTCGTACAGCTCCGCCTGAATGGCTTCCGTGTCCGGAGGGCGGATACGGAGCCTGCGGTGCCTGGAGTAAAGGTGTCGAGGAGTCTTGGTATGTAAAGATGGTCACCCATCCACGGACCAACCACGGCAAGCGTAGCTTAACCTGGCCGATCGACCCGTGCAGCTATTGTTATTTAGCCCCATTTCTTGAAATAATACGTAAGTAGTAAATTCGCTGCCTCGTTGCTCTATTGGTCGCAAGGGCTACTGCTGAGCATCAGGTCCTGGGTTCAATAGGGTATTTTCCAATTTAATAAAAACTATTTTAATTTGAAGATTGGAACGATATATTTAACAGCAAAATTAAAATAAATTTATTTAAATCCATTTTCTCAATTAAAAACGATTAAAATCCAATTTCGTTTTCGTTGTTTTGATTTTACCGCCAAAACGCTCCTTACGATGACTTTTTACACGTGACATCGTGACGCCAGCTTTGTGTAAACGGCACCGGTACAAATACTTAGTTTGGCGCAATTTTAGAAGTATTTGTGCACAGAGGCACCGTACGCCAATAATAGGGTATTTTCCAATTTATTAAAAACTATTCTAATTTGAAGATTGGGACGAAATATGTAACAGAAAAATAAAAGTAAATTGATTTATATCCCTCTTCTCAATTAAAAACGATTGAAACCTAATTTATTTTTCGTTGTTTTGAATTTACCGCCAAAACGCTCCTTACGATGACTTTTTATCACGTGACGTCAACTTTGTGTAAACTAAAGTAGTTAGTAAGTAAATAAGTGAATGTCGAGTTTATAATTAACAAGATTTTTAATGGATAGAAAGTGATATTACTGGTGTGCGGTGCCTCTGTGCACAAATACTTCTAAAACGGCGCCGAACTAAGTATTTGTACCGGTGCCGTTTACACAAAATTGACGTCACATGTCAGTCATCGTAACGAGCGTTTTGGCGGTAAATTCGAAACAACGAAAAATAAATTTGATTTTAATCGTTTTTAATGGAGAAAATGGAAATAAATTATTTTATTTTATTTTTCTGTTAAATATATCGTCCCAATCTTCAAATTAAAATAGTTTTTATCAAATTGGAAAATACCCTATTCCACTTTCTATTAAAAATCTTGTTAATTATTAACTCGACATTCACTTGTTTACTTACTAACTACTTTGGTTTACACAAAGTTGACGTCACGTGATAGAAAGTCACCGTAACGAGCGTTTTGGCGGTAAATTCAAAACAACGAAATAAATTCGATTTAAATAGTTTTGAATTGAGAAAATGGATATAAATCAATTTACTTTTATTTTTATGTTACATATTTCGTCCCAATCTTCAATTTAGAATAGTTTTCAATAAATTGGAAAATACCCTATTCCCAGGTCGGACAAAGTGTTATTGGGTTTGTATATCTGGGATTTCTCACTAGCAGCTCGTAGTCTGGATTTATGCCCGGTTGATGACAATAGGCTCGCCCCCTTTTACATGGGACTTAAACATGACTGGCGAAATTTGGGTTTACTATAATGGTCTCAGGGGCGTACCAAAAGAAAATGGCGCCTAGGGCACGCATCACTTTGCGCCTCTTTGTAAATTATCTTCTCGGTCCACCAGAACCTTCAATAGCGAAGGTATTCATTTCAATTTGCTTAAAAAACAGCTGACAACTTGCAATGCTGCAAAATTTGATTAAAAATGGGCAGATTTAGAAATACGTTTTCATCCTCATATTCCACAATAAATTCAAGTAGCTCTGCACATTTTTTAGATATAATAGTATGAAATGGTTAATTGACATATTCTTTTTATTTTATAATTTGCGTCTTTTCGCGGCCCCTTTCGATAGGCACCTAGGGCACGTGCCCTGTTTGCCCCACCCTAGTTAAGTCGCTGGATGGTACCTACACCTCTGCCCAATCGTTCGGTCAAACAAGACGTGATGTTGTTAATAATACATTCAATGAGATCAGGCAGGGGACACAGTCCTCCCATAGTTGTAGGTTACTAAACCACTATAACAACCCAAACCCATAGCCCAATATTGTCTGTTTCCATTTTCTGCAATAGACCTGAGCCAACCGAGGGTTGTCCATGGCAGCACTTGCATAATGCATACAGGGATAATAGTCGGTTCGTGGCTTCGCAACTTATAAAATTGTGCAAAGGTCCTCTGCGAGTTGGCTTCGGCTCCTCGTACGCCTTCCAAAGATCCGGGACCCCAGGGTTCCGAGATATTATGTCAAAGATCAAAATAATTTAATGAAAAATACTCACTTATCCACCCAATATATCCCGTACCTAGATAGCTTTTGTTGATCGAGAAATCGAGACTATTCAAATCTGTGGCTACGTAAGCGATCTATGTTACTGTTACAGTTAGGTACTTAAGTTTTCTTTTTAACGTTCGTCGTCCGCCGCTTTCATTTCACGGTATAGTAAGTTTATCTGAAAGCAATAAAAATAGAGAACAACTCTCACCTTCCCGTTGTAATCAATTTGATAGGTTCTGTTGGCGGTCTGATTGCAGTCGTCCGTTGGGAGCTTTGAGGAAAACATGGTTTTTAAGCGTCGGAGTTTCCCGTTTAAATGTTGCTGGCTGTTGGCGATATTTATTGCCCTTAGACAGGGCACATTATCTCAAGAATTCTGCGAGAAAAATGGAGAAGAGGACAACTGCAAACAACATTTCCTATATTCCAAAGGTAAATAGTCTCTTTTTTGTATTTGGATTCTCCATAGCGATGCGAAGTAATGCGTTTACAGATTAAGCGTACAGATAGTTATATTATTATTTAACCTTATTGAACCATATATTATCTTTATAACGGTTGCGATAGTGTTATTAAATAAGGTATGTAGGTACTTAGTATTTGTAAATAATTTAGTTGAATAATTAATTATAAACGTTGCTTAAAGTTAAGCAATGATTAGAGTCTGTAAAACGTCTCTTAACTTTAAGTAACGTTTACAAATAAGAGGGTTCGTACCTACCTAGCTTTTTAAGTGAATTGTAAAGTGGGGTGAGTTTTCTTTCACCTTATTTGGATTTGAAACCGACAGCGATACGATACATAAGTACCTAAATAAAATATGTTACAGTTTTCCCTGTAGATGCAACTAGGATAGGGTATAAAACATGCAAACCTACTTCTACGAAATATTTAAATACATACTATCGAGGAAACTAACATCTTTGCACCGTAAGGACTATTATTGCTTGCAGCGCTCCGCCGCTATAGTAACGCTTGTTAACAGATGTGGTCATTGTGTGCACGGGTTTTTTTTTTCAGATTGGTCAGTTGTAAGTTTCCTCAATAGTACTCATACCTTTTTTCCATGGGGGTAAGCAGAAACTACTAAACGACACCTGTTACGATCCTTACCTACTCTACTCCTTTACTCCTTTTATTGATATCATAATGGGCAATTTTAGAAAATTACGTTTAATTACTAAGAAAAAATAAATAAAGAACATAAACCCCTTTATTTATAAAAGTTGCTTAAAGTTAAGTAATGATTAGGTTAGGTTAAACTGTCGCTAATCATTACTTAACTTTAAGCAACGTTTATAAATAAAGCCATCAAACTGCAAAGTTTGGCGAGAAAAATTGTAAAAACCAAAAAAAAATAATGTTTTGTACAAAAATAAAAATAAAGGGTGTATGTTCTATTTTTTTTTTAACGTCTCTTAATCAACGTTGGTAAATAAACACCTAAGAACTTAAGTAATTACCTAAGTACCTACCTAATTTTCTTTTTTATCTGCTAGACTTTACTATATGCATGACGGTTCCTATGAAAGCGGATACCTAAGAAGTATTTTTACACTCTGTAGCAAGATATTGGCTAAGATGACTAAGCGAGCGGTTTATCCCCTCATACCGGCTATGAAAATCGCTGGTAAAGCAATAATTAATTGTAATTATTGAACTGGAAATAGGTACTTTCTCCTGCAGTGACTGACCCCTGCCTAACCTTGTAGAATAGATAGGCTTGATGATATACATAAGCACTAGCATTAATGATATACAAACAAGCGCGACGCTACGGAGCGATGGTGACGCGACACTCGTAGAATAATTTCTACGAAAATTTCATGGAAATTGTTCTAGACGTGTCGCGTCGCGCCTGGTCTCCAATTCTGTATGGTTATAATGATTCCCCGTGGAATCTTACTATACGTTATAACTACGTCAATATGGGAATCGAAATGTCATATTCCGTAAGTTCCAAGATAATTTGTCGATAATAATACGATATTCGTGTGTGATTGACGTGGTTACGAGTAAGGAATCGTAGTGAATTCAGGCACTGTTTGAAGAAGCCTTGGTAGAGATCCCGTAGTTGGTATGCTAACAATTAGCGAATAGGTACCTACCTAAGTTATATCCTTACTTTAACCTATCCAAAATTGCATTAATTTACAATAATGTTGCATATTTTGTTTAGCTACTAGCTGACCCGACAGACCTAGTCCTGTCCAAAAAAAAATTGTTCTGCAAAAATCCTAGAGAAAAAAGGACTTTCAGTTTTTCCCAGTTTTTCCATTATTCTGGGAAACTTTCAGTTTCCTTAAAAAGGTTATTGACTATCAATCTTCTATAAAAATAAAAAATAAACGTGTGGCACTCGGAGACTGCCGCGGTAAAGCTATGGCATAGCATTTTTATCAACTTATGCACCTCCTTGATAAAAACCGAGAGTGCGTTTAACAATCTTAAAATAATAATTTAGAATTCCGTTATTTAGTAGACAACTTAATTAGGTAGAAAAGACCAAATTTGGGCTATCCAAAACGATATAAAATTATTTTTAGTAAATACAATCATAATGCAACCTTCCTTGCCTTGAGTAGACTGCATAGAGAGAATTAAATTAATAAGTAGTCATCAGTTTGACACGTTTGCCTTAAATGTCATAACAATAATATTATTATGTAAAAAGATGGAAAATTCTATGTAAAATCAGGTTATTTTAAATAGACGAATCGTTTAAGACCGATTCGCAGAGTACTAATACAGAAAACAAAGTGTGAAATATAAATAATGTAAAAGGATAAGTCGTAAAAGGATACTAAAACATAAAGATGATGTGGATGAATGAAAAAGAAGCGTAAGTACAGTGTTTATCAGGTAATAAACAGATACTATAACCCCCAGTATGAAATTGCTAAAATACTGCTAAAACGGTAAGAAAATTTCATAAACTATCCTTATATATACGATCTCAGATTACTGAATAAAGGCAGATGGACTGCGCGGAACACCGAGAGTGAGATTGAACAAGTGAATACGTTCTCGAGTCAGTACGTCACGAAACGTCGTATCGCACGTACGTCCCAGCTAATGTCAATTTTTTTTTTAGAATAATGCCGTATTGTGCTGCTAAAACAATTCCCAAAAACTAAGGAAGCAAGATTGAGTATCTTTTCATACGTAAACAAGATTATTTATCTATTTGGATATTATTTTACGTGATTATTGTTCGTGACATCTTGAAACATAAAAGTTTGACAAAAAACATTCGGTGTTGCCAGTTAATATAAAAACATTTACCCCTTAGTTAGGGAAATAGGTATTCCTATACCTATTTCGCTAACTAAGGGGTAAATGGGTAAATGCAGGCATATCGATTTACAAAAATATTAATCTCAATGAGTGTTTTACTTATCGCTTTTTTTTATTCGTATGTGTGTATTTACGTATGTATGTATGCGAATATACAGGGTAAGTTTTTATCCAGTGCGCAAACTGTAACCATGAATTCAGCATATCATTCTATACTTCCGACGAAACACAAATTTATCATGTCTCGATATTGTTCCATTATTTCAAAATTATCATCTTCTTTTTTGTAATCTGAGATCAATAAATTCCCAAAGTAGGTACCTACCTACATTAAATTTGACAATCTGACTCAATGGCTAAGATTCACTTTATGAATACGTAACAATTTATGTATAACTCTACTCTGCATTTTTCTAAGACTATAAATTATTTATTAATTATAATGGAATACTATACTACTTAAACGATAAGAATAGTTGGTCGCTGTGATTAACTCAAGACAATGTTTGTGTTCTTTCACCAGAATTAGCTTACCTACTGACAGGTTGTATGAATTACATTCATATGCTTAATTGTTTATTTTATTAGACTCTTTAAATCATTTAATTTTTTACTATTGTATTGTACAGTACCAAGTTCCTCTAACTGAACAGACAGCTGTGCTGCTGGGGAGTTTGTTGCGCCACTTCTTCTTCCCAGCTAAAGCACTAGGAAGTGTCGAAGGGTGGGCGTTTTGGGGGGACTGTCTTATGTTTTTTTTTTTTTTTTGACGTTCGAAAAGTGCTGACTCTCAGCCTAGTTTGAATAAATGACTTTTGATTTGATTTATGGGTATTTTTTTTCCAATATCCTGGCAACCGTACGCACACAGCGAGGAACGTGTTTTTACAGTGCTGTCACGCACACATAACTAGAAACGTGCCTCACAATACTGTTCCGCGCGGTCCATCTGCCTTTATTCAGTAATCTGAGTATACGATGTTGTGTATGAAAATTCAGATAAAGCAGTCAAAATTGCAATTTTAACATGTCATTCCTCCGTTGCTATGCAACAGTCCGACCAGCACCCTAATTGCGTAACTCCCGATTCATCATAATCTGTATCGTTTTGAAACGGATTGTTAAACCATTGCTTCTTAAGTTCGTAAAAAGTGTCTGCTCAACAACGTAAATAACGCAATGAATATTGTTGAACTGTGAAAACGAAACCAATTATGATTAATCGTAAGTTACGCAATTAGGGTGCTGTTGCTAGGTGTGACATTATTTTCGTTACGGAATTTCTGGGTTCGGTCTCCACGCTCAAGGCCCGCGATAGAAGCTATGCAATAGCTTAATAAAAGTCCTGACTGACTGAGTGACTCGCAACGCCTAGCTCAAACCCTTGGACATAGAAAGCTGAAATTTTGCACAGAGGTTCCCTTTATAATGTAGACAAGGAATAAGGAAGAATTTTTCAAAATTCAACCCCTAAAGGAGTTAAATAGGGGATGAAAGTTCCGCGCGGGCGAAGCCGCTGGCAAAAGCTAGTTACGAATAAAACAAAAAAAAAACAAAATAGCCTGGGAATCGTCATAGATGACGTCATGATGATGGGCCATCTTGCGATAACGCCGACCATGCGATATACTAATACCACCGTGAGCGCTGTCAAAATTGACAGTTGTGCTGTTTTGTTCTGAGTCGTATCGTATCTTTAGCTAACTTAGATTTATTAGAAACTAGCTTCCGCCCGCGGCTTCGCCTGCTCGGAAATCGGAAATTATCCTGCGGGAACGTACAACAGGGATAAAAAGTATCCTATGTGTATTCTAGGTTATAATCTATCTGTGTGCCACATTTCATCCAAATCCGTTAAGCCGTTTTTGCGTGATTGAGTATCGTATCCTTCGGCATGTGCGAGCGTGTCTATTAGCAATTTAGCATGCTCTGTTTTACATGGAGGTGACATCGAGGTAGCGAGCTACACACTGCTTATTGTAGTCTTTGCACACTGCGATTGTGACATAACGCAGTGAGGCATCGCATGTAATTGCCCTATCTACGACAAAGGCGCACAGCGTCAGTCAGTTTTTTTTTTTTTTTTTCAGTCAGTTCAGAGCATGCTGTAAAGGACGCAGCAATTTAGAACGGCGCTTCTGCAGAATTTCCGAAAATTTTCTTAGGGTCAGCTCTGTAACTTTATTTTTGACACAAAAATGTACACTTAATAGTATGAATTGAATTCTCATACTGACTTGTACCTTTTTGTATGAGGTAGGTACACATTTCAGTTATAATATTTTGAATAGGTACGTCCCGCGGCGAGTTCACGTAATTCATCTGAATGCTCGGAAAGCTGTGGCGGTGCCGCGGGCTAGCGGGGCGGTGGGTACTCCCGGCGACTGTCTTACTTTGTCTTGGACATTACTGAAATCGGCGAACGACAACACTGTTACGGTCATCGGTCTTATCTTGAAAAAGCAGCGCTCCGCGGTTTTACCCGCGTAGTTCCCGTTCCCGTGGGAATACGGGGATAAAATATGGATAGCCTATGTCACCCGGGGATAGTGTAGCTTCCCAACAGTGAAATAATTTTTCAAATCTGTTCAGTAGTTTCAGAGCATTTTCAATGCAAACAAACAATCACAAATCTTTCCTCTTTATAATATTCGTAATATACACCGTGACATTTTAGTCGCCTTACAAGTCTTACAACAGCAGCCCACTTCATGTATCCAATGACTACATTTAAAAAATAAAAAAAATGTTTTTTTTAACTTTTAGGAATAATAATAATAATAAAAAAATTATTCACTAAAACGCATGATACACATGCGTAGTTTGAATGAATGATGTACCTAATGTAATGGTATAGGTACCTATCTTCTACCCTTTGATACGTAAATTGTTTCACAATTCTAAAGCATTATGACGACTATCATGTCACGGTGTAGATATTATAATAAAATCATAGCGAAGTCGAAACTGTCAAATACATATTTTTGAAAAAACTGATTGCTACAGGGATTGGATGGAACGATTTTAATGCGGAACCTTGTTTGTCTGGATTCCCTATACGTGGTCAGTATCTAAACATAAATTTAACCTTTGACATATATACCATCATGCTTTATTTTTATGGAGCTAAGCAGTCAATCATGAAAACAAGTATGTAGCAAAGTTGTTCAATAACTGTTATGCAAATCTGTGGTTGTAAGTTCGAAACCAAATTATTGATATGTTTTCTACTTCTTTTATTTATAGTTGTTCGTAATACATACAGGATAGTTTACCTTTAGGATAGTTTGTAGAATGAACATACACAGAAAAAAATAAAAACAACCGACTTCCAAAAAACACTAGAAAGTGAAAAATAACTTTAATTTCGGAAGTCGGTGACTTTGGATATGTATTTTATTAATTTCTTGTCACCGCCTTCCGAAATTAAAGTTATTTTTCACTTTCTAAGGTTTTTTTGAAAGTCGGTTGTTTTTTTTTTTTTGTAATTTGTATTTTTCACTTTTTAGTTATAGTACCTACCTCACACCCATAGAAATATAATATATCTATGCTCACACCAATTCGAAACTTCATCATCCTTGGGGTCAAAACAATGCATATTTATGCTATAGCAGCAATCTCGGTTAATTTGCTGTCATTTTTTCGAAGAGTTCCGTTGTCTGTCTCCGAAACGCATCGTCCGATCTATATGAAATTGAATTGGGACTATTTCGGAATAAACCCCTTTCGAACAAAAAAATAATTTTGCCAATCCGTCTATATGTATACGATGGAGTTATGCCCGAATATACATATGTTAAAAAAATAGCCATGTCGAATTGATAACCTCCTTCTTTTTGAAGTCGGTTAAAAATAATTATTAAACTATGTTTTTGAGTGGCTAAGATCTTTGTGGCTAAGATAGACCATTTACAAACTATGGAAGAGCCCTTGCCTGACCAATGTGTTATGAATACAATACACGGTTAAATGGCAGGGGGTGATTTGAACACTCAATAATGGGCCCCCAGACGGAAGCTGGAAACGGCCGCTGCACATAGTGTGTTAGGGAAGCAATATGGTCTGAAGTGTTGGAGGAGTGGATAAGTATACCAAGGCTGTCAGAACAATCTAAGATCCCGAAAGATTGTCAAGATATTCCAGCACCTACTGGAATACTTTCTTCCTCCGAGCACATTTGCTATCGCCAAACTTCATTCAACCCAGCCAATAAAGGCAAAAATGTGGTGACGGCCAGTCAATAAGGGCAAGCCAGAGGTGAAGAAAAATACTACTTCCGGGAGATAGGGTCTGTGGGATCGCTACCTACTGCCCAATAGGTCGCCACATGCTGCCCTGCCGGTTTCTGTATATATCTCATGGTTTGATTCTACACCCTAGACCCGATCCGGCACAGACACTGAGTTCAGAGCACCCAAGCCCCACTACGATGCCAACGTAGAGATACGGCGATGGGGTTATCATATTTATTATTATTATTTTTATATATGTGACTTATGTCCGTTCCACTGTCTTAGAGTCTGAAAAAAAAAAAAACATTTAATAAAAAAATCAATGTGATGTTGTGTCATTGGCAATATTTTTTCTATCCTGGCCGAAAATGATCAAAATATAAAACAGTGGTGAGAACATGTTACGTTATGAGATGATTTTTTTTTTTCTTATTTTATCATAAACTTAATAATACGGGCAGCATTATTCTGGGATGCGTAGGTTTTTTTTTTTTGGTTGGGAAATCATCAAATAACTTCTCCCGCTCTGGGTGGAGCAGGAGGGCGTGTCAGACTTTTACTGACTAAAACCCACCCGTGTTCCTTCAGTAGCCCGTATGCCAGGGGCTGTGGTGTCTCTTTCGAACAAACCCGCACCCCTGGCAGGCATCGGCCCTTACGGGCCCCATCATTTTTGTGCTGACATCTCTTTGAGGCGCGCGTGGAACACAACGCGCCGTCGACTTGGGCTTGGTCCTTACCGGACAGCGAGCTACCCATTACTCGCCGTCCGCAAGCTCATGCCTACGGTGGCCGGAAATCGGCCTGGGATTCCCGACGCCCAGGGCGTCTCCGTATCCTGCGGCGGAGACGGTCGCGAGGGCGCATATGCTGCCTCTCCCTCACGTGCGCCGCCTACCTCTTCGCGAGCATTACTGCTTCGCTGAAGGAGGTGACGGCTCCCCATGCCCTCTCGCTCCGTACCATGGCCTGGACCAGGGGCGGACGCGAGAGATCGCCGCCGCCGATCGCCTCCACGAGGACACGGCGGTGCTCCGCCCAAGCCGGGCAGACCGCCACCGTGTGCTCCACCGTGTCCTCAGGGCGATCTTCGCAGTGGAAACACCCGGGCGTTTCCTCCCGCCCTATCCGAAACAGGAACCTCCCGAAACAACCGTGTCCGGTGAGGTATGCGTAGGTGAGAATTGATTCCTTCATTATGAGATCAGCATCATCTTTTGGATGGTTTGCCACAGTCATTAGGAGTCACCTTAAATTAGAAAGATTAGATAATAGTACATTATGGTACAAGTGTGTAACGTTGGTGATTATCGCTGAGGCGCCATTGAGACCCGCCGTTAGGCGAGGGTCTTAAGAGAGCCGAGGACGATAATCATCAATACACACGTGTATCATACGACGTTTTTCAACACACTTGCGAAGAAAATAATACTACAAAATCATCATCATCATTGTCATCATCATCGTCATCGTCATCGTCATCGTCGTCGTCGTCATCGTCATCGTCATCGTAATCGTAATCGTCATCATCGTCATCGTCATCATCATCGTCATCGTAATCGTCAACGCCATCGTCATCATCATCGTTGGCATCGTCATCGTCATGTCACCATCATCGTCATCGTCATCGTAATCGTCATCTTCATCGTCATCGTCATCGTCGTCATCGTCATGTCATCGTCATAGTCATCGTCATCGTCATCGTCATGTCATCGTCATCGTCATCGTCATCGTTGTTTTTAAGAACAAAGCAACTCAACCAATTAAAAAACAACCTATAACTCACTAAGAACAAAGCAACTTAACCAATTCTATAACTCACTAGTGAATAATAGTAATGAAAAAGTCGTTTGATAATTTAATTAAACAGATAATTTTATTAAAGAGTTTGATAATAGGTGTTATTATGTGCCTAATTGCAGTGAAATTAGAGCCATTTTATGAGCAAGTGTGTAGAAAATAATATTAGGTAATAACTTTTCCGGACCCTACATGGACCGGTGTAGATCTAGCGGTCGTAGCCTGGTTGCATTCCAGTGACTTCTTTGGGGAAACCGAAGGTTTTATCTGTGCAATTATGGACGAAGTGAGGATGACGAACAATTGCCGGAGATTTATAATGAAAGACGGTACGTTTGACATCTGTCGGGCATGCCACCGTCTGGGGGAATTAATCAGGCACATTATCTGCCTGTGTTCTCGTCTAGCTCACGAAGAGAACTTGCATAACCTTGTAGCCAGGATCATCTATTAGCAACTTGATCTGAATATAGAGCTTGAGCCCCCTGGTGAGTTGTCACCGTAACACCTACCTAAGAACATACAGCTTTTATTATGTACAGAGGTGTACATAATAAAAGCTCAATTCTAGCAAAACAAAAGTACCTAGCCTTACTATAAGTACTAAAGCAATGGGTGTTATAGTACATTCAGTACACACAGTGGTTCCTTTTTCATTAGTCGGTTTTAGTTGATCACTAAAATATGTAAGTTGGTAACACTGCTCAGTCCGTCAAATCAGCCCAAGAGTAGGGATACGCAAAATTTCAAAAGTATTGATACTCTACTCGATACCGGTATCGTATCAAAAGTATCGATACCAAAAAAGTATCGGAATAAAAGTATTGATACCTGAAAGTATCGAGTACTTTTTAATACATAAAAAAACCTGAATGGAGTGTTGTTTGTGTTGCTAAGTTTCGCAAAAAAATCTATCAGGAACTTGTCTCGCAAAATAGTCACTAATATCCAATCGACATTTTAAAACTGTTAAAAATAAAATGTTTTTATTTTTAATTAAAATTACATGACTAAACAAATAAACTGTCGTAATTATTACTAAATTATTTAGAAAACTGCCAATCTTCCTCTGTGCAATCCGGCATGAATAAAATTTTATCCAGGCGGGATCCAGTCAAGCGATTACGACTCTATCATAATGGCTCCGGCTCGTGAAAAAAGCCTCTTCGAAGGCACTGAAGTTGCTGGAATAATTAAGTATTTTTTCACCAGGTTAAATAGCTCTGGGAAAACGTATTTCGAGTTTTCCCACGCGTGCAAAGGATCTGCTTTGAGAGGAGATACTTGATTTGAAAGGTTTAGTCCAACCTTGTCCCTTTCCCCTTCAGTCCTTCTTTGACGTCTTTCATGAGCCAGTTGTTTATGTTGACTCCAGAAATCCATGGTGTCAGTTTCCGATTCCGAAGAGTTTGTTGATGGGCTGTCATTTGCGTTTACTGTCCTTCGGATATACATCAAATATAAGCTGTTTATTTTTTAGAAATAGCTGACCCGTGCCCACCTCGTTGGGCGGTGAACATTTTTATATCACTCAATAGATTACGATATGGTCGCGGTTCCATACCTATGTCGTATTATCTCTTGAACCATTCGTCCAAATTATATGTAAAAGGGAAAAGTCTTTTGTTTTAAACACTAGAGACGATAAATTTACTTATTTTGAACGACTTTTCTCTAGCATTTAATCATATATCTCTCATCGTTAAAGTAGCGTTCGTAAGAAACATTTTCGTTCGATCGTTTTTTCTCCGACTTGCAAATCCGTCTACCACGAAAAAGTATTTTCATTTTTCGGGTAAATATTTAGCCTATGACTTTCACAAATAACGGGGCTTTCTATTGGTAATTTTTTTTTTCACAATCGGTTCCGTAGATCCAGAGATTAGGTACCCCTACAACCTCACAAACTCACAAACTTTACCTCTTTATAATATTAGTATAGATGATGGTATCGATTCCCAAAGTACTTGGTTTCGAAACAAAAGTATCGATACCCCGTGGTATCGATGCTTTTTGCGTATCGCTACCCAAGAGTCCACAAGAGTACAACTTACAAGACGGAAAGAAATGCAAAAGTCGGTTCTCGGCTGTGTATGTGTGTGTACGAACGATTTAAATTTTAATAGTTTGATGTGTGTTTATTATAGTATGTGTTATATACCTAAATCATAAAATGATAGCATCGTTGAAATATAAAACCATTTGTTTGGCTCAAATGATCTCATACGAAAACGCGGCGTCGTGAGCTTGAGTCGGCCGAACGCGGTGCTGATTAATAATTACTGAGTTTTACATGTTGAATGGTATTTGAATACCTACCTAGAAGCTTATCGCTTCGGAAGCGGGAACTCGTATCTGGAACAAGAGGAACGTTGAATAAGTGTTTATTTAACCGAGTTTAGTTTAACGACTACTATTTTATGTGCATGTCGTCGACGGAAGTCCAGTGAACTCAGTCGTCATGCACCGAACTGGGAGCACAGCAATGTTCTTGCAAGCTTTTGGTTGCCTTTTAATGCTAGGTGGTCTAGTTGAGGCAAAATGTGAGTAGTTAACAATTTGATTAATTAAAGCTAGCGAATAAGAAGCTGAGCTGTTCTCTGAATTCTAACATTTATGCCCTTTGTGTAGGTAACCTAAATTGCTCTTCTCTAAATTGTGTTCTAGTTTTGCATGTTAAAGTAATTAAGCTCAGCGTTCGTTTCTACTCATTGCTTTTCTGTTAAACTAATATTGTTCATTATGGAGGATGCCGAGTCATGACCAATCATGTTTAGCTTTATAGTAGGTAGATTGAGAATGAATGACTTTAACCTAGGAATCTTGTGTGTTATTGAAAGCGCTATTATATTTATTACTTTATTCTTTCTGTGATGTTTTTAATTGTGTAATTTTATTGATGTTTTTTACTTTACTGTTACTTTTGCAAGAACCTAAAGGATATTTTAAGGGACTGTCAAGCAAATAATTTTCTTGTTCGTTGCAGATGACATAAAAGTGCTTACTGTTGCAACTGATGAAAATCATGGCTTGGAGCGGTTCTTAAGATCAGCCAAAATTTATGGCATAGATATTGAGGTGCTGGGCAAAGGAACAAAATGGACTGGAGGTGACATGAATCTTCCTGGTGGAGGGCAAAAAATTAACTTGCTCAAACAAAAGTTAAATGAAATGATGAAGACGGGAAACAAAGAACAAATCATTTTATTCACTGATAGGTTTGTATGCCATAGAAATGTATAAAATAGTAATCAAATAATGTGTACCTGTTAAGAAATAATCCTAATCCAATCCTATGTTTTTGTTTTAGCTATGATGTTTTGTTCTTGTCAAGTCTAGAAGATATATTGAAGAAATTCCGCTCGTTCCCTGACACTCGAGTGTTATTTGCTGCAGAACAATTTTGCTGGCCAGATACTAAACTGGCATCACAGTATCCAAAGACAGAGCTTGCTAATCCGTACCTAAACTCTGGTGGTTTTATAGGTAACTAACTAAGCATATTATTTAAAGCATGTGTGTGGATAGTAACAGATAAATTTAAAAAAAAATTGTTCAACTCAGATTAAACAGAACTTGTTTATCCAAACTAATATTATAAATGCGAAAGTAACTCTGTCTGTCATGCTTTCACGCCTAAACCGCTGAACCGATTGTCATGAATTTTGGCAGAGATGTAGCCTGGGATATGGAGGAGGACAT
Source organism: Polymixis flavicincta (assembly GCA_949987655.1). Lineage (NCBI taxonomy): Eukaryota > Metazoa > Arthropoda > Insecta > Lepidoptera > Noctuidae > Polymixis > Polymixis flavicincta. The sequence continues at coordinate 24,278,512 of OX465171.1, read as the reverse complement.
AGGCTACTTTTCTACGCGATAACCGACATCCACGCGGGCGGAGCCGATGGCAAAAGCTAGTTTTTAATAAGATAACAATTTACCAGTCATAGAACATTGATCCTTAATAAGTCACCCTTTGATGAAACTAAACATGGTGGACAGAGCTTGATGTCTTAAATACAGGGTGCCAAGGATTGACATGCAACATGTTACTATCGGTCTTATTCAATAAAAGTTATTGAACATCTAAACAGTTGCTAAAGTCTGGTTTCGTATTGACAACCAGACTTTAAGCAACTGTTTAGATGTTCGATAACTTTATGAATAAGACCATAAGGATTCAATACATGATTCTGAACCCCTGTATTGAAGTTATTGTGGGTTATTTATTATTAAAATAAATAGTTGCTCAATTCATTTTGACTGCTTATGTATTGCACTTTTCTATGATACATTTTACTTTTTATAACCAGTGAACAATCTGTATGCTGCACAGATTTATGTGCTGAATTTATGATTACAGTTTGCACATCAATGTCCATGCCACTCTGTATAAATAAATATTAAAAATCGATTGCTGCATATATTATGACAGATCAACACTTGGAAATGGCTCAACCGATTGTCAATAAAGATACAAAATGTACCTGTTTTAAATTATAGAGGATAGGACAAACATGTGGCGACCTATTCAGACCTAGATTCCAAAATATATTTTTAGCTGTCTTGCATACAGTCTATTAAACTACAAAGTCCTAATTATAGTTTGGTGCCAGTAAAACAGATATTTAAATGATAAAGTGTCGGGACCTGTTTGTAATTATCAGTAATAGAGGTTTCCAGGGTTTACATAACTGGGTTACTTGGTATTTCATTTTCAAGCAAAGCAAGTGCACGCAAAATGTATGATGTCAAGTGGATTGTTGCAAGATTGGCAATTTTACAAATGCTTTCATGCCAAGGACAGTTCATAACTGAATGTTACATTTCATGGAAACACTCTTTTTAATAGAGCTTTTGCTTGTATTGTACCTATCATTAAAAGAATGTAATGTATATGCTCTAATGTGAACTTATCTTTGGGTGATGAAACAGGCCAGGAAGTTGTTGGTTTAGTCAAACTCTCAATAACAAACATTATGATTTAAACTTTTTAGTTTGGACTGTACATGTTGATTAGCAACAATCATTGTTTTATAATTTCTTATGTGAATACTTAACACAATGCTCTTCTCATAATAATAGGTCATTGTTTACAAATGACAATGAAAATATTTACATACATTCTTAATCCTCTCTGCAGGTTACTTGCCTGAGATATATGAAATGGTTAATTTCAAACCAGTCAGTGATAAAGATGATGACCAGCTATTTTACACCAAAATCTATTTAGACAAAAAATTAAGGGAATCTCTTAGAATAAGTTTGGACCACAATTCTGCTATATTCCAAAATCTTAATGGTGCTTTATGTGAGTATGGTTTTACTGAAAAATTAATATCCTCACTTCATACATGATACAATTTCTGACTTAATATTTTTTTGACAGCTGATGTCCAATTAAGGTCCAACTCAACTACAGAAACTTGGCCGTATATAGAGAATATAGTTACTAAAGAACGACCTCTTATTGTTCATGGAAATGGGCCATCAAAGATGACATTAAACCACTTCAGCAATTATTTAGCTAAGGCGTGGTCAGCCACCGAGGGCTGTGCTTTGTGTGCGGAAAAGAAAATTAAACTTAAGGTAAATACAAAGTATGCCATATAATATGTAACATCAAATTAAAAGTATTATTTTAGAGTCAAAATGTTATAACTCAATAAATCTGGGATTCTAAAATGTAATACTTAATATCTTTTAGGAAGATCAGTTGCCTACTGTGATGATGGCAGTATTTATAGAACAGGCAACACCATTCCTAGAAGATTTTTTGGATCAAGTTCTAACAACTGACTACCCAAAAGAGAAGATTCATTTGTTGTTGAGGAATAATGTGGAGTACCATGAAACCGAAGTAGATGATTTTTTCCAAGAGCATTCCAAGAAGTATGCTACTGCAAAGCGTATCAAACCCAGTGACTTTATCGCAGAATCTGAAGCTAGGAACATTGCCAAGTGAGTAAATTTGTATTGGTTCTATTTCAGTTATTTTATTAGTAGAATTGGTGGGTGAAGAGTATAATTATAGAGCAGCCTGACAAGAAAGATGAGTATTGGGGAAATACCATATCTAAAGTTTAAAATTCTAAACTGGATATAAAATTAATAATCAACCATTTTAAAACCTTTGTGGGTATTTACTAATGAGTTGCGGCGGCGACTGGTCACTTGTTCGCGGCGGCCCGCGTGGCTGAAACGAACATCCGCGAACGCATGCCGCATGGAAGTATAGGTATCTTCTATCGCTATTTTTACACTATTTCAGTTGAAAACTGCTCGAGCATTTAGCTGCTCTGAAACGCAGCGCGGCCGCAGGTCGGTCTTGAGGTTTATTTATTGTGAATGCTATTCCTCAATTGACTTTCTTACCTCTTTCGAGTCGCTGATTGATCCAGCGTGTAAAGCCTACGCGAATTACGCGACGCGCTACGTAAATAGGGCATTACACCCATTTTTGAAAATTGTCCTAATTCGATTCTAAAATGTTATAAACCACAAAAAACACAAACTCAAACTCAAACTCAAACTCAAAGCATTTATTTCAATTAGACCTTTCACAGGCACTTTTGAATTGTCAAACAAAAATCGAAGTTGAAGCTAGGTGCCCATTCCAAAAACGTAGATCCACAACGTTTCTATTTAATCGATTAGTGCCATAAAAATGCATTAAAATTTTCGCGCGTAATTTGACGAAAACGCTGGACGCAGTGGACGCCATATCGCTCTGTGTGTATGACGTCAGTTTGCTGTGTAAAAAAATGCGCTGATATTCTATAACTGTTTATAATAAAAAAAAATAGTTGGTATTTGAATAAAAATGACTTTAGTTACGAAAATAATAAAAGAACAAAGTTGTTCAGTTGAAGTTTATACAGCGGTATGACGTAAAAACATGGCGGCTACTATTTCATGGTGTTCATAAACAGATTAAAAAAACCGAACTCTTTGAATACATCATCATTTCAGCCGAAAGACGTCCACTGCTGGACATAGGCCTCCCCCAAGCTCCGCCACTTCGACCGGTTCTGTACTTCCCGCATCCAGCGGATTCCTGCGGCCCTCACAAGGTCATCTTGTGGGAAAACTTTGAATTGAATTTTAAAATTTATTTTGTTATTTTATGAACGAAAACGAACATTTTGTTGCAACTGCTTTTTGCCTAAGCTATCTCAATAATATATTTTTAGATGTTTTCTCCTACGGAGTAAAATACCCTATTACTGTTGTATGATTTCTAGTGATGGGCCGAATACGGGCTTTACCGAATACGAATAATCGGTTAAAAGTTTATCGAATCGAATATCCGGCGGGATATGGCGAGCCTTATCGAGCATAAAAAAATCAAGTTTGCTGTCTGTGCTTGTCGAGCTTGTTGAAGCACACGTCCCTACCGCCCGCTCTTGCCGCCACCCCCGGAAGGTCCGGACTATTGTTGCATCATCTAATTTTTAAATCTATTGTAATGTATGCAAAAAAGAAAAAATGGCTATATTAAAAAGGCCTACTTGTACTTTTATTGTGCTACTTCATGTGCTTAAAGACTTTTTAAATACACTATGATTCGGTAGCATGTTCTGCATTTTTGCCGAATAATTGGACGAATATTCGGTAAACCTGCCGAATACAACGAACATAACGATTATTCGGCCCATCTTTAATAATTTGTCTTGCATATTCTGAGGTTAAGGCCAGTGACGTTCGAGTTTTCCATCATTTATATCGGAGTTAAAAACGTAAAAGAAATTAACTTCCCTGGCTACCTTAGGCCTCACACGCACCACTTTAGAACCACAGAGAAAAAGTAGCGTGTGGAGAGTAGCAGAATAGCGTGAAATTACTGTTTTGGCAATTTAGTTTTAATCTAAGACCATATAGTGCATAATTTTATGTTTGTTTAAATTTACAGGGATCGCTGCATAAACAGTGCTTGCGACTATTTATTTTCTATAGACAGCTTGTCCCGTCTTGAAGCAAACACGTTGCGTCATTTATTATCTTCTGGTTATGATGTCATCGCTCCCATGCTGGTGCGGCCAGGTCACGCTTGGTCCAACTTTTGGGGTGCCATCAACACAGCTGGCTTTTATGCTAGATCTTCAGACTACATGGAAATAGTCTACCAAAGCATCAAGTAAGTAAAATTATAGTTTGCAATAGGTATGACTGGTTGAACAACGGACTTGCCGAAGGACATGATTATTTCAAGCTCACATGAATTTCATTAAAAAAAACCCTATAAATCGCAACAAAAACCGTAATTATAAATGATTTAATTGCGACGGTGTCACAATACTGGCATGGGTAACTGCACTGGACTTGAGTGAATCTCTTTGACTAGGCAGGAATGTTTGATCCATACTTTGAACTGGTTTGAGATCATGCCAACGACTGATGTATGTTGTAGTTTTTTAAATAAAATAGAGTTTTTTTTTTTGAATAAATTGCCTGCTTCAAAATGTCCAACGTTCAACAAGTCAGTCTGTACACGCATTCAATTAATTTCAAGTTCCAGATAGAAAAATTAAATAACATATGCAGTAACATTTTATTTATTAGACAAATTATAAATAGTAAGATAATAATGTTGATATAATTTCCTTATTCTTAAGGCTAATGTCGCCTGTAGGACAATTCAAAATTATTTAAATTCTAACAGACAAAAAGCTTGTCTGTACTACATGAATATGTTTTCGCGAACAAAGTAAGGCTTGACGTCACCATTAATAACAATCTAGTCAATCAGAGATGTAACACGTTCTGAAATGTGGCAACGCATTCACTCAATAATAAACTAAACAATGATACATCTACTAACACATAGTTTCGTTTCCTACATCTAACTGTCAATTGATAAAATAGGTTAAAGACAATCCCCGTTGGAATTTAAAATGCACAGCAAGTAGTTGTTGTTAGTTCAGTCGAAGGCAATGGAAAAGTCGGTCTTGAAAGAGCGTCGATCAATGGAATACATGTTGTCAGCTGTGCACTCATACACACCGGCGTCCATCTGAGTCGCTGGGTCGATCTCGATCTTCGACTTCACACGGTCGTCGCCGATCGGCCACTCGTGGATCTAGACAATACACATTCGTTAATTAGGTGATGCAAATAATTATGGCCACATGAACTGCCAAAAGCCAAATGAGCGGTTATGATTTCAACAGGCCATATCTCTTGAATCGTCTTATGACAAACGGGGTATGGAAGTGTCATGTTAATTCCGCCTTTTATTACCTCTCGTAAAATCCAACATTACATTGATAATATAGCTTGTTAATAAATCGTGTTTGGTATTTTATGAAGAGAAATATATTGGTTTTCTATAATAACATAAACCCCAATATAATATATATAATGTTAAAATCTAAAATCAGACTACGACAAAAAAGCTATAAACAAGACATCACCGACAGGAAAAATAAAAATAACATCGGTTTTCGTATAACCAGAGTCCGGTCATGACTTAATAATTATCAACATTTCAGCCGAAAGACGTCCACTGGACATAGGCGTCCCCCTAAATATGACATGTAGTTACGTTTAAATCGTATAGGGCCTCAATTCTGTTTGGTTATAACGATTCCCCGCAGAATGTTACTACGTTCAAACCACGTCAATATCGTGTTTTGTAGAAACCAATGTAACGGTAAGGAATCGAAATGTCATATTCTGTATGTTCCAAGACAATTTATCGATATTATTAATACGATATTAGCAGATATCATGTGTGATCTAAGGAATTGACGTGGTATCGAAGTAAGGAATCGTTAAGTGGTATTAGTGAATTAGGGCCCAGATTTCGTGTTACTCCGGATATACGAAAATCGATGTACTTATCTATGTAGCTGATGCTAACCAAGAACTTCATGGTTTAGCATAATGTATTTATTAGCTTAGAAAAACAATTTATAATGACTTTTATTCATGATGACGCACACGATAAAAAAACAGGTACAAACCACAAAAAATGGGTACCAAGTACTCTGAATTATCTGCTTATGATGATACTGAACTTTGGGCGACCCATTCAATGAATCCATTACATACTCGAATTGAAATTTGCCTCGTAGCTCAAATATTTTTTATGATGCAAATAGGACAGTGACCAGTTAAGAAAATTTAATGAATACAAAGTTCTACGGACCAATGTCAGTGCACTTATTGTAGGAATTATAAATGATTGTCACGAAAGCCTCAATAAACTATCTATGCGGAAAAAAACAAGTGAGCGGTCACCGATAAAGTTTTATCTAAATAGGTACATTGTGCCTTTGTTTTACTGAGCACACAATAATTTATAAAGACTACGAATACGTTTTTTGTAAATTATGTTTAAACATAATAGCAACAGGCCACGCACAGTAAGTACACGCGGTCGAGAAGACACCAATGCAATGCGACCAGTAACTTTTATGGGATTTGCTTTATCTCCACGTTTGAATAAACTTCTGAGCAATAGGCATTCTTCCAGAAAGATTCATCGTCACGTATACAGATCGACGCTCATTCAGTACAAGATTAATATAAGCTACGAAATAATTCAACGTAGGACGATCCAGAATCATGTATTGAATCCCTGCTAACGGGTTCTGCGTCGATGTCCAAGCCACCCTGTACATGTGTGCTATTTAAAATTCACTGTAAGATCGCTATGCAACTTAACCTATAAATGTGGGGTACTCACATGTAGGTAATGATGAGCAAATATTTCAACTCCATCTTTAAACCATGTTATATGCGGTCTTGGTGAACCTTTGGCGATGCACAGAAAAGCAATCTTGTGTCCCAGAACGTACTCAAGGTCAAAGTGCGAAGCCAGTAAGATTTTTGCTCCCTGAAAAATAAAAGTAATCTGTTGGATTTGTTCTTTACAGAGTTTACGCAATAACATATGATAAAAGCTTTCACTTGTTACGCGTTGAAACTCACGTCATTATTGTTGTAATACTGATCAGATTCAGGATCTCTGTACTTCCCGGTGATGGGTAATCCAATTTGTACCTGGAATTATGTTAAATATAACCGTGTTATTTTTATAAATGTTAGTGCACTAGGCCCTACCCATTACTTTCGTCCAATGTATACAAGTATGTAGTTAAGTATTAGGTCGAAGCAAAACCAAAGTCCAACGACTTAAATTGATAAATTATAATTGGGGCACTTCATCATCATCTGCTAGACGCGGCCAAGCGACGCCGCATAGGAGCACTTCATATTTAATATCTATTACCTAATTTGGGCACGCAAACAATATTAGTTACTAATATTATTGATTTAATAAGTGGTAGTGCGAAGTTTGTTATTTTAACTAAATACTTAAAAATATGGTTACCTACCTTGGATTTGGTCCTACTTCTGGTGCGTCCGCGCCTTGCATCGGTCAAACCGATCAAAAACAGTAAAAGCAAACAGAAAAAGACGTTAGGTTTCATGAGCAACATTTGCGTGGTGAGGTGTAACGCTGTAAATGGCACAGTTATAGTAATCCCATACAAACGTTTGTTACGTGCGTGTAAGGACTAAGCTGGTATGTTCTTGCGCGGTGCTCTGAGTGCAACTGGTGGTGTCGGCGATTCCTGTTGCGCCAATCTCTCAATTGGCTAATGACGAGGTGCTAGCAGGAGGGCCCTTGTCTCCCCTACGTGATATACGGGCACTCGTCATTTCCTTTCGCATTTCATACGACGGTACTTTAAATGTGATATTAATACATTTGAACATGGGTCAATGGATCACGATAACGTGTGACCTCAAAATTTCATTTACAATTTATTTTTTCTTATCAGTTCACCAATACCTACTTTAAGATTACGGAAAACATATAAGAACTGTAGGTAATGCTTTTAAATACTTATGAAAATGGGTTATCAACACAAGTTCACCTCTAAAAAATATTATTGGAAATGTTTCCGTTATAGTACGTTATGAGAAAAGAAGCAAATTTTAAAATGTTAACTTCGTATTACAAGTGCATGTTATATTTTCAGAGGAGTGTGGAACGTGCCGTTCATCACCAACTGCTACCTAGCTAAGATGTCCGTACTCAGGCTACCGTCTACTACTTCGGTGACTTACACTCGAGATGGCATCGACGCAGATATGGCTTTCTGTGCTAGTCTAAGAGATGTTGTAAGTAATTGTAGAACCAAGCAAAATATCTTTAAACATTCCTTGGTTTTTATTCAAACAACTTACCAGATACGTTATTTTTTTGCAGGGTGTATACATGTATGTTAGCAATGAAATAGACTTTGGCCATTTGGTGAATCCAGAGACATACGATATCAGTCGCACGAATCCTGACATGTATCAGCTGTTTGATAACAGAATGGAATGGATTACACGCTATTTGCACGAAGAATATCATCTTGCTTTCGACGAGGATAAAAAGCCTATGATGGTTTGTACATTTGTATATTGATTATTTTCGTTCGATCAATAATCAGAGTAGTGTAAAATGTGCAAATACTTATCTTTACAGCCCTGTCCCGACGTCTACTGGTTCCCGTTAATGTCCCAAAGATTTTGTTCGGAATGGATACAAATTATGGAGGCGTTTGGACAATGGAGTGATGGATCCAATAATGTAAATATTATTTTCTGTTACATACCTCTTCATACTTTGGGCATTCATAAAAATATCTTAATGGGGAATCGCCACGGTTAACCGTGAACATCAACTTGCAATTTGCATTAAATTAACTTAGAGAGCTATTGATGATTTTAATTGTGTAAAGCCATATTTGTCACGATTGCCAATCGTATTTTAATCAACATTAAACTTGACAGTGATGTGCAAATTGAAAAAAAACTTAGAAAATTTGAATTTCGCGGGCTACTTGTGCGACTGATGAGGTCCAACTTATGTGTCTTAAAATATGTTATCAACTAGACAATTTTACAAGGCGTAATTGAAAACCTGAAATAAAGAATTTTACTGTGGATCCATCCACGACACCGCAAATAAAACTGCTTTTTCCGAAATTTTGTTGAGGTATGCGAACATAATTATGTCGTGATGGCCCAGTGGTTAAGGCCTTGCCCCTCATGCTTGTAGTTTAAAATCCGGACAAATACCAATGTGACTTATTTTCTATTTATTGGATACTCACGTCAGCGAAGGAAACCTGCGGGGTAATTGCGTAACACACTGACAGTAGCAATGGGTTTCATTTTAACAGTTCAGTAACACTCTTTGAGTTACTTACTTTGTTGAGCAGATAAATAATTCGAACATATTTTATTTTTATTTATTTATTTATTTTACTCACTCAAGTAACAATAACAGTGTAGCCCTGGCTCTTGTACTAGGAATTCCTGTATCACAAGAGCCAGAACCAATGGATTAGCAATAATAAACCTTTAAAATGATTCAGTTTCTGATTAATACTCTGTTAGGGACTACTTACACTTATTCAAATCTGTTCAGTTTTTGCTCATAGAAAACAACGATTTTGTATGAGATACGTACGCATGCGTTAAGCCGCGGTAAGCAGAACGGACTCTATACAAAATCGTTGTTTTCTATGAAAAAAAGCTGAACAGATTTGAATAAGTGTGAGTAGTCCCTAACGCATTTAGGTGCCTGGACGTATTGTTAATACAAGTTTGAAAACAACAACGCTTATTGAGCAAGCGTGGTGATCATTGCTCATTTATGCCTTTGAAGATGCTATTGCTCTACAGTAGGTCCGTAACAGGCTGGTATTACTATTACCCGCACTGGGCCCGCGTGGTGGTTTATGGCCCACTCCCTCTCACAGAGAGCAGGTCGAGTTCCAACAGTGGGAACATTATATGCTGATTGTGTGATTATGTTTTATAGGGCAGGGAAAAGGCTAGTGTCAATGGAAATATCTCCACTGAAATACATATCAATGGAGATTTTTTTTTTTTGTATAACCAGCAATCAAATTCTACGCTCTAGAATTACGTCTAGAATGATATGCTGGATTCTTGGTTACAGCTTGCGCACTAGTTAAAAACTTACCATGTATGGGCAACTGTTTTCACGTTGGAATCTATTTGTGTATTCAGTACAATACTAGGTATTGATGCACATTACCCTCTGAATCGAAAGCATTATTTGAAAGATTATGAACATGGCATGTTCAGAGACCGATTTTACGGTAGTGTAAAAAAATGGGGGTATTGGTTTTTCAGGGTGGTAGTTACCCGTGAAATTGAACAACTTTCTAAAAGGAACATGGGTCGAAATATGAAAATAAAATCGGACCTCTCATACAATATCGTTCAGCTGACTATTGATTTTGCATGGGAGGTCAGATTTTTTTTTACTTTGACTAAAAAATCACCCAGTACAACGGCACCGCTTTCGGAGAATAGCTAAATTTTACAGTAATGTATCTTTGTGTATAGTATTGTCTCATGCTGGGTAGGTAAAACGGGCTGTTGTACGCAACTCCACGTCAAAGCGCGTATTTTGCGTACGACTCATGCTGGGTATAAATTGCAGGATAAACGGCTCGATAGTGGATATGAAGCAGTCCCCACACGTGACATTCACATGACTCAAGTTGGCTTGGATCGACACTGGCTGCATATACTGAAGGACTTTGTGCGCCCGTTACAGGAGATGGTCTTCACTGGTTACTACCACAACGTAAGAAATGTTTACTTAACGTAAATTTTATTATTTGATACGTGTATAACTTAGAACCATTGTTACATCATATTTCATGTTGGCGTATTAGTTGTACTCAAGGCGACCGAATGCTATGAACAAGACATTCACTGCCAAAATATCTTCAGGGTTAAAAGAACTTTCATGTGATAGAAACATTAACTAGAGATGGTCTTCATGGGTTATTACCACAACATAAGATTATTTATTATTTGATATGTGTGTAGTGTAACTAAGAACCGATACATCATAACTTCATATTAGTGCATTAGTTGTACCCAAGGCAGCCTGAATTATATAAATAAGGTATTCACTGCTAGTCTATCTTCAGGGTTGAAAAAACTGTCATTTGATAGGTATTTTTTGTGTAGGACTTTTACTTCGTTCTTTCCTAATTTTCTGTACAAAGGAATATTTTTACTAAGTAGGTAAAGTAAGTCTGGCACTCCACCGAAGTGGAGCGGAGGAAAACTACCAATTCTTCATCATAGTGGTGTGTCAGCCTCTGTGTCATACCTACTAAAAATAAAGGCTTTTGAGAAGCCTGGTCTATGTAAGGTTTTACGGAAACACATCATAAGTGGAATGGAATTAATGGATAAACTGTTAATAATGTTTTTTTCGACAGCCGCCGGTGTCCATCATGAACTTCGTGGTACGATACAAACCCGATGAGCAGCCGTCCCTTCGCCCGCATCACGATTCCTCCACATACACCATCAATTTGGCACTCAATACACCAGGTAGGTCACTTACTATTACTTACAGGTAGGTCAGTTACTAGGTAGTAAGTTCTGCAATATCAAATATAAAGAAGACTACAATAAGTAGAGGGACAGTGGACCGTGCTTGTGAATTTATTGAAACTAGTGGTAAACCATAATTCATTCAAAACATAATGTATTTCTAATGCATTATTATACAGGGTAAATTTTTAACCAGTGCGCAAACTGTAACCATGAATTCAGCATATAATTATAGATCCCCCAGCGCAGAAATTTTTCGTCGATTATACAAAAAAATATTGCGCTCGGGGGTCTAGAATGATATGCTGAATTCATGGTTACAGTTTGCGCACTGTTTAAAAACGTATCCTGTATAAACATACTAGCTTTCGCGTGGAGGTCGAAAATTATCCCATGGGAAATACGACCGGGAGAAAAACTAACTTATGTGTTAATACAGGTTAAAATCTATCTGTATGCCAAATTTGATCCAAACCCGTTGAGCCGTTTTTGCGTGATTGAATACAATTACGCAAAAACGGCTCGTCCATCTAAACTTTCACATTTACAATATTAGTAGGATTAGCTTTTTGCACCCCCATGTAAACTAATGTTAACTGTGCCAAATTTCATACTCTTCCGTCAGAGTAATTTTCGTAAAATGTCAAATGTCTGTATAGACATTTTATTTTTCGGAGGGGCGTGCCGTTTTAAATTAGACGATCTCTACAAAGTTTTTGATTCACGTATTAATATACAGATTAGCAGAATAGCGCCATTTTATGGGGACGAGAAGAAACAGACCACCTTTTTCTTCACAGATGGTGCCACTCGCCTAGAATAAAAAATAAAAATAAACAATCGTACACTGACACTCAACATTATTGTCCATATCTAATACAAAAATTCGGTTTCTTAATGATGTGTTAAACTTTTAGATGTGGACTTCGAAGGCGGCGGGTGTCGTTTCATTCGTTACAACTGCTCCGTGCGCGACACTAAACCTGGGTGGCTGCTGATGCATCCTGGCCGGCTGACGCACTACCACGAGGGCCTAATCGTCACTAAGGGCACAAGATACATCATGGTCTCTTTTGTAGATCCGTGAACTACTCTAATAAACTCGTCGAAAACAATCAAAATAAGCAATCAAATATAAGTTTTAAAGTTCCAAGAACTATCAGGATAAGTTTTAAGCAACATACTGATGTTCTTTTATAGGTTATAAGAAACATTTTTTTAAATGTTTTTCTACAACAACATTGAAGTAATTTTAACTACTTATAATACGTTAAAATAAATATAGAATCTCATATTTTTAGGCGCCAGATAGATAAGCTCTTCTCTTGTAACTAACGCACTCATTTTCGGTCTATACGAAAACCAGGTGGTGATTGTTTAAATTTTGTTGAACTGATTATCATATGTTATTTACTCACATAATGTTGTATGTTTTGGCAATTTCCATCTGGTTCAACTATCATTACTATTAATATAATAACAAATAATGTAAACCAAAGATTCATTGTGTTAGTACTAATAAAATGTAAAACATACTATGAATGATAATAATGCAAGTAAATTTATATCCCAAATTTGTTGATTTTATTAAACGTGCGTGACTATCTATCAACGTTGCCTCTGTCTACGTATAACTCGCTGAATCGGTCCAAGTGAATATCTTTGAATAACGAATATCCTTGAAAATAAGAGATTTCGGCAGTATCCGCGCCATAGAGAAGGGAACGTTCTTATTTTGAAATAAAAAATGGTAATCTAAAGCAAGACTTTATCCACGTGTAATTAAAAAGTGGTAAAAATTTGGATTTATCTAAGCAACCATCTAAGGATCACTTATCTCGACGAAAAATATCTGTTGAATATGAAGATGTGAAACGTTTGACAAAACCAACTAAGAACTTTTTATAACAACCTTAAAAACCACCACAGTTCGTAATTACCAAAAACAATTCGTTTTCATTGGTTTTGACCTTTGGCTGTAGTAATGTATATACTATTATGCTCTGTGGTAGTAATGTCAAAATGACGGACCTACAGGTCCTACAGGTACGCCTGTGAAAATAACAGTGAGAAAGTGAAAAAAAAAATCTGACTATAAATTTAAATCTCGTAAAGCCTCGTTTAAAATTTGAAACTGCACGAGATTTGGTCTTCCTACCTACATTTTATAACCCGCTGTTGAGGTTTCATTTATTTGTATTGTTTTGGTTTTGTGAATCTTTAATCTGATGGTATTTTACTCCGAAGCTTGGACCAAGATTCAAAGGTCTCGCAATAGAAAAGTGCTGCATTTGGCTAAGTTTTATATCGATTGACGTGCCCCCAGTGTCCATCTCTTAATTTTAAAACCAAGTATACCCACGACGAATAGTGTCGTGCATTAAAATAAAAACAAAAACACACGACTGAGGCGGCACAGGCACGAAGACGTTTTTCATGTTAATCCCATTGGAGCGGTCAGGTTAAACATGCTTTTTTGTTACCTACTTGTTGCAAAATGTCGGTCTTTGTTTTTGGTAAATCAGATCACCCGTCGCGTATTCTTCACCAGTGTTAAAATCTGTAAGGATTGTGAGCTAATATTTTGCGGTCTCATTTTGTTTTTCAGCGAATTACTATTAGCTGTTTCGTTTGCTTTGTACAGTGAGAACTCGTAAACATATCGCACAGGGTGCTCCAGACCCCCACGCGAGCGAATGAAGACAGATTATTCGGTAGGTTCTGTCGTTCTGCGTATAGAAGTATGTTTCGTGAAAATCTATTCAGCAAAGATAATCAGGATTTTTTCTAATTGATAGGTGTCTGAGCTAGACAGTGGTAGTTTGTATCAATTCAGTACGTCCAATCGACATGAAAATGTCAAATCTCAAGTCAATTTTCCACACATTTGCCCAACCTCGAAAATATCTGATACTAGCTGCGTAGGTACTGCGGTTTAACCTGCGGGAATATCGGGATAAAAAGTAACCACTATAGGGAACAGCTATGTACCTATCAAATTTAATCGCAATCGGAAAATTAGTTTTTGCGTGGAGAAGTAACAACATTGTGTTAGTATGTAGAACTTTCACAATTGGAGTAGGATTTGAATAATGGAGACAGTAATAAAATCTTTCACAGCGAATACTTCATTTACTCAAACATATTAGATGGAGGAAAAAAAATTTAAAATATAACTAAATGAAATATACCCATTCCGCAGTCGGGTAAAAAAGAAAGAAAATGAGAATGAAATGTAAAATAATCAATAAACGGCTTCGCTGTAAACTATATTCGATGTGCTATTCGTTTCAAGCTAAATAAATTGACTTTCCGGTGATCCCACGCGAGGCAGGCAAACGTAGTCGTGCCGACCAGTGAAAAGGTTTGTTCCTGGGATTTATTAATAGTTATAGCAAATGATACGTTAACCGGGAACTGAAGCCTCTTAAATGATGTAGGCAAATCTGTCGGTATCACTGGAATACGCGGAATGTGTGCGAGCTGTGCGGCTGCGAGACCGGTGATGATGGTGGCTACAATGACATTGTCTCTAAGTTCTTTGATTAAAACTCTTGTTCCATGGGGATTCAAACTAATAGCATTTAATGGCTCCTGGTAGTTTTTAAGTATATTTTCGTTAAGCCTTGACGGTATCGACACGTGTTATATAACAGGAAGTGTTTGCCTAAAATCTCCAGCAAAGACAAAAACTCACCCTCCCATCACAGCACTTGAGTTGCGAAGGTCTTTTATTGTTTGGTTTACTGCTTCAATATGAGCCTTAGCCTTATGCCTCATGGCACGTTCGTCTGATGACGGACTTATTTTATAATAGGAATAGGATCCCGAAAGGGCCATATTTTCGAACTGACAAAAGTTTCTCTAAAGACACAGTCAACGGCAATTTGAATATCGAGTGGGTAGTTTTGCAAGCAACGTTTTAAAGTTTGGGAAGCAACTGCTAATGTTGTTTTTCCGGATTGCCGTATTTTCGCTGATACCATATTAGCAAGGAAAGTTTTACCTGTTCCACCAGGACTGTCCGAAAAATATATTGTTCCACAATTATTTTCTGTGCTGTTAAATATCGCATCATTCTTTGGTCAGCCACCAATTTTGTTATTTTTGAGTTGACAAATTCAGACAACTCGTTAACATAATTATGATTGTAATTGTTTAGTTTCTACAGCATTTTGTGAGCAATTGGAGGAAGGTGAACTAAAATCTTTTAGGTATTCGGTCCTCTTCTTTCTTTAGTGGACTCTTCTTCACGTCTTCCCTCAGACGTAGTTTACGATAAACGTCTTATTCTCACTGTAGGGGACAGTGAGGGAATTAATAACACCATGGTTTATGGAAAGACACTTACCACTATATTTTTCAGTAGATTGATTTAGATCAGGACATTGTAGAGGCAATTTCGAACATGAAGGCCCACTTCTTGTTTCAATGGTGTGTAATGCTCCCAATAAACTAATTTTAAGGCAAACGATTGTAAGTGTTGCTACATACTGTAGGCATAATTACGATAACACCAAATCGAAATACCCCTCAAGAATGAAAATAGAAGCAAGCAATTTGACAAAAAAGAGTCCCCACACATTCCTCAGGGTCACAGAAGAGCAATGGTTAAGCTGGATACCCACTCACCAATCTAGCTTAGGTCCCCTACGAATAGACGAAAATGTAGAATATCAAGAGGCACCTCCAACTTACTTAGAGCCGGATGAGGATCTCAACATGGTTTGCAAACACACTGGCCAAAGGGTTGTTTTGCCATCCATTCCTCGAGACTTGCCACCACTTCCTGCGTTAGTGGATTCAGGAAGCCCACTTTTGATAGATGCACTATATCCTTCCAAGCTCTTAAGGAGGAAAATAAAGTTTTACCATACAAACCTCTCCATGATGATGGATCGAATTGCTAGAGACAGGTGGGACTGGCATAACTCATCTTTGTCGAAATACCTCCCAGATGGAGTTAAGGCTAATGTAGCTGCATGTGCTGTTAACCTAATAAAGATGGCAGTAGCCACGCCCAGTTATAATAAGCTGCTCGTTTGTTACTGGTATTGCTTCACATCCGAGTATGTGGGGTCATACACTCCGATTATGGTGTTCATGTATAATGACGTTGACACAACTTCTTTAAAAGCAGATGAAGGAATAGTTCAAGTCTCTAATACTGGAAACTTAATCATTTATGGCAAGGAGCTAATAGCCACCGAAGAGGGACACACAGACACAGGGAGGCTGATGACAGGAATAATTCCAGGGTACCGATTTTCTCAATACATTCCTGAGAAGTACCCAGTGAGAAGTCTGCGATCATTGCATGATCAAAGAGAAAGCATGCCTATAGGAACAAGGAGTATTGTCTGGATTGCGGGCGAGAAATACCTTGCGATAAGAGATGAAATGATCAAATACCAGGTTGATCGAACAATACAAAGGCATCTAGACTTCTTCTATTCACAAAGTGTAGACCCTAGCCCCATAGTGAATCTCAAAAGGAAGATCGAGGATGATGTGGGAGAAATTTTAGGACCCTGTAATGAGAAGAAGCGTCTTTGCATAGCATCCTCTTCAACTTCTTAGTTAGCCTCTCTCAATCATGTATTTTGGTGGGTAGTTGCTTTATATGTGTAATCTCTTACCACTTTTCTTTGAATATATAAGCATTGGATTGATTTATCTATCTATTTAAAAATAATAAATAAGGTTTAAACTTCTTGATGACTCGTACAGTGATGAAGTAGAGACTCTTCTCTCTACTACGCTGCTCAAAGCAGCCCCGTTCGTGCATGGGGCCAATGCAAGTATGTTGTTGCAGGGAAACGCCCTACTTACATAGCAGACAACTAAAGTAGTGCTGGGTGGTCGGTTAACATGTATCCAACTTGCGCGAAGCGGTTCGTATCATGCGTGGTGATGATCAGACTTATGCTAAATAATAGCAAGGTAACAAATAAGAACTGTTAATCCACTTCTGAATTCTAGGAATATTCTGTTTACTTCAATTTCGTTCATACGTATTTCCTTGGCACACAATGCAATTTGTTCTTCTTTAGGTAAATCATTATTTTTTAGATATGCTCTCGTTGTCCATAACATTTATTTATTTTAGTATTGTTTGCAGTTATTCTTAATCTCTGTAGCGTACTCCCTAGTTCCATATTATTGGAACGAAGTTCTTTAATTCAGCTTGTGGAAGGAGTAACATTGTAGAAACCGCCACATAACGAAAAACCGTTATGTGCCCATGCGACTTTTATTATATGCAATAGAAAGAGACAAAAAGAGTGTAAGATAGATTTCATGGCTTTTTGACGGTGCTGAAGCCAACAGTGAGGTCAAAATGAAAATCAAGATGCGGCTGCAAAAAAAGAAAAACAATGTTTCGTCATGTGTGTCGTTTTCATGGTTTTCGAGGGTGCTGAAGCCGAAAGTGAGGATACCATAGTAAAGTTTGAGTATTATAAAGATCGAGTAAACAACATTTCATTCGGATTTGGAGAAAAAGCGTTAGCGTTAGGGGTCCCCACACACCCCTACGTTTATTTTTATTAAAACGCATCAATGTCTAAGTCTCTCACATATTATGATTTTATTAGTACAGTGATTCAGTTCCAGACTTTAAATGAGTCTCGGCTTCTTAAAATTTTTTAGTCGGCAATTTTAGTGTTTGGTTTTCTTTCCTCAACATAGTTCTTTTATTTCTATTTGGTATTAGGTAGTCGGGATCTCTAATTGGTCTGTTCCTTGTGTATCGAGGGTCAACAAGTTCAGGCAAATGGTAGTCAAAGCAGATTGACAACAATTTAGGCTCCATTATTGTATTCCAATAATGATTTTTTTTTTACTAAACTTATTCGGTCTTTATCTTTGTCAAATTGGCACATGTGCATTTGACCTTGCACTTATATGAACCAATCAGATTTTTCATTCACGTTCACTTCCCCTGTTTTTTTGTTATAGCGCCAAAAGTGTACTCTCTTGAATAGCAGCGTCGATTCTAATTGTATAACCAGTCAGTCGTTGGTTATATAAAAAAAAAATCTGCTGTTGACATTTTTACCGAGTAGGTATTGCAGTTTTCTATGATACCGTAGATTTCTTTTTTGTATTACCGACGAAAAAATTCAGCGCGGGGGGGCGGTGGTCTAGGACGGTATGCTGAATTCATGGTTACAGTTTGCGGCACTACTTAAAAACGTATCCTGTATAGCATGCTTTTCACCATATTAACACAGCTATTTGTTTTTATTCTTTTCACCACCTTTCCAAAGTTGAAAGCAGTCAAAAGATTTCTTCGGAGTTCTAGACACTCCCCGCTGTCACTCTGTAATATTGGTCACTCCTGTAGGTATCTATTTGCGTTCTGCTTCGAACTTTTTTTTTAATGATCATTTCTTAGATTGGATGTTTCTGGGTCCAGATCAGGTTAGTCGGAATTATTGCCATAATTTAAATCTGTTTTCTGAAAGAATGATTCACTGCTTTGCCGTTTAAATTTTTGGTTGTGTTCTTGCATTTTGCACTTAATCTTCATTCTTTTTGATTCTTGGTAACGGACTTGTATTATGAATAGTTTTATAGACGGAAGTCAATATTTTCCCGGAGTTAAAGGATACCAAGACCCTTTAAGAGTGTAGTTGAATAGTACCGCCGACGAAGAAGAAGCAAAAATGCCCCACTTCCGACTGCAAAGATGAGTTTCTCAAAAAATCGGTAAAAATGAGTATAAAAAATTATATATTTCCGGTGATCATCTTTACTGGCTAGGCACATAAAAAAATTGCTCTAAATACTAACTCAAATTCAAATTCAACTTCATTTATTATTTTGTAAACATAGAGTAAAAATTATACAGATATTATATAAAACTATGTTTGTCCATACATTTTTTCCCGCTACAAGGCATACAAAATAGGGTGGTAAATCGAATGTCAATTAACAAAATTAAAACAAAAATAAAATCAATAGGTAAGATGTCACAATTTCTTTCCAAACACTAATATCTGTTTAATAATATCTCAATAGATTGAGACGGCACGAAACAAATACCTATATAAAATTTAGTCACAATTTCGTATAGAATGAAATTCCTATAAAAATGTCAATAAAGATTGTTATTAATAGAGTAACACTTTAGTTACCTATAGACAAATAACATTTTGCAAACATTATTTTAATGTGTCCCTAAGGTATTCCTTAACCGAGTAATATGCTTTATCAATCAGTAATTGAAAAAGCTTACGTTTAAATTCATGCATTATTTTCCTGCTTAATACAATTAGCTCAGGTAATTTGTTATTTATAACATATTTTGGAGCCATTGTATTGTAGAGAAATTTAGTTTTAGTGTATAATGGGTGCAACTTTTTTGAGCGCCGTTGACTTTCAACAGATATAAAGACATGTTGTTTTTTACAAAAAACTTTTTCCAAAAAAAAAAAAAACAACCGATTTCCAAAAACCACTAGAAAGTGAAAAAATAACTTTCATTTCGGAAGTTGGTGACTTTGGATATGTATTTTTATTAATTTATTGTCGCCGCCTTCCGAAATTAAAGTTATTTTATCACTTTCTAGTGGTTTTTGGAAGTCGGTTGTTTTTTTTTTTTGGTAAGAGTTTTATTTTTCATTTTTTAGTTATAGTACCCACTCCACACGAATTCACCATCCTTGGGGTCAAAACAATGCATATTTATGCGATAGCAGCAATCGCGGTTGATTTGCTGTCATTTTTTGAAGAGTTCCGTTGTCTGTCTCCGAAACGCATCATCGGATCTATATGAAATTTAAATGGGACCATTTCGAAATAAACCCCTTTCTAAAAAAAGAATTTTGCAAATCGGTCTATAAATGACGGAGTTATGCCCGAATCTGCACCTAACTCCTAAGTTAAAGGGTTGTATCTTCCTTCATCAGCTCAGCGTCATGAGGTGATGCTGACCATACGCAAATGTCTCAATAGCTTTATAAAAAATATGAAAAACATTGTTAATACCTAAAAGATTTGAGGGTTACCCTCGATTTCGATGGGATTCCATCATCAGATTCTGACTTGGTGCCAATGGGACCACTTCAGTATACTCTTTCAAATAAAAAAAGAATTTTGAGAGTCGGTCCACAAATGGGGGAGAAATCGGGGAACATACATAAAAAAAAGTACTTTCGGTGGAACATATAACCTCCTCCTTTTTTAGAAGTCGGTTAAAGATACAGGCTTCGTAGACATAAAGTGATGAATACAGTCAGTATTTTCAAGGTTTTGGAAATGTGGCTTGCATGAACCTGTTCGTTTAACTTTATTTATGGCTCGAATACATTTTTTCTGTGCTATTAATACCTCCTCTATGTTAGAAGTATAACGCTGGCCATCTAGAGAACATACTTCAAATTCAAATGTGAAAGCGGGTGTTCTTTTATTTGTTGGTAACTGGTCATCTTTTATTCCTTTGAAAAATATGTCATGTGTAATTTTTATAATAATACTAGCTGACCCGGCAAACGTTGTTTTGCCTTATAAATTATTTCCCTTATCACGTAGGGGTATGGAAAATAGATAGTAGTCGATTCTCAGACCTGCTAAATACCCATATATAAAATTTGATAAAAATCGGTAAAGCCGTTTCGGAGGAGTACGGTAACTAACATTGTGACATGGAAATTTTATATATTAGATATTAAATATTTCACTTCTTTCCAACTATTCAACTCTGCATTACAAATAAATAATTATAACAGGTTAGGTGCTACATGTGGGAAGTGTAAAAATTTTGTGAAAATATTATTATTTTACGTATTTTACTCGAAATATGGATGAGTATAACAATTCGAAAGTTACGATGGAAAAACTAAAAGGTACCATCAACTATCGCGATTGGGCATTTCAAATGCAAAATATACTAGTATTCGAGGATTTGTGGCAATGTATTACTGGAAAATATGAAACCTCAGGTGAGAACGCTAACAAATCAACTCGTAGATAGGAGAAAGCTCGAGCGAGGCTATGTTTGAGTGTTGAAAAATCGTGCTATTCTCAGATTGTACAGGCGAAAACTGCGAAGGATGTATGGGATGCTTTGCAGAAGGCTTACGATGATACCAGGTTGCAAAGGAGATTGTCGTGTCTGCGAACTTTATGCTCTATTAAGCTAGAACAATTCTATTGCAGCTTGAGCGAAGCGAGTAGAGAAGCGGTGTTCCTACAAGCTTTAATTAAGGAATTGCTAATGACGACTAGTTGTAAAATAGTAATGTATTGCGACAATCAATCTGCTATACAGCTTGCTACCAATCACACTCATCACAGACGGAGGAAGCATACGAGGGTCATTCAATAAATACTTAGCCTACAAACATAGTCTCCTTTTAGTTCGATAGGTACACTTAGCCCAGCGATGCTCCAACTTTTTTAACCCGTTCGAAAAATAGTTTTTGTCAAACTCTGCAAAATAGGCCTCCGTGGCGGCGATGACCTCCTCATTCGATCCATATCTATTCCCGGCGAGTGATTTTTTCAGATTAGGAAACAGAAAGAAGTCACAAGGGGCCAAATCTGGAGAATACGGTGGATGGGGCAGCAATTCGTAGCGTAATTCGACCAATTTGGCCATGGCAACGGCAGACGTGTGAACCGGTGCGTTGTCGTGGTGAAACAGCACTTTTTTCTTCGCCAGATGGGGTCGTTTTTTCTTTAATTCGGCGTCGAATCGGCCCAATAAATCGGCGTAGAAAAGCCCTGTAATTGTTTTACCCTTCTCGAGGTAATCGATGTAGATCCATTGATTTAAATAGTAAAGATACGGCCGTCCGAACATTTGACGGACGCGGTCGCCCTACAAATAACACTAACGCCATCTATTAGAACTACGATGTTAATCGACGTGTCTGCTCCTAGGCGTAACCTTGTAAGAGCGGGGTGTGGTATTTTTGAGGTACAAAAAAATAAAATAAAAACCTTATAATTTTCAAAATTTATATTTGTTGTAGTTTGTTTGTGTTATTAAGTTTTCATTGGCCTTCGAATAAAACATTTTTTTTTTAATCTTGTTTTTTTGGTAATCTGGACATATTTTCCATTTTGGATTCGTAGTGTTTTCTGACGTTGGACATTTTAATTTGCTTTTAATAAACAATAAAAATCAATTTTGTACAAAATTTAATCATAAGAGTAATATTATTCAATCTTTTCATTTCATCGGCTACAACGATCGCCGCTGCAAAGTTATGTCGCGCTTTTACGCGGCTTCGCGTCGTCTTTGCCAAAGGTTGAGACAAATAAGAAAGAAAATTGTTTTAAATAATGTTAGAAGTCGATTTAATGACATATTATGTGCTTTTTGTCGTAGTTCACGCAACCCTTCACGGCACAACTTGACATTTTTGCTTGCAAAAATTTACGACCGCTCCGAAGACAGCCGATCGCGTTCTAGTTCACTTCGCTATAGGGAAGACCATTTTGGGACCAAGTTCGTGGCGTCATTGTAACGTGCGGTCCGCCCAGTCCTTATATATATGTCAATGTGTAGATCACACCTTGTGAATCCCAGAAAACGGTGGCCATAACTTTTCCGGCCGATTTTACAGTTTTCGCCTTCTTTGGAGCACGTTCCCCGGTCTGGATCCATTGTTTTGATTGGTCCTTGGTCTCTGGTGTGTACCAGTGGATCCAGGTTTCATCGACGGTCACAAAACTACGCAAAAACTCCGCTGGATTCCGCTTAAACAGCGCCAAACACGTCTCCGATGTGGTCTCACGGTTGCGCTTGTTTTCTGGTGTGAGTAAACGCGGCACCCATCGCGCCGACAGCTTTCTCAGGCCGAGTTCCTCGTGAAGAATATGATGCACTATTCCTTCTGAAATGCCTATAGTCTCAGCTAGCTCCCAAACCTTCAATCGGCGATCTGCCAATACGAGATCATGGATTTTTTTAATGTTTTCCTCCGTAGCAGCTGTTTTCGGTGCACCTGGACGTGGTTCATCAAAAACCGACGTACCTACGGCCACGTGCAAACTCGTTGAACCAATTCTTGACGGTGGCCATCGATGGAGAAGAGTCACCGTACACAGCATCCAAGCGCTCTTTGATTTCGATGCGCGTTTTCCCTTCCAAAAATAGGAATCGAATCACCGAACGATAGGTACTGCTCTTTTTCCATTTTTGTAAAACCGATCGACACGTTCGCTTCCATAAGTTGTCAAATTAAAACAAATGAAGGGATTGGAATGAACATTTGAAAAAAGATTTAAAAAAGAATGTGCTACACTGTGGTAAAACTCTTTTGAAACTACAGCGCCCTCTGGCGATGAGGCTAGGTACTTATTGAATGCACCTCGTATATAAATAAGATTTCATTACGTTAGAGATATGATAGATAGGTTTAACGTAGAAATTGTATACATCCCTACGGATGAGATGTTAGCAGATGTGTTCACTAAGCCCCTGGGCTGTGTCAAGCACGAGGTGTTCACTCGTCAGCTTGGTGTGGCATGAAGCCATCGTGATGCCCACTTTATGGGGGGGTGTTGGAAGTATAACGCTGGCCATCTAGAGAACATACTTCAAATTCAAATGTGAAAGCGGGTGTTCTTTTATTTGTTGGTCACTGAACATCTTTTCTTCCTTTGAAAAATATGTCATGTGTAATTTTTATAATAATATATTAAATATTTCACTTCTTTCCAACTGTTCAACTCTGCATTACAAATAAATAATTATAACACTCAAGGCCAAAACGCAAAGCAGAGCCGACATAACCATGATAAGCTGCTAGGAGCGCTGTCTTATTTACAGTTTTGCATATGATATAAAGAGCATAGGAAAACTTACTGAGCTCACACACGCTATCGATTTGAGTCCTCCATGACATATCGTTATCAATATCCAATCCAAGAAATTTTGTTACATATTCGTTTCAAGTATTTGGTCACCTTTGTAGTTTACCTGAGCTTTTGGCAGCGTTTTATGTCCAATTTTAAAATTCATAATTTTAGTTTTGGCTAGGTAATTCAGGGGCAGAATACCTGTAATATACTAACTTCTGAATTTATTTTTAGAATAGGATTGAAAAGCAATTAAACACTGTATTAACAATATAAGATGTTTTTAGCCACCCAGCGCATTTTTTAGATAATATTTTGTTAGATGTAGAACAGAAATAAATAAGTTTTTCAACACTCTTGCTCATAAAATGGCTCTAATTCACTGCAATTAGACACATAATGACACCTATAATCAAACTGTGACTTTTTCATTATTATCATTCACGAGTGAGTTATAGGTTTTTTTTTTTTGGTTGAGTTGTTTTGTTCTTAAAAAGTTTCGATACAAAAAAGATCGTTTTCAATAGTACAAATTAATTAATGTACCTATTGCTTGCTCATTTCATGCAACTTCGTATTTAAATAGATAATTTCAACTTGTACGTTTTTAATAAATAAAACTTTCACTCAAATATAACTTTTGTTTTCTCTGTAATAAAGATAACTTTGAATTCCCCATTTTGTACGTGACTAAAACGCTATCCGCGAAAGGCCAAAAAAAGAAACCTCATTCATTTAGTCTATGGCCGATCGCCATTGTTAGATGCGCGCGCAAAAGGAAAACTGATGAATTTTTACCGACATTGCGAAAAAAAATCACAAGTCGTTTTCACTGTTGAAATTATAGTTATTTATTAATTAAAATGTCTACAAGTACTAGTTATGAAGAAAATGATTTATGTTGTACACCGCCTGATATAAGATGTGAAGCCCTTAACGTTATGGAAAATGTACTACCTAAAAACTCCAAGGACAAAAATATTTTTTTGTATTATTTTCTTCACAAGTGTGTGGAAAAACGAACGATACACGTGTGTATTGATGATTACAGTCCTCGGCTCTCTCAATGGCGCCTCAGCGGTAATCACCAACATTTACATACTTGTACCATAATGTACTATTTCAACACACTTGCTCATAAAATGGCTCTAAATTCACCGCAATTAGGTACATAATGACAGCTATTATCAAACTGTGACTATTTCATTACTATTATTAACTAGTGAGTTTCAGGTTTTTTTTATTGGTTGAGTTGCTTTGTTAACAAGTTTCGATACAAAAAAGGTCGTGTTCAATAGTACAAATAAATTAATCTACCTATTGCTTGCTCATTTCATGCAACTTTGTATTTAACCCTAGATTACTAAACTCTCCTGCAAGTGACGTTGTTACTAAACATTCGTAAAACATACGAAATGGAAATAAAACAGAATAAATTTACGAATCATAAACTTTTATTATTATTAAAAAAAATACAGATACATTCTTTGGGTTTAAGAGATCACTTAGTAATGAAAATAATATAAATTTGTTTACTCTACACAGTTTGAACACATATTCATGTTGTGTGTAGGGAATGCAAATCTGGCGAGATTGGGGCTCAAGTGAGACCTTACGAGTTTATGAATAACAATACTGCGAGATCTCGCCAATTTCGAGATCTCGCGAGATTGGCAGTTTTGTGTGTTTTTTTGCAAATAATCACAATATTTGACTAAATTTATTAATATTAATAAATTTCAATTAACTTCAGATAACCACCCATAAACAAGCTTGTCTTTCAAGCTTGTTTATATCAAAAGGATTTAGTCTGTCCTTACACTTAACTGAAGAACTTTGCTCCATGTTTGGTGGAGGAGGTAAATCTCTCAATGACATGAAAGATTCCATCCGATCATGAAAGCCAATCATGAATTTAGCTTTGCAAAACACAGACTGAATTATATTTTCTTCTTCATGTATTTGATGATCAGATATCCCTAATTCTCTCATTATCTGACATCTGGATAGTATGAATGAAGTAACTTTATCTTCTCCTTGGGCTCTGAGAGGTCTTGGGAAATATTTAAATTTTCCTGTTGAAGGGTTGACCACTACTAATATTGAGTTACTTTCCATTCCCATTGATTTGAACCTGAATTCATTTATTGCAGTATCACTTAGAGTAGTTACTTTTACCGCAATAAATAATTTATTTTCAACGTCTATATCCCAGTTGCTAGTTACATTTAGATCCCACTTTCTACCCCAATTGTTCTGAACTTCTGCTTGGTTTGGTATTCCTTCGATCATTATAAACCTGTAAGAACTGGGCATTTCGATTTTAATTCCTTCCTGCTCTGAGAAAATCCTCCTCCCCATCACTTCCCATAGAGATCATATCCTCATCATCAGACACATCTATAGCTATATTGGCTTATTATTATTATTATATCAGGTTCGCTAACCGTAGGGTGGTTGAGTTGAGAACGTGGTTGCAGTAAAACTAAACGTAGACCCGTTTAGTTTTGCTGCAACCGAAATCGTACGGAGCTCCTCGCGGCTCTGCGGCTGGATGCTGTAAAATATTTAAATGTTCAGGTCATATTATCCACTGATATCATGATAACAGGACCCAACATTGAGAAAAAAGGGCATCATCAAACATCAACATGTACAGTCGCCAGCACATCAAGTTACCCCACTTTGACCTTGAACGCTTTAGAAGCAACAACTACGAGAATCGTGTGAAAGAGATATATAGCTTTTTGTCCGTTCTTACTCGTAATGTTTCGTGCTGCAGTGCGTACGTGAGAGTGTGTGCATACGCTCGTCGTGGTGTAGAATGAGATACTTTGCGATAAGAAATAGCGTAGCAAGTTGAATACTTGAATAGAATCCAAATAATAGCGTGGTAATAAAAAGAAGCGGCCCGTGGACGGCGCATTGCCTAAACTACTTAAGAAAGCTTAGATATAATCGTTTTTATATTTAATTTCTTCATTTTTACTTAATTGTTGGAAATAGCTGTAAGTATTAAGTAGGTGTTACCTACTCATATATTTAAACAGGTAGGTAGCGAAATTTCACGCTCTCGGAGAATAATATTAAGTAGACAGGTAGGTAATCTGATGTGAGAAAAACAGTTTTTTTATTATTTCACGCAGTTTTTAATTACTTTTTCCGAGTTTTGTTACCTACTTTCTGGTGGGCTGGCGGTCACCTGTTTTCGTGCGTTCCTTGCTCTTCAATTCTAAGTATTTTTACGAAGTTCAATGCAAAAACCCATGACACAATCGGCTTGAAATTTCGAAAACAATATAGATACCCATCACAAACGTGGACGAAGTTTTAATTAATTATACCTACAAAACGACTTTTTTCAGTCCGCCTTGTTTGAGATTAACGTTTGACACGATCTTATTCCCAAAGAAATAAGGTTGGAGGTTAGTAACGGAATTACCTATACCTACCGAAGTTTGCTTTTACATGAAAGTTCAAACTTATTGCGCAAGAAATAAGATACGATTTCTAGGGAAATAAAATTCGAATCTATAATTATTATCGTTACTTCATTACATTCAAAATATTTTGTCAATGAGAATATGAGTTCCTTTGTTTGTTACGCATCATCATGAAGGACATGGGTTCCCATACGAGGTTCATTTGCGGCTACACCCAAATTGTCATAAGAATACCTATTCCTATGAGAACTCGGATGAAGCCGCATAAAATACAAAAGTGAGTGTTTTTGTTACCTACGCTTTCAGTTTTTACGCAGTGGCGTAGCTAGCCCTTATGGGGCTTGCTATAACGCCCCATATAAAAAAATATCTTGGCGGGGTCTTTTGCAAAAAGGACGGTGACGTTTTTTTAAGTAAATAAATAAACCGTCGGCGTCCTGTATAATAGATTCAGTGGTAGCTAAGCCCCTATATTCAGTGGTAGATAAACCCCCCTGCTTCTGGCGCTTTAACTACACAACCGATCATCATGGAATTTTGCCTACCTACCTGCCATCATAATAGGCCTTTAATGTTCCCACTGCTGGGACACAGGCCTTCTCTCGGTGAGAGGGAACCTACCTATCAGGAAAAGGACAAAGGATACGTCCTTACGGTAACGCGTGTGAAACCGAAGGAAAAGTTTAAAAATAAAATGCGGAATAAAAATCGTAACCTTTTTATTTTGAAACATTAATTTTTGAAAACTTCAAAACAAATCCTACACCTACTCTAAATTAAAATATACTTACAACAAAATGTATAAAATCAAACTATACAAATAGACAATAGATTAAAAACAAGTTGTTAATATATTTTTTACAAGTTTATATTTTTATTGATTTTTGTAACAGATTACTTATGACTACCTAGTAATATTAAATGCTGCCGCGAAACAAATGTAAAATTTCCATCCATTCAATTGTGTATTGTCAATTTTGTATTGTCCATTTGAAATAAGATTAGATATTTAAACAAACCTTTTTTACAATCGGTTCAACCGATTGTGACTTCTATTCAGTAGGAATAAGGATGGCTTTAAAGCAAAAAAGTGGTTACAACACCAACTGTTTACTGCAGATACCATTTATCATGCTTACAAGTCATACAACGCAATAGAGGTCAAAATCAGTTGAACGGACTGTAAAAAAAGGTTTAATTAACTGTCTAATGTTATTTCAAACGGAGGATAGATTAGTATAATTTGACTAGGCTGGTGCCCGGGAACATTCCCAGTTAGTGAGAACACACATAAGCTAAAGATTTTGTATTTTTTGAACTTTTTAGATTAGGTTTCTTCTCGCATGTTTCATAATAAAATAATAAAAGATAGAAATTAAACGCATATCTTTTACACCCACAATGTGTTACTGAGAATTTTCGACAGTTTATTGATGTAGTTGGAGAGTTAAACTGATAGCTAAAAACCATCCTTATAACTGTGCAGGTGTGATACTAATTTTGAGAAATGTTATTTACTTATCCTTTGTGCATCATTTATGGCCATAACTAACCGGTCGGCGTAACAAAAGAAGCAAACATAATAGGCAACTCCAGAAATGTAAACTTCTATTGTTACGCCTGCCGCTCATCACATTAAAGATAGCGCGAAATGAGCACTTTTACATGTCACTTCTACTTACTTACTAAATCTTACCAGTAACTAAGTATGTTATTATATTTTTACTTTTATTTTAATTCTATGTGGTTTCACCGACACGTTCCCATTCCCAGCAATTAGGAATATCCCCGGGCACTGGAAAGATTATTTTGGGAACATTTTCGGGAACGGCACATTACTACTCACACTATTCCTTCTCTTACAAACTTACACTCTACATAAACATGTATTTTATTTGCTATACTAATATTATAAAGAGGAAAGATTTGATTGTTTGTTTGCATTGAATAGGCTCCAAAACTACTGCACCGATTTGAAAAATTCTTTCACTGTTGGGAAGCTACACTATCCCCGGGTGACATAGGCTATATTTTATCCCCGTATTCCTACGGGAAAGGGAACTACGCGGGTGAAACCGCGGAGCGCTGCTAGTTTTAAATAAATATGCATCTGAATACTTTAAAAGTCGCTTCCATACTAAACACCTGAACTAGAAAGCTTCATAAATTCCCGGTGTTCCTGGAATCCCGGGATATTTTTTACAAAAATAATAATCTAAAAATTAACTTTAGGTAAATTAAATATGCATCCGATTATCCGATTTCTAATTATGACACAACATCAACGAACGACGTGACTGGCGTCTTTCCCAAATCGAGCAATGAAAGAAAGAATCAGTGTTTGAGAAACAATGCTTAGAAATACCTTAATTCTTTTATTTTGATAAATAAAATAATTACAAAATGAAAATACTACATAAGGATTGTAAAACTATGCTACTATTTATTGTGAAAGTTTGTGGGAATGGATAGATATTGTTTGTTACTTTTTCACGAAAACGGAAAAACGGATTTCAGTGAAACTTGGCACTTAAATTGACCATGACCTGTATGAACACATAGGATTGGTTCCTACGGAAACTCAGGTGAATAAAGTGCATTATTTACTAGTGCCCTAGAATCGGAGTTCGTCATCTAAAGCTAAGGCTACGACACTATACACCGTGCACTCAGTGTGTGCTTCCTAATGCGCCTAGGTCATTAAAATCTTGGCAGGTCGGCGGCATTTCTTTCCAACGTTCTTCAGGCGCCTTTTGACGGTGTCTATTGAAATCTAAAACAAATAAATATTGTCAATTTCAATACATACTTACATAAAATTCTTTATTATGAAAAATGGTACGGGACGGGCCAACTTGACTAAATGAGTATGTGACGGTTAAAATTATTATTTTTCAAAATATAAACAAAGACAGATAAATGATCTGCCGTATTGCGTGCTTCCACCTTTGTTGGGGCGCGTTGTAGACAACTAAACATTTATTATCTAATAGTAATAATTTTTACTGAGTCTGGTCCGCCGGCGCGCGTAAAACCGGTTTGAGTGCGCGCCGAGCGCCCTTACAACATGTCTATTAGGTAGTAGGTATTACCTATTTTAATCAACGTTGTTATTCACTTCTCAAGAAAACCATGTATTATGTAAATAATGAATAAGTTAATGTGATAAGTGTGATTACAAGCTAAGCTATGCATGGACTCACGCTGTACGCTCGTGTGCTCAAAAAATGATCGGCAGTTCGGCACCGACCATAGTCGCATCGTCTGCCGCCGTCGTGGTCCTCGCCTAGAGTTGGCGGTGGTGGGCTTCTAGGGTTCCGCTTTCTTGCCACCGCCGCCCGAAGCCAGAAGTAAAAAGTTTTCTTTTTCTGGAACGAAACAAATAGCTTTAGTTTATTTGCACATACACACACAGGCAAACATGTATTAAAACTTAAATATAATTCCCTACAAAATATAATCTGCCTAGCCTTTTCCCAACTATGTTAGAGTCGGCTTCCAGTTTAACCGGATGCATCTGAATACCAGTATTTTACATGGAGCGACTGCCTATCTTACCTCTACAACCCAGTTACTGGGTAATACAATACCCTTGATAAGACAGACAGAAGAAGCCTGAATGTCTGACATGGTTGTCAGACATTCAGGCTTCCACCGAACTTTAACGACTGTCAAAGATCCACAAATAACAGCCGGGACCAACGGCTTAACGTGCTTTCCGAGGTACGGAAGGGTCTTGGTATATGAAGATGGTCACCCATCCATGGACCAACCGCTCAAGCGTAGCTTAACCTGATCGATCGACCCGTGTGGCTGTTATTACCTAGCCACAAGCCCCTACAATAATACGTAGCTAACTTATAATTATTAAATTATTTACACACAAACATCGCTACCTTTACATTACATTTACAATCTGATTTCGTGGTAACTAGATTCTTACTAAACTTGGGCTCGCGAACACGCTTGACCCAGCAATGTTTCAACGGACTAAAAGAAAGTGCGTAATTGCTTAGGTAAGTATTTAAAATCCAATCACTAGCTACTTACTGGATTAACTTTTGTTTAGAATATTTCACGACTTAATGGAATCAAAAACAATAGTTCATTGTGAATTTAAGCTTTCACGGGCACGTGCTGCAGCTAGCAGCTACACTCTACTTGGAACAGTGCTCACCATTAAAAACTTACATTATCAGAAACTCTTAAGAAAGAACACAAAGACGATACCTACGTAATTAACCCTTCTGTTAACTTATTTCGAATATTCTATAGAAAAACACATATGAACAATAAATATATAAAATAATATTACTCACCGTTATGCCCGTCTGCCGACACTGTCACCAGGCATCCACTCAATCGAAGCGCTATGATACACTCTCTTTCATCTTGCGTCAACTGAGGCGCCAGTCGCCATTTTAATAAACTATTAAATATTACCTAAAACTATTAAATATTATTTAATAGTTTTAGGGTTACTAATGTCACGCACAGGACGACTACAGGTCGACTCCACGAAATTTTATTGACTGACGATGTGATGAGTGAAACTCGGGAGCGGTGACGTACGCGCAGGGGGGCGTGGGTGTGGCTTATTCCTAGTAAAACATGATAATTGGCTCCCAAATATTGGAATGTGCAGCAATTGGGCAATTTTAGAAACGTTTAAACGTCCGCCAATCAGGGCAATGATACTTTCTTTCTAACACTGCATGGCGCGTCGTAGTTATAGTTATGTATAGGGTTTAGCTTGACGTGCTGGCGACTGTACGTATTCCTTTTTAGGGTTCTGTACCCAAAGATTGCCAATGGAACTCTATTACTAAGACTCCGCTATGCGTCCGTCTGTCTGTCAGTGGGCTGTATCTCATGAACCATAATAGGTGAACAGGTGCAACTTTCACAGAATGCTACTATAACAACAAATAGTAAAAGTTAATTGAAAACAAGCAGGAACGGAACCCTTCATGTAGGCCGGTTTTTTCCTTTTTGTATTGTTCATTCCAGCAAGAAGTAGAGCAGAGTATGCCAGAATGAAGGGAGGATTCAGCCCAGTAGTGGGACTGTATAAATTAACTATAGATAATATTGAGTCATCCTGGACATTTCAGGCCCATAATCAAAATTCACACTATAAACACCTATTGCAAGACAGAAATTGAAACACCTATAACTCAAACTAACTGCAAATAAAACACTACTTTAATATTGGCTTCATGATTGGGAGTCCCCGAAATCAACGGCTCGGTTCTAAAACAAAAAACAATCAAATTGTTAATAACATGACACTTAACAGGACTATAATTTGATTAATTATAAAATTGACATTAATTTTTCCTATTACCTATTTGGTAAAAAATGCCCAAATCTTCGACACATCACAGTGAAGCGGATACACCATGCGAGTAAAACTAGTCATTATAACATCATTATGTGTAAAGTAGGTAGGTTATTCACAGGCCTCCAATTGTTGAACAGGTATGAAAGTAATTGAGCACCCATCACCCACAACTAATTACTAATGAACCAATCATACTTAGGCGCTCGAGTCCCCATGCCCGCAACGGCAGCAAAATCTGAAAAATAAAAGAGAGAAAGAGAAAGAAACACTCAAACCATGCAAGAACAAAATAAATTAGCATATTACAGTCGGTATGCATTTAAGCGGAAATTGCAGAGGTATTTTCTTAACAAATAGTGTAGAGTAATCTCAATATCTCTTTTCCTTGAATTTGTATATTTATATATATATTAGAAGTATATACTGTAGTAGATATGTATGCGTGTATATGTATTATATGATTTTATGTTTATAACCAATTTATGTATCAATCTTTTTTGTATAGCATAATGATATATTTTATAGTTCTTTTTTTAATCATTGTTACTTTCCTCCAAAGCACCTGCCATCTAATCTCTTCACCACCCATGGTTGACTGGTAGAGAATGCCTAAGGCATTAAGTCCGCCTTTGTACCTTTTTGTGTGCGAGAAGTTTAAATAAATAAATTACAGGCAGACTGTACAACAGAATATCCACAACACTTTTATTAGTATGCCCAAAGCCTCAGAAACATTCCAGTAGTTGCAACACCATGTTAGTAAAACACGTCCCCAGTCCCCTCAATAAGATAAACATTCAGAGAAGCATTCAATCATTGCATCATAGTCAATATTCCAGATAGTTGCGATCATCAGATGTGCATGTATACACGTCTGTAAAACAAAAGTCACTTGAATCTGTCACCAGTAAGTAAATGGAACTTTGAATTGCGTTTTATTTTTTAAACTTGCTGTACCACGTAATATTTATACGATACACGCAGTATAATTTATAAGATTTAAGTAAATACTTGTATTTCGCAAAGATTTCCAATGAACTTACCTATTTAACATATTTCCCATCTTCTCTTCGAAAATCTTGAAATCTAAAAAATAATAAAGAATAAAGTTTTTGACGTTTTGATATTGTTTGCTTCCATAGCGAGATGTAGCTTAAAAAACGACAATTCACGTTGAATCGTTCAATTAATGTTGAATTTAAACAACCGTGCACTGAACAGATGTAACTTTTTTTTGTTGCTCCATTTTTGCACTTCACAGACGCGTATCTTATAGGATAGCACTCGCGCTCGCACTGGTCCCAACCCGTCTGGGATATCGTGTAACAATGTTTTTCATATATTTTCTGAAGCTATTGAGACATTTGCGTATGGTCATCATCATCTCATGACGCTGAGCTGATGAAGGAAGGTACAACTCTTTAACGGTTAGGAGTTAGGTGGAGGTTCGAGAATAACTCCGTCATATAGACTGATTTGCAAAATTCTCTTTTTGTTCGAAAGGGGTTCATTTCGGAATGGTCCCAATTAAATTGCATATGGATTTCATGACACGTTTCGGAGACAGACGGAAATCTTCAAAAAATGACAGCAAATCAACCGCGATTGCTGCTATCCCATAAATATGCATTGTTTTGACCCCGAGGATGACGAAATTTAAAATTGGTGTGGGGTAGATATTCTAACTAAATAGTGAAAAATAAAAACTATTCCAAAAAAAAAAAACAACCGACTTCCGGAAAAACATTAGAAAGTGAAAAATAACTTTAATTTCGGAAGGCGGTGACAAGAAATTAGTAAAATATATATAAACAAAGTCACCGACTTATTACCGACAGTACATTTAATGGAATAAACACAATTGTTGAGTTGCCCTTGTGAAGTAGTTAGAGTTGTTATATATTAAACAAACAGCACGCACATTTTGAGGTATATGTTCTCGAAAATTCGGCCGTGCTCGGCCGAAGTGTTTGGCGGTAAATTCAGAACAACAAAAAATACATTTGATATAAATTGTTTTTGACTGAGAAAATTGTAAGAATAGGTATATTTCAATTTGAATTAACATGTAATAAATAAAAAAGCAATATAATACTAACATAACTAATTGATATAAATCAATTTACTTTTATCTTTCTGTTACATATTTCGTCCCAA
Source organism: Polymixis flavicincta (assembly GCA_949987655.1). NCBI lineage: Eukaryota > Metazoa > Arthropoda > Insecta > Lepidoptera > Noctuidae > Polymixis > Polymixis flavicincta. The sequence goes on along the minus strand of OX465171.1, from coordinate 24,243,214 downwards.
ACTTTAAATAACAAATTGTTTTTAATAAATTGGAAAATACCCTATTCTCGTAATTTTAAGAACGTTCACAGAATTCGTAGTCAGCTAATGCTAAATTGTGACGACACTCCTACTACAGTTAATATTTTGTAAGCCATTTTTTTAACTCCTGCTCTTGTAGGGTTCCGTACCCAAAGGGTAAAACGGGTCCCTATTACTAAGACTCCGCTGTCCGTCCGTCTATCTGTCTGTCCGTCTGTCACCAGGATGTATCTCATGAACCGTGATAGACAGTTGACATTTTCACGTATGATGTATTTCTGTTGAAACTAAGACAACAAGGCCATTCTCGTAATTTTAAGAACGTTCACAGAATTCGTAGTCAGCTAATTTTAAATTGTGACATTTTTTTAACTCCTGTTCTTTTAGGGTTCCGTACCTAAGGGGTAAAACGGGACCCTATTACTAAAACTCCGCTGTCCGTCCGTCCGCCTGTCTGTCTGTCCGTCTGTCACCAGGCTGTATCTCATGAACCGTGATATACAGTTGAAATTTTCACAGATGATATATTTTTGTTGACGCTGTGACAACAAATACTAAAAAACTGATTTAAAAAAATATTTAAGTGGGCTCCCATACAACAAACGTGATTTTTTTTTGCTGTTTTCATAGATAATGGTACGGAACCCTTCGTGCGCGAGTCCGACTCTCACTTGGCCGGTTTTTGTTTCTTCTCCTGTGAATGACCGAGTTAATTTGGCTACTTTTTATTGACAATGCCAAATTCTTTGTCTTTGAGAGTAATCACTGTTTTACTTGACTAACATGTACACACATAAAATGTACACATTATGGAATACAATAATAAAGTATTTGAGTATTGAGTACAATAAGCAGCTGGCACAGTTTCCATGGTATCAATAGCAAAGGGGCAATTTTCGTAATTTTAAGAACGTTCACAGTCTGATCGCGGTCTCAATCTGTCAAAAATACCTCTAGTTTCCATATATTTTTGACAAGTTTTTGTCATTTGTATGTCGCCGAGATGAGACTGCGACTAGATTTTGAACGTTTCTATTATTACAAGAATTGGCCTTCTGATTGCATCCAATTTTTTATGACTTCGTTCATTATCATCCTTCATCATCATCATTTCAGCCGAAAGACATCCACTGCTGGACATAGGCTTCACCCAGGCTCCTCCACTTGTGGACATAGGCTTCCCCCACGCTCCTCCACTTCTGGACGTAGGCTTCCCCCACGCTCCTCCACTTCTGGACGTAGGCTTCCCCCAGGCTCCACCACTTCGACCGGTCTTGTGCTTCTCACATCCAGCGGATTATCGCACAAAATGGCACATCTCCACAAAGATTTAGCCAACCTGTATGTGGTATGTGACAGGAATATTCATAGCCTCCACAACATAACACAAAACTACGGCCTCGCGTAATGATCGAAATAGAATCATCAGAGGAACTACTAGTGGTATTCCGTATATCATTAATTTTTCTATAAATGCGCACTTTTATACCAAAAAGAAATGCACATTTAATGTGCGATTCATAAGTGCAGTGTTGCCAGACCTGGTTTTCATTCTGAATTTGGGGTAAATTACGACTAAGCCTGGGGGGCTTAGTCGTAATTTACCCCAAATTCGGTATTAATTTGAAAATATACCCTAAATAATTTCCCTCAGATTGTACAAATAAAACAACTAAGTATTTAAAAAAACAATATTATTATTCGCACATCACAATAAATGTTTCTTCTGCTTCGACTGCATCGTTATCTTTTTTGTCATACATGCTACTGTCAAACTTATCAAGCATTCAATTTGACGGTGTAAAGTTAACGCAAGATGCATTAAAATTGCTACATTGTATCTCACAGTCATTATACTCTGTATCATGGCTAGAGATAATCTATTTCTGAGCTTGTTCTTGAGGACTGAATATTGCGAAAAGGCTCTCTCTACTGCTGCATTAGATACAGGTGCTGATAAAAGAGACAATGCTAATTTTGAAATGTTAGGGAATCTTTTACTACCACCAGCATCTAAGTCCCGCTGAACCTCAGCCCAAAAACCAATACAATTCGTCGTATTTTGCTTTGTTTTGCAAATCATTCCACTCTATTTCCACCTCTTCTTTACAACCTTATACGTCAGCCCTTTTAACGTTTTGCAGAATATCAACTAGCGAAGGTTTTACCTGAGAAGTGGCTATTTTTGGACACAATTTCGCCATCGATGTAAGAAACTGAATCGTTTTTGGCAACCTTTTCTGTAACTCGGAACACAAAGTTACAAGAAAGGTTTTGCATCTCTCACGTACATCTTCTTTGTCACGTCTGTCTAATTTAGAAAATGCTTCTTCAACTGTATAACCAAAATGAATTGTTGAAACATGCATTAAATGCGCCTTAAAATCAAATGTTGCATATTCTCCATCCGTAACAGTTTCGAGCTGTCGAGGTACGACAATGATGTTAAGGATACTTTTAATTAGCAAAAGTAAGTCTTCCAATAGTTTCGCTGGGTCAACATTGTCACTTTGAAATATTCACTTTAGTAACTTGCCGTAAGTGAACATCCAAGAACGTGAAATATGCTTGGTAAGCTCCGCATTTCGTGATGTCGTATAATTTTTCCGCCATGAAACATTTATCAGTCCTAGCCATCATGAAAAGAAGCTTTAACTCGGCCCATAAAGTACGTATTGCATGCGAACGAGCTAACCAGCGTGTTCCACAAAAACCTGGTATTTTTTTGGGAGCTCGACTTTCTTTCATCACTTCGTATAAGTCCCTGTAGGCTTCAAGGCGTTTTGAACTATACGAGAACCAATTATGGCTATTCCGAATTAAAAAATCTAGTTGACGTGGCATAGTTTCTGCTGCTTTCTCTGCACATAAATGCAACGAGTGACAGGTACAATTTACGACAACAATGTCTGGTAAATCTTTTTTCAATAGTGCAGCAACAGAGTGGTGCTCTCCAATCATTACATTAGTACCGTCTAACCCAATTCCTACCAGCCGTTCAAAACGCAAGGAGTCTTCTAGTAAAGATTTTTTTATAGTTTCATAGAGGGTTGTAGCATCACATTTAGATATTTTTATAAAGCTGTAAAAGGTCGTTATTATATCCTGTTTCTTTTTTGAAAAATACCGGATCATTATGCACAAAATTTTATCCGTTGTTATATCCGTAGTTTCGTCTATTAGAAGTGAATATGGAAAATCGCCAATATCTGCTATCATTTCTTGCCCAAGGACGTTTTTTATTTGCATGCTGCATTTGGTTCTATGTATTTTTAACGTCCCCAGCACATTTGATTTTGGATCAAGACTTGGCAGGAGTTCATCAAAATGGTCTACGTTTTTAATAGCACCATGTTCAGCTATATATACAGCTAGTTTTAACTCCGCAATTTTGTTCGTCTTTGAAACCGTTTTAACAAATGGCAATAACTGGCAGGACTTAGCCGCTTTGTCCAATGAAACTGCTTTTAAATGTTTGTTACTATTCGAGTGATAATTAAGTGCTTTCTTGTGGGGTACTAATGTAATATTACAATATTTGCATCTAGCATAATTTTCTCCAGTAGGGTCAGGACAAATCCAATCTAAAAATAAAACACACAAACCGTTACCATCATCGCGACATGCACAGCCTCGTAAAATAAATAATCGAACATCATTAGCCATCACCACCAACCCTTAAAATATGGGTAAATAATTGCAACAGGAACCCCTTAGACAATCAATGAATCAACTATAGCAAAGCAAAGACCACATGCACAAAAAAAAAAAAAACCGTGCGAAGCCGAAACCCAAAAAAAAAGCAAAGTCCACCAAAACTATTCAATAGGTAAGCCACTTCAAAACTGTTCAATTTTGTTTGTTTTATATACTTTAATAGTAACATGCGTCTATTCTAGGGATTGGTGTGAGGGGTAGCTTGTACAGATGGTTTGTATCATATATTGAAAATAGGTGCCAGACTGTAGTCCTCAACGGATATAACTCGAGACTGATGTACATTCCATCTGGGGTTCCCCAAGGATCTATATTAGGACCTCTTTTATTTAATATTTTTGTAAACGATATCGCCTCTTGTTTCCAAAATTCTAAAATTTTATTATACGCGGATGACATGAAAATTATGAGTCATGTGTCAACCATTGAAGAGGCAAATCTATAACAGGAGGATCTGGACCGGTTCCATGATTACTGCGACCGCAATAGGTTGGATTTAAATATTTCCAAATGTTACGTATGTACATTTAGTCGTAAGCCAAACCCTATTAGGTATGATTACAAACTATCGAATACCTCAATTGCCAGAGTCAACGTCATCAAGGATCTTGGGGTAATTTTTGACTCAAAGCTTTTGTTTGATGCGCACATTGACAATATAGTTAACAAGGCTTCTAAAGCATTGGGTTTTATTTTTAGGGTCTGCTCTGAGTTTAAGAATATCAAAACCATGAAAATTTTATACTGTGCTTTTGTCCGTAGCCATCTCGAATATGCTTCTTAAATTTGGAATCCAAATTACAATGTTTATATCGATCGCCTTGAAAGTATACAAAGGCGATTTTTAAGGTACACTCAATATCGTTCAAATACTTATCTAGGAAGATAAGTACGTATAGTTAGGAAACTATACTAGTCGGTGCAAGAAATTTCATATACTTCCTTTACACGAGCGAAGAAAAATTGCAGATCTTGCTTTCCTATTTAATATAATGAACGGGTCTACGGACGTCCCAGAGCTGCGGGCTTAGCATGACGCTTTGTATTTCTACGAAGAATAGACAGTGCTTTTTCAATACAAAGTGACATTTCGTTCCTACATTTCTGTTATCGGACCGTAGATATCCTTCTACAATCTGTCGTTTAGTCTTTCCTTTCTAACGATATTTGTCTAGGTCCTTATAAATGTAGACTATTTCAGAAGAATATTTCTTCCCAAACTGTCAAAATCACACTGACAACAAAACTTTCTACTCGACGGCCACAAAGTATATACGATTATCCACAAAATCATGATTCGTTTAGGACGTATAACTGTGATAATGAATAGAAAAACATAGCTAACTTATCGTATTGTACATAATTTATTTAATAGTCATGTCTATTCTTCCGTCGACAAATCGGTGCTCGTGCTAAGCCTGCTGGTGGCCAAGATTGGACTTCGTGCACCATCTGTGTTTCTTCGGAAACCTCATCTCCTTCATGTTCCTTTTGTGAAAACGAACTATAGGCAAAACGCATGTACTTTGAGAGCATGTCGAATGTTCAATTTGGTGAGCAGGGATGTTGAGCTCGACTTATTCTCAAACAGTGTTCAGAAATTAAAAAATTTGTTAAATGACTTATTCTTTGAAGTCTTGTACAGATGGAAGTTCTTGTGTAATTTATTTTATTTTTGTTTATTCTCTTCAGTTGTGTCTATGTTTAACTTAACTTAGTTTAACTCTCACGCTGTTTATACCGTTTCGTCAATTTTATACGTAAGTTTATATAAGTGGAAACTTGTAATTGGCTTTCTTTTTTCTTAATATTAATAAAATAAAATAAAAATAAAATAAACTAACATAATGTGATTTGTTACTCATTATAGGTATTTATGTGTTTAGCTCAGATTATAAAACAAAGACAGATAGACCGCGCGGAACACCAAGAGTGAGGCCAAAAAACCAAATACTAAAGAGGCGAGTTTACAAGTCATGAGTTAGAATATGTATATTATAAAATAAAACAAGACTTACCTTTTAAATTTGGGTCATATTCCCATTCCTTACAGTGTCTCTGGGCATATTTTTTTCCACCAGAACGAGTAGTCGAAGTCGACGCCATTTTTCGCTAACGGTAACCACATTAACCTTATTATCAAAAGAGAATTGAGAACGCAATATTTGTACAATGTACAATAGACTGCTGTACCTGTAGGTGCGGTGCGTTCATGACAGACGATACGAAATCTGCTAGTAATAATCTAAATAATTTAATTCCTTTAAAAGTAACTTTCATACATGGAAAGTAGAATGCGTGTACCGTTAAAGAAATGGAATTAAACTAAACATACAACAAATTAGTTGGTACATTAAAACCTCAAATCAAAAGTAATATTGCAGAAATGCAGAGTGAAGTAAAGATTATTGCTTATAATCTCAAGCTCATCTCATGCTTCGTAAATGCAACAGGTCTTTGTTCACTGTCTTTACCTGTATGTTCGGATACACACTAAGTACACTCCGAAGTAATATTACTGTAGTCTGGTATTTGAAACAGACCTTACCCTTGAAAATTCCCCTAGAAAAATGGATACCCTAAAAATTATCCTGCTGTGTTAGTTTTACTCTAAATCTAGGGTAAATTAGCCTAAGTTGTCATCACTGCATAAGTGACACAATTTTTTTCCCCCTTGTTATTAACAGCAAATCAGTTCAAGCTAAGTTTCATAAAAATTCATATCCTCATTTTTCCTATAGGTGGAACTACAGGGAATAACGTAAAAATTAAAAAGATATTTTATGCAAGCACGTCATTTAAAAGTTACTAAATGCAATCTCATGTCCTTTTTCCACACTACCTAACGAGGTGAAGAACTAGGCGTATTTTTATAGTGGTGGCCCCAAGGAGTCCCGAAAGGTTTATCTAATTACCCTTGAACGATATAATTGTCTTCAGAAAGCATGGTTCACCGTTGAACGGTAAGGGTTTTTTTTGGTTCGAACGGTAAGGGTCAATTCTAACCGACACGCGACGCTGCGCGCACTTTTTAAGATAACAACAGAATATCTAACTGCTGTGCAGCCCGTATACCTTATTGTGAAGTAAATAAGTTTTTTTTTTTTGTTCATGGTCTTAAAAAGTGCGCGCAGCGTCGCGTCGCGTGTGTCTCGGTGTGAACTGACCCTAATACGAAAAATCTTTTAGCCGATACTATTATTTAGCGACAGTACGTTTCGCCGAATAACGCTACAAAGAATGAATGGTTAGCCGATACCAAGATGCAATGTCTTCTCATACCTACCTATTATCTCCGTAATTTGAAAATCTTTTTTTAAGCTAATTATTTTTTAAAGAGTAACCGTGGAGTTTCTTGCCGGGTATTCTCCATAGGAAACAACAATTTGGAACCGTGCACCTAGCTTCTGACGTTTCATAAGTGCCCATGCAGGTTTATATTAGCTACTTTGTTAGCTTACAATATACACGCAGTTATTGATAATTTAACTGAGACTAGGTTTAGTGACGAAACAGTATTATCTAGTACTTCTAATAATACTGTAATTAATTCTTTAAACTTTTAGACACGACAAAAGAGAAGATAATAAGTGTATTTTACTGTATCACCAAAATATAAATCGCTTCTCTGGCAAAATCCTAGACGTGGAAATGTTAATAGATAAATATCATATGGATATCTTATGTTTTACTGAAACTTGGCTAAAACCGGATAGGATGTTGTTTAATGTAAATAATTTTTCAGTTGCCAGTGCATACAATAGGTCTTCGATGGGGGGTGGTACTTTGATATTGTGTAATAGTTGTTTTAAATATAAGGAAAGAAAGGATATCACCGCTTGCTCTGTTGATCGCTTATGTGAGGTAGCATGTGCAGAGGTTGAGGGCCATACTTTCTTGTCTGTGTATAGACCACCAGCCACGAACTTGTCATCATTTTTGATAATTATGGAAGAAATATTAGGTAAAATATTCAAAGATAATAAATTAGTTTTTGTGTGTGGTGACCTAAATATTGATTTATTAGTTAATTCACCAGAAAAAAGTAAGCTTATCGCTTTGTTTAAATCATTCAATTTAAAATGTATATTTAATGAAGCGACTAGAATAACAGCAACCACAGCTTCATGCATAGACAATGTATTTACCAATTGCAAAATAAAGGACTCATCCTTAATTAGTGGCGTCAGGTCAGACCATACTGGTCAGCTTGTATCGTTTGACTTAGATAAAAAGTTACATCTAGATAAAACCATAGAATTGAGATCTCTGACTAAAAATAAACTGAAATCTTTTAATAATAATGTTCTTAGCAATCTATCAACAGCGAGTTTTGATTCACAAGACCCCAATATAAACTATGGCACATTTTTTTCTACAGTATGCAAAGAATTCAATAAAGCATGTCCTGTAAAAAAAGTTACGGTAACTACTAAACCAAAATTTAGCGAATGGGCCACTACTGGCATTAGAAAAAGTAGAGATATCTTATATAATTTGTATCACGAAAAATCATTGACTTCTGATCAGGCCCTTCATAATTATGTAAGAAACTATTCTAAGATATTCAAAAGAGTCTGCGCTCACGCTAAATCTAAATTAATAAGTAACAAAATTAGTATCTCTAAAAATAAAATAAAAGCTGTGTGGCAGGTAATTAACAAAGAAACTGGAAACACAAAACAGCGAGATCAGAATGAGTTAGCTCTAAAAATTGATAGTGAAATCATTTCAGATAAGTTACAAGTTGCTGAGACTCTAGAAAACTTCAGCAAGGACATTCCAAGTTTTGAATTCAAACCCATTTCTATTGCCACAATTAAAACAGCATTTAAAAGTCTTAACATAAAAAACACTGAAGACTTATGGGGGATTTCCGTTAAGGTTCTTGAAAATATCATGCCCCTGTCCTAACAGGCATATTTAATCAATGTTTAGACAGCGGTACGTTTCCTGACTTAATGAAACATAGTAAAGTAGTACCAATTTTCAAATCAGGTAGTAAGAGTGATCCCTCTAATTATAGACCTATATCTGTGCTTCCAGCATTGAGCAAAATTTATGAAAAAATCATGCTAGACCAGATGTTGTCACATTTTAACTCAAATGGGATTTTACATAGTCGACAGTTTGGTTTCACGAAAGGTAGGTCGACGACTGACGCAGGAGTAAAACTCATCAGTCACATTTTGGAATCCTGGGAGAATTCCCAGGACGCGATTGGCATTTTCTGTGACCTCTCAAAAGCGTTTGACTGCGTTGACCACAATACACTGATCTGTAAATTACACCACTATGGAATTCGTGGACAGGCTGCTGATCTTGTACTTTCCTATTTATCAAACAGGCAGCAAAAAGTAAACGTTAATGGGGCGACGTCCTCTGGGTCTCTAGTTAAGATGGGCGTGCCTCAAGGTTCAATTCTTGGCCCTTTTTTATTTCTAGTTTATATTAATGACCTTCCTTACCTGATGGCTAACTTCTCGGATATAATTTTATTCGCTGATGACACTTCTCTTATTTTTAGAATAGATAGAAAAGATACAGATGTCTTACATGTCAATGATAGTCTAGCTGTTCTTTCGAAATGGTTTGCCGCTAATAATCTTTTACTCAATGCGAACAAAACTAAATGTCTTAAGTTCTCGTTACCAAATGTACCCCAAGTAGGTCTAAACTTAAAACTTGATGGCAAGAAACTAGATGCTATTTCGGAAACTGTATTTTTGGGAATTACTTTAGATTCAAAATTGCAATGGGGTGCTCACATTAGAGCTCTTTCAAGTAGATTAAGCTCAGCTGCTTACGCAGTAAGAAAGATAAGGCAGTTGACGGATGTAGCCACAGCTAGGTTAGTTTACTTTGCTTATTTTCACAGTATTATGTCTTATGGCGTTCTGTTGTGGGGATCGGCAGCTGACGTAGATTCAATTTTCATTTTACAAAAGAGGGCAATCTGCGCAATCAATGGGGCCTCGCGAGTCTCTCAGAAACAAATTCAGCCAAATTGATATTCTAACTCTGCCGTCTCTTTATATCCTAGAAAATATCTTGTATGTTCGCAAAATCTGAATACACGTAGCAAAGATGAAATTGTTATTCCAAAATTTAGATTGACTAAAACTAGCAAATCATTTCTAATAAACAGTATTCGCTTCTATAACAAGTTGCCAAAGTCAGTTACAGAACTTAGCGATGGAAAGTTTAAAACGCACATCAAACGTGTCCTTATCAAAAAAGCATATTATAAGATAAAAGACTACGTTGAAGACAGGGAAGTTTGGCATTAATTCCTTCTGCACATGTGGCTTCCCTGGTACCTCATTAACAGCATAACTATGTGAAAGTCTGTGCTCTCAATGTTCTTTTTTATTCTTTTTATTTTTACAATGCTGACATATTCTCGTCATTATTTGACATTTTATATCAATTTTAATATCAACTTATTTTTTAGTGATTGTCATGTTAATCATGTTACTATGTTTAATTAGGTTCATTTTATTTATGTAGATTATTTTACATATTGTGAATGGGGGAACGTTGTAGGCCTTACAGACTGTAGATTTGTAGACGATTTTCTATTCTGTATTCGTCTAAGTACCTGGTACTTATTGACAGGCCTGCACTGTCCTCCCATACATTTTATCTCTGAAAACATTGTTAAAGCCAATCATTTTTAAAAGAGTAACCGTGGAGTTTCTTGCCGGCTCTTCTCCATAGGAAACAACATTTTGGAACCGTGCACCTAGCTTCTGACGTTTCATAAGTGCCCATGCAGGTTTATATGAAATAAAAATATTTTGATTTTGATTGATTTGATTGATTATATGAAATAAAATATTTTGATATGATTTGATTTTGATTTGTTACTTCAGAGTAGAATTGATGGTTACTTATATTAGAAAATAGTTTCTCGCCGAAGAAACTGCTTATAGTTTTATTGACCAGGACAACAGTGTTGCGTATTTGTTTTTTTTTTTTCTAGGTATGCTTGGTTACTTCAGAATGACGAAGAATTTTGACCACAGTTGGTGGGGAATATCAAGCCACCTTTATCTCGGTAAGCTATTGGACTACTTTGGGTCTGATTTAAGAAAACTAAAGCTCCAGTATATGTCTTACACTATATACGTTTGACCAACGAACTAGACACAAACCCCGCAATGTACTCTACTGCCGTTTCAGCGAAAAGCGGCAAAGTATTCCTTTTAGGGGCTCGATTTAAGTCGTCATGACTTTCAGTTTCATCGATGCCAACATCTTCCTTGTGATCCAACGTTGTCGTCAAGTTATTTCTACCCAATACTGATGAACAGTTCAAGATGGAGATAATTATGTTTCAAAGGAACAAAGTTTCCAGTGGAGACATCCATTAACTGTGTGTGTATTAGTATTTTTTATATATCGTTTCGAATAGTCGCGGAGTTGGGTTGTCATTACTACCGCCGTGTGAACGTATATTGGCAAAAAAACAGTTCTATGTGATCTTGGGAAATCTTATTAAAAGGGTATCTATTTGCTAGAAGAATTATTTTTATCTTTATGTCATGAAACATTCCGATAACACTGAATTGCGACACAAAACCCTATGAATCCTGTGTAACGTGGCTAAGTATTACGGTTCTGGTGTCATTTAATTTTACAGTTAAGGTAACAATATATTTTGTACATGCCTCGCTGCCATTTCCTGGGCAGCGGCTTTTAACACCTCCGTAATGGTGTTCCAGGGTATTTCGATGTTTTCACCTGTTGGGGTGATTCCTATATTTGCTAGTTTTTTTTTTGTTATGCATTCTTGGCATTTTGTTTTGGTAGAATTTCTATTGAGCGCGGCATAGTTGCATTGTTTATGATTGAAAAGCTTGGCCTACATTGTTGTTTCATTCGTACATTGCCGTTGCTTTTGGGTATTGTGTTGAGTTTTTCGGTTTTTGTTTACAATTCTGTTTTGTCTTACCAGTCCCCAGATTATTTTATGTTCGAATATACAGCCAAGATGTACAAGACAATACACAAGACCGGTCGAAATGGAGGAGCCTGGGGGAGGCCTATGTCCAGCAGTGGACGTCTTTCGGCTGAAATGATGATGATGATGATGATGATGATGATGATACAGCCAGGGGTCCATTCACCTTTAATGGAGAGAAAGAGTTTTTCTGTTGCGTGTGGTGTCATGATGTGATCCAATTGCGATTTCTGGGTTCGACCATGTTATTTTGCATGACGATCTAGCTTTTGTCGTTCCAATTTGATTTTTTTTCTCTGTTAGCTATATCCAGTAATAATTTGCCGTTGTAGTTGAAAACTTCATGGTGTAGGTTTTGTTGGATCAACCCTATGCGTTGGAAGTTTTGTGTATCTTGTCGACCAACATGAGCGTTGAAGTCACCGAGTATTATAAGCGTACATTTTCTAGGTTTTTGTCTAATCAAGTTCAATATGCCTGTGAAGGATTTGATGGCTTTCGAGGTACAACTGTTGATGTGTGAGTTGATTATGTACCTACAGGTGAGTTGTTTTGTCTTTTCCCGTGCCTACATCAACGGTAGCTGACATCGCGTCGGTATCCTTTTTACTGTTGAGTAGTTCAATTTGGGCATCCTTTCTTGAATGTCTGTTGCTCTCAGTTCCTGAAAGGTGCCATTTCTAGTGTGTGGAGCTGTGTGCCCCTGAATTCATCCCTGTTTTCTATAGACTGGCTATATGAATGCCTCCACGTGAAAGTTCAGCGTCTATTTGTTTTTTTTTTTTTTTTGCCAGGTTTCGAGGCGCCGCGGACGTTCCAAGTTGCAATGCACAAGTCTGGGCAAGTGTACCTAATTGCGATAGAGTCGGATTTCGGAGTAATTTGTATCCAGTGTCGTCCGCAATTACGTCTGATAACTGTGTAAATAGTGTTGCCTGTCGTTGTTCGCACGGCGTTAGCGAGTATTGTAATTTGCATTAGGTTTATCCGGTTGTTGCTGTATTGTCCGGACCCAGCTATCATAATGATCATTCTGGTAGAGGATGTGTATGATGCCGGGTATACGATGGCCCGTAGGTGAAAACACCTGTGTATTCCGTTGTTTATATGCACAAGCACGTTTACGAGGTAGAATTCAGACGCGGCGATAATTACATCTTCGCCACTCCAAAATGTTTCGTTAAATTGCGCGGTTATGTAATTTTTAAGGCTGTGGAACATGCTATCAGCACTCTCATCAGCATTTTCATAGAAATCTAGTTTGTATTGTATTCCCGTTTCTATTGTAAAGTACTGGACCACAAAAGTGAATAATTTAATAATATTTTTTATTTGAGGCATTTGTTTGCGAAACAAAAAATGCTTTCATCTTGTAAATCACTAATCACAATTTCAAGAGCATAAGGACCAATAACTTCCATCACTATGGCTTCCATTTCGGTTCTGGCTAATCGAATGTGCAATCCATACTATTATATTATGATAGACTATGTTTTACTGTATGGAATGATAAAGTTAATTCAGCAGCTGTTACAGTATCATTTTCAGACCCGAAACTTGAGGAAAAGCTGGAGTCAAAAAAATGTTAGGATACCAGCTGTTCTTTTTATTTCAGTTTTGGCTTTGTCTTGCTTTGTGTCTTGATGTTGTTTTATCTGAAAATAATTAATAGCACCGTAATGCAATGCTTTTATTACATGACCGCACACAGGTGCCCATCTTTCGCGACTTGCATTTTTAAATCGTCCTTCTTCGAACATTTTTATACTTACGCATTTAAAAAAAATGGTGTATCTGGTAACATATCCTTGTCGCCTGCGCCCAAACCTGCTCATTAGGATTGAGCTTGCAGTGATACGGAGGCAGGCGTAAGACAGTGACTCCGTGCTCCGCTGCCATCTCGTCCACAGCATACTTGTCTTGGTGGGAAGATTTGTTCTGCCGGACGATGTCTATAAGAGTGGCCTTTGTCATTTTCTCTTCAAATTGAATATTTTTGTTGTGACTCCAGTATTCTTGATTGAATCCATTCCATTGTAGGAAGTGATTCTATCTTCCGGGAAAAGTATGGGGCATTATCAATGATCACTACAGAATTGGGTTTTATTTTCGGCAAGACCCCCTAAACCATTCTTCGAAAAACTTAGAGTATCTAACATAAGTACACTTTCGTCGTCAAATCCCTTTTCCCCGCCAGTATAGCCGATGATCAGGCGGTTCCCTTTTCCCGAACGGGCTTTCAAATCTGTGGTGAAGCCATCTAAAAATGCTTGCCGGGATGATTGTATATTTGTATTACTCTTTCTTGGATGCCAAACAAAAAATATTAAAAACAATAATTACATTATGGGCATGTGTAGGCGGAAGTCGAACATTACGGAGTGAGGGGCCCGATTTTTTCGACTTTAAGAAAAAAAAAAACTATTAAGTAAAATTATGAAAACACAAAGGACGGTTCAAAACTTCACGGCTCATACAAAGTTCGGCCCAAAAGTCGGTCCACGAAAAAAAAGGTGTCACCACTATTGGGCATTAAGTCATTAAGTCACCTACGCCATTGCACTTGGCCTGCACTATACATTAAATGAAATGTCTACTTAATCTGAGGAATGAAGGAAAGTTAAGGTTTAGATATTTTTAATTTTTATTATTAGCATCATACAATAAAGGCCCCTGCAGGCAGATACAATAAAATACGACATAATCAAAAATACATAATCGGTAACTAAAACTAAACAGAATCTTGTCCTACTGGTCGTATTAAGATGTTTTTTTTTTTAAAGAATAATGCAGGAGGGCTTACGTGCGGCTCATGCCTTGCATAAGTTATGTTCCAAACAATGCACATTACGTGCGTACAACACCCTAAAGTTCCTTTACCAATATTACAAGAGCAGTAATAATGACTGACAGCATGCCGACCGTTCAATATCTTGTCAAAACCAACGTATACGTAGTAAGTTTTCGCTCGCACGTGACCGGATTGGATGCGTCCTCGTATTATGCAAAAAATCTCTTCCTCCCAAGTCCCTGATACCTGATTCTGGCAATGAGTCAATTGCCAGAATCAGGTATCAGGTCTGCCAATTCAATTTAAATGCTCCATTCTCATTCACGTATTCCCCGTAGTAGCTAATAGCCTGTTTCAATTGGTAAAAACCGAGGCTTAACAATATCAAAACTTCTTCCGTGAGTCGGGGCACGGGTACTCTAATAATCAGTCAATGTTCAGCTCTTGGGGCGACTATTACCTCCAATAATGCTCAAATAATGCTGATATAACGCAATTAGTTACAATTATTCTGTTAACAGCTGTTTAATTTGTGCCCAACTCTTATTCAGCAGGCTTGCACAGCTTAGAATTCTTTTGTTGACAGTGATTCAGCTTATTTACACCGCTTTTGTTTTACTTGGGAAACGGTCTTAACTTCAAACTTCTTTTTTATTTTTCTCTTTCTGAGACGCGCTTTTTTTTTGAATTAAAATATGCGACTGCGGTCGATAAAAAAAAAATGCTATCTGACTAAATATAACCCAAAGAGAGTAAAACCAAAAACAAAGGAAACATTTTTGCTCAAAATTCGAGGGAGGCCGTTGAACATATTTTTTTATCTGTTTTTGCCATTAGATTTAAGACAGAAGAAGTAAGACAATAATAGCGGTCTTAAATATTTTTTTAGGCTAAATCGAAATCAAAATGAAAGTCAAAGTCAAAACGTTTATTGCGAGCTAAGTGTTCGTGGGAAAAGCAAACGGCATGTATATGATGACGTTATCTTTTTTTCCAAAAAGTTTTTTTTTCACACATGTTATGAACAAGATATATTTGTTCATACGCGCCGCCCATCGAAGCCACTGCGGAATTTTTACTGATATCATATTCCAGAGATAATGTCATTAGGTATTCTATTAGATAAAATAAAACAATTTAATGATATCTGGTGGTAACTTGCTTTATTTATACTTGAAATTCGATCTTCCCTAATTGAAATCCTATACTAGGACACGCAAATGCAAATAAACCCTATGCAAATAAACCATTGCAACAAATGCAAGGTTTGATGCAATGGCTTGATTTTCTGAACGTTTGTTTATGAGCTCGTGTAGGTATATTAAATTATCGAAAGTTCAGAAATCTCATGTGGGTTCTCTATGGTTTCGATGGTCTCTTGCGATTTAAATTTATTAAAAGATTTCGTCGGATATCGGTAATGTTTACCGAAAGCCGATTCAGAGTATTTTTTGAATCTTTGGTATTCCAATAATTCTTTGGCCCATTCATCTTTTTTTACATAAAAAAGAGCAGATTGTAACCAAGATGGCAGAAACTCGTCCATGTAGTAGTACCGCCTTTTCCAAACTTTGTGGGTGTCACAGTAGTTACCGCCATTACCTCCGATCCAAAATGGAATACTGCGGAAAAAAATATAATTGTGAAATAGACGTAATCTACCCACAGTCTACGCAAATAGTTCAAACAGGCTGAAATTCATAAAATACTAGGTTTTTCACGAAAGATAATCTACAGTTATGTGCTTTAATACGCCTATGACATAAAACTTACAGGCTTATATATCTTAGGGACCATCTGTACATATTAGTGTAGAAATAAGCTGACGTCGGGTTCAAATGTGGATAAGTAGGTCCACTGGACACACCAGCAGCAATAGCTATGACAGCCATACCAGCTTTATACCCATCGACCAGTACACATGTACCATCTCTAATGTTTTCTCTATTCCGCAAGAAAACTGGGACTGCGGACTCTGAAAAAAGAAGTTTTTGGCATGTAAATATGAAAAAAAAGGACTGTCTTCGTCCGGAAAATGCTAACTACACGTAGAACTAAAACTTCTCATAACGAGAGGATTCGGCTGTTGTGTGGTTAAGAATGAGAGGTTAATCCAATTCTGTAAGTACCTACCTACTTATTTTATCGGTCATCATCATTCTTATGCCTTTATCTCATGCTATCGAACAATAATTCAAACAAACGGATTTTAAAAAGAGACATTATTAGACAAAAACAATGTCCTTATCATTAAACCTATGAGCGTAAACTTCTTACCAGTTGTAGGAATAGCTAAATCGAGACCCAAGCGGGGCTTCCAAAAAAATGTGCCTGGCATCGAACCCTGAAATCAATCAAAGTCGTTTTAAAAATACATTTTAATAGATACAGTTAAGCAAAGTTACAGCCAAACCGACACATCATTCAAGCGGTGTGCACACACGAGGGCGGCGCATACCTAGTGCATGTACTACAACTAAAAACCCAGGTTTAAACCTCTATAAACTACGGTTTATGCAAAAGTCATATTACAAAAAGAGGCTTTGCGATAAACCATAGAGTAAACGCTGGTCTAACGTTAAACCTGGGCGGCCCCTAGTTTATCGATAGACGGGAAGAAATTAAATGGTGCTATTCTTTACGTCCGGCACCACACGGAACAAAATTACGTATAATTTTTTTTGGGTTAGCATAAAATCCATTCATTACAAAACAGCACCCTAATTGCGTAACTCACGATTCATCATAATCTGTATCGTTTTGAAACGGATTGTTAAACCATTGCTTCATATGGACGAAAAATGTGTCTGTTCGACAACTTAAATAACGCAATGAATATTGTATAACTGTGAAGACGAAACCAATTATGATCAATCGTGAGTTACGCAATTAGGGTGCAGGTTCATCAGATTCCAAGTTACTTGAAGTAATTTTTATAAAAATATTGAGGTACATGCTTTTTCCTCGGTACTCAAATTGTCAAATCGTTTTTTCTTTTGTTGGTGCATCGCAATATATAGTAGATTTTACAACAAGTGCACAAAACAAACTATTTTTATCCGAGACTTTTAGCAGCCCGAGCCGAAGGCGAGGGCTGATAGTAATGTCGAGGATAAAAATGGTTTTGTGGACGAGTTATAAACTCTGCTTTTCACTTCGATTGCGAGGAAATAAAACAGTAGTATAACATAACATTTCTTTAATTAAAATTCAAAGTAAAATTAGAACAGTTTTGAATACTGAAGGAAATTGTTTTTCCCGGCATATTAACGGTATTTTTCTGAATTTGTGAAGACGACATATTGTGAGACGATGGCATATTATGAGAAGATAACAAGGAATCTCTGGATGTAGAAGGGACGGGCTCGCTTGGGATTAAATTAATGGCTTCTGTTATACGGTCGGTAATCTTGCTTTTGTTCTGTACGGATTCTTCAATGTATCCCTCAGCAACCTGATCAGACTTCCACCCGCCATGTCTTTTCAGCATTGTTAAGTTTGCTCCCGAATCTGCTAGAAGGGTGGCTGAGGTCCGGCGGAAGCAATGACCCGTGTAATTTTCGGGATTTTCTAATTTTAGAAAAGTTGCGATCTGTTTGGGAAAGGCTGCAAATTTATTGCGTCCTATAACTTGCTTAGTGCACTTCCCATTTTGATAATTGAGGAAAAATTTATTAGTCGACACGTTTTGAGGACGTAGAGCTTGGTAATTTTTAACTATTTTTAGGTAATCTCCTTTGACAACAAATGTTCGCTCCCGTTTGTTTTTGTGTCGGGTAAGTTTATTGCTTGCAAAAGCGTGTCCGTCTTTACGTCATTTACGGTAATGTTCGCAAGTTCAATGCCCCGGCACGCACCACTTATACCAAATATAAGTGCCACCTAAAACAAAATTAATAACTTTTATACACTTTAGAACAAAAGAGCAATAGGTATATGAGCAATAAAATATGAAAGGAATGTGTATTACGTACTTTTGTGGCCAAATATGTTTCATCTGGAGCGGTATTTAAGAAGGTTTCCACTTGATTAGCTGAAAGGACCTTGCTTTTCTTGCTTTTGTGCCCACTTGAAAGCCTCTTCAACAAAGATGTAAGCTTCGAATAATTTTGTATATTAACATTGTCCTTCATTTGTAATGTTGCTTTCAGCATGGAATATATACTCCACAGTGTAGACGGCTGAAGTTTTTTGGATAATTCATCAAAATAACTCAAAAGAACACTTTCCGAGAACGTAGTTACTAGTTTTTCTTTTCTCCAATTTACAAAATTATCGTAAACTTTGAGATATTTTTCCCGAGACTTTGGCGGTAATATCTGTTGCACAACTCTCTATGCATTTATTTCCATAAGCGTATTAGGAGAGACTGTTAAATCCTCTTCTTCACTGGACATTTTTAACAATTTTAGCAAATTGAAGAAATTAATAAATGCACGAAAAAAGAACAAGAGCTGTTTCCCGCCGCTTTATTTTTTTTTTAAATCTTACGACATTGATATTAGGCTGCAGACCTATACAGCCTACTATTAAATTAATTTTGTAATAATAATTTTCTTAAATCAACTAACCTACCGTACTTGAATTAAAATTTTAATATTTATTATATCTTAAAAAACACATAAGGCAAATAAATTAAAGTAAATATTATATAATAACAAATTCTATCTATGAACTTCTTATTGCATTTGGCTGTATGGCTCATTTTCTTTGCCTTATTATAATACATTTATGAGTAGATACGTTAATGCCCTTGTGCACAAAATTCGATTTTGTGCAGCCTATACCCTGCACAAAGAAGCACTTTCAGAGCATGAGAAGTGAAAATATTATTATATAGGTAATTAACAAAGAGACAATAATGTTTATATTAGAGTGAACTAACTGAATTTTGATCAACTTGCGACAGTTTTTTTATTGTAATGTTTTCTTATATCGGGCGAGAATGTAACGTTTCGTTACACGTACTTAGATGTATTACTAGCTAGTACATTGGTAATGTACAGTCCCGGACTTTAATTGATGAGCCACTTTTAAACTTTTCAATTTTGCAGTTTTATACATTAATGAGATTACACGATTAAACATGAACTTAAACCGCATGCTCGTAAACAAGATGACAAATTACTTATAATCAGAGATAGTCTTATCCGGTCTTATCCATAGAGGTTGAAGGTTGACTAATAAGTTGTCAATGATAAGTCAATACACTGTTGCATACGTTTATCCAATCTATTTGATACTGACCTCCTTTGAATTAGAGCTTATTAAATACTCGTTATTTCTGAAGACCTTTCCGAAGTCAGTGACAGTTGAAATTTCAGAGAAGATAATTTCGAATTTTGGTGAATCGTAGCCGTAGTTATTTACGCGATAATGCCAGCTGCAATATCTGAAGAAATTCGCCATAGAATTGTAACAATGCATCAGCAGGGTCTGAGCATTCGTGCAATTTCGAGAGATCTGCACCTGACGGCGAGCTCATTCTCTATGTTTTTTGAAATATTAAAAAAGGTAAATATCAAAAACCCATGAACTTGTATTTTTTTAGCGAAACACTGTTGCTCTGTGGGTAAGACGATACGCCGAAGAAGGAAATATTAGCAATCGTCGACAGAACAACCATCGCCCTGCTGCATTGAGCGAAGCCCAGAGAAGAGAAATGCTCCGCGAATACGAAGTTGATGGATTTATACCAACGTAGCGTTACGCGGAACGTTTTGATGTGGATCCGAGAACAATCCGAAGGCATCTTCATTCAATGAATTTGCATCATAGGATTCCTGCCTCCAAAGTAGATATGACAGACGCTCATATATCCGCACGCGTAAATTTTGCACACCAATTTTTAAATTTCGATTGGACATCAACTATTTTCAGTGATGAGAAGACATTTCAATCAAGCGACCATGGTCGCTTACATTTATGGCGATATAACAGTACACGGTATGATGTAGATCATATCATACCGAATAGGGAATCGGGAAGAATAAATGTTAACATGTGGGGTTGGATGAGTTCCGAAGGTGTAGGCGAGCTTGTTGAACTACCGCCTCGTGCAAATTCCGTGAATTATATCAGCATTTTGAAAGATAATATGCTTCCCTCTGTAAGGATTGTGTATCCACAGCACGAAATGGCAAATATTAATTTTGTTCACGATAATTGTGCTATACATCGAGCAAGGATTGTCAGCACCTGGTTTGAAGCACATCCAGACATAACAGTGATTCCATGGCCAGCTAAATTCCCTGACCTGAATCCCATAGAAAATCTGTGGGGTTTAATGGTGCAGCGATGGGATCACCGTAATGAACGAAGAAAAGAAGATCTGGCTCAACATTGCCAAGAAGTATGGGAAAACATGCGAGGGACTGATATTGGCACTAGATTGGTTAACTCCATGCACTAATGACTGAAAGCTGTAATAGATAGCCAAGGAGCGTATACTCAATATTAATTCAGTCCAACAATATTGATTGAAAAACTAAATAAAACTATTTTCAAAAGTTGACTACTTTTTTAGCTTGGCACATTTTATGACATTTGAAATAGCTAAAACATAAACTACAAAACAGAAATAGTAAATAAAATCATAATCAATTGTTCCAAGATAGCGGCAATTAGGTAGGTGTTATTCATGTTTCTAGGCAACAGTTATCATACTTGTCATGAACGTTATCTTGGACCCTACACGTTCGGATGAAATCGTGGGTACGAGTTTTTCCGATGTCGAAATTACCAATCATAATATATTTTCTCCGTGCGCTACTAATGTTACGCTATAACAATTGTCGCTAGGTTACGGTTGCTAGCCCTGCAATTGTTTGACTTTGGGTCGTCACTCTGGACTATGTACGAGTATAACCGACTAAACCCGATTTGCATTACACGGCTAAAATAGAAACTGTGGCAAGTGGCTCATCAATTAAAGTCCGTTACTGTACAGGGTTATTGGAAAAACACCAACAACCACTTAATAATTTTGGTCCCATAGTAAAAGTTGTTCATAATGATGAGTACAATGGTTATTATACTCATCACTATGAACAACTTTTACTATGGGACCAAAACACCAACAACCTCTTAAGAGGTTGTTGGTGTTTTTCCAATATCCCTGTAGGTATAGTAAAGCCCGATAAGAGTATTTAATTCAAACTATGTTACTCTCTGGCGTTGGTAAAAAATATTAAAATTTATTTCGCAATAAAGCCTATTATGCATGGTGCATGTCTAAATAGACTGACTATTTATGACAATATAATTATTTTCCCCATTTGTGAATAATATAGAATCACAAACTTGTTACACCCGGCTAGCAAACATGGGTACCAATTATCTGGAACCTAACTAAGGCTTTCCTCCAAGAGGAACCCAAAGGTCCCGCCGCTCGTCAGGGCTTTTGCCTCAAAGCCGACGACGTAGCGGCCAAAAAGTAGGTTGCGGTGAGGTGCACCGCAACTGAGGTGGGCCGCGATGTCGAATGGGAGGCATCGCGGCTGAGGGTTACGGGCTGCGGTAGAGGGGGAGTGCCGGTGCTTCTGAGCAGCGCTCTTCCTTTCCGTGGCCTGGACGGGGCCGCCACCGTTTGATGGCGGACGCGGTGGGGCCGCAGGGGAAGAGGAGTGTCGGTATAGCGTCAGCCGCTCTCGCTATCCCCTGCGGCCGAAAAGTGGTAGACGGGACGGCGCGTTGTGTTCCACGCGCGCCTCAAAGAGATGTCAGCACAAAAAATGATGGGGCCCGCAAGGGCCGATTCAGCCCCTGGCATACGGGCTACTGAAGGAACACGGGTGGGTTTTAGTCAGTAGAAGTCTGACACGCCCTCCTGCTCCACCTAGAGCGGGAGAAGTTATTTGATGATTTCCCACCAAAAAAAAAAGGGCCATTTACAAGTTTCCACTAAAACTACTTATGACAATAAATCATAAATACACACAGAGCAAACAATTACTTTTCCTTAAAAAAGCTTTCAACCAACAGACGCTTAAGCCGAGAAACACTGGTAATGAATATATCCAAATCATGTTCAAAAGACAGTTTATTAAAACTTCTGCTCGCACGGGTTAGAAATGAATTCTGCCTGTACGCGGACGGAATGAGGGACATGCAACAAGCTAGGTTTGCGAAACATTTTGCAGTGTGTGACTAATCCTAAGCTGCCTAACAGTTCAGGGCAATCTACAGTACCATTTGCAATTTTAAACAAGTACGACATATCTACAATGCATCTGCGCTCATAAAGTGGTAAGATGTGAAACCTTTTACACCGTGCTATATAATGCCGTGCTATTGCAAAAAACGTAGGAATCGCTTTTGACTGTCAACATAAAAATGACTGCGGACAAAAGCACAATATAGAATTTTAAACGTTTTAATTTTTTTAAAGTCAGCTGACAACCTAAGTATGAATCCAAGGGCTTTGGAAGCTTTATTAATAATGTTTTCGATGTGTGCATCAAAAAGCAATTTAGAGTCAAATGTTACACCCAGGTCCCTGATACCTTTTATTCTGTTTATAATAGTTTCATGTAATTTATACTGAAACGTAATTGCACGTGTCTGTGTTATTATAAATAAATTGTGCTGTATAAATTGAGGTAAGAATACCTATGCATTAATATTTTAAATTGTTTTCATTTCGTAAGCCTTATTATATTACAAAAATCGTTACAAAAGACTATAGAGTGATGAGGAACAGGGTGTAAAGTTCACTCATACGGTCTCTGATGCGTAGTTCGCATGTGGCGTGCTAGATGCCGCCACAAGATCGAAAACCTATACATCTATTCACCCAATTTTACAGTATATTCGATTTTTGTAGTAGGGGTATGAAAGTCGCGATTTCAAGAAGGTCCCATTAGTGAAATTGTTAATTTCAATGAACATAAATGATTGATGGATTTTAATGGTTTATAGATTTTTTAAATAATTCTGATAATAGCGAATACTCTACACAAAACGAAGAAAAAATCTAAGAAAATAAAGATTGGGTAAATTATTCCATAGAAGGTATTGGTATTTATTTTATACATAGACCATTGTTATTAATAAGTACAAAATCGTTTTCTGCGACAAAATGTAAACTATAGGTACCTACTTTTAACATTGTTAATTTTCATATTTTTACTACTTTACAGAAAGCGAAGCTATGAAAAAGAGGGGTAGAAAACCGCAAGTAGATAGGAAAACACAAAATGAGTTATTTAAAAAATATGCTGAATAGTTACACAAACCTATTGTTAAATATAATGAGCCCATCTTCACACTTATGGCTGAAGAACTAGGTGCCAAAATGACTCCAATAGCTTTGTATGACATATATACAAAGCTATTGGAGTTTTAAAAAATATTGCTTAAATTCAGCAGCTTTTATTGTCGATGAAAACCAAGATGAAATATCCGTCGATGTATCAGATATATCAAATGCAAGTCGCAGCTCAGTAACTTCGACCCCAACTATTACTGTTTCCAAAGATGAACACATTCAATCAAGTGTTCAGAGTAAAATATTTTCATTTGACATAGATGTATATGATCTAAAAAAATACACCTTTAATTGCGTGCAAGAAAAGAAAAGACGGGTCATTTCGAACTTACAAAAGTTTACCAAAGTATAAATGGTCCGACATAATTAAAAAAAAAAAATGGCAAAATTCAAAACTGCGTTGTACGGTTTTGAAAAAAAGTAGAATTCAGCATGACTATGTTAAATAAGGTCATTGTGGTCAGTTTTTTGCAAAGATTGCAATATCAACTTTGAAAATGACTAAGAAAATACCGACATTGTTGTGTAGCATTCACAACATACAAAAATCGATCAAACATAAAGTAGTGAGAAAATCCAAATGAACACCGTAAACAAGACATCAACAGGCTAAAAACTTAAAATTAAAACCAGCCATTTTGGTTCGCCATGAAATGGCTTCAAAACTGATTACTTGTGAAAACCTTGAGGTTATTGAACCGCCATCAATTTCTGCTTTACGACAAATTAAATCTGAGAGTAAAATTGGAGAGTTGTTTGATGCAAATCCTTTGACATCACTAATAATTATGGCTAAAACTTCAGATTATGTAAACAGCATCCGTGAAATTAATGTTCATCCACATTTTCATATTTATTATTGGACAGATAAAGAAGTAGAATACTATAATATTTATTATAATAAATTTAGCAAAGTTACCATTACAATTGATGCAACGGACTCTTTTTGCGATACGATGCACCTACCTGATGGCACCCGACTTACCAAATCTGTTTTTTTTTTGTATGCTGGCCTAATAACTGCTAACGAAAATTTTTAATCTGTAGCTGTTATCCAAATGGTAACAGATTCTCACAGTACAACATCAATTACAAATTGGTAAAAAAAATGGGTAAATTGTACAACTAACGCACCCACGAAGCAATCACTGACGATTCCTCAGCTTTGCTATCTGGTATCACTCAGGCTTTTACATCGCATAATAGTATAAAAGACTACATTCACCACCTATTTACTGTTTTGGAGGGAAAAACAGGGACTTTACCTGCTACTTTTATTAGGCTTGACAGTAGCCACTTCACAAAAAACACTCCATAATTTACCGTGTTTCAAAATTGGAATAGAAAATCCTATTAAATATTTGTATATACGCTGTACATTGATGATTAAGAAATGCGAAGAGTACGATGTAGCAAAACAGATAATTGAAGATATTGTGAAAGTATGTTCAGGACAATACAACGATAGTGATATATCTGCAAAAGCTAAGACTATTGAAGCTAAAACACGCCTTGATTCATTTAACGATGTGATTGATATAACTAGTAAAGCAGCAGATGATAATTTAGAAAAAAATAGAAGAGGAAAATGTAAAAGATGAATTGAATATAATCGAAAGCACTGAATTTATGGCGCGGTTTGACCACTTAGTCGATTCTAATAAAAATAATAATAGAGAGAAACGCAAATTCATATTATTATCTGCCCTTTTTATCTACACTAAAGAGGCTGTTGTATAAATTGCCGCTATGGTCAAATTTATTGTGTCCCTTTTCAATTCTCAAAATAAAGCTTCATCCTCAACGGCGGTAGAAAGTTATTTTAAACCTTTAAAGAATCTTATATTTAAAACATAAATTTCAAAACATAGAATTGATCGATTTTTGAAAATTCATTTGGAAAATTAGAAGGAGAATTAAAAATTGCCCTAAGCGATTTAGGTCAAAACATAACCAACAAAAGAACTCCGCTATCGAAAATTGCCAGAAAGAGAAAAAGTAATAAACATTTACAGATCAAAACAGAAAATAATCGTAAATGTAGAAGCCGTCAAAGATTTCATAGAGACTCGATATTTTCTGACGAACCTTCGTTTTGTGAGAATTGGAGAGGAAAAATTGTTGAAGTAGCCGACTCAATCTTAGAAAAAAAAAGAAGTTAATTGATTAAAAATGGTAACTTTTGCAATTCTGTCCGTGACGGTGAAAATGAAATGAAATTAATGAACACGTGTGGCCTAGACTCCGTTTTTTACGTTTTGTCTTTAGGATACAATACAAATCAAAGTATCAAAAAGAGTATCAATATTATCAAAAATATTTCGATTACAAAATATATTCAACATTTATCTGATAGTCATTCACCATATCAAGACCTTTATGAAATGAGGTCTCAAATAGCACATGAATATTTTAAAAAAGTGCAAGAAGGTAAGTTATAAATGTTGATTGTGCTTGTAATGCTACCTTTATATTTGAAAATATATTATTAAATTCTATTAACAGTGCAGTTTTCACAAAACAATGTTTTAATAAATTGTGTATGTCAAACGAGATATTCCGAGAGGTGGCATTTTTGCCGATTAATATAGATATGATTAAAATTTTTGGTTTTTCCAGCATAGAAGATGCAATTTGTATTGGGAATGAAAATTATACCTGTGTGTCATGTAAATGTCTGGGAAAATCAAATTACGAGCTCTCTAATTTGATCTCATTCGATTTGAACGGGACAGATAAAGTTAGTTTAAAAGAACTACCCGAAACAATCAGTTTACAAGGAAAATGTTTTAAAATATTAGGTGTTATTGAATTTGTCCCTCGTTGAAACCGGGTGATCTTGGTCACTACAAGGGGCATGGTTATGTAAACGGTCTGTTACGATGATTTAATGCTTAGGTATTACAATAATAGAGAAGAACAACCTGTTTATTTACACATTTTGACATACGGTTTAGCTGATCCTAAATTTGAAGATTAAATTAACTAGATTAAACTGGTTGAAATGATCAACTCATAAAAATGTTTTTTTTTTACCTAGCGGCTCACTAGTTAACCTCACGTTATACATTGCAACGTGTTAGCTAGTGACCTCGACAGTTGTTAATAATAGTACTTGTATTGTTATTATTAGTAAAAATGTTCCTATTTAATATGAGTAAATTGTATTTTTACGATATCAGAGTATTTTTTAGGTACATTTATGTGCAGTAAATAGTTTCCTTATATTTATACCATTTATACCACTCGTGTTTTATTTATTACGTATTTATTATGAAATGAATTTGATTGACTTGCGGATTGCGACGTATCTCGCAAATATATGACTTTCCGTCCAAAAAAGTAACAAAATCATATCCACTATTATAACGTATAAATATATTGGGCACGCCACGATTGCGGCGGTAAGTCCCCTCTTTGAGGAGTGGTTTGAGAGGCGGCATGGCGTCCTCACCTTCCGCCTGACGCAGGTCCTCACCGGACACGGTTGTTTCGGGAGGTTCCTGTTTCGGATAGGGCGGGAGGAAACGCCCGGGTGTTTCCACTGCGAAGATCGCCCTGAGGACACGGTGGAGCACACGGTGGCGGTCTGCCCTGCTTGGGCGGAGCACCGCCGTGTCCTCGTGGAGGCGATCGGCGGCGGCGATCTCTCGCGTCCGGCCCTGGTCCAGGCCATGGTACGGAGCGAGAGGGCATGGGGAGCCGTCACCTCCTTCAGCGAAGTAGTGATGCTCGCGAAGAGGGAGGCAGCGCACGTGAGGGAGAGGCAGCATATGCGCCCTCGCGACCCCAGCCGCCGCAGGATACGGAGACGCCCTGGGCGTCGGGAATCCCAGGCCGATTTCCGGCCACCGTAGGCATGGGCTTGCGGACGGCGAGTAATGGGTAGCTCGCTGTCCGGTAAGGACCAAGCCCAAGTCGACGGCGCGTTGTGTTCCACGCGCGCCTCAAAGAGATGTCAGCACAAATAGTGATGGGACCCGCAAGGGTCGATGCCTGCCAGGGGTGCGGGTTTGTTCGAAAGAGACACCACAGCCCCTGGTTTAAGGGCTACTGAAGGAACACGGGTGGGTTTTAGTCAGTAAAAGTCTGACACGCCCTCCTGCTCCACCCAGAGCGGGAGAAGTTATTTGATGATTTCCCACCCAAAAAAAAAAAAAAAACCCCTACAAAAGTTTCTCCTATAGAAAATTCGAAATCAATTTTCTCTTAAAGTATGGCATTTAGAAGAATCGACGATGTGTTACATTTTAGTTAAAAAATAGTAAAAAAAGGTATTCTAATTTGCGTTAGGCTATGAAGTTGAATCTAGCCAATAAAGCCAAAAATATTGGGTTCTCAGTTCAGACGTTTTAGTAAAATTCAACGTTCAATTACTTTTTAACAAATAGCTTTTGGGTAATTATTTCTTTTTAACTAATTCACAGAGGTATCTAAGTAAAATATATTCAAGTCGTATGTAAGTATTTCTTCAGATAAATTCATGTTTTGTAGATTCCTCAGTAATGACATGAGTGAATCTGAGGGTCCTAGAAATACCGCCATAAATCTGTAATCTCATATTCTACAAATTTGGGTATTTCTTAACACATTTAAGAAAATCATAACTAAATTCTTAAATAAAAATTATTAACCCAGAGATATTACTTTCTCAGATTTAGGCTGTTTAGATTTTCAAAGTATTAATCGTGCAACATAATGCAATGAAAACTTTACCAGGCGTTTTATGTGACGGTGAATTAGTTTTAAGTCTACCTACATAGTTTTGTGTCACATTCCTTTTCTTTTGTTCTCTCGGAATACATACGCATTTTACAGCTCCAGTCTAAAAGTTTTATTTTTCCTGCCTAATCACACATCTCAACATAATTTGGTCCATATCGAGCTGGATAAGTGATCCAGGAATAAGGATAAATCCAGGAAATATAAAATTCATCGGAAATACTGCCGTTTGGAGTTTTGTGAGTAGCTGGCTAAGGTCAAAGGATCACCGGGAAGCATAGTGCAGTACAGTGCAGTGTTCCTATTATCGTTTATTTCAGAACCCATTACTCATAATCAGGTAGTATTAAACAGTTTTTATGGAATTGTAAAGGTTGGTACAAAATTGATTTAACTTCTTTGTTCATTTGCACATGTATAATTTCTTTTCAAATTATAGTTATAATTTGCAGTCAATTTATTGTATAAAAGGTAATCAACCAGCAAACTAGGTTCCAATCATGGTTAACCATTAATCTAAGCAGTTTCCTTTGTTATCTTGCAATAAATATCATAAGAAATCTTACTTTGTCAACTAAAAGCTACCTACCTACGTTGTATTGTATTCTGTTACATTTTAAATCATTTTTAGCAAAGTGAATAAGTTTATTATGTGAATAGTTCAACCGACAATCACATTAATTTTGATCTGCATAATCTAGTAAGCAGATCATTAATTCGTTGGATGGTATTATGATGTTTGTATAGATAACTACCAATATATTTATTTTCACACTAGAACATATCAAGTTAAAATCAGTAATTTTCTTGTGCAATATTCGTTAGACCAATTTAGTAAGCCCTTCAGGTACCTGTTTATTCTTGTAATCAGCGATACTAATATTGTAGTTATTAAAACATAAACTTGTTACATTTCAGTTTGGCTTCCCAAAGAATGACTGATAAGGAAGAAAAGGAGCGTCGATTAACGGTATTTTCTAATTACTTAGAGGATTTTAAGAAGGATTCTTTAACGCAAACCCAGATGAACGAACTGCAGTTACGCCTCGGTAAGATTGAACTTGTTTATTCCCAATATGACGACATTCAGTTAAGGTTGGAATGCATAGCTGATGATATGTCAACACAGTTATCAGAACGTAATGATTTTGAAGCCTCGTATTTCAAAGTTGTTGCGAGGGCACAGGAATTACTAGCCAGACACAATGACACTGTCAATGAAGATAAGTTTTCTCGCGTTAGTAATAATAGACTGGTTAGGCTACCAACCATTCAACTACCTAAGTTTGACGGAACGTATGACAAGTGGTTAGAGTTCCATGACACGTTTTCAAGCTTAATACACTTGGATGACCAAATAAATGAAATAAATAAGTTTCATTATCTCCGAGCTTCCTTGGAAGGGACAGCCGCCTTAGTCATACGGGCTATTGAATTCTCGGCGAATAATTATTCCATTGCGTGGGATTTATTATGTGAAAGGTTTGATAACAAACGGCTTCTCATTCAAAATCATGTAGCAGCCCTATTTAACATTGAAGTGGTTAATAAAGAATCCTCAGATAATATAAAAAACATCATTGATACTTTGAACAAGAACTTACGTGCTTTAGAATCTTTAGGTGAGCAAGTTAAGTATTGGGATACGTTAATAATTTATATAGTTACTCACAAGCTAGATTCAAGGACTTATCGACAGTGGGAGGAAGAAAAAGGACATATAGATAACGATAAAACAATCACATTAGAAATATTTCTGGTATTCTTGAGAAATCGTGCAGTTTTGCTTGAAACCCTAGATTTGTCTCGCAATCAGGTAAATAATAATAGTGGTCCTAAATCTAACAAGCATAAAACAATGATATCGGTAAGCAGTGAAACACCAGCACAGAAAAGTAAAATTAATACCAGTTCCTCATCAGTGTCATGCCCGCATTGTAATGATAAACATAACTTACTCAACTGTCCACAGTTTCTTGGTCTCACGAACGAAAAACGACTTGAGAGTCTGCCTCAATACAAGGTATGTTTTAATTGTTTTCGTTCTGGCCATTACGCAAATCATTGCAAATCTTTTGGTTGCAAGATATGTAAGCGCAAGCACAATACACTGGTTCGTGTAGCAGGTGCGTCACAAAAATCTATGTCAAATGCTTCTTCTTCGCAAACTGATAGCACTATTACTGAAAACTCAGCTGAACGGAAACCCAATACGAATGTAACACTATCTGCACATGCTACAACATATCTAAAAAATAAAAGTAAAAGTCATGTTCTATTGGCTACTGCATTAATAAAAGTCTATGATGTGAATAACCGCGAACATATCGCTCGGGCTATATTGGACACTGGCAGTACTTCATGTAAATGACAGATAAGTTATGTGATTTATTGAATTTACCTACCGTACAGGTTAATGAATCTGTACAAGGCATTAATAATTCTAAAACAATGATTAATAAAATGTGCAGTGTTTCTGTAAAATCATTAAGTGAAAAATTCACTACTAATCTTTATTGTTTTATTTTACCAAACATAACGGGTGAAGTACCATGTGATAAAGTATCCATTACCAATTTAAATATACCAAGCGATATTTGTTTAGCTGATCCTCATTTCCACACGCCATCGGCAGTGGATCTTATAATAGGGGCAGATATTTTCTGGGACCTACTGGGGCGGCAAAAAATCAATTTAGGTGAAGGTAAACCAATACTATTTGAATCTAGGCTAGGTTGGCTAGTTTCAGGTCCGTTAGTTAATAGTGTCCAAGTATCACGGTTACCATCACTTCATAAAGTTAACATTGCACAACTCAATGTCAGTTCTTCGCACAACCCAGCTTCAGGAGATGATATTCAAAACCTTTTATTGCGTTTCTGGGAACTGGAAGAAGTCCCCAATCAGTCATCTTCATATTCTGATGAAGAAGCTAAATGTGAAGAACATTTTGTACAAAACACCACTCGAATGGCAGATGGTCGGTTTTGTGTTAGGATACCACTCAAACAATCACACCTTATTCTAGGTGACTCACTGGCTAGAGCAAAACATTGTCTCTTTTCGATTGAACGTCGATTTCAAAGACAGCCAGCTTTAAAAACGCTTTATTGCGATTTCATGAAAGAGTACATTTCACTAGGACACATGTCTGAGTGTTCCGTAGATTCAAAAAAACTGGCATATTTTATTCCACACCACGGTGTTCTACGCGAACATAGTATAACCACAAAATTAAGAGTAGTGTTTAATGCCAGTAGTCTTACTACTTCAGGCGTTTCATCTAACAACTTACAAATGGTAGGTCCAGTTGGACAAGACGACTTAATGTCTTTACTTCTTAGATTCAGAAAACATAAATACATTCTGTCTGCTGATGTAGAAAAAATGTATCGGCAAGTGATGGTACACCCTGATGACAGACACTTACAAAGAATAATGTGGCGTGAGAACCCTTTAGAGTCTATTAAAACCTATGAATTGAACACTGTGACTTACGGAACAGCAAGTGCACCGTTTTTAGCAACTCGGTGTTTAAAACAAGTTGGCTTAGATTGTAAGGATAAGAAGATTGCTGGTATTATAATCCATGATTTTTATGTTGATGACTTGCTCACAGGTGGGGACACAATATCTGACGTCATAAATATCCGCCAGAAAATCACTGCTGAATTGGCTGCCGCTGGCATGCCACTTAGAAAGTGGAAATCCAACAATAATCTGGTTATATCAGATCAAGTCACAAGTTCATCAGTAAATTTAAACATTGGTTCAAATGAGCCAAGTAAAACCTTGGGACTTAACTGGCTAACAGACTCCGATGAGCTCTGTTATTCAATTAGTAAACCGTCACTATCAAATAATGTGACGAAGCGTGAAGTTCTGTCAGTAACATCCCAAATATTTGACCCTCTAGGTCTATTAGCCCCTTGTGTAATTCCAATGAAAGTAATTATGCAAAAACTTTGGTTACACAAATTATCATGGGATGACTGTTTACCACTAGATGTCGCTAAGACATGGAAAGATATTGTTAGTAGGTTATTTATCTTGAACAGTTTACGCATCCCACGTTTAGTTTTTTGTGATTCTTGGAAGGTGATAGAACTACACATATTTTGTGATGCATCACAAACCGCTTATGGTGCATGCATCTATGTAAGGAGTATAAATAACAATAATGAAGTTATGGTGCGTTTGCTTACAGCAAAGAGTAGAGTGGCTCCTATCAAGCCAACTACAATTCCTCGGCTCGAGCTCTGCGCCGCCTTGGTCGGAGTCAGGCTATATGGAAAGGTGATTGAGTCACTTGGCGCGCCACTTCAAAGTAGTACGTTTTGGAGTGATTCTACAATAGTGCTGGGGTGGTTGAAAATGTTACCAAGTAAGCTGCAACCATTCGTACGCAATCGTGTAGCAGAAATAGTTGAAAAGACTAATTCTAATAATTGTAACTGGAGACATGTTCCCACGCATCTTAACCCCGCTGATCTGGTATCTCGAGGTATTGATGTAAGTCAAAGTCAGAGTAATAATTTGTGGTGGTCGGGACCTAATTTTTTAAGCCAAGATCCAAGCGACTGGCCTTCGTTTCCAACCACTGCAGTGGAATCGCTACCAGAAACGAAAACCGAGATTTCTTTATTAACTACTTCTAAGACTCCGATCCCTTTAATTGATTTTAATCGTTTTTCAAACCTTTCTCGACTTAAACGCACAGTAGCATATACGTTACGATTTATTAATATTTGTAAAAAGCATCCACCTAACACTTTACATCTTAATGAAGATGAATTACAAAATGCATTAAACTTAATTGTGAAACTCTCTCAAATAGAATCATTTCCCGAATATGAAATATTAATTAAAAATCAGTGCTTACCAAAGGGAAGTCCACTGACCAAACTTAATGTATTTTTGGATGAAAATAAATTAGTTCGTGTAGGTGGTCGCTTACAAAATTCTTCATTTTCATATGAGAAAAAACATCCATTAGTTATACAGTCCACTCATCGATTTTCTAAACTATTATTTGAATTTAAACATAAAACTCTAATGCATGCAGGACCACAACTACTATTGGCTTGTATAAGAGATACTTACTGGCCAATAGGTGGTCGCAACCTGGCTAAATGGTGTTATCATCGTTGTGTGATTTGCAGCCGCATTACAGCTAAACCAATTAATCCCATTATGGGAAACTTACCTGAACGACGCGTGGCGTCCGGTGGTTATCCATTCGAATGTGTTGGGGTTGATTACGCTGGACCCATACTGTCAGCGTCTCGACAAGGTCGTGGTTGTAGACTTGTTAAAGTTTACATTGTCCTCTTCGTTTGTTTTACGACAACGGCAGTTCACATTGAGCTGGTGGGTAACTTAACCAGTCCAAATTATTTATCGGCACTTCGTCGTTTTATGTCTCGTAGAGGTAAACCTACGCACATATATTCCGACAACGGAACCTCGTTTGTAGGTGCTTATAATGAAATCGGCAAATTTTTGAAGGCTAACAGCAGTTCGTTGTCTGGTGACATGGCCACTGAAGGGATTAACTTCATATTTATTCCTCCCTTCGCTCCACATTTCGGTGGTCTTTGGGAGGCAGGTATCAAATCAGTGAAGTTTCATTTAAAAAGAGTAATGGGAAATTGTCATTTAACTTATGAGGAACTATATACAGCACTGGTTCAAATCGAAGCACTCCTGAACTCTCGCCCGCTTACGCCGTTGTCATCGGACCCTAACGACCTTCTGCCGCTGACACCTGGACATTTCCTGATAGGACGTACACTCACATCCTTGCCCGTATCGTCGTATGAAAATGCTTCCGTTACTCACTTGAAGCGATATGAGAGAATAGAGGCATTACGTCAACACTTCTGGTCCAGGTGGAATAAAGAATATATCTCTGAACTACAGCAGCGGACAAAATGGAGGTCTTCAAAGGCGGTCTTAGAGACTGATCGCCTTGTTTTAATAAAGGAAGACAATCTGCCACCATTGAAATGGCGATTAGGCCGGATCTCAGCAGTCTACCCTGGACGTGATGGAATCAGTCGCGTGGCTGAAATTAGAACTGCGACAGGACCCATCCGGCGTGCACGCAGCAAGATATGCCCACTGCCGTTAAACGAAGTTTCTGGTTGAAAGATTGCCTTTCAACGCCCGGGGGCATGTTTAGATTTTCAAAGTATTAATCGTGCAACATAATGCAATGAAAACTTTACCAGGCGTTTTATGTGACGGTGAATTAGTTTTAAGTCTACCTACATAGTTT
The DNA here is from genome assembly GCA_949987655.1 of Polymixis flavicincta. Taxonomy (NCBI): domain Eukaryota; kingdom Metazoa; phylum Arthropoda; class Insecta; order Lepidoptera; family Noctuidae; genus Polymixis; species Polymixis flavicincta. Next base: position 24,208,449 of record OX465171.1, on the reverse strand, counting down.
TGTGTCACATTCCTTTTCTCTTGTTCTCTCGGAATACATACGCATTTTACAGCTCCAGTCTAAAAGTTTTATTTTTCCTGCCTAATCACACATCTCAACAAGGCCATGCCACTTTATGCACGCGTCTGGATTGAGTGCCCAAGTTATTTGATCATAACATTTTTAATTCACGTTTAAGAAATTTATGGCCCTTTGCTTTCTTTTTTACTAATTTTTAACTAATTTCCCTATAAGTCTTATTTTGTTTTGCAAGGGTTTAAAAAATGGGCCCTCAGTCCAGATGCACATGAGTCTATCCACACCTTTGTAAATTGGGTGTACAATAGCTTTTTTCAAAACATCAGGGAACACGCAAGTAATAATAGCACGATTGCATAATGGTTTCAATGTCCGCTTCATCTACTTCTAGAATAACGAGCGAGTTGGGTAGATAGTTTTCGGAACAGTCTGAGGCAGGGGTTTGAGGGGACACAGGGTCATCTGTAGGTGAGGTCCGAGATGAAGGATGTTATGGGCTAGATTTTTACCGACGTCAGTGAAAAAATCTGATATTTGAAGTAATTCCAAAGTCTTTGACCTTGTGAGTCTTAATTATCTCTTTGATAGCTTTCCATAAGGCTTTAGGGTCGTTGCCTGCTTTGTCCAGTTGGCTTTTCTCGCACGCGATTTTTAGTTTTCGTAGGAGTTGATTTGTAAAGTTCCTATATCGTGTATACGTGACTTTAAGCGTCATGTTATGCGGAGATTTCGTTGCTTTAATATGTAACCTATCCCGTTTTTTAATACAGCGCAGGAGCCCCGTCGTGATCCACGGTTTTAGGATTTTTTACTTATTTGGCACTAAAACGATTTGTGTGTTTATTAATAATTGATGACATTGTTCAAATTAAGTAATTGGTTGCAGTGTTAGCGTCATCCATTTCTAAGAGAGGTTTGAAGTTTGTGCTTTCTATTTCCAGTTTTATTGATGGATAATCAATACGAGCTTTAGCGTTATTGTACTGACGTTTAGGACAAACGTTTTCTATGAACAGCGCAACAGGCATGTGATCGGTTATATTTGATTCCAGTACTAGTGTTGTCGAGTGAAATTAAGATTTTAGTAGAGTGTGGTCCAGACATGTTTTGATCCTAGTGGGAAGTGTGTTCGTAGGGAAAAAGCCGAGGGATGCATTAAAGGTAAGGTATTCCTCTGAAATATAGTCCTTATTCATACTACAGATGTCGATGTTGATATCACCGACAAGGACGTGCGTACTAGTAATGTGGTTTTCAGAAAGATATCACACTTGTTTCCTATACGCCAAAGAAGAACAAGGTTGTTCTTGTTATGTTCACCATGCGCCATGATAATTTAATAGATGAATCAACAGGCGAGAAAAAAACCTGAAATGATAACATTTTATAATTCGACCAAGGCTGGCGTTGACGTGGTTCATGAATTAAGTGCCAGTAACAAAGTTAGTCGCAACATTAAACGGTGGCCTATCAGCTATCAATGCTTGCATTATACATCGAGCAAACAAAAACGTTACGATCAAGAGAACTGAAAGCATTCGTAATTTTGGCTTATCAATGATTCACGAACCTAGACATGCAAATGTACCCGGACGATATGTCAGATGCCAGGATTGTCCATATAAGAAGGATTTACAAACCAAACATTCCTACAATGCTTGTGCCAAGCCCATATGTTTGAAGCATGCAAAATTTATTTGCGAAAATTGTGCTAATCTCAACAGTACTGATTAATCTTATTTTCAATTTAAAATAATAATAAGTTTAATTACGAGAAGGATCTCATTATCTTTTAGTTTTAAGTTGATTTACGTTCCAAAGATGAATATTTTATGCAATTCTTATTTTTTGTAAAACCCTAAATGTTGTTCCTATAATTATTATAGTATAAGGAAAACGTGAATGAATAAATACTTATTATTTATAAAGAACATCTCTCATTTAATTCCATTAAATAATTTATTATTTTACTAAATAAAATCAACAAAACAAAATTAAAAAAAAAAAAACTAAATAAGAACTACATTACGGTACATTAAGATAAGGGTATGTCGCACCCTGCCACTTTCTTGAAGTAACTTTTTGCACCTCATGCTCGCCGGGTTAAGTTTATTCTAAATATACGGAGCTAGGAAAAAAAGAAATCACTGGCATGTTTTGTCCTATAAATTGATTGTTTGTAGACGTTGTAAGCTTTTCGTTTAGCGTATGGATAATCCGGTGGTTTGTTGTGTTAAATGCGTAAGTAAGATCTTCTCAATGTACAGTTGTCGATTGCTAAGAACAGCACTTACCGTGTACAGTTTCAGATCGCAAATCTATATTTTTTAAACAGCATGGTTTTAAAATGGCCTGTTGTGCTCTTTCTGCTTTGATGAGATGTGTTTTAGCACATCCTCTCCAGATGGATATGCCGTATGTAATAACTGATTGGCATAACGCGTACGAGTAGTAGGTGGGGGTAAGCAGCTTTAGATCACAGAAATATTGTAGGTTTTTCTGAATACATACATTTGAATTCAGTTGTTCATCTATTTGCATTCCGAAATACTCTACTGATGATGCAACATCGAGACGATAACAATCGCAATTTAAAGTGGTAGGCAAGTAACATGTGTGGGCTCGTACAGTTTTCATTTCAGGAGACGGTTTAGAAATACTGTTTATATAGTGAGTTATTATTTTTGATTTTGATTGATTGAGTGTCAACAGGTTGTTATCTAGCCACTTGTATCGAGACTAAACCCTTTTTCGGCGTTATCGTTTACCTCGTTCCATTCCCTGTACGTAAAAGTAGTAACCGTGTCGTCTGCAAACGTAATTATTTCGCTATAAATGATTTTATTTCTGTAAGTAGGTTTGTACAAACACTTTTACACGTCAATCATATTTTTTTAAACTAGATGAAGTCGGCGTTTCCTATTTGACTACTCTGAGAAGAAAGGCCGAAACAAACTCAGAGGTCACAGTCTCTTTTAAAGTCCAGATATAATCTTGGTCAGATCATGTGAAGACCACGTGGAGTGGTGTCTGAAATGGTCTTTTGAGGAAAGAAGTAGTTCATAGTTTTAAACTTGACAAGTCGTTAAGGGCGCTATCACATTTTTGCTTGAATTTGAACGTTGAACTCGATATTTGATGAGTGATTATTGTTTAGATATAGCCAAAAATTCAAAACAAAAATAATATGTCCTAGAAAATTTCATTATTGGTCCAGGGAGTGTTCTAAACAAATATTTTAATTTGTCTACATAATTTCTGCTGAAATGATGATGATGATGATGATGATTTAAATAGTAAGTTTTTATGTGTCTATAGTTTTATTTAACACAATATGTCATGTACTCTGACAGCCATCGTTGCATTAGAGCTCTGTACTTGAAAAATTGTTTCAGTATAAAATGGATGGAACAAATAATGAACAGTTCGAAAATGTAAAAAAAATTACACTGATTTATAAACGATATCGGTATGTTCTAAATATAAATAATAAAAATGGAAGTTCGTTTTGGAGGTGTAACAAAACAAAAATATGTGCTTCTGTCACCATAGATTCAAACAAGGAAAACTTTTTATTGTAAGGAAATCTAGAATAGGACATACAAGTGAGTCACATTGCACTAGTAAATTACCAAAGTTAATTACATTATTATAAAAGAGGTATGCAGTGATTTAGGTCCAGTGCAAAATATTTTTGAAGAAAAGACTCGACTAGAATGTAAATCCCAGAAATATTCCCAAATTTAAATCTATAAAAGATTTGTTATACAGAGCTAGAAAGAAATATTTGGAAACTGATTTATTGATTTATAACAGCACAAAAATATTGAAATTACCGGAAGCACTTACAAATATTTTTTTGTTCATTGAAGATGCAGGTGAAGGCCATAAAAAAAATTGTATTCGGGACAAGATTCTACCGTGCTTGTTATTTATATTACTTTATTCTGTTTTTATCCGTGAGAACCTGTAATTGGCTTAATGCTTCATATTCAATTATTATCCATCTGTTATAGCTCTTGGTTCTCCTATGAATAAATGAATAATTGTGTCCGAATTTAATTGAAGTTAATAATTGTATCCGAATTTAATTGAATTGAATTATAATTTACCAATCGCATGCATTATTCAACTTTATTCATTCATTTCTTAAAATAATATTTAAGCTTGTAAAGCACGTCGACATTAATGGCATAATAAGTGATCGAGTAATATCTTAAGAACTGTCTGTACCTTATATATGCAAATAAATGTTTATATTTACGTATGCCGTTATCGCTGTAAGTTATGATAAAATTGACATTGATTGTGGCTTTGTTGACAAACACCCAAAAGCAATGTGATGGGCATTGAAGTCTCCAGCCACAAAGATAGGTTTTGGGAGATCATTAATTATGCTACTTAAAGTATCAGTTCTTTCAATCTAGTTTCCTTAATCCAGGTTTCATTAACAAGACAAATATCTATGTTATTTTCTTGTAAAAAGATAGTTAAAAGAGGTTTTTTACTATAAATACTTTGAATATTGTACTGTGCAATTCATAGAACAGAAATGTTATTGTTATTGTAACTATCCATAATTAAGTTAGATTTTTAAGTATTATTTCTTTAATAAATGTTGCTGTAATTGGACTCTCATCTCTTTTATTTGCTAAGGCAATTAATGTGCGTACCATGGCATTTGTAATCTCAGTATTATTTATTAAGTGAGTCTTCAACTCATCAGTGGGAATTTGCTTGTGTTCATTTGTCTTATTATTAACATTTACATTAGTCTTATTGCTTACATTTACACTAGTCTTATTTTTCATAGGCTTATTAACTACTAGAGGAGGGAATTCTGTGTTACAAATTCTTTCCTTTTTCCTTTCTTTTCTTGTTTTTTTTTTCATTTTTATGGGACATATGCTAGCGATTGCCAAATGTGGTCCACTACAATTCACGCAGCAAAGCTCATCTGGCGTGTGACATTCCAGAGCAGAGACTACAACGCTGTTTTCCGTTACATATTTTTGCTGAGTGGTTGAATTTAAAACACCTATAACACTGCAGCAGAGGTGGGATATATTCGAAAACTCTGTATGAAAAAAGGTCGTAGTGTACATTATCTGGCAGAAAACTAGACAGAAATGTAATACTAACAGTTTGGAGAGGCACCCTCTCTTGTCCAACTTTCTTTGTAAATCTACGTACAGCTATAATTTCATATACAGAAGAAAGCTTAGAATACAGTTCTTTATTCGATATATTCGCCGGAACAAACCTAATAATGCCCGTCTTCTCAATTTGGGCAGCCGGGATAATTGCTTTAAGTTTATATTTGTCCAAGAAAGCAGTGTTCATCAAAAAGTTATTCGCATTATTATACTGCTTAAAGATCACTGCAATTTTGTTAGCGTTTACTCGCTGAATTGAGACAACACCTTTGACGCCTGTGGTGAAAATGTGGTTTCAATAAATAGGGCTCTTATTGCCCAACCGATTACTGTTATTGTCACTTTGTACAAACACCTTAAACTCAGTGTTGATTGAATTTTCCGGATAAAGTCTTTTATAATTAGGTTTAATATATGGTAAAAAGTTGTCCTCACCGCCGCTGACTGATATTTTATCATTATTTTGGTCCTGAGAGTCCATTTTTCTAGCTCGTTTGCCCAAAGTGACCGGGCCTCTAGTGGCCGGGGGGATTTCACCCCCGGCCTCTTCTTCTAACATTTTAAAGTATTCACAACTATTTACACACTATATTTACACAACTGAAAAAGAAATAATCGTTCTGCTATAAATTTTCCCCAAAAAATTTAAATTTGAGAAACTTTCGCGCCTCTTCTGTTCAAATTCCCACCAAAGGACCAAACGACAATGTTGATCAAAGGTGTCCGTAGACGATCACTGTAGTTTTTATGGTTGCATATTTTTCCAAAATATCATTTTAAATTATTTTTTATTTCAAACCTGGCAAATTACTCTCAATAAAATTGATTTCATCTTTGTTGGGTTATCAAACGTATAAACCTGGAATATTTTGCGATGAATTCCGTCAAACCAAAGATAATATAGGCCTTCGGACAAATTGCCATAAAGAAAAATATAAAACACTTACAAAATGTTGGTTCTTATCAGACCACCAACTGTATTTTACGGATTATAAATACTAAGTGCTTCTTTCTCTTTTTAGCGTAGTTTAACCGCTTTAGTAAGAGTGAGAAGTGAACATATTTCGAAGTAAATAAAAACTGCTAAAACGGTAAGAAAATTTCATAAACTATCCATAAATATACGATGTTGGGTATGAAAATTCAGATAAAGCAGTCAAAATTGCAATTTTAACATGTCATTTCGAAAATAACCTTACTCCGTTGCTATGCAACAGTCCGACCTGTTGCCTAGCAACGGAGTAAGGTTATTTTCGTTACGGAATTTCTGGATTCGGTCTCCACGCTCAAAGCCCGCGATAGAAGCTATGCAATAGCTTAAAAAAAGTAAACACTTATTTTTGTACGTCGTGATGTTAAAGACGGAAGATAAGTTTGCGCCACTTTCACATATTATTTCATCTCTACAAACTATGGACAATATATTTCAATGGTTAAAGAAATGGATCAGTGAAATGAAAGTGTCGAACGAAGTCATTTGCGATGACTCGGCTGCAATTATAGGAGCTGTTGTGAACGCTTTCACAAGATTTACCACAACCCGGGAATATTTATCACACTGTTTTAATGTATTGTGCCAAGGAGAACGTTGTGAAATTACTTGTCTTTTGAGATTGGATACGTCACATTTCTTGAAGTCTTTGTATCGTCTACAACGTTTCAAGTTTATTGATATACGTGTCAAGTGATTCTATATTAGCCCGACGCCCGACGCCAACCTGGAGCCATCCTCTAGGACAAACCTGAACAAGATTGTCCTCTTGTCACGAGCCATTAGATTGGTCAATATTATTTCTATGGAGGGTGATATATTTCAGTGCAGCCTTAAGAGATTCACAGAAGTAGCACTGAAGTGTATTGAAAATATTTAGAGGCAAAGCTCATGTTAATTTCTTGTTAATTTTGTTAATTAATGTAAGTAAGATGATTTTCCCTCTCACTGAGAGGAGGCCTGTGTCCCACCAGTGGGAACATTATAGGCTGATGATGATGAAGATGATTTTTGGAACCGTATTGTTTATACTAGTAACAGCGCATTGGCGAACATAATAAATAAATCTGTTGGGTCTGAAAAGCTGTACCAAATTCAGAAAAACATCTGCTTCTCTGTGGTCGTCTATACTCTATAGACGACCACAGAGAAGCAGATGTTTTTCTGATGCATATGAAAGTAATTTACAATCGGAGCTGCAATTTTTAAATCGGTGATCATATTGTGTACGGTTTTATAAAAATAACTTTGGCGCAGAAGCTTGAAATCTCGTTTGAAGCGACCGTTGATAACTTCTACCAACCAACGGCACATAGTCAGTTGAGTTGTCCGTCGTACTTTGGTTGGTGGCATATGCGCTTCAGAACCACATGGTTGTATGTCTCCTATTGTTTACAATACGACGTACTCAACACGAGCAAACGAACGAATTGTAACGTGGCACACGGAGGAACGGCTGTTCACCTCAACGTGGATTGCAGATGCACTAGCGAAACAACAAGAACTTGCGCACTAGCAATTAAACACTCACACGCAGCCAGCCTTTTGCAATTTAAGTGTGCCCATAAAAAATCATCATCATCATTATCGGCCCATAATGTTCCCACTGCTAGGACACAGGCCTCCTCTCGGTGAGAGGGATTGGGCCGTACATACGTACACGTAATACAAACATTTAAACTCACATACACAAACAGCCAGACCCGGAACAACTACAGGGTTTTTCAACAAGAACTTTGTTTTCTCAAACAAAATAAATCAAAGAATATGTATGAAGATGATTCAAATTTTTATTGTATTACGAAGAGAAATGTTTGGCAATTATGAATAAAAAATGATATCTGACAAATGTCCACCACAAGCACGCTGACAATGTCGATTCTTTCATCAACGTTTTTGGCCAAAAACGGCCCAATCACGCCTCCAGACCACATAGCGCACCATACAGTGAGACGTTGAGCATGCAAAGGCTTCTCAATTATTGCTCTTGGATTTTCAGAAGCCCAAATGCGGTAATTTTGCTTGTTGACGTACTCTGACAAGAGAAAATGGGCTTCGTCTGAAAAAGTGATTTTTTCAGAGAAACCAGCGGGTTGTTTCTGAATGAATTGAGCAAATCTACGGCGATGTGAATGGTCGGTCAGCTTCAATTCCTGCACCAGTTGAATCTTGTAAGGTTTCGAAACCAAATCCTTAAGCAAAATTCGCCATGTGGTGGTTTTGGATAACCCCAATTGTTGCGAACGACGAGGAATAGATAAATTTGGATCTTCTTCAACACTGTGGCTCACGGCTGTGATGTGTTCCGGTGAACGACCCGGCCGAACACGCGTTGGTGTTGGCACATTTTGTACCGAGCCTGTCCACTCAAATTTAGCGACCAAATTCTTAATAGCGGTCTCAGAAGAAGACGATTATGCTGTCCGAAAATATCACGAATTTTACAAAATGTAACTTTAACAGAACCACCATTTTCATAGTGGATTTTAATTATTTCAATGCCATTTTCGAGCGAAATTGAATTGATTGTAACAATTGCCAAAGCATCTACTACGAATACGACAAAAAACTAAATATCAAAACAGTCATGCTGTTGGTGATGGCCCAATTGAAAAACAAAGTTCTTGTTGAAAAACCCGTTACTTGTAGGTCAAACAAATATTTGTTCCGTGCAGAAATCAAACCCGCGACACGCACTGCAGCAGTCAATTTCTAAACCACTGCGCCAACCGTGCCCTTCGGTTTGAGTATAGGTAATGTTTGCTTAGATTGGAATCACTATTTTGGCATTATAAAAGTTGTCGTAATACGAAAATTATTAAAAAAAAAATAGCCATCTCCCTGTTTTTTTTTAATGTGCATATTTGGTACGGCGTGCATTATATACACCTCCATGGAATATACCAAATATGGGACGAAATGCAATCAGCCTAACTTTTATCATCGCCTTATCAATAACAATAATCTATATCAAATACCCTCTTTACTGGAAACAAACTAACATAACCTTAATCTAATAACTTGAAACATAACAGCAATCGGCCACTAGATTTACTGAAGTTTTACTGGATCTAGGGGAGTACGTAGTAATGGCTCCAGAAAACAATTCTTTTTTTTTGTTTATGCGTAAATACATTTTACATTTGATACAACAAATGAAAGTTTGACCGCCACATTCGTTCCCGCATCTTTGTCTTGGTTCCATCCAGTCGGGAAAATGATGGAAACCGTCTCTGCAATTTTTCTAGCAGGTATCTCAATCTTATGCTTGCTTTTATTTGCTTGAGGTGGTTCATCTCTGACAAATACAGGCCTGGCTCGCGTTTTTGGTGTGAAGATCTGTGAATCTTTTTTGGTTAAAATGTCAGCAATTGTCAATTTGAAATCAAGAAGTGGCATATACAAAATTATTTTTAGTATATGCGAAACTTGGATGTAGTTTGTTCAGAATAAGGAGCTGAATCGATTTCAATAGTTTTTGCACCATGTTCCATTTTATTACAAAACAATTGCAATACGGCCAAACTTCTAAGCCAACGCAAATAAAAGCCAACCGTTGATGCCGCAAATCGAAACTCGCAAGGGTATCAAAACCTAAGGGTACTTCCCGTGAACTCAGAATCTTGAAATTTCGTACGAAGGTCTTACAGCACAAATAAAAGAAAAATTCAATAATAATAAAAAAGTTGTAAATTTTAGGTAAATTTTGATACTTAAAAGTTTTCGCGAAAATCTAATTTTGCCTATATATTTTATATGTTGGTATAATTAAAATCCCATAACTTTTACTTATATACCTACAGGTTTGTATGGAACCCTCGGTGCACGGGACCGACTCGCACTTGGCCGGTTTTTTTTATTTGGAGTTGGCCTCCACTTTTATCTATAAGCTTCTTGATTTAGAGCAAAATCATACAAAATACTTTTAATTATGATTATTTGTCCACTTCTGGTATAAGGCATAGAAAGTTATTCAAAGTTCTTATCTTTTTTATTCAATTTAACTGCAATAAATTTATGTTTGTCGGTGGGGCACAATTTGTCCATATCCTTTAATTTGTCACTAAAACTTTAGTAATATATTTGTCGGTCTGAAAATAATATAGCTATATATAGGGTGTGACTACGGAGATGACGACTAATAGAGAAGTGTGGAAGAAAAAGACATGTTGTGCCGACCCCAAATAAATTGGGATAAGGGCAGGAGAATGATGATGAATATATTTGTCGGTCTGAAAATAATATAGCTTTTTATACCTTTTCGATAGTTAGAATTCCATATTGATAGGTACATCAATTTATTGGAAAGTTAAATATCGCTCAAAAATATCGATAATCCTCCTAACCAGCACTCTGACTCTGAAGATCTATCTTATTTAGAATTTAAATCGAATACCATCGGTAATAGTAGTCATGATGAGGACAACAAACAATTCCACAATGTGAGCAAAACTTAAATTCCAAGTTGATACACACTTCAGGAAAGACAATGAGCAAATCATGTACTTATTGAAACGATCTGATCCCTCTGGCAGGTTGTTTCAAATGCGAAGAAAAATGCAAAAAAATAAGTGGACAGATTTCGTGAGGAAAATAATTTGGAAAAATACAAAATTTAAATGCTCTTGGGTATTCGCGGTATATTCACGGTTCTTGGTTATTCGGTATTATTGAATGATGGTAAAATATCACTTTGCTAAACCAATTGTTGTTTGCAAAGGACATTGTTCTCACAGTAAGTGTGGAGCAAAGCTTTACACACATTACAACATTATAATGAAAAATGTAACGGATTTTTTTACAGAAATGGAATGTCGGGTAAAAGACAGGAATCCACATTTTAAGCATAACTCTAAACCAAAGTATAGAACGACGGGTTATAAAACGCAATTACTTACAAAACAACTCTCAGAAAGTTCTGCGATCGAGATTAGAAATGCATTTGCAAATGATTGTGTAAATGACTCTGATAACTTTGCACCCTATTCTTTAACAGCACCTGCACTACGACAAATCAAATATAGATATCGGTTCTCAAAATGATTACATAATCATGTATTATTATAGAAAAACGTTTTCTCAGTCGTGTATAAACTTATCGAACCTAAACAACCGGCTGCTACAGCAAATGCAGACGTTAAAGCAAATTATGAAGTCTTTAGAAGATTAACATATGATATGTAGACAGTACGGCGATGCTTATTTTAATGGCTAACATGTCGGATGCCACTTTACAAAAGGTCATGAGATTCTCAACCGCTTTGATGTTCAATGGGACATCAGAAGCCAAAAGCTATTCACTATGCTACAGTTTCTTTGGCTATAGACAATCTGACAGCACAAGCATGTGCATACGAAAGTTCACTTTTGACCAAATAAGGTAATCCTGAAGCAAAGGCTCTAGTTGTGCAGAAACCTCCTAAAACACATGAACGATCCACAAGTCAAGCTGACAATACCAATCTGACCCTGTTATTAATGGAAGTTGATACAAATGAGGTTGTAAATAATATTTGCGCTGCAAACGCAACTACAAAGCTCTGAATTTTCAAGGCAGAATATGCGCAGGCGTCGCGCGTTGCATGGATCGCGCGTATAATATTACGCATATTAGCACGCAGTGCCTGCACGGTACAGAATTTATAATAACAATGTCTTGAATGTCCGTATTATTCAAAGTCCACTTACCTTTGCCATCGGAATAAAATATATGACAGCAACGTGAAGAAGCATCGTTATCAGTTTGTTAATCTTAAAACAAGAACAATACATCTTTGCTAAACGAGATATCGCACGGTTCTGACACTATTTGCGCTATGAAAATGTCTAACCAAATTCTGTTATGATGACAATAAATTCCTACCGATCGATGGAAGTTGCTTGCAAACACTGTATACCTGTTTCTGTTTTGGTAAATCGTGGTTATGAAAATGCTAAATATTTCATTATTTCGGGGTTCCGTAGTAAAAGTTAAACTCCGTATATGTTACGGTAAGTGTGATTAATAGAAAATTATTAATAATTTTCCATCATTATTATTAATTACCGAAAGTCGAGGTAAAAGTAAGAAATTAATCACAACCATCGGTGATTATCAATAATGTAACCTTAGTAACCTTACTAGTTATTACATAAATGTAATAAATTTCAGTTAAAAAAAAAAAATCTAAATTACTGTATGAATGTGCGCAAAGACTCAAATTTGGGAGGTCAAGGCTATCAAAACTGCATTAATTGTATGTGCGATGGCGAGTGCAACTCCAACCGCCTGTATTATGCGCGTTCCTTGCAATTTTTTTATTTGTTTTTGCAAGAAAGACTTGTGGCAACAAGTCTTTCTTGCAAAAACAAATAATGATTATAGTTATTAGGATTTTAATGTTGATTTTATGATGAGTCTATGACTGTTTCATTTTAATTTAATTTTAGTTTATTTAGTATTTTAGTTCAATACCTATAAGTATTGTGGTAGGTATCCTACTAATATTATACTCGTGAAAGTTTGGATGTTTGTTAATCACGCAAAAATGGCTGAAAGAATTCGATGAACTTTGGCACACAGATAATAGACCATTACGACGGGTCCTACGTATACTGGTGCAACCCGCAAACCAACGAAAACCGTTTTATTACATGAAAAGCCTTAAAATTACCTCATATTTGTATCCTGTAAAAATCATATTGAAATATCAAATAATTTCAAAGATACAAACTTGTAAACTGATGTAAGTGACATCATTTTAAGCCTCACGACCATCTACACTGATGTAAGTCACTTACACCAGTGTAGGTCGTCGCGTACGACGCGACGCGTGAGCGCAAGTGAACTCGAAACGTCTTAGTTCACGTATTCAATGTTAAAATAATATTCGGATTTTGTTTCTCCTCCTGTAGTAACAGTGGTGAGAAGTAACAACAATGAAGCGTTCACGAGGTCAATTAATGCTAGATCTATTAGAAAATAAGCGCAGCACAATAAACATTACAGAAAATTACGAAGGTAATTATCAATTTAACATTTTAAATATACTATAATGATAAACTTTGTTTTCTCTGATCAGATGTAGAGTTTCGAGTTAGTCAGACAACGCGTTAAAATTCTTCCATACAAACTTTGACACCCGCCAATCCCTCTTTAGGGGGTAGTTTAGAAAAATAATACATAACCAACTTTAAAATTTACTTAGATGAGTATTTGTGCAAAGTTTCAAGTTTATTAACTCAAGGAATAAGATTTTTCACACAAAACAAATCCCCCCGTTTCACCCCCTTTAAGGTCGAATTTCCAAAAACCCCGTACCGACTGTTTCCGCACAGACAATATTAATAATGAGACAAAACCATACCATGTTTAATTTTTGATGTACATAATCAAACAGTGGAGTAAAACCCTCCCGAAGTTTGTATGGAAAACATGTGGACAAGTGTCACCTTAAAGACAGTTCCTGCTTTAAATTAATTTTTTTATTTTGTTAATTTAAAATGCCAAAGGCCACTGATTTATTTCACTTTTGTGAGCTCCAATAAATTAATATCAGAATAATAGCACCTAATAAGCATACGTCTGTTGAGTTTACTATTTGAAATAAACTTCTATTTTGATTTAAGTTATTTGTTTTCATTTACTCCTATTCCCATTCAAATATTTTAAGTTAATAACAAAAGAATATTACAGAAAACTGTTGCAAGTGTTAAAAACTATAAAAGAAGATGTTTTTGTTAATAGTTTAAGCTTATATTAGGTCTTTACCTATGAAATTGCCGTTCTGCAGTACTGGCCATTTCAAATCAAAATAATTTTTGTTTGGCTAAGAATTCTAATTTCAAATTAATTTTATTTTAAAAACATGGATTTTTTTTTCTAAAAGTAGTCATTTCTTTATTGATTAGTGTTACATTTTCATCGCATTTCAATCTTTTTCGTCATCATGGATACGTTAAAAATTCGAGTAATTATGGAATATGAGTACCGTCGTGGCAGCAACGCGGCACAAGCGGCACGCAACATCAACGACGTTTACGGAGCTAACACTACAAACCAACGCACCACCTGTTATTGGTTTGCTCGCTTCCGTTCTGGAAATTTCGACCTGAAAAATGAACCTCGCGGTCGTCCGAAGACTTTGGTCGACAATGACGAATTAAAGGCGATTGTGGAAGCTGATGATACACAATCTACGGCTGAATTAGCAGCAGCTTTCGACGTTAGCGTCAAAACAATATTGGTCCATTTGCGACAAATTGGCAAGGTAAAAAAGCTTGACAAATGGGTGCCCCACGAACTCAATGATCGCCAGCGCGAAGTACGCGTCGAGACGTGCCTTGCACTGCTCAACAGACACACAAATGAAGGAATTTTGAACCGCATTGTTACCTGCGATGAAAAATGGATTCTGTTTGATAACCGTAAGCGCTCAGCAAGTTGGTTGGATCCTGGTTCAGCACCTAAACAATGCCCTAAACGAAAACTTACCCCTAGAAAAGTGATGGTCACTGTTTGGTGGTCTAGCGCCGGTGTGATTCATCACAGCTTCTTACCAAACGGGGTGAGCATTACTGCAGATGTGTACTGTGAAGAACTGAACACAATGATGGAGAAGCTGGCGCATCTCCAACCAGCATTGGTCAATCGCTCGTCTCCGCTGCTCCTGCACGACAACGCGCGACCTCATACTGCACAGCAGACGGTCTCCAAGTTGCAAGAACTGGGGTTGGAAGCTCTCCGTCATCCGCCCTACTCACCAGACCTGGCGCCTACAGACTACTACTTTTTTCCAGAATTTGGATAACTTCTTGGCGGGAAAAACATTTAATACACGAGAGGCAGTACAAAATGCCTTTGAAGAATTTGTTGCCTCCCGTCCAGCTGATTTCTTTAAGAAGGGCATCAATAAACTGCCACTGCGATGGCAAAGATGCATTGATTGCATGGGTGATTACTTCGATTAATACAAATAAAAAATTCATGAAAAAAATTCGTTTAAATTTTTTCATACAAAACGGCAATTTCATAGGTAAAGACCTATTATTAGCTCAATTGATAAAATAGTGCATGTAAACAGGTCATTTCCTTCTATTTTCTTTAATTATGTGCACAAATAAGTACACTATATACTGGTATAAGTGGTCACTTGTACCAGTTTACCGGTTCTATCATTGTAAACAAAATAAGCTACATCAATGCAAGTCATGCTATTTTCTAAAGTATAAAAAAATTAGAAAATCAAATAATGCAGTCTTTTTCATATGATATTAAAATACAACATTACAAAATTTCAAATATTTATATTGATTTATGTCAAAATTACAAGCTATAGAACGTTTAATCTGCTCTCCTGTAAAGTTGTGTTTTTGCACTTGTGCACTAGTATACGTAGGACCCGTCGATTATAGCCTGGATTAATACATAAGATACTTTTTATCCCGATAGTACGTTCCCATAGGATAAGTTTCGATTTCCACGCAGGCAAAACCGCCGGCAAAAGTTAGTTACCCATAAATACTATAGAAAAAGAAATAGAAGAAAGATCTTAATTTTTAATGTTCATTTTACGGAGTCTATGATTGTATAGTTTTTATTTTGTCTGTTCTTGTTTGATTTTAGCAAAATCAAAGAATAAACGATTTTGCATGTCAGTTTCTTTTAGTTATGTATTTGTAACTACTGTGGTATTAAAAGTAAATACCTTTTGGACAAATAACTTCGAGTGTTATTTTATTACTTTTACCAACGATAGTAGTGAATTATTAATCACAACGGGAAAAGTAGTGAATTTTAATTTTATATTCACTTTTACCAAATCATGAGGTAATTATTAATAATGGTGGATAATTATGAATAATTTCCAATTAATCACACTTACCGTAACATATATAATTATTGGTAGGCGAGCCCAGAGGTCTTTCCAGCGGGTCTGATGCAGAATGTGTTTTTCGCAAAATATGCACTTGACGCAAAATGTGTATTTCGAAAAATACGTACTTCGCAAAATGTGCACTTTTCGAAATAGCACTTCTCAAAAGAGCACTCAAATTGAGCACTTCTCAAAATGAGCACTCCTCAAAACGAGTGTGATTTTTATCACAATGGGTCAATATAAAAACTGTTTGCTTACAATATTTTTCACTATTTTGCTCGATAATAGTTCTTTGTAAAAAGTAATCACGTTCAGGAAATTTTAAAATACCTATTTTCAGTACACGTCAGCTATACACATGTAATAAGTACTCCAGCTATTCATTGTAGTATCACAGTATAAAAACATACAGTAGGACGACGCTATTGATCTCGTGGTAAATGCCGACAACGTGTAGGCATTGTCGCTACAGCTAGGGTCGTCTCAAGTAAACAATATTTACTTATTTATTTTAGATAGGTTAGATTTAAAGATAATTATTCTCAAAAAAGACACAAAGTCACTCACATGAGAACAAGGGTTAAAGTAAATTGTTTATGTAAAAGTTCGTCACAGACGTAATTTGAGTAATTACACTGATAAACAGTAAATTTGTTAAACGAAATCAAGTCATATTTTCAAACACTTACTACCTACCCGCATATAAACCCCATACTTAGTTTTGTTCAATCACCTTCAGTTTTCATAAAATATCGACTTACTCGATTACGCGATTTTTTTTTTGCTTTGGTTTGCTTACCGACGTGTGTTTCCGAATAAATTAACGAAAAAATATTGAAATTAAAACAGTTTTTTTTTACATTAGTGTTATACATCATACTAAGATGCCGAGAGTGTGTGTAAACCATCCTAATAACTTCTGATAAATTTGCGGTCAACTTACTGTTAAAAGTCAACGTCGTAGTTTGACACCATTAGTTAAAAACTGTTATTTTAATTATTTTGGTTTTCTGGCGCGAAATTTGGACAAAACCTGGACTCCTAGTGTTTGCTGTGCACAGTGTGTCACTTTGTTAACATCATGGCCTAAAGGATCTCGTCATATGCCGTTCGCAGTTTTAATGATATGGGCCGAACCGAAAGACCATGTATCAGATTGTTATTACTGCCAAACTTCTATAAAAGGTATTAATCACAAATCAAGGCACTCTGTGAACTATCCAAATCTACAATCTGCTCAAAGACCTATCCCACACAGTGATGATTTACCTGTTCCTCAACCTGTATGTTCAAAATTTTTGTCAAAGCTATGGATAAAAATGGAGATGGTTTTTGTTACTTGAAACAAAAATTCCCAAAAATCAGTGGTGCCAAAATAAAAGAAGGAATATTTGTAGGGCCACAAATAAGAGACCTACTGGCTGATTTAGAGTTTGAACAAAAACTTTATCCGATCGAAAAATCCGCATGGACATTTTTTCGAAATATTGTTTGTAATTTTCTTGGAAACCACAGGGCCGAAAACTATGAAGAGTTAGTCAACACCTCTTAGCGACTTACAAGGACATGGGATGCAATATGTCGCTCAAGATTCACTTTTTACACTCTCATTTGGATTTTTTTCTTAAAAATTTGGGAGCCGTTAGCGACGAACACGGTGAGCGGTTCCATCAGGTTATATCCAACATGGAAAAAAGGTACCAAAGCAACTGGAGTCCGAACATGTTAGCTGACTACTGCTGGACACTCAAAAGGGATGTACCTGACGCTAAATATTCCCAAAAATCCTGAATAAACGTATATATAAGTTATTTTTTCTTCATTTGAAACATGTTTTTACCGTTTTTACTTAAAAAAAGATTAATTGCTGTTGCAAAAAACTGAGGGTGATCGAAATTTTCTAAAAATGCAGATTAGTTACAGACTAGTTGTAGATACAAAATAACCCATTCAATTACTAAATGTAAATGTAACTTTCATTAAGGTCATTTTTTTCTATCAGTGTTATGATAGATACACATCCAACGCATTCAGCACTCAGAAAAGGTGTAATTTGTCATGAAATATGCAGGTAATTGAGTTTTGAATGCATTGTTTTATACATGAGGATATTTTATTATATAATTAATAAAGAGGAAAGATTTGTTTGTTTGTTTGTTTGCATTGAATAGGCTCCGAAACTACTAAACCGATTCGAAAAATCATTTCACTGTTGGGAAGCTACACTATCCCCAGGTGACATAGGGTATATTTTATTTATCCCCGTATTCCTACGGGAACGGGAACTACGAGAGATTTCAATCAGATATAGTAGGTGTGTTTTACCTCAGATTATAAAACAAAGGCAGATAGACCGCGCGGAACACTAAGAGTGAAGCCAAAAAACCAAATACTAAGGCGTCGACGATTTAGTATTTGATTTTTTGGCTTCACTCTGGTGTTCCGCGCGGTCTATCTGCCTTGTTTTATAATCTGAGGGTTTTACTATGTGGAATACATCGCACTATGTTTCGGAGGGATCCAAGTTGTAATGTAAGCTTTGTTTTCATATGCTCCATGTGAGTAGACCACGATAGAAAACTGTCCATTCTTAGTCCAAGATATTTCTCACAGGATTTTTGCTGCATGGGTACATTATTGATGACTAATGGATTATGTGGAGGTATTATTTTATTTTTGCTTTGAACAAAATATAGCATGTTTTTGAAATATTTGTAGTTTGTAAATTATACTGAAACCATGAAAAAAGGGCGTTTAAATCCTCTTGAGCCTGTGAAACTAGATCATGGATGGAAGATCCCAAAATAAAATAAACAAGTGTCATCTGCGTATAGAGTAAGATGGCCATGTAGTTTGATTTCCTGAATATTTATTTGTAGTTTAAAAAGAGCAGGCGGCCAAGAATTGATCCCTGGGGAACTCCACACGTTATAGGTAATGCACCACTTTGATAATTTTTATCCGTTCTAACTAACTGCGATCTGTTTTTGAAGTAGGAATCGAGATTTTTAAGGCACTACCGGTAACTTTAATGGTTTCCAGCTTTTTAATTAATAATTCATGACTAACGATGTCGAACGCTTTTTTGAGGTCAATTTGTTTAATTTTAGTAACGAGGTCAATTGTAGCTGTTAGTGTGCTGCTTTTTGGTCTAAACCTATATTGTCTGTCTAAAATAAAGTTAATAGACGTTAAATCTTTGTCTAAACGGCTGTGTAGATTTTTTTCTAATATTTTTGATAATACGGGCAACACTGAAATGGGTACGGTAGTTACCTGGGTCCATTTTTGAACCCGATTTGTGAATGGGAGTTACCTTGGCCATTTTCAGACTATCGGGGAAATTATCTTCAGCTAGCAGATTGTTGAAGCACTTGCTCAGGTTGTTTGCTATAATATGTTTTACGCATTTTATTGCTTTGGTAGTAATTCCATCTAATCCAGTACTACAGTTAGGGTCGAGATTTGAAATATTTTTTGTGACTTAACTTGCAGAACATGGATCAAGAGTTGCTGGAGTGTTTCCGGGAGGAGTTTTTGGTAAAGCATGTGAATAATCATCATGAAATGATCTAAGTATGTCATTCGCTAGACGGGGACCTATGGTCTTTGTTTAGGGACTCGATTCTAAACATACCGCTCATCGTCGCTCCTTTGCACGAATAATTATTTCGCTACTTGAAGAATAAATATAACTCCTTATTTAACACTCCAGATTTCTTATTCGTACTACGCTACTTTTATCCACCCTGGGTCTCGCGATTTGAATGTCTGGGTACCTGGGTTTCTGGGCCCATAACCAATGTAGGATGAAAGAAACGACTGGGAAAAATAGATCGTAGCAAGAAATATATTCAGAGGAAAAATATAGAGTGACAGACAATTTCACTTGACCAAAGTACTCAAGAACATTTTCATTTTAAATTCCTAATTTACTTCATAAGCACGTCATATACACAAAGTTTGTGTATCCAAACTCATAGCAATGTTTTTTTTTGTTTTAAATAATGAGTTATATTGCAAGATGTAGTTATTTAAATATTTTATTTTTATGTTTCGTAATTACGTTCGTAATGACGTACCTACTATTGTATAGAATCAAGTTGACAAGTTCTTTTAACATACCAGAAAGCTGTGCTACTGGGGAGTTTGTTGCGCCACTTCTTCCCAGCTAAAGCACTAGGAAGTGGTGTAGGGCGGGCTTTTTTGGGGGACTGTCTTTTGTAATTTTGGACGTTCAAAAAGGACTGAAACCAGCCTAGTTTTAATAAATGTCTTTTGATTAGGTCATTTTGAATGCGATTTGATAAATCCGTAAATGAGCTGAAGCAATTTTGTAAATGATTTTCCAACACTCCGTGGTATTCTAGCGAGCACGTCGATCAGCTGCAAATAATTTCCCTTATTCTCTGACGAAGTAGTTCGTCATGTCCACGAAAAGCGATTTCTTGTTTTCCTAAGAAGTAAGCAACGTCAATAAGTCGCTGAAAAATATTTCGGTTCCGATCGACTTTCGCGTTACGTCTATCAATATCGAATTGTTTCTGACAATTGAAACGCGTCTCAATACGATTTTTTCCAAAGGTGTGATATTTAAAGGAAACTTCTAAATGATTTTCAGATTGCTCGTGATTTTTTGCTGCCTTTGAAAAATTATGAATATCGGAGTAACCGGTTTTCTGGACGGTCTTACTATTTGAAAATAGAAGACAAGGGAAATAGAAGAAAACAACAGATTGCTGTGAATGCGACCTGTGAGCCAATTTTATGATTATCAAGTTGTTGTTTTGAGGAATTTACGATTGAATTTACCTTTAGTTTGAATTAATTGTAAATCCGGTGTACAACGACCTTTCACCATCACTTGTTTCTTTTCTCCGAAATATCTTAGAATTTTTTCTTACTTTTTTAGTTTCTCTATATACACACCATCTAAATAGCTTTCACAATAAATAGTATTCATTTTTACGCTATTATCAACGTTAAAATCTTAAATAACTGCTGTCATAGCTCACAATCAATACGAATAAAACAAAACAAATAAAATTGTTGGGTTTGAACAAGCTTCGACCAGAGTTCTGCCACATTGACAGCGTTATCGTCGGCCTCGCAAAAGTTTTCCATAATGCAGGTGTTATTGCAAAGAGAGGATGACATAGTTTGCGATGTGACTCCACAGTCGCATTGCGACTCATCGGAGTACCTCCACCTGACCAAGTCGTACCGGCAGAGGCTCACCTGGCTTCATAGTCGATTAAGAGATTTCCAGGTGAGCCATGGCAGTTGGTGGCCCGCTTGAAGCCTTTCTGCAGGCTCAACATAGTCAGCTGTTGGCGAGACTTCCAGACCTCCCAAACTGTGGCTTCTTAGTCACAGTTTCAATCGCACCGCACTAGAGCTACCGTAAAATACTGGGATGGTCGACTTGAGAAGGCTGTTACGACTCTTTAGTCTGAACCTCGGCTTCGTTATGTTGTGGAGTAAATGCCGTTTGTCTATCTCCTACTTAAACTCGTTGTCGTTGTTTACTTTAGTGTTGAGCATGTCCGCAGTCGTAATGACCACTGCTTCCCTAAAATACGCCGAACAAATTATAAGTTTATGTTATTATTTTAAAGTCACACAAAGTTACATACGAAGTGATAATCAAGAAAAAATACTCATTATCCTTGTTCTGCACCCAATCTGGTGTCTGCTGATGGATGCCGGCTAAAGTTGACTGTTGGTCCTATAAACTATCTTGTAGTATATATATTTAATACTTTATTTGCTAGCCAGATTATTGCAAGGTTTTAATGTATTTCAAACTATTGTTGCACACTATGAGAAATGTGAAATATGAAATTCAAATACTTACAACAGACCAACCTTTGTGGCATTTACTTGTACCATTTCCCTCAGCATTGAGCAATCCAGCGAGCTCAGACCACTGGCGAGAAGACTGCTTTATCTCGGGCAGTATTATTATAACCCTGAGCCTTAGCTAAGTTGGGATTACGCTCCAAGAAATCGAGCCGAGTGTTCCACTGGGACTCTAGCTGTAGCACGTGTCTTCCTACAAAATATTATGTCCATTTGAATTTGTACAGCAATGAAATTAGATATTGATCTAAGATAAACAAGTATGCACTGACTTTGCATTCAAAAAAATGATCCAATTTGCACGAAATCAGTATTTTAAAATGTTAACCATACACTCTGCACACGAAATACTGAAGTTTTGAACTTACTAGAAACTTTTTTGTACGCGTTGCCAGTCTATATACGTAAAGTTTTTAATGTTTCTAGTTTTATTTTTCAGGGCTTATTTTGCGGTATATTAATCAGTTATAAGGATAATGTAATGAATTACAGCTGAACAAAAAAAGAAACAATTTGACTAACGAAAACTTTAAAGAAATATTTACCGAAAAAATTACGGTCTTAATTTTTTTCTTACGGTAACTTTTACACTAAATATTATTCTGATATGAATCGAATTGAATATGATTCAGCTAACTTGTGTTACCATTTTACGAAAATCAGAGGAATTGCTAATGATCTACTGGGAATTCAGGAAATGAATCGCTTTTAGAGAAGTTGCTTAATGTGGCGTTTTTAGGGTCCCTGTCCTTTGAAGAGCAGGACACACGTATGGCTGGTCGTCTGACAAACACGTGTGGGCTGTTAATGAAAGTGAATATTGTTGTAAAACCTACTTTTTGTTAAGTTTTATATGCCATTTGTAATGTAGATAAAAAGACGTTCCAAGTTTAAAATACTGCTCTCGTTACTTGAAGTTTCAATAGCAACCGTTTCACAACTTTTACTGATTTTTTTCCCCTATTTCCACATATTTATTTAGAAACGTGATTCTTCAGACCACACTCTCAACACGTTATCAGCACGAAGCTCTGTATATTTTATCTATATTATTGGTGAAATAGTAAATATGTAGATAACATGTCATCTGCAGTTTCTGGTATGTCAGTAAATGGTATTCCGATACTTTATAATAAAGAAGGATACACTGTGTGGAAATTTAAAATGCAAATGTCCGATACTTTTTTTTTTTTTTTTTCTTTATTTGTTTTTAGGGGCTTTTACGCATAGCGTATGTCAGTCCCATCGTATCCTAAACAATAATTGTACTCTCACAAGACGTGGGCCATGAATTTAAACAAACCCTTCGCATCGTCGCCATTTGGTTCAGATAGAATTGTATGGAACATGCCTACATCAATTCTGTTCAAATTCAGGGACCTCACTAAAATATTTCTACTGGCCTCATATTGGGCACATTCCATCAATAAATGTTGTAGATCCTCGACAACTCCACATTCCTCACAATTGGGCGAAGCGATTTTCTTCATCATGAAGGCAAATTTTTTGCATGGAATGTGTCCAGATCTGAGTCTAAGAGCAGTAACAATCAGTTGTCTACTACTATCACTATTCATGAACCAGGGCACGCGAAGAGGTTCACACTGTATGGTTTTATACCATATACCTTTCTCCAATGATCGTTTATTAAAATATTCTCTCCAATAATCATAACATAAATTTTTATTTCTTTTCCATTTCTAGCCGCTAATTTCGCCAACGTGTCAGCCTCTTCGTTGCCCCGCAATCCAATATGCAATGGAACCCACTGCAACCTCAGTTGGATGCCTTTTAAAACAATTTCATCAATTTTAGATAATATAACATAAGCTATCGATGCACCTCTGTGGCCAGAGGCGCATCGAGCTATATGTTGTAATGAACTTTTACTATCTGTACAAATGACAACATTTTTGTATCCACAATGATTAATTATGAAAGTCAAAGCCTCTGAGATTGCAATGAGCTCCAGCGTCATTATGGATGTATGTTCACTTATTTTAAAACAATTATCTTGAGTGCTTATATCTATCTATATTAGGAATATAATATGCAGACCCATGACCCTCTACATTCTTCGAACCATCTGTAAATATGTAAAACCAACCACTATACTTTGTATATAATTCACTAATAACTGCATATTTTAATGTATTACTATCATATGAACGTTTAGATTTTTTAATTGATTCTAAATTTGATATAATAATTTCATTTACATTAATATTAGTAATCCATGTTCGTAATGTATACATAGATAATGGACAGGAAGAAGCTACCTGCAACTCTTTAACCTCATTCATAGCTGATGCTAATAAAGGAATGGTTTTATTTTTCCAATAACAATTTTGTCGAAGAGCGTAGAGTTCCTCTAATATCCGACATGTTAAATTATTTTCTATTGCCTTTGACTTTAGACAGAATTTATAAGCTAAATATTTCCTTCGTAAGTACAGTGGAACTACAAATAGCTCACTTTCCATCACGTGGATCGGTGAAGTTTTGATAAAACCTCCTATTATTCTCATAGCTTGATTTTGAATTTTGTCTAATTTATCTAGGTGGCATTTTGCGCTCGCGTCATATAAAAAGCAGCTGTAGTCTATGCGACTTCTGATAAGTGCAATATATATACGTCTTAAGTGTCTAGGATGTAAGCCCCAGGAAGCGCCTGCCAAAACCTTAAGTAAATTAAGATTCCTCTGCACCTTTTCAACAGTCATATTAATGTGTTTACTCCAGCGCAACGATCTGTCCAACCACACACCCAAATATTTGTAATTGTCTACTATCTCTAAATTGTCCTTATCTAACTTAAGTTCTATTTGTAATCTTCTAAAACCTCTGCTAAAAATACAAACTTTCGATTTATCGTCTGATAATTGTAATCCTATTTCATCCAGAATGAAACAAAATGCATTTAACGCTATTTGAAATTCTATTTGACTTTCTCTGAGGTTTCTGGAAGGGGCATACAATACAAAATCATCTGCATATTGACACATCGTTACATTTCTAATTCTATCAAAACATTTAATTGTAATTACGTTAAATAGTACAGGCGAAATCGGGTCGCCTTGTGCTAAACCACGATTTGTATATCTTATAAAGTACTTATTTTGTTCGGTTTCATCTTTCATAATTAGGTGCCGTTCACTTAGAAAGTTCCACAGATACTGGCAGAATTTTTTCCCAACACCTATTTCGTCTAAGGTATTTATCAATACATCTATTAAAACATTATTATAGGCATTAGTGATATCCAAAAAACACGCTATTGTCGAAATTTTATGGGAAAATCCTAGGTAAATTTGGCTTACTAATTTGACTAGACAGTCTTGACACGACTGTCCTCTCCTGAATCCAGAAGTGAACGGGGAGAGCAGTTTATTTTTCTCTATATACCACTCTAACCTTTTTGTCAACATTGCGTGTAAGATTTTGCATAAACAAGAAATTAAGGAGATTGGTCGGAATTTGGTACCACCGTCAGGTGTAGGTTTTGGTATTGGTGTCACTAAAATGTCACGCCATTGTATCGGAATACTACCGGTATTAAAAATGTGATTGTATAGATCTAATAAGTACAATTTGCCTGCGGGAGGTAAATGGTATATCAAGGAATATGTAATCCCGTCGTTACCGGGTGCTGTATCCTTTCGCTTAAAACAGTTACACATCTCTTGTAAGGTAAAATTGGCCTCGAGTAATATATTATCTGAATTGAAATGTTGGACTCTTGGATAGACATAGTCTGGAGCGAGATTAGACAGAAGTTCAATCTTCTGATCATTCGAAATACGGGGTCTGGATGAACTAACTCCCTTGATCCAGCCCATGCGTTTCCACATATCAGAACTTGACGTTTGTTCATCAATGCTACTACAGTAACATTGCCAATCTTTTGTCCTCGCTTGACAGATAACATCTTTTGCAGCTTTTGTCTTGCGTTCAATTATAGTTAAATTACTTGGTGTAGGATTACTTCTGAATTTTTTTAAAGCCACCCTACGTTGCGCCACTAAATGTGAGAGTGTTGTGTTCCAGTACGGTTTAGGTCGAAAGTTATTTTTTGGATTATCACAGCTCCTAATCCAAGGTATGTGTTCATCGGCTGCTTTATTTATCTGTTTGATAAAATTATCATATAAGGACTGCACATTAACTGTATCTAAAGGTTGTAATAAATAATTTTCTAAGGATTTGCTATACTCTGACCACTTCGCTAGCTTGAAATTTCGTTTTTTATTTATACAACTAACGTTCACATTATTATAATATTTATATGTAATTTTAACAAACAGATGGTCACTTCCGAGATTTTCGTTCTGCAGTTTCTGGTATGTCAGTAAATGGTATTCCGATACTTTATAATAAAGAAGGATACACTGTGTGGAAATTTAAAATGCAAATGTTATTAATACATGAAGGATTGTGGGAAACCGTAAGCGGAGTAGTTTTCGAAGGAAATAAGACGCCCGACGATGTACGGAAGGATGAAAAGGCTCTGTCTAAAATATGCCTTACTGTGGATGGCGCTGCTATTTCGATTGTTCAACTAGCTAAGACCGCAAAGGAAGCGTGGGATAGTCTTATGAAATCCTACGTGGATCGAAGTTTGGGTCGTAAACTGTCGTTGGAACGTAAGTTGTACAGGTACTCCTTATCTGATTTAGAAGCTTACTTAACGTCAATAATCACAACAGCACTAGACCTGGCCGATATTGGCAAAACCATAGAAGATGGTTCTTTAGCAGCTATCATATTGGGGGGTCTAACGTCTCGCTATGAGCCCATGATAATGGCGCTTGAGAATGGGAGCGTTGAAGTCACAACAGATTTGGTGAGGACTAAGTGTTGAGCGAAATGACGAAGGAGACTAAAGATGATGTGGCTGCATTGCATACTAACAAGCAGGTTATTTGCTTTCGATGTAGGAAGCCAGGGCACAAGAGTCTTGGCGAGGTGCTCCGCAGAAAGTTGTTCTGAAGATAAGGGCCTGACTGTTTCTAGTTCAGGGAATACGGATGCATGTGTCACGGAATTGGTTTTGGATGGTGTCACGGAACTGGCTTTGTCTGCACCTAGTGTTCAGATGTCTGAGAAGTGGATTATCGACTCTGGTGCGTCTACCCACATAACTCCACATGCTGAATGGTTTAAGAGTTACCGACCCTGTGATGGGAAGATAACTGTAGCAAATTTAGGAGATGTCTCTATTGACACAAAAACCGATTTCAAGAAGATTTTTAATTAATTAATTTATTTATTTAAGAGCATGGAGGACTTACAGCTATTAAAAACAGATAAAAAAGGAAGCTATAGTCACCAGAAAACCAATTACAAATCCTCACGTATAGACGTATTATAACAATAATTTATGGTGTGAGCACAAAAACAAAGAAAACCACACATCGCCTTAAAGAACAGAAAAGTAATACAAATACAAAGTTTTACAATTACATGACCAAAACAATAGAAAAAATAATAAAAAAACAAATACAATTAACCTACCGCTACTTGAAAAACTTAAGGCTTAAGCACCTTCTTGCCGAATTGACACTAACTGTGAATGGATCAAAATTATATTCTTTGCATATGTCATTGAAGTTCCTGCTTGCGCGCACAGTATAACTGTTCTGCCTATAATTCGAAGATGCATGAGGCACACGTATAGGTGGATTAAAACGAAGTGTCTTACTTGGCACAAAATGACAATAACTCAGGGTTATCAATGTTATTGTTAAGGATTTTCAACAGGTATAAACAGTCTGCAATTTTACGACGATCTACCAGTGGTAGCAGATGATACTTCTTGCAGAATCCAAGATAATCGGCTGACTGATATGGAATCCTTTGATGAAAGCAGAGATACTTTATAAACCGTCTTTGGATGTTTTTCACGCGGTCAATGTATCGTGGATTCCATATCTGAGACGCATACTCAAGCTGACTTCTTACGAAAGTGCAATACAATATTTTTAGTGTTTTAGCATCAATAAAACATTTAGAGAGACGTATTACAAACCCATAAAAGCTTTTTTGACAATTGCGTCAATGTGTGTGTCAAAAATTAACTTATTGTCTTGATAGACACCCAAATCACGAAAGTATTACACCTTGGCAAGACCTGGGGGCTTACTCTTGAAACTAATTTTAATTCCAATCTAAACCCAATACAATTCCAATGTCAATTTTGCAGTCACGTGATTCGGTACTCTTGAAAACAATAGTGTCAACATTGGATTGGAATTGGGATTGCGGCGCGATTATTTTGTTACACATGAAGTTAGCTATGTTACGGGCCGCAATAGTGTTGTTCGACTCATTACGATTAACCGGTAATATGGAATTAAAATGCTTTAGCCTTTGAATAACACGGCTAATTAATAAAAATGATTTAAATATTTGTGTAATTGAGCATTTTTAACGTACTAAGTTCATTTGGGCGAAAGAAAATGATTAAAATCATCAAATTAACCATGACTCTGGCTGAATGCGGAGGGATCATTGCCTACACTACAAAAAAAAGACGGAGTAGAAGTGCTCCAACTTCAAAATTAAAGTTATGTGGTTTTTTAAAGTGAATTCGAAATGCAAGTTTGTTTACTAAAAAGTAAAATATATTGTTTGCGTTTGGTTTATTTTTGTTAAGAAAAATTGAGTCCGTTGTTACTTGCTAATACACAAGTGGTGAGTAAATTGTTGAAGCATAATCGTACTGGCTGCACTACAATGTTCGGTGTTCGTTTTCTATGATGTTTTTTTTTTTTTTATTTAGAAAACTGTATCTTTGACTGTGCTTGTCACTCAATATTTTTTTTACAACAAATAGGTTATGGGCCCAGTATTATGGGAAAAAGTGATATTTTTTAAGTATTTTTTCGCAAATAATATTTATAATAGACTAAATATTTGTGCGTTATGTCGAATTTCAAGCTCTTGTTGAGAGAGAAACCTCTCATCAGATTGGAAATCTGCGTACAGACAATGGGGGTAGAAGGCAGTTCGGCTGTCGAGCCAGTAGCCTCGCTTGATCACCCTGTAGCAAGTACAAGTACTGCTGCTGCTGTACCTAACTTATCTGCGGCGGGTTCCCTTCCTGAAGCTCCAATAGAATCTGCTCGGGAAGAAGAAATGCCTGAGGAATCCAATGTAAGGTACAATTTAAGGGAGAGAAAACCTCTCAATTATCGTTGTGCTGTCTGTTGTTGTTCAGCGATGCAAAATGGTGAGTTGGACGATGAACCTTATTCCTATGCTGACGCAATTCTACGTCCTGATAAGGACATGTGGATAGCTGCAATGGAAGACGAGTATAATTCTTTGATGACTAATGGTACCTGGACCTCAGTAGAAAATACGGGACAAAAAGTTATACCGTGTAAGTGGGTCTTTAAATTAAAACGAGATTCCGAAGGTAAAATTTGCAGGTACAAAGCGCGTTTAGTTGCAAAAGGTTTTCATCAGTCATGGAATCGATTACGAGGAAACTTTTTCTCCTGTAGTTCGTAATTCGTCGTTATGAATTTTGATCGCGTTAGCCTCTGAACAGAGTTTGAAAATGCATCATATGGACATTGACACAGCTTTCCTTCATGGTAACCTAGAAGAGAAAGTATACATGGCGCAACCTCAAGGGTTTGTGGTAAAAAGTGACGAGATCAAGGTGTGTCAATTAAATAAATCAGTTTATGGCCTCAAGCAGGCAGCTCGAGCCTGGAATAAACGATTAGATCAGGTACTTTGTAATTTGGGTTATAATAGACTAGAGTCAGAAGCCTGCGTGTACCTGAAGAAGGAGAATTCTATTAATATTGCTATTTTAGCTATTTACGGGGATGACTTAATTTAGTTCTATAACAGCGAAATTGAATTATCATACTTAAAGAATGGCTTCAAGAATTTTTTTGGTGTAAAGTACTTGGGTGAACTTAGTTATTGCCGTGGTCTACAAATCGTTAGAGAAAAGGATACTAACGATGTTAAGATTAATCAAAAACGATACATATTAGAGACGTTGAAACGTTTTAATATGATAGACTGCAAAACTGTTACCACACCTATGGACATTGGTGTTGACCTGCGTTCGCAGCAAAAACCAGCTGTTGATGTCCCGTACCAAAATTTAATCGGTTGCCTAATGTATTAGGTCTTTACCTATGAAATTGCCGTTCTGCAGTACTGGCCATTTCAAATCAAAATAATTTTTGTTTGGCTAAGAATTCTAATTTCAAATTAATTTTATTTTAAAAACATGGATTTTTTTTTCTAAAAGTAGTCATTTCTTTATTGATTAGTGTTACATTTTCATCGCATTTCAATCTTTTTCGTCATCATGGATACGTTAAAAATTCGAGTAATTATGGAATATGAGTACCGTCGTGGCAGCAACGCGGCACAAGCGGCACGCAACATCAACGACGTTTACGGAGCTAACACTACAAACCAACGCACCACCTGTTATTGGTTTACTCGCTTCCGTTCTGGAAATTTCGACCTGAAAAATGAACCTCGCGGTCGTCCGAAGACTTTGGTCGACAATGACGAATTAAAGGCGATTGTGGAAGCTGATGATACACAATCTACGGCTGAATTAGCAGCAGCTTTCGACGTTAGCGTCAAAACAATATTGGTCCATTTGCGTCAAATTGGCAAGGTAAAAAAGCTTGACAAATGGGTGCCCCACGAACTCAATGATCGCCAGCGCGAAGTACGCGTCGAGACGTGCCTTGCACTGCTCAACAGACACACAAATGAAGGAATTTTGAACCGCATTGTTACCTGCGATGAAAAATGGATTCTGTTTGATAACCGTAAGCGCTCAGCAAGTTGGTTGGATCCTGGTTCAGCACCTAAACAATGCCCTAAACGAAAACTTACCCCTAGAAAAGTGATGGTCACTGTTTGGTGGTCTAGCGCCGGTGTGATTCATCACAGCTTCTTACCAAACGGGGTGAGCATTACTGCAGATGTGTACTGTGAAGAACTGAACACAATGATGGAGAAGCTGGCGCATCTCCAACCAGCATTGGTCAATCGCTCGTCTCCGCTGCTCCTGCACGACAACGCGCGACCTCATACTGCACAGCAGACGGTCTCCAAGTTGCAAGAACTGGGGTTGGAAGCTCTCCGTCATCCGCCCTACTCACCAGACCTTGCGCCTACAGACTACTACTTTTTCCAGAATTTGGATAACTTCTTGGCGGGAAAAAAATTTAATACCCGAGAGGCAGTACAAAATGCCTTTGAAGAATTTGTTGCCTCCCGTCCAGCTGATTTCTTTAAGAAGCCCCATCAATAAACTGCCACTGCGATGGCAAAGATGCATTGATTGCATGGGTGATTACTTCGATTAATACAAATAAAAAATTCATGAAAAAAATTCGTTTAAATTTTTTCATACAAAACGGCAATTTCATAGGTAAAGACCTATTATTTAGCTGGGGTACTCACTGTGAGGAAAATGTTTGTATATGAAATTCTACGTAGATACCACAAAAAGTATGTGCCAAACCTACCTTTTTTTTTTTTGATAACGGGGGGAAATCCTCATGGATGTCCTCCGCCCCGGGGAGGGCGGAGGGGTCTGTCAGACTCTTACTGACTAAAACCACCCCGGTGTTCCGTCTCTCACTTACGCCGAGGATCACGGGAACTAGTAAGTCTTCCGCGATCCCCGGCTAGTGCCGCCTATGCGGGCCACCTCGCGATAGGGGGGGGAGTGAGGTGTTAAACTCCCCCCCACATCAATGAGAGGCGCGCGTGGAACACTACGCGCCGCCATCTCGGGTCCTAAGAAGTAGGGGGCGACGGATTCCCCAGTCCGTCGCCCCTGGACCCATTTAGGGGGGCTGGAAGAGGGCGTTGTCCGCCCTCCGCCGACGCCCGGTGCGTCTGCTGCGGATCGGGTTCGCGGAAGCAATCTCCCGCTCCCTCTCCGCAGCCTCCTTCTGCGAAATAACTGTGTCGCAGAAGGACACCACCGCGTCCCAGGACTCCTCGCTGTCGACCATCGAGTCGACAACGGCCGGCAGCGACAGGTCACTGCCTACTCCTGAGATGAGGGCACGGCGTGGCTCCGTCCAAGCGGCACACTCTGCCAGCGTGTGCCACGCCGTGTCCTCCCGACAGTCGACGCAGTGGTAACACCGAGCGTCCGGCTCCCTGTTTATGCGACACAGGTACTTCCCGAAGCAACCATGCCCCGAGAGCACCTGTGTCACCCGAAACGACAGGGAGCCGTGCCTCCTCCCGAGCCAGCGCTCGAGTACTGGCCGGATCGCCCCGATGGTGGCGGAGCCGGCGGTAGGGCGTGAAAGCCTGTCCCGCCATTCCGCCACCAGGGCTGCGCGAAGCTGTGACCGACGCAACTCCAAATGTCGCGGCGTCAGCCACTCGCCCCGCGCCCTCGAGTCCTCGCGCCACCGATGCAGCGACGCGAGTACCTTCGCCTCGAGGTCCCACGGTGGGGATCCGGCCAGTACGATGTGCCAAACCTACCTGAGTCAACTAAGCGAGTAGTACGTTGTCCGGTTCCTCGCCAAAGAACAGCTTTTGGACAAAGACACTTTAACTTCATTGCCCCCCATGTTTACAATAAATGCAATAAAATTAATTCTATACATAAGTTAGGCAACAAAAAAACACAGTTTTTAACAGTTATATAACTAGCGCAGGAGCCAGGGAAATCTACAACTTGTGTGCATTCTTGGTTGCAAATAAATAAATTTTGTATTTTTTTGTATCAATACTAGGCCTGATATATTGTTTGCGGTTAGTTTTTTGAGTCAATTTAATAGAAGCCCTATGCAGGTGCATTGGTCTGCTGCTAACAGGAGAACCTTTATGTGGTTTCGTTGATGCTGGTTGGCAGGTTATGTATTTAAACTAGCGAATGCACCAGTATCGTGGGAGTGTAAAAAACAGCCCACAACTGCCCTGTCATCCACTGAAGCGGAGTACATGGCTTTGTCCTCTGCTGCCAAAGAAGCTGTGTATTTACAGCGCCTCATTTGTGAGATCACAGGTGAGTCCCTTCCAATAACTCTTTTTAATGATAACCAGAGTGCGCAGAAGTTAGCACAGAACCCGGTTCATCATAGTAGAATCAAACACATCGATGTCCGGTATCATTTTATAAGGGAGCTAGTCGAAGGTAATAAAATTAAGTTATCATATTTGTCTACGGATAAGATGTTGGCGGATGTTCTAACCAAAGGTTTAAGCCGTTGCAAACACCAACGTTGCGTGCTAGACATAGGCTTGAAGATATCTTAATTATGAATTTTATTATGTTATTTTGACATTGTGCTTTATGCAGTAATGAGATGTTTTTTATTGTTTAATGCAATTATTATTATTATTTTTTGTTATAAAATCTCATTGTAATGTAAAGTACGGTCAGGTCGATTAACATATTGTGCATATAAGTACAGTCAGTCAAATTTATTGGTAGCCTTGTCCGATTAAGGGGACGATGTTGAAGCATAATCGTACTGGCTGCACTACAATGTTCGGTGTTCGTTTTCTGTAATGTTATTTTTATATTTAGAAAACTGTATCTTTGACTCTGCTTGTCACTCAATAAAAAATATTACAACATAAATAAACAATCATTTCTACTCACTTATTATTTAAAGTTATGTTCTACCTTAATGCATTTTTAGTGAAATATTTTCGTTTTGGCAATGGTGATATTTTCGTGGTCAATGTTATATTTTATTTTGTACTTATTGAAAGTTTTAAAATTTCAGTTACCATGACAAATCGTCCTAGTCAAGCTCAATTAGAAGGTTTAGTGGAATTCTTGGAGCAAAACCCGGGCATAGCTAAGGGTTTGCTTCGGAGCATGCAAGGCAAATTAGAATCAAAAAGGAAATGGGAAAATTTGGCTACTACGCTTAATTCTCTCGGAGGAGCGAATAAAAATGGACCAGGCTGGGCGAAGGTACCGACCTAATTCAAAATAATGAAGTAGGTCTAGCCATCATATAAACAACAACTTCATTAAAATTCATGCATATTATATTTTTGTTTTAGTATTGGTCTGAGAGGAAATGTACTCTAAAGAAGCAGTGTGCAGAACTCTCAGCTTCAATGAGGCGCACTGGTGGTGGGATAGCAGTGAACTTGCCAGTATTATCTGCCTTAGAAAATAGATTGGTGGCGGTGATGGGTGGACAAGAGTTTGCGACTGGAGATTTGAGATGGACAGTCAATTCATTACCTCGATCGGTAACATAGGTATATTAATATTTACAATGTTATCGTAACTATGATATTTATTTAACATTAACAAAATATTTTATTTCTCAAATAATCATGATCATTTCATTGTTTCAGACTAGACCTACTGAGTCACCAGTTGTGATAGGTGGTTCTTCCATTATACCAGAAGCAGAACAAGACACAGAAATGCATTCTTTGGATAGAAATATACAAATAACCCCTATTATTGGGACTTCACACAATGACACATTACCATCACCCACAAGTAAGTCTTTATTGGAATTTGTTTAGGATGTTTAAACATTTACACAATCGACGTCCATCAGTCACACAACCCATCATAAGTGTGTAATATTGAAGTGTTTTGAGACAAATTAGTTCACATTTTGGGCTATAGTAAAGAAATAATTACAGTATTAATTATTGACTTGTTTTTGCAACAAGTCAGAGGTTTGAAATTTGTTTAGACAAATGCTGATTATACATGTTAGTATTTTTATATTTCAGTACTTGTGCCTCCCACGCCACTTCAGAGTACCATACCAACACGACCCCGCCGGCGCCGCTCTTTAATCCCAAGGCCCTCCGGATGCAAATATGCAACAGTTTGAGAGTATCGAAGCGCGGCGGGTTGAAGCTGAATTAATAACAGCGCAAGCATTAGCTCAATTGTCCGAACACATTGGCACTATAGCAAGTGCTTTGACATCTATTGCTAATGCAATTTCGGATGTAGCTAGAAAAATGCCAAATCCCTGACACAATTTCCATTTTTTATCCAAGTTCATGTATACATACATCTACATAATACCATTATACATTTACTATTTATAATGCATTTGCGATTAATGTCAAACCATGTTTAATTGCTAATGTTTTCAGATATTGATTAACATTGCGCTTCTAATATTTATTTATTTTGTAATATTCGATTTGTTTTTTTTTATTGTTAGTTTTTGTCATCGTTTTATTAGTAGATAAGTAAATAAAAGTAAGTATATTTATGTTTAGAATTGTTTTTATTCACTTCTACATTTTTCAACAAATATGTAGGGTCTTTAATCCCTGTCATATTGTTTCCTATTATACTTATAAACAAAGTGTAGACATACAGGGGCATATTCATAAACGATGATTAAAGTTACGATTTATTTAAACGTCAAAAATGTATGGTTAATCATTACTTAACTTTAAGCAGCCTTTATGAATAAGGAGGTATATGCCATAAATAGCATGTTTAACATAAAAAAAGTAATATTTTAACACTAACTAATAACAATATTAAAATCTAAGGAACCCTATCTAAATCTTACCATTTATTTTTACCTACCTCCTACTTGCCCACAATTGCTGAACTAAAATATTTCGCTTTTCGATGCCTTGCCTTAGTTCAGCAGCTATGCTGCTAGTCAATTCTTGAGAAGGGACAGCTGAGTAATCACTACTATACTCTGCTGTAATCTCCACAATATCAAAACCTGCTGTATTAATACACATGTTGTGCAAGACACAACATGCGTTAATTATAGTGGCTGCTACATCAGGCTGATAACGTAGCACCCTATGCCCAAGTAAGCACCGCCATCTGTTTTTGAGCACACCGATAGTACGTTCCACTGTATTTCGTGCAGTGCAGTGCAACTTGGTGTAATATTGTTTTGGGGAGCCTTCAGGAGCTTCTACTATGTGTCATCATATACTGGTCACATAGTCTGGGCATATCCAGAATCACCTGAAAAGTAAAACTAAATAAGTAAATTCACAATTAGAAAAACTGAAATCTCTGATACAACTACTTATTTACATTGTTTACTTGCCTAGTAAAAACACATTTAATTGATTTGAATATTAAATTTTGTTTCACAGGATGCTGATTCCAGACAAAACTGTCATGTGATGCCCCTCCAAATGAAGCATCTACTGATAAAATTCTTAAATCTGCATCACTTATCTGAAAAGATATAAAACATGGACATAAAAATTATTAATTATGTATGAAGTGAATTACAATTAAATATTAATTGCCTTACAATCAGAACATTTCTTGAATGGAAATGTTTGCGATTAAAAAATTTCTCTTCATTTTCAATAGGTCTAATTATGGCTACATGAGTGCCATCAATACATCCTGTGACAGATGGTATGTGAATTTTTTCAAAAAACCTGGAACACAAGGTATATTATAAGGTTTGGTACTATACTTTAGAAACAAGGCATTTTAGATGACCTAAATAATTTCTTATAAATTATCTGAGTTATAAATAACATTACACAATTCTTATTAGCAGTACCTCCTTTGTAAAGCATGTCTTTCCCGACGAGTCTGAGGAAACTTAATCCATTAACTTAGTACTAACGTAACAGCTCTAATAGTACGCGAAACAGATTGCTGCGACATTAGGGTCCCATATGTGCCTCCAACCAGTCTTTGGTAACTCCCAGTCGCAAAAAACGACAATGCCACTAAAACCTGCAAGAATTAAACAAGTAATAAGCTATTAATCTACCAAAGAAAAGTAACGATATCATTGATAAAATTCAAGTATCAAAGACAACTTATGTACACACGGCTACACATCAACCTAGACTGTTTGGACTTTGAACTATTAGAAGTTGAACGCTGCGAATAGTGCGAGAGGGTACGATATGTTTTTCTTATTTCGTCCCGCTTACGCACGTCGCCTGCGGGAGCGCGCCGCTACCACCACCAAACGGCGTTCTATTCTATACCTAGGTGTGTATATTATTTTGTAAACAAGCTAAGCTCTCTTTACGTTCATTTACGATATGTGTTATTTATTTTTCGATTTGCGCTGCGCCTGTGAGTTTGCACCAATACATCCATTAGGCATTTATTAACAACTAGCTGACCCGACAGACGTTGTCCTGTCTTAACTATAAATATTGAATTCGCATTGGTATAATATTAGAAAATTATATGGTTATGTTACGCGCAACTTTCTTATTTTTTCTTTCATCAGAACCATAAAGTGTTTGTAATTCTCCTGACAATAACAAACACAACAAAAAAAGAATTAGCAAAATTGGTCCAGCCGTTCACGTGTGATGCCGTGACCAAGGGAAATAGGGATTAATTTTTATATACCTACTTACTTAATATTTATATTATTATGAATTTCTAGCTGTTACACGCGGTTAGCACGCGTGCAATTTGGAAATCTAGTTCATGTTGGGTTTTCAAACAAACTTACTACTTATCCCTTTTTTGCCACCATTGATTTTATAAAATCAACTAGCTGACCCGACAGACGTTGTCCTGTCTTAGCTATGAATATTAAATTGGAATTAGCTATACAAACCTTGTCCTGACAATAAGGAACACATAAAAAAAAGAATTATCCAATTCGGTGTAGTCGTTCGGAAGTTATGCGCGTACATACATTTCGGCGATTCATTTTTAGATAGATAGATTTGTAATCAAAATTCTTCACGACAGTCAAAAATTCAATACATATACGTGATTTTGCACAGACGATATTAGAAGCCTGCACAATAATTGCTTGACGCACGATCAACCATAATCTGAACCACTTTAAAACAGATTGCTAAACCATTGATTCATATGTTCGAAAAAATGTGTCTGCTCAACAACGTAAATAACGCAATGAATATTGTTTAACTGTTAAATTGTAACAAATTATGATTGACCGTGAGTTTACGCAATTAGGGTGCTGGAAATTCTCATTGCCAAGGGAAAATACTTTACTGATATCTATTTAAATGCAAAAAAAATTGCAAGCAAGTATATCTGCTTCATTAACTTTTACAGTAAAACGACTGAATACTGAGAGCAGTGGTGGCCAAGTGGTAACGGCCGCGACTTACGAGTTGTAGGTTGTGAGTTCGAACCCAGCTAGGCGCTTTACTTTGTGTGAATTATTTCATTACCACTGCTCTCAAAAACGGTGAAGGAAAACATCGTGAGGAAACCGACATGTCCTAGAACCTAAAATTCGAACACATGTGACATCTACCAACCCGCACTGGGCCCGCGTGGTTGATTACGGCCCACTCCCTCTCACCGAAAGGAGGTCTGTGTCCCAACAGTGGGAACATTATAGGCTGATGATGATGATGATGAGGACTGAAAAAATTAGGGGTAGCTTGGATTGGTTAATCCCTTGGATGATAGGCAGACTCATTGAGTCTGATAATAATAGAAAAGTAATTGTGTTAAATTACTTGATACTTAAAGGTATAAAATTGTTTTCAAATGGGTCAACATTGATACACTATACCTACTAAGAATACGAGCTTTATTTTTCGTAGTTAGGTTCAATATTAAAAACGAACTCTTTCTAAATCACAACGTTACCTTTTAGGTGGCAAATTAAACTTATTAACTAAAAACATTAGCTAGAGGCCTATTCTATTCAGATACTTTTAAGCGATATTCGCTAGATACCTTTTTGTGGGTAACGAAATTCGAGCAGTATTCCGCCGGGTGTGTAGGTTTTCGTATTCTGGTTTCGCGCAAGCGGCGGGAGATAATAACCGAGGCCATACCATAGCCCCTTATAGTCACTTAATGCATGGATCATTATAAATGTGTCTTCGAAATGACTTGACAGGGAACGAAATCAGTCGAGGAAAGCTTAAAAAGAATTAGAAATTTAAAACATAAATTCACAAAGCTACGCACGGTCCTCGTCGACAGCAACAGATAATGATTAATTATAAACGTTTGTAAGGATAATATTAAATAACTATCACAATCTGAAAATACTATAAAAATACTAAAAGCTTCCTCAGGAGCCAACAACAATTAAAAATCTAACCAACAATGAACATACGGCGCGTTGTGTTCCACGAGCGCCTCAAAGAGATGTCACTGATGTCAGCACAAAATGATGGGGCCCGCAAGGGCCGATGCCTGCCAGGGGTGCGGGTTTGTTCGAAAGAGATACCACAGCCCCTGGCATACGGGCTACTGAAGGAACACGGGTGGGTTTTAGTCAGTAAAAGTCTGACACGCCCTCCTGCTCCACCCAGAGCGGGAGAAGTTATTTGATGATTTCCCACCCAAAAAAAAAAGAAAAGCAACAATGAACATAAAAACATCACAGTTGAAATTTATGTGAGCATTTTAATCAACACAATAGGTAGGTATGTAGGAGATATATTCCACAGTGATAACCCCCATAATCACCGTGACAAATAAAACTTGACATGGTTTATTATTCTATGCCAATAATAGTTAAGTATGAGAAATCCCTCACGCTAGGCAAGAGTAACTTTATGTAAATACATAGTTTTAGATCAATTATATTTATGGCTTTAAGCTGAATAAAAACAAACATTGAGCTGAAATTACTTTAAAAAAATGTAGAATATTAAAAACATTTAACAATCAAATATTGTTATCAAATACAACAAACTACTATTAAAAAAAATAACCAACTCTTCAAGCAAAAATAAAAAAAAATAGAATATTAAAAAAACATTCAACATTCAAATAATGTTATCAAGAAATACAACAAACTACTATCAAAAAAATAACCGACGCCTTTGCCGCGTAATTACGTGAAGCCCGGACGATACTTGGGAAATGGGAACTGACTGGCATGGCATGTGGCATGCAACAAAACACTGAACACGAGCAAAAAGAATTTGAAATATTTGAAGCTAAAGTTTTTGGCAAAAAATGTGCATCTGTGTGTGTGGTTGCGTAGGCCAACGCAGCAAATGCTATGATTGGCCGATGCCACGATGCGCAGTCCCTTTCGTACAATTCTCTGTATTGCTGGTAGCGTAGTTATAGATATATAGGGTGTCTAACTTGATGTGTAGCCGTGTGTACCATATATTTTGGTGATATATCACTTCTTCTCTTCGGAGTTGGCATATAGGGCTTTATGTTATCATAAATTTCCTCGAACAAATCCTTACTCACTCGATAATTTGCTATGAAATCGTTTTCATTCATAGAAAATGCTTTGTCTGTATAACGCATCATACGACGCTCATCTCGTCTTTGTTTTAATTGTTTTTTTGTGAGAATTATGTAAAACACTGTACATTAATGCTAATCGTGCCATATTTTACACTTATTACTAACTGTAAACCTCTTAGAACGCAAAACAATTTCAAAAAAGTTACACTTTTGCTATTAAAAAATAACAATCAACAAACAATTCCACCGTAATATTGACGCAATAGACAGCTGTCAAATAAACTCGAGAGTAGCGTTTACCGCCCGCCAAGCCCGATACCGATTCCACTTAGTTCTTCAAATGGACACGCAATTTAAACACAATTTGGCGCTAGCGTCGAACTCAAGAGTACGAAAAGTCAAAATTCCAATGTCGATCGATCGGAATTAAAATCAAGAGTAAGCACACTGGCCCGCCAAAGTATAAGTTGTAGCTAGGACTGCACGTTTTCTAATGTACGTAATCACCGAACACTTGGATGGATTGAGGTCAAGTCTATTAGCTCGACAATATTCTTCAAGCCGATATAAGTCAGTCTGAAGTGTGAGACTATCTTCGACCGTGGAAATAGTGGCAAAGATTTTCATGTCATCCGCACGGCATAATAGTTTGGATGAATAGAGGCACTGATCGATGTCGTTCACATAGACTACAAATAAAAAAGGACCGAGCAACGAACCCTGAGGCACTTCGCTGGGCACGTTTACCCAACTAGACATATAATTATTGAGTACGACTGCTTGTGACCTGTTATCAATGTAGGAAGAGAACCACCTCAAGAGGTCACCACGGATGCCCATGTAGCTTAGCTTCTTAATCAGGGTATCGTGGTCGATCCGATCAAATGCTTTGCTATAATCTGTGTAAACCACATCGACCTGCTTTGCATTATCCATAGCATCTGTAATGAAATCATTAAATAAAATCAAGTTAGAATTGGTAGACCGTCCTTCTGAAAGGAGCTGAACGAGCTAGCAAGGGCGGAATATAACTGATTATAGACAATCCTCTCAAGAATTTTAGGTATAATGAACAGCTTGGATATAGGTCTGTAATTACTAATCTCAGTTTTAGACCCCTTCTTATGTACGGGTGTAATAAAAGCAGATTTCCATACTTTGGAGACAACACCTTATGCCAAAGACATGGAAAATAGCAATTTAGATGATATGATTATGTTATCAGGGTCAGCCCCTTTGGTTGGATCCAAGTACGTAGTAGCACGTAGTATGTTACGAAGTAAACCGGTCACAACATCAACATGTCAAATAGAAGTAGTTTGACATGTTCCTGGACTAGATTGTAATTTACTCTCAGTCAAGATGGCAGTAGAGATAAGTTTCTCGATTGTTTTTGATACGAATGGCTGTAATTTTTATAATCCTAATGATATTTCTTTAATAAATGATCCTGTTTTACATGGTTCTACTTATGGTGGATTGTACACTTTAGATCGTACAGTGAAACTGCAAGGTGTTTCAGCTTATAATGTTTACACTGATTTATCCCAGTTTCAGCTTTGGCATAAGCGTCTAGGACATCTCTGCCGGATCTACTCAAAAAAGGACTTTTCGTGTTCCCCCCAAAAACTCCTAATTGGTTTTTGTTAAGTTACTACCGCTTTATATCAACTTTGACTGAACTTTGACTTGACTGACTAAAGAAGACCTGACTTTTTTATCGTGCAGTTTCACAGGTTGCAGTTGTCCCCGGAT
This sequence comes from Polymixis flavicincta, assembly GCA_949987655.1. Taxonomy (NCBI): domain Eukaryota; kingdom Metazoa; phylum Arthropoda; class Insecta; order Lepidoptera; family Noctuidae; genus Polymixis; species Polymixis flavicincta. The sequence continues at coordinate 24,166,665 of OX465171.1, read as the reverse complement.
TAAAAAGATATATTTAGTTTATCGGTATCAGTAATCGAAGTTATGCAAATTATATTTAATTTTGTATCTTCACTGGGTTTCACAACAAATTCGAATTTTAACTTTTACGTGTTGTTTTATAATATGTTTTTATGTTACATTGAAATAATTTACTAAATTGTGGTGCTCTGAGAAAAGGGTGGAGTTTTATTAATGTCAATTGTACACATTTTAAATAAAAATTAGACTAAATAGAACAAAATCAAACGCAAACTTTACCTGAAAAGAGGAACAACATTTAAAGCTTTTATTTACAATAATAAATTATATTTTCACTGGATGGTCACTTTGACTTATTTTCTTCTGTACAGTTATATTGTTTAGTCAATCAAAATCAAAATATTTTATTTCACATAAACCTGCATGAGCACTTATGAAACGTCAGAAGCTAGCTGCACTGTGCCAATTTGTCACTTCCTATGGAGAAGAGCCAGCAAGAAGAAACTACACGTTACTCTTAAAAATAATTGGCATTTACAAAGTTTTCAAACATTGATAATAGGTATGGGAGGACCGTGCAGGCCTGTCAATAAGTACTAGGTACTTAGAGGAATGAGAAAAAAGAATAGAAAATCTTCTTGGTTCACCAAGATCATGTCACTTGGTAAACCATGACCATTTCCACGACAATCACTAAACAATAGTAGATATTAAAATTGATGTATAATGTCAAATAATGAAGAGAATATGTCAGACATTGTGAAAAATAAAAAGATCAAAAATGAACATTGTAATTTGGGAGCAGTTACTAAACTTTCACATAGTAATGCTAAATGGTATTTATGTTAATGAGGTACCAGGGAAGCCAAATGTGCAGAAAGAATTAATTTCAAACTTCCCTGTCTTCAACGTAGTCTTTTATCGAGCTAGGTATTAATCCCAGTGAGCATCGGTGGCGTGAGTGAGACACAGGATATTGCAAATCTTCTTAAAGAATCTTTTTTTGTAAAATCTCCTCTGGGACCCTCACGGTCGGTGGTCGACGTTGTGCCCGGCATGGAAGTAGGGGTAAAATTCAAATCCCCGGAGATAGCTCGGACTATTAGAAGTATGTCAAGGGGTAAGTCACCCGGTCATGACGGGCTCAGCATCGAGCACCTACGATATTCTGGCCCTCACTTACCCAGGGCGCTTACTATGTTGTATAGCTTTTGTGTGAGTCATAGTTGCCTACCCGGTGAGATGATGCGAACAGTGGTAGTGCCAATCGCTAAAAACAAAACTGGTGACCTCGCCGACCTCGTAACTATAGGCCCATTTCACTACCAACCATAATTTCAAAGGTATTTGACAGCATGCTTAATACACAATTAAGTAGTTGTACTTATTATTCACGATAACCAGTTCGGATTCAGAGCTGGGTTATCAACAGAGAGTGCGGTGTTGTGTCTTAAGCATGCTGTGACGTACTATGCGAGCCGAGGGACGCCTATTTATGCTTGCTTCTTGGACTTGTCAAAGGCATTTGATCTGGTTTCCTATGATGTGTTGTGGAGTAAATTAGAGCGGGTAAACTTACCCACAGAACTTGTTAACATTTTAAAGTTTTGGTATGGAAACCAGATCAACACTGTACGTTGGGCTGGGGCGTTTTCTCGTCCTTATGGGTTGGAGTGTGGGGTGAGGCAAGGTGGATTGAGCTCACCAACGCTTTTCAGCTTTTATGTGAACGAGTTGATTAGCGAGCTCAGCAGTACCAGGCTCGGATGTTACATAGACGGTACCTGCGTAAATAATATTAGTTATGCAGACGACATGGTACTGCTAAGCGCGTCAATCTGCGGCCTGAGAAAATTGGTTGCTCAATGTGAGGCGTATGCCAAAGTTCATGGGTATACAATACTAAGAAGACGGAGGTCATGGTCTTTGAGGCTGGGGGTAAAAGTCCTGATGCAGTACCGCCTGTATTTCTCTATGGTAAACCTTTGCAAAGAGTCTACAGGTTTAAGTATCTTGATCACATATTGACTCCCGACCTCAAAGACGATGATGACATTGAGCGGGAGCGGAGGGCGTTGTTGGTTAGAGCGAACATGCTGGCTCGCAAGTTTGCACGTTGCTCACTTCCTGTTAAAATCACGCTCTTTCGAGCCTACTGTACTGCTTTTTATACATGCAGCCTGTGGGCTAAATGTTCGCAAAGATCGTACAGCGCTCTCCGCGTTCAATATAACTATGCATTTACAATGCCAGTGGGGCTGCCCCGTTCCTGTAGTGCGTCAGGGATGTTCGCAGATGCGCATGTAGATTGCTTTTACGCAACAATGCGTAAAGGTGCGCTTTCCTGGTGCGCAGGGTGAGGGGCAGCTCCAATAGTATCTTGAGCATGGTTGCGAGTCGCCTGGACTGTCTATACGTGGGTCGCTGTTGTGCCGTCTCTCATGGGATGTCGCAACGGTGATCAACCGTTATTTCTTGTGTTGTTTTGTGTATAGTCTGTGTTTACTAACATAGTCGTAAGTTATACTAACAAGCTTGTTGAGTCTTGGTTACTCGAAAAAATAAATATTCTATTCTATTAAACATAGTTTGAATACCTCTTATCAAAGACTATGCGAATAAGTATACTTTAAAGATCTCTATAAATACCTATAAGATACCTAAAAGTATGTAGTTAAACTATGCAGACTAAACTAACTGGAAATGAAGGGTGATAAAATAATGATATAAAAAAACCATACTCGTAAATTAACCATTCACAATTCATGTATGAAATTGGAATCTAGAAAATCTGCCACACGTAATATTTTCTTCATTATCTTGTCAACAAAATGTACCATACGAATGCCATAATATCACAGAGACCGCAACTACACAGCGTTCGCATATTGCATGTAAATTAATAGTGCTTTATGCAATCTATTTTTCGCTCGACTATCGACCAAAATGTAACAATAATAGACCTCTGCCCAACCCTTCGGGGAAACAAAGCGTAATTTTATATTATGTTATAGACTCTCGCATACGCCAAGCATTTTCATCCGGGCAGCGACCGCTTGATGCAGTACTTAACTGTTGATTTTCTCTATACAGTTCAATATTATAAAACCCATTCCTCACGTGCTTACTATATACGCATCAAAGTGTCTAGGGATCAAGCATGTTAGTGCTAGTCACAAAAAATTACCAGACCATGGCCTGCTCAATACGCATGGGATATGCTTCAAAGAAGAGCTCTGTCAAATATGGATGCCGTGCACACACCCGAAAATGACTGTTACAACGGACGTGGTCGGCCATTCTGCAACTTGATCTGGATGAAAGGAAACGGAAATACAGACCACTAATTGTTTATTTTACGCAATAAAACTTTTATTCATCTAATCTTTTTATCACATATTAATGTAAGGTGAAAATTCCAGCATAAGCAAAAATCGCGGAAGTTTTCAATCGATACATACGAAATCATTATATGTAATCAATCCAAATATACATTTTTATTTAATTTCAATAGAGCAATAAAATATTTTATTTATATACCTTGGTATTTAATTAGAATCTCCAAGGTCCCTAGACACATTTGATGTATATATAATAGCTTCGGGCTAGTTTTAATTCGGTAGGTGCCTATATCATTAGTTCACTTTAGGAAAAGCGTGGAAAGTCATTAATTACTGGCGGGTCTCCTGTCATACTTTGGAACGCTACGCGTTGCATTATTCTCCATATTCGTCTTCAAATTTATTAGATCTATGAAAAAGGGCACATAGAAACTATCAGTGAATCAGTGATGAGCCTGTGGAAGGCGTTCATTTTATCACCTATTATTCTCAAATCCTCGAACATATGCGCCATGGTACAGTTAAATAATTCTTGGCAATAAGCTTAAAATTGCGGGTAATTCACGGTTTCCAAGGCCCAAACACATATTTTACGCATTTAATTAGCCCGACTATTGAGTATATTGTGTTTGGCTTCTGGTCAAGATTGTATGCACTATAAGTGCATAAAATCCACACTATGCAAAATGATCCTCGAGTTCATTAATGACAGCTCTGTATCCTCTATCCAACACAAATACATCTCTATGGTCAAGGCAGACGTGCAAGGGATTTATCTTCACATAACATAGCAGTCCAGAGAGCTTCCCAACAATGTACAGCAGATACATCGTTTTTGGACTTTCTTATTCATCTTGATGAAAACAGAACTAGCCGGGTATGTGAAAGACATTCTCAAGTAGGTCTATCGCGGGGTTTGATGATCGAGACGAAATGCTGCCGAGGAAAGTTTTATTTATAAATAGAGCTGAAAATCCGAAAAAAATATTATATGAGCTTAGTTTGACTAAAATGTCTGTTTTCGCTGGTTTCATTAGTTTACGAGCCGTTTCTTAAATTTGACCTTATGTTTGTATCACCTCCATCTGCCGGAATGTATTAGAATTACTGTTTACAAATATGTGATGTTAAGTTACGCAGCATAAAGTTGCTGTCTGTGGCTTAAAGGTGGCGTTTAAGGAATATGTGGCGACTAAGAACTCTTAGTTCATAAGTTTTTAATTTGATGGAATCCTTTTACAATTTTAACCGGTTAGTTCAGAAACGCCTCCCACAGACTCGGTAGCGGGTTCCACTGGACCTGAGAACTACAACATACGACATGTCGGGGTCGGCATCCAATCTAACCGAATGCAGCTACCAGTATTTTGCATGAAGCGACTGTGTATCTGACCTTCAAAACCCAGTTATTGGATAGTAAGAAACCCCCTAGTAAGACTGGTTATCAGACTTTCGTGTGACGACTATCAAAGATACACAAATGACAGCCGGGACCAACGCACTATGGAAAATAAAGGTCTGTTTCTGATTAAAAATCATTATCTTTTTTATTTCTGAATATTATGTTCTAAAATTTTGCACAAATATAGAATAGTGTATATGGCTTCAAATGGAATGTAATTTATTGACTGAATTTAAAACCTAAACATAAAAAAATAAAACAGATTCATAATTATCAAAAATGTCCAATATTTATTTTCTAACAGTAAATACTATTATTTTAATGTTTGCAAAAACCAAATATCATATAGTACACCAAAATAAAAATCAATTTAAATAATAAAAACATACAAAAAATGTGATTAAAATCGAACACAGATTAATTAATTATTGTAATGTTTACTAAATATTATGTTATTTATACTTGATGAACTTCGGGATCTAAAATTAATTAGTTCACTTTCAAAAGATCTAAGGTGTCTTCATCAAGTTCCTTCACGTTTTTAGTATACGGTTTTCTAATGCTGGTTATGTAAGGATCTGAAGTATAAAGAAGAGTATGAAATACATTCTCGTTTGTAGCGGATCTTGAGCATTTTCTAGCATGATGTAGACGAATTTTTTTATAATCCTTATTACGAGATTCTTGCGCATCTTCCGAGAGTTGACCAATAGGAAGTACTGCAAAATGCATTATGACACTTTCTCCATGAATCAAAATTTTGTGAACTGAAGATGGCATGTAGTACCATTCATAATTGCTCACATAGATCCTGGCAGTCTCCATAGCATAACTCCCAAATTTTTCAGCATTTATCATTACACCCGATGAAAGAGCTTGCAGAATTATGTAAAGTCGTTTAATCAAATTTATATCCACTCCTGTAATTTCAGTAGAGCAGCTTGCATTGTGAAAAAACTTCTGGCAGTATTACCGTCATTGGAATTATCACTTGTCTTGGTTTGTCGATGATCAATACTAGCTCTTCACTGAAACGCCTTTGTACCAGGGTTTTCTTCTCTTGCTTTAGTCGTTTCTTTTCTTCGCTTGTGGCTGACCATGTTTGGAAAGACAGATTATAGGAAATATTTAAAATCATTTCCATACAACGAATCCAGGCGTGCAAAGTAGACAGTCCGAATTGATAAGAATGTTCATTTTGAGGCCTAGCAGTCACTTTAGTCAAATCGTTCATTTGGCGTGGAGTAGCTCCACATATTGTACATGTGGAACCCGAGGGTGTATCTGTTAATACCTGAGCTACTTTGCCATCTATCATTGTAAGAAAGAGATCATGCTTCACTTGCACTCCCTCACCTTCTTTGTTAATTAATGATGGACCCAAAGAATTTATTTGACCTTTTATTTCATCCACAACAGCTTTAGTTTCTTTGCAAAATTCTATTAATATTGGCCGGAAAAAACGAACACATGAAGGTACCGGATTTTGCCAGACAATATCACCTGTTAGCTCGTTAATTAACTTTATAGGCACCAAAGAAGTGATAAATAAATTTGCATCAGAAAGTAGTTCAGACTCTTCTGGCAGTTTCTGTTTGTACTGGCTTTGACCAGATGAGCCATCACAGCCCCATTTACTGTATAGAAGTAAGTTATTCAATCCATTCCTATACACTGAACCTATTTTCAATATTCTAGCTACAGTGTGATCTAATAAATCTTGAAGTCTTACTATTTTTGCACTTGTGTCTGTAATTTCTATATCTGAGGATGGTGGATAGCAAGTAGTTTTAACTTCTTGCACTTTGTAATATGGTGGAAACACAAAACATTTTCGTTCGTTCGTTAAATTTCTCAAGTACAAATATTGTGCTTTAGTTAAATCCAAGTCAATAAATACGCTCAATGCTTCTTCATCCGTTAACACTTTTGTCTGCCATGCATTATAGACGTGTTCTAATATTCATTCATTGTATTTTTTCTTCTTTTACTGGTTTCTGACAAATCTGGATAAGATACGCACGGTCTTCCACGTTTTCCAGAAGAAGTAGATGGTGTGGAGACGGTTGTAACGTCTTCAGAGTTCGGTAAAGTTACTGAATATTCTGTTTCCAACCAATTATTGTTTTTAATTAAAAAATATATCCTATTTCCGTGAAGCTTCTGTCCATCGTTTATTAAAAGCGGGAATAATATAGGGTAAGTTTTTATTCAGTGCGCAAACTGTTACCAGGAATTCAGGATATCATTCTAGACCCCCTACCGAAGAAATTTGTATTTATTTATTTCCGGTTATTAAAACAAAAATCAGCTGTTTCATAGAAAAGTACAATACCGACGCGGTCAAAATGTATGGAACAGCAGATTTTTTTTTCAATAACCGGCGAGAAATTTCTGCGCTAAGGGGTCTAGTATGATATGCTGAATTCATGGTTACAATTTGCGCACTGGATAAACACTTTTCCTGTATGTCTTTGAAAATCACTGAGGATGAAACATAAGTTGTCTTCAGATACATGATAATTTTCTTTTAAAACTGTTGATAATGCCCCCAATGATTTTCCTCCTTCGATATACGAAAGTATTATTTCACGCTTAGAACACTTGAAAGTAGACATTTTGAAGAGTCAACAAAATACGTAGTTATATTGTATTCGTAACAATTACACTTCTGTTAGTTCACCACTATTCTGTTATTTACAATGAAATGAAACAACTGTATATATACTATATGAAATATGAGGGTAGTGTGCATCTTGTTGATTAATATTTTCACACGCAACATGAGTGCAAAAAAGATAAACGCCCTAATATCAATGATAAATTGATGATTTATTTGTATTTGAATAAAATAATTTATTATGTTTATTTTATTGTGTTTGCAATGGAAGCAAATTAGCAATGAAAATAATACGCTCCCATGATTGGAGTAAACAGGAAAAGGTAATTAATGTATCGTCTGAATTTTTATCTAGTTTCTATTGTAAAGTGACCGAATGAATGCTATCGTATTAGCTGATATTAACTATGTATTTACATGTTCTTTACGTTTGTTTACATGGATATTATCTTTTAAAAACATATGCGTATGTATGTATATATATTCTATAAAACTTCCTAGTGCTTTTGCAGGGTTTCAGTGTATTTTAATAACAATAAAATTATACTTGTTTACAGTTACAATTTTGACTGCTGCTATGAAAGCTACTAGCACGTAGCACCAATACTATTCAACTTTTAGACGGCAACGATGGAGATGATGCTACGTGAAAAAGATGAGCAATGAAAATAATACGCTCCATGAATGGAGTTAACAGAAAAAGGTAATGTATCTCTGAATTTTTATCTACTTTCTATTGTAAAGTGACCAAATGAATGATGACACAGTAGCCAATATTGCTATGTATTTACATGTTCTTTAAACTTGTTAACATGGATATTCTCTTTGAGAAACATATGTGGGTACTTGTGCCTGTTCCTTTTAACTTCCTATTGCTTTTGGGTTTCAGTGTCTTATAATAACAATGATTAATCTTGTTTACAGTTACAATTTTGACTGCTGCTATGAAAGCCACTACTTAGCATGTAGCACCATTACTATTTAACCTTGCAAAGATGGCAACGGGGGACACCATGCTAAGTGAAAAAGATGAGGAATGAGAGTGGCATGAGAACATAATGGCACCCGTCTTTGGACAAAGAAGAATTGGAAATCAAAAATAATAAAATTATAACACAAATATGGCTTTATTGCGTTTCGAAATAAATTGGTTTTTATAAAAAGTATCTTGTTTTGTTGTGCATGACTGCCATAACGTGGCATTTGTTTAGTTCTGGGCCCTAGAAGGCGTCATCAGTATCGTATAAAGTACTCTCTGGGCGTCGTCATAAAACGAGGGGTACATGGGATAACATTGGATAATCACTATCTCCGATGAGATTCCGCACGAACTGACTGAACCTCCTACCGATTGAACTTCCCTATAAATCCTATCAGCACGTGTACTTAGAATGAGGAATATGTTTTCTCCTAGCGGATTTAAACGAGTCTTGTAGGTCTTCCTCCGTTTACTAACAATAGGCGCCCGCGGCGTTTCAAAACTATTTAATTCTTCGGTGTCGTTCTGAAATCCCGTAAAATATTGTCGAAATCCACATTTACTAAGGACAATTTGATAATAGGAACAAAATAACCTTGAAGTACAATAAATTATATTGAATCGATCAGCTGATTAAAATAAAATCCGCCATGTTGCCTCTTAGCAAGCTTTAAACAGGGCACCGGTGGTGTTTAAATATGACAGCTACAAATCAATTGCTTAGCGACCTCATAGCGCTAAATAGCGTTTATAAATAAGAATTTTGCTAAACAGTTAGTTAGCAAGTGATTAAAAGTTACAAGGCGTTCATGAATAAGACCGTAAATGTAAACCAGGGGTAAACGTGGGCAACTGTCAAAAAACTCGATGAACTTACTAAAAAAAACTTTTTTTTTCACAATATTTTATTTTGCAATTATTTTAAGGTAAACGTTAACATAATATTAAATACATATTAGTTATTTCATATTCTTAAAAAGACGTGGTTACCAGAAATTAAAAAAAAAAATAACAACCGACTTCCAAAAAAACGCAAAATAACTTTAATTTGGGAAGTCGATGCCTTGGATGTGTATTTTAATTATTTGTCACCGCTTTCCGAAATTAAAGTTATTTTGCACTTTATAGTGTTTTTTTGGAAGTCGGTTGTTATTTTTTTGAAAAAAAAATTTATTTGTCACTTTTTAGCTATCTACCCCACCCACACCTATTGGAAATTTCTCATCCTTGGGATCAAAACAATGCATACATATGCGATAGCAACATTCGCGGTTGATTTGCTATAATTTTTTGAAGAGTTCCGTTGTCTGTCTCCGAAACGCATCATCAGATCTATATGAAATTTTAATGGGACCATTTCGGAGTAAACCCTTTTCGAACAAACAAATAATTTTGCAAATCCGTTAATATACGACGGAGTTATGCCCGAACATACATAAAAAAGAATATATTTATAAACATGTCGAATTGATAACCTCCTTCTTTTTGAAGTCCGTTAAAAATACATTAAACCTTTTCCTGTAACGTATAACAATAAAATCAATTTGAAAGTGATGAAGTGAACGGGCTTAACATGGACATCCGTTAAAACTATAAACTTTGTAGTGTTGTAAAAAAATAATTTCATATAATATGTATAATTTTTTGATATTTGTGCGCGACGCACCTTTTTTACAGTTTACTTTTTAGTGTATTTTGTACAGTGTTTTTTTATATTTCGAATGCTATTTATTTTGATGCTTTTTGTCCAAGATTAAAACAGTCTTCCACCGACCATTACGGCGTTTACTTCGTAGAATAGTCCCTTAATAGTAAAAGTCTAGTAACCAGCAGTGGTGTTCAGGTACAGTCCCCTTCATCGTGGTCCTTCGACAGCCAATCTAGTAGATAGTAGTGATGGTGCTTACTCGTGCGGCTGCCAAGATGGGAGCTGAAGGGAACGCTGTGGAAAAGGAACTGGAGCAACCAGAGCCCAGCCACTCATCCGCCAACGCGGCGGCCGCAGTCCAGACCCCTTCGAGGCCCGTCTCCGGCAATCAGACCTCGCCGAGGTCCGTCACTACCACCCAGACTCGTTCTTCTGCTACAATGGTGGCTAGAAAGTTAGCCGCAGAGGCTTTACATGCTCGCCGTATGGTTGAATTAGAGCAGGAGGCCGCAGAAAAGCTCGCCGCAGAAAAGCTCGCGCGACAGCGCGAGGTAGCAGAGTTGGAACTCCGAGCGGAATTAGCGGCTATAGATGCCGATGCCAGTCATCATAGTTCGAGAAGCAGCCGTTCGGTCAATGACTGGCTACAGAATTCAAAAGCTGCTCTGAAAGATGATCCAGTTGGCCTAGCTGACCCCGTTGAATTTAATTCTATTATCTCGGCCGTTCCCTCTCGCCAGGCTGTAGTTACCGCAACCCCAGTATCGCCTAAAAAACCGGCTGACCTAGCCACCACAGCCACAAATGTTAACATGCATCCTTGTTCCAGCGATTCAGACCGTCTTGTGAAGTCGTTAGGAATTCTCATAGATAATGTTAATAAAGGCGCTTGCCACCGTAGGGGTGATAGGGATTTTCCTTTGCCGTTTTTCGATGGTAAATCACATCTAGAATGGCTTTCTTTTAAAAGAACCTTTCTGGATACGATGGACTCGCATTCTGCAGTGGAAAATCTAGCTAGGTTGAATAAAGCATTGAAGGGATGCGCGCGTGAAGCGGTCATGATGCTGCTGGCGACGGCGCGCGAGCCTAATGTAGTGCTGCGCGCGCTCGATACACGCTTCGGCCGCCCCGAGCTTATAGTGGCTCAGGAGGCAGCTACAATGCGCGCTTTACCGCGCGTCTCGGGTGAAGGTAAAGACCTTGCTATTTTTGCTAGTCGTGTTCGTAATTGTGTGGAAGCGATTCGGTTACTCGACCAGCCTCACTACCTATCATCGCCAGAGCTGATTCAATCGGTTATTTCTAAAGTCCCCCCACTGTTACGAGCACAATGGGTGGCCTACGCCAGCAGTCACGCGGTCAGTGGTCAACCCATGCTCGACATGTTCGCCGACTTCCTGGTCGAGATAGTCGAGCTGCAGTCTAGATTCGGCCTCCTCCCTGAATCGGCTGGGGCGCCGAGTTTGACTTCCGCTGCTAATAGCCGAGTCAGGGATAAGGTGCACGCAGTCGTTGCTGAAGAGAAATCTCGGTCGGCATCTAAAAATAGCTCATCCACGACTGCTGCAGGCAAAATTCATTGTGTTTTATGTCAACAACAGCATTCATTGACGCAATGTGACAAATTTCTTTCCTTGTCAGTAGATGACAAGTGGCATTTAATAAAAAAGAAAAGAATTTGCCACAGGTGTCTCAAAAAAGGTTGGCATAAGCTAAGTTTATGTTCAGCGAAAAATTTGTGCGACATTGGCGATTGTAAATTTCGCCATCACAGGTTTTCGTCCTCTACTGAAAGTTGTTGCTGTAACTGTGTCCGGTCCGTCTGGTAGTGTCGATACTTATGCCTTGTTGGACGACGGGTCGACCGCTACTTTTATTGATGCGGAGGTCGCTGCTAAGATAGGTATTAAGGGGCCTGAAGGACACGTTCACGTAGATTGCATAGGGGGCCTTAATAAGAACGCACTTGTGCGTTACGTCGACTTCTACATCAAGGGTCGTCACGCGAAAGATAGTCACCTTATTCGTAGGGCTAGATCTATTGAGGGTCTAGGGGTGTCATCCCAGTTTGTCAACAGGGATGCCGTCACGAAATACCCATATCTTGCGGATCTTGCAGATGAGTTGTGCTATGGTAAAATTCAGCCAATGCTCATCATTGGCATTGACAACTGGCATCTCACCGTATCTAGGGCCACACGTAAGGGGTCTAAGTCACAACCTGTCGCGATTCTTACTGCGCTAGGTTGGGTATTGTTCGGTTTCGGTTGTAGTTCAACTACTCGCGTTGATGTTGTCAGCCACGCCACACTGTTTGAGTCTGCGACTGTAGGCCAGAGCGACCGTTCCGAATTAGAGCAGCTTATTAAGGAGCAGTACAAGCTCGAGTCTATAGGTATTTCGAAACGTGAGGCGCGCAATGCTGATGATGAACGTGCTGGCCAGATTATTGAGCGCACAGCACGCCGCATGCCCAGTGGTCGTTTTGAAGTAGGTCTGATTTGGAAGTCTGACGTTTTATCGGTACCTGATAGTTACAACCTCGCCTTATCTAGGTTTTTAGGCTTGGAGAAGAAGTTGTGTAGGGATGGTGGCTATGCGGAGCGGTATCGTGCCAACGTTCTTGATATGGTTGGGAAGGGCTACGCCGAGCTGTGTCCAGAGGCGCCCACAGGCCCACGTATTTGGTACCTGCCTCACTTCGGCGTAGTCAACCCAAACAAACCTGATAAGCTGCGGGTTGTGCACGATGCCGCAGCCAAATCTGAGGGCGTTTCGCTAAACTCGTTGTTGTTACCAGGCCCTGACCTGCTTCAGCCACTACTGGGCATTCTTTTTCGGTTTAGGGAAGGCAAAATTGGGTTGACCGCGGATATACGGGAAATGTTTCCGCAAATTAAAATTCGCGTTGAAGATCGCGACGCGCAGAGGTTTTTGTGGCGCGATAGTCTGCTCGAACCGCTGCGTATTTACCGGATGTCGTCGATGATGTTCGGTGCCGCTTCCAGTCCCTTTACGGCAATTTACATTAAGAATAAAAATGCGGTTGAGCATCAGACACGATACCCAGACGCAGCGCGTGCAATCATTTGCGACCATTATATGGACGATTGCATCTGCAGCCTTGACAGCGTGGATGAAGCAGCAAAACTGGCCGCTGATATTTACGCTGTCCACAAAAACGGGGGTTTTGAAATGCGTGGCTGGGCCTCCAACAACGCCTCAGCCCTAACGTTGTTACCGAAAGAGACATTGCTGGAGACGCCGGTGACGTCACTTGTGGACCTGGGCCACCTGGCCACTCCTGTGAGGACGCTTGGCCTTATTTGGCAGCCCACTACAGACTGTGTCGGTTTCAATATTGGATTAAAAAAGGGTGGGCTACCAAAAAAGCTTACCAAGCGGGTGGTTTTGGCCCACGTGATGCGGGTTTTTGATCCTCTCGGAGTTATTGCGCCTCTAGTAGTTACCGGTCGCATCATGTTCCAAAATGCGTGGCGCAAGGGTCTCGAGTGGGATGGAGAACTTTCTCAGCGGGACAGTTCAGCGTGGAGACTATGGTTTGAGGATTTGTTTAGGGTTGCCGAATTGCAGATCCCACGCTGCTACTGCCTAGCCGACTGTGAAGTAAATCACTGCGAGCTTCACGTTTTTTCCGACGCCAGCGAATCTGCCTATGCTGCGGTGGTTTACTGGCGTTTCGTGCTTAAGGATGGGGAAGTCAAGCTCGCACTGATTTGCAGCAAGGTCCGTGTAGCTCCCTTAAAGCCGGTGTCGATTCCGCGGTTGGAGCTGCAGGGAGCATTGATCGCCGCGCGCCTCGCTTCAACAATCTGTGATTCTCATCGTTTCAGACCCGTCAGGCAAGTTTTTTGGTGTGATTCAATGACGGTGTTGAGTTGGTTACGAAGCGAGGCCCGCTCATTCAAGCCTTTTGTTTCGCACAGAGTCGGTGAGATTCTGGAGTTAACGAGCGCCAGTGATTGGCGGTGGGTGCCTAGCGAGTTGAACGTCGCTGACGATGCAACCCGGTTAAAACGCACTACGTTGTCTCTAGAGTCTCGCTGGATCACTGGTCCAGAATTCTTACTTTCTTCAGACTGGCCTAGTGAGCCTTGTAGTCCCTCAGAGTACCCAAGCGTCAATGAAGAAATTAGGAATTCTGCATATACCATTGCAGCAGTTCACCTCATCGGTAGCGTTGAGAGGCATGTGCCCGTCTCAGCCGATCCCAAACGGTTTAGCTCTTGGCTGAGATTGGTACGAGCAACATATAGAGCTCATAAATATCTAACTCAGATCAGAATCCATTCTTTATCACGTAGGGGGTTTCATGTAGAGAATTTAGTGCGTGAGCAAGGGGGGGATATTAACGTTTTCTTTTCAGCCGTCAAGCTCTTTTGGCTCTCTACACTCAACGCATGAGACAGCTGCCGATATACGCCTGGCCGAGACGCATATTTTGCGCCAGGCACAGCTGGACTCATTTCCTGATGAGATGATGTGTCTGAGTAGACTCCCACCCCTGCCCATACCTCGCATCAGTCGGCTGTTCCGATTGTCGCTGATTGTGGATGAAGAAGGCCTACTACGACTATCCAGTCGTATCGCTTCAGCCTCGGGAGTGCCTGAAGCTACAAAGAACCCCATCGTCCTCGACGGGAAACACCCTACCGTCCAATTACTGGTGGACCACCACCACCGCCGAGCCGCCCACGCCAACACGGAGACCGTGGTCAACGAGCTTCGTCAGAGCTTCTACTTGGTCGGCTTAAGAAACGTCGTCCGCTCCGTTGCCTTCCGTTGCCAGCTATGCCGCATTCGCCGAGCTGAGAAATTCCAGCCGCCCACTGGGAATCTACCGGAGGCACGTTTAGCTCACCACAAGCGTCCTTTTACATTCACTGGGTTAGACTACTTCGGGCCAGTTCAGATATCTATTGGCCGAAGACGGGAGAAGAGATGGGTCGCTTTGTACACGTGCCTAGTCGTGCGCGCCATCCACTTGGACGTTGTTGGAAGCTTGTCGACGGATTCTGCTGTAATGAGTCTTCGGCGTTTCGTGGCTCGCAGAGGAACGCCGTCTGAGATCTGGTCTGACAATGGCACCGCTTTCATCGGGGCAAGAAAAGAACTCGGTGCACTCTACGGGAACGCAGCTATGGAATATGCTGCGACGGAGAAAATCAGTTGGCGCTTCATTCCCCCGTCATCTCCGTTTATGGGTGGAGTATGGGAGCGACTCGTGAGAAGTGTGAAGACGGCACTCCGAGCGACCCTCACCGAACGTGCTCCGACAGAAGAAGTCCTCCGAACCGTGCTGGCAGAAGCAGAAGGGCTCATCAACTCCCGTCCCCTGACGCACGTCTCGGTAGAGCCCGGCAGCGAAGAGGCACTCACTCCAAATCATTTTCTCCTTGCAGCTTCGTCGGGGCGCCCTGTTCCAGCAACCTTGACGGACCGAGATCTAGTGTCAAGAAGCGGCTGGCGCAAAGCAGTCAGATTGGCGGACCACTTTTGGCAGCGCTGGGTTAAAGAGTACTTGCCGAATCTTATTCCCAGACCAGGGCAAGGCGATGTTCCAGAGTTAGCTGTGGGCGATCTGGTCCTAGTGGCTGATGGCAACCTACCGAGGGGCTCCTGGCCGAGAGGGCGCATCTCAGCGACTTACCCGGGTCGCGATGGGGTGATCCGAGTGGCAGACGTCAGGACTGCAGCGGGCACACTGAGGAGGCCCTTGAAAAAGCTGCTCAAGCTGAGGGCTTAACTTTGGGGGGAGGAATGTGCGCGACGCACCTTTTTTACAGTTTACTTTTTAGTGTATTTTGTACAGTGTTTTTTTATATTTCGAATGCTATTTATTTTGATGCTTTTTGTCCAAGATTAAAACAGTCTTCCACCGACCATTACGGCGTTTACTTCGTAGAATAGTCCCTTAATAGTAAAAGTCTAGTAACCAGCAGTGGTGTTCAGGTACAGTCCCCTTCAATATTATAGTCTAGTTTGTTCCTTGAACTATTGAGTAAAATAAAAAAAAGCCATAGCGACATTGACAATAACCATTTTTAATCAGTAGTTGGTCTACGATTTTCCACAGTGCAACGGCTTAACGTGCTTTCCGAGGCATGGAGGGGTCTTGGTATGTAAAGATGGTCACCCATCCAAGAACCAACCGCGTCAAGCATAGCTTAACCCGATCGATTGACCCGTGCGGCTATTATTACTTACTTGCTTATTAGGCCACAAGCCTCTCGACTACAACATACGACATCCTAATTTAAGTGTACACTAGTCGCGGGCTCGAACTCACTGGTGGGCCTGGTTAAAAAGCACGCTGTCTCACCAGGCTTCGTGTCCGACAGAGATAGTATCAGTGATGATCAGTTAGACGCTAGTCTACACACACAACATTATTGAGTGAGCTGCAGGATCAGTTATAGTAAAACAGGCGCGTAAAAATTTTTGAAAAGTTCTTCGGAAGATCGGGTTTTCTGAAAAAACCACTGCGTGAATCAATGACCAATTAAGTTTATTGAAGTTTTCGATAATTGAACTTTGTCGGTATCGACTTGGTTTTCGAGATTTTACACTCCTTTTATTACTTAAACACGCCCAAATTTAGGTTAAATTAGCAAGAAAACCGAATCTTTGTTGACTCATAACTTTTTAATGGCTTTTTATTTTAGTACCTATTCTGTTTCCGTACAGACAATATTAATAATGAAACAAAACCATAACATGTTCAATTTTTGATGTACATAGTCAAACAGTGGAGTAAAACCCTCCCGAAGTTTGTATGGAAAAAATGTGGACAAGTGTCACCCTAATAATGAAAATAGAATAGAAAAGAAATTTATAGATAACGATATTGCTGGCATGAGTTCGAATGCGAAAGTAATTTTTTTACTTTTGCAACAATCTTGTACTCACAAAAGGACTTGGGGCTTGGTGATTCAGACTCTTGTCTCTTTCTCTTTGATTATTTCTTTTGGTTTTATACTGCTCTTATGTTTTCTTGGGACAATTGGCTTCGTTTTATTTTTCTTCCTTAATATTTTGATTTTCTTTTGTTAGGTTGTAGCTTTAAAGAAAAATAAGGCTTGTCCTGCTGTCTTATACCTTTTTTCCGAGACGTTTTTGTACAAAATTTTTCGTTTTGACTCAATTCCATATCCAGTTCTCTGATACTTTGAGTGAGGACAAAAATCGTTTTCTTTTTATAATAGTAATTAATTAATATTGTTTCTTCTGCTACTGACGTCTAAGTTTTCAAAATTCTTTTGTTCTACTTCAAGTTTATGTTGCGTTTTCTACCACCACTGGCTAGTGATGGTTGAAAACGGAACCTTTTTAATATATTTTGTACATTGCGAATCACACATAAAAGTACAAAGAATTCATATATTATCAGTATGTTAGTTTAGTGTTATTTAAAGTGTCTTTGATATATTTATCCCGACCGGACCGGAACTTTGGAAGGTGTAAGAGAGGCCAAAGCCAACTCGTGGCGGCCTGTTAGACACTTTTAATCAAATGAGTATTGTTATTATTTTCTTTTTGCTGGGAATGGTAAAAAACAAGTTTTATTTATTTTTGGTATTTGAATCCTCTATTAACTGTAATGTGCAAAGCAATACACGTAACAGAATGTACTTAAGCCCGCGTCCTAAACGAAAGCGCACGTCGCGCTTTTTAGGCTAGGTTGTTCCGGTCTGTGGGCCTTCGAAACGCTACCTCCGCCTCCCCCAAATGCAGCGCGACGTATTTATTTACGATGAACTGTCAACCATTTAGCGGAAAATCCATGCGATAGTATAACATATTACAGTTGATCAACTGAATAATTTTTGCTTAGGTTCGATATTTTTTCCTTAGTTTTAGGTACGGTATACCATAAATATATGGTAAAACTAAAAATTCATATTATCATAAAGTAATGCTCGCGAAGAGAGAGGCGGCGCACGTGAGGAAGAGGCAGCATATGCGCCCTCACGGCCCTAACCGCAGCAGGAGACTCCCTGGGCGTCGGGAATCCCAGGCTGATTTCCGGCCACCGTAGGCGTGGGCTTGCGGACGGCGAGTAATGGGTAGCTCGCTGTCCGGTAAGGACCAAGCCCAAGTCGACGGCGCGTTGTGTTCCACGCGCGCCTCAAAGAGATGTCAACACAAAATGATGAGGCCCGCAAGGGCCGATACCTGCCAGGGGTGCGGGTTTGTTCGAAAGAGATACCACAGCCCTTAGCATACGGGCTACTGAGGGAACACGGGTGGGTTTTAGTCAGTAAAATTCTGACACGCTCTCCTGCTCCACCCAGAGCGGGAGAAGTTATTTGATGATTTCCCAACCAAAAATAAAATTTAAAAGAACCCCGATACCGATATGTCGGCAGCTATACACATACTGATTCGAAACCGAAATATTTACTATCAGCCTGATGATGTTGATGAATTTCTATGACCATCGCGACTCACCAAACTACCACAGTACAGTAAGTATCGCCATCTCGAAGTCGGCAGTGCGAATAAGTGTGTTCAAGTAAAAGAATGGCCAGTTCTCTGAATGTATAAGCGTTTAGTAGGTACTAAACGTATGCGAAAATCTGAGCCCCGATATCGTGGCGGTGTCGGAATCGGCTAATGTGCTGTGTTGTAATTTAGTGTAATTGTTAATGTGATGTAATCCACTAGTTTCGAAAGAAAATGCAGAAATATATTTTCATTCAAAACTAGCTTTTGCCTGAGGCTGGTAGTTCCAGAGATGGCGATTTGAAACATACACAAAAAACAAACCCTTCACCTTTACTATTATTCTGATTGCTACCGGTTTCAACCTCAAGATTTGCTGCTTCACACGCGGACAACTGTACGTCATTTGCTCCCGCAACACCAGTCCTGTTTTCTTTGTATATTTAGGCTGTTGAAAGCAAAACTACAAATGTGTGTACAGGGAAGTTTGATATAATGTGGCTGTCGTACAATATAGTCGTAGTATATTGTGGTGTCTTACGAGTTTCACGCGAACGAAGTCGCGAGCAGAAGCTAGTTACAGATACATATGGTTTTGCGGTTGTAAGGTTAAAATTAAAAATTGCAATGGGTTTATTTGGAAATCACCTTTCAACCAGAGACTTTCCAGGCAAGTGTTAGTTGTCAGTGAAATTTAAGAACTTGAACTGAAGGAACACGGGTGGGTTTTAGTCAGTAAAAGTATGACACGCCCTCCCGCTCCGCCCAGAGCGAGAGAAGTCATTTGATGATTTCCCGTCCAAAACAAAACCCTTGTGCAATTTGTTCTTTGAGAAAATGTCTTTAAATCGAAATCATGCTTCCAGACCCAGAGGTTAAGGCCAAGCGTAAGTTGTCAGTGCAATTCAAGAATTTATCAAGTAGACAAGCCGTGTGCCCGACGGTATTTCCCTTCGTCAATATGGTAAATTTCCATACAAATTTTTCCACTATTTTATTTACATCTTTAGTGGCAGAATTTTCAAAGATCCTGTTTTTCAGATTTTTATTAAATATGCTAAAAATGGTCGTAATGTTTCGGTTACAATGTAACCATATTCTTTTGTTTTTGGTGTTTGCCATCACTCAGAAACAACCATAAAATATTGTGAGCTACGGAGTAAAATATGAAGGAACAATTGCCGTACTTTATTGTCTAGTGACGTACCTACTGCTCCAGCTATAATTGATCGAAACTATTATTTTAATACATCAAAATTAATTTAGTGTATATTTTTTATCGGTCCCAGGTCTTGTTGGATTAGCGACGCATTGGACTATTTACCAAACCAAAAGTGTCATAGATGCAGGTATATGACATAGCTACGAACTTTATAGGGAACATTCTATAAAACTTTCACCGTGATTATTTGGATGAAATGAGCTTAAAGTGAGCTGTCATTAGCATCAATTCCGAGTGTCCGATGGAATGACAGCTCACTTCACCTAATTTCTCACGGTGAGATTTAAACAGAATAGATCAGCTGTTAGCGTATCACCTGACTGCGTTCGCATAGCGCTATATTTCAAGGACGCTAAAATATTTTATCGTATACAATAGCGCCGGTGACTTTTTGCATTCAAAATTGAAAGCCAATATTTTAAAATCACGGATTCAAGAATAATAACTTGTATTGCTTGCTCCGCTATTGCAGAAATATCATCACGGTTTTTATTGTGTTCCTTACATAAGTATTTGGTCGTACCTATAGCACTTTTGTTTGAGCTTTTTTTTCTAATTTTGTCTGTTGGTGTCAGAGTGAAAGTTGTTTATATTATTAGTATACAAGCAACATCTAGACATATTGTATAATATTGAATATTAATGTAGGACATGGTAGTAGCGAAGGCAGTTCGGTGGAGAGGAAATATCATAGTTGATATGGATGAAACTGATTAAAAAAGTCTTAGAAAACTGTGATTTGTACAAACTTCTTCATAAACGGCGATAAATCATTATATACGACTCTCACTTGACTATTATTTTATCCATAATAATTTGTAATGTGTCAACACTCACATTTTCGAAAACAATTTTATGAATTAAAATTTTAATATAATTACAAGACATTTTTTCTGAGCTATCGCAATTGCATAAATTAATTTATTATTATTTTATTAGTTTTTTTTTTCTTTTTCCGGCGCAGGTTGAGCGAGTTTTTGAAAATTTTCATACAGATTCACCCTCAATGACGTCCCGCAGGACTCTGCGTCCCGCTGGATTTAGATATTTTTGAGTTTATAACCTTTAAATTCCCTCGTAAATACGAATCCCACATCGTCCGTGCAATTTCAACATAATTTTGTGCTGTTATTAGAAAATGAGACGGAAAATGGTTTTTAAATCGACCCTGTTTCGGTTTTTTTTTTCAAAGTCAAAGCATTTATTTCAAATAGGCACTTAAAAGGCACTTTTGAACGTCAACATTTACATTAAAATATAATTGATTCTAGTCGCCCCTTCCAAAATGTAGTTTCGTATGGAGAAGAATGGGCAAGAAACTCCACCGTTACTCTTTTAAAATGTTTTAAGTACAATATTTAATAAACATTCATTATATAATTATGTGTGAAAACGATGCACCCATGCATTTCATCGAGCAAATTGTAATTTATCGTGTTTTGAACCTTTAATTTCCCTCAAACAAGGATGTATCTATGATTTAAAAAAAAACAGGGCCTTAATACACGAATTTGATTCTGAAACGGGCAATTTCGGATAACCCCCTGTTAATATCAACATGGAACAAACAAACTTTTATTTTTGGTAATACAATCCGCTGTTAATTATAATGCGATGAAGTAACACACGCAACAGAAGCAACCCGCTGCGCAAATACGCGACTAGTCAACTGCCGCACTCAGAGACGAAACGTAAAATAACTCGCGTTAATGATCGATTGAATGACAACTCAGACATAATTGAAAGCATTCATTGCAGATCCTGGAATATTTTTGCGATACAAATTGACGCCTTCTGTTTGTCCCTCTTGAAACCGAATATTTTTAACTCAAGCTGCTATTTGTAGAAGCGTTAATTTAGATGATATTCAAACATGGACAGAGCGTAAAATAAGTAGCCATTACGCTGAAAACTTGTGATATAACTTAGTATGGATCAGTAACGTAGCAATGCGAGTACGTCAATTAAGTACAAAGAATTATTCTTCTAAAAATAATACCTCGCATACGTTATTATTTTATCTTAATGCGCCTGGCCTACTGTGTCGTTTTCCCTTGACACGTATATTTTTGACTTAATATTGTAATGTATGAAGTTTCAGTATTAATAAAACAAGTTGACATTTGTTTCGTAAAACAAAGTAACAAGTGAAAATGTTAATATTTCTATCGATTGGAAAACAATCACCTTTCAACAGCAATGGCATTTATTATTCATGTCAACATTACTGTGCTCGCTTTTTTAATGATTAGTTTACCTGAATAGGTTCGGTTTGCAGTCGTGAAAAATTAAATCATACTACAAGGGTTGATTTTTGTATAAAACGATTTGATTATGATTGTTTGTATGATTTATATGCAAATCATACGAGTTACATACCAAGACCCCTCCGTGCCTCGGAAAGCACGTAAACCTATTGGACCCGGTTGTCATTCCTGCGGGTCGTCAGAAGCCCGAAATTCTAACTACCAGTGATATCAAGGGGCATTGTATTAGCCAGTAACTGGGTTGTGGAGGTCAGACAGGCCGTCGGTCCACGTTTAATACTGGTACTCAGCCGCATCCGGTTAGACTGGAAGCCGACTCTATTGGGAAAAGGCTAGGCAGACGAGGATTTATGTGCAAATCAGGTACCCTTAAAATATTTACTTTGGTTCCATAAATTAAACTTCACAAAAGCGAATGCATTTCCAACAAACCATTTTAAAGTATGCCGCAAAACAAAAGCATCATTCACGAAATAGGTACCTACCTACCTAGATTTATTTAATTTACGACTACGTCTTGTCGACGTGTTGATGGAGTACATTCAGTAATATTTTAGTCACATTGCTTTCGTCAGTCATTTCCAAAAAATCTTTTTTGGTAGCAATTTCGGTTAAGAAAGGTAAGTATGTAATCAATTCGTATAATAAGAAGTATACAAGGTGTAACAGAATACGACGCACGACTTGAAATGGCTCATATTAAGCCAATAAGACTCAATTTTAAATGCACAAAGTAATGCTAGGATCAGCACGTTTTTCTTAACAGTAACGCTAGCTGTATAATTGTAATATGTTTCAACTCAATGCTTTGATTGTGGTGTATGAGGTAATAAACAATAAAAGAAAACTTATATTTTTTATTACATTTAGGTTTCAGCGTGATGATATGAAGGTAACTGAAGTACGGTACTACTATTATAAAATGAAGGATACAATCGAGTTAGACATTAGAAAGTTATTTTTAAGGAAATAAGTGTCAATTATGATGTAATTTAAAAGCCTATTAAAAAAAATATAATCGGTATTATTATTTACAGGCAGGGACACAATAGCGCTGCGGTGGTGGCGGGAGGAACTACTGCAGGGCGGCGTGGTTGTGGCATCGATCCGCCCCGCCCGGCTGCCTCTACGGCGCACTTCACTTCAATACTTCCATACCTTGCTCACTTCACGAAAATCACCTTGTGTATGAAACGTACTATCTATACGCTTTATTGTTTAGCCACCCCCATTAACAAAACCTAATATCTACCGCTTGGCGGCATTAAGGTCACTAGTCGAAGAGCGTAGTGGCCGTTGGATTCAGGCCCTGGTATAGTTGACGTTTGACGTTTTTCTTTTCATCATCCCGAATTATTAAGCGTAGTGTTACATACGGTTCAAATCTTAAGAAACGCGGTACGACACATTTTGAGATAAGTGAGAACTGTGGACGTTTGTTGTGATCGACTGGTTGGTTGCGGTACATTTAAAATCACACCTGTATTATTATTAACAAATTACGACATTCTTACTTCATTTTTCGTACAAATTGACAGAGCGCGAACTCTTAGTTGGGTGTAAAAAGTGGAATGAAATATATTAGTGCAAGACATATCAGAAACATATGAAATATCTTAGTGACTTAAGCTAAATAAAACGTTTGTGTGTTATTGTTATTTATTTAACAGACGGAATAAAGCTTCACCACGTTTCGTCACAGCAAATTACGTTACTCAAATCATTTTCCTTCGCGTGGTTCGCCATTAAATATACGAGGACAATCAGTAAAAGCGGCGTCATTGAGTCGAATCGAAGCTTCGCCGAGGCTGGCTGCTGGACCGGAGTGTGTCCGCAACGTGGGCGGCGCAGCCGGCGGCGCCGCCGGTGGCGTCCGCCCTGGCTACGGGTATGAGGCGCTCTCGGCGGCGAGCGACGGCAGTGAAGGAGAGCCCGACGAAGCACCCGAGTACGCCGCTTTTGAAATGGAACTCTCAGGAGGTGGCGAATCTGTGGAAGGGCCTTCTTCACGCGGCTCAACTAAAGTCAATTTTCCACCTGAAGTTGAGTTGGAGCGGCGACCTACAGTCTCCGCAGTGGCCACCGCAGCCTACCATAAGGGCCGTGGAAGATCCATGAGTGCCTGGAGCGACATTAGCCGATCCAGTATACGCTTCGAAGAAAGGTCAGTGTTATCAATGTAATATCTACATCTTGCTAAATTTTATAACATCATGTTGAGATAAATTGTAGATTAAGTGAAGATCGGTTTTACTACCAGCGTCATGAATCAAGAGTAGTTGATCAGAACATTATCTATCTATTAATAGTATATCATGCGTCATAGGAAAGTGCGGAAATTCCGAAGTGCAATTAATACAATTTCTGAAATTCATGCTATTAACAAAATTCAGTAATCTGGAAAAAGGACTTTATCATAAAACCATCGGAACAGGGAACTCTACATCCACTCACCAATTTTAACATTTTAAACAAAATCAACGAGCACCCTTAACATCGTGCTTGACGCATTCTGGTGTCGGTCTTATTTGGACATGCGCGAAGCAGACCGAACGACTAACTTCGATTACAGGTCGAAAAGGGCTTTTGTGCAACGTGATGGGTTTTGAATTTGAGACTACGGATAACAAATTGAAAAGGTTGTTTTTTAATATTTTTTTTACTAAAAACAGTAAATCTGAGCGAGTTTAAATAGGACTCTCATGCTCAAACAAAGTCATTCAAGTATTTTTATTTATTTAACCAACAGCGCGGGAAGGTACACAATTATGTTTCACAATAAAAAAAAATACCTAATAATAATACGCAATTTGTTAGTGATGCCAGTAAAGATTTTTGTCGCGATTAATACCTTTTCAGACCTTTATGGAAAGAAGATTGCGTTTCCATTACTTTGAAGAACCAATTATTCTATTAATTTTTAATTGAAAAGCTAAGAAAATGTGTATATATCTTTCACTTCCGTTGTCACTAAACACGCTTAAAAATATAATAAATATTTTAAAATCTAATAACTAAATTACAAATAAATACATGTTTTTCGAAGAATGAGCATGTACTATTTACCATTTTATTTCAAAGAATTGCCACATTAGTAACTCATGGCCGGAAATCAAAATATTACAAACAAAGATACTATTTTATATTGATATTTTCCTGCAGCGATGTGCGGAGAAATTAAAGCAACAATGGAAATTCAAATATTATACATTATTTTTAAAATATAATTGAGTCTTTGTCCGTGCTGGGCCACACTTTATCCATGTCCTTTAATTTTTGTGGCCTCACCCCAAACAGGTAAGCAATATGTGATTACTGACTGCGCGAGTGCTATATAAATGTTGTTGAGCGTCTTTTGAGCCATCACATGTCGTAGATTTTTTTAAATCCATATACATTTTCTAACACGCGACATAATAACCTCGACATGCGAGTGCCACGTTAGATACTCGTCGACTATAACTCCCAAGTATCTTACAGACGGCAATTGTTTGATGGGTTTGCAGTCACAAGCCTGACCCAGGCTGTTTGCATGCATGGATACGAATGTTTAGATCAGTATTTGCTTTAGACCACCTTGCACTTGGAGAGAAACAACTGAAATTTGTTTTAGCAATACTAAGAGTTAATAAGTTTTGCTGACAACTAACACCTGTTCGGCCTTATTACGTACATACCACTTCCCAAGTGTCCCCAAAGTAGACAACAGCCGTATCGTCCGCGTATGAGAAGTTTTTCCCGCCTATATAAATATATTAAGCTTACGGACCTTAGTCGCTCTGGCCCAGGAGTGACAGTTAAATATGTCTTGTGTTATGTTTTTGAAGGTTAGTAATTGGGAATTCATGATATGGAACAGACAACAAATGAAAAAAATATTGACAAAATATAAAAGCTTTTTGTTGTTTTTGTGCTATTGAATCTTAAATGCAAAGAAAGAGTTTAAGGAATTTGATACCGAATAATATAAAGTATAAATCAACATTAGAAGCGATTTTATTTAAAATTAAAGTTAATAGGTATTACTTACTTAACAGCTCGCAAATCGTTTCTTTTTTGATTTCTTTATGAATGATTTAGAATCATTCAGAAGGGGCCGTGGGTAATAAATAACAACCGCACGGGTCGATTAGGTCAAGCTACGCTGGCCGCGGTTGCGTGATCGATTCTACATCATTACATCGAGACCCTAACGTGCCTCGGAAAGCCAGTTACGCCGTTGGTTCCGGCTGTAATTCGTGGATCTTTTGATAGTCGTTACGGGTCGTCAGTAGCCCGAAAGACTGACAACCAGTCTTACCAAGGCGTAACATATTACACATTATCTGGGTTGTGGAGGTCAGATAGGCATTCGTTCCATGTAAAACACTTGTATTCCACTGCATCCGGTTTGAATGGAAGCCGACACCAACATAATTGGGAAAAGGCTAGACAGATGATGATGAATTATTCAGAACAGTTTTGTTCGCAACTCTGCCATGAATGTGCAGTGAATTTATGTGCACCTCCCTGTTGTTCGAACGAACCCGAACGAACAACGATCGCACCTATAGACTAAACTGCACCCTAATTGCGTAACGTACGATCAATCATAATCTGAATCAATTTGAAATAGATTGCTTCATGTTCGAAAAATGTGTCTGCTCAACAACGTAAATAACGCAATGAATATTATTGAACTGTCAAAATGAAACAGATTATAATTGATCGTATGTTACGCAATTAGGGTGCTGGATAAAGACTTAGTGCATCGACACCTTTAACTATACATGTGGGAACGTCATTTACGTCACCTGTTGTATAACTTAGTAAATTCTAATGTTTAGTTAAATCGGCAGGACGACTTGTCTACCATGCATAATGCATCTCTGCCTACCCCTCCAGGGTATATAGACAACGAGTTTGTATGAATTGGAAGTTGTTGTGATCGATATGATTGCTTTTTGTTAATATATCTCCAGAAACTCTACCGACCATGAAATTATCTTCCTGACTGCAATATAAAAATGGATAAACACATCAACGCCGCCACCGTCTAGGACTATTTTGTTTAAAGTTATTAAGATTAGGTAAAAACGATACCTAATCCACCTAATCCTAGTATTTGAAAATATTTAATCCATTTACCTAATCCGAATATTCACTCAATATAGCCGCTGGCCTGTAGTGGATTGGGTAAGAAATATTCAGCATGGAGTATGGACGTTCCGTTTCTGATATATTGTGGAACGGTGGATTATACATATTTCGTTTTTTATGCATGTATATGTGGATTGGGTAAGAAATATTCGGCATGGAGTATGGACGTTCCGTTTCTGATATATTGTGGAACGGTGGATTATACATATTTCGTTTTTTTTATGCAGAGCACTAACTAGTCCAGTGGTATTCTACATAGATGGCGCTAGCGGCAGTGCTAATTAAACTTGAAACTTAATCCCCACATTTTAAGGTACGGAATATCTTCTGTGTTTACGAATATTTTGTGCCATACCTAATCCTCGACGCTTTGGATTAGGTACGGACTAGTATCGAAAAATACCTAATCAACATACCTAATCCAATATTTATGCCTCACCTCTACCTTCTATATACAGGGTTATTGGTAAAACACCAACAACCTCTTAAGAGGTCATTGTAGTCATCATTATGAACAACGTTTACTCTAGGACCAAAACTGAAATCGCGACAAAAAAAATCAGCTGTTACTTACGTTTATGTTCGTGTATGTAACTCGTCAAAAAGTAGGGAATGCCACATTTTTTTTTTCGCGATTTCAGGTGTGGTCCCATAGTAAAAGTTGTGCATAATGATGAGTACAATGACCTCTTAAGAGGTTGTTGGTGTTTTTCCAATAACCCTGTATATATGAGGTATGTTTCTTACCAGGGTTTCAACAAGCTGAACAGGTGTTCCTGCAGATGTTCGAGCTGTTTATGTGTTTTTTTTTTAATATAACTGTCATTCTAATCGAACTTTAACGCCTACCCAGACTATGGAGACTGGGCGCAGAAGGGAACGGAATGGGGTCAAGGTTAGCGACGGCAATTCTGATCGACAATGTTGGGAGGGTGCGCAATAACATCTCAGTTTAGTGTACTATGTAAAGATACGAAACAATATATAACGTTTAGTTAGTAAGGAGAGGTCGTTTGTTCTTTATTATTTTTTGCACAACACATTCGAGGCGGTTTTCATTGAAGCTACAGACATCATCAAAAATATCTACGGATAAAGGTATTAAAAAAAGAATTTCCCTAGGTATTTATACAAGATTAAAATGTATAATTAGATTTATATGTATGTATCTACACGATGAATTAATCTCTGCTTTTGCGTAAAATAAAGAACCGTTCACGGTATAACACAATTGCGGTGATTCGGCATACTCAAAATAAGTTCATACAAAACACGTTGCGGAGTGGCCGCTCAAGTCCGTTGTAACAAGCGAAAAAGATTTTCTGGTACACACCAAACCGTGTATGGCATTCATATTTGGCAGAGCTCTTCTTTGAAGCACATCCCACGTGTGCTCAATGGAATTCAAGTCTGGCGATTGAGCAGGCATGGCAAGGCGTTGATATTAGCTGCGGCAGGTATGTTTGCATTGACTCTTGCAGTGTGTGGGCGTACATTATCATGCATAAGCAGAAATGAAACACCAAATTGGGTCCGCAAAGGAAAGACAACATCTGATACAATCGTTTCAGCGTAAATCGATGCCTTCTTCCGCCGTTCCAAATACCCGCCCATATCATGATTGTTCCACCACTGCTTCCAACATTTCCACGGCGCTGATAAGTTTTTCTCGGCTCAAATGACGTCTTCTTTCCATAATAACGTTCTTTTGTATTGATTTAACATAGAAGTATGGCAGAAATTTTAAGGATTTGGCCTCAAACCTATTGCAAACTTGACAGAAAAGACTTTCATGTTGTGACCGAAATTCAAAAACTATTTTTTATCATTATAAATCTATTATTAAACCCTTTTCAAACAACAGGAATTCCAAAAACTATACTAAAATAACCTGTTTTTTTGTAACTAGCCAAAACTATGCTTGATCTTGTCTTGATCCTATCTGAACACTGCCCCACATTTGCCAAAGCCAGCTTGTTTTCCCACAGTGCAAATATACCCAATTGTTGTTGAATTTTAAATAATACCTAGTTGCTGGGGGAAACGGTATTTTTCTGTAAAGAACATTGCTCTAATCGGCATAAAACTCAACACGTATGAAATATCTACGTACCTTATTTTATTTATAAGGAGGTAATTTAAATATCACTTAGTATAGTCGCACGTCTACATTTAAATGTTCGCAAACACTAGACCTTCTTTCGCCAAACGAAATGGGCGTACATGGCATGGATAGCGCTGCAACGCCAGCCGTTTGCCACGCCACAATTAGCTAAGCAAAAATTCGTGGCTTAAGGTTAAAAACATCGGAAATCGTATAATAACAAATTAAATTTGCAAGAAATAAAAAAAAAGTTAAACGTTGGTTTTTTCTGAAGATGTCATACAAAATGCCCAGTATATCTTTGATAGGCGTAGGCAAATATTAGAATTAAATAGAATTTGGGGGATTGAATTGTATGTAACTTAAAATGATCTATATACAAACTAACATACATATCGACGCCGGAAAGCGATTTTGACGTATCTCGAAAAATGGCAATTATTTTTTTTGCATCATTGAAATCGGAAAAAATACTGCGTTGGACGGTCTGATCAACGTTTTCCTACGATGTCTTTTTTTATGATACGACGTTGACTTTTTCTAAACTTTTCTAACAAAACATACAAAATGCTGTAAATACCATAAAATCAACTATTTTTAAATGGTACATAGATCCGCTCGATCCAATCGGTTCTATTTAAGTCTGGCAGCCAGGCTTTATATTTATATAGATAATAAATTATCCTTCTAGGTATTCCTATTAAGGCAACAATCGATTGAGATGTAAGATCAGAACAGTCTGTCCTGATTTCACGTCTCACAATATCTCACGTCTGTTTTCGTGTTTCGTGATTATGTTTGCATACTTTTTTTTTATTTACTCATGTTATTTTAATTTTACTTTTCAGTTATTAATTTGATCTAAGATCGAATGGTCGCTTACTTAGTATCGTGAAACAAAATATTTTATGTAAATATGGCGAAACGTAGACAGTGGAAGGATGAGTTAAAAACTCAGCGAGACACTTGCGAAGACGATGAAAAAGGAAACTTAAGACTGAAATCATCAGTGATATCTATCTATATAAATAAAAAGAAAAGTCCTGACTGACTGACTCATCAACCCTTGGACCTAGAAAGCTAAAATTTTGCATAGAGGTTCCCTTTGTAATGTAGACAAGGAATAAGGATTTATCGAAATTAAACCCCTAAGGGAGTTAAATAGGGGATGAAAGTACCGCGCGGGCGAAACCGCTGGCAAAAGCTAGTTACCTATAAACATGGAAAACCAGTTCGATCAGAGAGGTACGTTAGCGAAGATGTAGGTACGAGTTCCAAATATTATTTCCCAGAACACTCTTCATTTCCAACGACTCCTCGTCACTCGAAATCAGCAGTAGTCGGAGTTGTTAAAGATCTCACACCCACTTTTCACTAAATAACTATTTAAATAAACATACAGCATTCTTAAAATTCAAGATGCACTACTAAAAAGAATATTAGGTACAACAAAATGCGAGGACTTACTAATTTACTTCATATTAGATACATCATAATCGTTACCTAAAATTCTGAAGCTATTTCGTTGTGCCTTATGATACAACTACCAAGATACAGCAATATTGCTGCTTCAAATTTAAACAAAAATTGCTGTAACTAATATAAAACGCATGTTAGACTAACTTTAGAATGCTATCATTAGTGCCATCTGATATTTTTTTGGAAAAATTACCTCTCTGGATCAGCTAGTTTAAGAGTTATGATTTTTTTAAATAGTTTTTGGCTCTGGTATAAAGTTCAACTTTTCGAGATACTACAAGATTGCTTTCTTGCGTCGGTATTATTTATTGAAAAATACTTTTTGCTATCTTCAA
Source organism: Polymixis flavicincta (assembly GCA_949987655.1). Lineage (NCBI taxonomy): Eukaryota > Metazoa > Arthropoda > Insecta > Lepidoptera > Noctuidae > Polymixis > Polymixis flavicincta. Next base: position 24,135,681 of record OX465171.1, on the reverse strand, counting down.
ATTAATTCTTACTGTGCAGCATTCTGTATCACACTTTTGGAAAACATAAAAAATAAAAATCACAATATTTATTTTCTTAATGATATGTTAATACCTAAATTATAACGGTTATTCTAATTCTGTAAGTAACTACATATTCGTTGCGGTCGCGAATCGTATTTTGCTCAACACACGAGCTGATACCGATTTGCAAATTGCAAAAATCGTAAGAAAATTTAACATATCCAACAGGCCCATATTTTATAATTTTCCACGCTCTTCCCGTTTATCGAAACATCCACATGCTCTAGGACAAAATTGATCAAATTATTCGCAGCACACTAACATACCATTTTAAACGTGGTTTTGGACGATCGAGCGTGGCTTCAAGCCACACTGCCCATCCGTTTTGGTAACCTCGGCGTTCGTAAAATTACTAGTATTAGATTGTCCTCCTGCTCCTGTCCTCTGTCCACAGCAATGAAAAGTTGGCTGGGAAAATTTTAGCCCCTTGGCTGGTTGACTCTGGAGTGCCGTGCTTGACCGATGCGGTGAATGCCTGGGAAATGGCTTGCCAGATTACATATCGGCCCATGAATCCATCTTCCCAGAGACAGTGGGATGAGCCACTCTGCAGGTTGGTACGGAATAAACTTATTAATACGTCCACCAATACTGCTGAGCGTGCCCGCCTTCTAGTTGTGGGTGAGTGGGAGTCGGGCCTCTGGCTGCAGGCACTACCGTCACTCAACATAGGCACTATTCTGGGTGACTCGACCTTCCAGCTCGCTACTTGCCTGCGACTTGGCGCTCCTTGCGTGGCTCCCATCACTGCCAATGTGGTCACCGCAGCGGAGGCAGTTGACACCTTCAAGGTGTCGACTGCCTCGGACACCATGGCTTATCCTGCAGTAGGAGCGTAGGCCGGATAGCACGGCACGCCAACATCAATGACATCATCCGTCGTGCACTTGTCACCGCCGGGCTGCCCGCTGTTCTAGAGCCATTGGACTTGCCACGCGACGATGGGAAGAAATCAGACGGAATGATCATAATGCATTGGAAGTTAGGTCGGACTTTGGTGTGGGATGCAGCATGTGTCGACACCCTTGCGCCATGCCATCTTCCTAGTACGGCGGGTTGTGCTGGGGCGTCTGCTGCAGGTGCGGAAAACCTCAAACGGCGCAAATATTCCAATCTTATTGGAACATATAACTTTGAGCCGTTTGGGGTTGAAACTCTAAGACCATGGGGTCCGAGTGCCCACATAATTTTCCGAGACATTTCCAAGCGGTTGATCGACTGTTCACGTGACTAGAGAGTTGGCCTATTTTTCGGCCAAATAATCAGCATTGCCATACAAAATTGTGCTATAGCTGGGAAGAAGAAGTAGCGCACCCAACTCCCCAGCAGCACAGCTCTCTCTTGAGTTAGAAGAACTTGATTCTCTACGCAAAGTAGGTAATTAACATTACGAAATACTAAACATTTTATTATATGCCATAATATCAACAAGCACTCGCCAATTTACCAACACACACATTGAAAACTATACCCAAGCAGAAATAAATAATGACAACAAAAACGTAAACATAACTTAAAACCTAAATAAAAGCCTCCAGGCACAAAGGGCGTGCCCGCTTACATATGCAATGCTACATTATGTTCATATAACTTTAACTTGATGTCACAAATGTTAGGACTCTCAGATTAAAATAAAGAAACAGTTAATTACTTATTACAATAATAACCACAAGCAGCACCCTTTCACGAGCATAACGCAAAGAACAGCCCCTCTCGCCATTTATGTATTTGAAGGAAAGAGGAAATCCGACTCCCGACGCTACCGCAAGCAGTGATATTTAAGGGACCAAGATGAGTCACTTTTTACAGATTTTCCATTGTATTAAAAATGGCCCAGAGCGAGTCGGGCACTGTCTCACAATTGAGGTGCCGAACCAACCAACACTGGGCAGTCGATACGTGTGTCGTCGACGATGCTTTTCCATATGGATAAGATCGATGGATTATTATTATATGTATAATCTACAGTTACAATTTTGTTTTCATTGGAGTTAATAGAATAACAAAATTATAGCTTTAGTAAACTAGGAGATAAGCGCTTATTACACTTAGCTGAATTTAGTGATCTCAATTCACTCGTTACTGAATTTAGTCAAGTGTAATCGCAATTAGCAGGCTAGCATCCATAGCTTTTAATGTTGCTTCTGAATTTAGATGACTAGTCAAGTGTAATAAGCCCTATACTTGGCGGACAATCCGTTTTAGCAAATTATGCTAAACCAAACAGTACAAAAAATATTTTAAGAGTCTTTAAAGTACCTAGCTCATTTAGAGGATCCCAAACACAATGTATTTCTGTTACGAAATCGCGGGCAGAAGCAAGTCTAGCTATATAAATAAAAATGAAATGCATCCATCATTTCATTTTTTGAATTGTGGAAACATGAGCACACTAAACACCTCCTTCTGCCTCTTCAGGAAATACAGACAGGCGTTATATTGTTTTATGTTCAAGTAGGTACGTGTTTTAAAACATTAAAGCACAAGCATTGAAAGTAACTTTACCGAAACTCAAAGGATCAATTACTTTTTCTATTCCAGTATCCAATTTCCTCCTACTATAAAGATCACTATCGACTGCCCGGGATTGACGTAAAAGCCATTTGGTCTGTCTGTGGTGTTACAAATCGGTCACCCGAAATTGCCGTGTAAACTACGTGTTCTTTAATTACAAACTGTGATTTGTTCGTTAATTAAAGGAATAAGATTGGTCAAAGTATAACTACTTTACCGTTGTCCTGTCTAGAATTAGGTTATCATGTTATATGTATAGGTATTGATAAAAACGCTTATAATTCAATCAGTACTGTCAATATCCTCCCGAACTGATCACAAAGCCGGACCACAAAGAACGCATTGGTATACTGAACACCTAGTGCGTCAAGGATTAAAGAGGAGTAGAGTGCGTATATGTTGGGTTGCGATGGACGCGGGGGTGCGGCTGGATCGCCGCGGGAGGCAGTCGCAAGGCGGGCGGCGGGCAGTATCTCGCCGGCGACGCCGACTCAAATCACATAGTCTTACTGGCGGAGTGATACGCACGGGAGGGCCACACGTCAAGTCCGCGTGCTCGCGACGTGCCGCGATCGCATGTAAACACTGCGCGCGTTCCGCGTTACCTTGAACCAATTGTGAATAGGTGTGATACAAAATGTTTTTGATAAAAAAAAATCAACAGTAAAAATATCTGAAGTGTGTCTAGTAAAGCCTGTTTGTTCTACGTGCTATTTGATTTGTTATAACCTCTAATTATATCTCTTATCTACTTTCAGACAATTTCCTAAAAGCTTCTCAGTTACCTTGTAGCGTTAACTTGTTATAGTTAGTTGGATGGAGAATAGCGGTTATGGAATTAGGAGACGATCTATTATTCATATATGGACACAGCGGGTTTGTATTTATTATTTCGTCACGTAGGTAAATAGGTACCTAACACAAAATAAGTAAAAACATTAAAGGTGTAGTGACTAGAAGAACAGGAGTAGGTACGTTTCTAAGAAAAAAACTAATTGTACAGCAAAATTAGGAAGAACTCCTAGCTTTCTATAACAACGTAAATCTACATGGTTTACGACTTGACTGTAAAGTATCTCCTTTTGAGGTCAACTAGAACGAAAAACAGCTCGCCAGCGACGAAAATAGACAATTGTGAAACGAAACAGCACTCTAGACGCTAACACTCATCTTCCTTTGGCTTCCACTTCTTGTCGCTCCGCAATACAAAATGTACCATCTGTACATACACTATAGTATTCCGTAAATATCCAGTAGTGTGCAATGTACATAGTTTGAGCACATATATTCGATCCGTGCATACGTACTGAATTTTATCGTTTGTTTAGACTTTCTAAATGTAAGAAGGTATTTAGCACTTCATGACTCTTCAGTCACTTCTTGTTTACCACTATCAACAATTTTCATCAAATAAAACAAAAGTTCGAACAAATCTTGCAGCAAGGGTTTTAATTTAAACCCATATCAACATTCAAGCAGTCAACGAATAAGATTTTTTGTGTAATTTGGATATAATTATACGTTATAATAGTAATGGATTTTCCCATGTTGCATAATACTGGCTTGTGGTGGTGGGGGTCCAACGGGTTGAAACTAATTTTCTTTAATAAAACACTTAAATGGAAAATAATACTACAACAACAATGTAAGAATAATGGAACACAACTAAACTATTATTACAAGAAAAAAAAGTAGATTACCTATTAAAATAGGCAGCATCATTCTTGAACATTTAGAATTTTTGATGTGTCGCAAAGGTAAAAACCATAAACCAATTTCCACCAGATGACTGTAAATATTTTTAAAAATGAATGAATTTTGGTAACGCCATTTGAACTATTTGTGCGATATGTTTACGTTGATATATAATTATCATCCTAAAAATAAATGTAGGTTCTAAGGTACAAAGAAAACCAAAAATACAAAAGTTATCTCATTTATGGTATCGCTGATTTGAAGATCGATAACAATATTTTATTAAAACGGCCGACATCCTTTAGAGACACAAATATCACTGGAGCTAACAATCTTTTAATCTTTGAGAACTTAACAGAAAACTTCAAATTTTTTGATTAAAGACCAACCGCGTCTCAACTTCTATCTTACTTAAATAAAATAAGGATTAATGACAGACGTTTCGAAGTTTTACTCGTTCTTAGCCGATAGTATTTTGGATGCTGACGAAGTGATAACGTATTTATATTCTAGGAAATGAAGCAACTTTTACTCATTCTATCAGCTTGTAATGACAACGGTTATTATAATAATACAAAGGGAACTGCCGCACCCAATGACGTTGTTTCACAATAATTATATTCAATCGTTAACATTCACATAATCATATCTTCGCACAAAATGGTAAGTATATCTTTTAGAACATGTCAACGCAGTTAAAATGTTCTGATCATCATTTGAGCCAAAATACGTCCACTGATAGACATAGGCTTCCCCCAAGCTCCTCCACTTCTACAGGTTATGTGCTTCGCGCATACAGCGGGTACATACCTGCGACTACAATAGAGCCCATGTCTCGATCGAATCGAAAGCCTTTTCGTACTCCACAAATGCTAAGTAGAAAGGCAGGTTATATTCTTCGGTCTTCTGTATAACCTGTCGCAGTGTAGGTCTACGGTCCCTTCGGTAGTCGGTTCCTTTACGAAATCCGGCTTATTGGGGAGGTTGCGTGATGAGTCATGAAAACAGCTTGTAGACATCAGCAGTGCGATCGTCCTGCCAGGGGTGCGGGTTTGTTCGAAAGAGACACCACAGCCCCTGGCATACGGGCTACTGAAGGAACACGGGTGGGTTTTAGTCAGTAAAAGTCTGACACTCCCTCCTGCTCCACCCAGAGCGGGAGAAGTTATTTGATGATTTCCCACCCAAAAAAAAAAGCAGTGCGATCGTACCGACGTCCAATTCCGAATTGTCCCACTCGCATGTCATCATCGTCTCGTTTACCCAATTTCACGTTGGAAACGCCTATAACAATGGTGAAGTGAGTTTTAGAGCCGAGCCATACATGCCTTTAGATATATCCTCACAAATGATCATCACCTCTTCGTCGGGGCGTAATCCTGTACGACCTTCAAGGACGCAATTTCTACCTTCACTACATTGCTCACCAGGGACTAATGGCCAATAAATGCAACACCGGCGACCGACACCTTGGGAGTGCTGTTTGTCCTCCCGGAAATAAAGCAAGTTATCTGATTTGAGGATTATCGAGTCCTCCGCCTCTCTTCGGACAGATAACCTTACTCTCAGACTACCTCCATCGTAACCGGCTCAATTTTTCCTCGAGTTTTGTGATCTTCTCGTCGTTCCGTAGTTCCGTACGTGCGTTAAATGTTGCTAGGTGCAGTTTCCGGTGACTGTTGTAGCCAAATCTCTTCCGGAGATTCTTAGCACCCCTTGCCTCACCGTAGCCTTAATCGCTACCGTACCCATGGGTATGTAGGGCGCTGGGCCCTAGGGACCGTTTTGTTTTAGTTCTTGTTACTTTTTGGGGTTTTCCATAATCGCCACGCTTGGCAGGCGATCGCAGTATGGTGGCAGAAAAAGCTGTCGCTCATTCTCTGAGACGTCTCTTAGTCGCTTTTAAAGACACCCACGTGAGTAAATGGGATAGTGTTATTCTTTAAGTCTGGCACCACATGGAGCTATCTGTGCTGAGCTTGACAATCAAAGGTAAATGATAATTAATTTTGAATTAAGTCGTCGTACGGTATAATCATTATTTGTGATATATATGACATATATCACATCACACACGTAGTACCTATGCATTTATGCTACATACTATGTTAGTACTATCGGTATATCAGTCTGGTCTTACCTATTCTTAATATTTTATATTTTTGTTGGAATGCGGTGTTACTTACATCATTTCATTTTAAGAATATTCATGACATGTAAAAATATTAAAAAATATACATTATTCGTTTTTTTTTTTTGGTCACAGATCTCGTTTCTAGTTCACCCTGTGAGTTGTTAACTGAGCGTATTGAAACTAAAAAATCTTTTAAGAACTACCCTGTTACAGCCGCAGCGAAACATGAACTCTGCTCGTGTTAGTGTGCGCCACGTGCTGTATACCAGTACTGAATGCGACAGAGAGACATGAGCACAGTGTAAATATGGACCGCGTGAAAACTAGGCCTATTTGTTGATATAATTACCAACGTTCCATGGGGTTGTCACTGTTGTTTCGTTGCAATGAAGTCCTTTGACGCGGTTTGCGGTACGTAGGATTTGACTGGTAAAAATCGTCTCGCGAAAAAGCGTTCAAACATGTGATGCCTTGCGACTTTCGTCTTTAGTCAAAATGTATATTCAAGATGGTGGCTGTGAAATATTTTATTTTAATTTTAAATCATACGTCAGGTGGGATTTGGTTCATGTGGGGTATCTCCCAGTTGACCGCACACGTATTTTAAACGGGAATTAATAAACTTTATAATTATTGAATAATAGAATTACTACAATAATAATACATAATAAAAAACAAGCTCAAATTATCCCAGTTTTGTGTGTCGTCCGAGTAGTAGGAGAAAGAGTCACCGCTTGAGGGTCCGAATTTTATTGTATTTATTGGATGTCTATGACACATTTAATTATTAAGTATACATTTAATTACGAAATACTCAATACGCTCGAGGAATTGAAAAAAATTAATCGCGAACGGTCCGCGTTGCCCAAGATATAATTAAAAACAAAATCGACCACCGGCCTCTTCCGGACGCCCGGTACTGATGGCACCGCGACATTCGCCGAGAGACCTCGTAGAGTGTGCCGTTTCGGACGTTTGTTTGTAGTTTCGCCACTGTCCATAAATTATTCTGTGACATGACACTTGACGCCGCCTTCCAGTTCTCGTTTCACTTGTTTAGGCCCACTTTTACACAAGCACGCAAAGCACATATCGCGATGTGCGGGTTGTAATATTGGAGCTTTTAAAACTATTTCACAAGATGGAATAATGCGCAATATATTACTGGGTTATAAAAGAACATAGATACGTTTTCACTTTTCTTAATACATATTTCTCTTACTTGCTTTTAGTTTACAAAATTATGCTAGGTTGTACTCAAAAGATGAAAGAAGTTTGATATAACTATTTGGATTAATAATAAGAAAAAAATACCATTTTATTGAAATGAACATTTACAAAAATGTGCATTTACACATAGCCTTCGGAATTTTAATAATTACATTTTATATAATTATATATACATAATGTCGTCGTCCGATAGCAGATATGGTCATATCATGATCTGTCTGTCCACTTCACGATACGCCGTCATTTCATGATTTGACCATCTAACATTCGTTATATTGTTCAACGCTCAGCGTTCGACGATGCTTGGGCATATCGACCCAGATGCGCATAACAAACGTAACCCTGTCTTTGATGTCGCGCAGTTGCGGGTATTAATTCCTATTCGACCTGTTCCTACTCGAATAACTCCTGTTTTATGGTCATAAAATATTAAACAGCCAAGTAACTGCTATCATCTTGGATGTAGCGCTCGCCAGCCGCTGCTGCAGCACCTCGCTTCACTCGCTCGGCTCGCGCGCGTTTGGTCAGTGTACCAACCTTAATTAACCCATTTGCGGTGCCACTAGCGGCGTGTCGATATTCCCAGTGGCATATGCCCACTGGGAATATCGATAATTAGGTTACGTTCGTCGATCCATCAGGCTATCGATTAGTCGCACCGTGATGTAACCGGCCTAATCATGCGGTATATTGTGTAATAGCCGGGCAGATCACGATACCGCCATTTCGACGATTGGACCACGATGTGTACGTAAATAACACTTAAATAATAAAAATAAAACTTTTTTTCCCCACCACATAATGAAAAAATCAGTGCAATACATAATAATGTTAACAAAAAATACATTGATATTATGGAGACTTTGATGTTATGGAGACTGGAGCCTGTACTAGGAATACCTGTATTACAGCTTAAATATCTTAGTCAAAATTATAATAGCAACAGCTCTAATGTTGATATGTATATTTTTATACCGTAAGTTTATTACAAAATACCGAAATAAATCAAAGAGTTTGCAATGTGTATACATGTAATTATAATTTAATTTAAACGTAGATTTGAATCATACTTAGACTCCTAATTGAATTGTAATCTTAATTATACTTTGAAAGAAAGAAAGAAAAAGTATTTATTGTGACTCGCACAGGAAGATCACATTGTAAAATAAACACATTTTAGTACAAATTCTCTTGTACACCGAACTAAACTATCACTAAAATTCCTTATTTTTGGCTATGAGAATCTTAAAGCTATTCTGCAAAAAGAAATCTCTAAATTTAAAAACTATTTTGACACAACTAAAATCGAATTTCACAATCGCGACTCGCACGCGGTATGTTTTGGCTTCGCAACGTGAATTTTTTTAGAGCCCGAGGCGCGCTGGGGCGGCAGCCTCGATATGATTTGTATGGAATTTTCACTTTTTTATGGAAAATATGAGAAATTATTGCCCACATGTTGAGTTTTCGAGGTATATGGGGTGTTTATAAGAGGGGTCGAAATTTTAATTATTTTTGCGATATTACACACCCTATTTTCTTGATCTAAGCAAAAGAAAATAAAAAAAAGATACAGTATTATTTTTGCGCCAGAAGTCGGTATTGGTGAAAATTTTAGTTCTTGACAACTAATTTTATTCCACACCTTGTAATCGCGATTAAAAATAGTCAGATTTAGTTACAAAATCAAAATTTAAGGTTGAATAGAATAATTAAATTGACAACAACAGAATAGCGAAATTTTCATTTTCACTAAATTAATAACTCAGTGCAATTTTAGTGTTGTCCAACTAAAATATAGTTAAGTTGTGTCACTTTAATCAATTTCAGAATGGGAAATCGTCGTTTGACAGGAATAAACAAAATTTTAGTGATTTTTAGTCTAGTTTAGAGAATTATGTGACAACTGAATCGGCACCACTGTCACATTAAACGATCCTCAGTAAATTGGGTGTGCTTAGGATATTATGTTTAGCCGCACCTTAACTTGTAATTTTAATTTGTTAGTACCTATGCAATCAACAATGTCAATACTGACCTAATAATCTGTCCTGCAGTAAATGTGTGTACCTAATATCTGCACGCCACACGGTTAATCCTAAGACAAACATTTCAATAAATGACTATGTTTGAATTTTGGCGGACTCCATTAGGTTCTCCTTAACTGTACTGGAATCGAAGGTAATTAAAGTATGGTATTCCAGGACTCAGAGAACGCTCTGAACTGACGTTTTTTCCAGTCTGTATAAATCTAAGTTATTCATTATGAAAATATTACTCGTGAAATAATTCAATGCTATCAGGAGGAATTTGAATAACGTGTAAGGATTCGTTCCATTGTTCCAACGAACAATATAAAATCATGCATTATTAATGATTTTGCTAATAGAGTATGGTTTTGTGGGATGTGAAAATAAAGGTACGTTGGAACATTCAACCAACATCTGATGTCCATTTATAAATCACACTAAAAACAACGTGCTATACAGGTGGCGCTAAATTTCCAAACTTAACAAGATAATTTTCTATTCGTGCGTACCTAGTGTAGTGCGTAAATAAATCACACAGTTATTTGATCAAAAAAATAATTTAAGTTGGATTTATATTACGTTTAGTGATGAAATAAAATATATTTATACAAATACATTTATTTACAAATTAAATGAAAATAATACCTTGACTCAGGCGTGACAGTTTATTACCAATATCATCTTGCGAAAGGATAAATTCAAATTTGGTTTCACAGTATTTCATATATTCGGCTTCTTTCTTAATCACAGTATGGATGATTATCCTAGTTCAAGACTTTCGTGAAATGAATTTGTAATATTTTGGTCAAGTTTTCATAAAACAACATAGTTTTTAAGAGCCCCCATATGTTCTTTATAGCTTTTGACGTCCGTAAAACAAACAATGCGTAATTAGAATCATATATAACATGATACAAATAAATATTTAAACGTTATTTACTTAGCTCAGTGTGAATAACTTTTGGATACCATGTAGGCAGCGCGGGCGATACTGAGCGCTCCCAAACTTACACACACTGAAACAACACAACTAAGACTAATCACCTTTGTCAGATATAACAACGATACCTGACAAATAATACGAGGCGAACTTAGAGTTGTATTCGTATTCTCTGCTCGTATTTCTTCCCTCGGACATATTGTGTAAAAAACTATGTTTTGCCGAGGTATTAAGTATTTCCCGTGTGGTGCTGCCGGGCGTGAAAGAATAACACCATCCCATTTCTTCCAGTGGGTGTCGTAGGAGGCGACTAAGGGACTTACTAGAGAATGGGCAGCAGCGCTCTCTATGCATTTTACCACCATACTGCGATCGCCAACTATTATTTGTAATGCAGAGTTGAGTGATAAACACAGTTGGAAAGAAGTGAAATATTAAATATATATTATTATAAAATTACACATGACATGTTTTAAATAGGAAGAAAAGATGACAAGAGACAAACAAATAAAAGAACACCAGCTTTCACATTTGAATCTGAAGCATGTTCTCCAGATGGCCAGCGTTACACTTCCAACACCAACCCGCCTGCCAAGCGTGGCGATTATGGCAAAACCCCGTTGGGGGAGGCCTATGTCCAGCAGTGGACGTCGTTTGGCTGAAATGATGATGATGATGATGATGATGATGACTAAGTATTTGCCGTGAGTAAAACTGTAACAAGCGGACTTGATGTGATTTACAGATTGCAAGAATTTTATTGAAGAGTATAATACATAGTATAAGTAGGTATTTTAAAGTTTAGATACACAACAGGATGAAAAAGTGAGTCTGATAATACGTGTATCCAATTTAGTTCATCTTTCAAGTTTAATGTTATTGCTTTTGTTCATGGCCACGACATATTACATCAGAATGTGGTTCATTCCTGTGATACAAGTCAATTTTAAACTAACCTAATATGAAATTGTCCACCTAAACTCTCTATTGTCGTTTCAAAAATCCCAAAGAATAGGTTAAGTATGTTCACAAATTCGCGTTTAGAGGTTGGGCTACATTTACTGCCGGTGAGTATACATAATATATCAAATTTAAGAAATGTATGACCTGAGAACGTAAAAACTGGTGACAAATCCTCAGTACTAAGTACAGAGGCCAGCACATCCAGCTACCCCTATCTGTCAAATTTCTTCTATAGTTTTTCAACTTTAGCACAAAGGAATAAGGTTCATGTTCAATTGGGAAATTTTGACAGTTTGGGATAGCTTAACCTGCTGGCGTCTGTACATAAATAAGGGCCGATTATGCAATCCTCAGATAAACAATCACGTAGGTTTTATTTGATAGATAGCAAAAAGAATTGTTGTTCAATCGTTAAAACCTATTTGACTCTTTGATGGCCAAGATAAACTCTTATTCCATTGATAAACAACGATGACGTTACTAAGTTTGAGTGTAGTTTTCGTGCTTTACAAGTGTTCTTAATAATTAAAATGGATATTTTCGATAGTATTGACGATGTCAATTCAGGAAGAAGCCATAATAAAAATATATTAATCCAAGTGAAAGAAATGAATGAATTGTAAGACCGAGTGACAAACACTATTAACATGTGGGATTTAACTATTGCTTTCTATTATTTCAATATAATTAAAAATCACGAAATCACAAATAAGAAAACTACACAGCCAAACAAACAACCTCGTATTGTAATAAAATAACATCTTGACGCTGCTGCTCGTTTTTTTTTTAACATTGAAAGCAAACAAAGAAATAGCCCATCCCATTCTAACATTCGTTTATTCTGTATATTTGTTTCACCTCCCTGAAGTTAGCGTATTCACAGATGAGATATCCGGTCAGATCTGGAGGCACGGTAGTGACCCCACCAAGACGAGCCAAGCGAAGCGCAAGGCACTATCTACCATGATGTCATAAGAAACTTACAAAAAGAAGTGAAATTCCACCAAAACAGACGAGACCATGACTGGCACTGTCAAAAATTTATCAGATTTCATGCAGAGCCAAGCTTCTAATTCTATACGCCCTAGCTTCACAAACTCTGCACCTTAGTTAAAATATGTGGCTTGGCAGTTATTTCTAAGTAATAATAGTAGAAAAATTTAAACCAAGTAGCTATTGGTACTTTTATCTGAGGATTGAAAAATCGGCCCTAGGTAATTTTTAGAATCATAATCATCCTAAAATGTTACCACTGCGCACTGCTGGGAAAACTCTTCTTTCGAGAAAGTGTGGGCTGTAATAAATAATAGTTGAAAAATTGACATGTACTTATGAGACGAATAAAGAGCCTAATAAATTAATTTACCAGGTAGCTATCGGTAGTTTTATCTGAGGATTGAAAACTCGGCCCTAAGTAGTTTTATGAATCATAATCATCCTTTAATGTTACCACTGCTGGGACACAGCCTCCTCCTTCGAGAAAGAGTGGAGTGTAAGCGGGCCTAGTGCTGTGCAGTTGGTAGATTTCCAAAAAGATTTCAATAATACACGGCTAAGTAGGTCTGACAGCAAATACACATAATATACAAATAAAATGATTGTACCTTCACCCTGTGCAAAAGAAAAATACACAAAGATGCAGAACGCGGCGACTTGACGCTAATGAGAGATAAAGTTGAGTGCTGTCCTCCACTGTCATGCTGGAGAATGTAGGCACGTGTAGGGTTGTGACTTCTATTTATAATAGACTACCTTCACAATAAATGTCAATGTTAAAAACAAATGTAAGCGTTTTCGAGTAGGTATACTCGACAAATTCACCTTATATTCAAGTCAAACCTTTTTATTATTATATATTATTTCCAATAATCAACTATCGTTTTACAGCTATATGTTATATATATATTTATGATGTTATAAAATTAATGTTTCATCGAGGAAAAATGAGAATGTATTTCATACACAAGTGAATATTTCAAGTGGCAATAACGTAAATAATCTCTGATTGGAATGCTGGGTGAGTATTATTCACAAAGCCATAGGTTTACATTTGTAACTTAATTGTCTGTTCTGTTGGAAATACAATTTACGAACATGAATATTATTGGGATCTTCAAAATAATATTACATTTTGCTGCAAGTGTAGAAAGTTTGTAATTATTCTTGACTTGACAGAAACCAAGAAAAACTATACCTAGTTTACTCATTGGCCGTCTGTGTATATACTAACCCACTATCAAAACATTAGCTTACAATCTACCTACAAAAAAAAATCAAAGAATTTGCCACAATTGGGTATTGTGGTCTTCTCAGACAGGGATCACAACGTGAAGGCACAACGTTCTATAGTTCTCAACAAAACTTAAAATTGTTTCCATAACTGCAACCAAGTTATAGCATCGGTTTAAGAAGTGCATCCCGAAGGTTATAGGCCAATCCTTTTATTACTTAATGACCATCGTCATCAAACTTGAAATAAAATATAAAGTGGCCACATCCGGCTCGTAAGACCATATATGATGAAATAGGGTTTTCGAACTCATAAAGCGTCAGGTATAAGATCCATTTGGTCTAGAGTGTTCTAATGCCCTGAGTATTTGTGTTTAATCGGCTCTTCATGCAAAGTCATAGCAAGTTTAGCAAGAAGAGTGATATTTCTTTTAGCATGTTTTTAAATAAAGTATATAAGAGATATATGTTGACACTTAGATAATAAGGCACATATGCGTTTGATTAAAGGGTTTAATAGTTATGGGGCATGTTTATAGGTTATGTGACGTCGGTCTTAGGATCTGAGACTCCAAGACCATTGAAAAGACTTGAATGGCATATTTGTTTTGACACCATCTATCAATACCCTTTTTGTGTTCATTTTCGATCAGACAGACAAATCAATTTTGTCACTATTTGGTAAAATAATGAACGCTAGTAAAATTGCTGTTATCAAAACACAAACGATTAGTAACAAAGGACAGGTTGGCGTCTCAGAATAGATCAGGATCATAAATTATGTACCTACAAGCTGCCGCTCCCGAATGAAATTTAGGTCATGAACGCAGGAAAAGGCCCAACATCATACACTCACCATATTAACCAAAACCTAAATTCAATGTTTTACTTACCAAATTTTGTACATTATATCCATGTGTAATTGAGATACTATATACTTGTAATTTAATTTATCATGTCTTATGAGTTATATATAATATTGCGAGATCGTAATTTGACAATTCCAACTACGAACATTAATATTTCGTCAAAAAAGCTTGAATTTTGAAGCGTAAAAAGTGTACAAGTGAACATTTATAAGTAAAGACAGCAGTGATATCCGCGCGCAACAGAGACTGGGAGTAGAGAGACAAATGCAGAACTGTACCTAACTGAAATATAATGTCGATTTTCTTCTTCCGATTCCACAATCTACAACGCGCCGAGGAAAAACGAAAGAAACACAGGAGATACACGAATACTAGACGAAACATGAACTCAGACGTGTTTACAGCCCCGACCCGACTGCTGGAGCGACCGCTCAGTGAACCGATCGACAGCCTCGATGAAATCGCCCTACAGATACCCAGGTTTATTAGAATTGTTATCATTTCGCTTTAGCTTTGTGTGATAACTGGGCCCCGCGTGCTTGCCTCTCTTTGTGCTAACCGCCCCAATTTCCAACGCTTGATCCCAAATGAACTTCTCTTCAGTTTGTTTCAACTGTTACCAATGTTTATAAATTATACAACTAAGTTGTTACGGAAAGTGAGAGTGCCATCTTTTACGCCAAAATATTCTTGCTGTCCGTAAATTTCTCAATTAATTTACTTAAAGTAATTCTCAACGAAGAACTTTTAAGCGGCAAATAGTCTATGGTACTATCATTATTTAGATTGTTTCAGGGATCCAATTTCTTTCGCAAGTAAGTGAGTTTTCAATAATCAGATACGAATAAACGATCAATATTCAATATCGTTGCCGAGCCTTTGTCCGTAGTTACCGTATTGCAAAAGATTTTCAATTGAATATTACATGTTCATGGGAATTGGATTCTGGAACTCTTCTCCCCTGATTCATTTTTTGAATATATTTATTATGGTTGTTTTTAATTATTATTTTTTATGTTAGCTTGTAATTTAGTGTAATTAATTATGGTAAAATACTGTTATTATTGTGCACGGAGATGTTCATAGAAATGTGTGCATTGGACGTGTAGCCGATGGGTATGGTTAGGAAATTAGATATTCAAATGTGAAAATAACTAATAAAATATATTTCGTATTTTTTCTTGATAGCGCAAGACTTATTATGTCAAACGTAAAAACAAAAAGGAAATAAATAACATAAAACTTCTTCAGAAGTAAATAGGTTGGGGTTGCTACGGCGCGGCGGCCACGTATAACTTGTATTCTATTATTAATTAAACTTCATTTTATATTAGAAGAATTAAGCCAATAAGCAGCACGTAGTTAAATAAGTGCATGTTACACCTAGCGAGCTTATTAAACTACAAGTTAATGTACACACATAGTAACAATTACACTAGAAAACTAAAGCCAAAGAAGTGGAGACGTTGTCCTATTGGAATGGAAACTAAATCGCTCTCCCACAGCTTGTACAACACTTCATCATCATCATCATTTCAGCCGAAAGACGTCCATTGCTGGACATAGGTCTCCCCAGGCTTCTCCACTTCGCCGGTCTTGTGCTTCCCACATCCAGTGGATTCCCCCGGCCTTGACCGCAACACTTACCTATAATTAAATATAATAGTTACGTTAGTGATGTGTCACTGACAAGGCAACTGAGTAAGCTGAAAATTCCGTGTCATCAATACTCCTCCTGATGAGCACGTTTTTAATACACAACCATAAAATGTTGGGGTCAGCTTCCAATCAAACTGGAAACAGCTGAATATCCGTATTATATCCATGGAGTCCTCCACAACCTAGTTACTTAGTAACACGATACCCCTTGGTAAGACTGGTTGGAACACTTTCAGGCTTCTGATGACCCGAAACGACTGTCAAAGAATTACGAATGATAGACGGAACCAATGGCTTACCATGATTTCCGAGGAATGTATATAAAGATGGTCACCCATCCCGGAACCAACCGCAGCAAGCGTAGCTTAACCGGAACGATAAACCCGTGTGGCTGTTATTAATTAGCTGACTGATTAGCTGATTAAAATTAACTAGCTGACCAGACAGGCGATATCCTGTTTCTTTAAAATCGATCGCAGGGTCCAATTGTCAATCTAAACCATCCAGGGACCCACTGTAGCACTCACAAAAACTTTCACGAAAATCGATCTAGCCGTTCAGAAGTCCAGTGATATTTACAAATAAATTAATACCCACCGGCTTCGGGAAAAATTTAATTATTATCTTTAAAAACCTTAAGTTTTTTCCTATTGTTTTTTTTTACGTACGTTTCAGCAAGACATTTGCTTTATTAAAGCTATTTGTGTTTTTTTTGCATGGGTTGCACTCGGGTTGATTCTCTTCAGTGAAGTGAATTATACTACCTACATTTTTACAAATAAAGCGGATGGTTTGCCGACAAGTGAACATGCCACATACAATTGACCATGAGAAAAACACGCATTTTCTAGATTTGTTAATCATCATGGCGAATGCAAGATGAATCGGAAATTGAATTCATTTAAATTCAACGAGCAAGTCGGTTGGGATCATCGGAAGCCTCGGAATGAGAACTTCCTCACCTTTGAATTTTCCTTTGAGTATCGTCGCGTGAATCAGGTTGATCATCAGTTTTCTTTAGCATGATTACTACCGAACCAACTTTCAGCTGTAAATTGTGCAGTGGTAAGCCAGCCACATCCAAGGAGTTTCAATAGATTTTTGAATGAATGCAGAGTACCAACAAGTTGATTCTGAATTACGAACTTTACGGGATCTACATCTTTGTTCTTACCCGCCAAAATTGCTGTCACTCAACCATTTGTTATTTTTGTGGTTTGCGATGATATTCTGGAATAGAGCTCGTCTTTCTATAAGACGGAATTTCGGGGAAATGAAATCAATCCACTCCACTCGTCGACGGGAACACGGCGATTACCGATAGTCAGCAATTGCTTGGAGAAATGTTCAGCAGATGGATCGTTCAGCAATGCAACTCTCATGTTTACTGCCAGCTGAAATTTATTCACATAGCGTCCAGATTTGATGATTTGCAAGGTTTGCAAGCGTGTATTTCATCGCCAGCAGTCGATCTTGGAATGACTGGTGGTATTTGTCAGAATTGGACGATAAAATCGTTGCGCCTCCAAAATATCTCGAGTCATTGCGCAGATCTTTCAATATTAGGTAAAGTGCTTCCAGTGGACTCCTAGCTGCCCCATTGGTCTCGTGGTTGCAAACGCTAATGCTTAGCGTTGGGTTTTGGTTTCGATGCTCAGGTTGAACAAAGTGGTATTGAGTTTTTCCATTATGAATATCTGAGGAATTCAGAAGTTGGCGATGTGATAACCCGTGCCTTGGACCTGCGCCTGATCTCACTCCGGTCGTGTCAGATTGCGTGCCCTAATGAGTATAATTTTCAAGCAAATTGAGCTCTTGACAGTTCGTAGTCATTCAAATGATGTTGTCCCACGAACATTCAGCAGCAGCAACCACAAATAGAAGCATTCATCATTCTTCAGGAGCATCAGTAGAACGCACATCCGTATGACCAAAAACCGCGTCGAGTTGCTTCCCACGTTGAAATTTCTTGGATGCTGCAGCTTTCCCAGGGTAATAACGTGCCATCTCCGAATTATGCAAGGTTTTTGTGCAAACGGATCGCTTTGGCAAATCGCAAATAAAATGGTCAATGTTTCGCTGGAGGTTATTCAGCACGTTGAGCAACATTCGACGCGATGAAATATTCTCGTTGACCATTCTGAAGATGTCCCGCCAAATGTACAAGTGAGGTTGACGGTCGTGAATAGGTAATGAGAATATACGCCGAGTGGCCTCATTGCAGTTCACATTTCGACCAACTTGATCGTGCGTAATTTCATCGTTGGTATTGGAGGTTTGGATGCCAAAAACAGCCACATTGTCTAACATGACATATTTGCAGATCTTTTGATGGTCTTCACCGAATTGTAATACTCAACGTTGCAATGTGTCTTGTATGTTTTGGAAAGCTTGCGGAAACATTTGGCAGATGGATAGCTTAGCAATACAACTAGCAAGTTTGTCGTCACCTGAAGTTTCTTCATATATCGCCACAGAAAAGATGATTTGAGGCAAGCGTTTATTTCAGCGGCAGTGTTCGATCTTGACACGACTGATAAGTTATCTTTGGTAGAAATCGCCAGACTGTAGAATCATTGCGTCTACAAAAATCTTGAGTCATTGCACATCACTATATTTTACCAAGTTATGACAACCGGGTACTTCGACGGCATAAAGCGTTTTCTAGCTGACAAACATTCGTCACGTGTGAGTAGGTATGTACACATACGCACATCAAAAAAAGTTTGCGATCACTTTGAAAAATCTAAATCTTTTTGTTACGGTAGATTATAATATGATTTCTTCTTCTTTTTACGAGTAGATTCTTTATTTAAAAATATAGATTTAGAACATTAAACAATAAAACTGTTCAATCTGATTAAGTCATTTTGAACTGATTTAAAATACTTTATCGCGGAAAGTTGTGACTGAAAATATGTCAAGAGGATTATCAGAAGTTTTACGAGCAAGAATAGTAACTTTGAATTTAGCACTCAGACCATTCGGAATTGCTTGCACCAGGCTGGATTACGAGCACGGAGGTCTTGCCGATCCTCTGAATTAACGACAACGACGGAGATTGCAGTGGGCTAGGCTTCGGCAAAACGAAGAAGAAAACATTTGGCAAAACTTTATCTTCGTTGACGAATACCAAATCAGTACTCATCCAGATAGCCGACGTGTCCGTGTCTGGAGAACACCAGGAGACGGTGAAACGCAAAGAACTGCCACTCTGGAACAGTTCAGCAAGGCGGGAAATCGATGTCATTTTGGGGTGGCATGTTGATTGGAGCTAGAACGCCTTTGATCCCGTATCGAGGCTTCATGACAGCAGACATGTATAGAGCAGTTGCTACTGATGTAATTCTCAGATCATTCCGAGTAAAACATGGGCACCAATTTGTACTGGTCGATGATAATGCGCCCACCCATCAAGCTCAATGAGTCAATGCTGCTCTCCGAGAGTACGAAATAATCACCTTTGAGGTTTATACACTCGGTATATGATTTTTCTAATCCCAAGATTCCCTTCTTGAAAAAATCTTCATCTTGATCGCTTAAAAATTCATGTAGGAACGGCGGCAATCACTTCCTCATCATTGCCATATTTATGACCTCTCAGTTGTTCTTTTAACCGCGTGAACAGGTAGAAATCTCTAGCCGCAAGGTCAGATAAGTATGAAGGATGTTCCATCAATTCAAATCCAGCATCTTGGACAGCAGTCATCGGAACTCGGGACTTGTGCGGGGGCGTTATCTTGGTGAAACAACACAACTTTAGCAAGTTTGCTGCGGCGATTTTCGCGTATTTCCTGACGCAGTTTTTTTCCTTGTTCTGCGTATAAGGGATCCGTAAGAGTGGCTTCATGATTGAGGTATTTAATCATTATCACCCCCTGGATGTCCCAGAAAAGAGAGCCCATTATCTTACCGGCGGATAGAATTGCCTGAAAAGTCATGGACTGTTATTTCGTTTCAGGATCATAATGGTGGAGCCATGTTTCATCCATAGTTACGAAGCGAGCCAAAAATCGGTCAGGATATTGTTGTAACAATTCCAAATTGATTTGAGAAATTCGCAGCCTTTGTTTATGCTCGTCTGTAAGCATTCTAGGCACCCAGCGCGTTGATACTTTTTTCATGCCCAAATGTTCTTGTATAATACTATATATACTTCCTATCAAAATCTTTAGTTCTTCAGTTACAAAACGACCAGTAAGACGACGATAACTGCCGTTGAAGGGCGTCCCGAGCGCAGGTCGACTTTAGTTAATGTTCTTCCTCTCCTCTTAAACTCGGCACACCACCGCGCAATCGTAGAATACGGAGGAGCATTAACCCCTAATGTTCCTTTCAAGTCTAGATGTACTTGCTCAGTAGTAAATTTTTTCAGGCAGAAATCTTTTATTACGGCGTGAATTTCAATTTTATCCATTTTGCGTACCATGCTCCGATACGACGAAAACAAATGAATTCTATTTTGAAAATAAAATCAATAATTTTTATTTTTTTATTTCATCAAATGTTTGGCCTTTACCTGCCAGTATTTTATGTGCCCTTATTATTTTTTACTGAACACCCGCTGACTCAACTAAGTCTTCTATCGAATTGTGATAGCCTGGTACTTCGAAGGCATAAAGCGTTTTCTAGCTGAAACAGGTGAGCTCCTACTAAGTTATGACAACCTGGTGCTTCGAAGGAATAAAGCGTTCTCTAAGCTGTCACACAAAATGTATAATAAAATGAGTTAGAATAATGTCTATATTTTTTTTAGTTATTCTGCTATTCGGGGCAGCGACAAATCCAAAAAATCAAAGATCATAAAAATTGGTCCAGCGGTTCTTGAGTTACAAGTGGTGTAACTAACCCAACTTTGTTTTATGTATGATAGATGAGAAACTACAAACTAACTTAGAGCTCAAAAATTTAAATTTAACCTCAATTTAATCGTTTTTAATTTTACTTAAATGGTGAGTAAAAACAACTATAGCATTTGTTTTTTCTCATCACACATATTGGTGTGGACTGGAGGAAAAAAGGTAAATGATAGATAGATTTACTGGGTGGCTTTGATCAAAATAGGAACAATAACTTAAGGCTGTACTCGTCTAGTTAATTTATATCGTGCACCGATTGGACAGGTTCACTTAATCTGCTTGGCTCTTTCCTCAAAGACCATTTCAGCCACCAATCCACATGGTCTTAACACGATTTGGCCAAGATTATGTCTGGACTATAAAAGAGACTGTGACCTCCGAGTTTGTTTCGGCTTTTCTTCTCAGAGTAGTCAGATAGGCCGACCTCATCTAGTTTTAAAAACATGATTGACGTGTAAAATTGTTTGTACGAACCTATATTCACAGAAATAAAATAATTTATCATCGATCAAATATGGCCAATTTGCCAAATTTTTACACATTCTGACTACCCATAATTATGTTATTCCTTTCATCTCTGTTAGGTTCTCCTCATATCGGTGCTGTGAATCTTGAATCTACAGAAGTAAAGTTGTATGACCTTACATAGTTATAAGTTCCCGAGATTGATTCTTGGAGTGGATTCATATTCAAATATAGTGGTGGTACTTTATTCAAGGACAGTGCCATATATTTTAATGTTGACTGATAGTTATAGATTGTATACAGGCATTTGACTGATGGCAAATAGATTACACCTACCATAGTAATTGAAGACCACACGTGGATTCAGAAAAATGTATGGATCATAGAGTGTAGCAGGAACATCGACGCGCAACCTGTTACCGTGGATTCAGTACCTACACAATTCTGAAGCCCCCAGCGTTGAAATATTGCGCGTATCGATATCCCTGCCACCCTGTATTAGCCCGTATCTATAAAGACAACTATATAATATTCATTACTAAGGTACTCTATCGAATAATCATATTTAGTTCAGAATATCGTTACACAATCATATCGTTGCACCGTAATTATGTGGGATACTCACCTGTGCTTACCTACTCACGAAGCGTTTCGTTAACACATTTATAGTGTAGACCGGTCAGTATTTCCTAACTTTAAATTTACACTGAAAAAATAATGAAATTAGCAAGCATGTTGGTTATACCTTACGTAAAGTAAATATTCCAGTGCCAATCCATTTTTAAACGCAAGGCTTAGGGCGTTTTTCCACCGCAGCCGCTATTGAGACGTCACGTTTACTCTAGCCTCGTGTCCACCGCATGTCAGTCATCCCGGCCAACGAAGTTTCGAGTAGTTCGGCGCGACCGCGGCAAGACAATACGTTTGGTCTTGTCCACACAATGCCGTTGCACGCCTTTCGCTCGGTTTTTGTTTTGTCTAGTATAACTTATTGAACCGTCGTGTTGGGTCGCGGTTCACACTCGATCGCCGTCACCGGGACTTCAATACTCTTGTTTAACGGTGAGACCCCGGCGAAGGTGGCGGTGGACAAACGCCCTTTCTAGTAAAGTTTTGCTAAAAAAGTGTGCATTACTGTAACTATTTCTTAAAATTTTATTCCCAACGATTTCCAAACTACACACAAAAGATGATGAAATAGTCAAAACGGGTACGTGATATTTTTATGTGAGTCGCAAGTTAAAATGCTTGTCCCAAATCACTGCCTACAGAAACAAGTATAAGAGGTAGGCGTTTTATTATGCTCGAGCTGTGGGGGCTTCGCGCCTGGATTCGAGATAAGCCTCTCACAATAATAAACCCTCTCCTCTGTATAATATAATCTCATACATCATAATCCCTGCAGTAAGTGCTTCTACTCAATGTACAAGTGAGTGCATAATAGAGGATTTTGTTTCCGTTGCAAGTCACCACATCATGATTCAAACTTTTACTTAATCATTTTATATTGTGATAAAAGGCAGCTCAGACTACAGGCAGATTAGTGTGAGTTGCTTTTTTAACAGTAAAGGGATAACAAACGTTAGCTATGATAAGTCTGGGGTTCTCTGAAATGTTTTATTTTAACCCCATTTCACTTCCGTAAGCCAGTTTTTTATATATTTTAATAAATACTTTTTCTTTCTTTCCATGCTATAATTGTGTACAATTGGTCGGCCTTCGCGTCTAGACTTTTTACCTCCCCCTTAAGTACTTGATTTATCTGTTTTCAACAAATAGTATGCGGTTTCTTTAAGTTTTCTTAAATTTAAACTTTACCTCCGTCGAGTGCTGCCACTAAAATCTATATTACTCGTAGTTCTTATTTTAATAAGTAGGCCTTGATCCCACTTATTAAAATGTTTTTCCTGGAGATATACTCGTATTTTTAAACCCAAAGACATCATCGTCGAGTTCTAGTAATTTCACAAAAGCAATTTGATGACCAGCTACTGATACGTCACGTATGAATTTTCAGCAAATAATTATGCTCTGACTCCTTAAACGAGTCATTCTGCACTTTTTGTATAGAATCCTATAACGTTTTAATTTTGTGAATTCATATTCGGAACCATGACTTCTTAAATTGTTCTTTTATACATCATTATTTTAATGTTTTATACGTTTATATGTCACAAGGAATTACACGATGACTGGATTTCGAGAGAAGAGAGTGTGAGAAGTTCGAGAGTGTATTTCTGCTACTCTTATTCATGACCTGAACTATGCTTCAGGGTTACACTTTAATTCTCATCGTTCTGGGAGTACTAATTCGTAGCACATAGGGTTTCTCACGTTCAAGACATCAAATTACAAGTTACCCTGAACTATGCAGACATTTAAAACTACGCTTTAAATGTCTGCATAATGTGGGTAGGGATCATTAAGGCGTGATCATGCGCCGAGCAAGGTACGCACCACAGATATAGTTATACCTAGATAACGGAAGAGCACCTACTCCGCTTGTCCGGCTTAAACACAAAATGCTTAAGTGGCCACTGTCGCGATCAATCTACATAGGTGCACCATGCTAGTCGGACATCAGTCAAAATTAAAAAAGCCTTATTACGCCGTAATACATAGTAATAAACCATACAAACGAGAGCAAAAAAAAAGTAAATGTTTCCTGCCATCCTTATGTCATGTTCTGATTAATATTATGCGTAATTCATTTTCAAATCAATTGTTTTTAATCTTCATCATCATTTCAGCCGAAAGACGTCCACTGCTGGACATAGGCCTCCCCCAAGCTCCGCCACTTCGACCGGTTCTGTGCTTCCCGCATCCAGCGCACTCCTGCGGCCCTCACAAGGTCATCGGTACACCTTGGCCTTGGCCTTCCAACTTTATGTCTTCCGGCACTTCAGAATTTTTTTGGCTCCAACGGCCACTATTCTGCGTGCAATGTGCCCTTCCCACTGCCACTTAAGTTTGGTAATTTTTTGGGCTATGTCGGTTACCTTGTTCTCCTGCGGATCTCTTCATTCCTGATTTGATCAAGCAGGGACACTCCAAACATAGCTCTCTCCATTGTCCTTTGACTGACTTTAATCCTTCGTATGAGGCCCATTTTAAATCTTATAGGTACTCACAGTAATACAAAATTCGATTCGGTCCATTGTCGCGAATCGATTTCGGAGACAGAGGAATGATTTTGTACTTTATACGTATTATGTAGACAATTTTAATAAAATGTTAACGTTTCGTGTTTTTTTTTTGTTTCCACATGATCTTAATTTATAAGAAAAATAAATTGAATCGACGAGAAATAAATATTGGTTCCCAACAAAGTTTTACTTACACCATTTGTTTGATACATTTTGAGGAAGCAAGCTTTGTTGCAGGTAAAAAGAATCGAATATTATCTTAAGCTGCGTATTCGACTGTTGATGTTCGCACTGAACATCACAACTAATGAAGATGGTTTCATCATCATCATCATCATCATCAGCCTATAATGTTCCCACTGCTGGGACACAGGCCTCCTCTCTGTGAGAGGGATTGGGCCGTAATCCACCACGCGGGCCCAGTGTAGGTTGGTAGATGTCACATGTCTTCGATTTTTTTGTTCTAGGACATGCCGGTTTCCTCACGATGTTTTCCTTCACCGTTTTGAGAGCAGTGGTAATGAAATAATTTACACAAAGTAAAGCGCCTGTCTGGGTTCGAACCTACGACCTACTCGTAAGTCGCGGCCGTTACCACTTGTCCACCACTGCTGAAGATGGTTAGATAAGTTTATGTACCTTTTCGAGCTTTTATTAAGTGTGTAAATTATTCAATGTTGTTTCTTTTATACTACTGAATCTATCAATCACAGAATTGATTACTAAATCTATCAGTCGATGTCCACACGGACGCAATAAAATCACGTCGGAGTTTTTTTGTGCACTGAATTTTCAACGCTCGCTGTTGACTCAGCATTGAGAATCCAACAGAGACGAATTCTGCACGCGAGTTTTTGAATCGTTTTGGTTTTCCCATCACCAAACAGTGCTTGTTGCGTCATAGTAGGTAGTCAAAAACTGGCACGCTCTGTTTTCGTACAGATCGTGATACTTGCGTTATCTAGGTAGATCTATATCTGTGTTACGTACGAAATCCTCGCCGAGCGAAACTAATTCCCACTTGACCGGTTTTTTGTATTTTACCAGTGTGCAAAATGTGCCTTGCCTTTTTCTGTGTTAGAGTCCGCATGGAGCGACAGCCTTTTTGACCTCCACAACCCAGTTACTAGCTACAATACAATCAGTTTTAACTGATTGTCAGACTTTTAAAGATCCACGAATGACAATTGGGACCAACTGCTTAACGTGCTTTCTGAGGAACGGAGGTATCTTGATATATAAAGATGATCAACCATCGACGGAACGACCGCGGCAAGCGTAGCTTAACCTGATTGATCCATTCTTGCGGCTGTTATTATCAAGCCATAAGCCCACTTTAATTTATAGATAGTTATGTTAGTTCATTCAAAGCTTCATCATAATCCTGTGTAATCATTTGGTTATAAATTTATTCATGTGTATTATTCAATTCAGGACCAACTGATTGTAAATGTCAAGCATATCAGAAGAGTGGGTTGACTGAACAAGGAAAATTAATGCGGTTAAATAACATACTCGTATGTACCGGATAGCATTTAGTGAGACGGCACTAATCTATAATGATTGAATAAAAAATCACTTAATGGCAGCGTATGCTAAATATAAAACTGGTTGGGAAAGAGCAACTTCTTGGTGGAACCTCACCATGCTCATCAGACGGCGCGAATGCAAAAATTGTATTTTTAATGACATTTTGCAACCGACTTATGAAGACAGAAGTTCTTGTACCTTGTTTTTTTAATTTGCAGCCCATATGCAGTGGTGGTCATATAATTAAGAAAGCTTATTTAAAAGGAAGTTTTTTTGAAACTAACAAGTGTAACTAATCGCATGTTTTTTTTTTTGGTATTTCTCTCAGTATTGCAAAACTTTTCGATAACGGTACATTCGTTGATACACATGATTGACTAAAAAAATACATATATAAACTGTAGACATTGTATTTAAACCTAGTAGTTCTCTCTACTTACTGGCTGGTCACATAATTAAGAACGCTGAATACTTTATTTTTTATTCAAATTTAAATACAGAAAACTCTGTGGCTCCGTCTTCACTATTCGTATAATTTTGGCGCCACTTAGTGCTGTAAAAGTCTTAAAGGTGATTGCTTCATCTGAAAACAATGGGGAAAAATAAAAGTTGTGATAAATCTAAAAGGGAATTAATAATAAAACTTTGCGAGAAGAATTGGTCGTATAAAAAGATAGCCGACAATCTGGATTGCTAAAAAATTATGGTTTTTCATGCTGTGAAGCATTTTGTCACGTATCAAACTACATACTTCAAATGTTCCGCGTGTACCTAAAACAGAAACTCATCTCGCCGAGATGATCGAAATATCGTTAGTTTGGCAAAACAAAATCCCGTTATAGGGTCTAATGAGGTGAGAAAAGAATATTTTGATGGACAACCCTTCAACAATCTCTGCACGCACAATTCGAAGGCGTTTGATAGAAGAAAAGTTACACAGAAGGATAGCAAGGAAGGTGCGTATGTTGAAAAGGAGCCATAGGAAAGCATTTGCAAGAAGGTATTAAAACTGGACAGTTAGATAATGGAAAAATATTATTTTTTCTGTCGAAACAAAATATCAGTTAGAATGATAAAGGACCTCTAGGCAGCAATTAAATTTAACGCCTGATTTTTAACCATGCATTAGCGCATTGTAAAACACTAGCTACTCTTTAATGTCCCGTTAACATTTAAACAAAAGATTAAACGAATTTAAAAATGCATATAATCTTGGAAAACGGCTCAGTAAAAGGCTCTAAAAACAAAATTAACTAATTTCCCTTTGTGGATCCCGATATTGTTATTTCAATAAAGCAACTAGATAAAACCAACGAAATAAATGGCGTGAACAAGAGTTTCAATGCGGACGATTTAATTTTATGTTGAAATGAACAATAATTATTTATTTAACGTAGTCAATTTTATTTGGAAACAAAGTACTGTGATATCCTGAGGTTCTCCGTGCCGGGATGGAAAAATGAAATAACTTTGCAGTGCGAATTTTTCCGAAACAAAAAAGACTGCTAATATATTTGAAGGCGTATTCTATATTTGACAGGTGTGATAAATGTGATTAAAATGTAAAAAAAAAACTTAATAAATATATTATGTTCTTCAAAATATAAATATTATTATCCGTAAAAAATTATTTCTACTAACTCAACATCAAACCAATACAAAAAATTATATAATAAATAAAACAAAAAACTGAAAAATAGCAGCTGTAAACAAATATTGTACTACTGACTGATTTATCTGCATTGTGACAGCGGGACCGCACTCTTTATCTCAAATCAGGGTAGTTTAACGTAGTGTCACAACTAAAAATTTTGGGAGTACCTTCAAACCTAAATAGTTTGTAGTAATAATGTGCACTGATAATATATAATTAATTCACTAAGTAGATAACTTGTGGGTCAGAGTGTCGAAGGACACTGATTAGTTTTTATATTTAGATATGTTCTCATGCAAGTGAAATGTAAATTTCTTAATATGAAGAAAATGTCTTTAACCAGAAAAAAAAAAATACCAGCCTGTGCAACGTAAGGTCGTCTTTTGCAGACAAACTTTAAATGACCTACCCCCTGCCTATGACTATTAGAATATTTACCTAATCCTGCCAGGGGTGCGGGTTGTTCGATAGAGATACCAGGTAACTGAAGGAACACAGGTGGGTTTTAGTTAGTAAAAGTCTGACACGCTCTAGTTCCACCCAGATCGGGTGAAGTTATTAGGTGATTACCAATATTATAAAAACAGAAATCAATATAAAACAGGAGGTCACTCTTGTAAGAGAAGTCTTAAGTCAGGACGAATGAACCACGATTTTGACACTACGAGAAGTGTCAGTAAAGTTCCACATTAATTTGTGCTAATGCGACGTTAGTAAGAAGACAAACTAACGTCATTATGCTTTAACCTCGTCACGCTAAACTAGTGAAAAAGAGGTGACGCGGCTTCTTAGAGCAAACAAATTGACGTGAAAATTGACATGGCCCCGAAAGGGTTAAATCATCCTCAATATTTTGATCAAAAACGATGTTATGTCATTATTTACCCTTGGCAAGGACACATTCTGATTGAAATATATAGCTAATAGAGATAATGAATGGATTGGGCTGACCCGATTTGTCGATTTCTTCCTCGTGTTCACTCTCGAACTCTTCACTCGATACCTCCTCATCATTCGCAGGTCTGCACTCCTGGCAGTTGCGCTCATCATCATCACCACTGCCTTCTTGGCAGCATTGTATATACATTTGCAGATCATCATATCTTCCGCTATAAAATAAAAACATGCATCATTATCTACATTTATGACATTTCCCTGTCCGCCTTCTTCGGACATGTCTTGTACAACCTCTTCTTTTTACACGTGGTCGTCACCTAGTGACGAAAAGCTCATAGCTTTCTGTGGTATCTTATAATAATTATAAATTTCACAAATCTATGAGATGGAACAGCACTCCAAAGATATGATAAGATAAGATTTTTTATTTGTTTAAACATGGTGTACATTATACATTCACTATTAGCGCCCAATCGGTCTCAAGCTACGTACTATGATTGGCAACTCTATTTTTGTTTTTCTACGCATACGCCGTTAGTGTCCGTGAAGAACTCCTGATCTCAATTTATCAAAAATCGGTCAGCTCTGTATTTCCTAGGTTACGTTTCCTCCGGCTCGTTCTCTTGCGCACCGCTGCACTGACTCTTGCTTAACCGTTTACTATCTCTAAACTTGTACTGTATTCACTGTGACTATGCACACTGCACACGCCCTATTTTGCAAAAGGAAGCGATACGGCGCTTCCACCAACGTACCGGGATCGAACAATGAAACACCGTTGTAGTGCGAATTAAATAAGTATTCTTTTTATTATATGCTTTCGCATTTAGAGGAGGTTCTCAATTCGTCTATATGTTGTTTTTTTTTTTGTATATTTGTTAAGCGATATGTTCATCAATTCTGGATGGATTTCGAAAATTTATATTTTTTTGATAGGGAATGCATTAGGGTTGGTCCCATATAAAATTTATTAACTTTGCTTCGGTAGTTTTTGCGTTAGCCTCAATAATACGTTTTTAGTCCACTTTATGTACCTCGATGCTATGCTGCTGCTTCCTATCATTGTTATATATAGTTACATAGCAAGTAGTGAGTAAAAATAGAAACATACATTACACAAATCGTATCGTGTAACCCAGTGTCTGGGTTGTGGAGGTAAGATAGGCAGTCGCTCTACGTAAAATACTGGTTTTCAGCTGCATGCGGTTAGACTGGAAACCGACACCAACATAGTTGGGAAAAGTCTAGACAGATGATGATGACACGCATATATGTATAGTGAAACCACGTTTTGATCAGATAGCCCCAACTAATTGC
Organism: Polymixis flavicincta; assembly: GCA_949987655.1. Lineage (NCBI taxonomy): Eukaryota > Metazoa > Arthropoda > Insecta > Lepidoptera > Noctuidae > Polymixis > Polymixis flavicincta. The sequence continues at coordinate 24,105,487 of OX465171.1, read as the reverse complement.
ATAATTAGATTTCGAGTGACTGCGTGTGCATGCATGAAAGCGTGGATGAGATCTTTTACGGCGTAGCACACAGCGATCTACGTCGTAGCTCATACCGATCTTCCTCGTAGCACACACCGATCTCTGTCTTAGCACACAGCATTCTACGTCGTAGCACACAGCGGTCCACGTCGTAGCACGCAGCGAAGTACGTCGTAGCACACACGAATCAACGTCATAGTTCAGCACCTAAGGGGCAATTCTCGTAATTTTAAGAACGTACACAGTCTGATCTCAGTCTCAATCTGTCAAAAATACCTCGTCTTTCCATATATTTATGACAATTTTTGACATTTGATTGTCGCCGAGGTGAGACTGCGAATAGATTTTGAACGTTTTTAATTACGAGAATTGGCCTACTGTGCTCAGCTATCTATGAATTATGTGTGTCAGTAATGAAGGTACTTGAAATGTTTTTGTTTGATTGAACAAACTACTGTATGGCTGAAACAAGATATGAGAATTTCAGCGAATATGTATGAGAAGACACTTGAGCTTTGTACGAAATTCAGAAATGTATTTGCGCAAGCCAAATATAAATCTTATGCAAAAGTTTTGAAGTCGCTCAAGTTTATCTAGTTATGCCTCAGTGAGATAGAGATAACTGACGTAAGCGTAGTCAAGGATAGCAAGTAAAAGGGATTTTACAAGCGGAGGTCATTAAAACTGCGCCAGTTTGAAGAAAGTTTCGCAATCGTCTCTAGGACTTGGCAGATATTAAAAATTTGTGACTTACGTCCTGTAGCTGGGTCACCAAAATAGAAACAAAAAAAAAAGCTTAATAGTTATTTATTGGTACTTAATAGTGCGGTAATTAATGGATGCTGAGTTTGCTGTCAACACACAATAACGTACTTCTTATACTTAGCACGATCATCGCCTTTGTTTCCACCTTCACTGTGGTTTGTGTTGCAAAATAATTCACGGAGTTTTCCTGGAACAAGTTGCTTGCAAGTTGGTTGTTGCAAACGAGGTCTTTATGCTACCATATAATTTTTAGTTAAGGAGCAAGCTATAACAAATTGGACAAGTGAAAAGGCAAACGTGGAATTAGGAAGACCTACGCCGCAAAAAAGAGGCAAAAGGTATCATCCCTTTTGCCTCATGCGATTGAAACATAGTAAATTTTGTGTTATTCTCGTATTCATTTCAGCCGAAAGACGTCCACTGTTGGACATAGGCCTCCCCCAAGCTCCGCTACTTCGACCGTTTCTGTGCTTCCCGCATCTAGCAGACTCCTGCGGCCTTCACAAGGTCATCGTTCCACCTTGTGGGAGGCCTTTCAACTTTACGTCTTTTATATAACAAGTATTCAGTATATTGATAGTTCGGTAGAATGAATATGCGATACGTTGAACGCTCGATCACACAAACATTCGATATTTTGAACACTCGATGCTGTTGTGTGTACGATATATAGAATGTTCTATTTATTACCCATTCGATATTATGAACGTTCGAAAATTTAAACGTTCGATTTATAGTGGTCGACGAATTGATATTCCATTTTGGCATAGTACACCTCTTTTACTCGCGTTTTCGCCCACATTTACGATGGTTTCACCAGGCCGCGAAGGTATCCGAGCTTTTACTTTCACTACGACACCTGTGTTCAAAATATTTGTAATAACGCCATAATCACGTATGAGAGTTTACACGTATGAGCATTATGACGGGTTGGCCGCTTTTCACGCTTTCCGGAACTCGGAGAGGCCTCAATATTTATTGGATGGTCATCCATCCACGAACTGACCGCGGCAAGCGAACTTTGATCAACCCGTGCGGCTGTTATTATTAAGCCACGAGCTCCACCCTCTAACTGATTAAATATACATTTGAAACCGAATTTACTCTGTTGACCTCGTTCTGGAGATTCCCAAAATTATAACTGGACGGATTTCGTCCATTTCTATTTAATTGTGCTTTAGGAGTTGCACATATTGCATGTACCAAGTTCACGTCAGTCGACATTAAGTTATTTTTTATTATTAATTTAAAAAATAAATAACTGTTTTCTGTTAAGTACCTAAAACCATTCAAGCTAACGTGTCTCTGTTTCTTATTGTTTTTTTATTGTTATTGAAGTACCTATCCGTAAAAAAGTAGCCAGAATAAAATATAACATCGCAGGCAATACAAAAAACAACCACATGATTGTATTTCATTCGAACGACACATCGGCAATAAATCTAGAATTAGACGTTGCTGAAGAGGACATTAGAACATGAGGTAAACAGGGTTGACCTAGCTATGGAAATTAACTCATTTTAGTTTTCCTCGTCCGCATTTTTTCGCTCACTGGATTTTCAACGGATTACTTAGCGTCGAGGGTTGAAAATCGAACAGTGAGTTTTATCGACGCGGTGGGATGCACCCCAAGCAGCACGCAAGCGTTTTTAACATCAATAAACCAGCCTATTTAGAACTTAGAGTTCTTTTAGAGACTTACAAGAGTGTCAAAATTTTATATAGTAGTTATAAGAAAGATTTACGAGATAATATACAGCTGAAGCTGTATAAAAGATTTATTAAGGGATCCGCGAACGCTTAGGGTATTTAAACAGAATATTAAAACTCTAATACAAAACTTAAAGTATTTCTTGACACTTTAATCTGGTTTTATCGTTAAAGCTGTATACAAGCTGTATTTTGCATGTGATCACTTACTTATTACAGCTCTAAGTGTTATTACAGTATCATTTGATACTTGTTTCTGTACAATGGTATATGCAAACTCCATTGTAAAACTAAGTTTTATGGCGTAATTGGACACTCTTGTAAATGCAGTGGTTTTATGATTTCTGTCTGTGAGGGCGTTTTAAAACTAATAAAATAAATGACAGCTACAGTACAGCTTTATTTTGTATTCATGACACAGTCGCTCGATAAGACTTAACGGTCAACCGCCAATTCCGTCGACGTCCAACGAAGAGGGTTCCGTAGCAAAAACATTAAACAGTGATATTAATGATCATAATAGTTACGTTAAATGTGTAGATTTATTTCAACCTTCGTAACCTTATGATGACGTTTCTTCTTTCAGCAGCGCAGTTAGTTCAATTGATGATTTATTTGAATCATAAGATCTTGTTGTCTTACTATTTCATCATATGATGATAATGATAGCCTTTTCACACAGCATTTTGAAGTGGGCCAATTATCTAAAGGCCGAGATGTTTCATCCTTTACTAATTTGTTGACGTTTAATCGCTTTCTTGGCCATCTTAACTCGCCTTTTGATTCCCACAGACTTGTGCAATGCAAAGCCTGTTTTGCTCTTTCTCAATGGTTTTTATAATTTTAAACTGCATATTTTCCTGAAAATAAAGTAAAACAGATATAATATTTACAACACACTAATAATACTTCACATTAAGTTTACTTAGGTATAAAATAAACGGTCAAATTGGGAATCTACTCCTTTTTTTTCGTCGGTTAAAAATTAAACAGCTAATTCTTTTGGTTTTACCATACATAGGTACTTATCATCATCTTGGTCTCAGTGTTTTTATTTCTTTTAAGAAACTTTAAAGAGGATTTTATGCTATTTATTGGGAACTGATATACAGCCTAAGTAATAAAAATATTCTGTTATAAAGCTGATTAACAGCCAAACGCTGTTCAATACAATCCATAACTTACTTAGTACAGCTACAAAGACTATTACACACTCCGAATAGCGTTTAGGCTGTTTAACAAACATTTTCGTCATTTCGAATGTATAAAAACAAAATTTGAAATATAATTTAAGGAATATTTTACAACAATTACAACCATATCATGATTATCAGCTTGATATGAGGGCACATTGATCACACTGTGCCCTCATATCTATAATTTTTATATATAGTTTATTCTAAACTAAAAAATAAACACTTAATTACCGTATTAACAGTATGTTTTCTTTATGTCAGCTCGATTATTTTGCTGGCGCTTGAATATTTTGCCGGATAACATAAACAGGTTCACAATAAATTTGAATCCGCACTTGCAGTTATCACCTTCAGACATATAAGTCCAAGATTTCTTTAACTCACTAATAAATATTATAAATAACAATGTCGCCACTCACGTTTCTATTACGTTGAAAATGTGTTTGTCGAAATTTTATAATTCTATAATTCTCTTCAAAAACCTATTTAGAACTCTTTTCTTTACAAGAGATTTATAATATCTGTAGTGTTATGGTTTCTTTGTACACCGATTAACAGCTCTAATAACGCATAACGCTGCATAAAATGTGCCTTTTTTACTTATAAGGACTGTATAAGCGCTTATACAGCCTATATACAGTCTGTTATACAGCTTATAGTATAAATAAGAACTTAAATATAGCCTGTATACAGCTTGCAATGCTGCTTGGGTACTCTATTGAATTCTCAATGCTTGGTTCTACACCGAGAGTTGAAAATCTAGTACGTGATTAAATTCTGCCGCGATATATTTTAACGTGCGTGCGAATGTGGTCTTAGTGAGTCCCGCTGAATTTTGCAGTGGCAATCACCAATTCAGAGAACTATTTTCGTAGAACCAGACTAATAATTAAATGTTTCGCTGTACGTCTCGTTGTACTGTTTATGCACTATCAGCCTTTAACATATTTAGTTCAATAAATCAACAAGATTAAGTATAACCCCGCGTCCTAATAGAAAGCGATAACGCTACCATCGCAAGTTGGCGCGAACGTTGTATATACGAACTAGCGATCAACCGTATTGGTTATTTCAATTGACGTTCGCGTGAACTATATTTGCTCACTCCACTTGTTTGGGGAAGGGGAAAGCTGTGCTTCTCTCGTCTTTATGTTTCGCTATCTACCCTGCTATAATAATTAAACTGCTCATATCTGACGATCATTGTGGAACGTAACTTATTGATACAAATACACGATGCGACCACCCGTCACGACGACCTCTTATGTTAAGACGCTCATTTTGATATTCAGCGATTACGCGATCTCAATCGCGCAAAGATCGCTCACTCGCACGACGCGACGTATGCATTCAGTTAGGACGCGGCTTCAATGTGAGCCTGTGTGTGTTCATATTTAGCTAGTTATGTGTGGGTTAGAATGAAAATCAATCAATCGATGTTGTTCCTTTCAGGACCATTCCTATCGTACATCTGTTTTTAATGCAAAATAAACTTTATGTCAGACGCACAAATTTTGTTCTTTCAGTATCTTGGCTCATTCGTGAAAAGCGATGGCGAAGTAGATCGGACGGTTAAGCACAGAATTAAAACTGGATGGATGGAATGGCCGCAGGTCACGGGAACAATCTGCAACTCCCACTTTCGCCATAAACTTACTGGGAAGATAATAAGTATAATGGCACCGGTGACTGAAGAGTTGTGTGAAAATTCGTTGTCATGGTATGGGCATGTGATACGAAGGAATGAGAATAATGTCGGATTCAGTTAACTTAATTTGCTCAATTATGTGTGTACATGTGTGCGAGGAAAGTTTTGAGTATGAATGTCGATGGCTATAAAAGTAGGGGGAGATCAAAAACCTATGGATGGATTAAGTGAGTGATGGTATGGTTAGAAATGTGGTTATGACAGACGCTCATAAATCCGCACGCGTAAATTTTGAACACCGATGTTTACACTTCGATTGGACTGTTTTCAGTTATGAGAAGTCATTTCAATCAAGCGACCATGGAAGCTTACATTTATGGCGATTAAATAGTACACGATATGATGTAGATCATGTTATACCAAATAGGAAATCGGGAAGGATAAATGTTAATATGTGGGGTTGGATAAGTTTCGAAGGTGTAGGCGAGCTTGTTCAACTACCGCCTCGTGCAAATTCCGTGAGCTGTATCAGCCTTTTGGAAGATAATATACTTTCCTCTGTAAAATTGTGTATCCACAACACGGAATAGCAAATTTTAATTTTGGTCACGATAATTTTGCCATACATCGAGCAAGGATTGTCAGCACCTGGTTGAAAGCACATCCAGACATAACGGTGATTCCATGGCCAGCTAAATCCACTGACCTGAATCCCATAGAAAATCTGTGGGGTTTAATGGTGCAGCGATGGGATAACCGGAATTAACGAAGAAAACAAGATCTGGCTCAACATTGCCAAGAAGTATGGGAAAACATGCGAGGGACTGATATTGGCACTAGATTGGTTGACTCCATGCATCACGACTGCAAGCTGTAATAGACAGCCAAGAAGCATATACTCGATATTAAGTCAGTCCAACAATATTGATTGCAAAACTAAATAAAACTATTTTCAAAAGGTGACATTTTTTTTTGGCTTATTATATTTTATGACATTTGAAATAGCTAAAACGACTAAAAAACAAAAATTGAAAATTAAATTCATAATCAATTTTTCCAAGATGGTGGCAGTTAGGTGTTATGTGCTAAAGTTATCATAATAATTATACGCGTTCGGATAAAATCGTGGGTACGAGTTTTTCCGTTGTCGAAATGACGAATCATAATTTACCCGTACGCTAACGTTACTATCGCTACGCTAAGACAATTGTCGCTAGGTTACGGTTGCTAGCCCTGCAATTAGTTGACTTTGGGTCATCACTCTGGACTATGTGCGAGTACAACCGACGAAACCCGATGCGCATTACACGGCTAAAATAGGAACTGTGGCAAGTGGCTCATCGATTAAAGTCCCTTACTGTACAAGCAACTAACTTTAAGCATGCTCACTTAAGCAAATATTTCTGCGACAGCGCAGCTATGTCGTGATAAACCACATACCTTCCTGTTTTCGCATAATTAGAGACAATATGTACTTGTGTGAGTGTATTCACACAAATCCATATTGTCTTATTGTGTTTGTTACACGTCCTGCAGGTGTAACAAAAACATGTAGCCAGTGCCAATTTGTATCTCGCTAATTGCTAGCGCTTCCCCCATTTCTATCACAATTTCATTTTACGACCTGTTTATTCATTTCTATTCTGTAATGTTTTAGAAATTAAGGAGTACTTCCTATTGAAAATTATAGGTTAGTTCAATTACTTAATAAGCTTTCGAATTTTAACGTGGTGAAGGAACCGAATTATTGTTATATTTGTCAAAATATACTTGTCGTATGCAATGCGGGCAACGCGCCTGTCACGTTGATTATATATATGACCCACTCACTGGTTTAATTAAACTCCAGTCTTAACGTGCTGCCTCTTTCAAGCCGTTTGTGAACCACCCAAAACGGTAAGCACATCCTGCACAGCATGCCCCCGGACATTGGAAATATACCTTGGTCGTGAAATCTCGTTATATTTACGATCAAATAAAAAAACAAGAAGTGATAAATAAATGGATAAAACGAATATTAGAACTATTAAAAGTATTCAAATAAATACCTATAAGGATCACCTGCAAAACATTCGAGATAACATGGTAATAAAATAATATCCTTTATCTCAATATTTTGTAATATTTCGCGAACGTATTTTATGGCCCGTCATTAGGGCCATAAAATATGTTCGTGGTTTTAGCCATTCTATTGTTTAACCTGATTTTCAGACGTTAACTTTGAACCACTGCGAGCTAACGTGATTAAAGTTAGTAGGATTGTTTTCAATTTAATAACGCTACGCTGAATTTCGTAAACCACTTGTCAAATACACATGATTTTGATGTGGTTTTTGAAATTCAGCGTACGTAGATACGTCAATACCCAAATGGAGGTTGGATTCCGGGAAAAAGATTTGCGCTATGCATCACAATGCGGAAATCCGCAATAAGGTCGACGTTGGACCTCTTTTTTCGAACTTTTAATATTGTTGAATTGAATGCTAAATTAATAAAAATTTACGGCTTTCCAATTGGTGAATGTTGTACACGTACAAAGTTTAGCGTTGACATTTAAACTTGTTTACTGCTTCTTTACAAACTAGGCTAACGAAATTGTAGTGCTTTATTTTGTGTTTAAAAAAAAATTGTCTTCAGCAGTGGTCCACTGCAAGCTGAATTTTTTGAATGATTGTCAATGGCCCTTTTTCCCTTGAGATAAAATGCGGGGTTGTAATAGCTCCAGTCGTATCGCGCACCGCAGCGATAATTTGTAATTACGTAGAAATCAGCACATGCCAAGGGCAAATAAAATAATTCAAATTAGCACTAAATACAAGTCGGTACGTTTTTGACGATTTTACACTTCCCTGCGTATAGAATACAAATAAATGTGGGCTCAACACCACCGCCGCCGCTCCGGCCTGGTTGAGCGAATACAACACACGACAAGTTTGAAAGCAAATACCCCGAGCTTTGTTCTGGCAAATATACCCCGAACATTGAACAAATAAAAAGGTACGTAACGGTAAAATATAAAATCACCTTGGTGTGCGTTTTCTTTACATAATAAAGGAACATACGTGGAGCTACGGGTTTATTAAACGCTGCTTAAACTTCATTAATGATTAACGTTTGCTTAACCATACATTTCTTGACATTTAAACTTCTCATAAGTTTAAGCAACATATATTAATATACCCTTTAATGTTTTTGTCTTTTTTATTTGGTTTTACAATAAAAAAGAGTTAAAGGGTCAGCAACTATGTGAGCAATCAGCGTTGCCAGTTGTACTACTTAAATCGTATCCATACGACTTTTTGAGCGCTGGTACTACAGTGTACGGTATTGCCGCGCCGATTTACCGGAAAATGGCTGCCAACCACTGGTGTTTCCGCACAAATATTGAGGACCGCTAACTTTGGTTAAAAACTAATGTTGATTGCCAGAATCTCCAAAGAAAACACAATAAACTTCAGTCTGCAGTCAGCAGTCGAAGGAAAAATACAAGAGACTACTCCCAAGCTAGGGAAAACTTTCTCCTTGCAGGAAGACAGTATTGTGTTTTGGACGTAATTAAGACGTTAAATAATCATAGGGCGCCAGAACGTGGTGGGGGTGTGGGCTTCCCATTAAGGCTGAACGTTTAAATTTTCGCGATACATTTCAATAGCACAACGTGGATCTTAGGGCGTCAAACTCTCGTTTTAGATGTGACAATGTGTCAGACCTCTTTACAAGCTGCCACATTTGTTACAACCTACCACGGGGTCTGTAAGGACGGAGGTGTTCGTATACCGTTATAGGAGTCATTTTTCACATTACTTTTTGTCAATTTTGCTACTACATTTTGTCAGTCAGTTATCATGTTTAGGAGTTATTTTGCCCTTAGACTTATTAAATCATTTATTTATTTGATTGGCATTTTATTGGCATTAATACCCAGTTTTCTAACAGAGAATTTGAATTTGAGAACGTCCTGATCTGTACTTAAGTATAGCTTTAACATTTTTTCGTTTCTGAATTAAGTTTTCGTAAACTCAAATCAAGATTTGTGTATTTGAACATAATTTACTCAAATTTGACAGAAAGCATGCTTATGGTCGTCAGTTGCGTTACTGAACTAAAAAAATGTGTTAGACAATACTCAAAGCATTTTCAACGTCAAGTTAAGCAGTTGTTTCAGAGATTTTGATCATAATGTGAGACATCGATACTTCTCGGTCGTCTTTGGGGATGCCTCAATGTAGACAATCACGCAGAAGAATTGCAGGACATCGGTTTAACTTGTTCACCACGCTAAGAGACGAACAATTTAAGAGTCAGTTCTGCTTTACAAAGGAGTCGGTTAGGTGTATTTTTAACAGAATAAAGCCTAAACTGACCAGTCGTATTCCACGGCGGGACTGCATTTTTCCCATATTGCAGCTACTAATAGCTCTTAGGTTTTACGCGACCGGTAGCTTTCCAGCTGTTGTGGGGGTATACTGTGACTGTGAGCAATGCGACGTTGTGCCGCGTGGTAGACTGCGGCGCGGGGTGACTAGTGCGATAGCTTATATATTTAATGTCGTGAGTCAAATAAATCCTTTGGCAATATATTATAATTTTAAGACATTTCGCTCAATCAGTATGCTTATTCAGTTCAAATGTATGTTCAATAAAAAGTAATAATGGCATATAAACTCCATAAACAACAAAAAATTAAATACTGGCAGGTAAAGCCAAGACGTTTGATAAAACAAATTTTATTTTTTTACCTTATTTTAAAAATAGAAGTCATTTGTTTTCGTGGTGTCGAAGCGTGGTACCCAAAATGGGTAAAATTTTTAATACGCGCCGTAATAAAATGTCTCTGCCTGAAAAACATTTCTACTGAGCAAGTAAATCTAGACTTGAAAGGAAAATTAGGGGTTAACTTGATCTCATTACTAGTTTTCATATTAGAATCCAGTTGAGAGTGATTTACGTATATTTACAAGAAATATTTGAAAATAATGTAATGTAGTCTTAAAATATGTTTATTGAAAGTGAGATTTCTCATGCTGAAAGGTTGTTGAGTTTTTTGATCATTTTATTTCAAGCGATAGATCTATGTATAAAACCATTTTTAAAGTTGAAATTATGTAAATCGGACCATGGGTTCCGAAGTTTAATAACGAATGTGGTAAAATTATATGTTGGTAAACAATATAGGTACTTACTTTGTTATTATTGAAAGATTTTCTTTCTCCTCTAGAGTATAGTTAGGCGATCTCTTTTTCTTATTATTATCCTTTTTAATTGGTATAATTATAGGTAATTTACGTAGAAATACTAACAGAATTCCAATAAAACTTGTGTTTATTTACTTAAAGTTTGACATTCATGTTTCGGTTCAGACAAACACGTCAAATATTAAATTGCTAAAATATGCATTAGCAACTCTTTAAAGATGACTTACTTTTTAAGTCTATTTTAAATTTGTAAGAATAAAAGTATTAATATATTTTTTAATGTAAATTGGAACGTGTTAGCTTTGATTAGGAATTCTTAAATAAATGATCAGTTGATTCAATTTTAACTTGTGAGACGCAAAATACCTAAGCATATACTTATGTATTTGAGAATAATCAGTTGAGATATGCTACTTTTCCTTCATTTTTTTTCCGTCTTATTTATTTACTAACCAAGTCCCAATATCCAAATCAAAACTACATTATATCTCAATAGGTAGTCATTAAAATTTTATAAAATTAAATCTTTACCGTGTTTTTTTTCTTGGGTGGGAAGTCATCAAATAAGTTCTCCCGCTCTGGGTGGAGCAGGAGGGCGTGTCAGACTTTTACTGACTAAAACCCACCCGTGTTACCTCAGTAGCCTGTAAGCCAGTGGCTGCGGTATCGCTGTCGAACAAACCCGCACCGCTGGCAGGCATCGGTCGTTGCGGGCCCCATCACTTGGTGCTGACATCTCTTTGAGGCGCGCGTGGAACACAACGCGCCGTCGACTTGGGCTTGGTCCTTACCGGACAGCGAGCTACCCATTACTCGCCGGCTCATGCCTACGGCGGCCAGAAATCAGCCTGGGATTCCCGACGCCCAGCGCGTCTCCTGTGGCGGCTAGAGCCGTGAGGGCGCATAGACTGCCTCTCCCTCACGTGCGCCGCCTCCCTCTTCGCGAGGATTACTGCTTCGCTGAAGGAGGTGACGGCTACCCATGCACTCTCGCTCCGTACCATGGCCTGGACCAGGGCCGGACACGAGAGATCGCCGCCGCCGATCATCCACGAGGACACAGCCACTGTGTGCTCCACCGTGTCAAATCTTTACCGTCGGTTGGCATTCCGATGTATTTCGAATACCTGTGGATCGGACTGCTCCAAACTTCACTAACCACCCTTATGCAGCTGATTAGTTGTCTTTCCTAGAGTGCTGGAAAACGATGCTATGGACAATATAATAACCAACAACGTTTTAGTACTCGTATCACTCACATTCGCTTCATTCGTTTAGCCAAATGATCTAAGAAACTGGAACTCCTCGATAAACTACTCCAATTCACAAATTCATCTTTGAAATATTTGTTTTGATATACGGTGCTTAAAACGTTCAAAATCTAGTCGCAATCTCATCTCAGCGACAATCAATGTCAAAAACTTGTAAAAGATATGAGGAAATTAGAGGTATTTTCGACAGATTGAGACTGAAATCAGTTCCTAATATAAGGGGAATTGCCTAGGTATTTTTTGATAACATGCGTCAGCTAACAGTATTATTAAAATACTTTTGTATGTCGAAAAGGCGATAGCAAGTATATAGTTTCATTAATTGCATACATATGGTTTCCATACTGCGTATTACGAAGTTTAAAGGAAAGCTATCCTGGATAAGTAGGCTTTACAAGTTAACGAATAATATTCAACCAACGTGTATGTACACTTGAAATGTAACCACAATGTTACGTTTGTTTTTAGGATAAATTCATCTTTACTTCGGAACCCTTCATTTTGCATGGTCCAAACCGCATTTGGCAAACCTGTCGATCGCGGAGTAATCCACTGTCTTCCAGCACATTGAATTTCACTCGAATCTATATCCCAAATAATTCATTTCCTATGACCCAGTTTATAACTGGGACTAACGTTGGATTTCCGTTTGAAACCAGGCAATATAATACTGGTCCAAGATGCGAGTATTATTATGGTAGCCAAGGTAAACTGGAATGTGAAGATCCATAGGAATGCGAAATCTTCATGTAAAAACAAAATAATCCACCAGAAACAAAGCCAATGTTATGTTTAAACAAATCACGATAAATCTCCACAAAATATTCATGATGCTGTCACACGCGGCACCACAGAGTTATAAATAAAATAAAAAACGTCAAAACTTATTACCCGACTGACAAGAAGGGTTACTATTTTGGGCATGTCTTTATATGGCACATATTCTATGTAAAATTCTTTATTTTCACGTAGCATCATGACGTCCGTCTGGATGCATTTTAATGATGCACATGTCGTTCAGTTTGTGTTGACTATCCGGCGGAAGACACATCACTTTTAATTGCAATACGAAAGATTTTTGAAGAGATTCCTAATACAATAATCCAAAACGTCAAAATAAAGTTCGAGGAGACGAATCCAAAAATATGGCTTGTGGCCCTCAGGTCCCCAAGGTCTAATTTTTATTTGTATTAGTTCACCAACAATCGTTTACACCGGTTTCATGCTAAATGTAATATGTAAAAGTGTGTATAAAACAGTACAACGGTCATGAGTCATATTTTTGAAATCGTCTAGTGTCTGCCTCAAAAATTGACGAATGACATAAAAGCACTAAAGCGCAGGTTCACTTTCTAACACACAGGATGTTTCGTTGGTAAAATAAGAATACAATTTCTGCTAGCTAAAGGTTTGTGCAAAGCATAAACTATAAATGCATAACAATAACGGGCAGTGACAATGAATATGAAAGATAAAAAGCTGCTGCCATTACTAGTTTTAAGACTCGACTAATGTTAATAATTTACAAATAAAATTGATAAATTTATCAATCAATCATTAATCAAGTATAAAATATCAAGTTCATTACAGTCTAGTTATTTTATATTATATTAGAAAAAATCCGACCCCAACATAGTTGGGAAAAGGCTAGGCAGATGATGATGATGATGAAATAATCGAAAACACGAACAATTCTTACTTGTTAAGACAAGTTCCAAAACTGGCAACATTAATATCTCACTGAATACTTGAATCAAAATAATAATCTTTTGAATTGAAATACTCGTATTTTCTGAAAAGTTTTGTCAATTAACGAAAGCTGTGGTGGGATTTCCATCTATTATTCTAATTTTTTAACTTCGTCTGTGCTGACCCAAACTTTATCCATGTTCTTATATTGTTGACTTAAGGTCAATTTGGGGCTAAACTAAGCTTTTTTTTGTGGGTGGGTCATCTTGGATCATCAGAAATTCTTCCGCTCTGGGTGGAGCAGGATGGCATGTCAGACTTTTTTACTCACTTAAACCAAGCCAACCGCAGCCGCCAGGGGCCATGGTACCATTTTCGAACAACCCGCAAACCTGGCAGGCATCGGCCCTTGCGGAACGCACCAGTTTATGCTGACATCTCTTTGAGGCGCGCGTGGAACACAACGCGCCGTCGACCCGAGCTGGGTCCTTACCGGACAGCGCGCTACCCATTACTCGCCATCCGCAAGCCCACGCCTACGGTGGCCGGGAATCAGCCAGGGATTCCCGACGCCCAGTGCGTCTCCTGCGGAGGCTAGGGCCGTGAAGTCGTATATACTGCCTGTCCCTCACGTGCGCCGTGCCCTCTTCACGAGCGGAACCATGGCCTGGACCAGGGCCGGACACGAGAGATCACCGCCGCCGATCGCTTCCACAAAGACACGGCGGTGCTCCGCCCAATTCGAGCAGACCTCTACCGTATGCTCCATCGTATCCTCAGGGCGATCTTTGAAGTGGAAACACCCAGGCGTTTCCTCCCGCCTTATGCGAAACAGGAACCTCTTGAAACAGCCGTGTCCGGTGAGGACCTCCGTTAGGCGGAAGGTGAGGACGCCGTGCCGCTTCTTAAGCCACTCCTCAAAGAGGGGACTTACCGGCGAAATCGTGGCGTGCCCAGGTTAAAGTAAGCTTTATTTTGCAGTTGTGTCTGGCTGTGGGTGTTGGGGCAGATCTTAACTGTTTCGATGAACAATCAGGCTCCGCAAATAGTTTCTGTTGCAATCAAAGATAACATTTTATAGTTGAGTTAAGGCTAAAGTAAGCTTATTACGGCTTTACATTGCATTCGTGTCCAGCTGAGGTATTTGGGGCAGAGCTTTACTATTTCGATGAACAATCCGACCAAGCAAACCAAATAGGGAAATGAATTGGATTGGCTGAAAGTTAATTAAACATATACATTTTCACATGTGGGTATATGTTACTGTGAACGTGCATTTTAACATTCACCGAGCTAGCTGGTTTTTAACCGTTATAATTAAGGTAAAGTGACAAGTTGTCGACCTGACAGAGATGACGTTCCAATCAGCAGACATTTTTTATTCCCGCCTGGGTGCGCGTGTTATTAAGTTCACATGACAAGTTTTACCTTGTTATCTGAAGTAGTTTGTTTACATTCATTTTTGCGTCTTTCGTGTTTTTAATTTAAGATAAAATTAAATATCCTGCAGTCATAAAATTCTTCGTTTAGAATGGAATAAGGAAGAAATTTATCCGAAGTTGACAAAAGTACGTACTTTGCGTTATTGCTTACCCTCTTTTTCTCTTGCTTGAAACTCACTTGATTACATGACCACTAACATACATAACAATTCCAATTCTAATGTATGTGCACTGTCTAAATAAAACGACAAAGAAAGAAAGAGTAGTAACTGTCCAATCTGGTGGAACTTAACATCCATATCGAACGACACGCCAGTACATGTGACCTACACTATGATAAGAAAAAGAGAGTAGATCAGTAGATTGCACTCATGCAAAGTATGGACGTAGTAGTATAAATACGTTTGATTTCAGAATCAGGATCCATAGGTACACTTAAAATAATTATTTTGAAATTAAAAACATGAAAATGAATATGAAAATTAATATTTACAAATTTAAATAAAATAAAGTTAAAATTAAAAAAAAAAGTGTTTAAATGAATAAAAATAAAACGAAAATAAAAAATAAATTACGAATACTTATATGGCTGATTTAACAAGGCACCTCTTGGGACGACATGAAAGCCATCAGTTCGATATAGCGCACATCCCCGATGCACTACAAGTATTATTTCCCATGTAAACTTATTTTTTTCCTGTCTATAGACTATAAATTCTATACCGCAGAATGAAATCAAATATTTTATAGGAACAATAAAGTTTCGCAAATTTTTAGTGTTCGTTGTCATTCGTTTAAAAAACTGTGTTGTGTGGGTGTGTGTGCTCACCTTCGAGAGTGGAGACATTGATATTACTAAAGCAGTAAATAAAAATAGTTATAATAAAACTATTTAACTAAAATATTGGTAATTACATTTAACTGCCATTATCTTCAATTTTTGAAACATTCAACGAAAGTAGTTTAATTTGTTCCACTTCTCTAATGTGATATGTGTGTGTATTTATGTATGGGCAGGGTGTATATGTATTGTCCTGTGTTGATTTTGTACTTAAGTAGATTATTAAGTAAGGAATATGAATGCTAGGACATATTCTTTACATACATAATGCGACACTGACAATTAAATAAAAATGATAGAAACTCGACATGGGTCGAAGGTGTATGCTATTTTGATTGATCTTTGTTATCCAGTTATCTAAACATATAAAAATGAATCCCTGTTTCCCTTTGGGCACGGCATCACACTTGAATGGCTGGATCAATTTTGCTAATTCTCTTTTGTTGTTTGTTATTGTCAGGAGGTTCTTATGAAAGAAAAAATTAAGAAAGTGGCGCGTAACATATTATAAAATAATGCGATTTGAATAGGTATTCATAGTTAGGACAAGACAACGTGTGTCGGGTCAGTTAGTTAAATATAGTTTTCTATGCAAAATTCATCTATATGTGCCGCTGCTGCAAAAGTTGTCCTAAAAAAGGAAAATATTTGTAAACTATTGAAGATATACCAGACTGGGACTGTACACGGCTACACATCGAGCTATTCATTCCAGTTTAGGCTGAACTCGCTCTGTACGGAAATCCTATACATTACGAGATCAGCTTATACTGGAAAAGTATAGCTTGATGTGTAGCCGGCGATGTGTTAATCCTACTAATATTATAAATGTGAATGTTTTTATGTTTGGATGTGTAGGATTGTTACACAAAACAATCGGGCAAAAACAGCGAAACGGATTAACCTGGATTAACAACTATGATACTTTTTATCCTGAACATTTTAATTTTGGATCCCCACGCGTTTGAAGCCGGGTGGCAAAAGCTAGTAGAATATTATCTGAGGTTAGGGTACATTATTATCCTGATTTGAATTTATTAAGTCTAATTTTTTCACCGAATTTGGACAGTGGGAAAGTGACAATAGAATTCTAACAGAAAATAATTATTTGATGTACGCAAATAAAATTTTTGAAACTTAAAGCTTATTTATGCGGATCAAGCCGCGAATCGGCCGTAACGGGCAGATAACTTTTATTCTGCGTAGACTTGTAAAAAGTAGGTAACATTTAATAATTCACATCCCTACTATTATATAATATTATAAATGCGAAAGTAACTCTGTCTGTCTGTCTGTCTGTTACGCTTTCACGCCTTAACCGCTGAACCGATCGTCATGAAATTTGGCCGAGATATAGCCTGGGATATGGGTAAGGACATAGGCTACTTTTTTACGCGATAACCGACATCCACGCGGGCGGAGCCGCGGGCAAAAGCTAGTACAAAATAAATACCGTTTGGCGTAATTTTGCTAAGAATTGTAGAAGTCGGGCAGCCTTTACTATACAAATGAATGTACTATGTATTTAGTAATTACTGAATGACGAGTCCCGCCAATTCCTTTACAAAAATAGACGACCCCGACACATTAGGCCGGCAAGCATTCGTCGAGGAAAATCGATATGTCACATATTTCGGTGGAAAATTCATGAACTGTACTATAATTTCATTATCATTTTTTATACCGTAAGTACTTTTCGAAGTATGTTTTGTATTAATTAATCTTTGAAGACAGTTTTATAGTTAGTACCTCTAAGTATCGCTTCGTTTTTACCTACGAGCAGTTATATCGTAATGCAAAACAGCAGTGAGACAGGAGGAAATGTTTTTGTTTATTAGAAGTTGGTAGGTGGGTTATTATGGTGGAGAGCTAGTGGGTGCAGGCAGTGGTCGGGCGCGAGCGTGGGAGCGGGCGCGGGTAGCGGCGCGGCGCGGGTAGCGGTCGGCAGCCGGGCGCGCCGCCTCGCCCCCAGTCGCCAGTCGGTCGAGCACGGTTGCGCGTCGCGGTGCTCCCTGCCGCTCAACACAAACAGAAAGTAAACTTGCACGCATTTACGCTCACTTTGTGACATTAATCATCACCGACAGAAACATTAGATAAAAACACCCGTAAATATATACTATTCGTCGTCGATTTAGACATTATAAAATAAATAAGTAGATAAACTGTTAATTTACAAACATTCAAACAAAAATTACTTTAAAACTGTGTGAAATTTTAGGGAGTGTTTTTTCGTAACGTGTCAAAATTTAATCAACTAAATTATTTCTGAATTAAAATTATGTTTTGACTTTTAAACCAACGTTTTTCGAATAATCATTCATTTCAGAAATAATATTATGGTATTTTCTTTAAATAACGTGATTGTTTAAGTGGTGCCAAACCTTTAAAGGTACAGCGGAATCTTGTTATCACAATATTGAGTATGTAATAGCATTAAGTATGTCTTATTTATTTTACCTCGAGGTTTCACATACATTTACTTTGAAGCTTTTAAGCAAATTAGCATCTAATTGAATATAACAAAATTACCTCGTCGCGAAACATGCGATCAAATGTGGGTTAATTTCATAATTATTTTAAGTTCATATCAGCGGTAAAGGATTTGGAAAGTACAATTACTGAAAATGGTTAATACTCATCAACATGGCAAATCGCTCAAACAATGTCTTCCCAGGCAGGTTATTCCATTAAAATTAAAAACTTAGTAAGTATGTAACACGAAGTACTTACATTTTGAAGTTATAAAAGTAATTATGTAAGAGCTATTTAGACAGGGTAAACAAATATTTTCAACGAGTTATCGGCAAATGCTTCTTGGTACTTAAGACTGTGCATCTGTATATCCGTGACATGAGACTGTGTTGTATTATTTCAGAGGACTGGCTGAAAATAAAAATATCTCAACCGATCAATTATTAAATTTCTTTAATGATTTATACATGTTTCAGAACTTCTGTACACAAGATACAAGTTAAATGAACCTTGATTCAAGGTTTCATTTGAAGATGTTTCGACACTAAGTTGATATAGGAATAGTTGGGAAACAAATTTATATTTATTAAAAAATGGTTTAACCCGGTGCAGTGTTGCAAAGTTCGTTACTAAAAGTATATTGTCAGTGCTAAAATAAATAACTGATAGATAAGGGGCAGATGTAGAAATAGCTCCTTGTGCATTATCCATAAAACATGAGAGACGGAGACTGCCCGACTATGCGCCGGGCAGTCTCCTGATATAGTTATTTTGGCAAAGAAAATGTCATAGCTCAAAATTATTTAAAATATAATCTAAGAATCTCCTGTCCTAAAGTGTAGGAGTGTAGTATCTCCCTATTTAATTTATTTTCATTAAATTACTGAGAGCAGTGGTGACCCAATGGTAACGGCTGCGGCTTACGAGTTGTAAGGTCGTAAGTTCGAACCCTGGTCTTTACTTTGTGTAAATTATTTCATCATCTCTCATCGTGAGGAAACCGGCATGAGGCCTGGGTCTCAGCAGTGGAAACATAATAGGCTGTAATTATAAAATTACTTAAAATAAGAGAAAATCCCATAAACAAAGGACTGATAAAAATGCAAATGTCGCCGGCCGGCACACGTGACAGTATTCTGATTAATGGATTCAGCGTTAAACTCGGCATAAGTAATACAATATTTGTCAGTTTACTTTTCATTCTGGAAATGGGACACGTCAGGGGACTGTATTTTTCGATACAATTTCGATTTTTAAATTTTATCATAATATCAAGATGGTAATAGGTAAAAGTCTTTCGTTCCTGCTATACGAACTAAGTAACTAATTACGTTTTATGCAAGAAAAGTGCCTGGGGTTACGATTTTCCACGTTGGTGAGAATTATCCATTAAATCACTAACTCAACACCACACAATATAAAACTACACATATTTACGCCTACCTAATTTAAATATTATTTATTGTTCAAATTTTACATATTTGTGTTTCTGAGTATCAAAATTTTTTACTATTTTTCATGGCACGCAGCTTTGTTTATGTCGTTCTGCCCTGAAAATATAATAATAGCGCCTTCCTTCTGATAATTTTCTTCTCTTCTACTGTGTTTAAATAAAATTGGAGTTGATCGTTTGGATTACTGCTTAGATATAGTTATTACGTCTGTCAAATTACTATTGAAAGTAGCCGCTAGAACCAGTGGCTGAATTTGAAACCCTAGGAGTATTGCCAGAGAAGCTGAATTAATGTGATCCAGATATGGCGAGTCTCCCAGTGTTTGGCTACAAATTAGGCGTCGCGTCGTGTAATAGGACACAAACCCCCTTATTTATAAACGCTGCTTAAAGTTAAGTAATGATTAGCGACTGATTAACTATACATTTTTGACGTTTAAACACCTCTTAACTTTAGTCATCGTTTATGAATTGCCCCAATGTGTTTAGTCTCAGGTGTAGTCTGAAAATGGTAGTCAACAGATGGAGAGCTGTATGATTACTCTAAATTCCTCGGTGTGGTTCATTGCAGTCTCTGTGTCTCAAGACTGTCCATATAAAAGGTCATGCTTGTGGACACTTTACAAGGTATGGTGATGTGTTCTAGCGTTTTATCGTAGTGAGACATCTGGTTTATTGATTATCCCTGCGTAATTGTTGGAACCGATTAAAAGTTGCTTCTTTTCTCCTGAAACCAATAATCTTGCAGTCATTTGACTGCCTTTTGATTGAGTACATCGCTATTATCGGGAGTTATTTATTTATTTTAGTTAGTGTCTCCATTTTCATGATCCATTCCACTAATCACAATCCATTCCGAAAGAGATCGGACAGCTGTTTGGTTTAGATCTTCTCCTTATTCAACAGTACTTGTAAACTTGGAAGAACGGCATTCGAAGCGCATGAAAAGCAGGTGTTAGGAAGATGATTGATCGGGCTTGACTAGTCTTGCATGACCATTTTAGAGGTAATATTGCTTAGACGAGCTTCTGAGATCTCTGTAGACTCAAGGGATATAAGAGCCAGACGGGAACTTGGCTTGTTGTAATTTATGCCAGACATAGTTTCCTTAGGAGCTGCCACTTTGCCAATAAGTTGGGATAATTGGATGGAACTGCCAGAAGGTGATCCCTCGTGAAAGTAGAAGATCATAATAAAATCATTGATGAGCTTCAAGATGACGTGATCAAGTCCCCAATTTAAAATTTATTACATTAATGTGTTTGTACTACATATTACTATTTGTACCCTAAAAAGACATTTGTACCTCTAAAGGTAAAGGAAGTATGTCAAGATGTCCCTGGTCCCGCCACTTTGACGTCAAAGTGGCGGGACCTTCTGGAAGCGCTACTCAGAGGCAAGTAATTCACACCCGAAGACTTAGTACTACATATGTACAAGTATATACTCAATTTTCAATACAATTGTGCCAAATTCAAGTTGTGTGATTAAAACATTGGCATTGGGGATTGATGATTCTTTTTATCGCTGAATTCTTATGAAAATCGTTAGAGCTCGTGCAAAATCAAATGTGAAAACATAGTACGTCCTAAGTACATGAAAATGTGTAATTTTCACATTCATAACCTAAGTACATCAAAAGTTATTTATCATTCATCGTTATCTTTGGACACATCTATGCAGAAATGAAACAAGCGAAAATGGTTTTAATAATCATATTTATACATATATATTGATCCAACTACAATTTTAACTTTTGCCTTTAGTGTTCTAATGTTCAAAGTTACTTATGTAATAAAAATTTAGTTTGATAAGATTTATTTTTGCACATATATTAAACAATTAGGCACTATGTACGTTTGACTCTTCTTACGAGTATCTTTCGTCTCTAAGTCATCGTAGTACTTACCAATTATTCGAGAAAATTAGCTCGATAGTGCCCGATGCCGCTAGGTGTAGGTGGAGCTATAAAGTCTATTAACATTTTCGAAATTCCTATCTGCTATAGACTTTATAGCTCCACCTACACCTAGCGGCATCGGGCCTTCTTCAGATCATTAAGTTCAAAAGATGTAGTAGATGATAGTGAGTAGGAAATTATTATGGTTTTGATACCATTGCATCCAGATGACGCCTATTGCCCGTAGGGGTAGGCAGAAACTACGGAACGCCATCCTACAATGCTCCTTTTGCCTCGTTTATGTACATACATCTGAGGTCCTAGTGTGAGTTTCTTTTAACCATCTCGATCAAACGCATCGAGTGCGTTTGGCGCTCCGATTAGCCCGCCCTGCATGACAAAAAGTATGGTTGAAACGCAATCGAGTACCTTCCCTCAAGTTCAATTATATTTTCTCCTAACTTATATGGTGGGAAATCATCAAATTTAATGACTTCTCCCGCTCTGGGTAGAGAGCAGGAGGGCGTGTCAGACTTTTACTGACTAAAACCCACCCCCGTGTTCCCTCAGCTGCCTATTTGCCAGGGGCGACGGTGTCTCTTTCGAACAACCCGCACCCTTGGCAGGCATCGGCCCTCGCGGATCCCACCAGTTGTTGCTGACATCTCTGACGGCGCGCATGGAACACAACGCGCCGTCCCGCCTACCACTTTTCGGCCGCAAGGGATAAGGAGAGCGGCCAACGCTATACCGACACTCCTCTTCCCCTGCGGCCCCACCGCGTCCGCTATCAAAAGGTGGCGGCCCCGTCCAGGCCACGGAAGGGAAGAGCGCTGCTCAGAATCACCGGCACTCCTCTTCTGCCGCAGCCCGTAACCCTCAGCCGCGATGCCTTCCATTCGACATCGTGGCTCACCTCAGTTGCGGTGCACTTCACCGCAACCTACTTTATGGCCGCTACGTCATCGGCTTGAAGACAAAAGCCCTGACGAGCGGGGGCCCATCTTTGGGTTCCTCTTCTCTTCACCGTGGTTGGGAGACCATGGTTACTGAGCCCCCCCCGCAGCGACAATCCGGGATCCCACTCGGGGGAATAATTAAGTCAAATACAAACTACGTAAAGTAATTAGGGTTTCCACTGATCAAAATATATATCGGAACCATTAAGATTGTTTGTTTCATTTCTGCATACATCTGTCCCATTATATAATTATTAATAAGCTAATCAAACTTTTTATTACATAAATAACTTTTATCATTGTAGTTATAATTTTAGTTGGATCAATATATATAAATAAAATTATCAAAACCTGGCTTGTTTTATTTCTGCATAGCTGTGTCCATTTCAAAGAGAAATTATATGATGAAACGATGAATGATAGATAACTTTGATGTACTTAGGTTATTAATATGAAAATTACACACTTTCACATACTTAAGACGTACTAAGTTTCCAAATTTGATTTTGCACGAGCTCTAACGATTATCATATGAATTCAGCGATAAAAAGAATCATAAAATTGGCGGAGCCAATGTTTTAATCACATAATCAAGTTATGTTTTTGGGACTTACAAATTGTATTGAAAATTGAGTAAATACCTGTAAATTGTGTAGTACTAAGTCTTCGGGTGTGAATTTCCTGCCTTTGAGTAGCGCTCCCAGAAGGTCCCGCCACTTTGACATACTTCCGACCAGGGACATCTTGACATACTTCCTTTACCTTTAGAGGTGCAAATGTCTTGTTTAGGGTACAAATAGTACATAAACATATGTAATACAAACACATTAATGTGATAAATATCAAATTGGGGACTTGATCCCCTCATCCTGACGCTCACAATGATTGTCCTCTGATTTGATCAAATCTTAAAACCAGTTATCACTTTTCGAATTGAATTCTGGGGAGCTGATGTTTGTTCGAAGCATATTGGCTCACTGTGATAGCGAAAGGTTCATTTTAATCTGGGATTTTTTAAATATTTTTTTCGTTGTTTTTTGATGATATGCTCTAGTGATTTTTCTTGGATGTCGGGTTCATCACTTAAGCTGACTATCAACGTTATTGTTTTCTAGAATAAAGCTCTTTGTTTTACGCAACAAGTAAAGATTATTCCAAGTTTAAATACCCATTTAAACTTGGAATAATCTTTACTTGTTAGATTTTCCTTTAAGACAGCGTGTTCAAATCATGTTGGGTTCGCCAATAGTAGTGGTTGAAACACTTATTTAATATTGTGTTTGGGTAGAATCGAAAATAAAAGCAATATTATTATGCTACTCTCTTTTATATTACTGGTCCACAAACACAGAAAAATATCAGAAGGAAGGCACAATATATTTGCAGCGCTCACATGGCAGGTACATCTAAGTGCCAAAGTCATATTTATAGTTTTAATTGTTCTAACATAGAAACACAAACAGATCCAAATTAATAAGTTATTATTCCCGTTTAGTCCATTTTATTAAACATATTTTAAAATCTTTTTAAACAAAAACATTCAAAAGTATAAAAATAAAGGCCCATCAATAATATTAAAATGAGATAGGTGCAAATATGTGCAACTGTCTATTGTGTGTAGTCTAGTTAGTGGATGAATGATAATAAGGTACTACCTACGAACACATAATACCTTATGTGCGGTTGCGGACGCAAAACTTAATTCAATTAGGCTTAATAGACGAAAATACGTCCATTAGAGCACCACGTTTTAACTCCCGTGCGTCAATCATTTCGGATTAAGCTCAATATGATTCTCAATATGATTTGTCTATATCACCCTAGCACTCAACATCAGTTGCAGCCCAGATCGACAAGCCGAGTTATCTAAACAACCGTGGAGTATTAAACTGCTATACTTATCGACCCCTGTGATCCAGTTAACTATGTTTTTGAATACATTGTGAGGACAAACAAGATGGCAGCCGTCAGCAGATATAGCTCGTACAATTGTTTGACAGGCTGGGATAGCTATGATAAGATACCGAGGTAAATATTAAACATTGATGTGTATACCTACTCAGGTATATTATAATTTCCAGAGCTTTATATGTGACTAAGTACTTGACTAATAAAACATTTAGATATTAACTGTGTGTACAAAAAGATCTACAGCACGTTAACAACAGATATTTATTGTGTGATACTTGTGCATAGCATCTTTGCATGTCAATGCACGGGAATGTGAATTAAACATAATATGATGCAGAACAAACTCGTGATAATTATGAAAACTGAAACTGGTCAGGCGTAGATAAATATTTGACGCAGGCTCATTCTGCAAAAAACAAAATTGGAATGATCAAGAACTATACGGGATTGATCGGTATGATCCTTCTTAAAAATATTAAATGGGTGATTTAGTTCCCAAAGTCAATACTTTCTTCATATTCAGCGCAGCGCAGGCGGCATACATCAGCCAGTCCAGGCAGCCCGCTGAGCCCGTAGGTAGTCTGTTAATGAATTCCCGCTATTTTTCTACAGTAATTACAGGGTGGTTCGCTAATTAAACGACAATTTATCTTCAGAGTTCAAATTTAATTAATCTGTATCTTTTATTATTAGTGGATATCATGACCGTAAACTACATGTCAAAGTTAATTCTAGCAGCATACATCGAGAAACAAGGAAAGAAGTTAATCAAAACTGCAGGCAGGATGAATTTGTTCAGAAACATATAACAGTACGCCAGACCAGGAAATAATAACAGAGTACCTTTAATATTGCTAACAAAGAAAAGCCCCGCAGGCGTAAGCTTTGCTTACATTTCGATTAACTCCTACATCTTTAAAGCACAAAAACAAAAGCTAACTTATTTAGAAGGCACAACATGGGTACCAGGTCAATTTATTTGTGGTCGGCGCAACATGTCTTTTTCTTCCACACTTCTCTATTAGTCGTCATCTCTGTGGTCACAGCCTTTCTAACCATATCATCATTCACCCATCCAACGTTTCTTTGGTCTCCCTCTATTCTCACACACATTCATACTCAATACTTTCCTTGCGACATTCTCCTCATACCTCCGTATCACATGCCCATACCATGACAACCGATTTCCACACAACTTTTACGCTGGAACTCCGATAATGACAAATACTAATACTCTTACGGACCGATGGCTTCATTTTTTTTTTCTGGTGACTTGACCTCGTTAGTTTCGTGCTGCTGGTTGTTAAGGAAATTGAAGTTCCCGCCTCTCTTAAGACTTCCCCCACACAACCGTTTACATTTGATTGATATTTTGTTTTGCTTAATAAATCTAAAGTGATACATCCACCCGTCGAGAATTGGCTCCCCACCATTGAAACAAGAGTAACGGTAAAAACAGCCTGGGAAGAAAGAAGTGCATTCGGGGTAGTCCTATTCCCTGTACTACGGTTCAATATTCAAGGGACGGTAAAAATACTTCATTATTTGCCTAGCCTTTTCCCAAATATTTTGTGATCGGCTTCCAGTCTATTCCGATGTAGCTGAATTTTTCATAAAACGACTGCGTATCTGACCTCCAAAATACAGTTACTGGGTAATGCGATACCCCTTGTTAAGGCTGGTTGCAGACTTTCGGGCTTTTGAGCTTTTTCGAGGCACGGGGAGCAGTCATGTAAAGATGGTAACCCATCCACGGACCAACCGCGGCAAGCGTAGCTTAATCTGAACGACCCGTGCGGCCACAAACCCTCCCTACGACTAGTTACCTACTGATTATACAATGGATTAGGAACAATTTGAAAAACCTCCTTAAGCCCGCTCTACATTTGCTCGGGAATCTTGCTGTGATTTCAGTTTCGTTCGCTATCTTCGTGGAAATACACGACGATGTGGCTGTAGCTGCTGATGTGACGCTATGTGCTGTAGCGTACTACAATCATCTTATTGTTAAAAATAACACAGAAATAAAAACAAGATGGAGAAAAAGAACACTCATTAATAATTATTCTACGACGTCTTACCAACTTTTCATTTTTGGCTTCGTTTCATGCGCTATTGCGAAGAGCTGCGAGTGTTTGATGCATTCGCGTTCGCGCTTACTCGAAGTGGCGAAACAAACTACTCTAGTGTTTCACGGCTTTCGCGGGCGTTCGCGCTGCGAGTGTAGAGCGAGCTTTAGAAGGTTTCACTTTGTCGGGTATTTAATCTTGTGCTGCGGCGGCGACTGTTGTTAATATGTTCGCCATTACGATTACTCATCCGAATACCTAAGCTTAGCATCAATTTATTCGTTTAGGTTATCATAATTGACAAAGTAATGTCAATTTTATGTAAATGCGCTGTTCGTTTTACCAGGTAATCTCGTTCGTAGGATTACCTTATATTGTTAAATATTACATGGTAAATTTTAATATACGTATAAATAATTCCTCGAAAAATGTGTTACAAAACGACGGCAAAACTTAGACTATAATAACCGCTACGATTTGAAAGTAACCCGGTGGACCTATGTCATATTAAAGCTTCCTTAAGCTTTCATATGACATAGGTCGTTCCGGGGCTTATTTTATTCGAATCAACGGTAGCAAAGTTCAAATCAAGCGCCAACATGGTATTTTGGGACATTTTATGTCAGACAATTTGAGGAATACATAGTATTATATGTATAAGAACAAATACTCCAACAGAGATCGGCAGCCTAATTGCGTAACGTATTAACATTCGGATTGCGATTTTGAAAATTTCAACATAATGATGTTACCAACTTTTTGTAACAATAACATGATTTTAAAAGAGTGTCCATGGAGTTTCTTGCCCGTTCTTCTCCATAGGTACCTACGCTTTTTCTAACTAACCGACCTTGACAATTCAAAAGTGCCTGTAATTGGTTTATTTGAATTAAGTGGTTTGAGTTGAGTTTGAGTTTGATTTCGAAACGAAGCAATGCAAACTCTAATACTCCTCATCACTAGCATAATCGCTATATTAAACCGAGTGAGGATCTCAATCCGTTAAGCCATGGTCCAAGTAAAATCTTAGTTAACATATCTGCCTCCATGTGGACACTTGGACGGTATTCTATTTTAAATTCCTTCAACTGACGTATGAAATGTAATTTCTTATCAACGTGTTTTGTCTTTGATCATAAACTTAAAATCGTCAATTGTATGGCAGCCTGATTATCGTGGTATATTTTGACTGTGGGTTGCCTCCATTCATGATATGTCATTTATCAAACTTCTTAGATTAATTGCTTCCTTAGCAGCTTCAGCCACACGTGTACTCTGCTTCGGCCGTTGATAAGGCTTACACACTTTTTTTTCTACTTTCCCAGCTAACAGGAGCACCGGCGAGTTTGAAACAGTAGCCACTGTACCAGTGGCGAAGGGTCTTTTTAGGGAGAGGTAAGCCGGACCAAAAAAAACAGACATTATTGTGTTACCAGTACCGTCGTCGTATGGCTGACCAACTAACTTATTCCTACAACGATACTGGTCAAATATTTCTAACAACTGTTTGGTTCGACTTCTGCTAACATCGTGAAAACCCAGGAATCGTTCTTTGATTCCAATTGCAGATAAATGACAAAAAATAATAGTTAATTGCTCCCTATGATATGACTGACATCGCGAGTTTCGTCAGACTATCTATCTAGTTTATCTATTCTGCGAATCTAATGTGGTCTCGTAAAACGAATGCAATACCTACTATGTTTAAATCATTTTCAATATCACTAGAGAGACCAGAAAATGCGGGGCCCTGAACTGAATTATTAACATCTAAATTACTGAATCAAACTTGCTCAGATATAAAAAGGCTTCGATATAGGTACCGCGGTTATCGGAATTCGGACTATCATCGTGGCCCCGAAAAGCTACTCTTGTTTACATAACAAAATAAAGATTTCAATAAACTGTTTCATCCAATTCCTATTTAGATCTACTTTTGTATTATGAGCTTCATGCGAATTTGCGAAAAACTATTCTATCCTACCTGTCCCGAATTCATGGAACTGTAAACAGCTACGAATGTTTTTATCCAGTCTGAACATGTTTCTTTGACGAATTCGTCAGATTTATTCATATCTGTATAACCCCCTTTATTCCATAAACTACTACAATCGCGAGCAACAAACTGAAATCACTTCATCGCGCGTTGCTCAAGACATTTTTTTACAATTTCTATGCAATGAGCTGTGGATTGAGGCATGCTCGTTAACTTTCAAATGATATCAAAAGATTTAAAAGTAAATAAGTTTTCTACCTTAATTTAGAGAATTATTGCAATAAGTCGAATTTGTGGACGTCTAAATGAATAGGAAGTAATATGAAAACAAAAAAATAAAGTTAAAATTTATGTTATTTACCCCTTAATTTTTTGTGTTACCCCCCCCCCCCCCCCCCACTCTAATGACTGCCTATAAACGGTTTTTCATTGACCGAATGAGTGTCCTGATGGAATCCTGTGGGATTTCCTGCCACTCTTCGACTACAGCAGTTTTCAGGTCTTCTATTGACGCCGGAGCTAGACATCTTCCTCGTATCCGCCTTTTCAGCTCGTCCCATATATGTTCAATCGGATTTAAGTCAGGACTGAGGGCTGGTCAGTCTAGTGTGGGAATCTTGACTTCTCCAAGGTACAGTCTAGTCACTGCAGCGGTGTGGCAGCAGGCATTATCGTGCATTAGCAGGAAATCTTCGCCAATAAACGCGGCGTAGGGGAGCGATTCAAATTCAATTCCATATTTAGCCTGACCCAAAGACTAAGGAAACACCCACGTTTCCACAATATTGAATGAAATGAAAAGCACACGATATGATCTCATCAAATATATGTATTACATAGATGTGATCACTGGAGGGCGGGTTTTAAGTTGTTCCAAAAGATCCACGGTCCATTAGCTTGATTAATAACTGAATGTTATAAAGTCTGTTTAATTACAAAGTGACCTTTTCGGTAAACCAAGCAGAAACAGATTAAAATATTTTATTGCGCGTCTGATAAACACGTAATAATATGTGTGAAACATTTAAAACGAAATATTGTGAGGATTTGTGCAGTTAAATGTCAACGTTTACTAACAGACGGTGCTGTGTACCGTTTCATATACCTACAACGTGTAATAACGAGAAGAACTCAGTCACCCAAAATGTCAAATAATTCAAGTCCAAGTTGTAAGTATGTACTTCTAAAAAGCTAATTGGGTACTGCTTTAAATGAAATCTCCTTTCCGTGTTTGTACGGCTGTTTGTAAGGAGGCGCACTCACCATCTCAGTGCCCCAAGTCAATCTCACCTGCTCGCGGTGCACCCTGCTGAATGACAAACGAGGCTCCGACAACACAAATGGTGGGATAGCCATTTCTTAATAACACTTCGCAGATACAGGGCACAGACTAGTGAGAGGCAGCATCGTCACAAGTGCAAGAAGCTTCAATCTGCGATCGCCAACACACATGCCCAGCGTGGCGATTATGGGCTAATCCTCCAATGCCAAGCTAGAATCAACCACGGCCCCCAGGTTCCCAGCCGCCTTGCTGTTCCTGATTTTGGCGACGGTCACGGTAACGGCAAGGTAGGGCATGCGAAGAATCACTGGCCCACTTCCATCCATCTTTGTGACTACCGGAATGAATCTTATTATCAAATGAAAAGTTTCATCTTTTGTGAACCCTTACATCCCATTCTCAGTATCATCTTTGTGACTACCGGAATTAATCTTATTATTATATGTCAAGTTTCAACTTTAATAGATGCCATTCTTCATTCTTGTGAACACTCGCATTTTACAGACATAAATCAAATAGCTGGCTAAAATAAATTTTTTGACAAATTATTTAATTGTAGTAGTAGTAAAGGCTATTAATTAATAACATTATTAACTAATCTAACACGGTTATAAGAATAAAATAAAAATTACAAAAATGTGACCAATCACAATAAATAAAATAAAATGTTATAATAATTTACAAATCGCTTTTTTTCTAAATCACTTTCAAAAGAAACGTTTTCATCAACCCACTCGCCTGCCAATTTTCTTAGTTTTTCTTTTGCAATTTATTACATCTCGTAAAGATCCTTTTCCTTTGAGGGCAAATCTATAATTTTCCAAGTTGTTAACAATCTCATAAGGCCCTTTAAATTTAGCGCTTAATTTATCATATCGTCTATGATCTTGGTTTACATATACAATGTATCCAATATTATAATTTATAGTATCACGCCTAGAGGAATCAAAACGTTTCTTAAAACTTTGAGCAACTGGGTTAATCCTTTGCATAGCCAAGTTACGTTCTGCATGAACATCAATAGTGTGTTCCGCATAATTGCGGTCATTCAATCGAGCCTTTACACGTGGTATGTTTGCATCACGAACTATTAGTAATCGCAAAGGGGCAAAACCAGTTAATTTTTGTATAGTGGAATTTATAGATTGTTGAACTTTCCAAAGATCTCTCGGCCAGACTGATATATTACGAAATTCTGTAGCAAGCTTATTTATTTAAAGGTCATGAAATAATTTTCTACTATCATAATTATGATGATTAACTTGCCATTCATTGAACAAAGACCTAATTTGGTAAGTATTAAAGTTGGTGCCACTATCTGAAACAACTAAGGACAGAATTCCAAACATATTTAACGTACGAGTATCGCGAACTACACACATCAAATTGTGATCACTAGCATAAGCTGATATATTTTTTTACATTGAACTTTATCAAGAAAAATTCTTTGGTGTGTTTTTTTTTTTAAATAGAAATACCCTGACTGAAATTTAAAATATATATAATAATACCCTGAATGAAAATTATTGAGTAATTAATTATAACGTAATTGTAACAGAAATTTTATAGAAAGAAAAAGATTGTTTAACCAAGCATTAACAACAATTTAATAATAAAATGTTTATATTCAATATAATATAAGTCAGTCTAACCTTGTGATGTCGTATGTTCGTATTTCTCGGCGGGCGCATTATTATCGACCAGTACAAATTGGTGCCCATGGTTTACTCGGAATGGTCTGACAATTACATCAATAGCAACTGCTCTATACATGTCTGCTGTCATGAAGCCTCGATACGGGATCAAAGCCATTCTAGCTCCAATCATAATACCACCCCAAAAGGACGCCGATTTCCAGCCTTGCTGAACTGTTCCAGTGGCAACTCTGCCTTTCACGATCTCCTGGTCTTCTCCAGACACGGACACGTCGGTTATCTGGATGAGTACTGATTTGCGATACATCAATGAAGAGACAGTTTTGCCAAATGTTTTCTTCTTTATTTTGCCGAAGCCTAGCCCACTGCAATCCCCGTCGTTGTCGTTGCCGGGAATTCAGAGGAGCTCGCCAAAACGTCCGTGCTCGTAATCCAGCCCGGTGCAAGCAATTCCGAATGGTCTGAGTGCTAATTTCTAGCCCAGAGGCGGCCCAAACTTCTGCTTTTATTTTAGTAGCATTCATTGTTGGGTCACGGGCTGCCAGCAGGGTCTGTACCGCCGAACAATTAGCTCAGAAAGTTCTTGGATGATTTGGCCAGAGCTTCCGCGTTACCCCGTACAGACCCTCTTTGGCTTACCAGCCGGATTTTCCACTTTACAGTGTACACACGGCTACACATCAACCTATACATTTCCAGTATAAGCTGATCTCGCATTGTAAAGGATTTCCCTACAGAGCGAGATCAGTGTAAACTGGAAATTAGTACGCATAGCTTGATATGTAGCCGTGCGTACTATCTCCCTTTGGCGGTGGGACCGTTTAGCAGCTTAATATTACGGCGGACACCAGATGGTCTTTACCGTTCGACAGCTAGCATATAATAAAGAGTCCGCTGCGCCGTTGGTTACAAGCCCTTTTATAAAATTTCAAACCTAACCTGTCATTTTCGACCAATCATAGAGCGTCATTCAATTTTGGCTGAATCTTTATTATAATAGTTATTAATAAAGAAGACGTGAAAATAAAACTTAATGAGATAGTTTAGCAATATAGCTAGAGTATATTTATAATGTTATATAAAAGGTTTGATAAGATTTTAGTATCCACCGATCACAGGGCTTCAAATGGTTTTGGCTTGATAATTTCTTACATGAATAATATTAAACAAAATATATACAGTGGAACTGTTTTAAAATTTAACGATAATTTAGAAATTATGCAAGCATATACTATGTTATCTTTAGGTACAATTATAAAATGTTAAAATGACTCAAAGTTCCGAAAATCGTTTAGAAACAACCGGGTACGTATAAATTGAAACATAAAATCTAAGTAACATTAAACCAACATACTATTCATTATTACACTATCAATTTGCAATATTATATCTAATTAACATTTATTTTGATAATGCAAAACGACAGAATGTTCATAATTTTAGTTTTTGGAATCTAGTTTTTTGAGCAACAATATTTTACTGTGGGTCAAAAGACTTGACTTATTAACATAAATTAAATGTTCATGAAATATCAACAGGAATAATAATTACATGTATTTTTTATTTAGAACTCTTGTTTCACTAAATGATAATTTTCAATGAGAATACAATGATTAAATAGTGTTGAAATGGAATGTTACCATAAATCAATATCACCTGTCGTATGACGGTGACAATGTCATAGTTATTTATACAAGTTCTTAATGTGGTTTAACATCACAATCGTTGTTTCCCATAAAAATTAACAATCTAACACATGCATCTCGACCTGATCCCGAATATGAAGGTTCTAGAGCCATCATAAGCCGCCATTTCACGGAGGACCTGTCAAAAGTCAGCCAAGACGAAATCGAGGCGGCTCTTAAACAGCTTAAAAATGGAAAAGCCCCAGGTGAGGACGGGATTACGACTTAGCAGGCTGAAAGCGGGAGGAAGACCTGCACTGAGCTTCGGGAGCTCTTCAACTCTGTCCTGTTCTCTGGGAGAACTCTAGAAGCGTGGCGGAGGAGCGTGGTCGTTCTCTTCTTCAAAAAGGGTGATAAGACCCTTTTCAAGAATTACAGACCCATTTCGCTCCTAAGCCACGTATATAAGCTATTTTCAAGAGTCGTCACGAATCGTCAACTCGGTAACGCGCGGATACTCGACAAGTTTCAGCCACCGGAGCAGGCACGGTTTCGTGGAGGATACAGCACCATAGACATCCACACAGTGCGGCTGTCAGAAGCGTATAATCGACCCCTGTGTCTTGCATTTGTGGACTATGAGAGGGCTTTTTCGATTTGACTCTATCGAGCAAAAGGAGAAAAAAATAGCAAAATGAGAAACCCCATAATTTCACAATGTCTCTCTACTTGTCCGTCTGTCCGTCCATCTAAGTCTAAAAGCCATTATACTCGGATACTATTGACGTTCAAAATTCAAAGCATTAATTTCAATTAAAATAATTAAAGACACTTTTGAATTGTCAAATCAATCAGTTAACAAAAATAACCTAATTGCCCATCCCAACGCGTAGTATGCTCATATGTAGAAGAACAGGCAAAAAACTCTATGGACAATAAATATATTGATGAAAATTGAAAATAAGGTGTTTTCTGTGCACCGCTAAACAATGCTTTAGTTAATTACGACTAAAAGGCAATAATCCAGAAGTAGTTTTAAAAATTCTATCTATCTTCATCTTTCCAAAACAATACAAATATCACAAAAATTGGATTGTATCGGCAATCGGATTTCGAACATGATATACTAGTACGTGGCGAAAAACAAAATATTTTCATACTTGGTTTGGTAGTGCGTTTTAAATGCGTTAATCGCTAAACTTGTTAAACTCTGTTTGCTCTATTTCAGTCAATCGGTCGAAGATGCTAGAGACGGAATGATGTTAATCAGTTTTTTACGCTTCTTTCCAGCTAAAGCACTAGGCAACGGTGAAGGGTGGGCGTTTTGGGTGACGACTTATACATGCAAAAAGTGTTGACTAAAGCAAGTTTATAAACCCAGAGCGTACATCCAGCAAAAAAACTTATCAATAACCGTCGCACGTCATAAATGGTCATTTCATTAGCCATTCGCCAGTCACCAGTAAATTCCCGCGTTAGGTGACCTGATCAATGATAGTAAATCATTTTTAAACCATGTCAAGGAAGTTCAAAGCAATCGATGCGAGCAGCGCCGATTGAATAAACTATGGCCTGCTATTGTAACCTAGGATATCAATACATTTTCATAAGTTGTTTGATGGTTTTTCATTTGTCTGTTACCGTTAATGTGGTTGTATTTCCGAAGAACTGCAAAATATTTTTCTGTGCTACATTCATAAATATTAAGAATTATTACATATTTCGGCAAAAAATATTCTGATGTAATCCATGGTTTTCAGCATTTACATATAATATAAAAACCGGGCACGCATAGTAAAGGGTTCCGTAGTCGGGATGAATATTTACTCATCAATAACAAAGATGTTATTGGCAGCAAAGATAGTTGTAATTCTTAATCATTCTCACAGAAACTGTCAAAAACATAGTTATTTTTCGGTTGTTACCAAAAACATCCCATTTAATACTGAAAAAGAAACATCCAATAAAATATAAATATTGGCTTAATAAAAAGTCACTATTATCGTTTCAATTCCGGGATCTAACGATACTTGACATACTTATGAGCATTGATTTCTTCTCATTATTTCTATAAGTACACCATTGTTAGGCGGTGCACAAAATACAAGATGTATTTTTTTCCAATATTCATTGATATAGTCTGGGAGTTAAATCTAGTTGATGCTTACAATTATGTTGGTAATAATTTGCATTTGACAAAAGATAGAAATAGTATTGTGATGTACTATCTTTCTAACTATCATAAAAGACAGATAGCCGTGTCGCTATCAAATTTTTTTTTTCCATTAAAGCCAAGATTTTGGCAAAGTCAATGCATTTATTTCAATCAGTCACTTAAAAGGCACTTTTGAACGTCAACATTTACATTAAAATAGAACTGATTCTAGTCGCCCATTCCAAAATGTAGTTTCGTATGGAGGAGAATGGGCAAGAAACTCCACCGTTACTCTTTTAAATGTTTTAAATATAATTTAACATGGTACATTCAATATGTGTGGTGCACCCAGCGAAAAAAACGATGCACCCAGAATAAAATTACTATGCTAAAATAGGTAAAAAGAAACCAATACAGATATTATTATTTTTTCTTTTGATCGATACCTGGTGCTCACATATTTACAAACATTGTAAGAGTAAGTATACGATTTTCCTAGAATATTAACAAGTAATAAGGCAGTGTGTGAGTTGAAGTAATCACTGAGTGTAAATCAACTGTTTGTCCGTCCGTCCGGATGACTCATACTTAATGAGTCATCCAGACAGACAAACACATTTTTTTTTTTTAAACAGCGATATTTATAGTATGTTACAGAGTATGTATATTACAGTGTTGTATGGCTAATAATAGATTTCCCTGTGTCATGATGAAATTATTAAGGTCCTATTTTTGCCATTTCGCAACTGAACCCCAAAATAAGTAAGAATATAAAAACGCAGATAAATCTGAATTAAACAAATATTGTTGATCGAAATTAAACATGCTTCAATCACAGTCTCATCGTACCCTCAGTTTGTCTAATTAGAGAGGTTTTAAAGTTTAGCTCGTGTTCGGAGGTCAGGCGCTACCTATAGATACTGTGAGATAGTGTGTGATAATATTGCGGGTGTGTGAAAACCATTCTTAGATTCAGGGATCCTTTTGCGAAATAATAAGCTTTAAAGTGCAAAGTTGACGGCATGGTTGGCGCAGTGGTTAAGCGATTGACTGCTGCGCTGCGTGTCGCGAGTTCGGTTCCCGCATGGAAAAAATATTTGTATGACCTACAAGTACATAGTTGTTCCGTGTCTTGCTTTTGTGTTTGTAAGTTTAAATGTTTTTAAACGCACCCACAATACAGGAGAAATACTCAAACTGTAACCATGAATTCAGCACATGATTCCGAACCTGAATTTTTTTTTAAACAATTGACCGCCTAGGTAATTAAAGGAACTAAAAAGATCTTAAAAAACATAAATTTGATTCACCCACCTTTAGGTAAAACCGGATAGCCGTTTTATTGTAGTCATGCCGTGCATTGGTATCACTCGTCAGAGGACATGGGTTTTTTTTTGGTTGGGAAATCATCAAATAACTTCTCCCGCCCTGGGTGGAGCAGGAGGGCGTGTCAGACTTTTAGACTAAAACCCATCCGTGTTCCCTCAGTAGCCTGTGTACCAGGAGCGGCGGTATCTCTTTCGAACAACCCGCATCGGCAGGCATCGGCCCTTGCGGGCCCCATCAGTTTGTGCTGACATCTCTATGAGGCGCGTGGAACACAACGCGCCGTCGACCTGGGCTTGGTCCCTACCGGACAGCAAGCTACCCACTACTCGCCGTCCACAAGCCCACGCCTATTTGGCTGTATTTTTCGCCACAAACTAAACATTTTGAAACTTCTTGACTGTTTTCTTTATTTCATGTGTTACCAGTAGTTTTATTTTAATTTTAGTAACTTCAGGCTGAGATTTTTCCGCTAATTCCTTTTAACATTTATAATTAATTTTGGTCATTCAGTCAAAGTGGCGGTTTGTCTTGGGTGTTTGTAAAGAGGGCCGTATGCTTTTATATTAGTTATGTTGTAGTTGTGATATTTTTGAGGAAGGAATCGGCATTATATCTTTCGGTGATAAAAGATCAATAAAATCAATAAATCTTGCGGTGACGGAGTTCTTTCTCTAGGCACAATAAATAGGTGTGCCGCCTTACCAAAAATCTGGAAAATTTTCCCTGCTGTAGGTGTTCCTGTTTATGATGACGAGTTCTTTCTATAAGCGCAGATCCCTGGGAGTTAGTGAAATTGAAAAGTCAGCACAATCTGTGGCAGTGAAAACATTACGATTTAATGGGATTCCGGTTTTACTTTGATTGTTCACTCACTCTTATCTTCGTCACGCGATCTTCTAAACTAGACTTGTGCAGGTACAATATGTATCTCATCATATGTATCACATTTTGCCTTTCATCACTGAATGTATTGTTAAATGCATGATTGCCTCCGACCATTGTCGCTCATTTGGCTTATTGACGTAGGTCGGTGGCATATTAAAATCCTGTAAAAAGGAAAAAATTATAAAACAATTACACAAATAAACTTAAATACACAAAACATATAAATTCATTTGGGAGAAAACGAATACCCGATATAACTAATTGAAACTGGGATGTCAGGTAAGAAGGAGAAGTGGGTTTGTCGAGAATGGAAAACAACATTGACAGAGCCCTCAACTCTCTGCGCTGACGGATGGGTAGCCATTTTAAAAGCAACCGGTGCGCGGACACATGATCATACTTACGAAGATTGAAAACGAATCGAATGCAGTTATTTAGAAGGCGGTCAAGTTTATTGAGGAGATCTGCAAACGGGTAAAAATATGAGACCTATATGACAGAGTTATTAAATATAGGTAAATACAAAACCCCAATTCCAGCAATAATCAAGAAGGTCGCTACCTAAGAAATTCCATTGACCCATTTGCTTATAACTAATTGGCCAACCTTTACGGACCGGTGACTTGCGACCATATAATAGACAATAATGGCACTTGAAAGAACAGGATTAGATTGTCATTGAAAGGCAAAATTGCTTTAAGTGCTCTCCGATTATTTTACTGACCCAGTTACTGAAAACGTAGACTACGGGTATGCTGTGTTTCTATGAACGATATTATATAAAAGTTCCAGTTCTGTGCAACAAATACTTTCCTTCTATTATATTAAACTACCTCACAACTGTGCACAGCATTCAAAAAACGTATACGTTGCACACATATGAGAGGAGAGTTTTAGATTTTACATACATGAAATATTCATAATTTGTTTCATTCGGTTTTGACGATCGGCCTACAATTTCAGGACAAACACCACGTTGAAACACTTTCACATGAAATTAATAAAAAAACTGGCGATCTCCCTGAGCGGATTTAACGAGACGTTGAAGTCGTCGCCGCGCCGCAACAAGACTTCGCGGTTGCTGAAAACTGCTAAACAAAATGCACCTACCTACATTATTATGCGTTCCGTAAAAAAACTTAATATGCCAATTGTAAAAACTGTATTGCATTGTTACCTGTCTTATTAGTAACACGTCTTATAACACGGTAGCAATCACTAGTCACAGCAATAACAGCACCTGTCCTGTAGCCTCTTCAAACAAGTATGGTGCAATTACCCCAACTGACCAATCAGTAGAGCATTTGGTGTCCTGTATGGGTTTCCTCTTCATCACAATATTGAAAATTTTGACAATACTCCGTCATCAAAATAAGATCATCAGGATATAATAACTAAACTTAATGGGGTGGTCATGGACTTAAAAATGGTCCATAATGAATTTTCCGCAAACTAAATAGTGAATTGCAAACAACCGTGGCGCAAAATCGCAAAGGTGGCCAAAGAAATTGCATAAATCCGAGTTGGCCACCTAGTCCAAACCCTTAACGGATATTTTTTTTTTTTAATTTGGGAATCATCAAATAACTTCTTCCGCTGTGGGTGGAGCAGGAGGGCGTGTCAGACTTTTACTGACTAAAACCCACCCGTTTTCCCTCAGTAGCCTGTGTGCCAGGGATGGCGGTATCTCTTTCGAACAACCCGCACCCCTGGCAGGCAGCGGGGCCCTTGCGGACTTCATCAGTTTGTGCTGACATGGCTTTGAGGCGCGCGTGGAACACAACGCGCCGTCGACGCGGACTTGGTCCTTACCGAACGGTTACCGGACAGCGAGCTACCCATTACTCGCCGTCCGCAAGCCCACGCACACGGTGGCTAGGAATTAGCCTGGGATTCCCGACTCCCAGGGCGTCTCCTGGGTTTGGTTTATAAATTCAAACGCGTGCTTTAATATCCCTTGATATGTAACAGTTTCATAAACTACAATCTATTAAAAAAAAAAAAAAACAATAGTTAACTTAATCATATAGTGCAGGTCGTTTAGTCCTTGACACTATAACATTTAGATGTATTAGTTATAAGCTAGCGCAGGTTTATTAATTACGCGAAACAGTAATTACTATGGCAGGCCAGCGACGGTTCCACAGACTGCTCAGAGTAGTTAGTTTCGAACCTTACTGTGTGGGACCGTCCCGTCCTTCGTCGATATTATTTTGTTTCAGTTCCACGTAAAATAAAATTAAAAATTCATTCAATGTTTTGGAGGTGAAATGCCACGTAGGATGCAGGTGTTATTGTTAAAACACGGAATAAATATTCCGTGGCAGCCATGGATGGCCATATTTTTAGTTCGAATAACTCATATTCATTAAAAATTATAAACCGTCTCTGGTTCCTTTTCTAAGAGGACATTATCAGTTGTCTAAAAAAAAAACTGATGGTCATACCTATTACTGTTTTATATTGTAATCGTCAAATATATATTATGGAATTATATTATTACCTACTTACTATGTTATTATCATTCCTTGCATTTCCTTTAAGTACTGCATGAGTAGTATTTAGTTTAATACAAAACAAAGACGATGATTATGGACAACTAATATTATACATAATTATATTCAATAGATTTATTTCTAAAGATTTTATATTATATTTTCTTGTTTCAGAGTCCGCGTGGAGTATTACGTAAACGAGAACACTTTCAAAGAAAGACTGCAACTGTATTTTATTAAAAATCAACGATCGAGTAAGTATGTCAAGGCATATCAATTAATCACACGATACCGACATGGTTTCGTTTCTTTGAACTAACTAGTAAGGCCTCGGCATATATACAATTCCAGGAATGCATTTACGCGGAATAAATTGACGTGTGAACAGATTCTCCATTCATGCAGGTGCGCTTGACGCCCAATTTTTGGAGTACCTACGTATTTAGTTTCAGAATAGACACAACAAAATCTATAACGTACAAATTCTATTGTAATGATAACTGTAAATGATACTGCAAAAAACGGGATCTTGCTGAGGTTACTGTTGATTTTTGTCTTTTTTGACAGTTGAAATGTATCTTGTAATTCGTTTTTATAAGCACCGACACCCGTCCAGAACACTTGCTCTGCCACATAAACAATTGAGGTTTACGCGACATGTTCCAAAATTACACCAAAAGTCAAACAATACGCGAATCCTGAAAGACACTAACGTTACAAACATTAAACGTCATGTGTGGATTGTCCGCTTTATGAGCCGCACGAGCTGCGTAGGCACCGCGTTTCATGAACGCTGGTTTTAAATCAGTGTAGTACGGGTTGCCTACGAAAAATGTCAGTGGTAATTAATTTTTATTAGATACCCCCCTCACATTACCTATAAAAATGTGTCTGATTTCCTAGTACGAATTCATGGTTATTCTTACTGGTACATTAAGTCAAATCTAATACTACATTTTTAGGGGTAAGACAATTATTAGCTTGTTTGTTAAAGTTATCTCTGGAAGTACTGATACGGTCACGAAAATAAACTACACTATTGTTAAGTGCCATCGGATATGGTTTAATTCATCCATTCACTGACAGGCAACGCTCATCCTAAACATGAGGTCAAGAACCATGTTTACACAAGAGTTTTAATAATATAGCGTCTAGAGTCGTCAGTAATGATGGAGTACACGTTCAGTACTTTTGTAGAGTTGACCATTCACTGACAGGCAACGCTCATCCTAAACATGAGGTCAAGAACCATGTTTACACAAGAGTTTTAATAATATAGCGTCTAGAGTCGTCAGTAATGATGGAGTACACGTTCAGTACTTTTGTAGAGTTTGGACGTCACTGAGAGATGCGTCTGTAATTAGCTAAGTCTGCCCGGCTGCCCTTTTTGGGCACAGATTGCAGGTTGCAAGTGAGCCTGTTTCGACACTTTCTCGTAGGAAACGAAAAGCGAAATAGATAGAAAGATAGTCTGGATAGAAAGTTACAGTTCTAAGAACGAAGAAAAACTAACGTTTCGTAATTAGTTAGATCTTCATACATTCAATCTCGTTTCATAAACCTTTGAGAAAGAGTGCATACTAAATTACATTATTGGAATCCTGTCGAGAGCAATTTCCATTTGATAAACCGTTTGTTCGGCAAATTTACGAAGTTCCACTGTTAAATGAAATGTAATGAAATATTTATTTATGTAAGTAGATCTTATAAGACATTTTACACGTCAATATTTTGTAGGTCAATATTTTAAAACTAGATGGCGCCGCTATTTACTAGCTGACTGTTCCCTGAGAAGAAAAGCCGAAATACACTCAAAGGTCATGGTCTCTTTTAAAGTCCAAACATAATATTATTTTATTTCATGTCAGTCTAACAATGCAGGGCAATGTCTGGAAGGGCCTTTTGAAGAAAGAGCCATTGCAGCTTTGAGCTGACCTGTCCCAACAGACGGCATGTTTGTAACAGTCACCGTGTAGCTCAAACCTATTTTAGGGAGCTCAACGACCCGTCACAAAACGCTACCAGATCTGCAGGACATTTGCGTAGGCCATTTACAGTTAATATTGCATACTTATTTATTTTTATTGTGGACATGTTAGATATGTTGGATTTGGGTTGATAACTGAACTATTTGAAAAAGGAAAACTTTAAACTGTACGAATTGCTTTTCACGATAATCAAGGTCGTTAAAGGATACTCCAGTTACTAAATTGTTTAACTACAATCAAGTGACCAGAGAGTGTTACTTACTACTGTAAGTCTATAAATATGGGGTGGCCAATTCGGAAGTATAAAGCTTTAAATTAAGATTGTGTTAACACCGATTTAAAATTGCTATCGCACTTTTTCGTATTTTTCATCTTTGCTCTACTTTATTTGGTATTCCACTATCAGACTCATAAATATTCTTATTTCAGTGTTCGCAATTCACCACGACACGTTCCTTTAGATAATCCAACAATTAAAGTCAGAACTTGTCTAAACTGGTGAATTTGGGGGTTAATTAATGTCAACATTTCTTGGAATTTATTGTTTCGGAAACACTTCTTCCAAATTTTCAATTATGAATCGTGCTGCATGGTTTCTGGCACCGTCTCATTAGAACCACGTCTATTCTAGGTCTAAAAGATTGATTTGATGAAATAAATAAATGTAAAATCTTAATGCAGCTGCGATTGTCAGTCGCAGTAACAGCGGCACCCGTTCGGTAGCCTCTTCTATGAAGATTGGTATAATTACGCCACCTACCAGTGAAACAAAGAAAATTTAGAGGTCCTACTTGGTCATAAGGTTGTTTCCTAACGGTTTTATTTTTTCACATCATCTGTGATGAAAGTTGGTCAGTTACTCGTTTTTTTATTGGGTCGTCTTTCAATCCGTTAAGGAATTTTAGGACACAATTACGATACGATACTCATGATCTTAAAATATAGTTAATATCAAACATCCGTATTTGGCGCCAAATCAAAATGCTGGCCAAAACATTTTCTGTATGTACAGTTTCGACTTTCCCCGCAAAGCAGTAAATAAAAAAGGGCAAAGCGAGACTGCTAGCTTGCATATAGAAAAGTTCTAATCCCTTGGTTGAAAAGGTGGATATTTGAAAAAAAAAAATGTTTTCCATTAAAACTTACTAGCCTGTTTAATATAATCATGGGAAAACGTAACTGTCGTTTCTAATATAAAAAATATTTTAATTTAAAGTAAACTTACACCTGCGAATGGAGTAGGTACCCCATATTTTATAAATATATTCAAATAGACTGTACCATTAGAATTCGAATGCCACAACTTTGGTTCTTTGGACAGTTTTAATAAAAGTTGGTTTGTCCGAACTCAAAAGAGAAAACCAAACCTTTGTAACATAACTTTTCCGTCTGTCACAGAGGTATTCTCGAGATTTGAATTTTAATATGAAAATACGACCTAGGAAAACTGTTTAGTAAACATAATGTGTATGGATGGTATCGGAGAAGAGGTTTCTTTTAGGATTCTAATGTTTGGTGTATCGGCCTTGGGAAACCAGTAAAAAACGCTACTTATTTCCAATGTTTATTCGAGCTAAAAAATAATATTTCACTAAAGTCATTAGAAATTGATCCATATTCTACAGGGAATCACGGAATGCAACATATCTGATAAAATAAAAACTTAAAAATAGGTGCCTACCTATGAAGGCCTTTTACCCTGTCGTAATAATAATTTTCGAACTAAGGACGTCAGCGTCTGTTCCAGATTGTTCAGTGTAGTGTTTTAGTACCATATTAATAAGTACGTTGCCTGACTCGCTCTTGGCCGGTTTTTAATTATGTGTTTTTGTTTGTTTCAGGTTTACGCATTAGAATAGCTAACTTATTTTTCAAACTTTTGACCTGTGTGTTGTATATATGCCGAGTTTGCGCTGATGGTGATCCCATTACCGCTTCCTGGTAAGTCAACTCTATTACAAAAATACTGGTATGTTCGTTGCACTTTCTTAACATATAAAAATATCTATCTAACGGGGTTTTTTATCTGCTCATGTCAACTCAAAGTGAAAACATTTATTTCAATTAAATCATGTAGTTCACTTACAGGCACTTTTGAATTTGATACAGAAATTATTTCGGATCTCTAAAACGGCTACTCGTTTTATGCTAATCCTAGAATTTCTTGTTTCTGACGTGACTAAGTTAATTTAATTAAATATACTAGTATGTACAGGGTTATTGGAAAAACACCAACAACCACTTAATAATTTTGGTCCCATAGTAAAAGTTGTTCATAATGATGAGTACAATACTTTTACTATGGGACCAAAACACCAACAACCTCTTAAGCGGTTTCTTAAGAGGTTGTTGGTGTTTTTCCAATATCCCTGTAGGTATAGTAAAGCCCGATAAGAGTATTTAATTCAAACCATGTTACTCTATGGCGTTGGTAAAAAATATTAAAATTTATTTCGCAATAAAGCCTATTG
The DNA here is from genome assembly GCA_949987655.1 of Polymixis flavicincta. Taxonomy (NCBI): domain Eukaryota; kingdom Metazoa; phylum Arthropoda; class Insecta; order Lepidoptera; family Noctuidae; genus Polymixis; species Polymixis flavicincta. The sequence continues at coordinate 24,061,061 of OX465171.1, read as the reverse complement.
CATGCATGGTGCATGTCTAAATATACTGACTATTTATGACAATATAATTATTTTCCCCATTTGTGAATAATATAGAATCACAAACTTGTTACGCGAGGGTTAAGCATCTTATAGATATGCAGAATTTAAGATGAATAAAAAAAACTGAAAATGGGTATTAAATCGATTGTCATGGTTAACTTATTAGTGTCAATCAGGTTCAACAGGTTAACAGGAACTGTGTAACGTCAGGGCAGCTTGATGAGCAAATCCCGTGCATTTAAGCCGAAATTTTGGGGCTTCCAAACATACGGGTTTTTTTCGGGAATACATTTTTATAAGGTTTATTTGTAAAATACATACTTAAAGTCGAAAAAACCAGTGATGATTACGGGGCATGTTTCTTTCAAAGCAGTCTCCGCCCAGTACTGTTCTGGTTTCATTAATATTAGTGAAAGATGCAGATTTAGCTTTTTGTAGCATATTTATTTATTATTAGGTCTTTACCTATGAAATTGCCGTTCTGCAGTACTGGCCATTTCAAATCAAAATAATTTTTGTTTGGCTAAGAATTCTAATTTCAAATTAATTTTATTTTAAAAACATGGATTTTTTTTTCTAAAAGTAGTCATTTCTTTATTGATTAGTGTTACATTTTCATCGCATTTCAATCTTTTTCGTCATCATGGATACGTTAAAAATTCGAGTAATTATGGAATATGAGTACCGTCGTGGCAGCAACGCGGCACAAGCGGCACGCAACATCAACGACGTTTACGGAGCTAACACTACAAACCAACGCACCACCTGTTATTGGTTTGCTCGCTTCCGTTCTGGAAATTTCGACCTGAAAAATGAACCTCGCGGTCGTCCGAAGACTTTGGTCGACAATGACGAATTAAAGGCGATTGTGGAAGCTGATGATACACAATCTACGGCTGAATTAGCAGCAGCTTTCGACGTTAGCGTCAAAACAATATTGGTCCATTTGCGTCAAATTGGCAAGGTAAAAAAGCTTGACAAATGGGTGCCCCACGAACTCAATGATCGCCAGCGCGAAGTACGCGTCGAGACGTGCCTTGCACTGCTCAACAGACACACAAATGAAGGAATTTTGAACCGCATTGTTACCTGCGATGAAAAATGGATTCTGTTTGATAACCGTAAGCGCTCAGCAAGTTGGTTGGATTCCAGTCGAACCGGGAGAGATCAGAAAAATCATCCTCTCCATCAAATCGAAGGCGGTAGGATGTGACAATATCACCCGTGGTATGATTATAACTATTCTGGATCATCTGCTACCCTCGATTACCCACATTATAAATTTTTCCTTATACACCGGAGTATTCCCTTCCCTTTGGCGCAAAGCCTATGTTCGCCCACTACCAAAGGTTTCTAATCCCTCTCTTCCTTCCGACTTCCGTCCAATTTCTATACTTCCCTTCTTATCCAAAGTGCTTGAGGCCTGTGTCCACAAACAATTTTCCAACTTTGTTCATCTTAACTCACTCATTAGTCCCCTTCAATCTGGGTTTAGGCCTGGGCATAGCACTGTTTCCGCTCTCCTTAAAGTGACTGGCGATATGAGGGCAGGAATGGAAGACACCAAAGTTACTGCTCTAGTATTGGTTGATTTCTCGAATGCCTTTAATACCGTCAGTCACGACATTCTGTTAGCCATTCTGTCACATGTTATGGTCTCTCCTGAAGCACTGGAATGGTTCTCCTCTTACCTTCAGGAACGTCAGCAGTCCGTCCATGTTGGAGATTCTTCTTCTTGCTGGTGTGATTTGGAAACTGGCGTTCCTCAAGGCGGTATACTTTCTCCTCTTCTATTTTCTATCTTTATTAATCTCATAACTTCCGAACTTCAATGTGCGTATCATCTGTATGCAGATGACTTGCAGTTGTACTCTCTAGGGAAGGTTGATGAATTACCTGACGCTATCGACAAATTAAATAGGGACTTGAGAGCCATAAAAACCTGGGCTGATAGATTTGGTGTAGCTGTAAACCCTACGAAGTGTCAGGCGATCATCATAGGCAGTCCCCATAGTATTAGCAAGGTGAGTGGTACAATCTTGCCACCAGTGCTTTTCAATGGTACGATCGTTCCTTTTAGCACTGACGTGAAGGACCTAGGCCTGCATATTGATAGTTCCCTGAAATGGCATACTCAAGTCGCTAGGGTAAGCCAGAAGGTTACTGGAACGTTGCGGGCTCTATACCGATTGAAAAATTTACTACCATCGAGTACGAAGACAATGCTTGTGCAGTCCTTAATTTTCCCCATTATCGACTATGGTGATGTGTGCTACTATGACCTGAATGCAGATCTCCTCGATAAACTTGACCGTCTTCTCAATAACTGCATTCGATTCGTTTTCAATCTGCGTAAATACGATCATGTATCTGCGCATCGGTCCCTTCTTAAGTGGTTGCCCATACGCCAGCGCAGAGAGCAAAGGGCGCTGACCACCTTGTTCTCATTTCTTGATTCTCCCTCTTCCCCTATTTATCTAGCGCCCCACTTTCAGTACATTTGCGCAAACCACAATAAAAATCTACGCTCATCGCATAATCGTCTTCTTCAATGTCCCACTCACCGCACAGACTTCATTCACTCTTCTTTCTTCGTCCAGTCTATCGCTCTGTGGAATGCGCTCCCCCAAGAAATCAGGATGGCAACCAACCGATTGACTTTCAAAGTTAAAGTTCGCGAACACATTCGCAAAAAGTTGGCAGTATCATTACAACGGTAATGTTCTCTCATTGTTTGTCTCATTTGTTTTAGTAAATTCGTTTATTTATGTATATTTATTTGTGCTTATATTTATATATAGTTAGGTATATATATATATCTTATTTTTAGGTTAAATAGTTTTATGCACTTATTATTCCTCTAATTTATTACACCTACCACTGTTTGTCTCTGCATCACCCAAAGGTCGACTGGTAGAAAATGCCTTTGGCATTAAGTCCGCCTCTGTACATGTACGTGTGCTTAAAGTATTAAATAAATAAATAAATCCTGGTTCAGCACCTAAACAATGCCCTAAACGAAAACTTACCCCTAGAAAAGTGATGGTCACTGTTTGGTGGTCTAGCGCCGGTGTGATTCATCACAGCTTCTTACCAAACGGGGTGAGCATTACTGCAGATGTGTACTGTGAAGAACTGAACACAATGATGGAGAAGCTGGCGCATCTCCAACCAGCATTGGTCAATCGCTCGTCTCCGCTGCTCCTGCACGACAACGCGCGACCTCATACTGCACAGCAGACGGTCTCCAAGTTGCAAGAACTGGGGTTGGAAGCTCTCCGTCATCCGCCCTACTCACCAGACCTTGCGCCTACAGACTACTACTTTTTCCAGAATTTGGATAACTTCTTGGCGGGAAAAAAATTTAATACCCGAGAGGCAGTACAAAATGCCTTTGAAGAATTTGTTGCTTCCCGTCCAGCTGATTTCTTTAAGAAGGGCATCAATAAACTGCCACTGCGATGGCAAAGATGCATTGATTGCATGGGTGATTACTTCGATTAATACAAATAAAAAATTCGTTTAAATTTTTTCATACAAAACGGCAATTTCATAGGTAAAGACCTATTATTTTTGCCAAGAAAGTTATCTCAAATCACGTTAGACGAGAAATTACAATGGGGACTTCATTTAACATCTCTGGCGGGGCGGCTCAGGTCGATCGCTTATGCTGTTGGAAAGATAAATTAGACGGTTAACAGATGTGGAAACCGCGCGTTTGCTCGGTTGTACTACTTTACTACTTTTACGCTACTTTCAGAGTATTATGTTAGGTGGTATGTCATTGTACTGTTGTTTTTTTTTTAAATTAATTACGTAATAGATACATGGATCTATTGCGTAATTAATTTACCTGTCATTGCTTCATTTTTAATTCTTTTTACTTATTGTGATATAGTAATTATAATTAGTATTCATACTCTTTCAAAACATTTCAAAAAGTACACGGTGGAATTTCTTACCCATCGTTCTAATGGGCAAGAAACTCCACCGTTCCTCAATACGAAACTACATTTTGGAAGGGGCGAATAGAATCAACTCTAATTTAATGTATAACTCTAATATCTGGATGATCGAGCCGCGCTCTGTTTTTGTTTTTTTTTTTTTTGTTTGACGTTTTCTGAAAATGAAACCTAGCTAGGTCGATTTATCGCCCCCGAAACCCCCTGCATACTAAATTTCATGAAAATCGTTGGATCCGTTTCCGAAATTTCGATTATTTAAATACATTTATACAAGAATTGCTCGTTTAAAGGTATTCGATGTTGACGCGCAAAGGTGCCGTCTATGTGCATATTTGAAATAAATGCTTTGACTTTGACCTTGACTTTTATTTAGTTTTTTTTTTTCAAGTAATTGTTTTCAGTAAAAATTAAATATTTTTTTCCTTTACAGCTATGGGTGCAGGCCTGGGAATAAGACTGAATTCGAACATTCGGCTAACTTGACGGAAGAGGAATTTCAGGAGCGCCCGATTATTAATTGGGACGGAATAATATGGGTCAATAGGCCCCTTTATTTGTGGGTTGTGCAAGTTATATTAGCTATGATATCTTTTACCGAAGCCATTCTGCTCGCCTATTTAGGGTACAAGGTAAATTAATTATGTCATCAACTAAATTGAAAAGACCATAAGGGACTATTATTAATTACGTCACACCGTTAGGGTGTATTTTAAAGGGTGATAGGAAGATACGGGTGGCCAGCTTAATGAAAATATATTTAAATATGTATTCTATCCTCGAAAGCTACAAGAAAAATAAAGTTCTGAAAACAGTTGTGATATGTACATGTCGTGGCCATATCGTAGATGTGCTCACTTCAAGAATTTCTCGTGAATTCTTTCTCAACAAGACGGTCGACGTCAGGGGCACCTGGAGGGGCTTGTGGATAAGTACCAAAAGCTGCGCGGGTCGATCGATCAGGTTAAACTACGCTTGCCGCGGTTGGTCCGTGAGTGGGTGACCATCTTTACATATCAAGACCCCTCCGTCCCTCGGAAAGCACGTTAAGCCGTTGGTCCCGGTTGTCATTTGTGGATCTTTGACAGTCGTTACGGGTCGTCAGAAGCCTGAAAGTCTGACAACCAGTCTTACCAAGGGGTATTGTATTACCCAGTAACTGGGTTGTGGAGGTCAGATAGGCAGTCGTTCCATGTAAAATACTGGTGTTCAGCTGCTTCCGGTTAGACTGGAAGCTGACCCCAACATAGTTGGAAAAAGGCTAGGCAGATAATGAAGAAGACGAGAATTTCATGAAATTTTCGAGCATTTCATAAAGTGAGCAAATCTACTATACGATATGGACACGACATGCACATACTCGTAACATCACGCTTTGTTTCCCCGAAAGGTTGAGCTTAGGTTTACCCTCCCATGTAATAGGACGCGAGCCTTTTGCCTTCTTCTGTGTGGGATAATATTGTGATAATGGAAAACATTTATTAATTTGTGAGCCCGATTGAAAGTTTTGTAATAGGTAATAGGATTATAGGCCCCGTACTGAGTAAAAATATTCATTCAAGGAATTATTTATTTCTTTTTGTTCCGGTCTTATTTTATTTTTTACCAAGACAGGAATGATTTTTTATTACAATAAATTATATTTCATACCTTTTCATCATATTTTTCAGGGCAATATATGGCAACAAGTTTTATCGTTTCACTTCATCTTAGAAATGGTGAACACAATACCATTTGCATTGACGGTGAGTTTTTATTGGATATCTAATCTAATTAAATTTGAACATCAAAGAAATAAAAAACAATTCATTCTTCGCTATCATTGTATTGGTATTCTCTCTGAATTCGCATCTAGAAAGTTAAGTATAGTATCTATCTACGCTTTACATAAAAAAATGATTCAAGAAATTCAAGTATCATTCAAGAAAATCAGAATATAGCCCAGGAAAATAAGTTAAATAAAAATTAAATCTGCGAAAAAATTCCTAGATAAGATTTACCTATCATCTGGATTATTTTTATTCTGGCATTAAAAATAAAAAGAAATGATTTTCAAGGCCCCAGAAGTCAGTTTATAAAAAGATTTTAAAAAATGTTTCACATTAGATTATGTCACATAGTTTCTTCCTTACTTAATTTGATACACACGCATTTTGTTTTCCAAGGCATATTTTACATACCCAACGACTAATAATGAACACTTAAAATGAATGAGAACCGGAAAAAAGAATACCGAACAATACCATCACACAGGGTTCAGGGGTTTTCTACTGATATTACTAGAGATTTAACAGTTTTGAACAGGATGTAAAATAATACGTTTTATGAGAACGAGGCAGAGTAAAAAGAAAGGACTTAAAATATCAAAGGATTGCTGTCAGGATTCACAAAATATGTGTGAGGCCTGCGATATCTAATAAAAAGAGACGGGTACCACAAAATGCATTGCAATTATCGCGAAGTATTTCACACAATGTTGTATGCATGTGTACGTTGTGTGTATGTTCCGTGTGGTGCCAGACGTAAAATAATAGCACCATATCATTTCTTCCCGTGGGTGTCGTAGAAGGCGACTGAGAGACTTACTAGAGAATGGGCAGCAGCGTTCTACATGCAATTTACCACCATACTGCGATCGCCAATCCGCCTGCCAAGCGTGGCGATTATGGCAAAACCCCCTTTTTGGGGGAAGCCTATGTCCAGCAGAGGACGTCTTTCGGCTGAAATGATGATGATTTCACACAAGACATTTCTAATTAGTACGTAAAGGTATTCACGGTGAGAATTCTTAATTTTTAGCAGAAAATATCTTATTTTCCTAGGCTAATAGTGATTGCTTAAGTGCCCCCTTATTGTGAGCCCTTATTTAATTCCACTTGCGGATCTTATTTTACAAGGAACTATTCTAAAAGCATGCTGTTCTGAAATAATTTATATTAGTTAATTGAAATTGTAATTAGGCACATTCTATTTTCAGTTGCCGTTTCCACCACTCAGAAACCTGTTCATACCAGTGTTTCTCAACTGTTGGCTGGCAAAGAGGTCGCTGGAGAACATGTTTGTAAGTACCTAATAGTAATGTTAACTCCTACGTGTATTTCTGAGAAAAACCACAACACAAAGTACTTTTCACCGCACTTGGCCGAAAAATGTATCTTATTGCACTTCTTGTAGGTTCAAAATGCAGTATATTTAACACACGTGTTTTTTTACTTTGCTATTACACCACAGATTAACTATTCAGGGTGACTTGTAATTTGACGTATTCCTTCCAGAACGTAATGTGAACCATTTTTGCAACGTTTAAGAACCCCATAAAGCTTAGGTAAAAAAATTCCAGGGTAAGAGGAACCCAATTTGTATGTATTTTTGATAATTTCCCAGAATGGTTTACTAAATATCATTACAACTAAACTCTCAAATTAAATAGTCTTCATTGCTATTCCATTGGGTACCTAATTCTTTAACAAACATTTCGATGACACCAAATTTTCCAAAACAGTTAAAATTGAATAAGTTGATTAACCATTTTATAAAGGTTATTGCAAAATTATGCGATAGTAAGCATTTAAATTACGGGGGAGACATCTTCCGTATAAATTACGGTGAAGGAAGCAGCTTTCTAACGAGGTACGAGGAGGAACAGAAAAAAAAAGATTTAGAGGCACCTATGAAACAGTCGTCGATAATGCTGGCAAAGGTCGAATTATTCAAATTTGATAATCATAAAAATGAATTGTTAGCTAATTAACCGGTTTATGACATCCCACTACTTCTGAACCTCTCAGCAATCCATCACACGTTAGTCACCCAGGTCGATATGACAAAGTCAAAAGTCGCGGAGCGGCTTTTCAGTTTATTACATGACTCAGTCTATTCGATGGTCACAGTTCATATGTGTGTATTTAAACATATAGCGCACGTACATTCTCTAAAAGTACGAAAAACGTCGGCATAAAAAAAGTACGTTTGTACAGAGTGGCGGTCAACCTGATCTCCACTCTGTATGAAGGTTTTTTTATTCTGATCACATTAAATAATACTGCGGTTATTACGACTTCTTTTTATTTTTTACAATGTCTGACATATTCTAGTCATTATTTGACATTATACATCAATTTTAATATCGACCATTTTATAGTGATGCCATGGAAATCGTGTCAGTTGGTTTACCTAAATAGGTTTATTTTATTTATGTAGATTATTTTACATATTGTGAATGAGAGAACGTTGTAGGCCTTACAGAATAGATTTGTAGACGATTTTCTATTCTGTATTTTCATTCCTCTAAGTATCTGATACTTATTGACAGCCCTGCTCTGTCCTCCCATACCTATTATTATCACTGTAATTTGAAAACATCGTTTAAGCCAATTATTTTTACAAAGAGTAACCGTGGAGTTTCTTGCCGGCTCTTCTCCATAGGAAGCGGCAATTTGGAACCGTGCACCTAGCTTCTGACGTTTCATAAATGCCCATGCAGGTTTATGTCAAATAAAAATATTTTGATTTGATTTGATTTGATTGACAACTTGTTATCAATCTGTTAAAATAATTAAAAAAAAAAACACAATTTTACTAAACCTAGAAAAACGAATTTTTCAAATAAAATAAATTGCGTGAAAATTGGCACGAAATAATAAGGCACACATTTAAGCGGTTTACATAGCTACCTATGTACTTAATAAAAACAAATCGAGGATCCGAGGACCGAGACGTCGATAGTGCCAAAAACAAAAAGAATTAGCATTTGTTGAAATAATTTAAAATCTGGACCTGATTGCTGCTGATTACTTAAAGGTTTCGTTCATAATGGGCACCTCTACAAGGCCGTACTCTTCTTTTTATTTCGGACTTCGTAGATTTTGAAGTGAAATTTCTTTGCCTTCGTACTCCCACAGAACACAGCGACATCGAGTATGCAAGGCTTTCCATATGACTCCAAACGTAATAATCTAGACGACTAAGGTCAGGTAACCTCGCACAAACTATACAACAAGTGAACCGTGACTAGTGGTTAGACCGCGAGCCATGTCAAAAACTTATAAAAAATAAATAAAAAAACATTGCTGGGAGGATAGGAAGTAGGAGGATGAAAAAAAAACCGGTTAATTAACTGACGTTAAATTTATTCGAATATCAATATTTGAAAATTCCACCTATGCCAACATTAGCGAAGAATTATTCATCGGCACCTAATTTATTTTTAAGGTATAAAATGATTTAGTTATATTTTTCGTGAAAAGTGCGTTTAAAATAAAGTCTTTGTCCTTGTCAAACTTGGTGTACCGTGTAGGTTACTTACCTACCTAAATTATAAGTAGATGAATGATGGTCTCCAATATTTGGAAGAGCACACTTTTATTTCTCCCTGTTTATGTTAACATGCACATAATGAAGCCTCTGTTGGGGATCCAATCAGTAAATAAATAAAAATGTAGTTTGATACGCGTCAGTATTTGTCATTGCACTTACTAGTACGCCCATATGAGGCAATCCCGCCTGTAGTGAAATTAACTTCTTAGCACACTTTAAGCAACTCTTAGCATATTATAATAGCATTTAGAATATTCACTTCCTCATTGGTCTAGTGATCACAAGCGCTACTGCTGAGCATCAGGTCTTGGGTTCGATTCCAAGGTCGGGCTAAGTGATGCCCGCAGTCTGGATTTGTGCCCGATCGATGACAATGGGCTCGCCCCTTTTTTAAAGTGACTTAAACAGAACTGGCGAGATGTGGGTGGTACTGTAATTACACCTCTGGCTAACCCTGCGAGGAAACAAGGCGTGATGTTACGATGTTTATTTAAAAATATTAATCAATTTTACATACAACACTTCACAGTTCCTTCCTATATTTGAAATTAAAGCTTAAGAGTTAGAAAATCGGCCCACTTTAATTCAGTTTTCCCATTCAAAAGTATAGACACATGGAAGCTCAGATTATGTCTCACCAAGGGTGAGGTCAAAAAACCAAATACTAAAGTAGCGTGGCGTAGTACTCGAGTTTTGAATTAGTATTTGGTTTTTGGGCTTCATTATTGGTGTCCCCGAGGTTTATCTGCCTTTGTTTTATAATAAGTATGAGCATGGAAGAATACGTTTGTTAAAAAATAGGCGCTACTAGATGGACAGTAGGATATTTCTCGACGTACCTTGCACTGCCGTAAACGCTTTTTATTGCAAACTTACAATTTGTTATTTGCTTGATTTCAGAACGATCTTCACAGGGCTATGCAGAAGTCCCAATCAGCACTATCACAACAATTGATGATATTGTGCGTCACTCTGCTGTGCCTGGTGTTTACAAGGTAAAAAACATGTATTTTATAATAATTAATCAATTGTAACGAAACAGTCAAATTTTTTCAAAGAATGTTGTGAAAGTTTATGTTGCATTTTGTTAGTATTTGTTATAATATTTACTAGCTTTAGTCTGCGGCTCTGCCTGCATGGATGTCCAAAATAACCCCACGGGAACATACTATCTCGATAAAAAAATACTATCATATGTCCTAATCTAAGTCATGGTGTATCTGCGTGTAATTTTAATCCGAAATTCGTTTACCTTCAACCGTAAAGCCGTGAAAAAGTAACAGGTAGACAGGTAAGAGTCAATTTTTCATTTAGTATTAGTAAGGACGCATGAGAACCCGTATTTATGTTTTTCAAAATAAAATAGTACGCCCACAGCAGTCGCACTTTTGCTTATCTACGTACCAGTACCGCATGTAAGATTTACCTACAGAAGCCAACCAGGTTTCGCAGTCAATGTAGGTGCCCCGCTTAGAGCTCTTCCGCAAACTCAACATAGTCAACTGGAGGCAATGATGTACGTATGATGTATGTAGGACCTTTAGATGCGTTACCTGTGCTCAATACTGGCAAGATAAAAAAGCAAGGCAGATGCTAGACTTGAAATTAGACACGTACCATCCAATGACCCGGCTATACGTCACTGTCACTCGCAATTCTCAGAAATTTATTTGTGAAGAAAATGCCTTCCGGTGACTTTAGTCTCGTAGGATACAAATTACACTACTACTTTGAGAGAAAAGAAAAACGTCCCATTTCATGCGTAAGTTTTTTGTGCTAACAAAAAACACTATCCCGATTATTCATAAAGGTTCGTCAACTATGTTGAGTTTGCGGAAGAGCTCTAAGCGGAGCACCTACATTGACTGCGAAACCTGGTTGGCTTCTGTAGGTAAATCTTAGATGCGGTACTGGTACGTAAATAAGCAAAAGTGCGACTGCTGTGGGCGTACTATTTTATTTTGAAAAACATAAATACGGGTTCTCCATTAAACCATGCGTCCTTACTAATACTGTAAATGAAAAATTGACTCTTACCTGTCTACCTGTTACTTTTTCACGGCTTTACGGTTGAAGTAATTAATTTCGGATTAAAATTACACGCAGATACACCATGACTTAGATTAGGACGTATGATAATAATATTATTCGTAGAAACCGTTCTATCTACGAATTAAATTAATCAAATGGTTCTTCGTCTTGTCAGCTCGATCTCTCATTTAGTTTTTTCTCGATCCTATTTTAAATTAGTTTAACGGTTCGAATTAATTAAAGTTATTACAGCCAGCCTATACAATTGTAAGGTTGTCTCATGCAAACAACCTCTACAGTACTAATACGTAGCTACATTCATTGCTTACGCTGTTTTTGAGTGCACTAATGTCGTATATGACACGTCGTCATGGGCTGGAGGGCGACCATAGTTACATTCTCGTGTCGCGCTAATGCTGCAATTATTTAGTGGGTTAATCGACTCGACTAAACTATTGCAAGTCTTAATTCTGCCCCTTGGCTTCTTTGCATTGTACAATAAGGAGCCCTTGGCTGTCTCTCATTTCGTTAACTAGGTCGTTTTGTTTATGTTTTCCTATCCCTCTACGACGTTCTACGTATAACGGTTTTAAATTCGATTCACTAAATTGGCACTATTCTGGGAAAAAAGAATAAAGTAAATGATGTAGGTATACGGAATGACTTCCCAAACTTTGAGAGAGGGTATCACAAGCATCAATCAAATAATAAGACCGGGATCAATACATTTTATGTTGGGATTGAAATACATGTTTTTAATGTTGCTATGAAGAATTCTAGTTTGTATTTAACTTGATGCTCTAGTTCCAGGCTGCTATAAAACAAGAATATGTAAACATACGAACATTATAATAAAAATAATAAATAATCAGTAATCATTATACCGATAATCGTTACAGTAAATGGCCTACTAGCGAAGAGCCTCGACCAACATCTCAGGAGGCTCTCATTGCACGGCTGTATCAAGGGCTTGATTCAGAAAGGAGTAATCCTAGACACGGCACGCATAGTCAGGAGGTTCCTTTCTAGAGAGAGCCCTGACCACCCTGCTCCTGATGACGATGGGCCACTATTTTTTTATATTTTTAAATGTTTGTACGATTTTTGTAGGAATATTTAGAAATGTACCAAATATGTATGAAAGAAAATAAATAAACATAATAAATACATTGTTTCAGGTTATATAGGGACATGTGGATAAAACCTTGACCTAAACATACATACAAGTTATTTTAGAATTATTTATGTAATATTACATACATTTTAGTAGGTACTTACTTTGTATTTATAAAAAAAATATCTTATATGTAAATATTTCCTTTCCAGTGTCTGTGGCATCCAGCACTTTCAACGAGCGGGGCATCGCCATCTCAACTTGTTCCAAGCTACCTACTTCGTAGTGGTTACCTTCTCTACAGTGGGCTACGGCGACTTTGTACCTGATATCTGGCCATCACAACTCTTTATGGTGATCATGATCGGGGTGGCGCTGGTGGTCTTACCTACACAGGTACTACATGATTTAAATCGAATAAGAAACTTGCGTCGAACTACTACAACACATTATTCCATCGAGATACGGATGCGTAATTTTCGTATTTACTAAATAGATACACTAAAAGATCGTTACCGATTGTACTCGTACGTATGTATGTATAGGGCATATTTCACTTCTCATGTTTTCGTGCTCATCATGATCACTCTACACACAACAACTACAACAACAATATTGTCACAAATAAAATTTCAAAAGACCATGGGGATTTTGTATGAATCCTAAATAAAATCTTACTGTCTTTCTGAATTGAGAAATGATTTTGTTTTTTTCTTGCAATAATTAAAAGCTTTTCGGTTAAAATGTGATTATTTTTAACAAAAACCATTTTTCTTCTACAAAAGCATTTTTACATTTACAGAAATAATGATAGTAATTATACCAAAAAAAAACTATCTTTCGAACCAAAACATCTATTATAAGTGACAATAATAATTTTGAATTTAATAAGAATATACCTGCTACTGATTTTATACGACTGATCTTGAGTTTTGAAGGAAGGTATGTCGAACTCCCCAATGATGGACAGCATTTGCGTATTCTTGTGATTGGGTAATAATACAAAATATTATACGAAAATGACTAGTTCAGAAAATTGACAAATATCAGAGAAAAAAAATGGTCGCTGGTAAAGAAAGGTTACCATCATAAATGAGAACCATAACAAAATATAAGTGTATGTAAAATAGTGGTAATATTGAATTTAAAAACGAACCTTATGATAGAAGAAGGCAAAGATGGCGCAGGTGAATAATCAGAGTCAGTCACATGGTTATGGACATGACTCAAGCCAATTGAAATCTGCGTCTGATTTTTTACGTGGTTTTGGAGAGCACAAATTCTTTTTGCTCTAGAAAAAGATGTTTGCATCCCTCCCAGAAAAAAAGCCCTCTCTCACACTCATGCCAAGCATACAATGCCCTTTCCCAAAACACAGATAAAAAAAAATACTAATAAAATCTTAGTGCACTTGGCAATGTATCCTTTAGGATACGCTAACCTTGTACAAAGAATCTTAGTACACCTAGCAACGTATCCTGTAGGATACATTCACTTTATTTGTTATTTTGCGAAGTCAAGCGTAATTATTGCTCCTATTTAACTACTTTCCAGTATAAGTACAAACATATAAAATATTATAACACCAATTCCTCATGCAATTTTAAAAGAAAAACTATTAAAAATAATACATTCTTACCTTCTTCCGCGGAAGTGCACTCAACCGTAAATTGTCAATGTTACCTCTCTTGGATATATCGTTGCCATTATTCTGGTCCGTTCAGGTCCTTCAGGTATGGAGTGGCTGCGTGTTTGGGCCAGAGACCGTCGGCACCATACACATCCATTAGTATCAACAGCAGGAGCTGCTATAATTCCTTGTTGTTGTATTGTACGCCGAGTATACCCAACAAGCATAACATACTAAGCCACCCTCGGGTATCTAAAACAAAAAATATGATATTTAGTAATAATAAGCATAGTATATAGGTAGTTATTTAGATAAATAACTCTTCTTGACGGTTCTTCTTTCTTCCTGCAACGCTGTTATCTTGGATAATATTTAAGAAACATCTGCATTCATTTTTCATGCCTGCCTTTTATGAATAAAACAGAAAACAAGGGATTTGTTTACCTCTCTCGGAGCAATTGTTTCAGCAATGTACGAGTATTGTCTTTCAGGACCCTCAGGAATAAAGTGAGCACGCCTGTTAAAAAAAGATGTTCTATATTTAACACAGACATTGCTATCATGGCGATGCTGGAGTTCGTGATGTTCATTTGCCAGAGCATTACCAGAAGACATTACTTGCATTATAATGGCAAAGCATTGTGAGCACATTATTCCATTTTCATCAACCTAAAACAATACAAGAAAGAGGTTATACAGTGTTTATAAATATAAGGTGTTACAGTAAAGAAATAAATAAAATGTTTTTACCTGAAGGCCAAGATACCGCTCGATGACCGAAATTATATCGGGACCCATATCATCGGCAACATAATATTGATCATTTTAATCTATTACAGAGGTGCACTGTAGGCACGCCATTGTCAATAAACTGGAATAATGTACATTACAATATGTTAGAATATGAAACAAGGGAAGAAAACATCACATAGAAATAGCATTTGAACCAAACAACAAGTAAATACACGGGTTAAAGGGGACATACCTGAAACAGAATTTGTTATTGTAGCATACCACATAAACGACGGGAATCGAAATCACAGGCCAATCAGAAACGATAAAACAAAGCCAAGGTCAACAGGGAAGCAATCAATCAAAGTCCGTAGTTAGTAAACTGTTGTCGCCAAATAAAAACAATCAAGAAAATTCCAAAACACATCCAATTCAACACGCGCGAACACAACGATTCAAAGTCAAACTGTCAAAGAAAGGCGTCACGTCACGAAACATAAAACTGTCAAATGTCAGTGATGTCAAACACAACTGTCATGGGTACCAAAACATGTTTATCTTATAAAAAAAAAACTTCCCAAATAATTACCCGTCTGTACTTTTTTCAAATATTTAATTTTGTATTTTTATCATAATCCCCTAATTTTTTTTCTATTTATCTAGGTATGTAGTGTACATGGTGGTAGCCCAAAATCAAACATCTCCTTTACAATCTTGAATACGTTTAAGTATTTCGTTGCCACTATTGACAATATTTATTTCAAGATCGAACGAAATATACGCGAAACTTGCTCCAGCTATTAAAAAAACGCGATAAAATTCTCAGGAGATTTTATTACAACCCAATTGTACGTTACCTTCATTAAAATCCTTGTAATGGCTGAATAGAGAATCTTTGCTCATTTTTAATGTTGTTCAGATCTCTTAACGTACAATTTTATTTATTCGCATTTGTTGTGTTTTTCGAGGCATTTTCTGTACAAATAGTCTGATACATAAAATACTAAACAATTTTTTTCCGTTAAATCAAACCGATACACCGATCACTTGTTCCTACTTTTAACTCAGGGGCAATAAAGTTAGACGAAGTTGCCCCTCAGTGACTGCGGAGCTAGCGAAACTGATGCGGGGGTATTAAAAGTACGACAGCCCTCTGGTTTTATAAGTAAGCTATCGTAATCTTAATCGCAATTAGTATTTTGGGGTTTCTTTAGGATATTGGTTATAAATATCTTATAGAAGGCATTACTAAGTTGTTGACATGTTGGTTCCTGACCGTTACCGAATACCGAAAATTTCTTCGGGAAAGTCAGACAGGTGGGTACCTGTCTGACTTTCCCGAAGAAATTTTCAATTACGTCTTGATTTAGGCGTCTCGTTAATATAAATTTAATTCCTTCCGATTATAAATCTTCAGATAGATACGAGTAGTTGCAGTAAAAAAATTATGGACACTTAAATCCGTTGATAAAATTTATAATATTCGTTTAGTTCTTAAAAAATTACAACATTTCCTGCAAGAAGTCAATTTGATAATTACGAGTATCTCCGCGGAAAGCTCTTTTAAATTTATTAGGAGATCGCAATGCACTCGAGTTTAATGTATCAAATAAGTTATTAATTTTATTTATAAAAACAGCGGTATCTCTTGCGGCAACGTCAAATTTAAGTCTACGTATGTATTAATTGCTGATGCGACAGTTCCTCCTTGCGACTTTAGACTTGCGTAGCCCAGTGGCATTCTTCTTTTTCAAAAATGACCGTTAATAATGATCTTTATTGTAATAATCAGAGCTTATTCGCTTAGCGCGTAGGTGCATTTTTATTAATTATGGTTAGTAGTAATAGCTGACCATTTTTGAGAAACCGATTAATAACATTCCTTGTGGGCTATTTTCCTCAAAAGTGAATACTCCAGCAAAACAGTAACAATAATGGGACTAGTTTTATAACGCATTTTCGATACGAGTAAGCAAAGGGCGCTTACACATGACAAGAACGAGCAAACCGAGCGATCCCAATTTTGTGCCGAGCTAGCGAAGTCACCCTAATGACGCTACGACAACAACTCCTCACGAGCAAAGCAAGTTTAGTAAGCCTATTGTAACGACAGGCAATGAAAGTGAGCACACTTTCTTCACTAGTGAGCGCCACCAACCGCCCTGCCTGTTAGAAATCTCGCTCCACTCACTCGTGGAGTAGGTGGGCTCACTTCACTCGGTCGTATCGAGGGTGGTCTTCCTCCGCTCGGTTGGCTAGTGCGGTATCTCTTTCGAACAGCCCGCACCCCTGGCAGGCATCGGCCCTTGCGCCCATCAGTTTGTGCTGACATCTCTTTGAGGCGCGCCGTCAACCTGGGCTTGGTCCTTACCAGACAGCGAGCTACCCATTACTCGCTGTCCGCAAGCCCACGCCTACGGTGGCCGGGAATCAGCCTGGGATTTCCGACGCCCAGGGCGTCTCCTGCGGCGACAAAGGCCATGAGGGCGCATATTCTGCCTCTCCCTCACGTGCGCCGCCTCCCTCTTCGCGAGCATCACTGCTTCGCAGAAGGAGGTGACGGCTACCCATGCACTCTCGCTCCGTACCATGGCCTGTAGTCTTGTGCCTGCTCGGTCATTTTTAAGATCGCTCCGTACTAGTTCTTTTCTGTCAGTGAACTAGTTCATTCTATTAGTTCTATTGGCTCTATTCGGTCTTCGCTCTGTCAGTACTTCCATAGATCACATCACAGAACAAAAAAGTCTGGGTACGCACGGCTACACATCAAGTTATATTTTTCCAGTATAAGCTGATCTCGCATTGTATAGGATTTCCATACAGTGAGAGATCAGCGTAAACTGGAATTTTAACAGAACTATTTTTTACCATTTCGGTACTTAATTTAAAATGGTAAAAGCTATCTCGGTTAAACTACATTATTTGTTCACAATTTATAGTTATTATTGTAATAAATAATTTTACACAATACCTATTTGGTTTTCCTTCATACTTGAACAGGCGGACTGTCATTCTAATCAATCACTTAGAAATTTTATAGGTAGGTACATACATAAATAGTAAGCTTATAATTTATTTGCGAACACAACTTACCTTGCGTCATTTTATTCGGGTGATAAGCAAAAATAGGCATTATGGCATTGACATACGTTAGTCTATCGATAATAAAACGCGCTTCTCATTCTAGCGAGTTTGGTCGGTCGGTCGAGTCTCGGGTATCATCGTCATTCGTCGGCTATTCTCTCTCGTTCTCGTTCAGAAACATTGAAAATTGAAATCGTATCAGTCAAATCAGTCGCTCGCTGTCGTTCTCGTTCTTGTTCGGACACGAGGAGCTATTAGAACTATTAGACCGATTACAAGTCAGCATTCGGAAACGTTTCTTTTAGTACAGTGCAAAGAAACGGTTCCTATTCGTTCATCGTTCATGAACTACACAAGACTAATGGCCTGGACCAGGGCCGGAAGCGAGAGATCGCCGCCGCCGATCGCCTCCACGAAGACACGGCAGTGCTTCGCCCAAGCCGGGCAGACCTCCACCGTATGCTCCACCGTGTCCTCAGGGCGATCTTCGCAGTGGAAATACCCGGGCGTTTCCGCCCGCCTTATGCAAAACAGGAACCTCCCGAAACATCCGTGTCCAGTGAGGACCTGCGCAAGGCGGAAATTTAGGACGCCATACCGCCTCTCAAGCCACTTCTCAAAGAGGGGACTTACCGCCGCAATCGTGGCGTGCCCAGCACTGGGTTGCGACAATCGCACTCTCCATGTCGCCATGAGATCCCGCCGGAGCTCTGTCCGCTGATCCACGATTTCTCGCGGCAGCGGAGTTACGCTCCGGACACTAGGTTTGAGTTGAAAATCCCACCGTTAAGTCCGATTACTTTGACGCGAATTTTACCACGTCTAATTTGTTGGGATAGAGCAAGCTTGGCTGTAATGCCTGGCCAAAATACCAACACTTAGGGTTGTTCATCTTTCACTAAGTTAGGTTAGGTTTCAGCTGTGACCAAACATTTTCACGAAAACAAACAGCACAAACTTGAATTGCATCTACTTATTTTTGACGAACTAAACTTTTCAGTTCGAACAACTGGCATTTACCTGGATGGAGCGTCAAAAACTTGGAGGTTCATACTCGTCGCACCGAGCGCAATCCGAGAAACACGTCGTCGTGTGCTCAACGACTCTGCACGCTGATACTATTATGGACTTTCTAAACGAATTCTACGCCCATCCTCTGCTACAAGACTACTACGTAGTGTTACTGTCTCCCATGGAACTAGACACAACTATGAGAATGATATTGCAGGTAAATTTCATTAAATGGTTTTCTTCAGGATTGATCTTATTAAAAGGAGCTGCGCCACGATAACGCATCTAACTGAGCGCAGCCTAAAGTTGGTTGTTATGTTTGTAAACGGTTGTGTCTGGAAATATTGATCTGCGGATTTAAGACGTTTGGTTTATTTTCGATTTGTAAACAACACTAGCATTGGGACATTAATCAGTCTTTCGCAGCTTTTTGTCACATGATATTAAAAACAGGTATTTCACTGTTAACCGTCTCTCTTATGTGTACATTTTACAAATTTCAGGTCCCCATTTGGGCACAAAGAGTGATTTATATCCAAGGATCCTGCCTAAAAGATACTGACCTAATAAGAGCACGAATGAACGAAGCTGAAGCGTGTTTTATTCTGGCTGCTAGGAACTATGCAGACAAAACGGCAGCGGATGAACATACAATCCTGAGGTAAAAGCTTAGCTTTATTTTCAGTATGATCGTTTGATCATGAATTATTACCGCTAAGGGCTGATTTTACCAAAGTCAGATATCTTTTATCCGTAGAGTAAAATTTACGTCGGACAATTCTACTATAGAAGATCTGTCAAAAATTCAAAATTTATTCTCAGGTTTAACGTTATGGCGATTTTTTTAAACAAGATACTTGTTTAAAAAATGCACTCTTGACCTCGACATTGGTGGACTTGGACGAAATTATTAAGTGTACGTGTACTTTAATATTCTAACTGAAGGACAAAAAAATGTTGCCTAGACTAAGATAATATCGACGATGGAAATCTCAAATGTGGTAAAGGACGTTTAAATCCATATCCCGTACAACTTGATAGTAAAAAAAACTAAAACACTAACTTAATACTTAAAAAGTTTTTTTTTTTTGTGAATAACCCACGTTAATGCGTAGCGCGGCACAGGTTGTTTACAAAATAAAACCTACTTACTTTTTTCGATACACAATCACGACTTATTTCAACGCGATACCGTACTACAGCTACTGAAATATAAACCTAGGATATTTTTAATGAATAAAAATATATTACAAATTAAAATCTAGGTTTTACAAACAACTTCAAATTCTGCGATGCTTTTTCTGCGAGATGTCAGCGATAACATAATTTAACCATATCAAAGGCACGGCTATGGGGTTTATAGTCTTTCGGCTCCTGAAATACATTATGTAACAAAAACCCTGTAACAACAGGGTAGAAGGAACAGCTTCTATCTACGTTTTAAGGATCGGTATAAATACGTAATAAAGCAAGTCATTTATAAAAAAACATTCAACATAAGTAAATAAAATAAATATTGAATTATTAATATTTGTAATGTTCGTACTTGGCATTCCATCGTGATCAAACAAGTCCAAAGCTTGCTCCTCGATGTCACTGTCTCGAGTACTCGGTCTGCCTGCGTCAGCTCGATGTTGGTCTCGTCCGTGCACATTGCCGGTATGTACAAACGAAGAAATGCTATTCCGACGGAAATAGTAAACTCGCAAAACGTTCTTGGTAGAGTGTGCGTGCTTGTGCATAATTACAGTCACATTTTCCTTAAGACGAACCACTAACCCATTTGCCAAGACACATCAACACATCTACGTTAGAATAAGATATGGTCAACGTTAATGTAAACAAAACACAAGTCACTCACATCCATTCTGGGCACGCCACAATTGAGGCGGTAAAAAAAGCAAGAGAGAGGCGCCACGGCATCCTCACCTTCCGCCTGACGCAGGTCGTCACCGGACACGATTGTTCCGGGAGGTTCCTTTTTCGGATAAGGCGGGAGAAAACACTCGGGTGTTACCACTTTGTAGATCGCCTGGAGGACATGGTGGAGCATACGGTGCAGGTCTGCTCGGCTTGGGCAGAGCACCGCCGTATCCTCGTGGAGGCGATCTCTCGTGTCCGGCCCTGGTCCAGGTCAAAGTACGGAGTGAGAGTGCATGGGAAGGCGTCACCTCCTTCTGATCTCTCGACTAGCCAATGCTTCATTTTTCTAAATTATAATTTCATCAATGTTGTGCTTATAGGTAAATGTATACGTCCCTAAAAGGAAAAACAGTTTTTGTTCCATATTGCATAAACCTAGGAATTTTTGTTCTATTTTTCAAATTCAAATCTGGGTTTTACAAACGGCGTCTGCGATGCTTTTTCAGTGACATATCAGCGACAACGTGATTTTCACCGTTTCAATGGCGCGGCCATTTTAGGAGCTGTGAGACCCTCACAGCTCCTAAAATATCAACCTAGGAGTTGTTTCTATATTTTTACAAATTATTTACTCATTCAATCTGTTATTTACCTAAATTTCAGGTCTCTGCAAAGCTTAGTTTTTTTAAAACTCCGTGGACGCGCGGTTCTCCGCGTTTCAATGGCACGGCACTTTTTAACCACAACTTTGACAAATTTATGGTTTTGAGAATCAACTTTTATAATTTTTTACAAAATCTTGGCACTGTTTTTTTTTTACATCGCCATAATCGCGCCACTGAAACGCACACATGTTATTTAAGTTACATTATACATATTTGGATCTGGGTAAACATTGTTTTTCATTCCTTGAACACCCTCCTCGTGTATTGTAGAAAACTACACCAAGGAAGCACTAAACTACTAAATTTTTCCTTAATTTCAGATCGTGGGCTGTAAAAGACTTTGCACCAGCCGTGCCACAATACGTGCAGATTTTTCGGCCTGAAAATAAATTGCACGTTAAATTTGCTGAGTTTGTAGTTTGCGAAGATGAATTCAAGTATGCGCTTTTAGCGAACAACTGCACTTGTCCAGGAGCTTCTACACTTGTAACTCTTCTTCTGCATACCAGCCGAGGCCAGTAAGTAGAACTAAATTTGTAAAAATAATTATATGGGTCTGTCCTGAGTGTAGTAGTTCGGAATCTAATGTTCTAATGAGTAGGCGTTTTTGTATTTATAAGAGGGTGACTGGTAATTAGTGGCCGATATTTAAACACATGATCGTACTCATCATAACATCTTCCATATTGACACAAATTTTATCACCCCAATAGAATATTGAGTGGACAAGATGCCCGGTTAATTTTTTTTTTTACTACTGCGCAATATTATTAATTCAGAAAGAAATATTTTTGCACATCACATAGTAGCCATAGTAGCCAGTGAGGAAACCGGCATGTCCTAGAACAAAAAATTCGAAGACATGTGACATCTACCAACCCGCACTGGGCCCGCGTGGTGGATTACGGCTCACTCCCTCTCACGGAGAGGAGGCCTGTGTCCCAGCAGTGGGAACGTAATAGGCTGAGTATGATGATGATAGTAGCCAGATAAACACAAAAAGTTGAAATAAACAGTATTTATTCAACTATATCCACCAGTTAAAAAGCATAGCCATTAGTTTGACGCAGTGTTACCAGCACGGAATTAAAACATAAATTTCAGTCTGTAATCGATTAGATCTATCAATTACGGTAACCAAAAAGAAATTGCTGGTCTGCAAAACGAGTACCGATCAATACTGTATGAAAAAATATGCATAATACAAAGGTTTGAATTATTCACATGCCAGATGAAGCATATTCTTGCATCTTGCTACAACTATATAATATTTGCTTTCTTATACTTAAGTAGTTTATAAAATGCAAGTCTTTTATTGGTAAAGATCTTGTCCACGCTTAGCCAGCTAACAAACTGAGAAATTCCCTTTCGTATTCCTCCGGCCGCGTATTTTCGTAAAAAGGGGTACAAAGTTTTTGCTTCACGTATTAATTTATAGATTTGGCGAGTTACTCGAACATGACTGGAATGCCGATTTCGGCTTGCGGACGGCGAGTAATGGGTAGCTCGCTGTCCGGTAAGGACCAAGCCCAAGTCGACGGCGCGTTGTGTTCCACGCGCGCCTCAAAGAGATGTCAGCAAAAAAAATGATGGGGCCCGAAAGGGCCGATGCCTGTCAGGGGTGCGGGTTTGTTCGAAAAAGATACCACAGCCCCTGGCATACGGGCTACTGAGGGAACACGGGTGGGTTTTAGTCAGTTAAAGACTGACACGCCCTCCTGCTCCACCCAGAGCAGGAGAAGTTATTTGATGATTTCCCAACCAAAAAAAAAACATGACTGGAATGGAGCAGTCGATTTTTGCGGATTTTCCGGTTTGTTATTCAACAACCATGTCAAAACTATTACTGGTCTTATTTCTATTGAAATAACCAGTTGCGTTGCGTGTGACAGCCTTAGTACCGCTTGACATTGCTAACTGTCTCTAAAACATAATAATGGTAGAACAGAAGGTCGTCTCCGTACAAAAAATTGTATGTGTTAAACAAAAAACTATTTATTTCGTTCTAACTTTCTTACAGGGAAGGCCAGCAATCACCTGAAGAATGGCATCGACTATATGGTAAATGTTCGGGAAATGAAATTTACCATATTGTTTTAGGAGACAGTCGATTTTTTGGCGAGTATGAAGGAAAAAGTTTCACCTACGCTAGTTTTCATTCGCACAGGAAGTAAGTTCAGTCTTGGTTTTGTAAACATTGTATTATGAATGTGACAGGTAATAGTAACGTGATTTTTGTCAAGGTATGGCGTTGCTTTAGTTGGAGTACGCCCAGCTGAGCTGCCTGAGTTTTATGAAGAAACCATTCTATTAAATCCTGGTCCTCGTCATATAATGAAAAGTAGTGACACCTGCTATTATATGAGTATTACAAAGGAAGAGAATTCTGCTTTTGTTGTGGCTGAAAAACAAATAGAACAGAAACCGACAATACCAAAAGACCAAACTGCATGTAGTCTACTTTCTAATGAGAAGAAACCGGGTGATGCTGAGGAGGTTTCTGACCAGCAGAAGAAACCTGACGGTAGTAGCGTCGCTCAATACGACCTTCCACAAGTGATTCTCCAAGCTCCCGCGAGTTCCACACCAAAAGCATCGCCATCACGCATCAACCAAGCTAATACTGTATCATCCGCTATTTTTACTGTCACTAGCTGTGAGTGTCACAGTTGGTAAAAATCAAAAGTAGACCGAATGCATATTCCCTCCTTATTATTTTGTACAACGTGCATTCGGCCTACTTTCCTTTTTGGTTTGCTTATTGCTCGTTGTCTTTATTGGCTTAAAAATAACTCACAAAGTTGATGAGTCTGATTATTGCGTTAAAGGCAAATAGCAACTCACTCATTTCAAAAACAAAAGTACTATGATAACGAGGCAAATAAGCAATTTAGTATTATTAGTAACTTACAACACAGTACACTTACAAAAAGGTGTTTACAGTTAAAAAGTTGTTACCTTCCTTGTTATCGTGTACCTCTTCATAATCTGTATAATGCAGGGACCCACAAACCGGTCAGTGGCTTGGGTGTGCTTCGTGTCAAGTAAAATCATCTCAATATATCTTCAGATAAAAATCATAGCCCTTCAAAATTAAATGATTTTTGCATGTCTCGTCTGTATGATAACATTGCATTTAATTACATGGGGTTGAAGAGTGTGGATTAATTTCAAGATTGACCATGCCACCTTATCACCAGATGCATCTTTGTTTATAATACATAATAAATGGGCTTGATTCGAAGTCATATTCCTTTATCGTCACTGCTTATTCCTTTTTTCACTTAACGATATATCTCATTAAACGGTGCCAAAAAGAGACGTTACGTTTTATAACTTACTTTAAGATTGGGCTATGGGTGCTAGACGTGTGCGTTATTTAACGCAATCGGTTTCAGAAACTGCTTACGAGGCTGATAATCGTGTAACTAGTTTCGTGGACAAAAATGTAACGATTATTTTACGTACGTAGTTCACAGTTGACATGACACTTACACAACGAACGGCGTACGCGTAACCGTTTCGCTCAACAGATTATTATTAAAATGATTATAAGTACGTAATACGACTCGAAAAACGAGAGTAAAGAGTCCCTTCGGAATTATAAACTGTTACATATTCGTAATTATAGGTAACATAACACACATAAAACTAATATTATAATACGTATAATCTGTAACATTAACCTGTAACATTTTGATAATCATAACATAATATAAACGCAAAACCATACCAACTGAATACAAAAGTAACTAGTTACGAAAATAATCGGTTTTGAAACTAGTTACTCATTTTCACGAAACTACTTATAACCGATTACGCCCAAAAGACGTTACGACCCATGTCTAATGGGTGCTCTGCCCTGACTACATTTGAACTGAAGCCCTCACCAACGCACCCCCACGTTCGTGATGAGGCAAAAACTGGCTACATTTTTCCCAGTAACTTTAATGGACCAAATCCTCAAATTATAATAATTTACATATTACATACATGTGATTTGTTATTCGACGTATTCCTTCCAAGATGTGATAGTGAAATCCCTTTGCAACATTAAAGTACCCATATAGCCTAGGTGAAAATCCATGGTATTTGAGAAAAGCAAAGATAAGTGTGTTTCTGAAAGTTTCGTAAAGATTCACAGCCAAATATATTTTTTGTCTACGCTCTCAAAAATGGCAATGTTTTCTCCTTTCTTGTAAATAATCGTAGGAACGTTAAATACAATCAGTATATTAGATACTAGTTACAGAGCCCAGAAGTCGATCAAGTTCTTTTTTTGTCGATTAAAAAAAAATACTAGTCGGTGGTATGAGCAGGCAGCAATATTACTCCTAAAGGCCAAATAAAGTGTCTGCTTTCACTTTAAGTTTCCTTATTTAAAAATAATATATTTGTAAACGAACTTAATAACTATTCTTATGAAGTATCATCAAACATTCATGCATCTGGTTTTTTTTTTTTTAATTTTATCGATGTTTTCTTGTATGTTATTTTAATTATTATAGTTAATTATTCATGTCTGCAGATTTCCATATTTGACTGCTTAAACAATTTTGTAGGTTTACGCCAAAATTACTTGTCACAGGTATCACAGAAATGTGTGTATCTCCCAAACATTGGTACTCTTTTATATTTTAATGAATTTGATACATTTTGTTTAAAATACAATTTTATATTGTGAATGTTCTTTATCTACACAGCTAAGTATGGAGAGGGCACTTCGGGTTCAGATTCTCGAACCTGTTTAAAAGAGTCTCCAGGTACAGACAGTGCTACCGATAGTCATTTATTATTACCTAAGCTCGATACCAACTTTCTAAGCCCTGACGCTTTAAATTATCGCCGAGGTAAGAAAATATAACTAAATATTTTTCGAAAATATATCTATATATATCATAATTAATATGCTTACCTAATCTGAAATTTTGTTGGTATTCAGGCAGCCGAAGACCATCTATTCTTCCTGTCCCCGATATGGTAACGAGCAGTTTAAACATTGCATCCGACAATCAGGACGAAGAGGCCGAAGTAGATGAAAGCGAGGACGAATTGGACGATGATGTTCCATGGAGGTCGCCTTCGGAAAAGATCGCGTAAGAACACTTGTGTATTGATCGCTTCCAATGCATCCACATGCACGCAACATTTAAAGTTATTTTAAGTTTAAAATTTTCAGTAATTTAAAACAAATTGTAAAGATTTTTACTTTTTTACATGTTTTGTATATAGACCCACTAAAAAATCGTTTATTTTTTCCTGTTTCATTTCAAGACAGTTGATTCTTTTAGTTTTTTTTTTACGTCGTTAACTGAATTATTTGGACCTTTTGACGGCATTGTATTTTATTTTTTCACTGTTTTAGCGTGTATTCATTCCTGTAGATAGCCGACCAGGATCACACAAGCTGCATGAATACCGCACAGTACGTACTCCATAGTCTCACATACATACACGTCTGCTTTGGTATTTCAATTTTTTACCTTTTTCGACTAGCTAAAATAATTCCAGTGCTATTTAGTAATCGACATCACTATTGCAAATACATATAGCAATGATGCAGATGAACGGACACACATTAAGAAGATATTAAAAAATATTTGAACTTATGTGCACTTAATTGTATTGTTTTGTTTGTATCTTTATCCTAAAGACAATTAATAATTATGAAAACTGATAGAATCATGAAAAAATGTTTCCGTACTGGGCCTATAGACAAAATACATTTCTTTTAGCGTTCATGCCAAACGCTACGCCAAAATGTATGGGAATGACATTACCTGCGGAAAGGACACGACGCAATCTTTCCACAGGTAACGTTTTTTCGCATTCCCATACATTTTGGCTTAGCGTTTGGCGTGAACGCTAACAGAAATGTTTTGTCTATAGGCCCTGAATTCATGATTAGTTACAGGGTAAGTTTTTATCCAGTACGGAAATTGTAACCATGAATTCAGCATATCATTCTAGAACCCGCAGAAATTTTTCGCCAGTTATACAAAAAAAAAATAGCTATTTCATAGAAAAATGCAATACCTACGCGGTCAAAATGTTTGGAACAGCTGTTTTTTTTTCTGTATATCCGGCGAAAAATTTCTGCGCTAGGGGGCCTAGAATGATATGCTGAATTCATGGTTACAATTTGCGCACTGGATAAAAACTTACCCTTTATAGTGTATAGGATATACGCGCAAACTGTAATCATGGCACTCGATCAACATCTCTCG
The DNA here is from genome assembly GCA_949987655.1 of Polymixis flavicincta. Lineage (NCBI taxonomy): Eukaryota > Metazoa > Arthropoda > Insecta > Lepidoptera > Noctuidae > Polymixis > Polymixis flavicincta. The sequence continues at coordinate 24,033,405 of OX465171.1, read as the reverse complement.
AGGCTCTCGTTAGGCGGTTGGATCTAGGATTTTATTCAAAAAGCTGTACTTCTTGATACGGCTGGAATCAGGAGGTGGATCCTTTCCCGACTACGGCGGAACAATATGTTCATTATTTTAAATATTTTCATAAAACAATATTTAAAAGTGCATTTATTATGGAAGAAAATGAAGAAATGAAATAATAGTTAGATTCCACAATAGTCAATACTAACATTTCTGATATACTATATAGATTATTATCAATAGTATTCTATTGATAATAATTTTGATTAGTTGTAAAACAAATATATATGCATTCTTAATCGTAGCTGAATAGATGTCATAATCTTGGCTCCGGCAACGTCCCGCAAAACAGTGTTTATGACATGGAACTTTTTACGTTTATTCGTGCCGTGTACGAACACGGCACATTTCTCATCAAACAATCGTTTCTTCAAACTATCGTTATTTCGGCATCGATCTTTCGCACTAACGCTCATCGCACAAAAAATATTTCCGCGTTCAATAAGTCGTGATCATTTTTTTAGATGTCTAGAAATGTTTTAAGTACAATATCTTCATGCATTCAAATTACTATTTTTTTGAAGTTGTTGTTTCATCAACTGCATCATATTGCGTATGAATAAGCTAACACCATATTTTACTTTCTTTACTATCTGCTGCAACCACAAGCACCACCAGCATTTCGTAAAACCTAATGATAAACAAATTAAATCGTGTAGTAAACTGTATTTGACATACAGATAGTTTATTTCTTATTGCAATTGTGTGCATTGTGTATCTGTATAATTCCCTGACCGTAAACCCACAAACGCACGGCCCGTACCCCTGCCTCCAGTGATGACGTGACCACCAGCAGCTTCTCATCGCTGGCAGCCAGTGACAACGGGCACAGCGCCTGGCGAAATGATTATACGAGGTAAGTTATCATTAAAACCTCAAACGGCGCAAAAATTCCAATTTTATTGGAACCTATATGTTCGAGCCGTTTGGGGTTGAAACTCTAGGGCTATGGGGTCCGAGCGCCCAGTTCATTTTTCGAGACATTTCTAAGCAGTTGGTCGACTCTTCACGTAACTAAAGGGCTGGCCTATTTTTCGGCCAAAGAATCAGCATTGCCATACAACGTGGCAATGCTGCCAGCATTTTAGGCACTTTTCCCATTGACAACGATGCGGACGTATTTTTTGATGCCTTCTGATTATTTTCTTTTTATATACCTGTACATATTATAATTTAAAGTTTAAAATGAATAAAATTGATTGGTAAAAAACAAAGTTATTAAAAGAAATCACAAACCTGACTGACTTGACTTCACACTTTACTGCGTAATTTTGGGGAAAGCGGCGACAGGAATTTTCCTCGCCGCGGGGAGATATTCTACCTCCACTGTACACCTGTGCGAATCCGGGGTGTTTCGCTAGTAATTTATAATGTAATCCACTACAAAATTAAACACTAACACTAATAAACCAGTTCTTAAGTCTCAGTCTTTCTAGAATGGTGGTCGGCTAAAGGTAGGTTAACAATATTAGAGATGTTTCGATTGCACTTTTACGATAACGCCAATTTTTTTCATTTTTTATTAAATTAACTTTTAAAGTAAGCCACCCAGTAAGCAAACGAATACAATTTTAAAAGGCAATTAATAGTTTTATTATATTTAACTACTTGGCGATGAATTACTCGCATTGGAATATCTAAACAAAATCGACACGTGTCTAATAAATTCATAATTCATATGGATGCTAGGAATTGTTTAGCTATGTAAATGTTATTTGTTCTTACAATATCACATAGGTAATTACTGTGTTTTGTTAAACCAAATCTTGGTGTAATCACTTATATAGTACATCTATTTATCGTGTTCATATCGGAAGTGCATCGTACGAACATTTATTTAATCTATCGCAACATCGATATTACGGGTGTTGAAACTACTAATGCTACAAGTCCGGCACTGCCTTTAGGCCACTATGTTAACGAACACTCTGTACCTTTTAAAACAACTGAGACAAAACTTCATACAAACGCACAATGATAAAGGCATTACGACAACGAAAAATAAACTTTGCATATATGGGACTCACTGTGTGGCGCATGTTTGGACCAAAAAATTCGAAAACATGAAGATTATTAAAGCGCATACCTATTTGTTTCACTACCTGTATTTGTGTATTGTGTATGCAGAGATAAAATATACTATGCTTAAAGAATAAATGTGATATTATACGAACGACATAAAATTAGTTTATTATCACATTTGCGTTTTAGCAAGGACACGCTGCTTGACAACGGAATAACTCCTGCAACCGCGTATTCTTATATATCTTTTCTATACACTTCATTAGCAAGTTTTAAAATATTTATCGTTATTCAGTATTTCAATATCAAGGAGAAATATATACAATACAGAATGAATTTATCAATGTTTTCATTCCATCTCGTACCAGCTGAACCTGCGACACGTGTGGTTGACAACGGTGCGCAAGCTAAACGCAAGAGTGATAGCGGATTTAGCTACTAAGGATTAGTTTACTTTTGCACATGTCCCTATGCGATTCCAGCATGATAATTTCGTGAATTTGATGTTTAATGTTATATTTTAAATACCACATATTATAGAATTAAACACAGACCAGTTATTCATATTTTCTTTATATTAGATGTGATAATACCTTAACCTTCTCTTGTAAGTATGCCAGAACTTTCAGTAACACCTTTCGTCTCTTTTAATATTAAAAATATTTTTATTAAAAGCTTTGCTTTGCCTAATTTTATGACGGAAATTAATTATTATTTCTATGTTTTAAAATACCTCTTAATATAACCACAAATAACGACAATAAAATGAGAAATTTCAGGATCGTGAAAGGATTCCCACCAGTGTCACCATTCATTGGAGTGAGTCCCACTCTCTGTTATTTACTAAAAGAAAAGAAGCCGCTATGCTGCTTGCAATTGGCACAAGTTTGCGAACATTGTGCTTATAGAAACGCTAAAGAATACCAATGGCAAAACAAAACTATAATCCTTGCTGCGGATTATGCATCGAATGGAATATATAATTTCATCATACCTCTGCGAGCCCATTTTAGATCAAAAACCTCGCTGAACCCTATCATTCTACTTTTGGAACGTAGACCAGACATAGCATTTTTAGATGCAATATCATACTTTCCTTTAGTATACTGGATGCTAGGTAGCATCGATTGGTAAGTGCCCAGTGCGAGTTCACCAATATATCTTATTAACATAGGAATAAAATGGAAGTAATAACTTACTTTTCGTTTCAGCTTAGACGACCTGTTGCGTGCTGGAATTACATTGGCAGAAAATGTGGTTGTTGTTAACAAAGAATTATCTAATTCGGCTGAAGAAGACAGTTTGGCAGATTGCAATACAATAGTCGCTGTACAAACTATGTTCAAGTAATGGTTTTTAATAATTCAATGCTGCTGCGCCATTGCGATTTTTTTTTTTTGTGACATTCTCAATTTTGTGAATTTAAGATCACTAGTCCAGTTTTTGCGCAGCAAACAGAAACACTTTAGAGGTACTTACACGGTGCGTAAATCGCTGGTCCCGCCCACTAACATCGTCGTTTGCACGATGCATGTCAAACTTCTTGCAAACCTGCGCAAGTGCCTTGACATGCGCATGACACCCGCGCTGTGCAAAAATGTTCTATTCGTTTTATACAAGAAAATATTTTTATTTTCAGATTTTTTCCATCAATTAAGTCAATAACTGAGCTATCGCAATCATCGAATATGCGATTCATGCAATTTCGTGCTCATGACAAGTATGCTTTGCACCTCTCAAAAATGGAAAAGGTATCTATTATTTCTAATTTTAATTGTTGATAAAGAATGTTTCCATTATCATGAAACAGCTTCTGCTTCCATAATACTTTTGTCTTTTTATATTTTTTTTAGCGGGAGAAGGAACGTGGCTCACACATTTCTTACATGTTTCGTCTACCATTCGCTGCGGGGTCTGTATTCTCAGCGTCAATGCTTGACACATTACTGTATCAAGCATTTGTTAAGGATTATGTAATTACCTTTGTGCGATTATTACTGGGTGTTGATCAAGCTCCAGGATCAGGATTTCTCACATCAGTAAGTTTATAAGTAGTCATACATATATAGATTTGCCTGTGCTCCATAATTCTACATTTTTGCGAATTTATTGTTCAAGAACAATTTCACATTTGATGACCTTATTTCACACGTAGTCCTTTTTACTAGCGAAATATTGCGAACGATTATAGCCATTTTGCAATGAAGCTGTGATTTGAATCAAACATAAACAGGCTTTTTTATATTCAACTTGGACTTCTAACAGATGAAAATCTCAAAAGAAGATATGTGGATACGAACATACGGTCGATTATACCAAAAGTTATGTTCAACTACGTGCGAAATTCCGATCGGAATTTATCGCACACAGGATACGACATTAGCCGACGCATCTCACCACGTGAGTATGTCGCCAAGGACACCATCAAAGTGGTTTTGGTCACGCCTCGCGAGAATGCGACCATCGCGTGCATCGGTGAGTCGGTTAACTCCCTACTCTCAAATATTTATCTCCTTAAATACAGTCCTTTACTGCAGTTTACGCCTGAACGCTATTGATCCATCACACACCATTTCCAAACTTCTAAATTCCTAATTAAAATAGTACATCACAAAGTTGCATCTCAGTAGTCCGAGTCTTTGGACTGTATTTCGGGTACATTTTTTTCAATCTTATTTTTCTTTTTCTCGCGTCAACGCTACACTTTTTCCATTATTGTAACCTATCTACATACATTCTGAGCCTAACACTTGTGGCGTGTCTGTAATTAGTACTTAGCAATTTTTATATAACTACTTTCTACCTCTCACGCGATACTGTCGTATGGACTACACGTGCTTCAATTTTATGATTTAAACGCAAACTGCTACGGCCGGATGGGTTAGGTAATGCATAATTTCAAAAGCTGAACTGTCAAATATTAAGAAGCTAACCGCAAGGTATTAGCTGACCTGGACCATTATAATATCGGCAATTGAACTCGATGATCGCAATCCCGCCTAAGTGTTATATTTGTAGTTTGTGTTTTGCATGATACTATAGCAAACTAGAAACTTATGACATTAATTAATACTAAAAATTAGTAGGATAACAAGGGTGGTACTAGTATGGGTACTCTATGGAAAAAAAAGGGTCATCGTTGCATGCGGAAATCTGAACTCACCTGTGCCAACGGGTTCTAATATACACCTTTTCATAGCAGATACAGAAGAGCAAACAAAACACTAACGTAGCGCAACTGCTTTGGCTTTATGCATGTTTATAGCAAAACAGATTAGAATTCATAAAATAAATACTCATCTTTCATGATTTAAATGATACTTAGGACACTGAACGAAGTCCAATTAAAATGTTCAGTACCCTGATATTTAATCAGTGAAACGTTATCGATTGTATTATCTTCCAAGATTCTATGGGACTTTTTAATTTTATCCTCGAAACTACAAATTTGTGGCCGATGTGTTGTCAGTTAGGAAAAGTATTGGAAAACTGTGACACGATAGTTGCAGCAGGAGGAGGGCGAAGGCGGAGGATTTTCAACTTGCGGGCGCCGGGAGGCGGCTAGCTGCCTCAGTGGCTGCTACGGAGAACGCACGCCGGCGGTAAGGTCACTACCAGGGACCTTTCACATGGACCTTTAAAATAATTATGGTGATAAAAGGGGCTCGGTCGCTAGTATAACGATGCATAAATACCAATGGTCCTTACGTTACATTGTGGATTAGGATAAAACGATATTATACATATAGGTTCCTTTTTTATTATTATACTGATAATAATAAAAAATTCATACTGATGAATGAAGAAAGCGATGTATTTCTGTAGATGGATTTCCTTTCGGTACAAACGTTATTTTACTAATAGCGTCAATAATGACTTTTTTTATTTTCACGTTTCTTTTTTTGCAAAATTATAGGTAATAGGTATGTAAAGTATACTGATAATTGTTCGTTCACAATCTTGTTCCATAAATGAGGTTACGCTGTGTCTCTGGACATCATAAAGAACTACAGTTGGGAGGCGCAATTTTTCGTAACACCGTTTGCCGCGAGTTCGCGCATGGTTACGGCGTTGCAAGTTATCAAGTCTAGGCAACGTGTACTGCTCCTTATCAGTGGTGCAAATCAGACCTTGGTTATTCAACGTACCACCGTCAACCGGTATTCGAGGGCGCTATGCTTTATCTCTAATTTGTCCATTACGCCTATTAGTTTGGTCTGTCTCACTGTAATCGGCGTAGCTAGGGCATCCATTAAAAATTTCATGAATTGGGCGTGACCATTATTTCAACCATGACTTCATCTACTTGGTCAGATTTCTCAAGTTCTTCAACTCCATAGTGATTATTTGTAACTACTTCATGAGCTCCTACGCAGCGAATATTCTCGATGCTATCCCATATAAGCAAGACTTTAAAAAATGGCTTTAGTCATGAACAACGAGTAAAAATACATGAAAAAATGTATACAACTCCACGCTGCTTTTCAATCCGTTTTATTATAAAGTAATAGCACGCCTTTTGCAAGAGCATTGAACCAAAGCTTTTTATTATTATTAATGAAAGTAATACCAAAACCACCAGTTTCCGAGATACTCTCACAATTCACAGTTTTCAATAAGACTGTTGTTGCGTCTTAATAATATTTAATCCACACCGAAATAATGTCGCCATTTTACAAAAAATATTATGTTTATTATACAATGTGAAAGGACTCTATTTGGAATTGATGTCTAATTATTATAAATGGTCAAAATTATGTTGTAACGACAACAAAAACACTATTCTAATTGTTCGGTTGGGACAAACACGAACTCTAGTTTTTTTTTATCCTTAACCAATCCGGTTTATTAAAATTTTCTTGTTGGGTTTGGTGCACTTTGCTGACCAAGTATTGTACGCACTTTACCAAGTTTCACCAATTTTCACCTTAATTATAGTGTTTTTACAATATTATCGTGCTGTTTCGTCTTGTGCCATTCCGTATATCACGAATAACAACAGATTACAAAATACCTACTTATCAAAGTTTTGTTCCCGACAGCTAGAAGACTACATATTCAAAATACTCTTGTTTCGGAATTCGGTGGCTTTTGTTTTGTTTGTTTTTTCAACTGACTTCCGAAACTTTTTCATTTGTAAGTCCTAGAGTCTGTTGTTTTTTTGTAAAAAGTTATTGTTTTTTTACGCTTTTCACAAAACTTTAAGAGTTCGATAACCCAGTTCTTTGTTTTATTTTCTAAATATTCAGTATTATGATTTTGAGAGTGATTGAAGTCAAATTGGGCTAGCACCAGTTCATTTTTTCAACGTCAATTTTAGAGAATCGTTCATTCCGATACATAATACACACCAATAGTTGAGTCACAATCGTTCACTTCATTTCTTACTACTTAGGTACATATATACCATAGGTATATCATTTAGACCACTAGTAAGCGTGCGATGTCCAAACGAATGCCATACTCCGTGTAGTTGGAGTACAATTATAGTAGGTACGTAGAAATGAAGTAGGTGTGCACTGAATCAATTTTAACCGTACTGCAATATTATCGCAGTATCCGCGTATCGTTTCACTCATAAAACGTACAAATCAATAAAGCAGATCGTGCATGATTGTATTTACACACAGGTCCAACAATAATTTGTATGTTAGTGTACATAAAAATGTATGAAATTTCTCAGTTAACCTTCTAAAAACAATAATTGTATAAAATTTTACTTATGTCATAATAATTATTGTTGATGACCATCATTTTGTGCCACTAACAGGTATTTGTATAAACGGTATATTGCTGTAATTATTTTTAACATTCACAGTATTCTACAAGTCTGGCGGATGAAGCCCGGGACAACCATGCTCAACAAATTGAAAGAGCTGAAATAGCCAATCTAGTACGATCTAGAATGGAATCGTTAAACCTCACTGGAATTGACTATGATGATGTGAGCGAAAAAAGAAACAGTCTGTCGTATGTCATCATAAATCCTAGCTGTGACCTAAACTTGCAAGAGGGCGATATAATGTAAGTATACAAAAGTTCGTTCGGTCATTTACTAGGTACAGCAGATTTTAATATCTTATTATATATTCTTTACATTTCAGATACTTAGTTCGACCTTCACCATTTTCGGCGCAAAAAACGTTTGAACGCCATAACAGTCGCCGTAAATCAAACATAAGTTTTTGTTCACAAGCGTTAATTCAAGCTCAGGGAGTTTCGAGCAGGAGAGGATCCACCATCGGTGCAAGTTTCGCTACGCCTCGAGCGCCTCCCCTTTCTACTACTAAAGCTAACTCCTTATCGCTGCCCGATAGTCCTACTATCATCACAGATTTCAGAAGCAGGTCAAATTCACTGCGGGTGGTCGACGATATTTTACTAAGACGATCCAATTCTCTACGTCAAGGATTAAGTGGTGTTGGATCTCGTCGCCGCAAGAGCAGCCTCGAAGAAATTGGTATATCTCACTTCAATTCATTACTACAACATCAACAACAACAGCAACAGCAGAATGCTTTTAAAATTGCTCTGAATGGCAGTATTGGTTTGGAAGTAACCCCTCCGGAAGAACATCCGTTGGAGCGTCTGCCTGGACCGAGCATACCACTCGGCGGATACCAAGAACACTCGGTTGCTTTGCCCTCTTCATCCCTAGGTCCCACGCTCCCAACTGTCACCTCATCTCCAGATCCCCAACATTTGCAAGGAACTATTGTATGATACCACCTTATGTGGGGACGACGACTGAGTTCCGTAATTAGAAACAGGTGGACGTAGATTTTAGTCCGGTAAAAATATAATCGAGCTATTTCTCCTGTAGTTACCGGCTATGAATGTTTACTTGAACGCGGAACTTACTCACCTCGTAGCGTCTCTACCCTTTCACGTAGTGTCACTTATGTACATGTTTTAGTACAGATTTAGTGATTTAGATTGGTGGTTAAAGAGCTGTGTAATGTAAGCGGGATCAATTAGTTACTAGGTAATGGGGATTTATAAGTCAGCACATCGCTGTCGATGTATATCAGAATTTTACGTGATTTTATTTCAAAATGTAAATTAATCGTAAATAAACTTTACAAAATGTTAATTATTGTAAATATATTTACATAGAAGAAACTATTTAACTTAAAAAGTAATTAATCACTTAGGACTCATTTTTCTAGATTTACTGACCAAAACTAATAAACTTGGATTTGGAAATAGATTCCGTACTTAATCTATGCAGATTTAGACTTACCTAACACTGGATTTGAATTATCACCTAAATAGTTCAGATAATATAATAAATAACATGTATTCACACATTCATTGTTTTTATTTCATTAATAGCCCTTTATCTTATGTAAAGATCACGTCACACTTACATATAAGCACTGCACAGGATCGGCATCACCTCGCCTCATTGTCACGTAAGCAAGCAACCAGATCGACCTCAACTTTCGAGGCCTCGTTGCGGCATCGCTCTGCTTCGGCGACCCATCGCCCCGTGCAGTACTTACACGTTTGTATTGTCCTTTACAATCAACGGCCTCATCGCAACATAAGTTGGTAGCTGCTACGTAAGTATGTTGGGTAATGAGAAATGCTACCCGCTGTATCTAGAGGGTAGTATTTCATACATATGGCCGCCTTGCTAGATCAGTGTTTTCATCTGTAGGTTTGGAATTGACAACGAATCACAATTATTGTCAAAAGTCAACATTTTAAGTCATTTATTAATTTATAATTCTTACATTGTCACAATATGAAATCGAAATGAACTCTGACACATTTCTCAAATTGGTGTTTGCAAAAACTTCAGCTCAGATACCATCTGTACACTCGTCTTATACTGATGCTGAATGGAGCTCGCGCGCGGCAGTTGCAGTTCATCACGCAACATCATCATCGTCGCCAACATTTATAAATATATTTTAGTCATGTGTAAACACTATTGTTTGATCTGACATCAGTCGTGAAAGGGGTGTACAGATCTGGCGAATGCGGCGCTCGCGTGCCGCCCGCGAGCTGCACGCGTGCTGCGCACGTGTATTTCATGTTCGCGCGCTACTCCTGCGACGTCGTTGGTGCGCCGTTCGCGCAAGCTATGCACCACGCGTGAACGGCGAAATAGCCGCTCGTGTACAAAATTAATTAAAATAAAATAAAAATGCGTAATGTCCACTAATTTGTTTGATACTATACTCTGTCTTCGTCTGTAAAATGCAATCTGCCACCAGTGTCGCTTTCTTATCTTTATCTTTTCGTCTAAACACTTGACTAATAAAATAGCTGATGCTGCAGTAATCGTGTTCTTGTCCGCCATCGTCAAAAGCAAGTAACAAAGTGAGGGTTGAAAATAGAAGCGAACTGACGTGCATGCATGCAAACTGCACGCGCGCGGTACGCATGCAGCTCCCGTGCAACATACGAGCGTTGCGTAAGTTGCCCGCTCGCGGCGCAAAAAACAGTTGCAGTACCAGCACGCGCGTGTTAGGTTATGAGTGGGTATTTGAATTTATAGGTGTGTGTATATACAACAAATATCAAGGTTTGCATGTCAGTATGGTTACTGCTTATTTACTGTTTATGAATGTTCTTATAAATATGGTTTGTAGGGAAAGAATTTCATGAAGTAAAGCACAGAAAGACAAGACTAAACATTTATTTCAATTAGGCTTGTCAATATTTATCAGAAAGCTAGTCGTCCCTTCCAAAGCTAGGTCTTCATGGAGAAGTAGGACAAGAAACTCCATGGAAACAGTATTGATATATTCCATCAACACATCTATTACATGGCTGTGAATTATTCTACATACATTTAATTACAAATCTTGGACCATCGTCCAAGATAACTCGGCAATATTACAACAAGTTTGTTATATAAGCAATAATTATGGTATAATATTAAATTACATAACTTACATGACATCTGGTCGATTTATTCCAAACAACAACGGCACAAGGACTAACCAACTGAACATCTTCCAAGAGCAAATCATTCGTTAACATCATTACAATCCTTTTTTATGCTTCCAATGTAAATTTACCTTAAACATTTCCCCCCATTTTGAACAAGTTACAGATCGTCACACATTTTGGATTAATAACTTCTAACACAGATAATAATAAACAAAGGATAAGTAGTGAAACCGTTATATAGTATATTTCATTACAAGTGCGGAAAGGCTGTCATTGCAAAGAGTTCCGACAAATGTCTACCCGAGCCGAGGCGCAGCCGATTGCGAGGGTTGACAGTCGGAACAAATTGCAACGACGGTTCCGCAGGTGTACTGAACGACTATTTTTAATACAGTTGGGAAAAAATGAAGCAATTTAATAAAATCACAATAAACTCAATTAACTAATCATTTATTTCTATAAAAGTTATAGTTCACACGTACTTTGAAATTGGTACAGTTTTTTATACTAACTGGGGAAGTTTTAGGTTGCATATTTACTGTTTGAGAAAAAACTATTATTAATTTCGTATGATTGTTCATGTACATTTGTCATACAATGGCGTTTGCTAGTTGATGGAATTGGATCTGATGAATTATCATTATCAACGAAGGTAGATGGACGAACGTTCTCTTCAACCTGTGAAGGAGACGGACTGGACCTTAAATTAATGGATTGTGTGATTTTTTCCCAGTTTCTAGTTTGTTGTTTAATGAATCACCAATATAGCTTTCTGCAACTTTGTCTGATTTCCAACCTCCTAGTCACTTTAAGGACGTCAAATTGGCTCCTGAATCTGCCAATAATGTAGCAGAGGTCGTCCTGAAGCTGTGCCCAGTATAATACTCAGCATCTGGCAGACCAAGAAACGTAGCTATTTCTTTTGGCATATTACCAAATTTGTTTATTCCGATTGCTTGAGCTGTATACTTCCCTTTTCGATAATTTTGAAAAAAAAAAAAAAAACGGTTGGTTTTTCCTTTTTGGGACCGCTGATTCATATATTTTTGCACTATTCTAAGTTTCTTCAACAACAAAGCTTCTCGGTATCTTATTTTTTGTGTTCGGAATCTTGATTAGTAGCATTTTTCCATGGGCTTCAATATCTTTTAAAGTAATATTGGCTAACTCCTCTCTGCGGCAAGCTCCAACAACGCCAAAAATCAGCGCAACCTACAAAAAAAGGGATTTGATGAATATTTTTTTAACCGACTTCAAAAAGAAGGAGGTATACTGAGCTCCGGTGGTGTTAATTCAAAAAAATAGGGTCGAAATTACTCATTTTGTGCAACAAACAATTAAACTCACAAAGAATATTTCTGGAAAATGGCGCCAACCCAAGAATATAAGCAGAGTTCTTTTTTTCTTCACCCATTTTGGTAGGCAAAGGGAATTATGCCCATATAGCTTAATCTTCAGTAGATTTTTTTTTATTTGAAAATGAAATTTAATGAGATGAAATGAAATGAAACCTAATCTAACTCATTCAATTAAATAATTAAATCTGATATTGAAATAAATTAGTAGCTTCTTTTTAGAAATATACGTATTTGTATGAATCACAAAAACTCTTTCGTAAAAACTTCATGGTTGGTTTTTTTAATAGACATTATTTTGACAGTTGGGAAAGAGAACGCACGAGTTCGGGAAAGGAAAAAAAAAGCACTAGTATGTAATAGCCCACATCCCGAACGCTATACGTCCCTACAATACGCCACTTTTTGAGCAACTGTATTAAAAAAAAATGGTAATTAACCAATTTAATAAGAACTGATTCGTAATTTAATACGATTAAAACTATCAATATAAACCGACAATAGGTATTGTGCCAGTCATTTGAATAAGCGTGTTATAAAATAACAATAGAAAACCTTAAATAAAATACAAGTATAATTAAATACTACATAATCATTTATAATAACAACATCCACGATATTTTCAAAAGTTAAGACAGTTATTTTTGCAAACATGTAGTCATATTAGGTACATCTATATTCGTTCCACGCTACTTACGATATTTTATGCATTACAGAACATTGGTTAAAAAGCCATCAGTTTATGTTTAATTTCAGTAATTACCAGGTTGGTAGTTAGATCAGCAGAGAAAATGCAATACATGGTGGCTCGTTGATACTGTAAGATTTTGTGAGCCTCTCTGTTGAGTGGACTATAGAAATAGCTTATGTGGAGTTGGAGCAGCTTGTTGTATTGAGTTTATACCAGCCTCCATCATCGATTTATGATTGTTTTGAGAGGATCATGGATGATGTGTTACAAAAACTTGGTAAATTGGGAAAAAATATAATTATATGTGGTGATTTTAATGGCAATTTATTAGGACTCCGACGTGCCTAAAATTAAAAAATAAATCAGTCATATAACCTAAATTATAATATATTTTTGGAGTCTACTAGAATAAGATTATAACGTAATAGTAAGATTATAACGTAATCTTAAACGTAACTATTTATTATAATTCCAATATCACCATTGAGCCGGTGCTCCTGTCCTCTGAAATACTATTATAACCATTTGCATGCATCAGCCAGTGTCTATTGGTTTTCTTGAGATCAACATCATCTATTGGCTAGGTTGTAATATAAAAATCGCATAGTACTACTGGTTTGATAACTCGATGAATAGCCATGAAACTAAATACGATGTCTTAGTTAAAACTGTAGCCACAATTAATTGGGAATAATTGTTTTATTGTCTTTGGGGTTTTAGTCACTAATCTTGTGGTCATTTAACACAGTACATTTGTTTATGATATTTTTCTACCTACTGTCTCCTAAGTCAGATTCCAAAAAGGCATACTACAAGCAGCTTAAATCTCTGGTGCTAATCACCATATATAGAGATAAAGTTGCTTATTCTAACTGTACGTCATCAGCGTAAATGTGATACCTACATCGCTTCGTAAGTATAGCAGTATACTTAAATATTTTTCCAGTACAATTTTTATCAAGCTTAATTTGTCTTCAACTCCATAGCTTAAATATTCATCTTCCAAATTTGTGAAGATAGTTTCATTACCAATAAAAGTTTTTAATTTTTTCGAAATTATGTAGGAATAATATTTTTTTGTTTTTATTACAATGTTTTATTTTTTTAAAGTCGTATTACGGTTTCTGTGGCATTAAATCTTCAATTTAAGTAATTAACTTATAAAAAGCTAGTATTTCCTTTGCCACCAAACGTGTCAAACAGTAATCACACCCGACTACTTTTCTTAACGTATGACGCAACCAGCAATGTAACCCACAATTACTTTTCGCATATCGTTGAAAAGCGGTATAGCTAAATAGTCTGCCGAATTATTGATATCATCGAGCACGTCCTGTAATAAATCCAAAGAACTATAAATAACTTCATCGTTTTCAGTTTCTTCGTGTATTTAAGAAGAACTTGTTGAATAAATAATTTTGGTTGCAGAACAACACGTCAGTATTGCTATACTTTCCAGTGGGTTGCAATTTCCAGTTTCTAGACGTAGTATTTCCAAATGGGGTAATAATTTTCTATAAATAGCCTTAAATTGTTTTACATTGGGGTTATCATTGTGACCCCCATGCATTCTGACCAGCCAAAAAATATTTCGAGATTGTACTGTTTCAATTTGTACATTGGAATAAAATTTACAGTTTTTCACTTTATATTAGACCCTCAAAAGCAGATTTTAAACTTGTTATATTAATCAAAGTTCCATAAAAACCTAGTTTGCATCTTGCTTCCAGAACTTTTTTTTATAAAATCGCATGATGACGTAAGTTGGTTTGCCATCTTTTACGACTTTTTGTTTTGTAAAATAGAAATCTTTAAGGCGGTCAAGTAAAGCGTATATTTCGGCTTTGTTACACTGCTAAATGGATTTTCGGTGATCAAAATGAGCCATAGTTCGCGAATTAAAAACGTCAAACATACTCGTATCATTCATCAGTTGTACAAAGTCGTGTCCCGAGATTGCTCGAAATCTGGTTGGTTCAAATTATTTCTGCAAAAAAACATAGCTTTAACTTTTGCTTAATATCTGTGTGGCCAACTTAAGTTTCATAATTTGATTTCTAAATAAAATATGCCTCTTCTATAGCTTATTTGCTAAGTGTAGGCCCTCCTCTTCCTGTTATTTGTTTAATTTAAATAAGTATTTCCAGTCCAAGTTTAAGAAACCCTGCTTTACAGCCAAGATAGGCTGCATTAGCCACATAAGAGCACACACTCTTAACCTATAGTTGTCGAAAACAAAAAAATAGTCACCGTAGCCGAAATCGGCATGGATTATTTTATACTACGTATGTTACGGGACACAGCCTGTGCGGGGAACAGCCTGTTATTTTTGTACGCACGTATCATAAGTATTAAAATCTCAATTGAATATCTTCTTTATTTCGATTCGTTGTAAGTCGAAAATCGTTTCCTAAGTATTCATCATCATCATCATTTCAGCCGAAAGACGTCCACTGCTGGACGTAGGCCTCCCCCAAGCTCCGCCACTTCGACCGGTTCTGTGCTTCCCGCATCCAGCGGATTCCTGCGGCCCTCACAAACTCATCGGGTTTTGCCATAATCGCCACGTTTGGCAGGCGGGTTGGCGATCGCAGTATGGTAGTACAAATGCATAGAGAACGCTGATGTCCATTCTCTAGTAAGTTCCTTAGTCGCTTCCTACGACACCCACTGGAAGAAATGGGATGGTATTCTTTTACGCCCAGCTACCACACGGGACAGTATCCTAAGTATTGACTAGTAAAGAATGACGGGGTAATGAGAAATCATAGAATCACGTTTATTTCTATTATTTTTAGACTTAGACATTCGGTTAGTCTGGAAGCCAAACCCAATTTAGTTGTACAAGGCTAGGCAGATTGATTGGTTTTAATTGACAATTTCGCTTTACATGGTAATTGTTTTTCAAACGTTTTACTATTCACGAACTAACTAGATACCAAATCTAAAAAATATATTACTGCTACAACCTACAACGAGCTAACTACTAAGCGAACTAACTAGCTAACTATAAAACGAATAACCCAAACTAAAAAACTGTACTAATACATAAATTAAATATAAACAATAATACGCCGTAAACACTAACACACACTTTCGAAAAAAATGCAATTACTATTCACCAGTTCACCTTTCGTAATTTCTTACGAAAAGTGTTTTCTTTCGAACATAAATAAAAATTACAAAAATACGAAATTTATAAAATGTCAACAAACAAATCAGCCAAATTACTTTCAATTGAATATTATCTTTATTGCTATAAAGATAAGGTCGTACACACATGGAACATTTTGCGACCAATCCCGTCAAACGTCAAACCAAAGACAATGTTGATCAAAGGTGTCCGTAGACGATCACTGTAGTTTTTTATGGATGCGAATTTTTCCAAAATATTATTTTAAATAATTTTTTATTTCAAACCTGGCAAATGACTCTCAATAAAACTGATTTCATCTTTGTTGGGTTATCAAACGTATAAACCTGGAATATTTTGCGATGAATTCCGTCAAACCAAAGATAATATAGGCCTTCGGACAAATTGCCATAAAGAAAAATATAATACATTTTAGGTTCATTTATAATGGTCACTGGACAGTAACAGATAAGTAACACGTAATATAGGAGTCACTTTTTACAAAATGTTGGTTCCTATCAGACCACCAGCTGTATTTTACGGATTATAAATACTAAGTGCTTCTCTTTTTAGCGTAGTTTAACCGCTTTAGTAAGAGTGAGAAGTGAACATATTTCGAAGTAAATAAAAACTGCTAAAACGGTAAGAAAATTTCATAACTATCAGATAAAGCAGTCAAAATTGCAATTTTAACATGTCATTTCGTTGCTAGGCAACAGGTCGGACTGTTGCATAGCAACGGAGTAAGGTTATTTTCGTTACGGAATTTCTGGATTCGGTCTCCACGCTCAAGGCCCGCGATAGAAGCTATGCAATAGCTTAAAATATTATCATAAAATAGATGTCTTTTAAATTCTAAATTAATTTTAATTCATGTAAAACACCCAGCATTATCAACGGCACAGCCGAACTTAGCTACGGCACAACTTGCCCCAAAGTGGGGTTAGTAGCTCCTTACTGCCGCTATTTAAAAAAATCAGTTTTTCTTAAAAACTATTAAAAATGTGCAAAATCTGTAGGTAAATTCGTTTTATAAATTTGGCTTAGGATGAACCACTACTTTCAGATATAGTACTTGTCTTAGCCGAATCATATAAGGATTTGTCAAAATCGGCCCTTTCAGCCCCGCTCTCCCCTACCAACTATGTCAAGCATCCAACATTGTATAGACGATATAAGAAATAAGGCGTTATGCGTTAACAAAACGACTTTTACGAATTTGAAAGAAGTGGAAGTGCCTATGAAGTTTGAAAGCTTTGTATTAGCCCACTTTTACTACAAAGGTTCACGCATTATTGTATCATGCTCCCCATACGCCAGAAAAATATCGGAGAAATTTGTGAGTTTATGGGTAACCTACAAATGCTGTCTAAAACCCTTTCATCAACTGTATTCCATTAACAGAGATATTGGTAGTTCTACTGAAACCACAAACATTACGCCCTTAATATTTGAAATGTTACCTAACAAATCACAAGCCACGTACGACATATAATTTAATCCAATTTAATCTGCATTCATAAATTTAAAATACAATTCTGACTTCGAAAAAGGAGCCATGAACGCCATACAATAAGTTTACCCGAGGATAGCAGTACGCGACTGCTATTATCACGGGCATAAAGCATTAAAGCGTCAACGCAAATCATTAAAACTAAAATCAAAAGGCCAAACGAGGATAATCGGTCTCACTGCAGCTATTCCATTTTTACCAGCTGAAGCTATGTTGGATGGCTATGAGTATATACAAAAGGAAGGGTGCGAATTCAATAGGAAGAAATTTTAAAATACATCGGCGGTTTCTGGAAAAAACAATATTTTAGCAAAATTTTATCCGTTTTAGAGAATGAGAACGTAGAGCAAGTAACGTATTGGAGGGGTTTCATTCAAAACTGAATAAAAAAAAATAAAAAAAAAACTCGACTATTTTACTCAGGCGATTAAATTTAAAATCTACATTCAAAAATATGAAAAATGGACTGCAGGAAAGGCTTTGGAAAAACTCCGCTAATATGACACAATATATGCAATTTTAATTGTATTTCAATGTTTGACGGGAAAAGGCAAGCCTATATAATTAATTTAGTAATTCTTTTTTATGTCTAACATATAATGAGGTACAAATAAATAGATTGGACCATTTTCACGTTGGCTTAACAATTTAATATCGGTAGACTATGGGAAAATAATATTCTATAGTCCACTTAGGTGAACTAGGCGAACTAGGCGATGGACCATGCGCAACACACGAACCAGTCTTACCAAAGCATTGCCCAGTTACTGGGTCGCTCAATGTAAAATACTGGTATTCAGCTGCATCCGGTCAAACTGGAAGCCGGCCCTAACATAGTTGGGTAAAGGCTAGACAGATAATTATGTTCCGATTAAAACTTACAATAGTTGGGTAAAGGCTAGACAGATAATTATGTTCCGATTAAAACTTACAATTGCAGCTTAGAACCGCTTTATTGAAATAGGGTACCAGTAATACCTAAGATTTTATTACCTCTAACGGGCCTTGGGTACCGCGTCTACCCAAGCGGAAATGATTCGGAGTGTCTGTAACTAATGCCCTGTTCCACGAAATAATGGGGGTTAAAGTATGAAATTGCCGTTGTCTAGTAATATACACTTCAAATTGACATAAAATCTTCAAGGTGTGAGATTTTCGTGTGAAATTTTTTTCACGTCATACCTATGAGGTGATCTTCTGTAAAAAAATGTGCAACATTCGATTTTCGACTTTCAATTGTTTTTTTTTTAATTCAGACTTAGACGTAAAGATGTGAAAATCCGAGTTATTGTTGAATACGAGTTCAGACGCGGAACTAACGCGGCAGAAACGGCTCGCAATATCAATGATGCGTTTAGAGAGGGGACTGCTAATGATCGCACCGTACGTTTTTGGTTTAAACGCTTTCGTAATGGAAACTTCGACTTGAAGAACGAACCACATGGTAGATCGCCCTCACATGTGAATAACGCTGAATTGAAGGAGATAGGAGAAGTTGATCCGAGTCAAACTACCCAGGTATTAGCGACATGGCTTAATGTTACCCTTTCTACAATATTGACTCAGTTGCATCAAATCAATAAGATAAAAAGATATGAAAAATGGATGCTTCATGAATTGACTGATCTGCAGAAAGAAATGCGTATTGAATGAAACTTGTGTTGCCTTGTTGAATCGGTACAGAAATGAAGGAATATTGTATCGAATTGTGACATGTGACGAAATGTGGATTATTTACGATAACCGTAAGCGAAAAATGCAGTGGCTGACCCCAGGTCAAACGCCGCAACAGTGGCCTAAAGCAAAGGTTACCAATCAAAAGTTAATGGTAACTGTTTGGTGGTATCTTCATGGTGTTATTCACTATGGCTTTCTCAGGTCCGGTCAGGCAATAACAGCAGATGTTTACTGTGCCGAACTTCGAACAATGAAACAGCCCCGACTCGTGCAGCAGAACAAAATTTGGTGATCTGAAAATACGCACGTAAACCCCTCAAGTGCCACGAAAAACTTTCGACGTGCTGTTCGATTTTCACCTCTCGAACTCTCGATTTTATTACGTCCGTGTGGACGTGCACTAACTCGTGTCGTAATTGTGAATGAACAATACATTTTTCTTTGCGTATAAGTATGTTAGTTCGGTTTGTTTTATTTAATTTGTGGTTTATGACAGTTCTACAATTGTGTAAAAGCCAAGTGAAGAGAAAACACAAGAAAGAGAAAATATATTTTATCGTGTTACAAAACAGCAAACATTTTATTACGAGCTCTGTGGACAAGAACAACAATACCACCTGTTTAGCACTTCCAGCAATTACTCGTTGCGCAACACCCTCTCGACCACGGGAAGTCTCTGCTTTCCTCCATTCAGCATGTCGCGTCATCGTCAACCACCTTCAACGAAGAGAAAATACTAGTAAAAGAAAAATCCATAACTCCGTCGTACAACAGAGAAATTTTGTTGTAAAAAACGGCCGTCAAAAAACTAAGAGCAACAATTTTCTAAATCAGAAAGTTATACAAAATCAAATTTAGATTTTTGATTAAAAGTATGTACCAAAAAAAAATCTACTAGAACGGTGAAACTGGTTAGTGTACACCGTATCCACAGCCAATGTATTTTGTGGTCCCTGCAAATTATTTATAGAAACAACGGGGTTTGCTAAAAGATGATTTAATGACTGGAAAAAAAGGAACGCAATATTTGATTATGACAATTCTCCCGATCATCGTAGCAACTAGAAAAAAAGTTTTAGGAAGATTGGATACTAAAATTCTTAACCTAAACATTTGGATTCATGGAGGTTTCATAAAGAGGGATCTTACTGGCGAAACGTATTATTACGTGTAGTAGTAAACAACAAAGTCTTTAGGTCAAAACGAAGTTATTGGATCTTTACAAAATGGAAATTTCCTTGGCAGTATTGAGAACTCTGAATTTGATCCTTTCATGGCGGAAAATTTGTCGAGATTTAGACATAAAAGTATGGTACACCATCATACTTAACATCGACGGTAATTGTTGAATTTATTTTATTGGTTGCTGACGAGGTTCGACTACCCCTTATTGCAAATGTAAAAAGAAAAATATTATTCAATCAGCCTAGATTCGACTCCAGATATTTCACACACCGCTCAGTAGACATTTATAATTCGTTATTTTTTACCTGAAGGAAATATCGTCGATCGCTTTGTCATATTTTTTACCTGATTGCGGCCAAAGTCGAAGACATGGAGAAGGCTGTTTTGGCGAAAATTTTATGAAACTTTTGCAACTTGAAGAGGCTGGCACAGGAGCATGGGGGTTGGCAAAAGAAAAGAGATGCCTAAACCCAGCAGTGGGTTAAGTCAGGCTGTGGATAATAATAATTATTATTATTTTATTCTTGTCGTGGCCAGAGATATGATAACGCCAGCAAAATGTCTGATCAAGACAAGGGCAATAGCAGTAAATCTTCTGGCAAGTTTTATTCCATGTGCAGCTCATTCTCTACAACTCGTTGGGTCGACAGCAGCGACGCGTCACGCTTTTTTTGTTAGAGCAACATATTTATTTGTTCTAGTTCATTTATCAGATGGAAAGTATTGCTTTCAAAATTAAAGTTTCGACAGTTGTGAAAATCTCTCGAAAACTCGGGTGCCCGAGAAGGCGCCAGCAAAGCTTTGTACAATTCTTACAAGTATGTTCTTGCAGCATTAGACTATATTTGTGAAGATGTAAATCAAAATGGAGGCAAGATCAACGGACATAAATAAAATTTGCGTGTTTTTTAATGTTGTTTTTAGATTTAGAAGTGGTTTTTTGTATGATCTGAATTGTATTATTTTAGTTGTATTGCTATTCATTTTCAAGTTGTGGATTTGGAGCCAAGTACCTATAGTTTGGAGGGTATCTTGTATTTGCAGACTAAGGTTGTTTACATTTCCACATTTGATTAATGTCACTCTAGCACCAATAGCATTGACATCTCCAACACCCTGGTTCAATTTCGCAATCACCATACACCCAGTTTCTGATTTGAGAAAAGTAGCAAATCTCAACTGATTATTGTCAAATACATAAGTATATGCTTAAGTTTTTTGCGTTACACAAGTTACAATTGAATTACGTCAAACAATAATCAACTGATCATATACTTAAGAATTCCTGATCAAAGCTGACACGTTCCATTTTACATTCTAAAAACCGGTACTTTTCAAAAACTCAAATATTAAATCATTTTAATGTTATAAATTTAAAACAGACTTACAAAGTACTTTAATTTTAAATAACGATATTAATTTCAATAAATTTATGTTATTCACAAATTTATAGCAACTCTTTAATGCATATTTTACCAATTTCATATTTGACGTGTTTGACGGATCAACCGAAACGTGAATGTCAAATCTGTAAGTAAATAAACACAAGTTTTATTGGAATTCTGTTAGTATTTTACGTAAACTACCTATAATTGTACCAATTAAAATGGATAGCGATGAGAAAAAGAGATCACCTAACTGTACTATATAGGAGTAAGAAAATATTCTTTCAATAATAACACAGTAAGTACATAATAACCTAGGTACATTGTTTACCATAATATAATTTTACCACATTCGCTATTTAGATGTTTGTGATTATTATTGCTTCAGATACGGAAGTGTAATAGAGTGCAAAAGGACAGGGACATACTACATATATTCAGTTCACATCCAGAACAAAAACTATTATGAAATTGAGTTTGATATAATTTTCTTACATCAAATCTGCAATAACTTCGGAACCCGTGGTCCGATTTATATAATTCCAACTGGAAAAATGTTTTTTTATATAGATCTTTTGTTTATTATAAAAATAATCAAAATCTGTTCATAAATGAGAAATTTCATTTTCAACTTACGTAATTATACGACATTATTTTCAAATATTTTTGTGAATGCAGAAATCAGTCTAACTAGATTCTAGTAGATACTAGTAATGAAATCAAGTTAAATTAAATAACAAGAAAGATATCCATTAAGATAGAGCGAAATCTCTTAAAAATTCTAATCTATTTTCAAAGGATTTCTTTGACTTACGACTTTAAGTAAAAAATGCTATCGCACCACGCTACAGTCTTTCCCGGCTTGGGCGGAGCACCGCCGTGTCCTTGTGGAGGCGATCGGCGGCGGCGATCTCTCGCGTCCGGCCCTGGTTCAGGCCATGGTTCAAAGCGAGAGTGCATGGGTAGCCGTCACCTCCTTCTGCGATGCAGTAAGGAAGAGGGAGGCGGCACACGTGAGGGAAAGGCAATATATGCGCCCTCACGACCTTAGCCTCCGCAGGAGATGCCTTGGGCGCCGGGAATCCCAGGCTGATTCTCGGCCACCGTAGGCGCGGGTTTGTGGACGGCGAGTAATGGGTAGCTCGCTGTCCGGTAAGGACCAGACCCGGTTCGACGGCGCGTTGTGTCCCACGCGCGCCTCAAAGAGATGTTAGCACCAACTGAAGGGGGCAAGGGCCGATGCCTGCCATGGACGCGGGTTTTTCGAAAGAGATACCGTGGCCCCTGTCACACAGGCAACTGGTGGGTTTTAGTCAGTAAAAGTCTGATATATATATATATTCTCCTGCTCCACGCAGAGCGGGAGAAGAGAAGTTATTTGATGATTTCCCACCCTCAAAAAAGGAAACCACCGTCACCTTGCTCACATTCACGGTGTCCCCCAACACAGCTTGAAAGCTACCAGTCGCGTTTTACCTAAGACCTATTAGTAGCTGCATGGGAGAAATGCAGTCCCGCCGTTGAATACGACAGGTCAGTTTAGGCTTCATTCTGTTAAAACAGCGTGATGAACAAGTAAAGCTAATGTCCTGCTATTCTTCTGCATGGTTGTCTACGTTGAGGCATCTCCAAAGATGATAGGGAAGTATCGTCGTCACTTATTATGATCAAAATCCCTTACAAATCTCTAGTTGCTACAACTGATTACAGTTTGAGTAGCTGAAATTGGTTTGTCAACTTTCAACTACTTAACTTGACGTTGATTATGCTTTGAGTATTGTCAAACACGTTTTTTTTAGTTCAGAAACGCAACCGACGACCTTAAGTATGAGTTGAGCACGCTTTCTGTCAAATTTAAGTAAATGAGGTTAAAATACTCAAATTTTGATTAGAGTTTGAAAATACTTAATTCAGAAACGAAAAAATGATTGAGTTATACTTAAGTACAGATCACGACGTTCTCAAATTCAAATTCTCAATTCAGAAACTGGGTATTAGACAATAACTTGCAGATTGCTAATTACTGATTCTTGTTTGTATTCCATCATTCATGTCTATTTCTGTATTTTTTGTTACAATTTGAACTTTTTGTGACAATTATTTTTTATAATTTTAGTTTCATTGTTTGTTTAGTATTATTTTTGATTTATTTGTTTTTATCATTGTAAATTTTATATTTGTTAAGTAAATCTACTAGATTTTATTTTTTCCTTTATTTGTTTTTAGTCCTTATTACTACATTTTCAAATATTTTTATAAAAGAAACATCAAAAAACATTTAAAAATATAAAAATAGTGGTCCGCCGGTAACAAGAGCAGGGTCCAGGCTACCGGTGGTTAGGGCTCCAGAGACAGGAACCTTCTCACGATGCGAGCCGTATCGAGGAGTACTGCCTTCTGAATCAGACCTTTGATCCAACCGCCCAACGAGAGCCTCGAGAGATGTTGATTGAGGCTTTCGGCCATCAGTCCATTGGCTGATACGACTATCGGCACAATTACAGCCGAGCTCACATTCCACATGTCAACAACCTCGTGTGCTAAGTCAAGATATTTAATCTGTTTCTCTTTCTCAGCTTTCACGAGGTTCCCGTCATGTGGAATGGTAACATCGGCTATAATTATGCGGCGCGCTAACCGATCTATCACCACTATATCAGGCTTATTGGCTACAATAGTCCTGTCAGTACTGATAGACCGGTCCCAGTACAACGTGCCATGGTCATTTTCAAGAACTGGGTCGGGCACATACTTGTAATACGGCACCTCAAAATCCACAAGTTTATATTGCAAAGCAAGTTGCTGGTGAATAATCCTGGCTACTTGGTTATGTCTGTGCAAGTACTCGCCGTTAGCTAGACGAGAACAACCAGAGATAATATGTCTGATGGACTCACCCGGACGGTGACATGCCCGACACACGTCAACCGTCCCGTCCTTCATAATATGTCTCCGGTAGTTATTCGTCAAGACAACTTCGTCCATTATTGCACAGACGAAACCTTCAGTTTCCCCGAAGAGGTCACCGAAACGTAGCCAGGATACGGACGCTGAGAAACTAGATTTGCAGATTGAGAACTAGATTTTATTATTATTAACTTATTTAATTATATTATTATTTTCGTCACTTTAATTCACTTGGTTTAATTAGGAAAATCATAAGTGCTGTGCACACTTTTAAATAATAAGTACACTGTAGTACCACCATACATGACTAAACTTTCTATTAATGTTTATGTGAACTAGTCGTTGGAGTGACATAATAAACCAATATACGCGCAATCGTACAACTCACTCATGGCGGGAAAAGTACTTTTATACAAAATGTACTGTAAGATCGGACTCTTGCAGGCACGAAGCATTCATATTATAGGCACAGTATCCCTCAATTTACTACAATCATTTTCGGCATACCTAATTTAAATTTTCGCCTGTATGTTATAGTAAAAAAATTGACGGAGACGCTTTCGTCGTATGCAGCATATGATGAGTTGTTATCTTTCATATCTAATGAATTTTGAAAAGCAGCCTAAGTGTAGAAAGTTATCCTAATACTAAGTGAGACTATTCTTTTCAAAAACACAACTGCCATGGCATATAAAATCAATTCCAGTTATAATGACATAGCATTCGTTTCACACAGATAAGCAAATGAAACGTCATATTCATTACCATGCACGGCAGCTAGTTTAATTTCATGCGTTTTCGCAATCAGAACTTAGCACATATCAAAATAAAAACTTGCTGTTGAAAATGTATTGTTATATCTATCTTGTATTTTTACTTCAATATTTGTATATTGTAGGTATAACATTACAACATATTTTTTTTTTCTTTATTTTTTATAATTAATTTATATTATTCTGTTGTAGATGTCTGCGCAAGTTGGTCAAATTAGTGTTCTCGATGGAATGGCACTTCGAGTAAGTTTTGTGCAAAATTCTAGTAGCGAATAATCACAGTAGTATCTATCATCCCATCGTTAGATACGTGAGGAGGTGCTGAATGTTTACTTACATATTCAAACATATTTAGCAAACGAACGCCCGTGATAAACGACCGGTCTGTGCCTTCATTTCTATCATCTAAGTTTTTCAAAAAATAGAACAGAACGTCATGGCTGTCAAACTTATAACAACCCTCTTTATAGGAGAAGGATAACTCTCCCATACAAGCTTGGTCCAGCAAGGACATAAAAAAAAAAACAATATATATCATGAAGGAATATTTCTATTGAATAGTCCAGTTTATATTTGATTACGCCAAAACTCTGTTGTGACGACATTTATGACATTTTAGATAAATATTTTGGTGTGACATTTTCGTGTTTAAATACAGTAAGCTTGTATATTTTCGTGATGGTTAAGGCCTCACTCACTTCTCATGGTTGTGAGTCAAAAGAAGAGAATTATTGCGTTTTCACAAAAAATCGAACCATATAACCTTTTGTGCGAGACTGGCGTCCGTTAACTCACGACCTACTCGTACAACTTCAACAAGTCAGGGCATTTCCCACTGGGCCACCACTGCTATCCTGAACTGATATTTTGTGTGGTAAACATAAGGTGTCAAATATATAATCATTATTAGGTATAGCTGTGCGTCTGTCTGGTAATTACTTTGCTTACCGATATGCCTAATTCTTCTGCAATGGCTGATTTAGAAACACCTTCCTCACACATATAAACTATTTTATGTTTCGTATGCTCATCAAATCTATACATTTGTATTTTAAATGGGTAGGTATATTTCAATTGAATTAATCTTGTATCGTAAATCGTAGGATTTTATTAAATCGTTGAATTACATGAGCGTCAGTTATAATTTTATTAGAAAAACAACGTCATTTGAAGTTATCTAGCCAGTGATAAATAATGTTGCAAACTCCTTGACCATGCAATTTTAAGATTGCTAGTAAAATCATCTTTATGACGTAGTGGTAAAGTTGAATTTGAATGTGCATACATAATTGTGAATCTTACATTGTTTAGATAATATGATCTTAAAGTGGTTCATATGAAAATGTGCCTTGGGCTGTATGTGTATACATTTTACTGAAAAAAAGCAGTCACATATTAATTAATCTAAATCTTGAGCATCATGTTACAATATTATGAAGTGTTTTGACGTTCATATATTTTTGAAGCCTGAGATATAAATGAACTCGACTGTACATACTCATTCTTCGAAAAGATATGTATTTATTTGTAATTTAGATAAGAGTTAGAAAAATAATTATTTTTAAGCGTGTTAAGTGATAACAGAACTGAAAGTTAAAAATACACATTTTATTTATCTCTTTTATTACAAATCAATATAGTAATTGGTTCTTCAAAGTAATGGAAACACTATCTTCTTTAGTTAAGATAGGTGTAGACCTATCTTAACTAAAGAAGATAGTGTTTGTGAGTGTAATTAGTATATGTTTTCAAATATGTATATTTCGATATAGTGATTTGTTCAACATACAAATAATATCACGACTATAAACCCTGAAGGGTTAGGTAGAGGTATACCTATGAACACCTAGCTTTTGCTTGAACACCGAACCTATTGCCATCAACCGGGCACGTATCCAGACTCCGGGTTGCTACGGAGAAATTCAATATAATATGAAATAAATAAATAATTACTTTGTAAGTCTATAAGTAGTCTAGTTATCTTTACAAACAAAATATTACAAACAAAGATACTCTTATAAATTGATATTTTCCTGCAGAGATGTACGGAGAAATTAAAGCCACAATGGAAATGCAAATCGACGATGAAGTGACATGAACCTTTATCTACCAAAACATAATTTTACAGGAAACGAAAAAAACGTTTCATTTTTTTTTAAACACAGGATATGAATAAAACTATTATTGGTTATATATTATAGAAGAAGCGTGTATCGGGGGATGTGTGAGACTTGTAGATATCCAATCAACTTTTTGATTTAGGCGTAGATAGGTGATATTGGCAACGAAGGCTTTAAAATATACATATTAATAGTCAAGATAGAAGATCTTTCTAGTAAGGAAATGCAAAAATATTTTAAATAAAAGGCGTGATTTTTACAGAAATTTTAACTTTTTTAACATTTAATGAACTTTAACATTATTTCAAATGTTTACAAAATAATAGTGTCGTATTATTACAATACAGTAGGTGATAGAACATAAAAATGGTTACATTGCTGTCGAGACATAATTAAAGGACAAGAGAATAATCAGTTTATAACAAATTTAGTGTTATTTTGAATAGTTTTATAGATTAACTTTTATGAACTGCGTCAATATTTCAAATGTTTACTTAATAATATTGTCGTATTAATTATTACAATAAAGTAGGTGATAAAACATAAAAATGACTACATTGCTTTCGAGACGTAATTAAAGACCAAGAGAATAATCAGTTTATAACAAATTAAATTTTATTATGAAAAAGAAGAAATATTTCAAAAAAATGGCAAAGTGTCATAAAAATTATGGCAATCTTTAGGTAATACTGCTTTAAGTTGTTGCAGGTGGTTGTACTTCGTTGCTTTAATTGGAATTTTGTTGGGATGCAGTTGAGGATAGGTCGCTTCCGAAGCTAGTACTCTAGGTCTGTTCGGTAGAGGAATCCACTCTCCGTCAAAATCCAGTTTAACTTCGATTGTCATCGTATTGTACTTTATTACTCTGATATCTACAACTTGTGGATCGCCAGCTTTGCGGCCTGGTCGAATGCTTTTATAAAGCAAATTTTGAGGTCGGGCATAATCCTTAACAAAGTCATGATCAACATGGACTGCTTCATAGGGATTAGCGCTTCGTGCCTCTTTAGTAATACTGACATAATCACTGGGCAAGTGTATTTCCCGGTTTTTGAGCTTTCGCTCAATAGCGCTGTGAACCGAGTCACACTCCATCTGAGTGTGACCTGGTTCTAAATATTTTTGCGTAATGATTACGTTATATTTTTTGCTCAAAAGGAGCAGCGCATTTGCAAGCACAGAATTACGATTCTGGTATGTGCACCCATCAGAGTAAATAACAATTGGTAACTGATGTGGAATGCAATGTCTTTCTAAATAATCAATTAAAAATGTTGCAAAAGTGCTAGATGTTAAATCAGCAGCAGTTTCGTCGAACCAATAGCAACTGCAGTGCTTGGTTACCAAATTAAAAACGGTAAAATTATGGCACGTTAACTTTGTCTTGAAATACAAAGCACTAGCAGTAAGGTAAGGGCAAACCTTCACAGCTTCTAAATCCATAGTCAAAAGAATAAATTCTCCTGCAGCTGCTTTTTTCTTGTCCTCTTCTTTTTCTTTTCTAGCTCTTTCTTTCTTAATTATGTGTATTTGGTAATCTGTTTCATTTAAATTACCTGAATTGTAACTAGAACAGGTATCACACATGTCCTTTTTAAGCGTGAATAGTGACAAATTTTTTTCACGAAAATTCTTTTCAAATGTAAATCTACTAACATGGGGTTGACTAGTTTCAGTGCAATATTTCTGATAAGCTTTGTATAAATCGGTAAGTGAACGATAGTTTGGTTCTATGAAGAGTTTAGATGTGTCTTTTCTAGCGTAATGAGATGGCAATTTTGGCAAACTTGTAAAAAATAAATCTAAAATTGAAAGTTTTGTTTCTACTTCTGCTCTTGGAGTCTTGGTTTTTGAATCATAAATTGCGTCATGGTTTGAAGTCATACCAAACTCACTCTTTTTGACCCATGCTTGAACAGTGAACGATCCCAGTGAAAAAGTGTTTAAAAACATTTGTTTACATACCTGTACTTTATTCGAACAGTCTTTCTCAATTGGCAAACAATATGATAGAGTGCCTTCCCGCCTAGATCTTTCACTAGCTGATTTTGTCTTCCGAGATGTAATGGATCGTGTCACCAATCCCGTAACATAAACTCTTCTTTGGTCCCAGGTCATTTTCTTCCAAAAACTGCTATGTAAGTCCTTTCGACAATCCTCGGTAAACCTATCACAGCCTCTTACCTTACTCTTCTTACAAAAATCCGAAACACATGTTGGTCCCATTTGTCTTGCCTGTCTTATAGTATCTTGCTGGAACTTCCTATCTTTTGGTTTGGAGTAGCCTAAATACTCTTCACCTCGCATTCGCTTCAATAGGGCCTTATTCTTTTTCCAAGATTTAGGATCAGCATTGTGACGACGTTTTCGACCTTCTTCCATATCTCCATAATCTTGTAGGTTCTCAGTCACCAATTCTTCAGCAAAACTCCTGCCATCAGGAATTTGACAAACATTATCCGATATAAATTCGATCCGATCCGGTCTGGCAAACGCAATGAAATCAAGACTAATAGTCATGTCCAATATCGCCGGAACCGACGGCGATTTTTTTAAGGAACTAATCGTATTGTTGGTGTCCTGTGTTAAATCAGATAATGACCAAGACCTTACTTCGTAACGACGACGGCCGCATGAACGTAAGGAAGTAGATTCATAATAATTATTGTCAAGGATTTCAGTGGGCTCAAAGTTACAGACATTTGGTGGACTTAAAACATCAACGTTGGTGATGAAGGCTTCCTTTGGATTAGCATTAGGGGTGAGATCGCTTTGATTAGGACTACAGCAATTGCCAGAAAAAGGCGTGTTAAAATCTTCTTCAGGCTAAAAAGAAAAATTATAATCTTTATAAAATGTACAGTTAAGCAGTTCTTTACAAACGTCCTGCAAAGCGGGAGAACTTTACAAGCAATATTTTCACCTTACCATTTCGTGTTGAGTTTTAATATCTTACCATTTCGTGTTGATTTCCAAATATCTCTTCATATTCCTTAGCAGTAGAATGTCTCAGGTTTGTTACCAAACTATCTTTTTGAAGTTCGCTAAGAATCCTTTTGCCTCTCACTCCTTGAAGAAATCGAGCCATAGCGGTAATTTTGTTTCTCTATAAAAATTATAACAATAATTATTATTATTATTGATGATTAAACATCAGTCATTATTTGTCTGTGCGAAATAGAAGTTTAGGTTCTATACTGATTAAACGAGAACAATTGCTTATATCTACTTAAATATACAAATAAAAATTGTACGCTCAAACAATAACTTCTATCTTCTTGAAACATACACATCCAAATTAAGATTACACAAAAATCTTATGATATTATTTATGTATATACCTTTATATAAGTAAATAAACAACAAAAGCTTTATATTTTATTAATACAGCACGAAAAAAAACAATAAAAGATCAATAACTATAAAAAACACTGTTATTTGAAGATTATTAACGATTTCAATAACCTTAACAATACTAAATTCAAGAAAACAATACTTCTGTATAGGTTTTAACTGTCTTAGCGTACTGTTAGACATAAAATAATTACCTGGTATGATAAAAATCCCACTTTTTACACTAAAAACAACAAAAACACCCCTTCCGCAAACTTTCACGTTGCAACTTGCACCAAATTTAAACGAAATGACAGAAGAAATTAGGTAAAACGAATATCGCATGATGATTCTATCTCCGTCTCGTACTCCCACAAACCAGCGTCTAGCTCACGCATTATTAGCCTATGAAATTATCCTTCCTAGATGCCAGCAAGACCAGCCACAGCCAGTCGGCCGGCAGCAGCGCGAGAGTAAAGACGTAATCTAGCAGGAGTGAAGATAGGAGGTCTTGACAGAAATAATTACGCTAATGTTATTTAGGTGTTATTGTTATTCGTTCATTAGGTGATACTGCCAGCAAATGTAACGCACAGTTGCTTAATAGTTATTGTCAGTTATTAGTAGTTCATTAAAAACTAAGATAATCAGTTACCTGTTTTTTCCAGCTCACGCAAACGATTTTTTAAAGTATATCTACGTAAAAAAACGAAAATCGCCAAAATGTCAGTTAGGAGTTCATGTCACTTCATCGTCGAAATATTATACTTTAAAAATGCAGTGTTATGAACGCATGCGTTCTTGCTAACTTGAATGAGGTGGTCCCATACAATCTAAGGCCTAAAACGTTGTCTCATTCACAATATGTAAAAGAATGTACATAAATAAAAGCTGTACATTTTGATCAAAATATGACGAAGGCTGACAAAAAAAAAAACCTGAGAAAATTACGCAGGTTACCCTGACGCTTTAGCTTTAAAAAAAAAAAAACCTGGCGCTTTAGCCTCAAAGCGCCCAAACTATAAAGAACAACTTTAGAAGTTGTTGAATTATCGCCTGTCGGTCGACAATGCCGAGGTGTCACTGAAACCACCGCTATTTATGCTACTCTTTTGACAAGCTTTTTATTACCTTGTTTCCAATTTATATCCGTTGCCAATACTTTAATAGTCTTACTTAATATTGTTTTAGCCAAACTTTTTGTACGTGTTCTAATTAGAGTTCTAGTTTAAAAAATAAACTCTCATTTAATAGAAAACTCGTTAATATTCCAGCAATCTGTTATCAACTGTACGGCAAAGGTAGTATCTTCCATACTTTAGAAATAACTATTACAAGGTGAAAAGACTATTCACTAATACGTTTTCTCTGTTCTAGTGCAAAGGATCGGACTGCCACTCAAATGTGAGATTTTAATTTAAACAAGGGCCATTCTTAAATGATGATTAAAGTTAAATTATGTTTAAACTTTAAAAATGTATGGCTAAACAGACGCTAATCATTATTTAACTTTAAGCAAAGTTTATGAATAAGGGGCGTTAACTTATAACTACTTTGTGAAAATATCTATTTCGTGTAGATTTTTGAAATGTTTTTGGAATTTTTTGTCACTGAAATGAGATTTTCATTAGGAAATAGCCTTCAGCGGGCCGTAACATGGTGGTAATCGCTTTCAAAACGTTTCGTATTTGTACAGCACTTCCAAGGGGATTGACATAGGCTTTCGGAGCTTATGTCTGCCCCATACATTTAAGATTTTTAGTAGGGTAGGTACTGCTTGATTTTTGCGCTCTATTTTATACTGAATAAATATAATTACTAGTAGTCATCAGAATGAGAGTCAGTAGCCGCACCCAAGGTGTCAGCATAACAAAGCTGTTTTATTTTTTTAAATGTGTTTGATTCAGTTGACATTACAACAGACCCTAATCAGTCTTATTACAAAAAAATGCTTAAGTCTTGGTTTAAACCAGGACTTAAGCATTTTTTTTTGTAGGATACTAGGATTGTTACGGTACTAAAGTCAGTACCAGGATCTACATGCGTCTTTATTACAAAACAAAGACTTTCTGAGGATCAGTTAGTACCAAAGAATGTCCATGGTTCAAATTTTATCTACAGATAATAAACTAAAATGGCATTCTTTCGTTATTTCATTCGGGCTTTATTTGAAACAACGTTCCGTTACTCAAAATATTGTAATTACAATAACACATGATATGATTAAATAAATGTTTAGGTTACAATATATTGAACAAGCTCCTTAAGTTGTGATATTTGTAACACCTCTGGCGTTAAGTGGAATGTATTAAATTCGGCGGCAGCGTGCGTAATTTGAGGCGAATATTTAAATTGCGTCTGTTTTAATAAATAAATGCAGTTTTGCTGACAACTGGTTAAATCAAACCATGCAAATCAGCTGTATAATTTTGAATCTTCGAATAAAACAATATTATTAGTTATCTAGTACATTACTAGGATTTTGTCTAGTGTTATAGTAGCATCGACAAGGGGTACCTATTTCATGTCGAGCCCAGTTGCGTTATGCGCAAACCACTTGCACTTCAGGACTCAATGGGCATCCTAGAGGGTCGTGGGATAAGTCTTCACATAAAACATCCAATATTTTTTGACCATAACGTCTTGTGAACCCATATTTATATCTAAAATCTTCGTCACAGTTCGAAAGTATGAACACGATGATGATGTCTGTAAGATCGCCGAGACGTCTCCAGCATATCCAAATCATCCAAATCCATCAAGTCAATCACATAAATATCCATTTCTATCGATTTTTAGATAAAAAGACAAATATAATCTACGCTAACCTCAAATTAATTAGTACTTATAGAATAGAATAGTTCTCGGCGGACTAAAGCGCTTATTACACTTGGCTGAATTTAGTCATCTAAATTCAATCGTTACTGAATTTAGTCAAGTGTAATCGCAATTAGCAAGCTAGCTTCCATAGCTTTTAATGTTGCTTCTAAATTTAGGCGACTAGTTAGATGACTAAATTCAGCCAAGTGTAATAAGCCCTTTACTTTGGTACCACAAATAGTTCAAACTTCATTTTATAATTGGCTCCTCGTCACAGCAGCACGCAGGGATCTACTAAATGTTTAACAAATTTACCATCACAGTCTAATAACCATAAGTATATTTGTGAACAAGATAGTAGATTAATCTACTCTGCAAGATTTGCAGTTTGCTCGTGTGGTGTCTTGTATCCAGAGCCAATTGTGGTTGTAAATTGTGACGAATCATCATATTTGTCTCAGGACTGATAACATCTAATAGATTGAAGTATTTAGACGACGGTCAGGATCCAAACTTCATTAAAATTGCATCAATAATAGCAGAGCATCATCATACTGATAGAATTGTGGTAGAACATACATTAAATAGAGCAAAGCATATATTAAGCCAGGAACATGGCAGAGAATATAACATCCATGGCTGTTCTGGAGAAGCTATCATTGAGTGACAATGAAGCTAATAGAAGTGAATTTACAAGTTCAGGCATTGTTCCATCATCAATTAGCCATGCTGAAATTAAAAAAAACAATAACTATAATGGGTGTGACTCCTTCAGATTTTTCAACTACATATTCATCAGCAGAATTTGATTATGGATCACTTAAAGCAACATTTAAAAAATACTGTAAGGACTTTGGAGAAGCATTATCAACAGATGAGCATCTAAAGCATTAGATTTCTTAGCAAAAATGTTATTTGAACTTGGATAATAACGTTTTATTTAGTCATGGTTTAAACCTAGTAACAATCATAGTACTCAATTTAGATCGCGTTTTGTAATAAGACGGAATGAGTTAAACAGGTTAAAGTAAACAGCGTAAACTCATTGAGGGATTAAACATAAACAGGTTAAAGTAAACAGCGTAATGTTTAATCCCTCCCTGCACTCAGAGCGAGAGGTATTCGAGGATTCTCAGGCTTTTACTGACTAAAACCCACCCGTGTTCCTTCATTAGCCCGTATGCCAGGGGCTGTGGTATCTCTTTCGAACAAACCCGCACCCCTGGCAGGCATCGGCCCTTGCGGGCCCCATCACGTTTGTGCTGACATCTCTTTGAGGCGCGCGTGGAACACAACGCGCCGTCGACTTGGGCTTGGTCCTTACCGGACAGCGAGCTACCCATTACTCGCCGTCCGCAAGCTCATGCCTACAGTGGCCGGAAATCGGCCAGGGATTCGCGACGCCCAGGGCGTCTCCGTATCCTGCGGCGGCTAGGGTCGCGAGGGCGCATCTGCTGCCTCTCCCTCACGTGCGCCGCCTCCCTCTTCGCGAGCATCACTGCTTCACTGAAGGAGGTGACGGCCCCCCATGCCTTCTCGCTCCGTACCATGGCCTGGACCAGGGCCGGACGCGAGAGATCGCCGCCGCCGATCGCCTCCACGAGGACACGGCGGTGCTCCACCCAAGCTGGGCAAACCGCCACCGTGTCCTCAGGGCGATCTTCGCAGTGGAAACACCCGGGCGTTTCCTGCCGCCTATCCGAAACAGCAACCTCCCGAAACAACCGTGTCCG
Organism: Polymixis flavicincta; assembly: GCA_949987655.1. Taxonomy (NCBI): domain Eukaryota; kingdom Metazoa; phylum Arthropoda; class Insecta; order Lepidoptera; family Noctuidae; genus Polymixis; species Polymixis flavicincta. Next base: position 23,997,785 of record OX465171.1, on the reverse strand, counting down.
GTGAGGACCTGCGTCAGGCGGAAGGTGAGGACGCCATGCCGCCTCTCAAACCACTCCTCAAGAGGGGACTTACCGCCGCAATCGTGGCGTGCCCAGCACTGGGTTGCGACAATCGCTCTCTCCATGTCACCATGAGATCCCGCCGGAGCTCTGTGCGCTGCGCCGCGATTTCTCGCGGCAGCGGAGTTACGCCCCGGCGTTTGGCCTCCTCGCGCCACTCCCATATTTGCGCGAGGACCTTTACCTCCAGATCCCATGGCGGTAATCCGGCAAGGAGGCCCGCCTCCTCGCCGGAATCCTTCGTTACGCTTGAGAATTAAAATAAATAGCGGCCCGTTACAAAAGACACTACTTTATCCCCTCTGTGAGTAATGTATTATTATTTATTTTATTACAATATCTTTTTTTGTTTGCCCTACAGTGCACGGGTATGATGGCATCGGCGTCGGTAAGGATAATTCTAGAAACTTTATTATTAAAGAGCACCAGCACTTAATTGACTGCTTTGCTTGGTTTACCCACGCAATAAACATAGGTAAACCAAAGACAGATATATAAAAAAACACATTTTTCATTGTACAATAAGCTATGAAGAAGAACTACATCATTTATTTATTAATATCCATTTCAGGCTGTAGGTTTCAATGCAACTGCAGTAGTAAGTACTAAAATAAATAATTTAACTATCAAACGAGTGATTTATTTGTAAAAAGAAATTACAAGGCTTTCGTAGGCACTTTAGTATCCATACTGCGTATTTTTTTTAAACAGCTTTCTATGTCTAGCAGAACATAAATCTGCCTTTCAAGAGTATAAGGAACAATTTTTGAGCATCAACACATACCCAACTAGCAAAAGCAATGCATACAAAGATGTGAGCAGAAAGCTTTCTTCACGGATGTCGGCAAAAGCATTGTGTTTGTTGACAAAACGAAATTTTCTTACAATTATTTGGCGAAAATTCCTCGGTGTTTAATAAAAATGTTCCGGGTTTATCAGAAACGACTAGTTGGTGTACTGATGATGACTTATTTAACAGTTTTAGTGCCCATGGTTCTAGTTCAGAATTAGATGATAAAAATAATAAAGATATTGAATATTTTGATCTAAGTGATGAATATTTGCAAGACGTTCGACCAAAAATAGTAACACACAAACGGAATGACCCAGATAAACCTAGCATTCACACTCATTCTAGAAAACTACTGCCAAAGTCTAAATGGTCCAATATCTTTATTGGATGGATTTATTGAATGGATTTCAAAGTACACGAATAATCTTTGCATGTGGTGTTTCAAACACAATAAAATAGATTCTGTTTTAGTTCAATTAAAATAGATTGTGTTTTTCAAATAGTCGACAAAAACCTGATAGATTAAAAAAAAATACTGTCACCCTTTTGGAAGAAATTATTTGCACAGAAATTAGAGAACAAGTACCCAATCGTGTTACACAGTAAAACGCTTCAGGAAAGTATGGAAGACAATGATGTACAATAACCTTATTTCATACCTACGTTTAAATCATTACATAACATCGGAAACAAAAATAATTTACAAAGCCTTTTGATAGTGTAGTCAGGTCTGTATTTGTTTTGCCATTTTTTGTTTATTTTTGGACTGAAATGCAACAATTAATTTATTAAAAAATCTATGGTCATTTTATACTGTCATGATATAGGTGCAACGGGCCAATATTTAAAACGATTGTTCCATCTCATGATTTTACTAATTCATACGATTCCAAGCGTTTATTTTTATACGTTGTAATGTTCAAACATGTGAGAATTAGAAGGCCGCTGGAATCCGCTGGATGCGGGAAGCACAGAACCTGTCGAAGTGGCGGTACTTGAGGGAGGCCTATATCCAGCAGTGGACATCTTTCGGCTGAAATGATGATGATGAATGCAGAAAATAAAAACTACTTCAGTGCCTGTACCACAAATGATATCTGGCAAACCAGACCACTGAAAAACCTTGAAAAAATACCACAGTGGTTGCAGATTTGGATAGGAACAACAGAAAAACCCAAAGAAGTCATTTGTGATAATTGTACAGGATTAATTGGAGTAATATAAAATAAAGTAAAAAAAATGTACTGCGAAAGAATATATTGAGTATTGTATGAAAATTTTGGAATTATCTGAGAAAACTGCCGAATGTTTAGTTCGTTTGGACACATCGCATTTCGTGAAAATATTTTATGCTCTTGATTGCTTCAGATTTCTAGATAAGCGAGTAAAGCGATTTTATATTAAACACCTTTTACGCTTATTATCGTGTACTTGTGTTATATCTAAAAGCAAAACAAATATGGATAATCGTGGCGCTACGTAGGTATGATCGAAAATTGAAGGATGGTACAATTAGTAAATGTAAAAAGTGAAACGAAAACTTAAAGAAGATAAATATTGTTATGATAATATCTTAATGGAGAATTTAAGAGAGTTATTACCGAACACTTCAAGTTTTTATTGGGATAAAGATTCTCAAAAAGTTCAAAGTGAACGATATGATGAAACTGACTATGAAAATGTGTACCTCACTTCACCTAAAGTTTCAAAAAGATATTGACAAAATTGCCCATTTGGTCAAACACAATGATGCCATTTTTTTATAGCAACGTCGAAAGATACTTCAAGACATGGACTGACTCAAGTTGATAATATAATTTAAAAAAAACTACCCAACTGCTCTGGAATAAAAGGCGTCATTAAGAAATACTAGTGGGTTGGGTAGTTGGATTGTTCCCAGAGATGCACGATTCTATTGAATCTCGAAAAATGAACATTCTTATTTTACTTCCTAACGGGTCCACGACCTTCTAAAATATAAAATATTTTATTTCCCTTCTGGTCCATGAGAATGTTTGGTACAGTCAACAAAAAATAAACTTGGCTATGGTATGATTTATTGGATTTTCCTGCGCCCCGAATAGCAAAATAATTTCTAAATATAAAAAAAATCACGAAACAAATATTGTGCATAATTCATTTTCTCATACATTTTGTGTGTCAGTTTTTCAAACGCTTTATGTCTCCGAAGTACCAGGTTGTCATTACCCGGAAGGAGCTCACCTAACATAGTTGTGTCAGCTAGAAAGCGGTTTATGCCTCCGAAGTACCAGGTTGTTATTAATTGCTAGGAGCACACTTCACAAAGTTGTGTCAGTTACTATTTATCGAAGTAAAAACGGGGACTTAATGCCTCAAGCATTCTCTACCAGTTATCCAAGGGCGGCGATGAGATTAAATGGCAGGTGCTTTGATAAAAAAATAATCTTTATTGACATAAAATATAAAAACATTTTTATGAATTCCCTAGCACCTGCGGTAGTGTCTTACCCTAAGATTGAGAGGAACAATGACAAAAACTACAAAAATACAGAAAAAAAAAAATTGTGACTGAATTCATTTAGAAGCATTTAAAACATTATCATTTTTTCATGGACCCGGTGGGAAAACAAAAACAATACGTGCACCGCTGGGAAAAACCCGAAATAAGAGGATCAAAAATTCTAATGTAAGTAATGCATACAGCATAAAATAATGCTAGAGTAATGAGATTTATACGAGATCATGACGTAGGTCGCAGGAAGAATAATTGTAAAAACTTTATAATCTGTAAATACAAAAGTTTATATTTTTGATATTTATATTAATTTGACACTTGGCAGATAGTAGAAAATACTTGCCATTTACTATTTATTTTCTGCTGCAATGATACAAAACTCTACGGCCAAAGCTGACGTAATTAGAAGGGCAAACAAGGTCAATCGTATTTTATCAAAAATATCCACAAAATATGAATATTTTTCATGATTAATTAAGTCCATCAGGATCAGTAACAGTATTCCTTGAAATGGTTTTCCAATTAAAACATATAAAAAAATATGAACAATGCCCATTAATGGGATTCAAGCTTTCAAGATTTCAAGCTATTATACTTTGACATTAGTAAAGAAAGGACAGAGTTTCTGATATCTTTTTTCAAGAGCACATTCCAAGGCAACGTTAAATCAATAGATTGCAGTTGCAAAATCACCCTGCATATTAGAGAAAGTCTTATTTGATTTTATATTCAGCGGCAAATTCACAAAATCTAGTTCTGAATGCTTAGACGAACCTCCTCATTAAAAAAAATCGGATGCTAAAGAAAGACAATGCTGTTCAAAATGATTATAGGGCTCAGAGTACTACTCTAACCTTGACAACGGAAGAATGAATGCCGCTAAAGAATCGTTCCTTTTAAATCTAAAGCAACTAACTTCGGACAAAGAAAATATACAAGTATCTACTATAAATCAGAGACATAGCGATGACTGGGTAGAACTAAGAAAATATATGGTCAGCATCAAATTTTGGATTAGTAGTAAAAGAAGAGAGAACACCAGCGAAGCCAGTGGAGAATATTTTATATAAATGTAATCTAAGTAATATAGCAGCAACCGCAGATGGCGTCGAGAATGAACATCTCGCTTTACAGCAACTAGCCACTCAAGAAAATGTCGCCATTGAGCCGTGCGGGTTGTTCGTGGACCACAAATTTTTCTTTACCACTAAGTTCTTCAAACCTTTTTAGGGTGCTTTTGAGACTTCTCCCTAAAACAAAATTATTAAGTAAATGGCTCGGGCGGGGGTTGTTAAAGGAAACGACTGCAGCATTGCAACGCGCGCGGTAACCCCGACGAAGTGAGAAATTAATTCTCTTTCCCCACAACTTTTGCAACCACACTGTTGAAGCGCTCTACTGCATTGGTATGTGGATACTAATGCAGTAGAGCGCAGTGCAAGCATGGTTCTTGATTTTGAAAGTACTGACTGGAGTATTGTCTGTATCTTGAAACAAAATGTTGTGTTTATTATTTCCATATTACTACAGCTACAGCATGTAGAATAAAATTTTGTATTTCGTTCCTAAAACCTGCTACTGCTTCCGTTTTGTTTTTCTAGGTTGTACTCTTTTATTGATGTAATGACAACCTTTCGGATCCTCAGAATTTTTGATTCGGTCAACATTTTTCTGTGCACTAAGGCATATTTTGTGTCTTTGGCTACAGCTCTCAACTTATTGCACATATTGCGCAGCAAATAGTTTTGGCATTCAACTTTTTGAACGGTATGATAATTCTTGTATCCTTACAAGAATCCTGGAAAAAATCCTTTTTGAAAGATTTTTGCTTACAGCCGAGTCGCCGTCAGCAATTAACCTGCCATTAATAACATTGGGGGTTTTGCCATCATCGCCACGCTTGGCAAGCGGGTTGGCGATCGCAGTATGTTGGTAAAATGCATAGAGAACGCTGCTGCCCATTCTCTAGTAAGTCCCTTAGTCGCCTTCTACGACGACGGCTGAAATGATGATGATGATGAAATAACATTGTATACCAATACAGATGTTTCAAATCCTTGACAAATTATTTCAGACTCTATTCTGCTAGATGACCCCGTGTTGTTATTGAAGCAAACGTATTCTGATGCAGCAATTTGCTCGGGCACATACAAGGCAGTAGTTGTTTTAATGCCTAAAACAACAATTCACCATATCTGCGACCTACGATTGCTACAGCGCCGGACAATGTCTTAGAATTATTGCAATTTAGCTGCTGTTAATAAAGTCATCTTTGCATATATTGCATCTAAACTTGAATTTGGAGATCAAACCAATCCTTTTTTCACCTATGAGTGACATTTGTGAGAAATTGCAATTGAACAAAGAACTATGGCCGGATATAGTTTGCAGCTGCTGGATGAAATGCATTATGTCAACGACTTCGACCATGAGCTGGTGGGTAAATATTTTCTCTTGTCATTCGGTGGATGGTTCAACGAATGGCACATCGTCAGTGATTTTTCTGTAATTTTTATTTTATTTCGATTTAGTTAGAGTTGTACATAAATAGCCTATTTATTCCACTGGACTCGGTGGCGCGGCTAGAAAGCATGCTTCTGGCCACGCCACCAATTATGTTAAATTATTTCGAAGAACTTATTATTCTGTATTTTTGGTTTTAGGTATAAATACTGAGTTTCAAGTTAATCAGATCGCGCGTTAAAATTCTTCCACACAAACTTTGACACCCTCAATCCCCCTTTAGGGGTAGTTTAAAAAAACAATAAATAACCAACTTTATAATTTACTTACGTTTCAAGTTTAACTCAAGGAACAAGATTTTTCATACAAACAAAATACCCCCTTTCCACCTCTTAAGGGTCGTATTTCGAAAAACCCCTTCTTAATGCTCCCCTACCTTCCCCTACATTATAAAAGGAAGCCGTGTGCAAAGTTTCACGTTCCTAGCCCTAGTAGTTTGGACTGTGCAGTCAGTCTGTCATGCGACTGTGGCGCGGCCAGAAAGCATCAATTATCGTGATGCTTTCTGGCCGCGTTACTGTCGCAAATCTAGTAACGTGTTTCTGGGATGGCCGTATGCAAAATACCCGATTTGACGTGAAGTTGCGGACACCTTAACCAGCTCGTATTTAATACCTATTAACTTCAAAGATATAAACTTACGCAAAAATGGTTTACGTCATCTGATGTAAAGGATGAGACGAGTTCCCGTTGAGTTCAGTTTGATTAGCTGACAACACTTTACCGACTTGTTGGGTATCGACATCGAACATTAATGTAACAAAAAAAAGAACTCATATTTTTTTGTTGCTCGATGGGCGAACGTCAATGCCCATACTCGATCAGCTAATTTTGTCATTTTTCTAAATTCAAAAAATCAAAACAACTAGTTTGGTTGCCTTAATGTCATGTCACATGTCAGTATCATTTAAAGTTTAGAACAAAGTTGGAATGATGAAACAATCGATACCCCACACGTGATTAAGACGTGGAAAATTTAGGCTGGCAATACTGGCAGCCGGCCGTCAAAAAGCCGGCCGTTTTGGTGTTAGAATTAAATTGTAAAATTAATGTTTTTCGCGTTTAAATAACTAAAAAGTGCTTAATTTTGATATCATATGTGTTTGTGAGATATTTTGCTGCAAAATCAATGAACAAAACCAATTATCCATTACCAGCTGTCATACAACGGACGGATTTGAAATCACCACTTATCCCGGGGAGTATTTCTTTTGATTTTAACCTATTTATCCATAATTTTATTAGCTCCTGTTGCACCTTTTCCCCTTACGCGTTTGTACTGCTCGTCCCAGTGAGCTACGTTCTCAACAATCATAAATTTTGTCTGTCATTGAACTGAACATTAAGTTCATAGAATACTTGGATAAAATCACTCAAAATACGTTATTGACCCCATATAAATCACTGTCCGTTCAAGTTACATAATTCTGTTATGCATAAGTACTGAATTGGAACCATTAGTAATTAATAAATGTTAAAAACTGGATTTACACCAACTTGTCAACCTACCCCCAACCATTTTTGCAAACTTCATTTTGTTGCCTTTATTTCCCTTTTTATTGTTGAATATTACTAAGTATCTCAATTTAGACATACCTATTTATATAAAAACTTTTATTGACCTATGAGTAATTAAATTTTCATCCCATAATTTGAGATTACTCTCTTCAAAACTTCAATTCTTTTATGTGTTCACCTGTAATTTGAATTTCCCTATAGGCCTTTCATCCTAGTACATACTATCCGTATCTCATCCCTCTCTCTTATTCTTTTCACACACTTAGCTTTCTCTTCTCTCATTGCAGGGTGCCTCTAGGGTTGATCTGTCAATATGCTGACCCGTAGAGCTGCATCCTTAGAGGAAAAACTGAGGGCTACGTTGAAAGAATTGGAATCTAGTCAAAAGCAGTGCAAACAACTGATGGAGGAAAGGGAAGACAGCGAGGTTGAGATAGAGTTAATTAATAAGAAGAACACTGAGCTCAAGAACCAGTTGGCTGAACTACACTCAAACCATGTGGACATACTTACCCAGCATCAACACCTCCGCCAACTTGTGTCAAATTTCCAACATTGTACTGACACACACGAACTGGCTTTGAGACGGATATCTAAATTGGAACTGGAATTAAGCAAGGCCCACAACACAATCACCCATACAGAATCTCTCAGAGCCAGTGAAGAGTCTGCGATCACCAGCAGTCTCTATGATGAGTTGGTTGGTAGCGGGTTTGTACCCACATATGTTGAGCCAATTGTAACAATAGACTTAACTAATGATACCATCACCAAAAGCAGATTGTTTACTAGTCATAATAAGTTAAAAAAATATATTAAAATTAATAGAATGATTAGAAAATATCAGAAATCATTAAAATGCCAAAAAGTTAACATATTAAACACAAAACTAAGGCAAAAAAAAAAAAAATTATTACAAGAATTAAGGAAATGCAATAGTGACTTGCAATTATGTAACACTTTGTATGATACTGATACTCAGCACCTTCGGGATGAATTGCTTGTTAGGGAATATGCTCTGAGGGATATCTTTAGTAAATATGAGGCTACTCAACAAGACCTGAGTAAGCGCATGCAGGAGGCCAGTGAGTTGGCAGACCTGGTCAAATTCAATGCTGAGACGTATGAGTTGCTAACTAATAACCTCTCATTTAGCTGTACTTGCTCCCAGGCACCCCAGCCTCAACTTATTACACCCATACTCTCAGAACTCGCAGCAGCTCAACCGGTAGGTAGCTGTATTGATGATAATTCTATGAATACAACGTATGTCTTTTCTGACAAATTTGGTCAAGGTTTCGGTAGAATATTTAATCAGTGTTCTCAACAATATGTAATTAATAATGGTTCACCCGGTGCCAGTATTAGCCAATTCATAAATAATATTCAATTGTCAAAAATCAACCCCAGTTCAACTGTTATATTGTTGTATGGGGATAGTTTAACTGTTAGAAAAAAGGACATAATTAAATGTGTCCATTTGATGTTACATCTCAATGAGACCAAGAATTGTAGATTTATTTTCTCTGCCTTGCCTTATTCACAATACTTGTCTGATAAGCAAAATAGGCACATTTATAATATGAATATGTTAATTTATAATAGGACTAGTCGTCACAGTGACGCCATTCTATGATTACAAACTGACAAATTATACTTTGTATTTACCACCTAGTTGTAGGAGACAAATTGTTAATCTTTTAGCATACAATTTACACCTTAACACTGGTACCTGTAGTGTACCATCGATTACTGTTAGTAGTGGTACTAACGCCACTATTGATACGCTTAGTAGTTTAAACTACTAGGTGCGACAACGGGAAAGCCGCATGTTTTGAATGTGGTACAGTAGCCCTCACTAATGGTGCCCCAATCTCAAAAAGCAATAGATTGACACTTCGCTTTAACTTACGACCTTCTTATAATAAGCAATTTCTATAGGCTATAATACTATATACACACACACTCTCATACGTTTACGAATGAATGTATTTCCTAAATTCAACCGTTAAAGCAACTGGCATGATAGCTGAGCGGTTACCACACTTGATTATCGCGTTTGAACGCAGCGAGTCGCGGTTTCGAATCCCACTCGCTGTGTGATAGTCTTTTTATTGTTTTAAAAACCACTTTTGAGTATAGTTTCTTGTTCTGTTCTTCTTATTCACTAAACTCGTAAAACTTTATCATTATACCCACAGAAACCTAAATAAATTTAAATGATTTACGACTCATTCACCGCGACTTATAGAACGGTGTTGGTTGATATTGTGTGCTAGTGACGTGTGTTTCATCTATTAGCGTCCTTCTAATTCATTTTAAAATGTAAGCAAATTTAAATATAGAAATGAAAGCGAATATTATTGCGCTGCATAAAAGTGGGCTTAATACCTATATCACAAATACCTATGTGATGAAACCGGACTGAGTGTGAGTATTATGGTTTAAATATAAATATTAAACATTTATTTAATTAAAGTATAACTGCTGATCCTTGTAGTTATTTTTAAACGTTTTATTAATATCACAATGTCTAAATAGAATAAAAATATAAAATTTCAATGTAAATTTATTTCCTAGATTATAGAACGATGAAAATAACAATAAACTTAATATCTATGTGAAATTGCCCTTTTAAATAATTTTGTTTCTAAATAGTAGGTAATACATAAAGTGTGTATTTTGCTTAGTAGCCTAACAGTACCCCTTTTTTGTTTTAGTGAAATACTGTGAGTCGGTGGGTGAAAAGATATGAGGAAGGCGGTAGCCTTGCCCGTGGAAAGCAAAGTGGAAGACCCCAGCTCCTATAACAGGCACACGTTCAGCGAATATGAAACAAGTGGTTTCAAAACGACAAGACATTTTGCCGAATTATTCGACACATCTTTACGAACCGTGCGCCGTGCACTCCACGCAGAAGGTTCATGGCAAACAAGGCATCATGGAAAACCAGCTCGAAAATCAGCTTAAAAAACATAGTTAACGGAAAAAACATTAACATTAAGTTATAAATTACAAATATTTATTTATTTTAGTAATATTCAAATAATATTTTGTCTTATCCGTAATCTGGATTATTTTGAGGTTTAGTTTCAATCTTCTTTTCGGAATGAAAATGAACACTTAAGCTATAACCTCTTGTAGTCCTATTAAATACGATTTGTTAACTTTGAGGTTTGAGTTAAAACGAACTCACTCGCAGTAGAATAAAAGTAGTACTACTGAGTCATTTAATTGTATTGTGACAACTTGTCTGCATTTGTTACTTTTACGTGGGTAGATTTTTGTAGAATATTGTGATTTATTTAGAGTACCGACACACAGTAGTAATCAGCACAATATTATTATATTACTAAGATACAATAGCCTGATTATCATAGTTCACCAACTAGCTTATTTACTTCAATAAATTGTTCTTTATGAGAAAATAAACTGTTTTAACAAGAAGTTATTTTTATACATTCTTCATGAAGTTATAACGAATAAACATTTTGTAATCATTTATTATTGTTAAACCTTTATTTAAATAACAATACGAGTAATAAAACAAATATGTTACATTATTATTCTGGTATATTAATAAATCGAATAATAAAAGAACAGATGAAGATGATTGTTGAAAAGAAAATTAAAGCTTCATCGCGAGATTTGAACCCAGACCTATGAGTTTCTTAATCCAAGACGATACGCTGCACGCTACCGGAACTCAAATTATAAAAGTAAATTTTAGCAATGGTATGAACCGACCAAGGTCATGTCTGTCGTCGCCGACGGTATATATAAAATACAAAGAGTAACGCCAGTGTGTGAGTAGAGCGGTGAGTTTTGTGTTAATACATTTTGTGTTAATACACACAGCTGTAGGTACGGCCTGGACCGCCACTTCATAGCAATATAGCCCTTAGTATGCGACTGCATTAGTGAATCTTGATAGTACATCAAAATATGCAGGGTCTGTCCGGCAAAGAGTTAAGAGTTAAGTTTATTTTTAGAAAACTATGATGTTCAGGTGTTATGTTTGACTGAACACTGGTTGAAAGAACATGAAGTAGTGTTGATCAATGATGATTTTTTTACCGTGCAAAGTGCTTTTGTAAGGAAAACTGCTATTCGCGGTGGTTCTTTAGTCCTTGTTTCAAACAAGTTGAAATGTAAACAACGTTTAGATTTAGTTAATCTTTCTATTGAGCGCACTATTGAGTTGTCTTGTGTTGAACTCGAGCGATACGTCATAGTTTGCGTTTATCGACCCCCTTCTGGAGATTTCATTCGTTTCGAATTGGTAATGGAGGATTTACTCAACAAGTTAAAATCGAGTAATAAAAGTATAATTTTGTGTTGAGATTTTAATATTAATATTTTAGAAGTTACTCCATTAAGTATTAGACTTCTCAATCTGTTCAGATCTTTTAATTTAATTAATTTGTTTTTCGAACCTACTAGGATCACGGCATCTTCGTCGACTTCCCTTGATAATATATTTAGTGATTGTGATGCCAAAAATAAATTGGTTTTAAGTGATTTAACGTCCGACCACTACGGTTTATTAGCTAGCTTCCCTTCGCCTTCACATAAAAAGCCGCATAAAATAGAATGCAGGCCATATACAGCTAGTCGTTGCACCAAATTTAAAAATAATATAGCTCATAGAATTACATCATCAATAGTAGAACACGAGAATCCTAACGAAATCTATGGAGCCCTTTTTGATGTTGTGCAAAAGGAATATCAATCTATTTTTAAGACCAAAACCATTGATATTAATGGCACCTCTGTTGGCTTCAACCAATGGGCCACTCCAGGAATTTATAAAAGTAGAGCAAGACTATACGAGTTATACGGTTTAAAAAAATACAGATTTGACACTCCTTTCTTAGAATATATCAGAAATTATTCAAAATTATGCTTTTGCTAAATCTAAATTTTTAAGCGATACTATAAAAAATCTAATAATAAAGTAAAAACCACATGGAAAATTATTAACAGTGAAACAGGTAAATCGGTTAAACAAGAAAAACAATTAGAAATTTTGGTCAACAACAAATTAGTTGATAAAGCTGCTGACGTAGCTGAGGCATTTAATGAATTTTTTGCAAACATACCTATAACTACGACTCATTCTTTAAATTCGTCCCCGTCTAAAGCTGAAAACCTTTTGCATAGTAGTGTGCCCAAATGTAGTCGTTTATTTAGTTTCGAACATGTAACGCCTCGTGATGTAGTTATTATTTTTAATACACTTAAGTCTAAAAACACTGGTGATTACTGGGGAATTTCCATTAAGCTTTTAAGTAACATAATCGATATCGTAGCCCCCTATCTAGCTATTGCTTTTAATAAATGTGTTGATTTAGGATCTTTTCCTGATCTCATGAAGAGTAGTAAAGTCATACCTTTATTTAAATCAGGCAACAAAAATAACGTTGGCAATTTCAGGCCTATTTCTATTCTACCGGCTTTTAGTAAAATATTTGAAAAGCTGATACTAAAGCAGTTGCTAAGACATTTTAATTTAAATAAACTCCTTCACGATGAACAATATGGCTTTACTAAAGGTCGTTCGACTACCGATGCAGGTGTTGCTCTGCTGAAACACATTTTTGACGCATGGGAGAACTCGCAAAATGCTATTGGAGTTTTCTGTGATCTCTCAAAAGCCTTTGATTGCGTGCACCATGACACGCTTTTGCGTAAACTACGTCATTACGGTGTTCAAAACGAAGCACTCAACGTATTAAGTTCTTATTTGCAAAATAGGCATCAATGTGTAGATATTAATGGAGTAAAATCCTCCGGGCTATCAGTTAAGTTAGGTGTACCTCAAGGCTCAATACTGGGTCCATTCTTGTTCTTAGTATATATTAATAACTTACCATTCATCTAAGCCTTTTAGATTTCCCACGCAACTACTCTATATGGAGTACAAGGTTTTAACAGTCCGACAACTTTTTATTTATCGTGCACTAATCCGCAAACACTCAAACTCACCATTAAACAAAAGTAATCCTTTTACCGCAAGAAGAAGACCGGTACCCCCATGTCCTATAAAAAGCACGAACACGACTTTTGCTAAACGACACTACCCATTTCTAAGCACCCTCACTTATAATAAATTGAACCAGATTTTGGATATACATTCCCTTAACACATTTCATTGTAAATCTAAAATTAAAGAATATCTTTTAACTCTTGACTACAATAAAACAGAAGACCTATTGAAATCGCAATATACATAACCATCCACTCTGTACACACACACTCACACACAATCACTCATACACAGACACACATACATACACATACACACACATACACACTCACTCATACTCACACACAAGCACTTACCACATCTTTTTCAAATTAGAATTAAAAACATAATTGTGCCTTTTAAAAAATAAGTACTACTTACTTATCTGTCATTTTGTATAATGGACGGATGGATGACCCCTGTAACACAGGTTCTACCTAGCATGGGGGTCATTGATCAAATTTCTGTGCACTTGTAAGTCCTAAGCTGTAAATGCTGCGCATAACTACTTTGTAATTTACTTTTGGAAATATTTTTTTTTTATTTTTATTTTTTTTTTTATTTAAAGGGTATCTGTGACATCGTACTGTTTGCTGATGATACCTCTCTTATCTTTAAAGTAGATAGAAATAGACAAGATTTTGACGACGTAAACAGTGCACTCGCAATGGTTACGGATTGGTTTACCACAAATAACCTAATTCTCAATGCCAAGAAAACTTAATGTATAAAGTTCGCCTTACCGAATGTTAAGAATCTAGGACCGAACATCGTCGTCGATAACGAGGTACTTGAGACTGTAGACTCTGCAGTTTTTCTAGGCATAACAGTAGATGCCAAACTTTAGTGGGGTTCACATGTATCAAGCCTAGCGGGAAGGCTCAGTTCGGCCGCCTACGCCGTCAGGAAAGTAAGACAATACACTGACGTTGACACAGCGCGGTTAGTCTATTTTAGTTATTTTCATAGCATTATGTCCTACGGCATTCTGCTGTGGGGCAAAGCCGCAGATATTCAAAATATTTTTGTTCTTCAAAAACGAGCTGTTCGAGCAATTTATCAACTAGGTGCTAGAGTTTCTCTTAGAGATTTTTTTAAAGATATTGGTATACTCACCGTGGCATCGCAATTCATCTTGGCCAACATCTTATATATAAGGCAAAACATACACTTGTACACTAAAAACAGTGATTTTCATAATATTAATACTAGAAATAAGGACAAACTACGTGCTCCCTTTCACCGGCTTCATAAGGTTCATAACTCATTTATTGGTCTTGGTATAACCTTTTATAACAAGCTTCCCTCTTCTGTGCTAGATTTGAATTTTAATGCGTTTAAAAAAGTCGTGTAAAAAATAACGAAACAAGACCTCCAAACGACATTGAGAAGTTCCTATCGCGAAAAAGTGTAGAGTACATCGGCGTGTGTTGTTATGTAAATACCCGTTAGCTATAATATTACAGAATAAATGTAAAGTAAACATTTCAAATATTAAAAGTAACATTCTTACCTATAAGCTTCCCTTGCGCTTTTTAAACTATCGGCCAAAACTTATTTTTTCATTTTGACAGAACCATAAGATTTATTCTTTTATCTTTTGCCCATTATCATGAACTATGTCTGAAAATAATGGATTGAATTTATATTTTAGTATTTAAAATATTCACTAAAGCAAAATGTGTAGAATATATTACAATAAATAATTAAAAAATACTCCCTTGTATCAAGATGTATTCAAGGTCACGCTATATTCTTGGCGAATTGGCGAGATTACGTGGCGCATAAAGTGGCAACAGCAAGCGATACGTCCTCCCTCTGGAAGCGCCCGGCGCGGATTAAAGCTAAGGTCCGCGCGTCTTGAAATTTATATCGATTTATAGCATTGCATACAAAAATTGTTTAAAAATATTGTTTTACTTTAAAATAAACAGATTTTTTTTCATGCAAGCTGACATAGTACCCTTAGTTATTACCTAACTTTTGATTGAATTTGGATTAAACATACATAGAAAAAAAATGTAATTTCAGACGAAAAATTATCATTAACTCTCTGTTTTTCGGAATTATTTTTGGTGTATTTCTGTATGAAACTTAAAAAAATGCTTTGAGCACTCCAAATAAAAAGGTACAGTCCTACCCCAGACATTTTTATAAATTACTAAACTATTATATCTTCCATGTAACAAAGCATCAAAAGTTGGCCGAAAGTAAAATTTTATGAAACATCCTTTGCCGAGACAAGGTTTTTACTAATTTAGGTAAACAAATTGAATTTTTTTTTTAGAGGGCTCCCTAGATTAATAATGAAATTTTCTCGGACATATGTTTATTTTTATTTTTTGGCTATATCTAAACCATAATCACTCATCAAAATTCGAGTCAAACGCTCAAATTCAAGAAAAAACGTGATAGCGCCCTTAAAGCTAAAGTAAAATCCAACCTTTGCGCAAAGGCATACTATTCAATCAACGACTACTTAAACGATAAGAATACATAGTTGGTCGCTGTGATTAACTCAAGACAATGTTTGTGTTCTTTCACCAGAGTTTCCTTGCCTACTGACAGGTCATATCTTTATTAACTCAATTGTTTGTTTTTATTTGACTGTATAAATTCATTTGAATTTACTTAGTGTTGACATAATCTACTCATTGTTTTTTATTTTTAATAATGAATTAAATTGCAAGATGTAGCTAGCTAGCGACGTCGATAATTGGTCTATTATTTCTAGAACAATTTTAAATTTTTATATTTCGTATCCTACCATTGTATAAAATCAAGTTCTTCTAACATAACAGACAGCTGTGCTGCTGGGGAGTTCGTTGCGCCACTTCTTCTTCCCAGCTAAAGCACTAGGAAGTGTCGAAGGGTGGGCGTTTTTGGGGAACTGTCTTTTGTAATTTTTGACGTTCAAAAAGTGCTGACACCAGCCTAGTTTGAATAAATGACTTTTGATTTTGATTAAAGAATATGCCCATGCATTAATTACCAAAGATGATCTGCGATACTATCAAATGACTTCGCGAGCCGTCAAAAATGGATGCAAAATTTATTCTTAAACTTTACGAAAATCTTAAAGTTTTCTACATTATTCAGTAAAACTCCAATGGAAATTAATAACTTTAAATATACTAGCAAATGACGCTATATCGGGATAGTTAGGACTTAAAGCGATTGCTATGTATGTCGAGACTGCAGCCCCAGGAAATTGAGGGCGCCAAGGGCGTATAGCGTCACTTCAGCCATTCCATGACAGGTTTACCCAACGATATTTCTTTATTTTCCTAAAATAATATTTTAGGAGATTAATTGATCCGTAGTAAACACGATCATCCGTAATAAAAACCCGCCCCATGTCCAAAAATGTAAGCAGAACGTGCTAAATATTCGTTACATTATTGCAGACCATTGGCGATCTTTCTACAGTCGAGGTAAGCCATACTATTAAAAAATCTATAAATATCAAGGAAAACATGCTAACGATAATTTGGGCGATATGGACATTTTGCGGCACTTTATGACGTACAATCAGTAAATAGTTACAGCGTTGTACAGATAGTATTATCCTCTATTGTCTTACTTTCTCATTTAAATTATTATCAAAACTACGAAATTATTGACTGAATTAATATTTAAAATTTCATGACATTGCTCAATAGAAGCAAGCCAAATTCCAAGCTCTTTGCTGTAATATAAAAATAATATTATGATAAGGACACAGCTATGATAAAATTTACTTTGGTTTACTATAAAATTGTACCTTTCCATATAAAATCTACCTTTTGTCAAATATAAATGATTACGACCATATTTGTTAGTGTCAATTAAATTGAATAAATCATTATTATAAGTCAATTTATGCAATTCTAGCATTCGTAGTTTACGAGACTATCAGGTATCTTTATGTGACCCTAGTTCTTTGCTCTCGAGTGTATTACAAGTATTCAACCAACCAAGTAAAGGAAGGAGGAAGCTTCAAATGTCAAGTTACTGAATATAAAATTAAAATAAATTATTATTATTAATATTTGAGGGGGCTGATGTAATTCGCCTCACGATTTCTCGGCATCTACTCCAATTTTTGGAATGTAAAGTGCACATAAACAAAGGATCGCTGACTGCGGCTTTTAGTTGATCAGTCCATCTCATGAGTGGGCGTCCGCGTGATCTAGTGCCTTCCACTGTACACTGCACGACTATACCTGAAGGAGATTGCTAATACATTTCTTCTCATGTTCGAAATTTCTTTTTGCTAAACAACCCGAAAGACATCCACTGCTGGACATAGGCCTCCCTCAAGCTCTGCCACTTCAACCGGTTCTGTGATCTCGTATCCGTAATAAGAAATACAGAAAAAAGGAACTGGCGACCTGGATGTGGGGCGCCGCGGCGCAGCCACACGTCTGCACCAGTGCGCCGTTACCGTCAAGCTCACGTCATCAACAATGCATGACAGACAATTTTATTTTTATTCGTTTTTTTTATTGAAATTTTAAATCAGTGTAGTGTTATATAAGTGTATTTTGTATTGTGTAAATAATTTTACTTTTAGGTAGGTAAGTCTTTTTGTTATTGAACTTATGTTAAATGCCGGTTGTAGCGACGCCGGAAATAGTGCCAGTCAACCTGCCACATCGCTCGATGTCCAGGTTAGATGTCCCCATTGCTCCCAGCCACGCTTCTTCAAAGGCGAACGGGGGCTACGGATACACTATGGCAAGACTCACAAACCTCATAGTGAACCTTTGTGCCCCCCAGCCACATACCCAACATCAACAACTCCAGGTCAAAGTTTGCGGAAAACGTTAGCAAAATTCAAAAATTCGACCCCAGTATTAAAGAGAGTTCCTCGGGGCGCGAGACGGTCTGTTGCATTATGTTTAGCACAATGTATCCGTCTTGCGACCCAGGAGAACTCACTAAGTGCCTGGGAGCAATTACTCACCTTCCCTTATAGGATTCTGCATGTGCAAAAAAATTCGGCGACTAAAAGAACCTTAACAAATCAAATCAAAGATAATTGCAATAATTCGGCCCTTATTTTAGATCCCAAATTACCTGCTTTCAATAACCTGTCTCATAAAGGCATATGTTCACACGTGGAATCCAAATTAAGTGAAGGTGACATCAGGGGAGCTGCCAGGATACTGTTCAGCAGCGATGTGGTGGCGCCTTACTCCCCAGAAACTCTAACAGCTCTGGAACGCAAACATCCAGCGCCTGCGGATGGTCTCACCTTCCCCGACCCCCCCGACCCTCCTGACCTAAATTCAACCTTCTTGAACGTTTCGGCCCCACAGTTGATTGCAGCTGTGAACTCCTTCAGAAGTGGTTCCGCTGGCGGCCTCGACGGCCTGACTCCACAACATTTAAAGGATCTTATGAGTTCAGGCGCCGGGGAAGCAGGTGAGTCGCTTTTGAAGGAGCTTGCGGCTCTGATCAACCTTATGCTCACCGGCGGGGTGAACGATGCCGTCATCGATGTCCTATACGGTGCCAACCTGTGTGCCCTGCGCAAGAAGGACGGCGGCATTCGTCCCATCGCCGTTGGGTGTACATACAGACGTACGGCAGCCAAAATATGTTGTAAGTTATACAGCGAAAAGCTTACAACTCAGTTTCAGCCCCTACAGTTAGGTTTTGGCTCGAGAGGGGGCTGTGAGGCTGCCGTACATGCACTTTCCACCTTTTTAAACTCCAACAAAGGTGAGGTCATCCTCAAGGTTGACGTTAAGAACGCCTTTAACTCTGTGAATAGGGACACTTTGTTGGCTGAAGTCAAAAAAGAGCTACCCGAAATTTATGGTTTTATTTGGCAATGTTACAGGTACCCTTCCAAATTACTATACAAGGACAATGTTTTAGAATCTGCAGTAGGATGCCAACAGGGTGACCCTCTCGGGCCTGTCATTTTTAGCTTAGCTATTCATCCCATTATCCAGAAACTAAATTCAAAATTTAACGTATGGTATCTAGATGATAGAACGCTAGGAGGTGACGTAGACACCGTTCTGAAAGACCTAAAACTCCTCAAACAACAATTGAAATCTATTGGCTTGGACCTTAACCCATCAAAATGTGAAATTTATCTCTCTGACGTCACCGACAAACAAATAACCTTAGAAAAATTTAACGAAATAGCCCCACAAATCAAAATTCTTGAAAAAAGTTCACTTTTCGTTCGAAAAGTGCTGACTCTCAGCCTAGTTTGAATAAATGACTTTTGATTTTGATTTTGATTTTTGACTGCACCTCCTAGGTTCCCCAATTTTGGAAGACAGCTTTTCTCAATTCATCGACGATAAAATTAAAAATTTCAACGACATTTCGGAAAGACTCTCTAAAATAAATGTACACTCGGCATTCACCCTGATTAGATACTGTTGTTTTGGCCCGAATTTTATATATTTTCTACGCTCCTCAGCTTTATGGAAACATCCACAGCTCTTGGACAAAATAGACCAAATTATTCGCAGCACACTTTCATCCATTTTAAATGTGGCCTTGGACGACCGTGCGTGGCTTCAAGCCACTCTACCCATCCGTTTTGGTGGCCTCGGCGTCCGTAAAATTACTAGTATTAGCTTACCGGTTTTCCTGTCCTCTGTCCACAGCACTGAAAAGTTGGCTGGGAAAATTTTAGCCCGTTGCCTGGTTGACTCTGAAGTGCCGTGCTTGACCGATGCGGTGAATGCCTGGAAAATGGCTTAACCGGATACAGATCGGCCCGTGAACCCATCTTCCCAGAGACAGTGGGATGAGCCGCTCTGCAGGTTGGTACGGAATAAACTTATTAATACGTCCACCAATGCTGCTGAGTGTGCTCGCCTTCTGGCTGTGGGTGAATGGGAGTCGGGCCTCTGGCTGCAGGTACTACCGTCACCCAACATAGGCACTATGCTGGGTGACTCGACCTTCCGGCTCGCCACATGCCTGCGTCTTGGCGCTCCTTGCGTGGCTCTGCATCGCTGTCAATGCGGTGAAGGTGTCGACTGCCTCGGACACCATGGCTTATCCTGCAGCAGGAGCGCAGGCCGGATAGCACGGCACGCCAGCATCAATGACATTATCCGTCGTGCTGTTGTCACTGCCGGGGTGCCAGCTGTTCTAGAACCCAATGGCTTGGCACGCGACGATGGGAAGAGACCAGATGGAATGACCATAATGCCTTGGAAGTTAGGTCGGCCTTTGGTGTGGGATGCAACATGTGTCGACACCCTTGCGCCATCCCATCTTTCTAGTACGGCGGGTTGTGCTGGGGCGGCTGCTGCAGGTGCGGAAAACCTCAAACGGCGCAAAAATTCCAATCTTATTGGAACATATATGTTCGAGCCGTTTGGGGTTGAAACTCTAGGGCCATGGGGTCCGAGTGCCCACTATGTGTTCCGAGACATTTCCAAGCGGTTGGTCGACTCTTCACGTGACCAAAGGGCTGGCCTATTTTTCGGCCAAAGAATCAGCATTGCCATACAATGTGGCAATGCTGCCAGCCTTTTGGGCACTTTTCCCATTGACAACGATGCGGATATATTTTTTGATGCCTTATGATATTTTCTTTTTATATACCTGTACATATTATAATTTAAAATAAAATGGATTTGATACAGTATTCAACATAGATATTTTGCATATGACTGTATTAGTCAAATTCAAAATATTAAGAAACATAAAACGTTCCTTAATATCAATTTTTAACTATGTATGTTTAATGTGCTCATTTCGATATGATGATGTATATATATGATATATATATATCATTTATTATGAGTAAGGGCATGTGCACACCACATTTTTTAAACGCGCGTTTGTAGCGCTACAGACGTCTTACGCACGCGAGTCAGACGAAGCCTGTAGACCTCTGTAGGATAAAAGCGCACCGGCGACGCACGTTTGTAAAACGAGCGTCAACGGCGCGTTTTAAAAACGTGGTGTGCATAGGCCCTAAATAATGCAGGTATCCCAAAAAAAAAAAACTTCAACGTATTATTATTGTTTTATACTCGTGAAACCATTACCAAGTAGTAGTATACGGATTTCGGAAAAAAAGTGTTCTGGTGAAAAATCAGTAAATTTTATATTTCGAATTCTAAATTCAAATTTATTTTATAACATAGCATGGCTTTTTTTTCAAATTCAGTTGTCCATTTGTTTTCCCGCCTTTAGGCTTTTGATTTTTCTTTGGTATCGCTGTTTCTGTAAACATAGAAAAATCGAAATTGCGCGTTATTTTAGAATACGAGTTCCGTCGTGGCACTAACGCAGCACAGACAGCATGGCTTATAAACGGCGTGTATGGACACGGTACCTACCACAAGTGAACGCACGGTGCGTTTTTCGTTCGATCGCTTCTCTTATGGAAATTATAATCTAAACAATGAGCGTCGTGATCGACCGGAGACAACGTCTCGTCGTCGTCGTCCCGGAGATAACGTCAAGTCGATAACGATAAATCGATAGCCATAGTTGAAGCAGATTCATTTATGTCAAATTGGAAAGATAAAATAGTTAACGAAAAGCCAAAGTAAATTGTTGATGTTACTCTGTTCACAGTGCTATGGTCCATTGTGCAAAGCTGCAGTACGTATAGAAGATCATTTACCTACATAAATATAAATTATTATGATTAAATAATGACTGGTTAATTGTGCGACTTACTACGGCGGATGACAGCTTGGGTGTATATAGCACAACACAAAGATAGTAAATGTTCCGTTAAAATATAAGGTTATAATGTCCGTAAACTATCAAAAATCTGGCAAAAGAGATCACGTAAAGTTGGAATCCGCTTCAACATATTATTTTAAATAGGTAAAAACTTACTTTAGTAAATAATCATACAAAATTTTAGTAACTACAAGCTACGCTAAGTATTGCTATACCACCTAGTAATTTTGCCAGTATATTGGGCACGTTACCAGTCGACAGCGATGTGGACGAATTTTACGATGCTATATTTTAGTTCGTGAATAGTTTTAGTTAAGTTAGGATAGAATTTTCTTATTTTTATTTTTTATGAGTTTGTTAGAAAAAATCATGTAGTCCAATAAAACTCGTTTTTTTGTTTAGCCTATACTGTCCCAGTGCTGGGCAAAGGCCTCCCACAAGTCCTTCCAGGAACTTTATTCCCGCGCCACCTCGAACCGGCCTTCGCTGTACGCATTCAGGTCATCTCGCCACCGCTTTCTGAGGCCTTAGTCCGTCACCAAACCAGGGCCAATCAGAGCGCCAAATGCGCTCGATGCTTTTGATCGAGACGGTTAAATGAAACTCACACTAAAGCCACTTGGTCGACTGCGGCGGCATCGGCTCATATGTTCAAAAATCTTTATTTTGCATCTAAATATTTACCACCTCGATATGAAAAAATCCTCTTCCAGTAACATCAAACTTAAATTCAAAGCATTTTTCCAATAAAACCATTTAGAGCTAGCTAGCCCATTCCGAAGGATTCATATGGAGAAGAATGACTCATTTTAGAAAGGCTATAAGACAAGGAAGGCGTTCCTTTAAACTGTACGTCAAGTATCGTCTATTTATTTGAGTTACCTGTCACAGAAATCAATATAAATTTTAAAAAGAACTCTACAACGCTTAATTTTAAAGGTAGGGGTATATTTTTTATAAAAGGTTTGCGAAGGATTTATTCGATCATGTTCGTGTCAGATTTATCACAATTATCAGTTCATAGTCGAGGTGGGTTTATAAAAAGATTTCAAATGTTTAAATCTCCTGAACCAACAGCGATGTCAGTCATGTCTAAAATAAACTTAAAAAGTACATTTGAATTGAAACAATCCCATTCGTATGGTACTTGCCCGGGTTCGAATTCACAACATCGTGCTTTTAGAGCCTGGCGCCCGCGTTCAACACTGAACTATCACTATTATTCAGTATAAGGATCGCTATTTTTTTCATAATATAATCCCTCGTTTTTGCATCCTGTCTTGTATTCAGGTTTTCGTCTACATAAAATAAAAACATTATTTTTACTATTTGGAATAGCCCAGCTTCCTCTTTCCACGCTCTCACTTGGGGGAAAAAATGGTAGAGAAATAATATTTTATTAAGAGAAAGTAAGGTAGTGTAAAGAATCGAAGTACGTACGACAAAATACTAAAGAAAAGCAAGTTTATAGTTTTCGAGTTTATTTAACTACTAGCTCTTCACTGCTCATCATGCACAACCATCTGCACAGTCCAGGACTTAAACGAGGCTAATGACAGAACTATCCTCGTAGCTTATTGTATATTCAAACTTATAAGGTCTACCTATTTACAAATAGTTATGGACTGTACTCTTAACTCTATATTTCACGTCACTTTATACTCATCTGGTTCTGTTCTTTTATATTAAAATTCAATATATTTTCTATAACGTCATTCTTTTAATAAGTTTACATTATTCTTCCAACACGTTATCAGCACGAAGCAGCTTATTTTAAAACAAGATAATGTCGGAGAATAACACGTTTTTTTAAGGAATTAAGATGTTAATAAACCGAGACAGATACCCAACCTGGAAGTTCAAAATGAGGATGCTTCTCATTCATGAGGAGCTGTGGACATCCATCACCGGGTATGATGATTCCGATAAATCAGCGGAGGATGTACGCTCTCGTAATGACCAGAAGGCGTTGTAAAAATATTGCCTTACGGTAGACGGAGGTGCAATTTCGCACGTGCGAACTGCGAAAAACGCTAAGGAAGCTTGGAGTGCTTTACAAAAGGCGTACGACGATAAATCTTATATCAACGCCATTATGAGTACTGCTCATGATCTTGAAGATATTGGTAAGAAGATCGACGATGGATCTTTGGCTGCGACTATTCTCGGGGGATTGACATCACGGTACGAACCGCTGAACATGGCTTTAGAGAACTCGAATGTTGAAGTAACCAGTGAGTTGGTTAAGGCGAAGCTGTTAAACGAGCTTTCTAAGGATTCGCACCAGAATAAGGTGGCTGCGCTACGTTCAACAGGTTCTACAAGCAAAAAGAATAAGCCTATAATCTGCTTTAAGTGTAGACAACCAGGACACAAAAGTTCCGAAAGTCCAAATAAGAAGGATAAGAAAGCTATGAGTGTATCGGGAAAGGTTTTAAAAGGTACAGATTGCCATCATAGTTAAAAGGTGGAACAGGCTGTTGTGAAGGAAATGGTTCTCTCTACGCCGGCTGCAAATGATGCGAAATGGATTATTGATTCCGGTGCAACCATACACATGACTCCGCATCGCGAGTGGTTCAGCAGTTATCGGCCAGTACAAGGTGGAACGATTACTGTGGTTAATAGACAAAAAAAGTGGCAGCTGTGGGTATTGGTGATGTATTATTGATACGGAAACTTTGGCGAACATAATAGAGAATGTAGTTCATGTTCCTGATTTGAACTGTAATTTACTTTCAGTGAAAAAAGTAGTAGAGAAGGGTTTCTCTGTAGTTCAGTAAAGAAAGAGTGATGTAGTAAACAGTAAAAATGTTTTAGCGTATGGTTCTGTATGTGATGGGCTGTTTACTGTCGATTGTTCAGTAATGTTTCAGCTAAACTTGTGCACTCTGATTGTTCCAAACTTCCAGCTTTGGCATAAGAGGTTAGGACATCTGTGTTGCATTGGCATGGACCTACTTAGAAAAGGTTAGGCTATCGGCGTGGAGTACGCGGAGGTTGACAAAGAAATCATACAAAACAGCTGAGATTGCACTCAATCAACAATTGATTTACATTTTTGATTATTTTCCACAAATTATATTTTAAAAATACCAAAATATTTGAATTTTCCGTGGGCTCAAAATACAAGTGGCTAAAATCTAGTATAAAAAGCAAATAACGCACAATCAATGATCGGGGATTTCCCGACGCTGACAGATAAAAGTAGACTACAGAGATATAAGTGCAATTTAATTGGTGCGTAAACGTGTGAAGATAGAATCGACGTCTTTGGTTTTACTAGAATCCATAAAATACTGTGTACCTATATTTTAAAACTGTTAGTAGGTAAGTGCATTCCTTTTTTTTTTAAATTATGTTTTGAAAATTAAGTGTCGTTAAATTTCTCGAGCAAATTAACAATCCGTTTTAGTCACGCTTTGTTGGCTACAGTAAATACATATAACAATAGACCTATAATAATTATTATTTTAGATTCAATGGGGCGGTCTAAGGATCATTGCATATGGCAGCATTACCGTATTTTACCAAACAAATCTGTTTCTTGCAAGTTTTGTGAAAAGATCTATAAAGGAAAATGGGTAATGGTGGGCCCACCTCTCAATAGAAATAAGATACTCATAAATGAATAGGTATTTTTATGCAGAATAAAACTTAGTATTACGACTAAGGTTAAAGGTCAGTACTTTCGGAGATATACTAATTATTATACCGCCAAAATAGTGATTCCAATTTAAGCGATTGACTGCTGCACTGCGTGTCACGGGTTCGATCCTGCACGGAACAAATATTTTTATGACCTACAAGTAGTTGTTCCGGGTCTGGCTGTTTGTGTATGTTTGTGTATTTGTATGGGCACACTTAAATTGCAAATGGCTGGCTGCGTGTGAGCATTTAATTTTCCTTTTACAATAAAGTTCTTGTTCTTTCGCAAGTGCATCTGCTATCCAAGAGTGGGTCATACGTTACATTGGTTTCTAGAAGAGAATGATGTCTTCATATTGGACAGAGGCTTTCGAGACTGTAAAGAAGACCTATAATCATGTGTGACCCACAGTTATGTAGCGCATATGCCAGCCACCAACCAAAGATCGACGGGCAACTCAACTAACAACCACCCAAGCTAATAAATCGCGGTTGGTGACTATATGCCGTTGGGTGGTAGAAGTTGTCAATGGTCGCTTCAAGCGTGATTTCAAACTTCTGCGCCAAGGTTATTTTAATAAAACCGTACACAATATGATCACCGATTATGAAATTGCAGCTTCGATTATTAATCACTTTTATATGCCTATAGAAGACCACAGAGAAGCAATGTTTTTCTGAATTTGATAAATGAAAGACTCGAAGTCGACAACCTATTATTATATAACTACGTGAAAGGGAATAATCTGAACAGACGCAGAGTCAACTTTGAACGAATGGATGCAAATCTACAAGTTCAAGATTTCTCTCAATTAACAGAAGACGACATCATGTTTTTTGCTTTGGGCTCCTACCACACGAAGTTAGCGAAGTCTTATTGTAGTGAACATCTTCGAGACGGTTTATACATAATAGAAAACTACAGAGAAAACGAATGACATGATATAACGGAATATAATATACCCGCAGAGAATGTGTGGTTGCTGCGTGGAAGGATACAGTCACGCCGCGTAAGACCAAGCAGATACTGTTGCTATATATTAATTGATCAAAACCAAGTTGGAAGAAACGCGATAACACAATAATAGTATTGCTCTTGCTTGCTTGACCGGACGGCGAACTGTAGGAACTTGCGCTCACATCATATTTTTGATTTACCTAGGAGTTGGGAGATATCAACAATTAGTGGTCCCTGCGGGTTTTTAAGTGATGTAATTGTCATTGATGTCCAAGACGATTTAAAAAAAGGTGAAATTACATGTATTTCACTTTAAAAGAAAAACCCTCACCGTCTGCTAACGTCACTCATTTTGAGGACGCCGATGAGATTGACCTCACAACAACACAATTTTCGAAAGCTATATTTGTATCAGGGCCATTATCGATAGTGGAACATCCATTATGAATACAACTTTTCGAAAAATTGCAACCAAATTTCAAAATGCCTTCACGTAAAGCTCTATCAACGAAATACTTAGAAAAAGTGTATGAAGAAATGCGTCTAGAGTTAGATGAGTAATTAAACGCTTACAATTACTTGCATCTTCCGTGTGATGGCTGGAGTAACCTGATAAATGAAGGAATAATAAACTTTTTGATATCAAAACCGCAACCTGCATATGTAAAAAGCTTGGACACGGAAACTAATACACACACGTGTGAATACCTAAGTCAAGAAATTGAGAAAGTAATGAGAGTGTATGGGGTAAATAAGTTCCTTGTTCTCATTGGCTACAACGCCAGAAATATTCAAAAAGCATTTGCATTAATTAAAGTTAAATATCCACATGTTTTTCCTCTCGGTTACTGTGCGCATGTTTTAAACTTGTTATGCCAAGATTGCTTAAAGGTAAAAGACATTAAAATTCTTGTAATGGAAGCCTTAAATCTAATAAAAACTGTTAAAAAGAGACAACATTGAGTCAAAACCAGGATTCTGCATGAACATTAAACACTAGGTAGTGTTAATGTTCATGCAGAATCCTGGTTTGGTTCTGTGTTACTAGATGGGGAAAAACTAAATAACGTGACTACGTTATTTCGTTAATAAGTTTAAAAACAAACAAGATAGCCTTGCAAAGAATGGCTATTAGTGAAGGTGTGCTGATTGCAAGGGATATTAAAAATCTAATTTTAAATGACGATTTCTGGAGGAAGACCGATGAATGTATAAGTATTCTAGAACCTATTACTGAAAGCATATTTAACTTGGAGGGAGATCCGTTTGGTATCCACAAAGTATACATTACGTTTAAAGATATACTGGCTAAAATACGTTTCGTATTGCCTCATACTTCAATGTTGAACGAAGAAGACAAATAGCAAATTCTGACATCAGTCGCTGATAGGCGCAAAATGTCCATTAGACCAATTCATTTGGCAGCGAATATGTTGTATCTTTCAGCTTAGGGTGTTGAACTTACACAAGATGAAGAACTTCAGGCTATTGAGTTCATCCACGATTTAGGCCAGTAACTAAGTTTAATAATGTAATGGCCGAACTGGCTTGTTACAAAGCTAAAGAAAACTTTTGGGTCAGACAAAATTGTGTGGTGGAAAGGAATTTGTAGTTCGACTTAGCTAAGCAAAGTAGCGGTACGCATCCTGTCAGCTCCGTGTACTTCAGCAGCAACCGAGCGTTCCTTCAGTATTCAAGGATATATACATAATAATAAAAGAAATCGACTTTCAACGGAAAGAGCCGCAAAAGCATTTGTTACAACTGGAATCATAAACATAAACTTAATAATGAGAACATTCAGTTAGATGAAGAAAATGAAAACGAAAACATAATAGAGAGTTTTATAGACCAACTTAATGAAAGCTATGATGAAAATGAAACCGGAATAGAGTTCTATAGACCCGATAATATTGGACGACTACAACGAACCTTCAACGTCAGGGGAAGCCAGTGATAATGGAGAATCCGATAGTGATTGATTGTTAAGTAGGTCATTTGATTTTCACTAGTACCAGAATTAAGATTTTTATTGCATTATTTTATTTCACCAAATTATGTATAATTCAATAAAAGAATAATAATTAAAAACTAAATGTCATTTATGTATAAAAATCATTTACACTCGAAATTTGGGTGGAAATCGGGTGTTTATCCCAAAACACCCGGTTTAAACCCACCTGGGTTTAAACCTGGGTGGGTGGATTGCCCATTTTTAACTGCAATAAATATTCACCAAGATAATTATGGCATGAAGCCATCTCAGAGTACATATAATATATTGAAAAGATGCTGAAAAGATTTAACATGCAAGATCGTAAGGGTGTTTCTAGCCCACTGGTCAAGGTAAATCTTGAGCCTGGTACAGATGAGAGTGAGTACCCTTACAGAGAGTTGATTGGCTGTCTAATGTTTTTGGCTGTAAATACTAGACCAGATATAGCCTACACCGTGAGTTACTTGAGTCAATTTAACTCTAAATTTAATCAGTCACATTGCAATATTGCTAAACGATGTCTACGTTATCAGAAAGCGACAAAAGATAGTGGTATTACATACAGGAAAGAAAAAGGTAATACTACCACTTTGGCGGGTTTTTCAGATGAAGACTGGGCAAACTGTCCAACTGATAGACGATCCTACACTGGGTTCTATAGCAGGTAAGTCGCTTAACATAGTTTTGTATACGGATAGTCAGAGTGCACAAAAAATAGCCATGAATCCTGTTCACCACAATAGGACAAAACATATACGAGTAGATGTTAAGTTCCATTTTGTCCAAGAAAAGGTGAACGATAAAACCGTTGAACTTAGGTATATGCCCACCGAAAGGTTATCTGCAGATGTTTTGACGAAACCATTAGGTCCAACAAAGCATCGCAGTTGTTTGCGAATGATTGGTATATCCTAGTTTTTCGTAATAGTTTTTCTTATTGGTTTTGTATGCCTTTGTGTTATGAGTACAACATTGCAATTAACTTTTTGAAGGCGCATGTTGTATATTCAAACTTATAAGGTCTACCTATTTACAAATAGTTATGGACTGTACTCTTAACTCTATACTTGTCACTTATATATACTCATCTGGTTCTGTTCCTTTATCATACAATTGATTACATTTTCTCTAACGTTATTCTTTCAATAAGTTTACATTATTCTTCCAACATAGCTTATACAAAATTTGAGTAGTACTGCATTGTCACGAAAAGGAGAATATTATATTTTTCATTAGATAAGTGTTACATAGATATCCACGTCAAAATGGTGATAAACCTACTTTGTGCATGTGTGCAAAAATAAACCAATTTGTTTAGTTATTTTCGTACAATGTTACTGTGCTCTTTATAATATTATTGTAATGTATCGTTTTTACCCAAGCTATCATCCACCGCAATAAATCGCACTGTTTACTGCATAATTCCCTAACACTAGTAATTAAACTGTTATTTTTATATTTTAGTGCGACGGAATGTTGAACGTTTGCATGTCAAAAGTGAGTGGCGTTACCCTGTATGGTACCTTGTTATTTATTCTTCCTATCTTTAAACACTATGATTTTTTGTACTGAGCGGCCGTACCTGGTAACTGATTGCTCACAAGGGTCTTTTCTCGACTTTTTCACCTACTAATAAACTGTTAAAAAATGTGACCAGTTTAAGTCTGTTGTCACAGGGGACGGGAATTTTGACAAACATGCAAGAATCTAGACTCTGGCTCCAGGCTGGAAAAAATCACAATAATTTCAATTAATTTCAGTGCATTGGGCGTGGTTGTGAAGCACTTGTAAGGTTTTGTTTTACCATTATCCATCTTAGTAATTATTTACAAACTGCGAGCATTTTAATATTGTAATAATATTTATGTACAGTGTCGTTCCTCCTCCTGTTTAACATTCGTAAGTATAAGCTACATCACATAATTTCTAAAAAGCATACCGTGGTTGTCTCACGACAATTTACGGCTTCCGTGAATGCTCTGATGCAATCCTTGTAAAGCGATCCAGTAGTATATTAAGTAAACAAGAAAACAGTAGTATTTATAACTATAACATTACTATGTATTTGGATTTATATGGTTTTATTTAATCATTCATTAAACAATTAGGTTCTGTAACTTTTTGGAACATTACCCTTTTATATGTTTCAGTGTTACTGGGTATATGTTGTACAGTGTTATGTTCTATATCCCACCGGCCACCTGGCCGGTAAGCGTATACCGCAAACCGAGAGGCCATATTAAAATTTTGGTCGATTTCGCCTATTGACTTGATTTTAAGGTACTCTTAAGGTACTTACATACCTGCCGACATTGGAGTGTGACGATGGCGCTAGATAAAAGCTTGTTACTATCGCACTTACAAAATTTACTTTATAACCTCGTTATATTTCAGAGCATGGGTGTTGTTGCTACTTCGAGTGTAAGTAAGCCTAAAATTATTATGATATCTTGTATTTACGTATCATAGCCAGATTTTTACTATTTTTACGAGTATGTGTTCCATAATTTTCCGCGATCATATTAACACCGAATTCTCAACAATACGAATATTATGATTACACTTGGGGGTAGAAAACACAAAATAGATCATTTAAAGGATTCATATTTGAAACCTGTAAATGGGAGGCTTGTGGCTAAATAACAATAGCTGCACGGGTCGATCGACCAGGTTAATCTATGCTTGCCACGGTTGGTCCATGGATGGGTGACCATCTTTACATACCAAGACCCCTCCGTGCCTCGGAAAGCACGTTAAGCCGTTGGTCCCAGCTGTCATTTGTGGATCTTTGACAGTCGTTACGGGTCGTCAGAAGCCCGAAAGTCTGACAACCAGTCTTACCAAGGGGTATCGTATTACCCAGTAACTGGGTTGTGGAGGTCAGATAGGCAGTCGCTCCATGTAAAATACTGGTATTCAGCTGCATCCGGTTAGACTGGAAGCCGACCCCAACATAGTTGGGAAAAGGCTAGGCAGATGATGATGATGATTTGAAACCTGTAAATCTATCATACGTGTAATAAACACCATAACTGAAAAGACGCAAAGGCACTCCCGTGTGCGATTTAGTCCAATGCCGTTCCAAATTTGCCAGCCGACAATATGCGGCAACTAGCTCGCGTCTGTATAATATTATACATAAAGGTATGCCTATTTACCCCCTCACTAAACATGAAGTTAAATCCAAACTTGCAAATTGGTTGCAGAAGTTAACTTATTATGAAACCGAGAATCGTATTGCAAATGTCTCTTAATATAACTAAATACTGTATTTAAATTAAGGCATTGTTGTTTAATTTATTGTTGTATCTATTGTACTTGCATGACAGTTAATACCTGTTGTGTGTCATTATATCTGGAGGAACTGACTCCTAAAACACAGGCTTTGGCCTAGTTTAGGAGTCACCAGTTCGCCCTTTCATGTGACTCTATTGTATAATGTCTCTTTAATCCTTGTGTACTTATTTATATTATTCTATGTGTACAAATAAACATTTTATTATAATTATTTATTATCATACTGTCACATCAATTCTTGTTTCAAAAACCAAAACTTAAAATCAAAGGTCTGTGTTGTTGCATTTTCATCAATTTATGATTACATTCATATTTACTGTTTCATTGCAGTGTTTAGGACATCGATGTTTTGCGAATGTAAGTATTCGAACAGTATTATAATAATATACTAGTAAATCGCCAGAACCAGACGGACTGCATAACCTTGGGTTAACTCTTTTCTTCACAGTGGTCAGTAGAATTAACCACCTATTTATTCGCGTGTTTTATGACATAGCGACATCTATTAGTTAAAGTTTGTATTAATATGAACGACACTAACATGTTGCATTTGAATAGTGTTATTAGTCATACTCTGACGGCCAAAAGGAGAACTAAACTATCAAACGAAAACTGGTGAAATTTGAATTCCGTTGTTCTGCAA
Source organism: Polymixis flavicincta (assembly GCA_949987655.1). Taxonomy (NCBI): domain Eukaryota; kingdom Metazoa; phylum Arthropoda; class Insecta; order Lepidoptera; family Noctuidae; genus Polymixis; species Polymixis flavicincta. The sequence goes on along the minus strand of OX465171.1, from coordinate 23,965,157 downwards.
GTGTTTTATTTCATTGGTAAGTCAATATTTACAAATATGAATTATTTTTATTCTCAAATAGTTGAATTATGAATAATCTTGTATATTAAGTGTAAATATCACAAATAGACCTAAGAGGCTTTTTAAAATTACACCTTATCTATAGTGGTTAGCAGCGGTTACCACCGTACTGTAAAGGTAACAACAAGTAGTTTTATTTCATAGGTTTTATTTTTGCAGATAATGAAAAGAACGGGTTTATCTACCCAGGAAATCGAGCATGCTTTATCGGAATATGTCGATATACCTTCTGATGATGACAGTTATGCGGGGGGTGATGGTTCGGATGTTGAAGGTGAGCTCATCGTCGAAGGTCCAAGTACGACGACTGGAGAAATTTTACTCGGTGAAGACTTCGAAGGTACTAATATACCTATCTTTGAATTTGAATCAGAAGATGACACACCTCTAGCCAGATTATCTTCTTCTCGGCCGTTACCTTCATCATCAGCACCAGCTCCGCAACCAGGACCATCTACGGCGCGGGCTGATATACAGATTCCAAAATGGAAAAAATCGTACTCAATTATACCTCCTGACGATTTTGACCCCTCCACACATCACATACCTACTGACTTGTTATCTCTGGCTGCTCACAGAGAACTATCTCCACTTAGCATTTTTCAGCTAATCTGGACAAAAGAACTCGTTCAACTTATCACCTTTCAGACTAACTTATATGCTCAACAAAAAGGAGGATCTTATAATCCTGTCACAGAAGAAGAGATGGAAGTATTTATTGGTCTCAATTTAGTTATGGGAATAAAAAAGAGCCCAAGTTACCGAGATTATTGGTCTTCTTCAACCGACTTACGAGACGAATACATATCTTCATTCATGCCTTTGACGAGGTTTTCTTGGATTCTAGGGAACCTTCATTTGAATGACAACAACTTGATGCCAAGTAGAACAGATCCTAACTATGACAAGCTGTATAAAATCCGGCCATTTATCAATAAAATTAGAGACTCATTTATAAAAAACTACTACCCTACAAAGAATATAGCTATAGATGAGTCCATGATAAAATTCAAAGGAAGAAGTTCTCTCAAGCAGTACATGCCCAAAAAACCAACTAAACGCGGGTACAAGATTTGGACTAAGTGTGCATCCTCTGGCTATTGTCTTGACTTTGAGATGTATACTGGAAAAGTTGGAGATAGAGTGGAAACAGATTTAGGAGGTAAAGTTGTTAGAAAGTTTTGTGATGGCCTGGAAGGAAAACACCACCGCGTGTATTTTGATAACTATTTCAATAGTTATGCTTTACAAGTAGATTTACGAGAGAAACAAGTTTATGCTTGTGGAACTGTCAATGCTTCTCGTAAACACCTGCCGGAATTAAAAGCAGACAATAAACTACAACGTGGTGAATCTGATTACCGTATTAGTGATAATGAAATGGTGTCGTATATGAAATGGAAGGATAAGCGTTGTGTTTATTTGTTGACGAACTTTCATGACCCTAAGATTAACGTTAAAATTACCAGACGCGAAAGAAATGGCGAAGCTGTTGAAATTAACTGTCCGGAAGCTATCAAAGATTACAATGACAATATGAACTTTGTTGATAAGTTTGACCAACTGAAGGGGAGTTATGCAATTGATAGAAAATCTAAAAAATGGTGGCACCGCATTTTCTTTCATTTCTTAGACTGTTCAGTAGTCAATGCATTTCTTTTGTACAAGGACCTTCAAGAAGATCCTAACACATGTCTCGAAAAACTCTGTCTAAAAGATTATAGACGTAGCGTGTATCAAGATTTGTTGGCGCCTGCTTATGTAAGAAATAAAACGCTCATGAAAAACAGGCCTAGAAGAAATCCACCCTCACCGAGTTTGGTCTCCATAAAAAAACACAAACCTGAAGTTCCTAGATCTGTTCGCCTAGCTGTCGCAAATCATCAGCCAGTTCGAGGAACTTCCAGGCGTTGCAGTAGATGCAGCACGAAAAAAGAACCCGTGCGAACAATTTGGGGCTGCAAAATATGCAAAGTTCCCTTATGCTACCGAGAGGGCAAATCTTGTTTTGAGGACCACCACAAACAATAATTTGTGTTTAGAATACTTTGTAATACTCATGTTTTAATATGTACGCATTTTTATTACTAGATTTGTACTTTATAATAATAAAAAAATCTTACTAAATTTAGCTATTTTCTTCACAGTGGTCACCCACAGTAACCACCCCATATCTGACCCCCCCATCAACCCACATATGAAAAACCGAAAAATCTACTTAAAAGTAAGCCTAAGTAATAAAGAATACACAAAAATATTAGTTTTACTTTGAATATAAAAATCTGTGCCTCAAAGAGTTAAAATGGTTAAGTAGTTTACACTCTTCTGGCATCTCACTTCCAGTCATCAATCATCGTTAGTCTGGGTCACTACCGCAATTTCTAACAACAGGCGTTACCCACCTGCTCCATCTGCCAGGGGTGCGGGTTGTTGGGAAGAGATACCGCCGCACCTGGCACACAAGCTACTGAGGGAACAAGGGTAGGTTTTAGAACAAGTTATTTGATGATTTCCCACCCAAAACCACCTGCTCCATAAGGCAGGTAGTTCCGCGGAACCCAAGAATTTTAGACTGATAACATTTTTGTCGACGGTTTATAAACTTCTTACGTACATTTTGAGAGCGAAAATTAATATTTACATTGACACATTAATGTCTACCTTGTAATATGGACATCTAGTCCTCGTTGACATGGCCATAAGCCAACAGGTTCGTCGATCCTGCAAGGATCTGTCGACACGCTGGATAGATTTTAAGAAGGTCATAAGTCTTGTTGCCACATGAATGGCTCATGAGGGTGCTGGAGTTTATAAAATTGATGCAACTCTACGCACCTTCTTTGAGTTGTGCATGGGACAATGGAGGACAGTCGTTCGCTATCCGTAGTGACCACAGATTCAGGTGAATTATCCACAGTTTCAGGTGAATGATGAGGCTGTAAGGAACAAATAGGTAATATTTCAGGGCGACAGTTTCCACTGCTGGAGGGTTCAGGTCTAGGCTATCGGCTGAAGAGTTAGTGGTCAGGTCATATCTCATCTCCTCTAAATGGATGATTTGAAACTATTTTTCCCAATTAAATTGCAACTAATGCAGTTACTAAAGGTAACTGAAAATTTTAGTAGCGCCATTAGGATGGAATTTGATGTGGACAAATGTGCAGTCATGAATGCTAAGCGAGGTGAGATTATGGAATCCAAGGAAATTCAACTTTCAGATTCCATAGACAAGTATTTGGGTATGTCGAAAGTGGTAAGCATCAACGTTGCTGACGCAATCGGTGAGGGCTTCTTTGGTAAATGACTTTTGATTTTGGTCGCTCGAAGAAGGTTTAACTAGTCTTCTTACAGGCGGAAGCAAGGTGCGCGCCTTTAACGGTTGGGTCACGTCGGTTCTGATGTACTCTTTCGGCATACTCTAATGGACTCAGACTGAATTCGACGCCTTGGGTAGGCAGGTCCGTACACTGCTGACTGCAAACCGGATGCATCACCCACGATCATTGGTGATGAGACCTACTACTATAATAGCCTACACCTTCAAGTCGCTAGACGCTGCTAACGAAAATGTACCTAACCTTACAAGCGTAAAGTGAGTTTTGCTTTGTAGCTGCGCGCCGCCGCCGCCGTTGACAAACAGAGGTCGTTGACTTTTCTATTCTTAACTCAGACGCATAGTAGAAGCACAGATTACGTGGTAGTAGTAATAACGTACCTACTAATAAAATACACAACACGAAACATGCGAATTCAAATAATTTAGCTATTTAAAAAAGATAGTAAAATAAATTAGGCTCATGATACTTCTGTATCACCAGGCAAACTGAAAAAAGATAAGTTTTTATTTCTTCTCTTGCTGGATCTACATTCATCAACTGCACATAATACACCAGAACCAGCCATATCATAAGAATTTGAGCTAAGAACTGACTGAACTAAGTACGTCACGTCGACTGAAATAAGTAAGTACGCGCCTCGCGTGTGTCGGCAACCCATTGAGAAATGGGTCGCATGCGACCCGGCGGCCTGTAGGTAGTTAACGCGCGTAAGTAGATGGAGCGATTTATTTGATAAATCTGTGACTGTACATCCTGCGAAAGTTTGGGGTCCAGGCTTTTTAAAAGCCAAGACCCTCCACAACCGCGAGGTGTGCAGTCTCAGGGAATATTTTTTTTTTCGAAGCCGATGTGAGTATGCACCGTAAAGTGGTCGCAGTGGCGCAAGGGGCTCACCCCGCTCTCCATGGCTAAAGCGAACTGGCCCAAACCTGTAGTACTCACCACCGATGACCGCATGGAAATATGGCAAAACAAGGAAGTTCACAAGCGCTTCTATCGGACTCTTCGTGAGCCCGGTGTTTATTTCTTAGCGTCAGTATCCTGGCTACATATTGGTGACCTTTCGGGGAAACTGAAGGTTTCGTCCGTGCAATTTTGGAAGTTATCATAATATAATGAATACAGTATTATAAAAGACTGGTTTCTGCTAAGAGAAAACCTATCACACAGATTACCTGCTAAACCCCAAACCCAATGTTTGAGGATTAAATCTTAAGATATATTGACAATTATTCTATCGGTGGTTGGAGAACACATTAAGCAAAAATAAAGTAAGTTTTCCTTACTTTATTTTTGCTTAATGTGTGGAATACAATTTTTAAAATTATTGTTCAAGATTGTGAGTACCATTTAAGTATGGTGTGATGTGGTGTGGTGTGGTGGAGTGTACTGTGGTGTAGCATGGGGAGGTGTGGTGTGGTGCAACGTGGTGAGTTGTAGTGTGGTTTAGTATACCGTGGTGTGATGGGCAGGCTTAAACACATTATCTTAAAACAATTAGGACGCTTTCAGTGCTATCTTAATCAAGGTTCAGTAGATGAGTAGTGAGAACTTGCTTGCACTTTGTTTTAGTAAGAGCGTATATTTTTGTAGGTAGTTTATTTTATTATATATATAAATAGTTTTTTTTTTTTTATAACTGTGATATTGTCGGTCATAGACCACTCATGATTTTATAGCGGCTGGTCGCTACAATATTAGTATATTGTATTACTTCGCAGTAAGAGGATTCAAATGAAAGAAAAGTACATTAATTGTTCATGTTAACAAGTTGTGTGTAGGAATAATAATAATAATATACTTATCTATAAAATAAGCTATATATTACCGTTCCACTGCAGGGCAAACGAAAGCACTAATCATCATGCTTGCGGGTTGGCGATTTTGTCCAGGTTTCGACGCAATATTTTCTTCTACCGATGTCTAGTATTAACTTAGAACGGTGGGTAGGTGGAAACTGCACTAGGATTTCTTTCGTAGACAGTCTTACTTTCCTGGGTTTCTTTTGGTTTCTTTGCCTCACTGAATCATCTTAGGCCAAGTTCATTATGACGTCGAAAATTCGAAATTATATTTAACGAAAAATAATTAAGTCATAATTATATCAAAATACCATGTTTCAGTGTACGGGTGATGGGTGTATATCATTGGTAATTATTATATTAAAGATAAACGGAGTAGCAGGGACATAAAAGATGACGTGCAAAACTGTATCCATGAATAGCACATGATTCTAGAACCTGGGTGGTTCAGAATCATGTGCTGAGTTCATGATTACAGTTTCCACATCGATGTCTCGTCACCCTGTATATTACAATTAATATCTCAGAATTACATTTTCCCCATCTTTTTTCCTCAACAGTGCGAAGGAACAGATTGCAAATCCGAGGTAAATAATAATTGTAGACACTTCAACACACTTTGCTACGAAAACCCATTACAAAGTGATATTACGATCAAATACGGTAAAGGGTGCCGTGGTCCGTATGAATCGTAACGCATTATCGGGAGAAAAATAATGGTATTTTAATGGGTGGCTATTTACAATAGGCCAGATCGCTTTAAGCAGATCGTCGCCAAGGATTGTGCAAAACACCCCCCATGCATGTTCAGCGTTTATTAATATTTTAGGAGAAAACTAATCTCAAAGTAAATAATTTTGTCTGAGTAAATAAATGAGTTTCAGACTTGCAGTCCCAAATAATTTAAAAAATAGGGTAAAACTAAGCTCAAAGTAAATAATTTTGTCTGAGTAAATAAATGAGTTTCAGACTTGCAGAATTTAAAAAATAGGGTATGGCAAAGACTGCCCTATAGTTTTCAAAACGGATATGAACCGTTAGATTGATCAGTTTGGTATCCATGTCCCTTTCCGAGACGATTCATTAAAGGAAATTAAATCCCAAACTGATAGAGGGTAAATCGCACAGACACTATCAGATCACTCTGGGAATAATAGTGCGATCAACTGATTGTGTTTTAACAGTTAAGTAAGCCATAATAAATAGAGTTAGCATTTTGGGACTACTGGTTGACTGGATTTACTCAAGCATCATCTATTTTGAACTTATCATTTTTCAGATTTTTTTTGCTGTATTAAATAATTAATTTCTATTAAAGTGTCACGCAAAAGGTTGCCAATCCCATGTGAGTATATTAGATGTTGTATATTTATAAGTATTTGTGAACGCAGCCATAGCTGCATGACAACCGTCACAAAAGCCCCGCCCTTTTTGTGATTGTCATTTTGGAAATAAAGCATCACCACTTTCACCTGTATTACTTGCTTTCACTCTTACGAAAATAACAATATCTGTAAGGTTTTATTTATCATTTACATAATACTATCAAGATATGTTAGAGATTCTAATAAGATGGTTACTCAAAAAGGCAATCCTGTAAAACATAGCACCCAAACCGCAGGAATGTACGATGTAAATTTGGTTCCTCTGTTTCTTAACTTCTTTTTTCTCCGTACTTTCCACGTTGATCAGTGAGTTGGTGAAATAGTGTTCTCGGCCGGTTGCTCGGTGAGTGTAATTGTATTAAAGTAGGAGTGCCTAAGCCCGCGCTTCACCTTACCGACTCGGTAGCCCGCGAAACTGGTTTAAAACCGTGATGGATTCTTGATTGATGTTCTATATGTAATACGGGATATAATTCATACTTTATGCACTATGTAATTGTTCCCATCAATGTAGCTTTGTTGAGTGTCAAGATCATTGTGGTCGAAAATGTATACCCCCTCTGCCACGCGAATCAGTGCGGGTAATTGTAATGATGTTATATGGTTTGGTATGTATACTGAAGAGCTTTCGGAGTCGGATCTAATCCATGTTTCGGTTAATAAAATCAGGTGAAGTACGTTGGGTAAGCTTTTCAAAATGCATTGAAGTTCATCCCTTTTCCCTTGCTTTGATAAACTTCGCATGTTGATATACAAGAATTTAAGGGCTTGCGCGTCGGTGTTAATTTGAGAAAAATTGTTTATTGCTTGATACGTTGTTTTGTTTGGGTAAGGACAGGTTATTATTGAGGTTGCAGTAGATATTAGTTTTTTGAAGGTATGGTATTCTCAATTTTAGGTAGTCCTTTAATATATTTTATAATTAAATTGGTGTCTCTATTTTCATGACGCCGCTGTAGTTCTGCTCTTAAATCCAGGTATTTTTGTTGGTTGGGTATTGAGATTTTTTATATTTCATTTATTTCCGTATGTATTTTGGCTATTTCCTCTTTGAATTCATGGTCAAGCTAAGGTGTTTTTCATTTGCGTAAAGTAATTGATTGTAAGTCGTCATTCTCGTTTAATTTACGCAAGTCCGGATTCGATGACGAAGTAGTTGCAGCTACCGCCATTGGCGTGTTAGGTATTTCACCAACTTAAGATGCGATAGTTGAAAATTACTTGCATTCGTTGCTGCAGCGGTGTCACGGAGTGCGAGCGGGATCAAACATATATAGTTCGAGGGGGTGAAGGGAGCCGCTTGTTAGCCACGTACCGTGTCGTTTCGAGAGCTAGGTGTACTGGAGAAATAGACAAAAATCCTTTTTGCACATTCATTAGCATGATAGTTCTGTCACTTTTCATTTTTTAGAATCAAACTAGGGTGACCGATATTTGTAATAAACTAGAGTTTTTTTTAGAGAGTTTGCCACACGTCTGGTCGCACTGGCTATTTTTTTTGCTTCTCTCTCTCTCTAAATAATCTAGTTATGATTCAAAATTTAACAAAAAATATATATTAATACTCGTGAATCTATATCAATTCTTACAATAAGCGAGTTTCAATTACCATCTTTTTTCCAAACTACCAACATTAAAATGTCCCCGAATACCAGAATAAAAATAATAATAAAAATAAGAAAGCTGTGGTAGGATTTCTAAAATTCAGTATTTTTTTTTAAATACCGTTAGCTTTTTGTCTGTGCTAGGCCATACTTTATCCATGTCCTTTGAGCTTTGCTATAATTAGCTATAGGTCTGGCGGCTCTGGGATAATTGGACTAATGGACAAAATGTTATTTTTCTATTGTGATAAAACAATAAATTGCATCTTAACACAAATATTATTTCATTTTAAGTGCGCAGGCATCGGTTGTGATTCTGAGGTAAGGTTATTTTAATAGTCCTAGACCATTCCTATTTAAAATAGTTAATTTGTGTACGTTGCTTGAATTCCGGATGGCGCATTAGAATGCCTCCCAAAAGGCGGATCAATGACCTGATGAAAGTCGAGGAAATTCGCTGGATGCGAGAATCAAGAACCGGTAGGTGTTGAGCCGCTTGGAGGAGCCCTATATCCACAGGACGTCATTCGGCTGAGATGAACCACCTACTTAGTTAGTTACCCAAAACTGCTTTAAAAAAAAAATCGTTGGTAATACGGCTATGCAGACGTCAATTTCTATATTTTAGGTAAAATAATTGCATCGGTAGGTATATGTTGGCAACGCTTAATCCTTAATTCACTACCTGGGTTCCGTGTACTACTAACACGCGTTACTCTTTGATTCGCGTGCAAATTTTTTTTGCGTCCCGTTACCTTGCCCCTGTGGTACGGCAACCGCGCTGTGGGAAGAGGTGAGAGTACGACACCGACGGCCGTTTCGTGCAATTTGTATGTATTAATATTTGTTACATTTATAACGAATTTATAAAAAGTACTGTTTAAAATGTTTCAGTGAAATACCTCGCCGCGTACTGACGAATGAGATGAATTTTAAATCTTGTATTAAAAACGTGTACTATTCAGGCAAACATATTATAAGGTTGGGTAATTTTCTTGCTGATCGGAATCCTTGGCTCAATTTAATTCTGGTTCTGTTCCACAGCCTCAAAGGCGCATATAAATTTAGCGATCCGCATTTGAAAAGACTAGATAATAAATGATTAATAAAATAAATGCGTTGAGTACGGCAGCTGGCGTCCAGCGCCCTGGTGTTACCGCCCGGTACCGTAAAACTGAGCATCACCGTGCACACCAAGACGCCAGACAAACGCTGTTTGACTGTATCTCTAGCCAGTACCTGCACAGTTTTAGTTGTCTCTGGTATTTACGTAGCACGAATCATCATTTTGCATTCGCTTATGTTTTATTTTTTTATAACGAAAGCTACTGAAAGTATGCCACTTCAGTTGGCAAAATAAAAATACAACAATACATTATTATGCATTTAAATTCTTTAGTTGATGCACTACGGAGAATATGTCGTAGCCATCATGTTTTTAATGTTTACCTACCCAATTTCATTTAATTCTATCGGAAGAAAAACTTTGACAAAAAAAGAAAACATACGAGGCGCCCCACTTATGGCGCGCCAACGCCGGTCGCGCCCCAAAACCTTGCGATAGCAAGGTTGTTGCTACTTTCATCCAACCATTAGCGAAATGTCGGCCAGCCCTAAGCGCGGCGATAACAAGGAGGTGCAGAGCAGTTCCAGTTGCGTGCTTTACGCCTGGTAGACGACAAGTTGATCCGGTGCAGTGCTTATATGCGATGAGACTGAAGTCCGCTAGGTATCGCGTCACCATTTAGAAGTATGAAACTAGAGAAATATTATTTTGAAATGGCCAACACCCATAGACAACACAAATAAAACAACAGACACTAACCGGCTTTTTTAAACGTTTTCAGTGTTACGGGCGGTTTTGTAAACGATCTACCGCGTGATTTTAATCTACCAATAATAAAGACTGCTGGCGACAGAAGAGAACTAAGTAAATCCACAACTTTATTGGAGAAGTTTTTCGAGAAGAGCTGTGCTGCTATGTGAACGAAACCTCTTTTATTTTGTCTATGATGAAAGTGTCAAGATATTTTTTTTTTCCACAACTTGTCATGTCATCTGTGTAAGAATGTGTCCATACTAATTTAATATAATCTTATTTAAAACTACAAAGTTTCTTATTCCATACCCATTTACCATACCCATTTAGGTTATCGGCCCAGAACACCTACTCAAATAAGGTTTTTTGATTCATTTTACGGAAAATGTTAGTTTTGTAAAAAGCCATCGCCGCTTTTTCTTTCGTGAGCTTTTCAATCTGGTTTAAAATTAAACAAAAGAATTACCAGCGAAGCACATAGAGTAGTTCGACAGAAATTCCAAAAAATGTTGCAGGGGCATGGAAAATTACAATGCCTGGAAATTTTCAATAAAGATGCTCCTGACACCCTAGGACCTACTTCAATGTATCGAGTCCACTAATGGAAGGAAAAATGAGCGCGCGCCTTCCATATTTGGTCTATCTATCTGTACATCCCAATTCTTTTTCGCTTGTGTATAACGCAACATCGGCTTATGAAGCATGGAAAAATCTACAAAACGCCTATGAGGACTAGGGTCTGTGCAGACGCTTAGCATTACTTCGGTTGCTTTTTGGAGCTAAGCTCGAACAAAATGCTTGTAACATGAAAGATTACATTACGAAAATAACGGAAATTTCACAACATAGGTTCTCCACAAGACGATGACTTCATAGCAATTATCATGTTGAGCGGACTGACATCCGATTACGACCCGCTCATCATGGCGTTGGAGAATACCCATGACAAGCTAGTCAGTGAATCTCTAAAAAATATATTTACTATAGGATTTTTACAGAAGAGATGACAAGACAGAGATTAAGAAGATCAAATGTTACCGATGTAAGAAACCAGGACACACGAAGAAGTGTCCTAAGAATGCTGCTTCTACGACTCCAGTGAGTAATGTCAAGGACAAGAAGAAAGTATTACTGTCGGGATTGTCGGTAGATCTCAAGAATGATGTCTGGTACGTAGACTCTGGTGCAACCAACCGTAATTACGTACTCTGTGCGACGGTATGTTTTTGTTTCATTCGACGCCAGTGTGTGAGTTCTGAGGTGAGCATTCTGTCTTGATACATCACTTATACACACAGCTGTAGGTACGGCCTGGACCGCAAGTTTATAGCAATATAAGCCTTAGCATGCTAATGGATTTATGATTCATTACTGTACCTGCAAGTTTGCAGAGAATGATGCTTGCATTACTAGCATACTGATTTAAATGTAATTTCATGAACCTGGGAAGAAGATTTACTTTTCTGATAAATTATCTAGGGTTGCTTTATAAGAAAACTATATTCCGAAGTATGAGTCTGATCTGAAATGTCATGTCAATTCTTTATAATCGAATTACCCAAGAATACAAAGACAAAATTATTCAACTAACAATGACAGTGAGCTACAATGATTAAAAGAATATTATTTAGAGGAATGGCCTACTAACAAAGATAAGGGTTTGTCAATGGCTTAAACAATATTGGAATTTCCAAGGAGAAATTCATGTCATTAACGACTTGACCTAATATGGGAGCAGATGTCAAAACTATAGTTGATCAATGTCTTATTTGTGCAAAATTTTAAACAAATAATCAACAAGAACCTCTTCAAAGTTACAGTATTACTAAATATCCATATGGCAACAAGTTGGAAGACCAAAAAATATTTAGTGGTTACAGATTAATAATCTAAATACATAGAGCTTCCAATAATTAATAATCATTATTCAGCTAGTAACATAATCGTTTTATTAAAATCCATTTTTGCTCGTCAATGTCATCAGTGTCAGAAGGAGGTCCCCCATTTATTTCAGTAGAATTCAAGTCATTGTTATATAATTAGGATATTGAGCATAGCATTACAAGTCCATATCACCCAAAGTGAAGGCTCATGCTGAAAGTTCTGTTAAATTTATGAAAAATGTATTACAGAAATGTCAAGAGTCAAACACAGAGCCATTCATGGCACTATTGCAATATGGAAACACACCAACGGCTAACTTTCCGTAACCAGCTCAACTGTTAATGTCCAGAAACTTAAGAATGCATATACCGGTTAGTAGTGAAATTTTTAACCAAAAGTAAATTAGTTCAGTGAATATAAAACTGGGTTCGAAAAAGACCGTGCCCAAACTTAATATTATTATGATACGAAAAAAAACCCTTATCGATATTACAACCTGGAGATCATGTAAACTTTAAGAAAAAACCTGATTACGAATGGCTCCCAGCTATTGCATTAGAAACATTAAAATGTTAAAGATCATATATAACACAAGACAACAAAGATAATAATTATAGAAGAAACAGAATACAAATTAGTTTCAGATGTAATGAAAGTTGGCACAAGTCTCACAACCTGATCGATCGTCCCGTGCAGCTATTTTTACGTTTTTTTTTATGTTTGATCTTAATTACTTTATAGATAAGGAATAAAAGCAAAAGTTTTGCTATAATTAGCTCATAACTTTTTTTATTTTATAAACAACAAATAAAAGTTAAAATTTTGTCGTAATTAGTTCATAAGTTTATTGATTTAAATACCTAATCTATAAATAAGGTATAAAAGTAAAAGTTCTATTAAAATTAGTTGATGAGCTGATTATTTACATGTGTAGCACACAGTCAATAATGATATTTGTGTTAGTTATTTTTAAGTCGAGTATGGATATGTTAATTGTTAATCATTAAATACTCAACAGGGGAGATGTTGGTACAACCCAATTTCTTATTAATTGACTATAAATAATCTGCATTATATCAGGTGCATCTCTAATAGCTTCCGCTCACTGATAACTTGTCTTGACCATTCCCTTCTTCTATATGTTACGCCCGGTATTAATTGGGTCCGTAACCAATGTTGTATTTATTTGAATATAAAGTAGTTAAAAGTGTAAAATGACTCATAATTAATAAACTACATCATAACACCTAACAATACAATACTCTTAAGTTAGAATATAATAAAACTAGAAATAAAGTAAATAAAATTCTACGAAACTCGAGAAATAATTATTACAGAAAAGAAATGGCAGTGAACAAAAATAATCCCAAAATATTGTGGGACATATTTAATAAACTTACGGGCAAAATAGTCAAGTCAGTAGATGAGGTAATGAAATCATTATCGCTAATGACTTGGCAATAGAATTTGAAACGAGTGAGTCTAATATTGTGCCCGGGTGCGGCAGACCCTTCAACACAACACACAACACACATGAATACATGATGACATCACAAGATAAATCTAAATTAAACTCAAAACAAAATAGGGCACACCATCATTCAACTTGAAACCCAAAAAAAATACACACCGATTTTGAACCAGAAACTTTTTTCCCAGATATTTATAAAAAAGGTGTTATTTTCATAAATAACAAGAAGTAAAATTTACATACGCATTGTCAGTCTATGTTCCAGCTTACCTCTATTGCCCCATGATAGTATTGCAAAAGGATAGCAATATATTTTGTCAGAGACTATAAGTTTTGACAATGCGAAAATCCGGGAATTTATTCAATATTTTGAAAAAACAATTCGTAAAAATGTAGACGAAATGTGTATATTCATTGAGAGGCACCGTACAAATAACATAGCGGAGAGTTGGAATTCCAAACACAATGAAGAGTTCAAGAAGCCATAATTCATCATCATCTGCCTAGCCTTTTCCCAACTATGTTGGGGTCTGCTTCCAGTCTAACCGGATGCAGCTGAATACCAGTATTTTACATGGAGCGACTGCCTATCTGACCTCCACAACCCAGTTACTGGGTAATACAATACCCCTTAGTAAGACTGGTTGTCAGACTTTCAGGTTTCTGACGACCCGTAACGACTGTCAAAGATTCACAAATGACAGCCGGGACCAACGGCTTAACGTGCTTTCCGAGGCACGGAGGAGTCTAAGAAGAAGTCATAATTATGTTACCCTAAATAAATTGTTAACAGTGATATCGCTGAACACCGATTTCTTTTTTTGTTTTTTGGCTGAACGCCATTTAAACGGCGTAAAGGACACTGTGAGAAAGATCATTTTATTTTAGATTCGCAAATGCAATTAATTAATAATAAAAGGAGACGGGCGAAAGTTCATACAAACTTGAGCCTGATGTCACAGTAACGAATAGTGCTTTATTTCATTTAGATATTAATACCATTTCAAAAAAACAAGAATGTTTAAGATTGGTCCATGATAGAAAAAAAAATAGGTTATTACTGGTTTGTAAAAAAGCAATGTTGTTGCTTTATAATAAGTTATTCTTACGCCGAGATTACATATTCAGACACTAGATTGTAGACGTTGTAAATACGATGATTGTATTGTACCTTACTTCGAAATCCGAGGTTTATGAGGCTGGGGTAAGTCGAGTAGGCAAGATAATTAAGTCCGTTGTAAGAAATGCGTGTTTTTCGCCAAAGTAATATCCGTCAAACTATTTTATACGTGGCCAAATTCGTTATAGAATACTAATCGAATAATAATTACAGCACAAGAAAACAATAAAATATGCACTGCCGCAAGCTCAGAGCTAAATGAACGAAGCAAGCGAATATGTTAATTTGACGTTTGACGGGACGGGAGTGGACATGAGTCCACTTTTTTGCCTATTGATGGAGGTTGTATACCTACATGACAGTGTTTTAATATTTGAGTAAAACTGTTTAGAACATGTCACTTAAAACTGTTCCGTCAAGGAGAAAAAGTCGTTGTATATTTATTATTATTATTGTGGTATTCGATCCATAAAGCCTCTTGATTTCAATAAGTTATGGGCCCAGACCCAGGCTCCAAAAACGCCTAGAAGCTAGAACACAATACTTACGAGTAAGATATCTTAAAAAGGTGTCAGTTGTAAAATTTTAGTGATTGTCATGGAAATCATGTAACTATAATTAAATAGGTTCATTTTATTTATGTAGATTATCTATATAAATAAAAAGAGAAGTCCTGACTGACTGACTGACTGATTGACTGACTCATCGACGCCCAGCCGAAACCCTTGGACCTAGAAAGCTGAAATTTTGCACAGAGGTTCCCTTTATAATGTAGACAAGGAATAAGAAAGGATTTTTAGAAATTCAACCCCTAAGGGAATTAAATAGGGGACGAAAGTTCCGCGCGGGCGAAGCCGCTGGCAAAAGCTAGTTGTAAATAAAGACATTTATTTGCTTGGAAATGGGTAGTTACATGAGGTGATATATACAATAATAAAAGTGCTGATGACCATATCCTACCTAAAAAGGTGTGCAAATATATATTGTACTAAATTATACACATTATTATAAATTAAATTAAAAAGCACGCATTACTCCCATGGAGGTAGGCAAAAACTACAGAGCGTCATCGCCACCAGTTCCGATCCTTACATACTACTTTTGCCTCGTTTACGCTCACACATCCGGTCACAAACGCAGACGGCGACAGTTGCGTGAAATATTTTACATTAATCCTTCTACAAACATTAATTTAAACAAATATTATTATATGAGCATTTATTGGACAGTTATTAATTACATAATTTTAATAACCTTACTCAATTAAAAATTTAATACTAACTAATTACATTTATCATTTAAATAATCATTAACATTATAATATGCTTTATTTAATAAATAAAACTTTAACCTATTTTTAAACCCCTAAGATTCGTTGCTTCCTTTACATGATTAGGTAATTTATTATATATTTTAGGCCCCATACAGAATGCACTCTTATCAAACATAGCCGTTCTATGGCGTATTGCTCGAAGCAAGCCTGGTACTTTTTAACGTTTCATATTTATATAAGTTATTTCTAATGTCGAATGCTAGTTCATAAATATACAATGATGGGAATGTCAATATTTTCAAATTTATAAAATGTGGTTTACATGTTTCCGTCGGTTTTAATCCACAGATTGCCCTGATACACTTCTTTTGGGCTTTGAAAACTGTTTCTCTATCAGTGGCATTTCCCCAAAACATTATTCCATACCTCAGTGTTGAACCAACGTAAGCGTGGTAAGCAGATAGTAATGCAGTTTGATTTACCACTTTACGAAGCATATAGATGGCATACGAATACCGACTCAGTTTTGTACATGCTTGTTCAATATGTGTCTTCCATGTCATATCCGAGTCTTAAGAAATTTGGTAGTATTTATTTTTTCTGTCTATGTCTTCATAACTTATTTTGAATGTCCTTAATTTAGAATTCTTATTTTTGAAAGTAATTATAGATGTTTTACGTAGGTTTATTTTAAGTTCGTTTAAGTTTAGCCACTTAACTATAGATGATAGTGTATTGTTAATTTCATGTTAATGTGTTATTGGGTCTTCAGATACAACTATCGCAGTACTATCGTCAGCATACAGTACCATGGACGATTTGATGGATTTGGGGAGATCGTTAATATAAATAATAAAGAGCAGAGGACCTAAAATACTCCCTTGTGGTACACCTTTGCAGACTTTTATTGGTGTCGATAAGTGCTTCTTTTCGACTTTTGTGGTATGTGAAATGCTAGATATTTCAGTTTGTTATTCTCTGTTACTTACGAGATCTCTAGCGTTTCCTCGTATTCCATACGCTTCTAATTTATTTAATAAGACTTCATGATTGACGCAGTCGAAGGCCTTTGTCATATCCATGTAAAGCGCTGAGACATGTTTTTTTACTATCCATGCCTTTTAGTACCGTTTTGAAGAAAGAGTGAAATGCGTTATTGATAGTTTTATTTTTCCTGAAACCCATTTGTTCCTCCGCAAGAATATTTTTTTTCCATATACCTATATAAATTATTGTAGATAACTTTTTCAAAAACTTTTGATAGGATAGGTATTAGAGATATTGGTCTATAACAATTCATATCTTCTCTATCTTGTTTTTTGAATACTGGAATGACAACTGATAATTTCAATTTTGTCACGCATTAGAAAAATTGCGCACTTAACTTTAATTACTAAATTCAATTGTTGTTCTCAAAAGTTGTTTTAACTAGTGATACAACACTATTACCTGGTGGTATCGTTTAACTTTAAAATACCCACCGTACCACCAGGGGTATGGCCAGGGGTACGGTGGGTCTGCAGTTTTCCCGGACTTTCTATGAATTTATTTCAGTAAGCGATCTTATAAAGAAGGAGTTCGCTGTAAAATTTGACAAAATGGATCGTTCTATTAAAAATTAAAAAAAAAGCAAATAGTAGCAACGTGCAAAGAGGTTGATGGAATTTTCGAGGTGATTGAAAAAGAAAATTGTGTTGTCAACTTGATTTTGTCAAATGAAATTGTGCCAAATAGTTGGTATAGAAGATCTTAAGTTTTAGTGTTTTAGTATCCTTTTACGACTTATCCTTTTACAGCCTTTTATATTATTTATAATTCACACATTGTTTTCTGTATTAGTACTCTGCGAATCGGTCTTAAACGATTCGTCTATATTTATAATTACCTGATTTTACGTTAGAATTTTACATCTTTGTACATAATAATATTATTGTTATGACAGTTAAGTCAAACTGATGTCTACTTATTCTTTTAATTGTCTATGCAGTCTATTCAAGGAAGGTTGCGTTAGGATTGTATTTACTAAAAATCATTTTATATCGCTTTGGATAGCCTAAATTTGTTTTTTAATACAGTTGCTCAAAAAGTGGCGTATTGCAGGGACGTATAGCGTTCGGGATGTGGGCTATTACATACTAGTGCTTTTTTTTTACCTTTCCCGAACTCGTGCGTTCTGTTTCCCAACTGTCAAAATAATGTCTATTAAAAAGAAAAACCAACCATGAAGTTTTTACTAAAGAGTTTTTGTTCTTCATACAAATACGTATATTTCTAAAAAGAAGCTACTAATTTATTACAATATCAGATTTAATGATTTAATTGAATGAGTTAGGTTAGGTTTCATTTCATTTCATCTCATTAAATTTCATTTTCATTTCATATCAATAAAAAAAATCTACTGAAGACTAAGCTGTATGGGCATAGTTCCCTTTGCGTACCAAAATGGGTGAAGAAAAAAAAACTCTGCTTGTATTCTACGGTTGGCGCCATTTTCCAGAAATTTTCTTTGCGAGTTTAGTTGTTTTGAATTTCGACCCTATTTTTTTTAAATTAACACCACCGGAACTCAGTATAATTGCACAAAATGCTTCGGAGAACATTTTACCGGAAAAGTCAAAAAGTCCTTACATATCTACATGCGACGAATTTATTGCATGGGGAGAAGAGAAAAAAGCAAATGGTTTTTCAGAAAATGTTATGTTGGCATAGGTACTTCTCCGAACTCTCAGCAAAATTAAAACCGTCTCCGTTATGGTCGAGGTTTTCGCTGATGAAAAGTATGCTGAAAATAAGGAATAACGTGGATATAAGTGAATACCCAAAATTAAATGCTTTCTTAAAACGACAATCAGACGGTTTTACAAGTAAAAAGTCGAAAATATTAATATCCAATGAAGTGGAAAGATTTTGAACGAAGCTCCCGATGATCGTTATTTAGCCACAAAGGTAATTTATTAATAGGTACTTAAATTTTTCTTTAGTATTCAGTTTACGAAATCGCAAAATACAGTCAATACATTATTTTAAAAAAATATTAATCAAATCCCTTTTTTTGTAGGTTGCTCTGATTTTTGGCGTTGTTGGAGCTTGCCGCAGAGAGGAGTTAGCCAATATTACTTTAAAAGATATTGAAGCCCATGGAAAAATGCTACTAATCAAGATTCCGAACACAAAAAATAAGATACCGAAAAGCTTTGTTGTTGAAGGAGATTTTCTTAGAATAGTGCAAAAATATATGAATCAGCGGTCCCAAAAAGGAAAAACCGACCGTTTTTTCCAAAATTACCAAAAAGGGAAGTGTATCTACAGCTCAAGCAATCGGGATAAACAAATTTGGTAATATGCCAAAAGAAATAGCTACGTTTCTTGGTCTGCCAGATGCTGAGTATTATACTGGGAACAGCTTCAGGAGGACCTCTGCTACATTATTGGCAGATTCAGGAGCCAATTTGACGTCCTTAAAGGAGATTGGAAATCAGACAAAGTTGCAGAAAGCTATATTGGTGATTCATTAAACAACAAACTAGAAACTGGGAAAAAAATCACACAATCCATTAATTTAAGGTCCAGTCCGTCTCCTTCACAGGTTGAAGAGAACGTTCGTCCATCTACCTTCGTTGATAATGATAATTCATCAGATCCAATTCCATCAACTAGCAAACGCCACTGTATGACAAATATACATGAACAATGATACGAAATTAATAATAGTTTGTCACAAACAGTAAATATGCAACCTAAAACTTCCCCAGTTAGTATAAAAAACTGTACCAATTTCAATGTACATGTGTACTATAACTTTTATAAGAAATAAATGATTAGTTAATTGAGTTTATTGTGATTTTATTAAATTGCTTCATTTTTTCGCAACTGTATTAAAAATAGTCGTTCAGTACACTTGCGGAACCGTCATTGCAACTTGTTCCGACTGTCAACCCTCGCCTTCGGCTGCGTCTCGGCTCGGGTAGACATTTGTCGGAACTCTTTGCAATGACAGCCTTTCCG
Organism: Polymixis flavicincta; assembly: GCA_949987655.1. Classification (NCBI taxonomy): domain Eukaryota; kingdom Metazoa; phylum Arthropoda; class Insecta; order Lepidoptera; family Noctuidae; genus Polymixis; species Polymixis flavicincta. The sequence goes on along the minus strand of OX465171.1, from coordinate 23,945,396 downwards.
CACTTGTAATGAAATATACTATTTTTCTACCTACGTTACGTTGTCTACTAAATAACGGAATTCTAAATTATTATTATAAGATTCTTAAACGCACTCTCGGTTTTATCAAGGAGATTTGATGTCTTGGCCGACTAGGCCGGGAGGTGAGATGATCTATGGCTGCGATAAAAAAGGAGAAAATGGAAAGGATTTGAATAAAGGGATGTGAAAAACTGAGAAAAAAAATCGTTGCTGAGAATCCCATCTGCTCAGCCCCGAATTATTATTATTTTCTCAGTTTGATGAAGCGTAGTGAAGCGGTGAGTGTATTAACACTGAGGTGGCTGCAGCGCTTGATGAAACTGTAGTTACCACGAGCAGTACAGCGGAACCAGAACAAAGATACAATTTTCGCGCAAGCCTGTTATTTATAACGCTATCGCGCAAATTGATGGCGATCCAATAACAAGAAGCATTGGCAAGGCCTGATTCTAATTTATGGCAAAATGCTATGGATTATGAAATTAAATCATTAAACGAGAATCAGACGTGGCTGGTAGATTTACCACGTGATAAAAAGCCAATAGATTGCAAATGGGTCTTCAAAATTAAACGAGACAGTGACGGTAAAATATCGAAATATAAGGCCAGGCTAGTAGCTTAAGCATTTACGCAGGTACGTGGAATAGACTACAATGAAACGTATTCTCCGGTCATAAGAAGCTCAACCTTACGTTTACTATTCTCATTAGTTGTAGAATATGATTGGCTCATCGACCAATGGGATGTTACAACTGCTTTCCTGTATGGGAAGCTAGAAGAGGCAGATCTACATGTTTCAGCCTAAGGGGGCGATTGTTAAAGGTCAAGAGGCAAAGATCGTTGTATGGACTAAAACAAGCGTCAAACGCTTGGTTCCGTGAGCTAGATCAGCAGATGTGCAATTTAGGTTTTGCACAATAGAAAATAGATCCTTGTCTTTATCAAAAGGTGTGAAATAGAATAGAAGTAGTCATATACGTTGATGACATTTTTATATTTTATTCCAAATATTGTAACGAATCATACTTAAACCTAAATAAAATAATGATTATAAGTAAATTTTACAATTTTAATTTAGATTAATAAAAATACAATTAGTTATATAAAAATTACCTAACCCACTAAAGTCCTTAGGTATCAGGTCACACACACTGGGAGAAGGATATGTCGTGAGGAGGGTTCTCAGGTCAGACAACAGGATCCGGTATGAGCGCCTTGTTGTCCTCTGGTGCTCGTTTCCAGGATATTCCGAGCAACTCAGTAGGATGAGCAGTAGAACAGGAGGGACTCGAGAAAACTCCGAAGTTCAATAGTAGAGTCGTAGTAGTAGTAGTAATAGTAGTAGTAGTAGTGGCTTTTCAGAAAAATAACTAGTTTATCCACATATCAAATCTCGTCGAAAACGCCCCACTTTCTGCGCTTCATCCTCTATTTATACTCCAGTTTCAGCTGTTCCAGGACATTTTAAATTTGAAATTATATCCTCCAGTGGCCAGACACATGTAATCAGCCAGCACATATTATACAACCATGTGTGTGTAAAGAATTTAAAGATATAATTTAAAATTAAGAAGTAAACAATCATAGTTAATAAAATACAATATTTCGGCTAATAATATTGATAAAAATAATTTATAATAATTAAACCAAAAGGTAATTCTTCATAGACTAGTAAGAAACTCTATGAGAAAAAAAGAAAAGTAACTGACAGTTGGGCAAATCTTGACATACATGTCACAACATAGAAAATTACAAAGATCAAATTTTATTTTATTACAGATATTAAAGAAATAGTTACTGTAACACGCAAATACTAAATTTCCCTCCAGAAAATGAGTATGAAGGTACATAAAGAGGACGAATGCTTAAATTTCAAGGTTAACAAAAATGTAAGTATAAAGAATAATCACTACAATATAACGAAACCGAGAAGCAGAAAATAAAAAAATGGCTTACTTAAAAGGTTTAAAGTTAAGTATTTAGGTCCTGCTGGGCACGTGTTAGGCGTGAGACTTAGGAGAAATAAAACTGCAATTTATCTTGATCAAGAACAGTACGTTCTTAATGTTTTGAAGGATTTTGAGATGACGGATTTTAAACCAATCATTACCCCAAAGGAAGTAGGTCTCAAATTAGAGAAAGCTTCAGATTCCGGTTGTAAGTTCCCATATCAAATTCTAATAGGTTGTCTTAATTTATTAAGCTCAAAGTATGAGGCCTGATATCGCGCACGCTGTTAGTGTTTTGTCACAATTTCATTCATGTTACGATGATTTACTCGTACGTTTTAAATGTGCTAAACGGGTGCTTAGATACTTAAAGGGGACGTCGAACTATGGACTAACGTTTAAGGAAACGGGTAATTTAGAATTAACTGGCTACGTAGACGCAGTTTGGTGTGGGTCATATGATAGGAAATCCTGTATAGGTTTAATTTTTAAACAAGGAGATATTATAGTATCTTGGGAAAGTCGTAAGCAAGGGTACGTGGCGCTGTCCTCCACAGATGCCGAATATATCTATAGGCCTCAGTCAAGCCTCGAAAGAAGCTGTTTATTTAAGAAATTTGTTAAGAAGTTTAACAAATGCGACTTTAGATAAAACCGGTGGTCAATGACAACGAATCAGCAGATAAAATAGCAGAAAATAAGATGAACCATAACAGGACTAAACACATCGATATTAGATTTCATTAAGTTCGCGAAACTATGGTCAATGGGGCGATTGAGGTAAAATATATGCCTTCACAGGAAATGGTAGCAGTTACGTTAACAAAATCTTTCCCACGTCCAAACCTAAAGCAATTTTTAGATAAAATATATATTAAGGGGCGAGCGATGTGTGATGATTGATTGATTGATTGATCTTAGCTAAAATTGTTTTGAAGTGATTTTATTTTGAGTTTTTATGATTTGTAATAGATAATTTTGTTTTATTTCTGTTTAGTAATTTTGGTTATAGAGCTGTCTTATGAACAGACTTGTGTAATAAAGATAGATTGTACATCCGTGAACGATAGCAACGGCTGAATAGACTTAGGGTGTGTGCACACTGAGTAGTTTAAGGGTGCGTGCACATGCAGCTAATATGTTAGGTAGGTACTTGCTGTAATCTTGCGCACGCATCTGCTATAGATTAAGGGTGCGTTATGGAGGTTGTATACCTACATGACAGTGTTTTAATATTCGAGTAAAACCGTTTAGAATATGTCACTTAAAACTGTTCCGTCTAGGAGAAAAAGTCGTTGTATATTATAATAATTGTGGTGTTAATAAATTTGTTCGATCCATATAGCCTCTTGATTTCAATATCTATCTAATAAAATATAATGATCGATTGTGAAATCGATTTAGTAATTTAATTTTAATTTTTAAGACTTTTTGATCTCCGAATTGACGAAATTGCAGTTTATTCAGCGTTTCAGGCTGGATAAACGAACATTTTGGAATCACTGCTAAATAAAGGGTTCTAATTTCTCTGAAGAAAAACAAGGGAAGCTTCACTGGAAATTCTTATTTATAAAATGTGCAATATTTGCGTACTTAGGTACATAAGTAACCATGTTTTCTTTTTTTGCTTAATCATCTTTGCACTCTTGCTTTTAAGCAACAGGCTCATAGCAATGGTTTTTTGGGATCATGAGTGAGGTCATGATTCCGGTTTTACTTGATTCACTGATTGACTGTAGAAACCAACGCAATCCGCAAATTTGAAGCTATTTGCTGCCTTCGAGGGATCAATGGTGTAATAGACGTCACCCACATTAAAATAAGGAAGTTTGATGGAAATGTGGGTCAATATCAAGTTAACCAAAGTAAGTAAGTAAGTATTTATTTGCATAAAACATAGTATACATGGTGTTACAATAAAGATCTTACATGTTTTGCCAGAATTGTACTTAGCATGCATATGTTCACTTAATACTAACATGAGAATTTGTTATCCATAAATTCTTTAAGACTATAGAAATTACACCATTAATACTCAAGTAAGTATGATAAATAATTCAAATGAGTAGGTATAGGTAATACAACTTAGATGTGTATTGAAACAGGAGCCGATAGCTAGTCATAGGTGATTTGTATGATTGTCTGATTTAATTACATATCAATAAAATAATTCACATGATATGTGATGCTGACTTCAAGATATGACATTGTGGGTCATTGGAGGGGAAGCACTCGTACACATGACGCAAGGAGGGTCGAGGAGAACGAGTTTTTGGGAAAGCTCATCGGTAAAACCGGACATACATGTACCCCTAGTCTCATAATGATAGTTCTAAGGCCTAGAACTGAAGAAAAACGGCGTTATAACCAACAGCATATCATAACGTTGTCGAGCGATGCTTTGGTAGTTAGAAGCAACGGTTTCTGATATTGCTGGAGGTGATAAGAGGTTCATATGCTACTTAACAAGATCATTGTTACTTGTGCTGTGCTGCATAATCTGGCAATTATATTCGAAGAAGAAAAAGGACTGTATTTATGTACGACTCCAGCTAAAATTTAATAATTTTTTACTGTACTTACTTACCTACACTCAAATCTTTACCAGCAAGGGAATTGGCGAAAATCAACTGCGAAAATGCAACTACTACAATACCAAAAAGAGTTGTAAAATCTGAGAAGACTAGAGGCTCTGACACTCCCAAATCAATTTTTTTTTTCAGTTACAGAATTAGTATCAAGAAAATGAGGAAACCGAACGTAATAAAGAAAATGAGGAAACCGAACGTGATACCGATGTTATCATTAACAAACAGAAATACTTTCAGAAAATCATTTATTTTTATATAAGTACCTTCCTTTCATTTGTTTTAATATACTAATATTCAATTACAAAAAAAAATGTTGTTAGTTTCATAATTTTCGCTTCTTACACTTTGTGCTCCTTTTTTTGTTTCATCGCTTCCTCCCTCGCAGTCTTCGCGAGGACGAATAACTGATGCTCTTGGCTTTCACGGCAACAATCAGAATTGTCCCTGTAAATAAATCGGTAGCTGATTGTCAAAGAAACAATAAACCCCACTGCAAAAGCAACAGGAAGTAATACAACAAAACAGACATCGGAATGTCTATTTTGCTGTATTACTTCGTGCGTAGGCACGCACAAAGAAGACCTCTTTATCCTCTTTCAAATAAATTTATGTAATATAATAACTGGAGGCGACTTTAAAAAAACTCATGGCAACTATGCTTGAACACAATTTACATCAAATTGTTAATAAGCCAACTAAGGATACATTCACGTCATCAATCTCCATAGATCTAGTCTTTACAAACAATAAAAATGTATCGGTATCCTTCGAGGATACAGGAATCTCAGACCATAATTGCGTAACTTATAGCTTTGACGCTGCGTTGCTTTTTTAGGACATGAATTAAACCTATTTACAAAAACATTCGACCAAAACAAAAACTACAAACCAATATACTACATATCTTTCCAACTTAAATTAAGAGACACACCCGGTTTCTGTTTCACACACGTATCTCTGAACGCGTATGTGTTGTAATCCATGCACAAGAAGCTCGGAGAGAGAAGCTAGCGTAGTACTAGCGAAGAGGGAGGCGGCAATGTTTAAAATGAAATGCAGAAATTCTTGCTTGAGTCTTGTCCGCAGATTTCGGCTTCTTCCACTTAGAAGATGTTACTAAGTTGTGGGTTTTTCGGTGGCTGTATTGCGAGTGACGAAGTGCGGTTTCGTTTTTGTGAATAGCAACCCGCTGGTCAACCTAGGAGGTTGTCAGCTGTTTAACCGGGTTTGCCTGTGGGTGCCCAAATAAATTAAGACCTTCAGCCAGGGCTTAAACCTAAGCGTGTGGAACCTACCCCCTGTGGGGTATGGACCTCGGCATAGAGCATCGAAGAAGTACTGATAGCACGTCTATACTTGTTATTTTCAGTAAGCCAAAATTGATATGATTCATGTCGCTATGGTGCACAATAATCAAACTAGAGCTGGCATAACCACACAATGCAACAAAATGAAATTCCGCTCATTCTTATAAATGCCACTTACAACGACACAACAGTACCAAGGATCTGATACTGAAGCTTTTCATCCCGAAACTGAAGCTGGTTGTCCCGTTACTGAAAGCAATGACGCACTGCAAACTATGGGTCGCTCCCAACTCCGGACGCAAAAGAAACTTATTGTCTCTCTGAGAAGAAAAGGAAGGCTGTAGAAGGCCTTCCAACCTAACAACTTCCGGTACGCGGTCGCCACTACAGAACCTTCCGGGCCCATCGGCCATCTGTTCTGCGAGCTATGCCCACTGCCATTGGCAATTCTTGGGGCTATGTCACTTGCCTTTATTCACCTGCGGATCTCTACATTCGGGATTCGATCACGTTTGATTTTCCCAACGTGATCATTGAGTTAAATGTGGGTTGAGTACTTACAATTAAACTCTAGTTTGTTAAGACAGTTTTTTAAAAACTTTCTCAGAATTAACTCAAAACTACTCTTCGCCTAAAAAATATATACTCTTAAAAAAACACAAAATGAGTCAAATTAATAAAAGTTACATATTTATTGACCTTAATCATAAAGCTGTAAAATGGTCGGTCACAATGGGCCTTATTAGAAGGCTTAAAGTCACCCAAAAGCCAATGCAGAGATTTTTCTTGCGAGGGTGGGAAATCTTGAAATAACTTCTCCCGCTTTGGGTGGAGCAAGAGGGCGTGTCAGAATTTTGCTGACTAAAACCCACCCGTGTTCCCTCAGTTGCCTATGTGCTAGGAGCCACGGTATCTCTTTCGAACAACCCGCACCCTTGGCAGGCATCGGCCCTTGCGGACTCTAACAGTTGGTGCTGACATCTCTTGGAGGCGCGTGGAACACAACGCCCTGTCGACCCGGGCTTGGTCCAAACCGGACAGCGAGCTACCCAGTATTCGCCGTCCGCAAGCCCATGCCTCTACGGTGGCCGGGAATCAGCCTGGGATTCCCGACGCCCAGGGCGTCTCCTGCGGCGACTAGGGCCGTGAGGGTGCATATACTGCCTCTCCTTCACGTGCGCCGCCTCCCTCTTCGCGAGCATCACTGATTCGCAGAAGGAGGTGACGGCTACGTTCTTGGAAAACGGTACTCCCTTCCTTCTCCTAAAATTGTTTGTCCGAAAATCATTATACGAGTACAAACACGTTTGCTATAAACTTCAGTAACCATGGTCAACAGTGGTCATGCCACACGAACTCTGTTGGGGGATCGTGTTTTGACTATCTACCTTCATTACGAAAACGCCCTCATTATGTTTCAATCACCCTCAGTTGTGATGAGGTCAATTTCATTTTCGGTAATGTTGCGATAAACGCATATGTACTCATCATCTGCCTAGCCTTTTCCCAACTATGTTGGGGTCGGCTTCCAGTCTAACCGGATGCAGCTGAATACCAGTATTTTACATGGAGCGACTGCCTATCTGACCTCCACAACCCAGTTACTGGGTAATACGATACCCCTTGGTAAGACTGGTTGTCAGACTTTCGGGCTTCTGACGACCCGTAACGACTGTCAAAGATCCACAAATGACAGCCGGGACCAACGGCTTAACGTGCTTTCCGAGGCACGGAGGGGTCTTGGTATGTAAAGATGGTCACCCATCCACGGACCAACCGCGGCAAGCGTAGCTTAACCTGGCCGATCGACCCGATCAAACGCATATGTACTATGGCTGTAAAAAGCATGCGATATGTTTTGGATTTAAAAGCCTACTGATTTGTTTATTCCGCCACTCCATATCAAATTAGGCCGAAAAAACATTATGAAGGCAATGGATCGCAATGGAAATGGATTTATGCTAAAATCAAAGATTTTCGTAGGTCCTCAAATCAGCGAATTAATAAAAGATCCGAAATTCGTAGAAAAAATGAACGTTTTAGAAAAAATCAGCTTGGCAATGCTTCAAGAACATGTGTTGGAAATATTGTGGGTAACCGTCAAAAAGAGACCATGAGGACCATAAAAAATTGATTAACGAGCTTATATTGACATATGAAGCTTTGGGTTGCAATATGTCGCTTAAAATCGTCCTTTTCTAGACTCACATCTGGATTTTTTCCCAGAGAATTTAGGGGCCGTAACTGATGAACATGGAGATAGGTTCCATCAAGACATTTCAAAGATTGAGAAGAGACGTTACCATAGATGGAATCCAAGGATTTTGACTGACTACTACTGAACGATCAAAAAGGGACCAACCGGAAGTCAAATATTCCAGAAAATCGTAGATCTTTTCTTTACAAACCATCACATTATTCACATATTTTAGGAGAACTATTAAATATTTTCTTTGCAATTCATTTTTCTTCACCAAATAAAATTGATACATTAAAAAAAAATACTGCGTGTTTTTATTTTATTAGAAACACTACAAAAGTTCGTATGGCACAACGAAAATAAAATTGTGTTAACCAGTGTTATCTCTACTTCTAAAAATATTCTGTCATAATATCGAGTACTATATAATAATTGAATCTCCTAATTTTGCATGAAATAAAGTCATATGTCCTAAGTATTGTATTATATATTGGGTATTATTCCGAAAGTTCATTTATAATAAAATTGTTAGTCCTAAAACATTTGCATTTGAAATATTAATTAAGGCTGGGGGAGGCCTATGTCTAGCAGTGGGCGTCTTTCGGCTGAAATATTGATGATGAATAATTAAAAAGACCAAAGGCAGTAATATTTTTAAAACTAACTCTAAGAAAAGTAAACGCTACCTAGAAATTGATACTGAAATTGATAATGCTATAGATTTGCAAAACGGGCAAATAACTGTGGGCCACTGTATACAACGTGTTGTTTTGCATCCTCGTCAAATTCAAGGAGGTAACTATGCTAATGATTCTCGACACGAATCAATAATAAAATAAGTAGTTTTTTTTTTTTTCATATTTTCGGAAATCGGCATTTGGCATTTTTTTTCGGACACGCATGTTAAAACGCGGCCCGTGTGATACCGCACTGTAACACACAGCGATATAGTCGTACGACACTGTCTACCGCATGCGGAACGGGGCGATTCTGTTCTTTGAAAGAGGTGTTTTCTGAAATACTGTTAAATTTAAATAACGAAAAAAGCAAGTATGTATTCATTAGTAAGCAAGTATCGTAATTTTATTTAATTATTTGTCTTTTAGAACAGCCTCCTGAAATTTGACGAGGATGCAAATCAACACGTTGCATAAATAATTTCACCATACGCATTTTTATTTTAAGTTTAAACTTTAAATAAAGCAACATATAATTTTTTTGTGTCGGCATTCTGAGACTCGGAGATTCTCGTTTGGGACATTGAAAGGGGCTCCCGTGACCTTTCTAAGGAAACGGTTCTGGAGGGTCTACATCCTATGGAGATGGTGGGACTTAGCGTGTGCGAAAACGACGCACGCATAAGTCATGATGGGGTGAATGACCGCAGTGTAGATACGCAATTTGCACCTAGGGACAACTTGCTACGGGCAGTCAGTAGAGCCTGCCTAGAGCTGCTGCCTGCTGTAGAGCCAGAGACCGAAAGCGGCGTGTGTACAGCCCGTCTTTATGTACTCCCTGAAGGTAAGGTGGCGCTGGACGATCACATCGAGAAGAGTACTGCCTAACTCTTTGGGTTCGAAAACCAAACCGCTCGTTGGGAATGACCTCTTCGCTTTGGCATAGGCTTTGAGACGCTTGTGAATAAACCTCTCGTAGATTATGCCGAGCATGTTGAGAAGACTGATGGGACGGTGACTGGACCAAGAATCAGACTTGGGCTTGCCTGGCTTGGGGATACCGATGACGGTGGCTTCGTTCCACGCTTGTTGGAAGAGATGCTCAGGGCGCCATTGAAGACACCATTACAAATATGAGAGGGGCGGGGAAGTGTTTTTACACCTTATTGACGACACCCTCCAAACCGGGGGCTTCATCCGCACATTTAGAGAACCTCGAACCTCTTTTATATGGTTGAATACAAAAGAACTAAAAGTAATAATTATGTACAAAAAATAGTCCAGAATTGTTTCCTCTCTCACTCACCATAAATAACGAACAAGTCGATGCGCTGCCAGATTTAACACAGGAATCTTTTAAAGCATTGAAGAATAAGGCTCGTAATACTGACTATAAATTGCTATGTATTTTAGTAATGGACGAAATGGCGATCAGACAGCGTATTAAGTGCTGGGACGGTAAAAAAACTGCACGGATATGTTCACATCCCTACTAACATAAATGCGAAAGTAACTCCGTCTATCTGTCTGTCTGTTACGCTTTCACGCCTAAACCGCAGAACCGATTGTCATGAAATTTGGCATAGATATAGCCTGGGATATTAAAAAGGACATAGGCTACTTCTTTACGCGATAACCAACATCCACGCGGAGCCGCAGGAAAAAGAAAGAAAGCTAGCTAAAGAATGTAAATAAAGCATAATACCAAAATAAAAGCCTCCTTGTATAAAGGGCGTGATAGCTTACATATGCAATGCTGGATTATGTTCACATAGCTATTACGACCCCAGTTACAACTCGAGACCACAAATGATAACCTAGGACCATCCACGTAAAATGAATAAACAGGTAGGTAATCATAACAAAATCATGGTCAGCAAGACGACCAGTTACCACAAGCAGCACCAATAAGGGAACGTCAGGGCATTTTTTTTTTTTTTTTGTTTGGGAAATCATCAATGACTTATCCCGCTCTGGGTAGAGAGCAGGAGGGCGTGTCAGACTTTTACTGACTAAAACCCACCCGTGTTCCCTCAGTTGTCTGTGTATCAGGGGCGACGGTGCCTCTTTCGAACAACCCGCACCCCTGGCAGGCATTGGCCCTTGCGGACCCCATCAGTTGTTGCTGACATCTCTGACGGCGCGCGTGGAACACAACGCGCCGCCCCGCCTACAACTTTTCGGCCGCAGGGGATAGGGAGAGCGGCCAACGCTATACCGACACTCCTCTTCCCCTACGGCCCCACCGCGTCCGCCATCAAAAGGTGGCGGCCCCGTTCAGGCCACGGAAGGGAAGAGCGCTGCTCAGAAGCACCGGCAGTCCTCCTCTGCCGCAGCTCGCAACCCTCAGCCGTGATGCCTCCCATTCGACATCGCGGCCCACCTCAGTTGCGGTGCACCTCACTGCAACCTACTTTTTGGCCGCTACGTCATCGGCTTGAAGGCAAAAGCCCTGACGAGCGGCCCCACCTTTGGGTTCCTCTTCGCTTCACCGTGACTTGGAGACCACGGTTACTGAGCCCCCCCGCAACGACAATACGGGAACCCACTCGGGGGAACGTCAGGGCATTAGCTGGCAAAAGTTTATGGTTACAGCTACTGACGGAGCATTCAAGAGGTTATCTAACCTAATATTATAAAGAGGAAAGATTTGATTGTTTGTTTGCATTGAATAGGCTCCGAAACTACTGAACCGATTTAAAAAATTCTTTCACTGTTGGGAAGCTACACTATCCCCGGGTGACATAGGCTATATTATATTTTCGAAAAATTAGGGATCCTTACTAAAACTCCAATAATGTAAAAAATTAGAGATCCTTCCTAAAACTCCAATAATGGAACCCAAGGTGTAAAAAATTACCTAAAATATTCTTTACATCGCAGTTCGAAGTATCAGGTTGTCATAACTTGGTAAGAGTATACCTAACATAGGTATGTCAGCTAGAAAACGCTTTATGACTTCGAACTAACAGGTTGTCATTACTCAGTAGGGCCTTACATAGCCAGGTATGTCATTTAGAAAACGCTTTTTGCCTTCGAAGAACCAGGTTATCATGACACGGTAGGAGCTCGCCCAACATAGGTGTGTTAGCTAGAGAACGGTTTATGCTTTCTAAGTACCATTTTGTCATAACTTGGTAAGAGTACCTACACCTAACAGATTTGTCTGCCCGGTTTCATTCATCAAGCGACAGATCCGAAAGCGGTCGATTGATGAATGGAATCGAAGATACAAAGAGGGCTCCACAGCCAAAGTTACAAGATTGTTTTTTCCTGACGTGTCAGACTCGTACAAGGTGGTTCGGCAAATAAAACCAGCCAAACTAATAACGCAAGTGCTAACGGGGCACGGTGGGTTCTCGGAGTACCTGAATCGATTCAGGTGCAAAGAGAACTCATCGTGCATCTGCCAACCCAACACACCCGAAACAGTGGAGCATATTTTATCCAACTGCCCTGTTCACGCCCTGAAACGAATGGAATTTGAAAACAGGCTGGACTGTAAAATAGAGGCTGTAAACTACCAGCATTTAATATCTAATAAAAAAAAATTGGGATACATTTATAGAATATATTATAGAAGTAGCTAAAATTGTTATGCAAAATATTTATATTAGCATAGAATATATTTAATAGCATATAAGTATAAGTGTATAGATATAACATAAGGCATAGAAAATAATATAGGTATAAGAAGAAAAACAAAGATACAAAAATAATCATATATATTAGAAATATATTAGCCATATAAGATGTTGGCCTAATAAGAAGTAGAGCTATCTCCAAGCTAAAACATATTATTATGAAAATCAGAACGGGAGCCAAAAAAGATCTCTGATCACGTCAGAGGACACCGAGCTCAGGCAGGAGTGGGTTTTAGCCGGTAAGAGTCCGGCACTACCCAGACTGCGTCACTAGTGAGGAAGTCTGGGTGTCTGGGTGTCCATGAGGATTTCCCACTCCTGCCAAAACAAACAAAAAACAGGTTTGTCTGCTAGAAAACTCTTGATGCCTTTGACGTACCAGGTTGTCACAACTCGGTAAGAGCACATATATACAAGTTGTAACGTAAATAATGCACAACCTCTTAAGGGGTCATTGTACTTATCATTATGAACAACTTTTACTGTGGGAACAAACCTGAAGTCGCGAAAAAATAATCAGTTGTTCCCTACATTTTGACGAGATATGCGAACATAAATGTAGGGAACAGCTGACTTTTTCGCGATTTCAGGTTTGGTTCAATAGTAAAAGTGACATTGAAAATGTACAGTAGCCTCCACAAATGGTGCACCAATCTCAAAAAGCAATAGATTGACACTTCGCTTACCCTTAAATTGGCAGTGTACTCCACCAAAGACATAAACTTTGAAAAAATCGATTGTAGTACTAATCTTTAAAAATATACTTTTTATAATTTTTAATAGCTTGCAATAATTGTCTATTTTGGTGGAAAAAATATTAGGATGTGGTAACATCGAAAAATATCCGTCAAATTCAAAATGTCTTCGAAACGGTCCGGTGTCTCAGCGTCACGGGTAAGCTTTTTAAGGTTTTCTATACTTTTTTGGATGGTACTTGTTGTTATTAGGCTTTATATTGCATATGGACATTATAAATAATATCAATCGTTCGTAATTTCATGTGAAAATAACGTAATCCCAATTTTATGAGTTCGAAACTTTGTGTGTACTCCGTGAATACCGTTGCCAAGTACGTAGTAAATAACACAAAATACACTTCGGTATACACGAAGTACATTACCAAGTATACAAAGAAATTCAAACTGGCTTTTTTTGTTTATTTTTATATAATATTACATCGGTTGAGGTGTGGATTGTTTGTTGTATAGCATGTTCTTTTTTCTTTTTCTGCAGTGCTTGAACCTGACACGATCGCATAAGATTTTAGCTTTGATCCCGAAAGAAAATGCATGTTCTGATGACAGTTCTAGTTCAGATGACGAATCACACTTCCTTCCACCATCTTCACCTAAGCTTAGCTCTGACCCACCTTCATTAGACTCCTCATTTGAAAGACTGAACATTTTAGAAGACGACCACAATGACTCTGATAACGTATTTGACTATAACATTGATGATGTACCACTAACACCCACGCTTGAAGAGGTTTTTCCGTCTCCGTCAACTAATAATTACAATGCCATACCAACATTGAATTCAATTCAATCATTACCCACTCCATCGGTAGAACTTTTGCAGTCACCAGTTCCTAGCACGTCAAAAGATTCACCTGTGCCGATCACTAGATCTAAACGCAAGAAGCCTACAGTAGTGATAAACAAAATTAAGAAAACTAAATTTTCACTGATTTACAGCTGGAAAAAAACATATTTACGCCATAGGGGCTATGTGGATGAAGGAATACACGAGATTCGTAAAACACGAAACGAAACGGTATTGGAATACTTTCGCTGTTTTTTTTCACCAGACATCATTTCAGATATCGTTGTCAACACAAACTTATATTCAGTTCAACTACATGGCAAATCTATACAGTTGACAAATGAAGAATTAGAAAGTTTTCTTGCTATTGAAATGTTAATGGGTGTGGTTCACATGCCAGCATACACTGATTACTGGGCAAGAAAAACCCGATATCCTCTAATAGCTGATGAAATGCCCCTAAAACGTTACCAACAGATACGCCGCAATATTCACTTTGTGGATAATAGCATGGAGAACTCAGATCGCTATTACAAAATACGCCCTGTTATGGAGAAGATCAGACGAAATTGCTTGAAAATAGAGGAAGAAGGGCAGTACTCAATAGATGAGATGATGATCCCATATAAAGGCACGAAAGCTGGAAAAAGGAGGCAGTACATAAAGAACAAGCCGAAAAAATGGGGTTTCAAAAACTTTGTACGCGCCGGGGTATCAGGGATTATATATGACTTCATTATGTACGGTGGAGATGACACGTTTCGTGATCACACTTTCACAGCCAAAGAAGCTTCACTTAGGGTTGGTGGCTTGGTGGTAATAGCATTATGCAAAACAATAAAAAAGAAGCCATCCATCATATACGCGGATAACTTCTTCACTTCTCCAGAGCTTATTTACTTGTTGCGGGAAGAGTATGGAATATTTAGCCTGGGAACAATAAGAACAAACCGGCTCAGGGGTTGTCAAGATCTGTTGCCCACTGAAAAAGAAATAAAAAAGAAAAGGAGAGGATACAGTGCCCAAGTAGTGTGCAATAGCAACAAGTTAGCTGTCGTGAAGTGGAACGATAACAAGGTGGTAACGCTTATAAGTTCCTACGTGGATTCTCATCCTATTGAAAAGATAAGAAGATACTCGAAGGAAGACAAACGCAAGGTCGATGTTGACTGCCATCAACTTGTGAAGCAATACAATAAGCATATGGGGGGCGTAGATTTAGCAGATATGCTTATATCTTTGTACCGGACCCCGTTCAAGAGCCGTCGGTGGTATTTGGGAATATTTGCGCAATTGCTGGATATATGCATAAACAACGGTTGGCTTCTTTACAGGCGAGATGGGAGGCCTAAAAAGTCTCTAAAAGAGTTTAGGCTCGATTTATTTGAAGGACTCTGTCGGGCTGGAAAAATCGCCAAGTCGAGTGGAAGTCTGGAGAAGATGAAGGAGAGAATAATTCAGAAACCTACAGCTGAACGGCCGGTGGATATTGTCAGGTACGATGCCGTCGGACATTTTCCAGAATCGGCAAATAAGCAATCACGCTGTAGGTTTTGCAAAGAGGGAAGAACTAAAGTATTTTGCGTGAAGTGTAATATGCATCTGTGTTTTGTAGTAGGAGAAAATAATAAAAGAAATTGCTTCCGTCAATTTCACTCCCAATAAATATTGTTTAATAATAATTATGATTAATAAAGTAAATATTTAACTAAGATGTTTTTAATTGATATCTTGGCACCGTGCTCCACGTAGTACAAACATAAAAAGTCATACTTTGCACTATAATTGGCAATGTACTCCCTGGAGTACATACATTTTCGCGAAAACTGTAATAAGATGATTTTTTTCACAATTTTTTTCAGTCTTCTGGTAACATAATAAACCAGGAAATAACAAAAGATAATATTTTTTTTGAAATAAATTCATTTGCCAATTTAAGGGTTAACTTACGACCTTCTTATAATTAGCAATTTCTATAGGCTATAGACACACACACTCTCATACGTTTACAAATGAATCTATTTCCTAAATTCAACCGTTAAAGTAAATGGCATGATAGCTTAGCGGTTACCGTACTTGGTTATCGCGTTTGGGCGCACCGAGTCGCGGTTACGAATCCCACACGTGTTGTGATAGTCTTTTTATTGTTTTAAAAATCACTTTTGAGTATAGTTTCTGGTTCTGTTCGTCTTATTCACTAAACTCGTAAAACTTTATCATTATACCCACAGAAACCTAAATAAATTTAAATGATATTAAGGTGCAGATAACTTACGACTCATTCACCGCGACTTATAGAACGGTGTTGGTTGATATTGTGTGCTAGTGACGTGTGTTTCATCTATTAGCGTTCTTCTAATTCATTTTAAAATGTAAGCAAATTTAAATATAGAAATGAAAGCGAATATTATTGTGTTGCATAAAAGTGGACTTAATATATCAAAAATATGTGATGAAACTGGACTGAGTGTGAGTATTATGATTTAATATTTTATTAAACATTTATTTAATTAAAGTATAACTGCTGATCCTTATAGTTATTTTTTAAACGTTTTATAAATATCATAAGGTCTAAATAGAATAAAAATATAAAATTTCAATGTAAATTTATTTCCTAGATTATAGAACGATGAAAATAACATTATACTTAATATTTATGTGAAATTACCATTTTAAATAATTTTGTTTCTAAATAGTAGTAGTACATATTAGTGTGTATTTTGCTTAGTATCCTAACAGTACCCATTTTTTTTTAAGTGAAATACTGTGAGTCGGTTGGTGAAAAGATATGAGGAAGGCTACTTGCCCGTGGAAAACAAAATGGAAGACCCCAGCTCATTAGAGGCAACAGACAGCACATGTTCAGCGAATATGAAACAAGTGGTTTCAAAACGACAAGACATTTTGCCGAATTATTCGACACATCTTTACGAACCGTGCGCCGTGCACTCCACGCAGAAGGTTTGCATCATCGAAAACCAGCTCGAGAATCAGCTCAAAAATCATATTTAACGGAAAAATATTAAGGCTCCGTGCACTAAATTAACTGATTTTGGTCAATTTTGATCACTTGTTGTGAGTTAGGGAAACGAAATTTAGACATTTTATTTTGTTATTATAATAGTGGAGTTCTAATTCTTGCATGTGGTGGAAAGGGATTTTTCAAATAACTTATAGAATAGTGGAAAATCACCAATATTCACAGCCCCTTTTCCGAAAAAGTGACGAGCGAGTGATGTTTGGCTTCGTGTTACAAACAACTACAAAGAATTCTGGACATAAAAAAAATACAAGTAACATCATTGAATGGTTGACACTGATGATGATGACACACTTTTTTGACTTTTATACGAAATATAGCAGAAAATAAATATTGAAATAACGTAATTTTTAGGAAACTGCTAGACGAATAAGTATTTTTTTCTATTACTTAAAATCACTTTATTGAAATTTTAAAAATTACGTATTAATCTTAAGTTAACCATTGAATATAATCTAAATTTTATTTTTATAATAAACAACAACTTCATTTCGTAAATAAAAGTCAAAGTGAACTATATAATCGACCGCGCAAAATCGATCCCGTCAGAAACGACTGGGCCTTCCCAGCGTGAGGACGTATCACTTTGCATCGCAGGAGTCACGTGGGCTCCTGCGATTCTACGTAAAAATATTCCAGAAATTGTACGCCGACTACCACATTTTGATCCGGTAAGTATTAATATTTATTTTAAGTACTTGCAAAATGTTAATGTTATACCGGTGTACGTGTGTTCGTAATTCTTCTCATCCTAAACGGCTAGTTCAATTCTAATGTATTTTTTTTTTGGGTCGCCTCTATCCTTCTTAGCTTTTGTTGGACCTGGGTGAAGTGTCGCAAGAAACGACTTCGTACCGGGTTCGCTAGTTTTACATATTTTGATTGTATGTTTAAAAGATCTTTGAAAGGAAGTTCTTTAACGGAGCTTGGTACGAGCAAACTTTTAGAAATCGTCACGTAATAAAAATGATAGAAATGACAATTTCTATCATTTTTATGCTGAGCTGTGGGAATTTCAAAAAGTTTTTGTGATGTAATAGGAAAAAAAGAAAGACAGAGAGATAGTTTTTTATGGTTTCCAAGAGTGAGTGAAGCCCCTAATGAGGTCAATAAGAAAATCCCAGATGACAGTTGTGAAAAGTTAAAACAGTGATTGAGCCCAACAGTGCCTATAAGTTACTGATGTTAATATTTTTTTTAGATAATGGTGCCGATTCTGTTGTCACAAAATTCTCTAAACTAGACTAAAAATCACCAAAATTTAGTTTATTCCTGTCAAACGACGATTTCCTATTCTGAAACTGACTAAAGTGACACAACTTAACTATATTTTAGTTTGACAGCACTAAGATTGCACTGAAATATTAGTTTAGTGAAAATGGTAATTTTGCTATTCTGTTGTTGTCAATTTCATTATTCTATTCAACCTAAAATTTTGGTTGTCTAACTAAATCTGACTATTTTTAATCGCGATTAAATAGGTGTGGAATAAAATTAGTTGTCAAGAACTAAAATTCACACCGACAACTCGACTTCTGGTGCAAAAACAGTACTGTATTTTATTTCTTTTCTTTTGCTTATATCTCGAAAACGGTGTATCCTATCGCAAAAATAATGAAAATTTCGACCCCCTTTATAAAACCATAAACACATGTAAAACTCAACATGTGGATACTAATTTTTCATATTTTCCATGAAAAAAGTGAGAATTCCAAATAAATCACGTCGAGGCTGCCGACCCCGGCACGCTGCTGGCTCTAAAAAAAAACACGGGGTAGGGCAAACAAGTACCACGTTGCGAAGCCAAAACATACCACGTGCGAGTCGCGATTGTCAAATTCGATTTTAGTTGTGTCAAAATAGTTTTTAAATTTAGAGATATTTTTTTGCAGAATAGCGTTTAGATTCTCATAGTAAAAAGTAAGGAATTTTAGTTATAGTTTAGTTAGTTTAGTTCGGTGTACAACAGAATCGGCACCAATGTCGAAAATGTACGTCGATATGGTCGAAAGAAAGTAACACATTACCAGTTCATCACCAAAAAAAAAAGGACGAAACGTGGGATTGGCATGTATCAGACAAATTCTTGCAGAACGTAATTCCAACCAAAACTTACACATTCTTCAACGAAGCCATAGGGCTTCGTTTCAAGAACGTGTTAGTTTTTACTTTCAATCAGTGTTAGAAGTACCTACATAAATAAGTATTTACGAGTGCATTCGTATCTTCATTGTTGTTAATTTTAGGAAATCAATGAAATTTCGCCGTTGTCTTATATAAATAAATTATGAATTTATAATATTCCTACTGCACTTATATAATTTTAAACTGATCTTTCAGAGTGAGGAAGATAATGATTCAAAGTTAGACAACACCTCGAAAAAATCCGTAGTTCCAAATGTTGAAGAAGGACAATCAGACATGATAAGAAAAATATTATGCTGTCTTAACGGTTCCTTGGCCAAATTGTGAAAATGAAACCCTTAAATTCAAATTCAAATTTCAATATTTTGTATTTTAGAAAACTTTATTTTTTATCCTAATTCAATTCCAATTCTCCTATTGTATTTGTATTATTAATTATTTTATTTTAAAAACAGTTTTCAAATGTGGGGCCCAGGCTCAATAGTTTTTTTTGTTTTTGTTTTTGAACTTTCTAAGTTTATCTTGGCTATTATTGACATCGATGATGTCACAATTAAATTTCTAAATATGCAAACTACTCGTATTTATGTAAAATGCTTTCCTCAATGTTATTGAATGTCTACATGCTTATGACACGAAATTGTACCATTTTTGTTTATTGTGATATATATACTAAACGAATATACACAAACATTCTAGACTTTTATTTCTCAACCATACCTAAAAGACATAAAAAAATATAAAGCTATAGGATACTACAACTCTACTACTATTACTGCGTACTATCAAAACTGTTTAAGCGATCACTACGCTCGACTTTTAGGCGTGTGTGCGTGAACGGTGCACACAAACATAGTATCGCAATAAATTTGCCTAAACTCTAGCGAGTGAATTTTATGCACGGGGCCTTAACAGTAAGTTATAAATTACAAATATTTATTGATTTTAGTAATATTCAAATAATATTTTGTCTTATCCGTAATCTGGATTATTTTGAGGTTTAGTTTCAATCTTCTTTTCGTAATGAAAATGAACACTTAAGCTATAACCTCTTTAAGTCCTATTAAATACGATTTGTCAAAGTTATGAGGTTTGAGTTAGAACGAACTCACTCGCAATAGAATAAAAGTACTACTGAGTCATTTATTTGTATTGTGACAACTTGTCTGCATTTGTTACTTTTACGTGAGTAGATTTGCGTAGAATGTTGTGATTTATTTAGAGTACCGACACACAGTAGTAATTACAGCACAATATTATTATATTACTAAGATACAATAGCCTGATTATCATAGTTCACCAACTAGCTTTTTTACTTCAATAAATTGTTCTTTATGAGAAAATAAACTGTTTTAACAAGAAGTTATTTTTAGTTATTTTTATACATTCTTCATGAAATTATAACGAATAAACATTTTGTATTCATTTATTATTCTTAAACCTTTATTTAAATAACAATATGAGTAATAAAAAAAATACATTAATATTCTGGTATAGAAATAAATCGAATAATAAAAGAACAGATGAAGATGATTGTTGAAAAGAAAAATTAAAGCTTCATGGCGAGATTTGAACCCAGACCTATGAGTTTCTTAATCCAAGACGATACGCTGCACGCTACCGGAACTCGATTTAAATAAGTAAATTTTAGCAATGGTATGAACCGACCAAGGTCATACGTAGTTACGTACTCTGTGCGACGCCGACGGTATGTTTTTTGTTATACACACAGCTGTAGGTACGGCGACCGCGACTTCATAGCAATATAACCCTTAGTAAGCTAATGGATTTGTGAATCTTGATAGTACACGAAAAGGACTTTCGTTGGTTGTGTTCTAGGGCAATAGTGTCACCTAGGAATGATACGGTTAACGAAATAAACAATTTGATCATTCAAAAAGTCGACACTGTAACTAATATTGATCACATCGACACTGTAACTAATATTGAAGACGCAGTCCATTACCCACCACATGAATGCCACCTGCCACCACATGAATTGACGTTAAAAATCGAAATTCCAATCATTGAAGGATAATTTAATTGTAGCGATCATTATCGCCGGCCCAGCAGCTGGTCAACTGGCTCATATACCGAGGATACCGATGATTTGCCAATCCCATTTAAACGGCTTCAATTTCCGGTAAAAACATCTTTTTCCTTAACTATTAAAGTCCCAAGGCCAAACTTACGAATTAGTAGGGATCGACCTAGGAAAAGAATGTTTTACTCATGGCCAACTGTATGTTGACAATTCTATTCGACTTGTCTTGTGGAGAGTTAGAAAGAAAAATCAAAAATGCCAGAGAAAGTCAAAACAGAAAACTTCGTTCCAACGCATCTAGGATTTGACCATTTAGCAAAGGAGAACATTCTTCAAAGGAACCTTCTATTACAACGAGGCATTTCTTGAAATGATGAAAACTGCAACCCAATTATCAACCGGGCAGGCTAATGAGGCTCGATTTCTTGGAGCGTAACCCCAACCTGGCTAGGGCTCGGGGCTATAATAATACTGCCTGAGGTAGAGCAGAGTCATCTCACCAGTGGTCTGAGCTGGCTGGATTGCTCAATGCTGAGGGAAGTGGCACAACCAAATGCCCCAAAGATTGGTCTGTTGTATTTGAATTTCATATTTCACATTTCTCATAGTGTGCAACATCACAATTTCATCTTATATCCCCTCGCACATGGCCGGTTTTTTTTTTTAATATATACATATTGTTTTGCAGTATGTCATAAAAGCTGATGCTAACACAACAGGCGGAGGGCCTCCTAGTTTCCTCCTAATTTTTTCTGCGAAGAGTCAGTGGTGATTGCGACTGCGGATATGCTCAACACTGAAAGTAGGAGCCCTGTCGGTGTTGAGCCTCTCGCCGAAATCACTGCGGCCTTAATTAAGTCCTGGGCAGAGTCTTGCGTCAGCACAAAGCACTACCCCGGCCAATGTTATTACAGTGTCTCTGCCTCGTCGAACTCGGCAGACAAGATTCTGCAGTGTGTGGGATTTCTTAACCCTACAGCTATTTATTCATATAGCGGTTAAGAATAATGATGACTATTGAAAAGGATGATGTTATTAATTGTAATTATAAAGTATTTAAGGTCGCCCTCTGGCTCCACTGGGATTAAACGATACGGCTACTGCTCGTGCCAGCCAGCAAATAGCGCAGAACCTCGGGAAGCTTGCTGATGCAGTCGAAAGATATTTATCCTTTATTTGTGTCCCATAGAGATAAAATATGAATTTATTGTACAAGAAATAAAAAAAGAACATGTTATTATCTGTACATTGAAATAATATATAAAGAAATACAAAGAGGAAAATAAACTATATTTTAACATTCAACTAACACAAAAACTTAAAGGCAAAATAAAAGTGTCTGAATTTATCATCGCGCTGACCAAAGCCGTTGTACAAGTGCATCTCGTACTGATTCACCAACAGCGAGGCGGTGATTTCTTCCCTTTATTCGCTAAAGGGCAAATTCGCATATGGGCAAATCTAATACCTACAAAAGTTTTAGGTACACTATGTTTTCATAACAAAAAGCCGCTCGTTCCCGTATAACTCGTGAAAACAAAAAGTGTAAACCTTACGGTTGAGAGAATTGTAAAGAGGAAACTTCCTTCAAATCTAAAGAGGTTTGTTACATTGGCCACTTCGTGCATTATTATTATCATGATTATGTTATTTGAAAAAAAAAACTCAAATGTAAGGATTTTGTGTTATTTACTCTAGTTGTTTTTATGATAATAACATTATCATATCTAAAAAATGGATGCAGTGGCTAGTTCTAGTTCGAGTGATGATGATGTTATGAAATTCATTGAAAGTGGACAAGGTGAACCTGTTTTTCTTCATAATGGTTATCGCTACAATCTTTGCTTCAAGTATACTACGGGTAATACTAGATGGCGATGTGCTAAGAAAAGAATTTGCAACGGTTCAGTAACATTGGATATTAAAAGAGACATAAAAGGTCAGGCAAACCCACATGTTTGCCAAATTCTACGCTCAATATAATAGATGGTATCATGGATTAATGTAAAAAAGAAGTGCAAAATAATTTTGAATTAGATGTCAAAATTTTTGAAAAGCATTTTTACAGTGATACACCATCGGCTAAAAGTTAAGACATGCAGTACCTTCGTTCTTGACAAAAAAAGATACCTTATATAGATCGAGAAAGAAATTTTTGAGTATGGAAAAAAAATCATTTAAAAAATGCAAACACGTGACGTTACCAGAGTGCATTGTAGAAGATTTTTTTTTGTTTGATGATGGCATTGATGACAAAATTATTTTTTTTGGTACCTCATTATCACAAAGAGTTTTTCAAGAGAAAATTAAATTTTACGGAGATGGAACTTTTAAAGTAACACCAAAGCCGTTTTACCAAATATACATTTTGCACGTTAATATGGCGGAAGACGGTACAAATAATAGGTCTTCACCTATGAAATTGCCGTTTTGTATGAAAAAATTTAAACGAATTTTTTTCATGAATTTTTTATTTGTATTAATCGAAGTAATCACCCATGCAATCAATGCATCTTTGCCATCGCAGTGGCAGTTTATTGATGCCCTTCTTAAAGAAATCAGCTGGACGGGAGGCAACAAATTCTTCAAAGGCATTTTGTACTGCCTCTCGGGTATTAAATTTTTTTCCCGCCAAGAAGTTATCCAAATTCTGGAAAAAGTAGTAGTCTGTAGGCGCAAGGTCTGGTGAGTAGGGCGGATGACGGAGAGCTTCCAACCCCAGTTCTTGCAACTTGGAGACCGTCTGCTGTGCAGTATGAGGTCGCGCGTTGTCGTGCAGGAGCAGCGGAGACGAGCGATTGACCAATGCTGGTTGGAGATGCGCCAGCTTCTCCATCATTGTGTTCAGTTCTTCACAGTACACATCTGCAGTAATGCTCACCCCGTTTGGTAAGAAGCTGTGATGAATCACACCGGCGCTAGACCACCAAACAGTGACCATCACTTTTCTAGGGGTAAGTTTTCGTTTAGGGCATTGTTTAGGTGCTGAACCAGGATCCAACCAACTTGCTGAGCGCTTACGGTTATCAAACAGAATCCATTTTTCATCGCAGGTAACAATGCGGTTCAAAATTCCTTCATTTGTGTGTCTGTTGAGCAGTGCAAGGCACGTCTCGACGCGTACTTCGCGCTGGCGATCATTGAGTTCGTGGGGCACCCATTTGTCAAGCTTTTTTACCTTGCCAATTTGACGCAAATGGACCAATATTGTTTTGACGCTAACGTCGAAAGCTGCTGCTAATTCAGCCGTAGATTGTGTATCATCAGCTTCCACAATCGCCTTTAATTCGTCATTGTCGACCAAAGTCTTCGGACGACCGCGAGGTTCATTTTTCAGGTCGAAATTTCCAGAACGGAAGCGAGCAAACCAATAACAGGTGGTGCGTTGGTTTGTAGTGTTAGCTCCGTAAACGTCGTTGATGTTGCGTGCCGCTTGTGCCGCGTTGCTGCCACGACGGTACTCATATTCCATAATTACTCGAATTTTTAACGTATCCATGATGACGAAAAAGATTGAAATGCGATGAAAATGTAACACTAATCAATAAAGAAATGACTACTTTTAGAAAAAAAATCCATGTTTTTAAAATAAAATTAATTTGAAATTAGAATTCTTAGCCAAACAAAAATTATTTTGATTTGAAATGGCCAGTACTGCAGAACGGCAATTTCATAGGTAAAGACCTAATATAAATTTCGTACCACTTGTCTACATTTTACTTCCAAACAAGACTGAACAAACATATGAAAGAATGTTTACAATCTTAAAACATCGATTTCATCTGGCAATCCAGAAATATAAATGCGATTTCGAATTAGCTACGATCAATGCGGTAAGAACCGTGTTTCCAAATGTTGAAGTACGCGGGTGTTATTTTATTACCATTATCAACAGGTCATTTGGAGAACAACCAAAAAAATTGGTCTTCTAGACTCAAGTGAAGGACGTTACGAGTATATTACTAAACTAATTACAAAATTAGCTTTACTTCCTCCGAATGTAATACCAGAGGGCTACGAGTATTTATGCATTCAAGAGTCGGCTCCAGATACAGAAATATTTGCAAAATTTCAAAATTACTTCACTATGCAATGGATCAATGTTATCACAACTGAAGTATTCAACTGTTATGGAGAATATTACAGGACCACAAACGCCGTTGAAGGATGGCATAAAAGATTGAATACTAAAATACCACCGAAACCTTCTTTATTTCAAGCTTCACCTTCACGTTACTAAAAAAGAGGCATATATACAAGAAACCCAAATCATACAAAATAATATTCACTGTAGCGACAAGACACGCAGGTCGGCGGAAATAATTAAAATTACAAAAATTATTAACGACCAAATGAACAATTTAATTACAGTTAAAGAATGCTTAGAACGTTTGTTATTAGTTTAAGTGCAATTGTCAAGTTGAAGAATAGGTACTTGTAACGAATATATGTCGGAGAAGTCATTAGTACGGGAGCTGAATTAACGACGAGGCGGAAGCGCTGTGACGTCAACGCTTCGACGGAGTCTAGATTAAAGTTTGCGCGGGCTTTACTCAAGATGTGATCGCAGGGAGGGGACGACTCACTTCACTGCTGGCAGCCGCGCGGACAACACTAGTCTAGAAACTGTCATACGACTCGTTGTGTTCAGTGTACCTACTTACCTACCTTAATAAATTAGCAGTGTGATTTCTAAAACTTTGTTTTCCTCGCTAACCAACACATCGCCCACACATCATGTTCTCTGGGGAAGATCCTCACCCTGATCGGTCTCCTGCACCGACATATATAATTTTCATTATTTTAAAACGACTTTCAATTCATATACGAATTTGCCATTATAAGAATTTACCCATAAGAGAATTTGCCATTTTGAGAATTTGCCCTTTAGCGAACAAAGGATTTCTTCTTGATGGAGTTTTGATATGTGTATTTGTTAAAAACCACACGTTTTCGTTTTCAGTCTGATGGAGTTGTTCCAACTGGCTGTTAAGTGGAGGGTGATTCCGTATAAGCCCCTCCGTGGCTAGCATCGATACTCAAAATATTCAAATCAGAGTTACAAACCTAAAAACAAAAAAATACTGATTCATTATTTTGTTTAAATACGAGTAGTACTATGAATAGATGATAATTTGATTTAGTAAAATATATATCCTATTTCCATTGTTTTATTTTAATAATACGTGTAATGTAAGTTGTCCTCATTTATAGATACCTACTACCTAATAAAGTTGAAGGGAAGGTATAGTAAGATAACATAACATCACAACTAAACATTATCCTCGAAGGGTTAGGCAGACGTGAAGCTTCTGGTACACCCACATTTCGCCTGTTATGTTTAAAGCCCATGTAAAAAGGCCCATGTCTCATGAGGGTTGTAAGATAACATTAAGAATATATTATTGACAGCAACAACGTTTGGTAACTGTATGGGGTATGTACCTACTCACAATTCTTACTTACTTCTCTGGTAAAACCAGAAAACATTAAACATCAACAAAGAGAAAAGCCGTGTACAAACTATAGAAGGAAGCTATTCTTTCTAAATATAGTAGACATCGAAAGAGCGGCTTGCCCCAACAAAAGATTACAAACAAGTATTCGTAATGTAGGTATTGTAGTGGTATCATACATTTATTCTTCTTTACCCAGTTATGATAGAATTCCTTTCTGCCTGGGTTTGCGGAAAACGAATATACTTCCTCCGGAAATGGTTATTGTTACACAATTAGAAATACTCACCTGGTGCATCTTAGGTGTTCACTAGCCATGTCGGCGGGTACTTAAGTAAGGTTTCAGCCCATGGACGAGGTCGCTACACACACTTTTACCTAGCCTAAATAAGCAAACAAATTCGTGGTAATATCGAAGGCTATGTCCATTTTCCGAAGCGCTAAACTTCGTCGCCGACATAAAAGGGTCTCCATAACCCGCGCGTGCTCAAGGAAATTTTCATAAAGGGCTAAATCGGCCATTATTCTTATAGTTCTTCACAAAATCCTTAATATGAATTGTTAGATGTTGCTCTTGACTAACTTCTTATGATTCTGCTATTTCACATTAAACTTCAATAAAGCAATTCATTATTTGTGGACCATTTTACGAATCTCCATACAAAACTGTCACATAGATGAATTACGTGATATGAATTGTAAGCAGAAAATATTATGAATTGTCAGTTTCGGACCATTTTACGATTTTTAATATGATTCATACATAACATGATCATATTATAATTCTGCCAAAGTGGCCTTTTTAGACCCGCTGCCGCTGAATAGTTTTCAATAATTAATTTACAAAAATTTCTTATGCTGTCGTAGTGAACGTCATTCAGCACCCTAATTGCTTAACTCACGATTGATCATAATCGGTTTCATTTTGACAGTTCAACAATATTCATTGCGTTATTTACGTTGTTGAGCAGACACATTTTTCGAACATTTGAAGCGATGGTTTAACAATCTGTTTCAAAACGAAACAGATTATGATGAATCGTGAGTTACGCAATTAGGGTGCAGGTCACTGCAGCTGTTTAGGGTTTTAAACATTCGCGGTATTGGTGAATGTTTAACGTTAACACTGCATTTTGTTTTTAGTCAAAATAAAGGAAATCATACACAATGATAGGTAACTGTATTAGTTAGCAGTGATTGCTAACTAATACAGTTAGCTATCATTCACAATGTCAGTCACAATGATTGCTAACTAATACAGTTAGCTATCATTGTGTATCATTTCCTTTATTTTGACTTAAAACAAAATACAGTACTTATACCGATCGTTAGCTACTTAGGCTAACGATATAGAGGTATATACTTACCCCTCCGGGGAACGCTGGCGTAATGGTTATGTATTCCACGTCAATGTGGGAAATCCCAGCCAGAATTTGAGCACTTTTCCTATTGCCAGCGATGCGGACAAATTCTTTCATGTCCAGTGAGCTCTTTCCTTTTTTCTTTAGGTATATACTCGTAGATAATATTTTTTTATATATTTATATAAACATATAACCATGCAACCGCTGTCAATTCAGTAACGAATGCCGCGACTGTTAAGATTTTTAAGCCAGTTTTTTTTTTCTTCAGTGTGTCTCGTTCCTACCTCCTCGAATCCTACCCCGGTCTGTTTGGGATCTGTACCAAGGAGGTTGCAATCTACCCGACCTTTGCTTGATCAGGTTAGCACTAAGCTTAATATTTACAGGCATGTCTTTGTATCAAGAATCTGACCGGGACGAAAATGTGGCCAGTATCTTGAGTACCATGCCGGACATTTCGGATCTAAATCCCATGCTCACAGGTCAACGGGAGATCCCCGGGTATGGTCATAAGCCAGCCAGTAACTTCAACATATCCAAGCCATACATGCGAGAAACAAGCACGTAGCATGGCATGAAGATGCCAAATAGCCGTTTGAGGAAGGATTTGATTCTAGTGATCATTTCCTCTTACCAATATGTAAACCCCTAAGCTGTTACCCGATGGCTGAATTCTATAGACTGGCCGAGATGCTGGAGGCGGTCATAGATACGTCCTCAACTGAGCTCCTAACACAAGTGCAATTGATCAGCTCCGGGGACCTGGTGGATAAGATCCTGCTGCTAACCCAGTATCAGTTATTCATCAGGGTCGCCCTCTCAGACTGGCCTGTTCTGAATGGCACCTTAATTAATACCTGTCAAGCGAACTATCATGCCCTCCTCTCTTATAGATTCGGCATGAATCAGGTTTTCCAACTGCAGCACGCAAAAGCCTTCAATAACAATATCGTAAGCCTTGGACAACTAATCGATCAGTTCAAAGTCCAGACAAACAACGCCAAGAAGCAAGCAGCGATGGATAAAACATTCCAGGAAGACCTAACCAAGCAGCTCAATTCATTTACAAGAAGTGTAGCAGACCTCACTGAAAAGATCGATTCCAAAACGGTAGAGCTCTCCAAGCCCCACACCAGCAGAGTTATGACGCCAGCGCGACCTCCCACGGTTGACTCCATGAGTTCGCCTCATATCGATATTCGGGGTAAGATAGAGCTGATACCCGCAACTACGTACACGTACATCTTGGGGTGGTATTCAATATACACGAGGATATTTCTCTCAGACCAGAGTCCAACAAATCACATAATATTGGCGGAGTAGGGTCACCTAAAAATAGCACCTAAAGCTTTCTTATCAACACCTTAAATCAGGAACTAAATTTATTACTGGCGATACTCACCACTCACAACAGCTTCGTGAAGGACTTTAATCTCCTCACAGAGAAACAACAGAAAATAGGCCACCTCGAAAATATTATCTGAGAAACACCTGATAGAACTGATCAGTGGATCAGAACCCCATTGATTCTAGCATAATTGATAATCCGATCCAATCTATATACAAACCAGCCTCATCTAACTTTCTCCCTCAGTCACCTCTAATGACCCTCCCAAGACATCTATAAGTTCCACCTGTATATTCTTTCTTTCCATATTTGTATCCTCTGTATCTTATTTATATTATTATTTTAGTGTTAATTCATAAATTGTAATTAAGTCTAATGTTATATTAGTTGGCTACTATTGTGATTGATCTCGTTTATTTTGACAAAATATAAATATAGTTCCTACTTGTGTAGCGACCTATTACAGAGGGGTATCTCTAAATGTCAGCACAAAAAATGATGGGGCCCGCAAGGGCCGATGCCTGCCAGGGGTGCGGGTTTGTTCGAAAGAGATACCACAGCCCCTGGCATACGGGCTACTGAGGGAACACGGGTGGGTTTTAGTCAGTAAAAGTCTGACACGCCCTCTTGCTCCACCCAGAGCGGGAGAAGTTATTTGATGACTTCCCACCCAAAAAAAAACCTACCCCTCCCTGCGAAGAATATAAGAGTGAAATTGTATAAATAAAATGAATAGATTAGTTATAGACTAAATCGCGAAATCAATTTCAAAATGGATGTTCCACACACTTTGGCCTGCTCCTTTGAGGAAAATAGGCGTTTTATGTTTTATATTATATAAGTCAGCAATTATTATGTTTTATCTGAAAGAAAGAAAGGAAATACGTTTATTTGGGGTAAACATGACGCAAAGAGAAATCTCTTTTATTGCGATGAAAAATAGAAAACCTTTCCAGATAAATACAGTAATTTTCTGCTGGCTCACTACAGTACTGAAGAAAATTGTATTTTATCGTTAGGTACGCCAGAAAACATCAGAATTCTCCAGTTTTCACCATTTTGGATCCTAGATGGTACATTTCGTACGTGTCCAACTGTTTTTTATCAAATTTATACGGTGTATTGATTAATTATAGTTCACGATACTGTGCAAAAGTTTTTGGGCTCCTATTCAACAATAACGTGTTTTTTTTTTGAGCTACTCTAGTCGCGAGCCACGTTTACCATACGCTATCGCCTTTTTCTGACTTTTTTATGATTTTAGTCTCATCAGCATTGTCCTAAATACACTATCGCAGGTCTGCATATAATCCTATAGAAATAAACAGTATATTTGTACTCAGTCTTTCTTTTATTCATGTTTCCTTGTCTGTTGTGTGTACATAAATAGTTTCTCATCTGCCTAGTCTATTACTCAGTAGGGGTCTAGCAGCTGAATACCAGTATTTTACATGGAGTGACTGCTCACCTGTCCTCCACAACCTAGTTACTGAGTAACACGGCACTCCTTGTTAAGACTGATAGTCAGATTAGTATAGGTACAAGTGTACATACATGTAGGAATGGAATGTTGATGAATGCATGACTTGTGTGAAAGAGCTGAATGCTAAGGTGTAAGTGAGACAGATGACGTACGCCAAAGATCTTTGCTTGGGATGACGTGAAAGATGTTTAAAAAGGTAGGATGACAGAAGCAGTCAGAAGCTGGATGAAGGACGTAAAAACGAGTAGACGTGTGTTTCAAAGACGCATTCATGTAATTTTGTTTTTAGTTTATTTAAATAATAAAGATCTATTTTAGTTTTCTCATCTCAGCCCGTTTTATTCCCACTTTGTGGGCTCGTCCGGGATATGAAGAAATAGATAGGACTGGGATTTATAGTGAACAGAAAAAAAGACGAACGACGAAAAATGCATACTTGATTTTTTTATGAAAGGAATAAAAATGGGTAGAAACCGAAGGAAAAGTCGAGGCCCTAGCGAGTTTGAAGACGGATCATGAGATCGGCCAGGGCACGACACAGGAATACAGGCATGTTGGGAAAGCGGTGCTAAGCACTTTTAAAGGTTAATAGTAAGTTGAACCGTCATGTGTTGAATCGTCCCCGAAAATTGTGCGTTTAAAGTGCGAAACACGTTTAAAAAAAATTTAGGCTGTTATTTCTTTTTCTTCTAATTGTTTTACTTCTCTTTTATATTTTTCATCAAAGATACGGTCATTCTTCTTACGTTTTTGCCCCTCAAATAACGTGCGTTTATATTTTAATTCTTGCCATATGGCTTCTTTACGCAATGCATGAACATATAAAGGCAAACCGTTTTTTCCTCCAACTCTAGCATTATAACGCCTGTTCCAGCCCTCTAATACATTATTGGTCCTATGCCTTTGTTTGAAACAGCTGATTTTCTCCGGTTTCAATTTAACAATCCACTGTTTGTAAAAATAATTAATGAACTGAGAAATGCAATCAGATCCTTTTTGTTCTGATTCCTCAGCAATTATAGCCCAAACCTCATGTATATTATGTTGAAGGAAGCAGTGGAAGGTTTGCAAATAATCTTGTTATTTCTCTTCCCTCTTTGGTATTAGTCAAATTCAATTTGACAGACTTTCTCCATACCGCTTTATTAAAATGATAATAGCACCCTGTCAGTTCAGCATCAGGGAATACCAATTCAAAAGCATTTATCTGAGCAACCTCATAATCACATTTAAAACGTCTGATGTCAATTCCGAAACGATACTTGATGATGGAAAACATTCTTTCATAGGTTGATTGTGTTTTATTTGGTAACAGCTAAAATATTATAGGAACCACATTCGTGATGTCTTTACAACTGTCTTTTTCGACATGAATCGAGTATAGTTGGTAGAAAGGACTTGGAACCTTAAAAGTACCGTCTCCGAAATACAGCACATCGCCATTATTTAGATTTGCTATAGTTTGCCGGATAAATTTTGTTACAAAAACAAATATTTTTTTCATTTTGCGTCCCATCCACACAATAGAGCCAGTCTTTGGCTAATAATTCTGGTATCTCAACCTCACTTACAACAGAAAAATCTATTTTTTGTACTCGCAAAAATTTTCGTTGAGCTCGATACAATGTATCTTTTTTGGATTCACAGCTTGGCAAGATGTCGAGATTGGATTTTCCAAAGTGATGCTCTAATATTTTCGTAATCGGAGTAAATTTTCGACAACATTCCGTTTTGCATTTATCCATTACATAATCAATTTCATTTTTTTTTTCATTCTGTCATTTACATTAATGTAAAGTTTTGCTTCCCCGAATGATTTCTGTTTTATTCGCGTTTAATATCAATGAAGCACTGCACTCTTCCCTCTTTGAACATCTCCAATAACTCGTACCATTATTATTTGTAACACTATGATTGTACCTATAGCCATCTCGGAGTAAAACGTTCTTGCCTTTTTGACTCGAAATAAAAACAAACGGATTCTGATTTCCCTCCATTTATTTGCAGAAACGTAAAGCAATCCCCTACATCATAATAATAATTGAAATTGAGAATTTGATAAGACTTAATTTGACTGACACATAATTGATTACTTCTACAAGTGGCCCGTACTAAATGAAGCGAGTCAATTTTATAATAAGTAAAACAAAGGAGTATTTATCTTGAGTACTTTTAGTGGACTGTGGAGTACTTACACAATACACCCATAAAATATAATGAATTTTATTTTATGCACTTGAATATACATTTTAGCATAGACAAGTCCTTTTGCACAAATGCCGTTCATACATTTCAGACGTTTTACTAGTATGACGATTTTAAATTTCAGACGTTTTACTAGTAGGTCGTTTTACTTTAACGTCATTTATCCCACAAGGGCATTTTACTACATTGTCCTTCTGATACGGAGTGGTATCTTCTTTATTGTTGAGTTTCTGCTGCTTAACGCTAGTTCAAGGTTGTTATACCTAGTGGTGGTTGAGCAAGGTAGATGTTCAACTTCCTTTTATTCCTGTTTTTCGCACTAATCCACTTTAGTTAGGGCGATATTGGTGCCGATTCTGTTGTCACAAAATTCTCTAAACTAGACTAAAAATCACTAAAATTTAGTTTAGTCCTGTCAAACGACGTTTCCCATTCTGAAATTCACTAACCTGACACAACTTAATTACATTTTAGTTTGACAAGCACTGATGACGTTTATTTACTCAATTTAGTGAAATTGGCAAATAAGATATTCTGAATGTGTGTTCTTCACCAAAAAATTTGATTGTCAAACTAAATCAGACTATTTTTAATCGCGAATTAATTAAAATTAATTGTCAAGAACTAACGTCTACAAAGCGCATTTCTCGTATCTATTGTTCTTAAAACTTTTGGAATAATTATGGAAGCATAAGTGATTGCAGCTGTTGTCGATTCGGCAGAAAGATAAATACTTTATTGTTATTTAGTGGAATATAATACGAAATCCATTCGTGAAAACACTAAGGCATTTTTGTACTGAACATCTAAGTAGGAGCCTAAGTTCTTTTACAAAACTATCTTATTCTTATTACAGCTTTGTACAAAAACTGGATAAACCGACTTCCAGATTTTGTGAATTAAGAAATAACTGTTTTTTAGAAACCATCAAGAAAGGGTCAGCTGGAAGAATTCCGAGATCATTCCAAACCTTAACATCAACATCAACACAAACGGAAACATACTCCAAGTTCCTTGATAGGGCATTCTTACGGTAACGAGAATACCGGAGATTTTCAGCTCGTTTAACGAAAAACCGGATTTTCTTTTCTCGAGATCATATTTTTATTAGTAAATTAACTTCATTAGACTGAAATTAATAGGAAGATAATCATATGTGTATGAAACAATTAATAAAATGTTGTAGTTTTATTTTTATTTTAATAAAATTAAAGGTTTCTTTCTTATAGAAAACCGAAAAAAATATCGGTGAAGTATCGGTATCAGTATCGGTGTACAACCCTAGCAGGATCGCATTGATCACAGATAACAAAAGCAAATACAGGTTATTACATCTTAGCATCTTAGTTGATTAAAATATAAACAACAATATAGTTTAAGCCGTCATTATATTCACTATACTTAATTTAAATAATTATTGAATAACAATTTAAGATAATTATTTGATTTTATTTATTCTTGCCCATCGGATCATTTCGTTCACTTTCATTCAATGTTTATTCAAATCTTGGTCTATGGTTTACTCAACTTAGCGATTGTCAAATGATTTTAGTTGTGTCAAAATAGTTTTTAAATTTAGAGAACCTTGTTTGCAGAATAGCTTTTATGATTCTCTTAACTAAAAATAAGAAATGTTAGTTTTAGTTTAGTTTAGTTCGGTGTACAACAGAATCGGCACCAATATTTGCATTCCTGCAGTACTTAACGTTCATTTTAGTATTATGTTCTCACTCACCTGTTTCGCTGTTTCTTTTTCAGCTAAGCTTATCAAAAATATTAGAATTTAATATGGTTACATATGACAAAAGGACAGCCCCTATATGATCTTGGGCCTGATTCGAGCAGCAGACCTGTGCAAGAGCTTAACCGACAGAATTACGGCTTCGCAGGGTATATAAACCAGGTCGAGCGCACCTATGAAACATTACGTGATAAATAAAGAGATAAAATTAAATCTTCCAGACATTGCAGTACCACGACCTGCAGAAGTGGGCGCAGCCTCTGGATCTTTTGGACCTATAGACGCTAACAGCCATAATGTGTATGGAGCGTATATCTCTACGTTAGTAACAGCTAACCTCGTGCTTAATAGCAGAAAACCGGCTGGTCATGCTGATATCCCACCCTTACCGGTAGCTTTAGCACTCGGAATCTACTCGGGTAGTCTTGTGTAGATCATGAACGATGAATGAATAGGAACCGTTTCTTTGCAATGTACTAAAAAAAACGTTTTGCGAATGCTGACTTGTAATCGGTCTATTAGTTATAATAGCTCCTCGTGTCCGAACAAGAACGAGAAAGACAGC
The DNA here is from genome assembly GCA_949987655.1 of Polymixis flavicincta. Classification (NCBI taxonomy): domain Eukaryota; kingdom Metazoa; phylum Arthropoda; class Insecta; order Lepidoptera; family Noctuidae; genus Polymixis; species Polymixis flavicincta. Next base: position 23,910,074 of record OX465171.1, on the reverse strand, counting down.
GAGCGACTGATTTGACTGATACGATTTCAATTTTCAATGTTTCTGAACGAGAACGAGAGAGAATAGCCGGCGATGACGATGATACCCGAGACTCGACCGACCGACCAAACTCGCTAGAATGAGATGCGCGTTATAATATCGATATACTTAACGTATGTCAATGCCATAATGCCTATTTTTGCTTATCACCCGAATAAAATGACGCAAGAAAAGTTGTGTTCGCAAATAAATTATAAGTTTACTATTTATGTTCTTGCAATAAATTGCGAAGACAGTGAGATGTTACAGAATGTTACTGCCTGTTACAATACAAATAACCCAAGTTTCGGCGCGCATTTTTGGTTATGTTCTTGTTTAGTGTTTGCTTTGCTGTTTTAAACATTTTAAACCTTTTAGCAGGTTTGGGCTCCTTTTATTTTGGAATGATTTGGTTATCGGACGCTTAATACCTAACTAACCTTTGTGCTTGTTAAATTTTTTTGAGACAAATATTCTATTCATTGTTCGCCATTTGCTAATTACTTGCAAGACTTATTTCGACCCAGAAATTAGTAAGAAACTAATAAGTGTGTGCGTGTGTGTCATTGACACACTGTGTTACGAGTGACTTTTATTACCAGATAAAGTTATAGTAAAAGTAGGTACCTATCATCTTTTCAATTTATGGTTCCATTTTAAGGAAGGGATAAGCGAAGCCATTTGTAATTATTGTTCAACAAAACTAAGAAGAGAGAGAAAGAGTGGATCTATGGGTAATTTAAAAAGACATATGTCTACTAAACACCCGACTATATCTTTGAATTTGGAACGACAATCTGCTGTAGTTGTAGAAACACCTCGCGACGGCACAGTAACTCCTTCAAATTCACATCTAGACATGCCAACCACACTTATACAGCCGCTTCATGTGCCATCAATCACAAATTTTATTCGACGACCACCATCTTCGAGAAAGTCAGAACAAATTGATAAACAAGTGGTGGCCGTGGTGACTAAAGGTCACCATTCATTGAGAAATGTAGACGAACCTGATTTTAAAAACCTCATTGAATTATTTTCTTTTTGCCCGGGGTACCAACTCCCAACAAGAAAAACAATTTCCTAGTCACTGATACCCAAATCATACACAGAAGTTTTTGATTCTTGTAATACTAATTTAAAAGAAGCATACGCGGTGTGCCTTTGTACTGACGGATGGACATCAAGTGTCAACCAAAGCACATAGCAGTTACTGCACACTACATTAATAAATACTGAGCTCCAATAAAAATATTTTATTGGGCTGTATCAATTATAGCGAAAGGCATACCAGTGCCAATTTCCATTTTTAAGGCAAATTATCCAAGACTGGCAGATATCAAACAAAATTTGTTGCATAGTAAGTGATAATCATCATCATCATCATCATCAGCCTATAATGTTCCCAATGCTGGGACACAGGCTTCCTCTCTGTGAGAGGGATTGGGCCGTAATCCACCACGCGGGCCCAGTGCGGGTTGGTAGCTGTCATATGTCTTCCGAATTTTTTGTTCTAGAACATGCCGGTTTCCTCACGATGTTTTCCTTCACCGTTTTGAGAGCAGTGGTAATAAAATAATTTACACAAAGTAAAGCGCCTGGCTGGGTTCGAACTCACGACCTACAACTCGGTAAGTCGCGGCCGTTACCTCTTGGCCACCACTGCTCTCTGTAAGTGATAATGCCGCTAACATTTTATCAGCTGTGAGATTAGGGGAGTGGCGATCTGTAGGATGCTTCGCCCATTTATTAAATTGAATTGTCCAGGACTGTATAAAACCCATGGCTGAAATAGTTACTAAAGTAAAATGTATGGTGCATTTTTTTTAAAGAAGTACTCTGGCGCAATCGAAATTTAAAGTCGCCCAAAGATAAATGAATTTGCCCATTTTAAAGTTACAGCAGGAGTGTCCGACGCGCTGGAACTCCTGCTATGATATGTTGGAACGCCTTTAAAAAATTAAAGATGCTGTTTTCAGCACCATAGCACTGACAAGAAGCGACCTCAGCCTACAAACATCTGATTGGGAGTTAATTGAAAAAATTGTACCAATTCTCAAGCCATTCTACGAAGTCACTCAAGAAGTGAGTTCGGAAAAACATGTGAGTCTGTCAAAAGTCTTAATATTTGCCAAGCTTTTATGTAAGTATATTGCTAATTTCTTAGCCCAAAACAACAGCAACAATCAACTTCCTCAAATCCCCATTACGTTGAATAAATTAAAAAACATTCTTCATGCTTGTTTTCACGACTTAGAATCTAATGCATTATATGCTGACACAGCAATATTGGATCCACGGTTCAAGCAAAAAGCCTTTAGGACTGCAAAAGCGTACCAGAGAGCAATTCGAAAACTTTAGACGTAAAGTTGCAGAAGTGCGAATCCAGGTAAGCAACTCGAACGTGTCAGAAGATCAGCCTAGACAGGAACAACCAGTAGTAGCTACCGTGACAAATAGTATTTGGGAGGATTTCGATATTGAGATGAGCCATGCAAATAGTCGAGAAAGCACTGTGGCTGCAGGGATAAGGGAATTAGACAAATATCTGCATGAAGAACCCTTAAACAGAAAAGAGGATCCTTTAAAATGGTGGCACAGCTTATATATCCCCATTTATATGAGTTAGTACTGAAAAGGCTTGTCCAGGCCACGTCAGTTTCGTGCGAGAGGGTGTTCTCTGGTGCAGAGCAACCGATTACCAAACGAAGAAAACTGCTTAAGCCACTTAATGTTACACAGATGCTATTTCTACACAGTAATTGTTATCGTGTTCTACCGTTTTGTATTTTGAATTTCTATTTGACTGTTTATTTTTAAAGTTGATTTTTAAATTTTAATATTTAATTTTGATACAAGCAATAATGTTAATTTTGTTTTTATTTTATTTATTCTCATTTCGATTACGATATTGTTTTTTGATTGTTTAATTTTCTATTCTCATTTCGATTGTTTTTTTTTTTATTCTAGTAATGGGTTACTTAAGTTGCTTTTTTTAATTCTTATTTCGATTATGATTTTGTTTTTTAACTAAATGTTGTTAAAACCTATATTTAAGGAGCTATTTTCTAAGTAAGTGCTGTGTACGCCTGTAAGTGACAAATTCACCATAACTAAATCCAAATGTTATTTTATTATGTTAATGTTCCTAGTGAATAAGTCGTTAGTGTACCTTTTAAATAAATAAATAAATAAAAATCGATAAAGTAAATGAAAAAAAAACTTGTAAATTTATAAACAAACATCAATTATTGTAAATACATATTTGATTTTTAAATACGCCATTCTAACGCATGACACGTTGCCAAATTAAGATTTCTCCGTAAAGTGATTGATTAGAATGACAGTCCTAAAACTAATTGACTTCCCACACGAACTTGGTGGATGCTGTGACAGTATGTGTAACAACCCTAGTCACAAGATTGTTATAGATAAATTGTATGCAGATATCGTACATGCTTTAAGTGAGGCTGCTGTGGTGGGTCGAGAGGGCGGAAATAGGTGCTCTAAGCGGGTAATAGTTGGCTGGAACAAACATGTTGCTGAGGCTCATAGGGAGGCTAGGCAGAAATTTAAATTGTGGATGTGGTATGGCAAACCTTCCACTGGGTTACTTTATGATGAAATGCGTGAGACTAGAAAAATCTTTAAGTCTAGGTTAAAGTGGTGCCAGGATCATGAAGACCAAGTTAAAATGGACATTCTAGCCTCATACCATGCTAAAAATGATTTTCGTAGTTTCTGGAAACACACGAATAAATTGAAAACTAGACCGGGAATCCCAGTGAGCATCGGTGGCGTGAGTGAGCCACAGGATATCGCAAATCTTTTTAAAGAAGCTTTTTTTGTAAAATCTCCTCTGGGACCCTCACGGTCGGTGGTCGATGTTGCGCCCGGCATGGAAATAGGGGTAAAATTCAAATCCCCGGAGATAGCTCGGACTATTAGAAGTATGTCAATGGGTAAATCACCCGGTCATGACGGGCTCAGCATCGAGCACCTACGATATTCTGGCCCTCACTTACCCAGGGCGCTTGCTATGTTGTATGGCTTTTGTGTGAGTCATAGTTACCTACCCGGTGAGATGATGCGAACAGTGGTAGTGCCAATTGCTAAAAACAAAACTGGTGACCTCGCCGACAGCGGTAACTATAGGCCCATTTCATTAGCTACCATAATTTCAAAGGTATTTGACAGCATGCTTAATACACAATTAAGTAGTTGTACTACTATTCACGATAACCAGTTCGGATTTAGAGCTGGGTTATCAACAGAGAGTGCGGTGTTGTGTCTTAAGCATGCTGTGACGTACTATGCGAGCCGAGGGACGCCTATTTATGCTTGCTTCTTGGACTTATCAAAGGCATTTGATCTGGTTTCCTATGATGTGTTGTGGAGTAAATTAGAGCGGATAAACTTACCCACAGAACTTGTTAACATTTTAAAGTTTTGGTATGGAAACCAGATCAACACTGTACGTTGGGCTGGGGCGTTTTCTCGTCCTTACGGGTTGGAGTGTGGGGTGAGGCAGGGTGGATTGAGCTCACCAACGCTTTTCAGCCTTTATGTGAACGAGTTGATTGGCGAGCTCAGCAGTACCAGGCTCGGATGTTACATAGACGGTACCTGCGTAAATAATATCAGTTATGCAGACGACATGGTACTGCTGAGCGCGTCAGTCTGCGGCCTGAGAAAATTGGTTGCTCAATGTGAGGCGCATGCCAAAGTTCATGGACTGGTATACAATACTAAGAAGACGGAGGTCATGGTCTTTGAGGCTGGGGGTAAAAGTCCTGATGCAGTACCGCCTGTATTTCTCTATGGTAAACCTTTGCAAAGAGTCTACAGGTTTAAGTATCTTGGTCACATATTGACTCCCGACCTCAAAGACGATGATGGCATTGAGCGGGAGCGGAGGGCGTTGTCGGTTAGAGCGAACATGCTGGCTCGCAGGTTTGCACGTTGCTCACTTCCTGTTAAAATCACGCTCTTTCGAGCCTACTGTACTGTTTTTTATACATGCAGCCTGTGGGCTAGATGTTCGCAAAGATTGTACAGCGCTCTCCGCGTTCAATATAACAATGCATTTAGGATGCTGGTGGGGCTGCCCCGTTTCTGTAGTGCGTCAGGTATGTTCGCAGATGCGCATGTAGATTGCTTTTACGCAACAATGCGTAAAAGGTGCGCTTCCTGCGCACCAGCGCAGGGTGAGGGGCAGCTCCAATAGTATCTTGAGCATGGTTGCGAGTCGCCTGGACTGTCTATACGTGGGTCGCTGTTGTGCCGTCTCTCATGGGATGTCGCAACGGTGACCAACCGTTATTTCTTGTGTTGTTTTGTGTATAGTCTGTGTTTACTAACATAGTCGTAAGTTATACTAACAAGCTTGTTGAGTCTTGGTTACTCTAATAAATAAATATTCTATTCTAAAAGCCTGTTCAAGTATGAAGTAAAATCAAATAGGTATTGTGTAAAATCATTTATTACAATAATAACTATAAATTGTGAACAAATTATGTAGTTCAACCGAGATCGTTTTTACCATTTTAAATTAAGAAAATGGTAAAAAATATGTCTGTTCAAATTCCACTTTACGCTGATGTCTCACTGTATGGAAATCCTATACAATGCGAGATCAGCTTATACTGGAAATGTATAGCTTGATGTGTAGCCGTGCGTACCTAGACTTTTTTGTTCTGTGATGTGATCTATGGAAGTACTGACAGACTGACAGAGCGAAGACCGAATAGAGCAAATAGAACTAATAGAATGAAATGAACTAGTACGGAGCGATCTTAAAAATGACCGTTCAGGCACAAGACTATACTCGGGCATGGACCCCCCGACATACTGCCTGCAGAGGCCAGACCTCGGATTGAAGGATTCGAATTTCCTGATGGAGACTCAGAGGTGGCTAAACTAAAAGTTTGCTCCTAATTAATGAATGCCATTGCTCGTGTTAACATAGTCTTGTTTGAGATGAGGAGCAGATATAAAATGCGAGATTTGGGTATGTGTAAACATATTCCAGGGTTTATTCCAGAAATCTCCACCGACATTATCCCCACCAGTGGGTATTGTTTTTTTTTTTCGACATCCCCACTGGCTAATTACACTCAGCCTAGTGGAGATTTTTGGAAAAATAAGTAACAACCCCACGTGTTTTTGTTATTAAATTACTAAACAAAAAAATGCGTTACTCAATTTTATTATTTCAGAATTTTTTATAAAATTGATAGCACAGTAAATATTGCACAACTTAGGCACCGGAAAACTTGTTACATGCAATCGGTATGCTTCCAGAGATAAACAATATACACCACTAAAAACATGGAGAATAATAGATTTTAATGCATAAGTTCTACTGGTAATTTTATATTGCTGATTTAAGTCGCGTGTAGAGTAGTTAGACATAATATCTGCTACTTCAGGATACTTAAACAAAATATGTATTTTATACAGATGTGAGAGATAAATTATTTAACGTTTTGTTTTTGAAACAAATGTCACATATTATTTTGACCTACCTCCGGTCTATAATAGTATTGTGACTGACTACTTTTCCCCCATTTTGCGAGCTAGTTGTGCTATAAAGAGGGGCGTGTTTGTGACTGTTTTTCTACGGATCAGAAGCTGTCTGATAGTGGGCACGGCACAACGGTGCTCAGAACTGTAAGGTATGTTTTCTTATAATATGTCATGTCTATGCTGATTTTTTATTTCTTTTATGTGTTATTTTAACCGTGGTTATTTTAATAATGTGTTACTTATTATTATTAAATTGTAATTCTGTCATTTTGTGACTGAATATAATAATGTGTTGATGGTTTATTATACGATTGTGTTACTGTGACATTTTGATTTTAAATATAATGAACAAACCTTTTTATACACATAGATACCCTCTTTTACTCATAAGTGGGAAATCAGTTATTACGTTAGTGAATTGCAATCGTCTACTTAGCGTAACATGTGAATTTATGTAAATTTATTCATTTATTTTTAATTTTATGGTTTACTGTCTTTTTGACAGGAATATTAGGTGACTTAATACTTGTGCGGGACATCAATTTAGTCTTCAAAAGAAATATAAAAATGGTGCAAATATGGGAATGTGTAACAAGAAAAAAATAGAAACTGTAATGGATCTATTACTATTCAAGTAAGTTCACATTATTGCCACAATATTCAAGATTAACTTTAAACTTCATATTATTAAAACTATTTCACTATATATTTCCGAAAGTGACTTCATTGCATTGATACCAATGTGGCTTTCATAATGTCATTCAATGTTAAAGAATACTTAAATCGTCAAAGAAAAAGCCACATAAATGCACACCAGATTTCGAAAAAAAATATTGCTTTAAAAATATAAAAACTGTCTACTTGAGACTTACCAAATTTTCTCACAGCATATAATTCGGCTGCAGTTTCGTAGAACGATTCATGCTTTCAGTTGACCGGGTCACAATTCCCTCTTTTTTAAAACATAAAGAGTACTTTGTATAACCACAGAAATTTCAGAAACCTTGCAGACGTTTCACTATACAAAAGCCATTTGGAAAAAAGAGCGAAAATTGAATCTGAAAATTTTGAAGAGGCAAATTGAACTTGCTGCAGTACTACCATATCACTTTCAAAACCCAGGCGCTATACAGGATAAGTTTTTATCTAGTCCGATGATATGCTATAATTCATGGTTACAGTTTGCGCACTGGATAAAAACTTTTCCTGTATGTTAAGCCAATAGATAAAAGATTTCATAAAAGTATTATTTGTTTACGGAGAGAGGCACAGAAGAACCACAAACTTTTTGGAAGGATGGCATATAAGCTTAATGCAGCTATGTCGAAGAAAAAACCAAGTTTACTGAAACTCCTACATTTTTTGTTCGGAACACGCGATCACAAAGAAGCAAGAAAAATACCAGTTCATCTTAGATGCTCAACTAGAGTTAATGCATGGCAGCATTATAGTGCAGTTTTTTTGGAAAGTATGAGATAAATTCACAATCACGATTTACGTGATCCGCGATGTTTAACTTATGTTCAGCCCCATGATTTAGCCACTAACCTGTAATCTTGCCCAAAATATTATCGCTTGTCAAAACCTTATATTGAGAACCATCTTTGTTTGTGTTGTGCTGGGAAAAAACAGTTTTCAGCTATAGTGCTGAAAACTTTGTGAAACTTTGTGCTGAAAATTTTGTTTTTAATTACATTCATAGGAACGTAAATAATAAAAACAAATTACGAAACAGGATGAACTTGGAGTCCAAAAATTCCATATCACAAATACAACGTCGTCAGCGCAAAGTGAAACCCTTCGGGAGGAATTAGATGAAGAAGGTTATTTAGATACATAATTTTACGACTAAACAATATTTTATAATCCAGAATTATGTATTTGATTAATAATGTACACAGTAGTTATTCATGTAATTCTAACATGTCTGTTTTTTTTTCTTTATTTTGTAATTTAGCCCTTTTTTTGTGCTAATCTAGAACTCCCCTTTTAGAACGCGATTTAGCCCGAAAATTGACACCCAGTTGGCAACACTGGTCTACGGTACAAATAAAACAATGTTTTTGTTTGCTTACGCTCAAATATGAGCGCGACCTATTATAATTATACCCACCCTTTATTTAGCATAAGTTTTTTTTTTTTTTTTTGCTGTAATGAATAATATTTAAACATGTCATGTCTGTTTTATCACCACGGGAACTAACTAACTTCTAAGATACAGACTTGGCCTAGTTTAGGCGTAAGAATTTATTTAGAAATGTAATCACCAGAGGTCGGAGTAGGTAGATTGATTTAAGGTCGTTGACGTCAAACGTAGAGGATAATATGGATATGCCTCCAAAATACCGGAACTTCATATTTATTGTGATATTTGTTCCGGAATTTTGAAATTAGCACGAATTTGTGTTTAAGGTGAAAAACGTATTAATAATATAAATCTACGCTACCAGTGTTAGCTAATGGTGAAAGAAATCAGTATTTTATTTTATACAAAAATACCTTGGAATAGTTACACCGTATTTTGTCCCTTACTGTTGAATTAGAAATGACGCTTGACAGTATGAGACAAAACTTAGACATTCATATAATAAACGATTTTGTTAGCCTATCTGTATGTTTTTTTATTTTATTTTATTCCATAATTCCAATTCCGGAACTTTTTCCGGTACTTCCCGCACATTATGGATAAAATGGCATGTCCATATCATAATATCGTGACGCAAGTATATAAAATCAATCTACCTACTCCGACCTCTGGTAATCACACAGTACACTGATAAAATAATATTGTAATACTGACCCACCAAAAACATTTTCATGTAAAATATTGCCAAGACGTGACCACATGACTCGCACTGTCTAAAAGTTATCAGAAGGCTAATTCTACTAATTAAAAACATTCAAATTCAAGTCGCAGTGCCGCAAAAGTTCCAAAATGCCACAAACGTTATTCTGAGTGTAATTACGGTAATAAGGCGAGGTTGACTGTATTAACACTGGGATTAGATTGAAATTAATAAATTGACTAAAACGGTATTCCGCTAAAGACTTGAGATCATATTGACATCGAAAATAAATTGCTATTACGGTAATTATACGAACGTCAAAAGTGACGTAAAAAATAAAGAAAGAAATGCACGCATGAAAGAAAGAAAGAAAATTGCGTTTATTGGCAGTGTCAGTAATAAAAACCATAAATGAGAGAGATGAGATGAGATTGTAAATTGACCGCACTGACACTATATTTAAGTGTATATTTATATTTCCATTCGTTTATAAGTCTTTTTGTCCACGAGACTTTTGAACTCTATGGAAAGTAAATTATCCTCTTCTTCAAATTGGAATTCAAATTAGTTTTAGTGTTTAGAAAAAGAAAATAGTAATAGAAGACTGGGTTAAGTGGGTTATAAACACCTTTCAGCCCCACAAGTCCCCAGGACCAGACGGAATCTTCCCAGCCCTACTGCATTTGGGAATTGACCACTTAACATCATGCTTGGTGAAGATCTACCGTGCCAGCATAGCAATCAGACACATACCCCTGGCGTGGCGCGAGGTGAAAGTAATTTTCATACCCAAACTAGGCAAACCAGACTATACACAACCCAAGGCATATAGGCCCAAAAGCCTCACATCCTTCCAACTGAAAACCCTCGAGAGACTCTGTGGCATATCCGAGACGGACCTTTCCGGGTAAAACCACTTCATAAACAACAGCACGCATATTCCACTGACTGATCAACAGAATCCGCACTCCATAGCGTGGTATCCAAAATTGAATGCGCAGTGGACCACAAATGCTCAGCACTGGCTGCTTTTATTGACATCGAGGGCACCTTTGACAAGACCATGTTCAATAGCATCAGCACGGCCCTCGACAGACACAATATAGACACGACCCTGAGTGGGTGGATCACCAATATGCTCGAATTGAGAGCGGTACAAGTCACCGTAAATGACACTACAAGCGCAGTAGTGGCGCTGGGCTGTCCACAAGGGGGCGTCCTCTCGCTGCTTCTATGGAACCTGGTCGTAGACAGCCTCATCAAAACACTGAATGACAAAGGTTACTTCACCGTAGGCTACGCCGATGATCTAACCATAATAATAAATGGCAACCCATGAAAATACCCTATGTAACCTAATGCGCCAAGCCTTGAAAATAGTCGATGACTGGTGCATTAAACACCTATTATCAGTAAATCCCACAAAGACCGAACTGATCCTCTTTACAAAAAAGAGGAAACTTGCGGCACTACACCTTCCGCGACTGTTTGGTTTTACCCTAAGCCATGAGAACTGAGACCAAATATATGGGCATATTGTTGGACAAACAGCTGAATTGGGCACAATACACCAACTATATCACTACAAAAGCCATCATATCTCTGTGGCAGTGCAAGCGAATGCTTGGCAGGAACTGGGGGATTAGCCCCAGAGTCACCCACTGGCTATATATACACCACAGTTATTCGACCAATTATTACATACGGCTAATAGTCTGGTGGCCCAGAACAGACTTGAGCACCGCACAAAAAGACCTCGAAAAACTGCAGCGATACGCCTGTGTGGGAATCACCAGTTGCATGAGAACTACGCCTACCGCTGCCCTACAGGCAACGTTGGGGCTGCCCCCTCTACACCTCATCGTGCGGAAAGAGGCGGCCCTGGCTGCCTTAAAGCTCGACATAGCAGGGACCCTGGGCAAAGACTCTAGAGCCAAGCAATACGCATTAAGGAAGATGCGATCAAACGACAACCAATGATGGCATTACCCTGTGATAAAACCCTGAAATTGCACTACTTCCAGAGACACTACAATGTAGTACTCACAGAAGAACAGAACGATCACTCAGGCGCGGAGGAGCTAAGAGTCTACACTGACGGTTCAAAAACCGACTCCGGAACCAGAGTCGAAGTTTTCTCACAAGATCTTAACATAAACATATCCAGCCCGCTGGGAATATTCAACACCGTATACCAAGCGGAATGTGTGGGAATTATACAAGCGGCGTATGCCATAGAAGCCAGGAGGGTCACGGACACCCACATACGTATACTCTCCGACAGTGCCTCAGTTCTCCAATCCCTTGGAAAAAAATTACAATACATCGAGTTTAACACTAGAATGTCACGATGCACTAGAAAAAGTAAAATTTCTAACCACAACACTGTGACACTGCAATGGATAAAGAGACACAGTGGATCACTAGGTAACGATGATGCTGACGAACTGGCCAGTAGGGCATCCAGCGCGTCAGTCTGTGGTCCCGAACCCATCGTGCCCATCCTCTTCAACCAACTACGCAGGTGGCTTCAAGAATACACCCACACACAAGCGGAGAGCTGGTGGACCCAGACACGAGGCTACAGGCAGTCTAGGGAAGCAATGCCATCCCTGGCTGGTCAGACATCTGTTACGCCTGGACAGAAAAGACCAGCGTCTGGTGACTGGTACCATCACAGGACACTGCCCGCTAAACAAACACTTCTACACAGTAGGCATAACGGACATCCCCTTGTGCACGGCTTGCATGGAGGCTGAGGAAACCGTTGCGCATGTGCTTCTAGAACGCACAGGCAGAGCCCAATTTAGAACAGAAACCCTCGGGGCACCCAAATGTTACACGGATATCCTCAACAAACCAGGAGCCCATTCGTTGAGGGAGGTGGGCTGGCTGGAATAACAACCGAAGGTCACCATGGCTCACGCATAATGTTCCACTTGAAGGACTAAGTGCGGAAACCAAATCCTTAACAGAGTGTTTAGAATACTCGGTTTTAGCTTAAGTACTCGTAGGTACCTATATTTGAAAATAATAATTAAGTATAGTAATAGATAACAATAAAATGTGTTTTTTTGGCTTGCGATTGCTATACTTGGCCCTGGCGCCTGGAGAACGCCATCGTTCTCATCGACGTCGTCGTCTTTCAGCAGATGCATTTTCAATGTGCGACCGTGAGTTTGTGAAGACCTACAGACTCTCGAATTTTATTGTTGTTGCTCTAGATTGCTCCACTTGATTGATCCAGATTGATCCATTAATGTTGCCGAGCAATAATTGCTCAAATAATTGCCCGTGTAAGAGCACCATTAAAACCAATCTGTTTTACCTCAGCACTATTCGTGCAGAAATGATTGCGTTTCGTAAAAATTTGACAAGATTGGATTCGTTCATCAGTTAACAGACCGAGGGTAGCTGACGACTTCCGTCCTGAGCCGAAATACTTACGCTAAGATCAGTAAGATTGTGCGCGAGCCGTTACGATTGCCAGACGAAAAAATAAACAAAATAGAGAAAATGAACATCGAATGGTTAATTGATATGGTACATACATGCCAGACCTGTTCTTTACGATGTGAGGGGTTCTTCCTACAAAGATGAAAGATAGGCTATGGGGGCAAATTGCAACTGGATTGAATTCAACAAGTATTACGATTGCCAGACGAAAAAATAAACAAAATAGAGAAAATTTTAATTGATTTGGTACATACATGCCAGACCTGTTCTTTACGACGTGAGGGGTTCTTCCTACAAAGATGAAAGATAGGCTATGGGGGCAAATTGCAACTGGATTGAATTCAACAAGTACCTAAGTACTTATTTCTTTAGATTACAATGATCGAAATCTGAAATAGTGATAGTTTAGTACCTAGTTGAGCACAGTATGCGGTGCTAATGAGACACGAGATTGAACGCAAAAGTTGGGACAAAATCAAATAAATTGTTCTATCATCAATGGTATTTATTTAGTAGTAAAATATTTTTTTGTTGATTCGAATCGGACGTGCGATTCTCCATACAACTGCATTCCCCTTTTCTCTTCCTGAATAATGCCTCTAGAACTATTTTTTTTTTTAAATAAAATCAAGGTCTGCTGTAACCACGTCCCTGTCATTTTCTTTTTTCAGCAACTATTTAGAAAAGAAAATATGACCTTCCAAAAATTACAAAAAATACCCTATTTTTCCCGCCGCGATTAGAGGACTACCAGACAAATCAGAAAAGTTTAATGATAAAATAATTGAAGAGGCTCAGTTTTCAAGGAGAAAAAAGGGGACTACGAAACGTCGATCTCGTATATTTTTTTTGTGATATTTTCGGTCGGAGCTGCAGCTGGTCCCTATCACACTCTACGGGGGCAGACTTGACAGCGCAACGGCAATAGTTTCTTCAAATACCAATTTTTCAAATTCCTCGCAGGCCCCGTCCCCTCTTAACGTGCTTTCCGAGGCACGGAGGGGTCTTGGTATATAAAGATGGTCACCCACCCACGGATCAACCGCGGCAAGCGTAGCTTAACCTGATCGGTCGACCCGGGTGGCTAATATTACTTAACCATAAGCCCCCAAGACCAAAAAAATGCTTATGATCCGATAATTAACAGCGCAGAAATTAATTGTGCAAAAAAAAGATTTGGCTTTCCTGGTGAATCAGGTGAAACTTTCCTTGCTAATATGGTTTCAGCTAAAGTACGGCTTTCCGGAAAAGCAAACATTAGCAGTTGCTTCTTCCGGAATTGCCGCAACTGTTTTACATAACGGGAAAACTGCCCACTCGACATTCTAATTGCCGGTGACTGTGTCTTTAGAGCAACAGTCAGTATGCTCAAATCGAAAATATGGCCCTTTGGAAATCCTATTACAAAATACGTCCCTCATAATTAATATGGGACGAATAAACCATGAGTCATAAGGGGTTATGTAGACCGGACATTAAAAGACCTTCTTAACTCAAGTGCTGTGATAGGAGGGGTGACTCTTGTCTTTGCTGGAGATTTTTTGAAAAAATACTTCCTGTTATCCCCAAGGGAACACGTGCCGATATCGACAAGGCTCTACAAAAACTACCAGGTGACATTAAATGCTACAAGTTCATGGACACAGTGTACAACATCGAGGACAGGTACGAGTACCCTATCCTCAAGAAATTTTAAACTCTTTTAGTCCATCTGGTCTGCCGCCACACGTACAAAAGTTAAAAGTTGGAATCTCCGTAATGATATTAAGAAATTTAAACCCTCCAAGCCTGTGTTTTAATCAAAGAACTTCGACACAATGTCATTGCAGCCACCATCATCACCGAACCCGCAGCCGGACAGCTCACAAACATTCCTCGTATTCCAATGACACCGACGGATTTGCCTACATCATTTAAGAGGCTTTAGTTCCCGGTTAAAGTATCATTTGCAGTAAGTATTAATAAATCACAGGAACAAAAAATATTGGCATTGGTCGACATCGACTTAAGAAAAGAATGCTTCTCACGAGTCGTAACGGCGCGACGTGTCGTCGCGCCAGTGTGTAAGGGGTTGCGTCGCGATTATCGCAGAATAGCCACCGCGACATGTCGTGCTGTCGCGTCGCGCCTGTTTGAAGAAGCCTTTACGCAGAAATAACAAAAAGCGACTAATGCACGACAACTTTTCAATGCGTTGTGTGAATTAGTAGATAAATATAGGCAATCTATGTAGTAATACGTGCAATATAATATTAGCATTTTAGAGTTAATGCTATATTTGGATGCATTGATAGTACTCACGTCTGCATCATAAAACCATCAGACCACGAAGAGGCCTATTACTACCGAAAAGGCTACCATTCGTTGAATGTTATGATAGTAGGTATTGAGAATTATGTACTTAATACTAAACCCAGCGGCCACAATGGCAGGGCTGGGTCAGTACCCCGTAAGAGTGGGCCTCGTAGCTCGTAAAAATATTTAATAAGTTATCTAAAATTATTTAGATATGTGATTCAGACATGAACATACTCTGCGTCGATCCATCAAGCCTCGGCAGTTCACACGACTCGACAATATGGAGGGATCACCCACTAAACATCCATATTGAAGGGCTTGTTGAAGCGAGTGAAGCAACTTTTCTCTTAGGTATCTAAATAAGCACTAAAATAATTATCAAGTTCTTTTATGAAATTCAAAACTGTGCTTAATGAACCTTTATAAAAATAATGATATTAAAGGTGATAGTGGGTATGCCCGTCAGGAGGGACCTGATAACTCCTCTTCTGAACACCGAAGAGAGTAGTCCGGAACAGTTCTACAATAAACAAGTCAAGACGAGAAACGTAGTCGAACAAACCATAGGTGTTCTGAAGGCAAGTTTTTGGTTATTTGGTACAGATATTGTTTGATGACAACCATTGTGAATACTTATAAGTGTAAAAATATATTATTCATGGATCAATTTTACGCAGATGTCTCTTGGTTGCACGGCAATTGCATTTTCGGCCTAAAATTTTAACGCGTGCTGTGTGCTGCATAAATTAGCCAACCAATCAAGCCTTAACATACCGGACAGCACGTGAGCGCGAAGACGAGCAGCGCCTAAAGGTGCAGCAACACCATGTGAATACAGCATTGGGGCCCGCTGTGCAAGCCGTAACCGCGGCTATCTCCGAGCCTGCGCGCCATCACCAAAAACAAGGGATGAACAAATGAATATAATGCGCCACCCCGCAGCGTCAGTCCAGAAGTTTGCTTCGGATAGGGGGGAGGTGATAATAGATCACCCACTCCTTTTAGTTCGCCGATGAGTCCATCGCAAGATGCACACCGCGTTGTACCAGGACCTGCACCCGCGACACCGCAACGAGGCCCTCTGAAAATAACTATAACTTACGATCTAATTCCAGACCTCTTTACAAAAAAGACGAAACTCGCGGCACTACACCTTCCGCGACTGTTTGGTTTTACCCAAAGCCATGAGAACTGAGACCAAATATATGGGCATATTTTTGGACAAACAGCTGAATTGGGCACACCAACAATATCACTACAAAAGCCACCATATCTCTGTGGTAGTGCAAGCGAACGCTTGGCAGGAACTGGGGGATTAGCCCCAGAGTCACCCACTGGCTATACGGCACAGTTATTCGACCAATTTTTAAGTTTTACTTATATCTTTTAAATATGTAGTTTCTGTATTCCTTATTTTTATATTTTGTGATTCAAGTTTTTATATTTACTGTTTTTTATTTAATAGCCCTGAAATGTCTCTTATCTTGTAGCTTGCTGTAATGATTACTATTTCTATTAATAATACATACTTACACGTGCTATCTATAAGTCAACCATTTATGTCGGGTATCGGAACTGTTTCTCCTAAACACAGGTTACTTCGTAACCTATCTAGAACAGTACGGCACCCACTAACTAGATTAAGAAACGTATGCCTCTACTTCATATTATATTACCTTGCCATGTAATCTAGTCCTAATTGAACAATAAACTTATATTATTATATTATAATTATTACATACGGCTCAATAGTCTGGTGGCCCAGAACAGACTTGAGCACCGCACAAAAAGACTTCGAAAAACTGCAGCGATACGCCTGTGTGGCAATCACTAGCAGCATGAGAACTACGCCTACCGCTGCCCTATAGGCAATGTTGGGGCTGCCCCCTCTTCACCACATCGTGCGGGAGGAGGTGGCCCTGGCTGCCTTAAGGCTTGACATAGCAGGAACCCTGGGCAAAGACTCTAGAGCCAAGCAATACGCATTAAGGAAGATGCGATCAAACGACAACCAATGATGGCATTACCCTGTGATAAAACCCTGAAATTACACTACTTCCAGAGACACTACAATTTAGTACTCACAGAAGAACAGAACGATCACTCAGGCGCGGAGGAGCTAAGAGTATATACACTGACGGATCAAAAACCGACTCCGGAACCGGAGTCGGAGTTTTCTCACAAGATCTTAACATAAACATATCCAGCCCGCTGGGAATATTCAACACCATATACCAAGCGGAATGTGTGGGAATAATACAAGCGGCTTATGCCATAGAAGCCAGGAGGGTCACGGACACCCACATACGTATACTCTCCGACAGTGCCTCAGTTCTCCAATCCCTAGGAAAAAAATACAATACATCGAGTTTAACACTAGAATGTCACGATGCACTAGAAAAAGTAAAATTTCTAACCACAACACTGTGACACTACAATGGATAAAGAGACACAGTGGATCACTAGGCAACGATGATGCTAATGAACTGGCACTGAGCGCGTCAGTCTGTGGTCCCGAACCCATCGTGCCCATCCCCTTCAACCAACAACGCAGGTGGCTTCAGGAATACACCCACACCCAAGCGGAGAGCTGGTGGACCCAAACACCAGCCTGCAGGCAGTCTAGGGAAGCAATGCCATCCCTGGATGGTAGGCTGACCAGACGTCTGTTACGCCTGGACAGAAAAGATCAGCGTCTGGTAACTGGTACAATCACAGGACACTGCCCGCTAAACATACACTTCTACACAGTAGGCATAACGGACATCCCCTTGTGCACGGCTTGCATGGAGGCTGAGGAAACCGTTGCGCATGTGCTTCTTGAATGCACCAGAGCCCAGTTTAGAACAGAAACCCTCGGGGCACCCAAATGTTACACAGATATCCTCAACAAACCAGGAGTTTTAGCCAACTTCTTGAGGGAGGTGGGCTTGCTGGAATAACAACCGAAGGTCACCATGGCTCACGCATAATGTTCCACTTGAAGGACTAAGTGCGGAACCAAACCCTTAAAACATAGTGTTTAGAATACTCGGTTTCAGCTTAAGTAGGTACCTATATTTGAAAATAATAATTAAGTATAATAATAAAATGTGTTTTTTTTGGCTTGCGATTGCTATACTTGGCCCTGGCGCAACGTGCAGACGATGCAGCAGCATCTAAAGACGGGGAGAACGCCATCGTTCTCATCGACGTCGTCGTCTTGCAGCAGATGCATTTTCAATGAACGACCGTGAGTTTGTGAAGACCTACAGAATCTCGAATTTTATTATTGTTGCTCTAGATTGCTCCACTTGATTGATCCAGATTGATCCATTAGTGTTGCCGAGCAATAATTGCCTCAGCACTATTCGTGCAGAAATGATTGCGTTTCGTAAAAAATTGACAAGATTGGACTCCTTCGTCGGTTAATAGACCGAGGGTAGCTGACGACTTCCGAGCTGAGCCAAAATACTTACGCTCAGATCAGTAGGTAAGATTGTGCGCGAGCCGTTACGATTGGCAGAGGAAAAAATAAACACAATAGAGAAAATGAACATCGAATGTCTAATTGATTTGGTACATACATACCAGACTTGTTCTTTACGATGTCAGGGGTTCTTCCTACAAAGATGAAAGATAGGCTATGGGGGCAAATTGCAACTGGATTGAATTCAACAAGTACCTAAGTACTTATCTCTTTAGATTACAATGATCGAAATCTGAAATAGTGATAGTTTAGTACCTAGTTGGGTACAGTATGCGGTGCTAATGAGACACGAGATTGAACGCACATTACATCGATAATTATTATCTTCATTAACAATATTATAGATGTTACAGTTACACAATGCGATCGACAGAAGGAATGACAGGTCTGTTAGGAAAAGCTCCATAGCAACGGTCCAAAGAGATTATGCTCTGTGATTTATGCAAACTTTATTATATTGAGAAGAGTATTTTTTGTTTGTTTATTTGCTTCGAATAACCTACGAAACTACTGGACCGATTTTAACAAATTTGTCACCAATAGAAAGCTAAATTATCAGGAAGTCAAATAGGCTAATTATTTTTTAAATGGAGATCATTAAGAAAATTGCAATAATGTGACCTAAAGTAGCGAAATGTTCCCTATAAATTTCATTATTTGGCGTGTGGTGAGAAAACTATTAATGATTGATAAAAAAAAACTTGTACATGATTAAAGCACCCATTATTACCCACAAAAAAGTCAGCGGGCACCTACATCTAACTATCGTTGTTAAGTCACAATAGCAGCTTTTGTGTTCTAAAATTGAATTAGATCGCTGGTAGAAACAAAAGTTGGGACAAAATCAAATAAATTGTTTTATCATCAATGGTATTCATTTAGCAGTTTTTTTATTTTTATTGATTCGAATCGGACGTGCGATTCTCCATACAACTGCATTCCCCTTTTCTCTTCCTGAATAATGCCTCTAGAACATTTAAAAAAAAACAAGGTCTGCTGTTAACACGTCCCTGTCATTTTCTTTTTTTCAGCAAATATTTAGAAAAGAAAATATGACCTTCAAAAAATTACAAAAAATACCCTATTTTGCCGGCGTGATTAGAGGACTACCAGACAAATTAGAAAAGTTTAATGATAAAATAATTGAATCGGCTCAGTTTTCAAAGAGAAAAAAGGGGAATACGAAACGTAGATCTCTTAAAAAAAAATGTGATATTTTCGGTCGGAGCTGCAGCTGGTCCCTGTCACACACTACGGGGGCAGACTTGACAGCGCGACGGCAATAGTTTCTTCAAATACCAATTTTTCAAATTCCTCGCAGGCCCCGTCCCCTCTTAACGTGCTTTCCGAGGCACGGAGGGGTCTTGGTATATGAAGATGGTCACCCATCCACGGATCAACCGCGGCAAGCGTAGCTTAACCTGATCGGTCGACCCAGGCGGCTAATATTACTTAGCCACAAGCCCCTAAGACCAAAACAATGCTTATAATCCGATAATTATTAACAGTGCAGAAATTAATCGTGCAAAAAAAACGTGTGGCACTCGGAGACTGCCGCGGTAAAGCTATTGCATAGCATTTTTTTCAACACACTTGCTCATAAAATGGCTCTAATTTCACCGCAATTAGGCACATAATGACACCTATTATCAAACTGTGACTTTTTCATTACTATGATTCACTAGTGAGTTATAGCTTTTTTTTTATAAATTAATATACCTATTGCTTGCTCATTTCATGCAACTTCGTAATTAAATAGATAATTTCTGTTTTTTTCTGAAATAAAGAAAACTTTTAAGTCCCCATTTTGTACGTGGCTAAAGCCCTATCCGCGAAAAGCAAAAAAAAAAGAAACGTTATTCTTTTAGGCCACGTTCCGAGTTACAATAATATCGATTAGACCGCGCTCACACACGACGTCCCGCGAATCGTCATAGATGACGTCATGACATGTGCCATCTTGTCAAAAATGACAGTTATGCTGTTTTGTTTTAAGCCACATCTAATCTTTAGTTAATTTAGATTTATTTGAAATAGTGCTACTGTCTAAGAAGAAAAAATGTGTGGTGTATACAAGTTTAATATGGGGTGAATATATGTTTTAACGTTGAGTGAACACTTTATCGCGATCACGAGCGTTCCGTATTGATGACAAAAATGACGGTTCTTAGCTGTCAGAATCGTGATATCTAACTCGGAACCCAAAATATCGATGTGAGAGCTCACAGCGTTATTTTTCTAATTCGGAATGCGGCCTTAGTATAAGGCCGATCGCCATTGTTAGATGCGCGCGGATTGGAAAACTGATTACTTTTTCCCGCCATTGGCAAAAAAAAAAACAATTCGTTTTCACTGTTGAAATTATAGTTATCTAATCATTAAAATGACTACAAGTACTAGTTATGAAGAAAATTATTTATGTTGTAACACCGCCCGATATAAGATGTGAAACCCTTAACGTTATGGAAAGTTTACTACCTAAAAAATCCAAGGACAAAATGATTTTTTAGTACTATTTTCTTCACAAGTGTGTTGAAAAACGTCGTATGATACACGTGTCTATTGATGATTACCGTCCTCGGCTCTCTTAAGACCCTCGCCTAACGGCTCGGGTCTCAATGGCGCCTCAGCGGTAATCACCAACGTTATACACTTGTACCATAATGTACTATTATCAACTTATGCAATTATAACGAAAATAACCTAACACCCCCCCAGTATGAAATGGCTAAAATACTGCTAAAACGGTAAGAAAATTTCATAAACTATCCATAAATATACGACGTTGTATGTGAAAATTCAGATAAAGCAGTCAAAATTGCAATTTTAACATGTCATTCCTCCGTTGCTATGCAACAGTCCGACCTGTAGCTAGGTGTTAGGTTATTTTCGTTACGGAATTTCTGGATTCGGTCTCCACGCTCAAGGCCCGCGATAGAAGCTATGCAATAGCTTAAAAGATTTGACTTTCCTGGTGAATCAGGTGAAACTTTCCTTGCTAATATGGTTTCAGCTAAAGTACGGCTATCCGGAAAAGCAAACATTAGCAGTTGCTTCTTCCGGAATCGCCGCAACTGTTTTACATAACGGGAAAACTGCCCACTCGACATTCTAATTGCCGGTGACTGTGTCTTTGGAGCAACAGTCGAAACAGTAGAAAATATGGCCCTTTGGAAATCCTATTACAAAATACGTCCCTCATAATTAATATGGGACGAATGTACCATGAGTCATAAGGGGTTATGTAGACCGTACATTAAAAGACCTTCTTAACTCAAGTGCTGTGTAGGAGGGGTGACTTTTGTCTTTGCTGGAGATTTTATGTGAACACTTCCTGTTATCGCCAAGGGAACACGTGCCGATATCGACAAGGCTCTACAAAAACTACCAGGTGACATTAAATGCTACAAGTTCATGGACACAGTGTACAACATCGAGGACAGGTACCCTACCCTCAAGAAATTTTAAACTCTTTTAGTCCATCTGGTCTGCCGCCTCACGTACAAAAGTTAAAAGTTGCAATCCCCGTAATGATATTAAGAAATTTAAACCCTCCAAGCCTGTGTTATGGCACAAGAGTTTTAATCAAAGAACTTCGACACAATGTCATTGCAGCCACCATCATCACCGGTCCCGCAGCCGGACAGCTCTTAAACATTCCGCGTATTCCAATGACACCGACGGATTTGCCTACATCATATAAGAGGCTTCAGTTCCCGGTTAAAGTATCATTTGCAGTAACTATTAATAAATCACAGGAACAAACATTTGCACTGGTCGACATCGACTTAAGAAAAGAATGCTTCTCACGAGTCGTAACGGCGCCACGTGTCGTCGCGCCAGTATGTAAGGGGTTGCGTCGCGATTATCGCAGAATCGCCACCGCGACATGTCGTGCTGTCGCATCACGCTTGTTTGAAGAAGCCTATACGCAAGACATAACAAAAAGCCGTTTATTCGGTTAAGGACAGATTCTGGATACGACAGATTCTGGATACGACAGATTCTGGTTACGGCAGATTCTTTTTATGGCAGATTCGTGTTACGGCAGACATTGGGCAGTCGCGACCAAAATCTGTACCTAATACTTAAAAACTTTAACTCGATTATATTATTATTATTTACTTAACTCGATCGAAGGTTGGTATCGAAGAATAAATAGTAGATTTCCAAAAAAGCCAACTATTTATTATCTTATTAAAAACGATATATAACAAAAAACAAGGTACCTACACTACAAAATATACAATGCTTTATTGCTTTCCGCGATCTCTTCTTGGCATGGACAATGATTAGTCTTGATATAAAATGCGGATGTTGTTGGCGCAAATAATAAATATACAATATACTTCAATAGATACACAGATATATCATATCCTATATAATAAATACATAAATAAAAGATAAGTCGTGACTGACTGATTGACTGACTCATCAACGCCCAGCCCAAACCCTTGGACCTAGAAAGCTGTAATTTTGCACTGAGGTTTCCTTTATAATGTAGAAAAGGATTAGGGAAGGACTTTTCGAAATTCAACCCCTAAGGGCGTTAAATAGGGGATGAAAGTTCCGCGCGGGCGAAGCCGCTGGAAAAAGCTAGTAATAAATATATAAGGAACGAAAATAAATGCAGACTACAGTTACTGAAAAAAGAAGCCGCAATTCAGGATACAAATATATCTCAAACTGAATTTTCTTCAAAATCAAGCTGCTGCGGACAAAGAAGATTGCATTTTTTTATAGAAAAAATGAATTCATTATAATATTTGAAAAAGTTAGCAGTTTTTAATATATAAGAACCAGCTTTTGCCCGCGACTTAAACATGACGCGTCCGCGTAGAAGTCGAAAATTGTTCCAATAAGATATTTAATTGGTTTCTTACGTTATTAAATGTTATAACACATAAATTATTATGGATTTCTAGCTGACACAACTACATATGTTAGGTGTGCTCCTACCTAGTTATGACAGCCTAGAACTTTGATTGTGCGTTGATCCGTCAGTCAGTCATTCAGGACAAAACATTATATTTGTATAGATAAATAATGCCTATACAATCATGTTTAATTCGTAGTAAAAAGTAGATAATATCCAATAAAATTACCGAGTTTGTAGTTACCAAAAAAGTTCGTACCTACTCTTCACGGTTTTCTTAATGATTGTATTTCTGCCATAACACGAATCTGCCATATAAAGAATCTGCCGTAACCAGAATCTGCCGTAACCAGAATCTGCCGTAAACAGAATCTGTCCTTAACCGAATAAAGGCAAAAAGCGACTAATGCACGACAATTTTTCAATGCGTTGTGTGAATTAGTAGATAACAGTGGCGGTACCTTCATATAAGCCTAAAAGCTGGCAGTACTAAAAAATGCTCGATAGACCCAATATCAAACCCGAACTATTTAAAAGTTCGCGCGCTTAATTCTTATCAAAATAACACAAAGTATCTACCTATGCTACACTACTACACATCGCGATTGTTCGCGCGCAGAGTTTCGCATTTGTAGCATCTAATGATCTACATATAGCTATCTCGCTTACACGCACCGGCTTATACCGGGCTTTCAAATACTATATCTGTCACTTTCGCACTTATAGCGGTGTGCCGTATAACGAGTTAGACCTTGTGCATAGAACAAATCGATCACTATGGCAGATTTAAGCCGGGCTTTTGGTATGAAGTTGCACGCGTATGCGTGACCTTGTCAGCTTACCAACTCTGCAGTGTTGCCGTTTTAGCCACACGTTGTAAGATCTTGGAGATTTTTAACGAGTTTGGAAACGTTTTTAACATTTAGCAACAATAAAAACTAGCGACTTTTTAAAATAACGAAATTAAATACAGTCAAAACCGTTTACAACAACATCATTTAGAACAGCATACCGGTTATATAGACCAAAATCATAGGTACAAAATACTTTGTACCTTGAAAACATCACCGGTTATTACGACTATCGGTCCCTTGGATGTTGTTATAACAGATTTTGACTGTATTCAAGCAATATCTTAAAAATAAAAAATTGCGACATCTATCTAGCTAGATTTTTCATATACCCGGCGACTTTTTTTGCCTAAATGACAACACTGAGTAGTTCCCGACATCCGAGAGTGCAACTAACTTCAGTTTCATTTGCTTGAGTGGAAAAAGGTTTTGTTGTTAAAGTTTTTTGTGTGTTTTCTAAGATTTCCTCAGTGATACAATTGTTTTGGTGACTTACCTACAACAATGGAGGTACTCGTAATTGTACCTTGTGAGGATTTAAAATGCGTTCAAGTTTTGATTGGCGAAGATAAGGTAAAATCTTTAAACTTTGCTCAGAAAAAACAATTAATTTCTTCATTAAAACCGACGCCTAATCTGTGTATTTCTTAGACTAGTAAATCGCATAAACGAAAATTTAATAGGTCAGTGTATAAAACTAGTTGGATTGTTGGCTGTTCGCATACTAATAAGTTGTATTGTGGTGCTGCATATTTTTTTCGAATGAAGATTCCGTTTGGAATACATCTGGTTATGATTTAAATAACATATCTGGCGCCATTAAAAGGCACGCAAATTCCCATAAACACCTGTGTGCAATGGTTTCTTTCGGTAATTTTGGTAAACAACGAATTGAGACATCTATATCACGCCAGTTATCTGAGGAAATTTCAAAATATAACACGCGCGTTGAAAACAACCGTAGTGTTTTTCAAAGATTAGTCGATATTGTTTGTCATTTAGCACAACAGGAACTTCCTCTAAGAGGACATGATGAGTCCAAAACTTCATTAAATAAAGGCAATTTTTTAGAACTGGTCTCGTTAATTTCAAAATACGATGTCGTTTTAGAAAAACCGAGTTATTTATCTAACAAAATTCAAAACGATATTATTCATTCCGTAGCCGATGTGATGCTAACTTGCATCGATTACGAAGTTAGACAAACAAAATTTGTTTCAATTATTATTGACGAAACCCCCGATGTTAGTCATAGAGAACAACTGTGCTTGATTCTCAGATATTATTATAAAAATGAAATTCATGACCGTTTTTTGGGCTTTCTTTATGTGTCGGAAAGTCGCACAGCAGACTCACTCTCTAATATTATTTTAGATTTATTGAATAGACATGATTGCATCGCAAAATTAGTAGCGCAAAGCTATGACGGTGCTAGTGTAATGTCCGGTGTAAGAAATGGAGTGCAACAAAAAGTTAAAGATGTTTGTCCACAAGCAATTTACATTTGGTGTAATGCGCATATTTTGGCCTTAGTGTTGTCTAAATCATGCAATAGAATTCAGGAGGTTAGTTTATTTTTTTCAGCCCTTCAGGCTTTGTGTAATTTTTTTAGTAATAGTACAAAACGAGCTGCTTTTTACGATACTCATTGCAGCAAAAAAATGCCTAATACTCCCGCAACTCGTTGGACATACATGTCGCGAGTTGTAAACACGGTTTTTGAACAAAAAAGTAAACTTATTGAGTTGTTTTCTGATCTGTGCGACAATCCACAGAACTGGGACGGGGATACGATTTTAGCTGTGGAGAATTTTGAAAACACTTTGCGATCTTTTAATTTCAATTTTTTTCTTTTTATCTTTCATCGGATATTTGAAAAAACTGACTGCTTGTACAATATTCTACAAAAATCACAAGTTGATGTCGGTTATTGTATTAATAAAATAAAGGAATTTCAGGCATGGTTACGTGCTGAATTTCAATCCGAATTTGATCAAATTTATGAGAACACGTTGCAAAATAACTCGGCTCCTCGTTTGAGACGCAACGTACGCTGTGCAAAAACGGAATACAGACGACTTTTTGTAGAAGTAATTGATAACATTAATACCGAAATTACTGACCGATATTCTGAAATTTATAAATTAAAGTTTTTCCAACTGCTCAACAACAAAAAATTTGACAATTATCACTCACATTTTCCTACAGAGGAATTAGATTCATTTTTTGACATTTATGCAAACTATTTCGACAAACAAACATTAAAAAGCCAATTGATTTTCTTGTATTCTAGTCCTGATCTGAAAGATCGTAATGTTTTCGAATTAATTGATTTCATTCATGAGAATAACCTCGAAGATGCCTTTCCCGAGCTGTTAAAGTTAGCGTATCTTGTTGTAACTATTCCGGCTACAAGTTCTTCCGCGGAACGTGCTTTTTCGTTTCTTAAACGTATCCATACCTATCTGAGAAATACACAAGGTCAAGCGCGTCTTTCCGAATTATCAATGATAGCTATTGAAAAACAGTTGTTGGTAGAATTAAAACGATCACCAACATTTTACTCTGATGTAATTAAATCATTTCTTAAGAAAGATAGACGATTCCAATTAGAACATAAATAATTTATTTAAATTCCTTATTACATTCTATCTAGCTATTTTTAACTTTCGTTTTGTAACTTTTTGTTTTGTTTTTTTTTTGTCTGTAACCTGGATTCTGTTACGAAGGAAGCAACTACTTACCATAACTTCGTTCCCTCAAGCAATGAAGCAAACCAAACGGCTTTTTTCAAAGCCACAGGAGGTATGCAATTGCTGATATGTTCATTATATTCAATCTAGCACTAGCATGCCTTCAGTGTGCTTTGGTTACCTCATTCACCGCACGACAAGCAAGAGTGAAATTGAAGAAAGAAGAGCAAAGAAGAAGATGGATGAATTCACTTTTAATTTATAGTACCTAACCAGTAGTTTATGAGAAAATTGCGATGATACATACGTAAGTACCTACATACTCAGTCGAAAACTGAACTTTCTTTTTTTGAAATCGGTTAAAATTTTATTGGGCTTGCGTTATTTTGAAACCCTAGGCACGCCACTGGTAGATAAATATAGGCAATCTATGTAAGTAATACGTACAATATAATATCTGCATTTTAGATTCAATGATTTATTTGGATTCCCGGGTGTCATTAGCTGCATTGATAGTACTCATGTCTGCATCATATAACCATCAGACCACGAAGAGACCTATTACTACCGAAAGGGCTACTATTCGTTGAATGTTATGATAGTAAGTATTGAGAATGATGTAGTTAGTACTAAACCCAGCGGCCACGATGGCAGGGCTGGGGTCAGTACCCCGTGAGAGCGGGCCTCGTAATTCGTAAAATATTTAATAAGCTATCTAACAAAATAAATATTAATTTTAGATAAGTGATTCAGACATGAACATACTCTGCGTCGATACATCTAGCCTCGGCTGTTCACACGACTCGACAATATGGAGGGATCACCCACTAAAAATTCATATTGAAGGGCTTGTTGAAGCGAGTGAAACAACTTTTCTTTTAAGTATCTAAATAAGCACTAAAATAATTATCAAGTTCTCTTATGAAATTCAAAACTGTGCCTTTATAAAAATAATGATACTATAGGTGATAGTGGGTATCCCCGTCAGGAGGGACCTGATAACTCCTCTTCTGAACACCGGAGAGAGTAGTCCGGAACAATAGTTCTACAATAAACAAGTCAAGACGAGAAACGTAGTCGAACGAACCATAGGTGTTCTGAAGGCAAGTTTTTGGTTAGTTAGTACAGATATTGTGTAATGACAACCATTGTGAATACTTATAAGTGTAAAAATATATTATTCATGGATCAATTTTACGCAGATGTCTCTTGGTTGCACGGCAATTGCATTTTCGGCCAGAGATGGCCGCTAAAATTTTAACGCGTGCTGTGTGCTTCATAACTTAGCCAACCAATCAAGCCTTAACATACCGGACAGCACGTGAGCGCGAAGACGAGCAGCGCCTAAAGGTGCAGCAACACCACGTGAATGCAGCATTGGGGCCCGCTGCGCAAGCCGCAGCCGCGGATATCTCCGAGCCTGCGCGCCATCACTACCAAGCTTTGGCGCAAGGCAGGGCCTTACAACAGAGCTTGGTCAAATGTTTGTGGGCCACCTCTCCATCACTCATCTCCTATTTTAAATTAAGTCTTCTACGGATGGTCGCGATCATTCTGGCCACTAGTTAAGACAGGCAGCTTAAAATAAAATAGTTTTTGAAATATCAAAAAAGAAGAAATAATGATAGATTGTCATTAGAACGGACTGGAAAAAGCGCGGGATACTTTCAACTTGGTGGACGCGGCTTTTTTGATAAATTCGAAAAAAACTAAAAAAAGACCTGTATTTTAGGATCAGTAGTTGTAGTTTTAGTGTTTTTTCTTTTATTCAACTTAATTTTAGTTTTTGTACATTTTCTTCGGTAGAGTAAGTCTTTTAATATTATTTAGTTTAGGGCGAAAAATGAACGAGCCGACTGACCCGGGGGACTTTGTTCCCCCGGCAGGCAATTTTGTTACCATTTCGAATGAATCGGGTATGGATACCGATGGATCTACTTCAGCTCTTCATTTAAAAAGAAGCCGTGTTCATGTGTGCAAACAATGCAACAAACGCCGTCGTACCCGAAAACACCATGGTTCCGAGACTTCGGGTTGTGATTGCACGGACGCTACACTAGTTTCTCCATTGGAGCCTAAATGCTTTGAAATTATTGTTTCTAGCGATATTCCTACTCCGTCCGTAACAGTTCCCACTCAAATTGGTCGAAAAACTTACGACAAAACTGACAGCGCGTCTTTTGTTATTCATGTACAAAAAATAATCATTACTCCGGATGATGGAACGACTCTGCACTCAATTACATTTGGCAAATTTCTAAAGCACAATGCCTTCCAAAATATCGTCAACGGTAGCGTCAAAAAAATCGGGCGCAATAAAATTTGTCTTTCTTTTTCCAATTTCCTGGACGCAAATTCCTTTATTACACATTAGGTATAGTCTTGAAAAATACAATTATAAAGCTTTTATACCTACTTTTAATGTTACCAGAATGGGTTTAGTGCGTGGTGTTCCTGCAGAATGGTCTCCGGAGGAAGTTATTGATAATATAACGGTGCCAGTTGGATGTGGTTCAATTTTAAAAGCCAGACGCCTCAATTTCAAAACCATTGTTGATGTTACAACTATTTTGAAAGCATCCCAATCTATTGTTGTTACTTTTGATGGACAAGTTCTACCGAAAAGAATTTTTATGTGCTATAATGCATTACCTGTAGATTTGTATATTTTCCCTACTGTACATTGTTTCAATTGCTGTCGTTATGGTAACACTAAAATTCAATGCAGGTCTAAACCTCGTTGCTTTAAATGTGGCCAACGCCACACTGGGGATAGTTGTGAAAGAGAACAATAAAGTGCATCTTGTTGCCCTTGCTCTGGTTTTCACTATGCTACCAATAAGTTATGCCCAGAATTTTCTAGGCAAAAATTAATTAAAACATACATGACACAAAGTTCAGTATCTTATGCTGAAGCAGCAAAAGTATATCTAGCGATGCGCGATGGCGAGAGGTTTTATTCGATTGTTTTGATTGTTCGGATATCTCGATGGTTCTCGATTGTTTCGACTTGGACTCGAGTCCGACTCGGTCTGTTATTGCGACTGGCGCATGACGCGTTCATTCGAATCGAGAGTTGTTCCTCGATGGTTTAGGGTTTCGCGAGTTGGTTGGTTGGCGCGATTGTTTAGAAAATCATGGCATTTTGACGAATTAAGAAAAAAAAACTAGTTAATAATAAAACAGTGCATCGTAATCGTAAGTAAAGGTAAAAGTTCACAAATTACGCGCAGCTCGTTCGACTCGAGTCTGGCACGCTCTCGCCTCTAACTAACATGCTCCTCGACTCGATGCATGCAATCGACTGACCTCGGGGACCGAGCGAGACTCAGTGACCGATTCGAACAATCGTCGATTCCACTGACTCGAAACAATCGACAACTAGCGGTCGATTCCACTGACTCGAAACAATCGAAAAACATCTCGATTGTTTTGTAGAACGGCGAGTCGATGGTTGACTCGATGGTTTATTTTAACGATTTCGATTCTTTCGATTGTTAAAACATCTCGGAATCGCCCAACGCTAAGTATATCCCCCAGTAACTAAATCATATGCTGATACACTTTTATCTTCTCCTTCCAAAAACTTTGCAGATACTCCATCTATTTCTTCATCTAATAGAATGTGTTGGCGACTGGCTGGAATGCCATCTTTTCTTTTAGAAGTATATTTTTTATAATGACTTTTTAAATAGAAGAAATGTTTTGTTTTGGCTTTGAGTTGTCAAGTGTCAAGTTGAGCCATTGCCTTGTACATAGTTTTATCACATTATATTATTAAATATTAATTCTAATTACTTACAGTGTTTCCATCATCCTCCAATTCATACTAAATTTATACAGTCCATTTGCTCACCAACAGAATGCCTGTTTCAAGTAGCTATAAAAAGACTGTCTTCCTCAAACCACGTTCCCCTCCTAAATCTGTACAAGGATATAATAAAGAGGCTCATAATGCCATTATTAAAGATTTTAATATTCCCCAACCATCAAATGGTTGTGCTTTTTCTAATAATCATAATTATGATAAAAATGTTTCAAATTTTTCCATAAACGATTTGCTTTCTGTATTACACAATCTTCTCTCTCAGTTCAACATTTCACCGTCCAACGCTGCCCCTTCTTTCAATGTATCTCAACCCATTCATAATGGACAACACATCCAAAATAATCCAGTGGAATTGCCGCAGTCTAGTGAACAAAAAGAGTGATGTTACACATCTGTTAAATAAATATGAGCCATTTGCCTTTGCTTTAGCAGAGACTTGACTCAAATGTAATAATATTTTTTAAATTAACGGTTATTTAACCATTAGAGAGGATAGATCTGATGGTTATGGCGGAGTAGCTATACTCATCAAGAATTCTATCCCTTACTCTATCATTACACTACCTCCTCATAGTGAGGAAATTTCAATTGTAGCTATTAAAGCACATCATATTTGTCTTGTTTCTATCTACATTCCTCACCCTTCTTTTTCTGTTCTTCAAGAGATGAATAATCTCTTTTCTTCCAAATCCATTCTTAATATTGGGGGACTTTAATTGCCACCACGAATCATGGGGTTGTTCAACTTCCAACTGTTATGGTGATGGATTACTAGATATCATAGACTAACATAACTTATGTATCTTGAATTCAGGAGCTGCCACAAGTTGTTCAGATCCCAATCACAATCAAAGTGCAATTGATCTTTCTATCTATTCCCCTAACTTAGCCTCCTTAATTAGGAGGCTAAGTTAGGGGGCTTTTAAGGAGTCCTTATTATCTTGGCACACTCTAACCTCTACTTATGGTAGTAAACATTTTCCAATAGTTATTTCTTATCCCCTTTCCAAACCAAATGCACCACTAAGAAGATCAAACTTAAAATATAAACTTCCTAATAGAAATGATGATGCCTGGGACAAATTTAGAAATATTGTAGACGGTAAGCTTTGCTCCTTGCCTGTCATTTCAGATATAGTTGTGCTGAAGCTTTAGCACTCTTATTAATAGCCGCGGCAGATGAAGTATTTCCTGCAAAAAATAACAATATTAGTGCAATTCCCTCGCCTCCATGGTGGGACTCGAGAGTGCACAGAAATTATTAAAAAACGTAAAGAGGCCGAATACAATTATAACCTTGATATGTCCGATATTAATTTTGATATAGTTACTAACTTAATTAATGAAACTTATAAACGTTTTAAGAAGAAACAATTTGAATTTTGGCGTAACTTTTGATTATCAATTTCACCGAATACTCACCCTACGATTGTCTGGCGCAATATTCGTAGATTTAGATCTATTTATAACAACTCTTCTCCTATTCCAGATTCTTTGGCCAGTGAATTTTTGGATAAATTATAATAGGCTTTATAGTTAATGTTTAAAGGAACAGTGTTAGGTGTGTTGTTTTTGTAAATAGGTACTTGTAATTTGTTTATACCTATTTGCATTTAAAATGTTGGGACGTACTAAGAAAAATTTGAAAAAAATGTTGAATAAATTAACATTTAACGGTTTACTTCGTAAGTTGACATTAATGCACGTTAACTCGTTGACGAATTTAACTAGTTGATCAACTAGTTAACGAACGTAAATCAACGTTGACGTTTCGTTAATGAAAAAACCTTCAACGACCCATCGCTAATTACGATCGTTTCATTTAGTTACATAGCATTCGTCGAATTTAGTTGGTTTTTGGTAACTTTGGTTTGCGGATGACCTATTCCCCTTCCAGGGATTCGCTGAATCCCTGGAAGACCTCCAACACATATTACAAGAACTATATGATGCTTCCTTACAAGTTGGCTTGAGAATGAACATGTCCAAGACGAAGGTGATGTTGGGCGTCCCGGATGACTCAGTTACAGCTGTTATGGTTGGAAACGAGTGTCTGGAGATGGTGGACCATTACGTTTATTTGGGACATGTTCTATCTTTTGACAAGGAGCATTCGAACAAAGAGATTTCCAGGAGAATACAGCTTGGGTGGGCGGCATTTGGTAAGCTGGAACATGTTTTTCGGTCCAAAAAGATACCCCATTGTCTAAAAACCCGTCTTTTCAACCAATGTGTTTTGCCAACAATGACCTACGGTGCCGAGACATGGACGCTCACAAAGGAGACTGTCAATCGCATACGAGTAGCACAAAGGGCCATGGAGCGAGTCATGCTTGGCATAACTCTACTAGACCGAGTGCGTGACACCGAAATCCGTCGTCGGTCGAAAGTGTTCGACGTCGGGGACAAGGCGATGCGCCTCAAGTGGAGTTGGGCAGGACATCTTATTAGACGCAGAGATGGCCGATGGAGTAAAGCTGTGACCGAATGGTGACCAAGATCAGGCCAAAGAAACCAGGGCCGTCCAAAGGCGCGTTGGATGGACGATATCGTCAGAGTCGCTGGTAACACCTGGATGAGAGACACACGGAACCCAGAACTTTGGCGAAAAAAGGGGGAGGCCTATACCCAGCAGTGGGTGATTCCGGGCTGAGATGATGATGATGATGATGATGATTGGTAACTTATCAAGTTTTTACAGTTTTAACTGTCGATTATTTTTGTTTCACACGTAATAATGGGTGAAACTGAAAGTGACACTGACTCTCAGTCTGAAGTGGATGTTAAGACTAAAAAATGAAAACAGTATAAACAGAACAGTGTCGAGAGGAATGGCTACTAAAACCAAAGTTTCGCGATTGGCTAAGAAAGGACAAGAAAGACGAGTATGTTGCTACATGTAATACTACAAGAGATTGTCAGCTTACTAGGCATAAAGACAAATTTTCGCAAAAAGGCAAAAATTCGCATATTAATAATGCCAATACATAGAATATCTTCAAATACTATGGATCATCTCGCAGATTTACGAGATTGCCCCAATTGTAACCTGATTCAACAATTGCTAAAAACATAAAAGAACAGAAGTACAAGCAGTGATAAACAATTGTATAGGAGCATCCGAGAAACACAGTTTAATAAATGATTTAAAAGTTCAAAAGTTTTCCATAGTAATTAGTGAAAGCACAGATTTCAGTGTTACCAAAACTGTTGCTATTGTAGTGAGATACTTTACAGCTCACCAATAAAAACAAAAAACAGGAGAACACAATAGGTAAAGTAAAAAAAAAGGCAGATTTCATATCTTGATAAAGCAATCGTCTCGACACAGTGCTACATGGGAACTGGGACCAGTGTCGCTAACCCCCAAAAACTAAAAAACAACAGCTCACCCATAAAAAAAACGGGAGAAGTACGAACAGTAGGTAAAGTAAAAAAGGCAGATTTCATATTTTCCTTATATTATTAAAATAGTCACTTTGATTAGTTACCAGGACTCACATACATTGTATATTATTTTGATTATATTGATCACAATACAATAAAAAACTAAAATGAGTAAAATTATTTTCCACTTTCATCCTCAATTGCCTCATCTTCAGTATTTTTAGATGCATTTTCCTTTTTAAATCATACATATTTTTGTTAAATTTCTTCATGTGCCTTTCTGTGGCTTCAAATGAGTAGCAATCGGTTATTTCAGATTTAGTCCCGTATTACAGAACCTCACTCAAGACTCAAGGATTACTTAAAACTAGTTTCAACCAATCAAATGGCTCTAAATTAGTTTTCAGTAATAATACTTGAGTTTTGAGTAAGGTTCTGTAATACGAGCCTTAGTGTGTATTGCTCCTTTAATAGTTATAGTCGATATTCTGTTGCGTAATTTGGTTTTCATAATATTTATAGCGTGTATTGGTATCAAACTGAAAAAACAGTAAAAAAAATGGAATTAAACAGACATCAATGTTAGGTGTAACTAATATATTCGTATTAGGTATACGTAAGAGGTACACGGCAGAAGTTACATATTAGGTAATACGAATGTTCTGATTTTAGGTTATTCAATAATACCCAGTCAAATAATAGTTAGTAGTGAGCGACGAATGCGACGTTTTGCACACGTCGTACCTATTCTCCGCGGCCGAGCGGCGACAGTGACTTCATACACATTTACATATTTTTGCCCCAAAATAAAGTTTTAAATTTTACTTTCAAGATGTCTATGCATTACGTTTTATAACCCACTTAAATACACAGTAAAATGAGTCTAAAAAGTAATGTTAGTTGCAAATTCCGCTAAAATGTCCTGTGTTACAATCAAAATTCTCTAAAATGAAATCGACCAATGACAGCGCGGCATTTGGTCAGTTAAAATAATAAAAGATTTAGCGCAGTTCTTAATTTTTTTTTGATCTTATGTATGTTCGGAAACGCCCACTCAATCCACAATCTTGGATACGAGAAAAGGAGCGCCGAAAAAGGTGAGTAAAATATTACCTAAAACTTACTTGAAAAGTTCGTTGAAAAGTTTTGGTAATGTAACCTCTAGGTACTCCAAAATTGTTTTTTTTTTTTAACAATATTTAGAGGTCGCTATCAAGTTTTCGTATAAAACATTGATGATTAAAATCACGATGTTTCTTTATTAACTTGTATTTATCCACCAATAAAAAGAAAAAGACCCTATAAAAAGAAATTGGGCGATAGTAGAGAAGGGGATCCACAGGCTTATATAACACAAGGAACCGTAAGCTGCTTATGACCCCGTTATAAAATAAACTATAAATATAAAATTCAAAATGGTTTATCTCGACCAAAACGGCGTCTACAAGCAGTGACAACGCGGTGGAACTCGGTCTTCTTCATGTAAGAAAGATTTTTGGAGCTCGAGACGAGTACCGCCGGTTTGCTAGACAGGGTCTTACCTATGCCAACTAGCGAACTAGCTTGGGTCATGTGCAAAGATCTGTGCACTATTTTAGACCCGCTGCAAGTAGTAACACAGCAGATGAGTGGAGAAAACTACGTAACTGGAAGCCTCATCATCGTGTACAACGGGTGTTGCGCAATGTATACGAAAACAAGATTCCTCATAACATACACCCGGAATTTCTAAAATCTGCCGTGGTCATAGTTGACCAGCTTAAAACAAGATTAGGTCAGATTGAGATCAGCGGAACGTACTCTGTGTGCACTTTGCTAGACACAAGATATAAAAGTCATTGTTTTCAAGATAAAGTCGCAGTTAAAAAAGCGAAAAAGAACTCGTCACCATTGAGATAAACATTAAAAAGTTATAGTCAGCATCTTGGCTAAGTCTGCTACACCATCCGATAATAGCAATATTACTAGACAGCAAGAGAAAAACAATGTGGCATTTTCAATATGGGATAATTTGAATTAAATTTTGGGACCCGTAGGGCCTACACAAACTCCTCTGTCTTCGGCAATTATTACGTTTATGTATATATTAAGTGTTTTATGTGTATTTATTAAGTACAGCGTTACCTTGAAGATAAATTGATGCCGATTAAAGATGAACATGAAAACTTAAACAACCCTTCAAAATGGTGGCAGAATCACCAATACATTTATCCAAACTTTGCCCTGGTATATGGGCTAAAAACTTGCGCAAAGAGCACTTCAGCACCCTGCGAGCGCATATTTTCCAAGTCTGGATACTTAATATCAGATCGACGAACAAGACTTCAAACTGAGAAAGTGAAGCAGTTGATGTACTTGAATGGAAATAATATGTAAATAAGAAAAGAAATGAAGTCTTTTTTTTTCTTGGTATTGGCTTCGCAGGTTTGTGCATTTAGCCCGTGTCAAGTAATTTTACTTTTCAATCAAGTAAATGGCCCGATATCAGGCACGAAGTTACAAAAAAGTCATAGTCAGTCAAGTCAAAGTTATTGTAAAACGGTAGTACAAGTAAGTAGTACCTTTACAACAACCTATTAGGAGTTTTTGGGGGAAACACGAAAAATCCACGTTAGTCACTTATTTTCACCTTCACTACACTTGTGCACTCACACGTAACTAAATTGAATAATTCACTACCAAAATTATACAATTTAATTGGCTATTTCAAGAAATTTCATGAAAATGAAAATTCGTGAGCAATGTTCCAACGCGATCCCGCCAAAAACTCAAATTGAAGTCTTAGTCTTGTGTACATAAAATAAGAATAAGGCTGTATATAAACATTTAAAAATATTTATACGTATTAAAAAATCTAAAAAATACATAAAAAAACATACCAAAGACAAAGATATGTATTGTGATAAATTTTCTAAATACGCCAACTCTTTACAGGCTTCGTAGACATAAAGTGATGAATACAGTCAGTATTTTCAAGGTTTTGGAAATGTGGCTTGCATGAACCTGTTCGTTTAACTTTATTTATGGCTCGAATACATTTTTTCTGTGCTATTAATACCTCCTCTATGTTAGAAGTATAACGCTGGCCATCTAGAGAACATACTTCAAATTCAAATGTGAAAGCGGGTGTTCTTTTATTTGTTGGTAACTGGTCATCTTTTATTCCTTTGAAAAATATGTCATGTGTAATTTTTATAATAATACTAGCTGACCCGGCAAACGTTGTTTTGCCTTATAAATTATTTCCCTTATCACGTAGGGGTATGGAAAATAGATAGTAGTCGATTCTCAGACCTGCTAAATACCCATATAAAATTTGATAAAAATCGGTAAAGCCGTTTCGGAGGAGTACGGTAACTAACATTGTGACATGGAAATTTTATATATTAGATATTAAATATTTCACTTCTTTCCAACTATTCAACTCTGCATTACAAATAAATAATTATAACAGGTTAGGTGCTACATGTGGGAAGTGTAAAAATTTTGTGAAAATATTATTATTTTACGTATTTTACTCGAAATATGGATGAGTATAACAATTCGAAAGTTACGATGGAAAAACTAAAAGGTACCATCAACTATCGCGATTGGGCATTTCAAATGCAAAATATACTAGTATTCGAGGATTTGTGGCAATGTATTACTGGAAAATATGAAACCTCAGGTGAGAACGCTAACAAATCAACTCGTAGATAGGAGAAAGCTCGAGCGAGGCTATGTTTGAGTGTTGAAAAATC